>OY720138.1:2496297-3744446 GCA_963082685.1 Cyclophora albipunctata | reverse complement strand
TTAAATAGATAGAGTGATTCAAGAGGATGGTATAAAAATTCCCGAAATTCCCACAGGAACGGGCACAACGCGGGTAAAACCGCGGGGCGCTGCTAGTATATGATAATTGAATGAACAGGTAACAATTCATCCAAAAAACTCTGTTAATTAATAGAGCTAAACTCTAATATCTAAACATATGATAAAACAAAGTCCCCAAAAGCTGTGTCTGTAATTGATTTTCTCAAAAACTACTGAATGGATTTTCATGAGGTTTCAACCAACATACAGATTGATTCAAGGGGAAGCTTTATGACTTCTTTTCAGGCCAAAATTCCCAAAGGAACGGGTAAAACCGCGTGGTTAGTAAACTATGAAAACTTTCATACATATTATCAACGTATGAGGTTGTATGTAGTGTGTATGAGATGTATTGTGTGCGACACTGGATTGTTTCTCACGGTGCTATGATATTCACGCGCGAAGTATGATCTGCGCGGGCGCACGCAGGGGTGTCGTGAAATGGTTTTAATTGTTTAATTGTTTGAATTAAGTATAACAAATTAGAAAATAGTTTTTTTGTTTCTATACTTATTCCATACTAATATAATAAAGAGTTTGATTTTCGTTTCTTTGAACGTGCTAATCACAGACACTACTGATCCGATTTGAATAATTCTTTTTGTAATGGATAGCCACATTCAACGGGAAGGCTATTTTTCATCCCGAAATTCTCACAGGAACAACCGTGAGAATTTCAGGATGAAAAGTAGCCGATTACCTTCCCGTTGAATGTGGCGCGGCGCGCATGTTTCTCTGTCTGTCTCTCTCGCGCATGTTTCTCTGTCTGTCTCTCTCTGGCATGCGCAAGTTTCTCTGTCTGTCCCTCTCTGGCCTAAAAAATGTCGTTACCATTTTTTCCGTCTAGCCCTCTTTCGCAACGCGCGATAAGGAACTTCGTTCCAAAAACACTGTTTAATTAAAACATGGTTCTTTGCAGCCCTATCAGAAGTGCTCATTCATCAGGCGGCGAATGTAAAGCAAGTGAACACCTGACCAACACCACAACATTACTTTGACTATGGGAACATTATCTCATATTATACACACATTATAATTATTATGGTGATTACGCTTAATCCTTCTCACTGTACTGATATCTTCAGTGAGATGAGAGGCCTAAGCCCAGCAGAGGACTTTACAGCCGAATACTTAACTTTAAATCTATACTAATATTATAAAGCTGAAGAGTTTGTTTTGTTTGTTTGTTTGTTTGTTTAAACGCGCTAATCTCAGAAACTACTGAACCGATTTGAATAATTCTTTCACTGTTTGATAGTCTATTTATCGAGGAAGGCTATAGGCTACATTTTATCCCGAAATTCCCACGGGAACGGGCACAACGCGGGTAAAACCGCGGGGCGCTGCTAGTTTATAATAAACTTGCAGCGCCCCGCGGTTTTGCCCGCGATGTGCCCGTTCCGTTGGGAATGTTGGGATGAAAAATAGTCCCTAACCTTCCCGTTGAATTTGGCTATCCATTATAAAATGAATTATTCAAATCGGACTCGTAAGTAATTCCCGAGTTTAGGTCGAACATAGAAACAAACAAACTTACAAATTTTACCTCTTTCTCGTAGTATAGATATTCGGGTTAGTTACACTATTTATAACTCGAGAACGGCTGAACCGATTTGGCTGAAAACTGGTGGGGAGGTTATAGGATACTATTTATCCTGTATTTCCTACGGGAACGGGTTCGCTGTGGGTAAAACCGCGGGGCACAGCTAGTATTAATGTATGTTCCTAGATTGCAAGCTGCGAGTTGGCAGACATAGAACGCAAGCCTTACATAAAGCTGGGTACTGACTGAGGTTTAGGGTGCGTTCCATTTTCCGGACCGGAGCTGTGCAGAGCTCAATCAAACAATATGAAAACATACACCACATTTTACCCCATGACTGGACCCTTATTCTCAATAGAAGAAGTTGTTTTTGGTTTAAAAATCAGTCTTGATGTTTTGAATTTTAACTCGTGTAAGATAACATTGAATATTGTGTAGTCCTAAAGCATGAATTATAAAATATTTTTGAATTCCAAAATATGTTTTCAGGTTTTTTTAATATTTTTTTTTGTGTTGCCAACGTCCCGAATAAATATCCCACAACAATCGAACAGGTTCAAAATTTAAAATATGAATTCGCAAGATGGACGACAGTGAAAGCGCGGTCATTGGTCGAGCAAAATGCTGCGTGCGCATCTATGCACGCTTACAAACTTGTAGTTTCACTCTAAACAATCGTATCTGTTACAAAATAAGGTTGATATTTGTTTAGCAAGAAGTTTGTTGTAATGTTGTTGTATACTACCGCTCAGCGACGCACGCGCCGTCAATTGAGATATAAAAATAATTGTTCTTTTGTTTATTTCAGTTAAGAGTTTAATTATCACTTTGTTAAACTCTGATTTTAGTAAGTAGTTGTTTGTGAGTGTGTGATTATCATTATCACAGTTTTATTGTATTTATTTTAGTTTGTTTGTGTATCACTACATAGTATAAAACAAAGTCGCGTTTGTTTGTCTGTATGCTTAAATCTTTAAAATTACGCAAGGATTTTGATGCGGTTTTTTGTAATAGGTAGGTGATTCAAGAGGAAGGTTTTTATGTAAAAAAAATCCCAAAATTCCCACGGGAACGGGCACAACGCGGGTAAAACCGCGGGGCGCTGCTAGTTAATAATAATAATTGAACCCAAACTAAGCTCTAATAAGCTTGTATTATTGAATTTAGCTAACGAATACTATTACATATACATACACAAATACTTTATAAGAATATATAATTGACACCCAGACGTCGTCGCCAACAACTATATGTCTTTAATATTGTTGACTCCGTTGAATCGAACCCGTAACCCCTGACACAGTAAGCGCTCTCACATGCCACTGTGCCAACGGGTTTGTCAATAATATTCATGGATCATATTCTCTGTATTGTCTATTTATCATTTTCATTTATCTATGGATTCATATTTCTTATAAAACACAACACCCGCTTTTGCCGCTCAGCTTCATATTTGTTATAAAACACAGAACCCGCTTTTTCGCAGTCGGTTAACGCCGCCGTCACGGTTCCAGTCCTGAAACCGACGTCTACGTTAATATTAGTATAACGAACGGGTTATCATCATTATTTCACGCTACGTAATCTGTACATGGAAAGTGATAGGAATTTAAAATATTGACTGATATTTTCAGTAAATACTCGGACTTTTAATTGTCGGTCCGTTGCAATCGTTAGACCATGTCGGAGGCCTTTGGGCGGTCTAAAAGCTCCGACAACGTACGTTTAACTGTCGGTCCCCGTTACAATCGTTAGACCATGTCGGAGGCCTTTGGGCGGTCTAAAAGCTCCGACACCGTACGTTTAACTGTCGGTCCCCGTTGCAATCGTTAGACCATGTCGGAGGCCTTTGGGCGGTCTAAAAGCTCCGACACCGTACGTTTAACTGTCGGTCCCCGTTGCAATCGTTAGACCATGTCGGAGGCCTTTGGGCGGTCTAAAACTCCGACACCAGGGTTGGCCACTAACCTACTCGCACTTACTTAGGGTGCGTTCCCATTAAAGCGGAGCGGAGCTCAATCTGCCCAACACAACGCATTATGAAAAGATTTTGACCATATCAATGCGTTATTTGACAGTTTCAATGCGTTATTTGACAATTTCAATGCGTTATTTGACAATTTCAATGCGTTATTTGACAATTTCAATGCGTTATTTGACAATTTCAATGCGTTATTTGACAGTTTCAATGCGTTATTTGACAGTTTCAATGCGTTATTTGACAATTTCAATGCGTTATTTGACAATTTCAATGCGTTATTTGACAATTTCAATGCGTTATTTGACAGTTTCAATGCGTTGTGATTAGCTGATTGAGGTCCGCACACCTCCGCTCCGAAGTTTTTCTCCGGAGTTTTTAGACCGCCTAAAGGCCTCCGACATGGTCTATTGATTGAAACTACCGGGACCAACAATTTTACGTGCCCTATAAAGCACGGTAGCGTTCAGATAGTAATGCTACTATCGGCGACCCATCCAAGGGGCGGAGCTGCACGTCAAACAAACAGAATATGAACCAGACAACGTCTGTACTTGTAGCGCTGTCGAAACGCCGCGCCGGGACACACGAATGTGTAGGAAAAAATGATCGTTTTGTAACCTCCGTCGTTTCATATTGATTCCCGTGATTTTACTCTATGGGGCTGCCAGTTTTTTTGTGGTTTTTGTGGAAATTAGAGTGTGGAGAAGGGTTTAATTATTAGCTGTTGGAGTTGATAGGCAAACACGAATAAATTTAAAGCTTCAGCAGTCTAAAAGCTGACTAGGTGACTAACAGTTGTCAGTTTGTATTGATTTTTTAATTTGGAAATTTATACTGAAAAATTCTTATACTAGGCAAAAATGTATAAATATTTATCATACACGTCATGACTCTAGTGTGCATTATGCTTTATATGTTTTAAAGACCACAAACCGATCTGACTACAAAAATAAAAGTTTCACTTTAAAAATATACAATAAATTTACCCCAAAACCCGGCAAATTTTCCCCACTAGCAACCCCATTCCGCACCACTGGAGATGTGGCGCGCTCACAATCAGGATGCGTCAGTTGACACGCAACGAGCACGCATGCGCCAATCGCACGGAACGGGTTGCCATCACAAACATAATAATCTTACCAAACTTTGTGGTAAAAAATGAATTCTTGGGTAATTAAGTACCCGTTTCAAGTTGCTTAACTTCTTAATCTGATGATGAGACTGGTTTGGTTGGTAGTAACTTGAATGTTTGATGGATACTTTGATTGACTATAGAGGTATTATTTTAGCTGCTTTTTATGGCTTGAAATGCAAATAGACTTACAGACCTAGACGTTTCCAATAATAATCTTTTTACTGTAAATCTCAGGTAGGGATCGATTCCCGGTGGGGACAATTTCTCACAAAAAATCTCATTGTGTGACTGTCCTCAGTTTGGCTAGGGCATTACAGGCTGAATCACCTGATTGCCCGAAAAGTAAGATGACTCCGTGCTTCGGAGGGCACGTTAAGCCGTCGGTCCCCGTTACTTTCAACGGATAGTAGTCGTTACATGAGCCATGTCAGAGGCCTTTGGCGGCTCAATAACTCTGACACCAGGATTGGTCAGGTTGACCATCCACTTGATGAAGAAGAAGAAACATATTAAGGTTTGACAGCTGTGTTAATTTTGCGAAAAAGATCGTGTGTTTATCTGTAAAATTTTACATTTCTTTAGTTGCATCGCTTCGGTGGTGTAGCGGTATGTGCATTCGCCTGCTACCGGGTTCAATTCCCGGGTCGAGTCCCATCCTACTAATATTATAAATGCGAAAGTTTGTAAGGATGTATGTACATAGTAACTCTTTCACGCAATAACTACTAGACGGATTTGGATGAAACTTTACAGTAATATAGATTATACATCAAAATAATATATGGGATACATTTTATCCCGAAATTCCTGCAGAAACGGGTACAAGGCGGGTAACACCGTGGGGCACGGCTAGTATTTTATAAGATTAAGAAATTCCACCACAATGCTATCATGTACATTTTTCGTGAAAAATTCTTGAAAAAGATATCAAATTAAAAATTTGATTAAATTGTCGATAAACAGATACATAGATTTGCTATTATCACCCTTATCACACGGATACAAAGGTAATTTTCATATGTAATCTAATTTGTTTCGTTTATCTTATCATAGGTACCTAATTTATAATTTGAGATTTTTAATCTTTTCCATTATTTTTGGATATCTTTCAAAACTGATAGTTAAAACACACGTAGACTGATTATATTTGGTTTAGGATTTCCCGCAGTAATTTTGTGATAAAAGAAGTATATTTTCATTTTGAGATTTTAGCCTAGGAAGATACTACATATTAATCAAGTGAGTCGTAACGTTTGCTATCCACTTATTGGGATACGTTTCCACTGAAGCGGAGCGGAGCTATGCGGAGCTGACCAATCAGAGCGCAAGCTTATGAACTTACCGGCTTATAAACTCGCTTATAAAGCTTATAAACTCACCGGCTTAAAAACTCACCGGCTTATAAACTCAGCGTTTTATATACTCACTCAAACCCACTTTATCAAAACTAAAACTCATAATTGACATCTCAAAAACCTACTTGCAAAAAGAAATCACCGGCGGCGGCGCGGGCGCAGCCGTCACGCGCATTGTATTCTAATGGGGGGCAGATGGGTCGCCGCGTCATGCGGTCACCACTACATTCCTGGAAGTGTACGAGTATTGGTAACTGAGCTATACCTTGGCTTGGTAAACTTGCTTGGTAATGTGAATTGTACTTTCCCATATATACCTATATACAATATAAATTATCCTGGCCTAATAATATACAAATAACATTATTCTTTTTCGTATTATAATTGCGAAAGCTGTATGTCTGTATGTTTGTTGCTCTTTCACGCAAAAGCTACTAAAAATATTTGGATGTAAAATATCATAGGTAGTAAGGGTAAGGGTAATGGGATACATTTTATAACGAAATTCCCGCGGGAATGGGTACAACGCATGTGATATTCTGAAGTACATATAATAATCTATATTACTGTAAAGTTTCATCCAAATCCATTCAGTAGTTTTTGCGTGAAAGACTAACAAACATACATCCTTAATTCCTCACAAACTTTCGCATTTATAATATTAGTTAGGTAAGTTAGAATTAGCAAAAGTCGTGTCGTACGAACAGCTGAAGAGGATGGCAGATGACAGAGGAAAGTGGAAAGAATTCCATCGACAAGAGCCCAGCTCTTAAGTATAGAAGAAGAAGAAGCTAGGATTACTAAGATCGCCCGTGAATACAGTTCCTAATTTTCTTGCTGAAGCTATGAAATCCAAAGAAGTATCTACTACCTCCTCAAACCTGTATGATAAACGACCATTACCCAACTGTACAGAGAACACTCGCTAGTTTCGCATTGCGTTACATCCTTCGGCCTGCGTGCGCCCGCGCATCAATTTACACGATCTAATAAACAATGATTGATGCGTTACAAAACATAGACCAGTATCATCTAGGACTGGTTTTCAAAACGTCTTTACTTTCTCTATGGTTACTATTTGTTGTTTATGGTTTGTGTCTGTGATTGGATATTAAGAAATGTCGTTGACATTGATCGAGTGTACAAGCAAAAAGCTGACGAGTTCAATAGAACTTGAACAAACTTATTCGCTGACTAACAGCTTGGAAACATTAATTTTCTATGAACTTAGCTATTCGTAATCACTACATAGTATAAAACAAAGTCGCTATTTTTGTCTGTTTGTTTGTCTGTTTGTCTGTATGCTTAAATCTTTAAAATTACGCAACGGATTTTGATGTGGTTTTTTGTAATAGGTAGAGTGATTCAAGAGGAAGGTTTTTATGTATAAAAATTCCCGAAATTCCCACGGGAACGGGCACAACGCGGGTAAAACCGTGGGGCGCTGCTAGTTACATTATAAGCGAACACTACTCATTTTGAATTGAAACTACGTTTACGGATACACTTCGCTTTTATTTTACATTTTTATCTGACATTTCGGCCTTTTTACAGAAACCGTGGTAGTAACTATTTAATAATCTGTGTAGTGGTTACTGAAGTCGTCAGATTAAAATGTACCTAAAACGTAGATTCAATTCAAGCTTACAAGCAGAATAAAACGATACATCAAGTTATGAGTAAGTAAACTAAGTGAAAACAGACTGAAAGTACATACCCGAAGGGACGCCACAACCCTACGGGGGTCTAAACTCCATCAACCCATCTCCATCCCTCCATCCGTCGCCTAGCAACCACTCGTAAATACTCGCATTCCCAGAAAACCATTTAAATTCACCCCAGAGATCCGCCCGCCCTAGCCGCCCCCGATCAATACACACAAATGGCTTCACTGCTCTAATCTCTTCATCTTGTGTCCTTGTCCCGCAAGATCATTTTGCTCTTTATAATCTCATAGACGTTTTCTGTCTCCCTCACTCTTGGGATGACCCTTGTTCAAAGGAGCTAAGGTTGAAGTTTGGACTGTTATGTAAATTGGTGGTTATGTGAAGGTGTGATGGAGATAAATGACATCTTGTATTGATTACTGGATTAATGTGGCTTTGTTAGCCGACTTGGAAAATGGGTATGTTCTGTTTACGAGTTTGGTTGTATAAAATACCTTTATGAACACCCTTTCAGAATTACTAAAGTAATATACACATTAATACCATGTGTTGTCTGCGTGGTCTTGGTTCTGTGGTGTGTTCCTGTAAGATTTACAGGATAAATCTATACTAATATTATAAAGCTGAAGAGTTTGTTTTGTTTGTTTGTTTGTTTAAACGCGCTAATCTCAGAAACTACTGAACCGATTTGAATAATTCTTTCACTGTTAGATAGTCTATTTATCGAGGAAGGCTTTAGGCTACATTTTATCCCGAAATTCCCACGGGAACGGGCACAACGCGGGTAAAACCGCGGGGCGCTGCTAGTGATTCATAAATTAATTCAGGGCGTAGCTATGAATTAGCTTGATCTTCAGTATTTTTTGCCCAGGGGAAGAAGGGAGTGTTTTATTTATCCTACCTAATATTATAAATGCGAGAGTTTGTGAGGATGGATGTAAGTATGTATGTTTGTTACTCTTTCACGCAAAAACTACCTCAAGGGATTTTAATGAAACTTAACAGTAATATAGGTTATACATCAGAATAACACATGGGATACATTTCATCCCGAAATTCCCGCACAGACGGGTACAACCCGAGTGAAACTGCGGGGTGCGACAGTTAGGTTACGTAAAAAGTCACTTCATCAATATTCAATAGTACTACTTCTGCGAATTGTAAAGACATCGTGACGTCAATAATAGCGTAGCATAAACCCAAAAAGTGTATGAAAACCAGTACATCATTGAGGGTACTGCCTCGTCAGGAGGCGGTGGAGAGCATTCATCACGCGCCACGCCCTCGAATGAAAGCTTTTGTTCAGACAGTTCGGCATCTTTTGGCAACGGAATAGTGTAGGAGCCTGGAGTAATTTCAGCGCTACGAGTTTCGAGGCACATAATATTTTCAGTCCGATGATCTCTCCAATGGTACTGATACACATAAAAACTCTTATCTATTCTCATTACAACTAAAAGTATGTTTCAGGGGCGCTAGTGAAATAAAGCAACCGTACAATTGTTTAATTTTTATTGCAGCTTTTAGGCCATTTAAATACACCAGGGACTGTCTAGATCAAATTACATAGTGTTCAAAGCCTCATGCAACATTCGGTGACTACAACAGTGTATAGAATACGGCAATCAACCGCATTTGTCGATTTATTTGGCGAGTTGTTGGCCATTTGATTAGTCATTTGCAGTCGAAAACAGTCTAGTGAGAAGACGAACTATCGGCGACGAAAAAGATTAAATAAAATCCGTTCAGTGATAGTTTTTCCATCAAATTTTTTTGCCATATTCGTTTTGATAAATAATAGCAGTAGCACATGAGTACCATTGTGTGTGATTAGATTAAGCTAAACATAAATACCTAATCAAAACAGCTCCAGGCTCCCGGACTACACAGTATTGGTGCCAGGCGTTTCACCCCCTCCCCTTGTCAGCTGATAATTAATATACTACCCTCCACGCTGTAGGGGCACCGTGATGAATCACTTTGCTCAAAGTAGGTTTACGAACTGCTGAAAAAAGGTTTTATATTTTTGGATGTAAAGAGGCGTTCGAGGCTTAGTTTGACTAAGCGAAGCTCATTGCGATTGTTAAGCAACGGGCTGCTCAGTCTGTACTTAGATGGATGTACTTGGATAGGCACAATGTGGGTACAACCGCGGGGCGCCTCCTGTTATCAGGAGAACGTCCCGGCTGATTTTGATGATTCGTTTTTTATTTTATTCATCTTGGTATCTTCGATATTCCTACGGGAACGGGTGCATTGTGGATGAAATTGCGGGGTACAGTAAATAATGTTATATAAAGTTCACATACTACCAACTCTCGAAACATCCCTTTGTCATATGAACCTATATAATATTTAAGGCTCATCTCCCTCGCAATCTTACCCAATAGAATTTCCACATTAAATTGAATCTCATACATTTTCTCTACAGAGATACTTAAGCACACCCTGCTAAAGACCAAATCAATTAAAAAACACCTTTAAAACAATCATACAAACTCCATAATCCTTCAACACAATCTTTCAGCACTTACTCCCTTTTAAATTTCAAAAGAAAACAAGATCGATTCTCTGAAAGCATAACTAAACAAACCAAGAACAAACTTAAACCAATCCGCATAAAGCTGAAAATCCTTCACACGCCTGAAAATGATAGACCAATTTTAATATGGAACGTGCAAAGATGGTTCTCGGGGGAAAAACCAGGGGTGGGTTTTGTTTAATTTTTTACCTTAACACGTTTGAAATAGGGTGTGTTTTGGCGTGGTGAGGGTGACGGGAGGTGGGTTGTATCGATTTGCTCTAGGGAGACGCCGCGTTAGATACGAGTGGAAAATGTATGCATTGCAGGCTTTTGAACTCGGCTAGGTGGGTATTATGTCTGGCTGGGGTATTGTCGGATATACATACACTTATACTTTATTTTTTTGGATTGGCACAAAATGTGGACCAATGTCGTCAATTTTCCAGCCGAAGACGATTGCTCCTGAAGAGGAAAAAGGTTTAATGATTTTATTTCATTCTTACCCTATCTCTTAACCTTTTTCCTCATTATACTAAATGAAACGGGTCTGTATCGCGTTAGATAATTTAACGTATTTTACTATAATTCCCGACGTTTCGAGTGGATTACACCGCTCGTGGTCACGGGATGACGGTCACTTTTTCCTGTTCAGAAGCAATCGTCTTCGGCTGGAAAATTGACGACATTTAGGCCACATTTTGTGCCAATCCAAAAAAATAGATTATAGATAGACATATACGATTATTCAGTGCTAGAGACAACCGTTGTATTGCATTATATATTACACAAGCAGTGCCTCGGTGTTTTACTCGCTTTGTGCCCGTTCCCGTGGGAATTAAGGGATGAAAGTAACCTATAGCCTTTCCGTTGAATGTGGCTTTCTATTACAAAAAGAATTATTCAAATCTGGTGGCTAGTTTATGAGATAAGTGCGTCTAAAGACACAAGAAAACAATAAAATAACTCTTCAGCTTTAAGTATATAAAGTTAAGTATTTTATTACCATTTTAACTTTTTAACGCCTCGGTGGTCTAGTGGTATGTGCACTCGCCTGCCAAGACTGAGGTCCCGGGTTCAATTCCCAGGTCGAGCGAAAACATGTTTCCTACTTTTCAAACATGGCTCGCGTTTGAGATCACCAACCCGCATTAGGCAAGCGTGGTGATTACGCCTGAAACCTCCTCACTGTACTGATATCTTCAGTGAGATGAGAGGCCTTTGCCCAACAGTGGGACATTACAGGCTAACACTTTACTTTACTTTACTTTTAACCGACTTATAGACGGAAGAAGTTCTCAATTTGACGTTTTAACATTTTTTGATTTAAAAAAACCCAAAAAGGTTTTAATTACCGAACCAACACAATACCGATACTTTAATGGGTTCAGCCCTTCACTAATTAGCCGAAACTTTCGGTTCGTAGGGCGGGCGGATGAGATGTAGGGCGGAGGGCGCCGCCCTATCTGCTTACAGTGTTGTAATACCTATACGGATCTTGTAGGTACCATCTTCTTTATAAAGCAAATTACATAATACTTTGGTATGAGCTTTGTTACATAGTACGTAGGTAGAATCTTAACATCTATACTAATACTAGCAGCGCCTTACGGTTTTACCCGCGTTGTGCCCGTTCCCGTGGGAACTTCGGGAATTTTTGTACATATAAACCTTCCTCTTGAATCACTCTATCTATTTAAATAAACCACGTCAAAATCCGTGCAGTAGTATTTGAGTTTATCGCGGACAGACAGACAGATGCGGCCGGGGACTTTGTTTTTTTTTTTTTTTTTTTTTTTTTCTTTAACCTATATCGTCCCACTGCTGGGCTTTGTTTTATAAAATAAAAATAATAAATAAAATAAATACTTGGACAAATTCACACACGGTTAATTAGACCCAAAGTAAGCTCTAAGCTTGTATTATGGAATCTAACTAACTGATACTACTACATATGCATACACAAATACTTTACAAGAATATATAATTGACACCCAGATGTCGTCGCCAACAACTATGTCTGCACATATTGTTGACTCCGGGCGGGGATCGAACCCGCAACCCCTGACACAGTAAGCGCTCTCACTGCCACTGTGCCAACGGGCTTGTTATAATATGTAGTGATAGTTATAATAGAGCTAAAGAGTTTTTATTTTTTGTTTGTTTGAACGCGTTAATCTCAGAAACTACCAATCCGAATGAATGCTTAATTCTTTAGTTTAGGCCCATCTCGTAGCCAGATTTGGTAGCTAGCTACGAAATGAGAAAAGTGTTTTCCCATCTTGTAGCTAGCTACTAAATGGGAACGATCTATTCGGTAGGTTAGGGTTTTTTTTTACTAGTTAAAATCCTAAATCTTGGACTTTCGAATTCCTATTTCGTAGCCAGCTTCGAATCGGGATTATTTCTCCCATTTGGAAGCTAGCTACCAAATATGGCTACGAGATGGGCCTAAACCAATTCTTTTTGCAATGGATAGCCACATTCATCGGGAAGGTTATGAGCTATTTTTCATCCCGAAATTTCGAAAGGAACGGGCACAACGAGTAAAACTGCGGGGCCCGATAGCATTGAAAACCCTTCAGTCGAAAATAAAACACATTTATAGTTGGGAAAAGGAATATGGTAGTCAGACGCATTAGGCGATTAGTCATCAGTGAATTCGTGACATAGTGATATTCAAGATGTTGAGTTAAGTAAGTTATATTGTCGGTTACACTAAGAATAGTTATATCTAGTAGTTAAAATAGTAGTTTAATACGAGTAAAGGTACTGCCAGACGTGCTCAAAAAAAGCATGCTTATAAGCTTGCTTAAAATTAGCATGCTCTGCAAACTGTTCACATTTGCCAGAAATAAGCATTCTTGTTTTAATTAATTACATCAATTAATTGCATAAAACATGTTCAGACGTTTTCCGATCACGCCCCCCCCCCCCCTACCCGCGCCTCAGGTAGCATGCTCGAAAATCAAACGTTGTTTGATTTTTGAGCATGCTCTAAATAAGCATGCTCATTATGAGCACTTGCTCAATAAAATGACATAAGCATGCTAGTAATGAGCACGTCTGGCAGTACCTTTATAGTTAGTCTTATCTGCCGGGCGCCCATCCCACAAGTGTCATCGGCCGTAACTTAACGCTGAAGTAGGTAAGGAAGTTCCTTTGTTCTCAGCAAATGAGACCAGTGATAACGAACAGGCGCGGCTTCTACTGACTCGCACTGATAACAGTATATTAGTAGATAGATATACTACGGAAGAGCGACGTACTTACTAAGGTATACTCGTATATCTACCTACGTGTATACAATTTATAATCAAACTAGCAGCGCCCCGCGGTTTTACCCGCGTTGTGCCCGATCCCGTGGGAATATCGGGATGAAAATTAGCCTATAACCTTCCCGTTGAATGTGGCTATCTATTACAAGAAGAATTATTCAAATCGGACTTATAATTCCTGAGATTACCTCGAACATACAAACAAACTTACAAATTTTACCTCTTTATAATATTAGTATAGATAACAAGGGCTTAACCCGCGTTGTGCCTGTTCCTGTGGGAATTTCGGGATAAAATAATAACCTTAAACTTTCCTCTTGAAAGTATCTATCGAATAGAAAAAGAATTATTTTAATCGGACTAGTAGTTCCTGAGATTAGCCCGTTCAAACAAACACAAATACAAATCAAACTCAGTTTTCTGGTATGAGTCTAGAACTCTAGATTTGTCAGGGTCGCTAATGCATGATGCGGGTTCCTGGAATCTTTATGAGTTTGCAATTTGCATTTGTAGAGCATTCGGATGTCCGATGGACCACTAATTCTACGGTTAGTCGGATGTATTGTATGTTTCTTTCACGAAAACTACTAAACGGATTTGGATGAAACTTTACAGGTTATAGATCAGAATAACTCATGGGATACATTTTATCCCCAAATTAGTTCCCGCAGTATTTCGGGATGTAATGTATCATATGTATTTTTGCGTGAAAGAGTAACAGGAATGCATACATCCTCACAAAAATTCGCATTTTTAATATTAGCAGGAATACGTCTTGATGTAATGGATGTCTCTGAGTGCGTTAGTAAGGCTGCGATGCGACCCACATATCCCTGATCATATGTCTCCACCAAACCCAGGTCCTACCAATCATTGAAGTATGTTCGAGTAGGTCAGTGGTCAACCCTGGTGTCGGAGTTTTTAGACCGCCAAAGGCCTCCATGGTCCGACGATTGAAACGACAGGGACCGAAAATTGGGATTTTGAAAAAAAAAATTTTTTTTGTGATAAATGGAAAGATTATATATTAGTTTTATAACAAAACTATTTTTATTTTATTTTTTTCGCAATAATTCAAAAGTTATTGCAAAATAAAAATTAATTTTTGAATCCAGTACCGAAGATACCCGGACAACTCCCGAACAAACCCGAGCGCGTGTGACGTCATAATGGTAGCCCCATTCGGTTACACGTGTAATAGCCGTAAACGCTGTACGTACTTATGGTTAAATAGCTATAACATTATCACGTCACAACTATGGTGACCAATCATGGCGCGTTTATAGTCACGTGATTTTTATTTAAATTTCATCAATTTTTAATTGTTTATAATTAATTGAAAAACATTTTTTTTAAAGTTTTTTGCATTAAATATCAATATTATATTAATAATAAAGTTTTAAAATACATTAAAAAAATCAATTTATTTTTCAAAAGCCCAATTTAACGTACCCTCCGAATCACAGTAGCGCTCACATTGAAATGCCACTATCGGCCACCCATCCAAGTAGGGGTCGAGCTGCACGTTGCTTAACAATCGCAATGAGCTAACATCGCTTATACAAACGCCACGAGTGCTACATGCCAATAATTTATCAACATAAAGTAGACTCGGAAACCGATTACACACCGATCACGAACTAGGTTACCCTGATAACTATATATAACGTCCTAAGATTATCTGTCCGTCTGTTTGTGCACCACTTGAGATGTTACTGTTCCTGTTTACTAGATAATAGATATACGATTATAGATAAAGTTTAGATAGATAAGATTTTATTGGTATTTTAGTGCGTTTGGTGGTAGTTAGAAAATAACATCTTATTTTATAAAATTCTCGTGTCACAATGTTCGTTCCCGTACTCCTCCGAAACGGCTTGACCGATTCTCATGAAATTTTGTGAGCATATTGAGTAGGTCTGAGAATCGGACAACATCTATTTTTCATCCCGAAATTCCCGCGGGAACGGGTACAAAGCGGGTGAAACCGCGGGGCGCAGCTAGTAATTGTATATTTTTCTGAACTCCCAACTCAACGCAAAACTGTAAACAGTTTGGCTTGTACCTGTCTGTCTATAGCTCAGTCTAGAGGCTTCCGTTAGACCGTGTCGTGCCTTAGGCGTAGGCGGTCTAAAAAAGTTATAAAAAGTAAGATGTAGGTCACAGGTGAAAATATAAAAAAGAAAACCTTATTGAATATTTGTTTTAATTTATTTTTATTATTTGTTGTTATAGCGGCAATAGAAATACATAATCTGTGAAAATTTCAACTGTCTAGCTATCACCGTTCTTGAGATACAGCCTGGTGACAGACGGACGGACGGACGGACAGAAAAGTCTTAGTAATAGGGTCCCGTTTTTACCCTTTGGGTACGGAACCCTAAAAATCATTATTTTCAAAAGGATGAAAATAATTTGCTTCAGATTTTTTTCTGAAAGTGATTCAGTCATCACGGTAACAATTTCGGTTGACGCTTATATATGTATAAGTATTTTTATTTTATCAGGAAATCAGCGGGGATTTTCCCTATATCTATCGAATACCGTTTATATTCTAATCAATTTCATATACT
This sequence comes from Cyclophora albipunctata, assembly GCA_963082685.1. NCBI lineage: Eukaryota > Metazoa > Arthropoda > Insecta > Lepidoptera > Geometridae > Cyclophora > Cyclophora albipunctata. The sequence continues at coordinate 3,728,333 of OY720138.1, read as the reverse complement.
GCGTCTTTGGTCTTATCTGTTACACCTGTATGATAGATCTCACCGTACATTTATTTCTTTGAAGTCGATAAGATGTTGATGAAGTTAGCTTGTAAATTCACTCAGTTTACAAGCTAATAGTTTGCTAGTCAAGGCTGGCACCATGACAGTTTGCCAGTCAAGGCTGGTACCATACATGCATATATGTCGATCTGAATTCGGTTTCTCAATAAGGAAACTGAGTTTTCCCTCACACATATCTGCAAAATAAGATCTCAGTCATTGAGGTATTCTTACAGATCGTTCTGAAAAATTACGAATCTGAAAAAATAGAATGTGTGTGTTACTTGTTAAACTAGTATTTCTCGGCGCTCTGAATCCAGATTTTGAACGTATGATGTTGGTTGGCCCAATAGAAAGCGAAGGAGAAACTTGCTCGTTAGCTCACGTCCTATGAATCACGCCGACTTGCCGATAGTAAACTCGCTTATTATTAACGGATGCCTGAGAAACCTAACCTAACTTCTTAAACTTGCCCTTTTTTGAGGAAAATAACGCATACGTCATCTAGAAAATCCATTCCTGTTTTTTGACGTTTCAAATTATTTGGGGGCTTGACCCAACCCCCTAGCCCCTAGATCCGCCACTGCTTAAGAAGTACTTAACAGAAAGTTCTCCAAAATAATACTTGCAATCATTACTATCATATCATGCGTTGATTCCGGATTCTTATCAGCCGGCAAATCGTCATTTTATCTCGGTATTTCGATGTGGCACGGTTCCACACCTCACCGGCTACTGGCCGGAGCTTATCTCAAGTGATTCTAGCCAAGTATCCATTTATTTATTTATAGCAATGCTCTAATTTAATAAAAGTTGACAGGTTATATTTCAACTAACAGCGCCCGTGGTTTTACCCGCGTTGTGCCGGTTGCGATGGGAATTTCGGGATGAAAAATAGCCTGTATCCTTTGCCTTGAATGTGGCTATCCATTACAAAAAGTAGTGTTGAAATCGGAGTGATAGTTTCTGAAATAAAAAAAGACGTGTGGCACTCGGGGACTGCCGCGGTAAAGCTATTGCATAGTTATTTTTTCTATCACTAGATGGCGTTAGTGGGGGAGCGTTAGGTTTTTTGCGTGAGGTTTTTTCGTTACGGAATTTCTGGATTCGGTCCCCGCGCTCAAGGCCCGCGATAGAAGCTATGCAATAGCTTAATAAAAAAAACTCTTCAGTTTTATTACACATATTAATTTTATTTCAAGTTAAATGATTATATTTAAGCGTAATTTTATCCACTCATGAATTTTTATAAGCAACGTCTGGCGGGTCAGTTTATTTTTTTTATAGTATTCTAGTCTCTCTATTTATTACCTCTATCTAACTTAACCTAATTTATTTTAGGTCATAACCTACCCAAATGTGTGCACACCCAAATGTGTGCACACTATTATGAGTGTCTCACTCACACACTGTGACATCTTCAACAGTATTTTTTAATACAATTTGAAACAATTGTCCATCTTCCTCTATTTTCCAAAACACAATTTCAGAGAAAAAAAATCATTGTCTGTGGATGTCAAACCAAACATCTCCGCACAAATCTGACAGTTCAACTTTCTCCGAATCAATTGAATGAGTCCATTCATTCAACTGGCGGCTAACGGTGACACCTCCATCAAAATCACCAGCCAATCAACCCAGACCTATCACAGAAATCGTATCTTCAACAAAACGCTGCTAAATTAAGAGATTATACAGGACTTGGGAGGTCTAGTTACACTGGCACCCAACCAAGATACTAAGACCTGTAGAAGAACAAGGCGTTACTTGTAAATGGTCTTAAGTTTGAAGGCATTGGAGGGGGGGAGAAGGTCTTTGATGACTGGTTATCATCATGTAAGGTTGTTTAGATTCAAGCAGCGCATTTTCTTCGAAGCTATGCCATGTGTTCGTCTCACTGAATGAGTAAGTGTGCGTTAAGTTACGTTTGTAGAAAATTCCGAGGTGTGATTGTTTTTCTTTGGGTTTCGTCTGACGTCAATGTTTCAGGTTATTAATGAAGTTGTTTGTAAATAAGGTTGTCTTAGGAAATAGCTTGCGTATGCTTCATTGAAGGAAGGGTTTGTGTTTTCAGAAATTGGCCTGGTTATGTGAATGGCAATAAAAAAAATGTGACGAAAGCTTTTTCTGTTGAGTTCGTACACTACTATGTTATAAATTCAATTCACTGAACGTCAATGCTTAAAAATATTAGATAATAATACAACAATTTAAAAAAAAGTTGGTAGATAATTTGCTATAGTTAATGCCCAGTTGACCAAAATCACTAACTGCCTAAAATTGGCCATTTATTCTCAATACTAAGCTGAAAAGTTTATTTTATTTAACACTAGCAGCGCCCCGCGGTTTTACCCGCGTTGTGCCCGTTCCCGTGGGAATTTCGGGAATTTTTTTACATAAAAACCTTCCTCTTGAATCACTCTACCTATTACAAAAAACCGCATCAAAATCCGTTGCGTAATTTTAAAGATTTAAGCATACAGACAAACAAACAGACAAAAATAGCGACTTTGTTTTATACTATGTAGTGATGCTCATCTCAGAAACAACCAGTCCGATTCTAATAGGTAATTATTTTGTGCTCAATAGCCACATCCCACGGGATAAAAAGTAGCCTATGTCCTTTCTCAGGCTCTGGACTAACTGTGTACCAAATTTCATTCAAATCTGTTCAGCAGTTTTGGCGTGAAAGCGTAACAAACAAACTTACATTCACATTTATAATATTAAGTAGGATAATATTAGATAAGTACTACAACAATACACAAATTAAGTACTTATACTTAAACGCCTAACTGACCAAATCGACGAACACACATCAAGTTTGGAAAGGAAGTTGAAAAAAGGTGAACTCCTCGGAAGAACGGTTTGTTGACTCCTTGCGCGGTGCCCATACTGATCAGTGATCACTACAGATGGTAATGATCGATCGTGCCGAGAGGAGACATTTGCATGCGACGTGACTTGAAGGGAGAAGCTACTCATTTGGAGAGGTCTTTGTGCTCGGAAGATGGCGGCAGGAGGCTTTCGATCAAAATCACTACATAGTATAAAACAAAGTTTTGTCTGTTTGTCTGTATGCTTAAATCTTTAAAATTACGCAACGGATTTTGATGCGATTTTTGTAATAACTAGGTAGAGTGATTCAAGAGGAAGGATTTTTTTTATGTAAAAAATTTCCCGAAATTCCCACGGGAACGGGCACAATGCGGGTAAAACCGCGGGGCGCTGCTAGTGTAATTATAAATTTAATAACTATTTAAAAAGTATGTTCAGGAAGTTAGAGGTTAACCCTGAAAAAATAAATGTGATTTTGAATTTTACTATCGCACTCTGAGACGTAGCGTGGTGATTACGCCTAATCCTCCTCACTGTACTGATAACTTCAGTGAGATGAGAGGCCTTTGCCCAGCAGTGGGACATTACTGGTTAATACTTACTTACTTACTTACTTACTCTGAGACGCCCAAACTAAATAAATATGACAGACGTCCATTAAATCGATCTATTTGACGTATTTTTATACATTTTATGTCAAGACCACTCATTAAAATAGTACCAGATTGAAATATTATTATAATTATGTGTCTGTGTGTGTGCTCTCAAATATGGACCGATGTCGATGGAGTTTCTTAACCGATTAAAAAAAAAGGAGGAAGTTCTCAATTCGACTGTATGTTCTTTTTTTATATTTATTACCTCATAACTTTTGGCTGGGTAAACCGATTTTGATGATTCTTTTTTTCATTTTGCGGTGGTCCTTAGACGTCAGGTTCGGTAAAAATCGGCCCAGCCGATATTGAGTAGGTTTAAAAAAAATATTATTCAATCTTTAAATACTATAGGTGTACAGTAAGTATAGTTTAGCCTCCACATCTCAGTGCCTTATCCAAGTTGAGTGGCCACCGCAGCACTTGTTATTACGAGCGCATCACAAATTCCTCGCGTCCACATCCAGCGATGTGCGTTGAATAACACCAGATGAGAGGAGATAACATCACGAATATGGGATTAGATAAGCACAATGTTATTATAAATACTTTTCTTTGCTTCATTTGAATTTAGGCCAGCCCTAGCACAGGAAAGGCGACAAGACCAGACATTACATTAACGGGTCGTGTCTTCGATCAACAATACACAACTAGATTTGACAAGCCCGTTGGCACAGTGGCAGTGAGAGCGCTTACTGTGTCGAGGGTTGCGGGTTTGATTCCCGCCCGGAGTCAACAATATGTGATGACATAGTTGTTGGCGACGACGACGTCTGGGTGTCAATATATTCTTATAAAGTATTTGTGTATATATATATGAAGTAGTACCAGTTAGTTAGATTCCATATTACAAGCTTAGAGCTTAGTTTGGGTCTAATTAACCGTGAGTGAATTTGTCCGGGTATATTTATTTATAATTTATTATATGTAGGTATATAGGGTCACGTACAAAATCAAAGCTAAATACTGTCCCCGTGAAATGACTTGTGACAGCTTATTTTGTTTACAACCGAACTGAAAAAAAAGTTTTAAAACAGTTCGAAGTTCAACCTAATTACAACCATGACACCTAGCAATAAATAAATAAAATAATAAATAAATAAACTCGTCAGTCATCGACGTTTTTTCAGAATTTTCGCCTTCTAAATAACTAGCAGTGCTCCGCGTTTATACCCGCGTTGTACCCGTTCCCGTGGCAATTTCGGGATGAAAAATAGCCTATAACCTTCCCGTTGAATGTGGCTATCTATTACAAAATAATTATTCAAATCGGACAGTTATTCCCCGAGATTAGTTCGAGCATACAAACAAACAAACTTAAAAAAATTACCTCTTTATAATATTAGTGTAGATTAAGCAAATTGTAGAGCAATTATATTGAATTGTTAACTTAATGTAATTACGACATTACACTATTTTGACTACAGCATGTTGCATGCGGCGAACGACTTAATGTTATTGTACCTTATCGCTTATATTACTAAGTAGGATGTTTGATGTAATCTAGAAACTTAGGTAGATAATCTAGTACCTAGATTTTCCTTATCATATGCTATGATAGCTTATCTAGATGTAACTAGAACTGCACTTAAACCTAGATATAAATTCTAGGAAGTAACGTAATAAATCCGGGCTTGGATGAATGGGCATTGTCTGGGCCATGGTGGCCTTTTGGCGGTCAACATCAGTACTATAAATAAATTATTACACTATAAATTAATACATCCGGACAAATTCACACACTGTTAATTAGACCGGCTTGACCAATTTTTATGAAATTTCATATACATACCAGCAGCGCCCCGCGGTTTCACCCGCGTTGTACCCGTTCCCGCAGGAATTTCGCAATAAAAAGTAGCCTATGTCCTTTCTCAGGCTCTGGATTAACTGTGTACCAAATTTCATTCAAATCGGTTCAGTAGTTTTGGTGTGAAAGCGGGACAGACAGACAGACAGACTAATTTACTTTCGCATTTATAATATTAGTCAGGTAGGATTCACTATGTCTGAGAATCGGCTAATATCTTATTCATACCCCTAAACGTTAAGGGTGGTCCACCCCTTAATTTTTATATTCCAAAACAACGCTTGCCGCGTCAACTCGTAACCAACCAACGTAGGTCAGAAACAAGATCAAGCTACATTCCTAAGAGTTGAGATGCGCTTGCGCATGCGCATAACAAACACTAATTCGCATGCATATTGCATACAGACGTACACTTCGGTTTATAGTCATTTCTGAGAACATGTTGGTGTGTCCAAATATTAAAGAATGCAAGGAAAACCAAGGGAAATACCGGTGTCATATTTTTCTCAAAAGATTTTACCGCATTTTTAATTCTGGTTAATTATGAGTAAGAACGCCTCGGTGGTCTAGTGGTATGTACTCGCCTGCCAAGACTGAGGTCCCGGGTTCAATTTCCAGGTCGATCGAAAACATGTTTCCTACCTTTCAAACATGGCTCGCGTTTGAGATCATCAAACCGCAGGCAAGCGTGGTGAATACGACATCCTCTTCATTGTACTGATATCTGAGAGATGAGAGGCCCTTTGCCCAGTAGTGGGACATTACAGGCAAATACTTTTTAAGAGTGGGTTCCTATAAGCGGAGCGGAGTGGAGCGAAGCTCAATTGACCAATCACAACGCGTTGAAATTGTCAAAATCGTCGTTATGCATTCTGATTGGTCGATTGGGCTCCACTCCGCTTCTACGGAAACACGTTAAGATTGAGCGAGAATACTAGTTCAAAAGCAACTTCTAAACTCGCTCAACATAAACAATATTAAGCGCAAGTAAATTCAATTTAGGCACCAAACACACCAAGCAATAACTTAAAAGCAGAACTCTCAAACAGGTGCAAATTGGCCATTTATAAAACATACCATTTGAATTTGGAATTGAATTTGAATGTCTAATGTCAGGTATTTTGAAATAAAGCCTACTGTACATCAGGCAACTCGTTGGTCAAAAATATAGCTGAAGAGTTTGTTTTTTTGTTTGTTTGAACGCGCTTATCTCAAAAACTACCAATCCGATTTGAATAATTATTATTGTAATGGATAGCCACATTCAACGGAAAGTTTATAGGCTATTTTTCATCCCGACATTTCTACGGGAACGGGCACCACGCGGGTAAAACCGCGGGGCGCTGTTAGTTACTGTTTTATAATTAGAAGCTCATTTACAACAAAACGTGAACATAGATAGTATATTTAGCTGCACTTATCCTGTCGACGCGACAAAAGTTGCGCAACTAAAATCGCTGCCTGTAATACAGCCTTGCCATCGATTTCACCCGCGCCCGGCTCGTCTATTGTGTACGGATTCTGCGTAACGAAAGATCACGAGCGACGCACTGAATAATAATCACCTTTTCAAAATTATGGGCGCTTACATTGTATCACATGAGATTCGCAATGCGTTATGTGAGATAAGTAAATAAGTACTTAAGTAAGTTTGTTCGATAGGTTAGTGGCCAAATCTGGTGTCAGAGACTTTAGACCGCCTAAAGACCTCCGACATGGTCTAACGATTGAAACAACCGCGACCTATTTCGGGCGGGTGTCCCTGTCTAGGTATGTCAGAGGCCTTTACGCGGTCTAAAAACTCTGACACCAGGGTCGGCCACTGACCTTCTAGAACTCACTAACATGAATGTACATACATATGTAACTATACTAAGTATTGGTAGTTTCAGTTAACTCAAATTCATTACAAACTCTTTCGTTTCATTCCCGACCACTAAACTGCATTGAAACAATTGATACTACACAATTCGCATTTTGAATTTATTTAAATTACTACATTTCTTTATTATATACTGGCAATGTATAAAAATAGTCAACTATTTGAATCTGGAATTGGAACGCTAATTCAAGTCTGGAATGGCGGTTGTTTTGAATTACGAATAAGCATGTCACCTAGTAAGAATGTTTGCAAAGAAGTTCGCAATCACGCGATGTAAGAGAACTATGGATATACCCTTTGTTACGTAATGAATTATTAAGTACTCTACATATAAAAAGAGGTGTAATAAGTTTGGCATGTAAATTGAAAATGATTTCGTACTTCATTGCTCTACAGAACCGAAACTGGCCGTCTATCATCCTCCTAATGTTGAGAAAAACACTTTAAATTATATTTAGCAGACACTATATATAAAGTAAAACATTGAAAAGCTAAAACTTAAAACATAAAACGCACATTCTCACGGCAAGATTCTCTCTCATACTTCAAAGGTTATCCTTTAAAAAACTATTTTACAACACACCTTTAAGTCTGGGAGCCAGCTTCTATTTTCCGTTGCCCCAATTGGTTGTTACGTCGTTTTAATGTCGTCGTGTTTATAATTTATTTGATTACGAGAAGGCGAGCAGGATACTTGTCCCTGTGTCTTTACGGGCCAGTGCTCAGCGCTGAGACGGGAGGTAAAAACTATGTGGACTGAGAGCCGGCTGCGGGTAAAAAAGTAATAGCCTGCTAAAAAAACTAAAAAAAGTAATGGCTTGGTAGTTTCGCCTGGAGGGAAAACTCCTCTCGCTCGCTGAAAATATCAGATACTAAGTATATAGAAGTTGGGGCCAAGTCAAAGATACCATAGTTATTGTTGGATGTTTTCCATCTTTTATTAAAAATTGGTTTTTGCAAACATTGTAACTATTTTTGTCAGTGAAATATTAATTTAAACATCATTAAAAAAAAACACTTTGCTTTTGTTTTTATTTTTTGATGAAGTACAGTTGATTTTTTTACATTACACATTAACACAAAGTACTTAGTAGTTATGTTCTCTTTGAGTAATTTCATAATACATGTAATAAATACAATAAAAAAAATATAAAACAGTTTTTTGCATTCAATATTTGTTAGTATTAATAAAAGGTCATGTTTTTTGAACATATGGGTCTAAGTATAAGGTTATGTAAATGTAAATATTTATAAACCCGTTTTTTTTCAATATTAAATATTCAGTTTAAAAAAAATAGGTTATATCAGCCTTGGCTCCCCGACTACTCGGGCCCCACATCTCCGCGCTCATATTATGCGAAACCTCGCGCTGTAACATTAAACAGAATGGAAGAAACTCGTCGCCTTTATCTCACTTCCGCTCGAATAAATTACTACATATTACTCGTGTATAACGTACGAACGTCACATCGCCTTTTATTATTACCTATTTTATGTATGTACTTACATGTTCGGAATATTTTTGCTGGCGCGTCTTCGGTTGCTTTGGGCGAGTTGTAAGATCGATTACAATTTTACAAGCGTTCAATTATTAAGACAAATTAAATTATGCGAGCCTTAAATGTAAAGAGTATTAATTAAATAAATGAATTAAAAAATAATAAGTAAGGTATTTTAAAATAAATAAACACAAACAAAACAATAAATAAACACACACACAATATGAAATTTAGATTTTTTGGAAATCGCTGACACAAAAATACAGAAGATATATGGGGTCTTAAAAAAATTAATTCATAGAGAACCATTTTTTTTTAAATTAAATTTCAAAACAGCCATGAATGAATAGTTTCTATTCTGATTTCTGACACACACGGTAAAAAACAGAATCAATCAAAATATAAACTGTAAATTATTATGTACTCATATTTGTTTATATAAGAATTTTCTGTCGAACGCTCACCGATCGCTTGATTTACGAGGTAAATAAGCGTACTTATGTAAACAGACTCGCATGTGTATCTTATAGATCTTCAAATAATATTCTACACTAATTATTATTTTATAGCTTTAGATAAAAAAAATGTTGTGAAAGTGAATTCAAACTGTTTTAATTATGAAAAAATATGGTCGTTAATATTTGAGTCATGCCAAAGTAAAAATGTATAATATGATATGATAAGAGACGCACTGATGAGATAAAAAATTTAAGATGATCTTAGGCTCCATATACTTCATTGATTTTAAAAGAGACAAATCATTCTGTAGAGAAAATATTATGTGATTTTCTACCACTTAACCTATTACTTCTACAAAAAAGAAATTTTGTAGAAAAATTGCCTAATATGAACTATAAAAAAAGGAATGAAGTTCGTTAATCTTAAAACAATACGCACTCTGCAGTGTTACCCGCGTTGTACCCGTTCCCGCGGGAATTTCGGGATAAAATGTATTCCATTTGTTATTCCAATGAATAACCTATATTACTGTAAAGTTTCATCCGAATCGTTTTTTCGTGAAAGAATAACAAGCATACATAGATCCTCCCAAACTTTCGCATTTATTTCGCTCAGAATATTAAAATCCTTTGTTTCCGAAAAGGTTCTATCTTTAAAGGGAAAATTGGCCTTATTATTTTAGATACTTATTAACTCTTTTAATACATACATATTTCTCAAAATTCTCGAAGGAAATGTTGTTTCTTTGTTCTAAAACACCTCAACACATACATACAACATACAAGTCCACACACACAAATACAATACATATTTGTACGATCAACTCTGTTTGTACGAGTGCCTATATGTTACAAGTACATACATGTTGTATGCTCAGGTTGTCTGTAAGTCAGAGGGCCCGAACGGACCCTCGGGTCACCAGCCGTGACGGGGTTCATCTCCTGGCACAGACAGACGGACACTCACTCAACTGTGACGGGCTTGAGATGTTCACAACACATTGAAAGTATGGGTACGTATATATTTAAGTTGTTGTGTTTCGTTTTAGGAAGACAAGGGGAATTGTTAATTGGGTTTAAATAAATAGTTCACTAAAACTCGCAGCATAACCACCTTACACATCCAGGATGGATGTACTACTAATATTATAAATGCGAAAGTTTTTGAGGATGGATGTATTTATGTTTGTTACTCTTTCACGAAACAACTACTGAACGGATTTGGATGAAACTTTACAGTAATATAGGTTACACATCAGAATAACACATAATAACATTTTATCCCGGAATTCCCGCGGGGATGGGTACAACGCGAGTAACACCGCGGGGCGCGGTTAGTAGTACATAATGAGGGTATGGGGCTTATGCAAAGGGAAAATATATAAAATTTAGGAGAATGTGGCTTCTCGAGATCGATCCCTACACACTTTCTTTAGCAAGCAATATGAAAGAGCAATTTACTACCTTTATAACAAACAATAAATAAAGCCGTAGGAATACTTGAATTTTACTAAACAAAGACTTTGGAAAAAAAGTTAAGTAAAAAATATAAATAGCCTATAATATCCCACAGCTGGGAAGTACTCCTCATCTCACTGAAAATATCCAGTAAAACATGAACAAAAAACATCAAAGAACCTTAAAATTTTATTTAAAAAAGCTCACGAAAGCTGCACAAAAGCTACAAAACACAGTCGGTCCATTTATAATGTTTTTGTAAAAAGCTCGTAATATAATTGTTAGTTTTCGATTTCACACGCAATCATCATGCTGTATGCATTATTCATTATAATGTGGTGTAATGAAATATAATGGCAAGAGGGAAACGGGTGGGCAGAGCGGGTTCAGTAGGTTTGTTTTGTAATGAGTTAAACATTAAAAAGTATTGACCTGTAATGTCCCACTACTGGGCCAAAGATTTTTGTCTTATTGAGGATTACAGCACAGTGGGGAAGGATTAGTTTTTTTTTATATATATGTGGTTTTTAGTCGTCAAATATTAAACGTGTCTTCCCAATAATATAAGAAAGTAACATGAAAAAAATACTTTACCTATCATTAAATGACATAAAACATTACTTTACGACGAACAACAAAAAAAATACGATACTTTTTTAAAAAGAAATATGTGTAAAAAATAATTACTGATATTTCCAAAAAATAATCTGCAGTAAGTAAAGTACTTACTATTAATATTAAAAAGTAATTCTAAAATAACATTCTTTAACTATCGATGCTTTTTTCTATTCTCAACCCTTACCCTGCGAACCCCTAAAACATGATGAACAGTAACATTTTACATTCAGACATTACTCGGCCAGTTAACCCACATTTTAATTAACCTTATTACTGTAAAGAATTGTTATTAATTATGCTTTGTCTTACTGTTTGGGGAATGCGTCAGAATGTCACGCAAGGAAAAATAAAAAAAAACTTTTAAAAAAATATTTCGATATACTTATTTAAAAAAATATTCTTTGTTACTTTCCTTTTCTGTAACAAAGGGTTAATAAATCATTTAATAAATGTTACTAACGTTTATTGTAATAAATTAATATTTACGAGCTTTCTCGCTTACCTACATTAATTTTTTTAAATAGTCCTTGAACATAATTTAGTACAGAATTTAAATTAATGTACAATAGAGATTTATAACAACTATTAATTACATTAACTAATTTACATTAACAACTGCAATCAAATATAAAATCATAGTCACATAAAAATCGAATTATTCAAACACTTTCTCATTACAATAAAATCGATAAGTCCTCATCCATAATATTCTTTCTTCACAAAATTATAATAAAAACAAGATCTTTGCTCCCTTTGATTGGTTGGTGGGATGCGGTGTTCCTGTCGCTCTCGCACTCGAACGTTTCATCTATATCTATCTCGTTCTAGACATGTCCGCAGGATCGTCTCGCTTCAAGACGCAACAGAGATAATTTCATCTGAGAACTTTGAACTTCGAACGTGAGTTTTTTTAATGGCTATGATCGGTTATTCATTCAGCCATGCATTGTTTGTTTCATTTATTAACTTATTTTATTATTCCTTAAAATTCTTGCGGGTTATAAAAGATAGAGTTTGCATAGAGCTTTGACCTAGTTTAAAGTTACATTGCAGCTTTTGAGTAGGACAAAGAGAATCATAGACTAAGGTATAATAAAGTTTATGGGTGGTGCAATATGAAAATAATATTGACCATAGATTCTAATCATGTTTTTTTTTTAATGTGGAATTTTATATCCTGTGGTTATTATCTTTGATTGTGATAATACCTACCGAACTCTATAGTCTCCGGTCGGCGGTCAAGGTCATCCATTGTTTGTGGTTTTAAGATCAATGGCTTGAGAACTTGAGACGTATTATTATTATATTAAGTATGTCATGTATTGTAATTACTAATTAGAGACCGCTTCGGTTAATCAAGAATACGTTTAAGGTAGGTTCCCGTAAGAATTCTAGGAGTCTAGGAGTCAGTGTCTATTGGTGAAGATTGAAATAGTCCTACTATGTAATATTATAAATGCGAAAGTTTGTGAGGATGTATGTTTGTAACTCTTTCACGCAAAAACTACTGAACGGATTTGGATGAAACTTTACAGTAATATAGGTTATACATTAGAATAACACATGGGTTAAATTTTATCCCAAAATTCCCGCGGTTACGGGTACAACGCGGGTAACACCGCGGGCGCGGCTAGTAGTTTATGAGAGAGTTCGACTCAGAGCGGGTGAAATTGTTTCAGCAGCTTTTTGGCACATTTTCAGTATTGTTTTAGATTTGGAAAATCAAAATTTTTAGAAGATTTATTTAATTAATTAATTAAATAAAAGATTAATTAATTTAATTGGGATTGAATGTACTCGCTCTACAAAACGAAATTAAGGAAAAAATAATGTGGCACAGCCTGCATAGCATAACTCTATTACACCTTGTTGAAGTTTTGATCTAAAGTGTTATTAAAAATCTACACTAATATTATAAAGCTGTACAGTTTGTTTGTTTGTTTGTTTGTTTGTTTGTTTGAATGCGCTAATCTTAGGAACTACTGGTCCGATTTGAAAAAATATCTGGGTATATTACTTACTTCTATTCCATATTAATACATCTAGGATAAACATTTGATTGCTTTAAAGAATCAATTAACATGAACCTTCAATCTCTCCTCAAATAAGATTGATATATCAATTAATGATATTGGATAGATTGTAGAGAAATAGAGTTGCACAGTAAGTGCTTCGCTCTCCGTGAGTGAACATAAGCCTGGAGTAGGTTGAATCCTGTGTTTCAGGCAAATTATTGGTGTTATTGTGGCTAAGATTCAATAAATTTTTACAGATGGGATTTAAAAAATATCGATTTTTGTTATCATTTTGTCGAACATATTATTAAAGACAGATGATGAAGATAACAATAAAATTAAAATTCCATTTCACAAGGACAATACCACAAATATTAAAAATAATACTTTCACTTATATAAAATATAAAACACCTGCATTTTGAAACAAGCTTTTAATTTATTAATATAATCAATTACTGTCCAATACTTATATCAATCACTAGTAGCGCCCCGCCCCGGTTTTACTCGCGTTGTGCCCGTTTGTGTAGGAATTTCGGGATAAAAATAGCCTATAGCCGTCCCGTTGAACGTGGCTATCCTTTACAAAAAGAATTATTCGAATCGGATCGGTAGTTTCTCAGATTAGCGCGTTCAAACACACAAACTCTTCAGCTTTATTATATACTTATAGATAATTTATCGCAAAAAATATACTAACCTATTTTATTTAAGTATTTCAAAATTATTACCCAAAATAATAAGTAAAACAAATATTTTATAAAGAATATACGATACAAAACGTTGTGAAAGTTATTTCGATTAATTTATAAAAAGTCGATATCTAAGGAAGGGTCGCGCCGCCATTTTTTCTCAAAGGTGTTATGCGCGGGCGCACCTGTCGTTATAGAGGTAAGAGCAAATAGAATAGATAAGGAAATGTATTTTAACTGACTTTTTTATTAAAAGTAAGTAATTAAGTTCGTATAGGTTAGTGTCTCATCTGACTTCTTGCTTGCTTCCTGCTCCTTCCATCTTGAGCAAGCAAGCATTCCTCATCTCACTGTAGTCGATCGTGACACAATTTTATTAAGCGACGCTACTTCGCCATTGGTAAGCAACGTACAGCTCGATTGCTCCGTAGACGGGTAGCCTCTATAGTGGCATTTTCATTGATAGCGCTACTGTGCTGCACATTTGTCGGCCTTGGTTGTTTAAATAGTTAGGCCTTTAGGAAGTCTATAAAACTCCAAAAGTAATCGCTGAAAAGTTAATTTTCATTATATATGTCTATTCCCTTTTAAATATTTTCTAACACCACCCCGAGATTATATCCGATTTGTGCCCGTTCCCACAAAAAAAAAACTGGATGAAAAATAGCCTATATATAATATAACTAGCAACGCCCCGCGGTTTTACCCGCGTTGTGTCCATTCCTGTGAGAATTTCGGGATGTAAAATAGCCTATGTTACTCGTGGATAATGTAGCTTTCGAATGGTGAAAGAATTTTTAAAAACGGTTCAGTAGTTTTTGAGCCTATTTATTACAACCAAACATACAAAGTTTTCCTCTTTATAATATTAGTGTAGATATAGAACCTAATACCTTTCCGTTGAATGTGGGTATCCATTACAACAAACATATCAACAGATCGGTAGTATCAGACGAACGCGTTCAAACAAACAAAATGCAAAGACCTCATTATATTAGTATAGATTAATATTTTCCCTCGCCACCTCTACCCGTTCCTCGCTCGTGTCGGCTGCGCACGCGACTATACGTTGAGATCCCCGACAGTTGCGCGACGGGCGACAGACGGGGATATTAACTGCATCTTGATCAGAACTTTATAGCCCGCTCTCTAATATTCGTAATAAGGGCTTAATATAGACAAACGATATTTAACTTAAACAGTGTTTTGTCTCTCGCTCTTTGGTAAATGTTGGAAAGGGACAAACCATTTGATAGCTAAAGAGCTGTTATGCGTTTCTGAGTAAGACTAGCAGCGCTCTCTTTCCGATGTAAGAAATTGTCGGAAGACCAAAAGAGACAAAACACTTTATAGCAGTGGTTTAGTCAAAACGCATCACTACATAGTATAAAATAAAGTCGTCTCTGTTTCGTGTCTGTTTGTCTGTATGCTTAAATCTTTAAAATTACGCAACGGATTTTGATGCGGTTAGGTTAGTTATGCGGTAGAGTGATTCAAGAGGAAGGTTTTTATGTAAAAAAAATCCCGAAATTCCCACGGGAACGGGTACAACGCGGGTAAAACCGCGGGGCGCTGCTAGTTTATGAATAAGGCGGTTAGTCTTTATTAAGACCTAGATTCGTTTTAACACTAAATTATTTATTTTACATATCCTTATGTAGTATTAAACCTGAAGTAAGAAGTACGAGTAGATTAGTGGCCAACCCTGTTGCAGTTTTTAGACCGCCTCAAGGCCTCCAACATTATCTGACGAGTCTAAAGCAGTTGTCTATACACACATCTATAAACTACGTATTTGATTTGATGTTCATTATAACCACAGACACACGAGCAGCGGTCACGATTCCAATATGAAACATATTAATATTCTACGCTCGGAACTATCTCTGCTTTCTCTGTACCGAAGACCATAGATTAATAAGACGTAGGACCATAGAGTATAGATCGGATGAACAAAATAATGATTTGTTTTTATGTATTTTATAGAAGGATAGCGCCTATTATTTCTTAATCGGAGGCGGTCTAAAAACGCCGGCACCAGGGTTGACCGCTAACCTGCTTGAACATAGTTGCTAAAGGTTTTAGCAGAGCTAAGTGCTATAACAGATATGCTACTTTATGCTTCGTGATTGGCGATACGCCTGCACTCAGAGATGTCAAATAATTTTGAAGATAAAACAAATTGAATACCGCCCATAACTCGCGTTTGGCGTTTTAAATTATACGTAAGGATGATCGGTCGCTACGTGAAGCTTCTAAAAGCAACTAAGCACTTCTTCTTCTTATCGAGTGGATGGTCAACCTGACCAATCCTGGTGTCAGAGTTATTGAGCCGCCAGAGGCCTCTGACATGGCTCATGTAACGACTACTATCCGTAGAAAGTAACCGGGACCGACGGCCTAACGTGCCCTCCGAAGCACGGAATTATCTTACTTTTCGGGCAATCAGGTGATTCAGCCTGCAATGCCCTAACCAAACTGAGGACAGTCTCACAAAGTGATTTTTGTGAGATATCCCCACCGGGAATCGAACCCGGAACCTCCGGATCGTGAGCCGAGCGCTCAAACCACTAGACCACGGAGGCTGTTAAGCACTAAAAGAGTCCATTAAATCGACACTTAACTAATTGACATAATTGTTCATACAATGTCAAAAAAGCATTTGACGTTTCTGAGTATGAGTGTTAGATAGTAGAATAACACCAAGGATATTTTTCAGAACATACAAAATAGAATGCATAAAAAAACAAGTGAAGGAGTTAGTATAAAATACATTCTTACGTCTTTTAATTTAACGTGTGACATTATATACATTTTGTTTATACTACCAATATATAAAATAAAGAACGCCATTCCATACATAAGTTTTATAACAAGTACCATTGTCTCTCAATGTTTGTGAGAAGCACGCGCCATACCGAAAACATTCATTGAAAATCATTCAAATTAATAACATTATTGAAGATTATTTACCAAATTCAATATCAATATTATAAGATTACTTTCTTTATTTATTTTAGTGTGGTATCATCTTTATTTAAGCTTAAGTTTTCCCGGTATCCTGTAGTATTTATTTCACTGCATAGTATAAAACAAAGTCGCTTTCCGCTGTCTGTGTGGGCCTATGTATGCTTAGATCTTCAAAACTACGCAACGGATTTTGATGCAGTTTTTTTAATAGATAGAGTGATTAAAGAGGAAGGTTTATAAGTATAAAAATTCCCGAAATTCCCACGGGAACGGGCACAACGCGGGTAAAACCGCGGGGCGCTGTGTATTGCAAACGTGGATGGTCTTCAAAAGATCTTTGTAATACATATTTTTGGTGTATGATCAATGTATGCGAGGATAAGTGCTCGATAGTGCATATTTTCATCCGACTTGCTATAGGTATAGATAGAATAATAGATATAGGTTAGTATACATGTTCTCTATGAAATCGGTTATTATGACGCAAAATATTTTCCCTCCATTCGGCACGGAACCTGCCCTAAAGGTCGAGTGTCCGATCGATTTGTACCGCTTCCGGTCGGGGTAGATTTGACTACTTCCGGCGAGCCCTGCAGTAGGGCGCACTTGTATTCATCATGCTTTTTGATTACATACATGTTTTTTTGTCTATACTAATGTTAATAAAGAAGTAAATTTTTTAAATTTGGTTGTTTGTATGTTCGAGCTTATCTCGGGAATTACCAGTCCGAATTGAATAATTCTTTTTGTAATAGATAGCTGCATTCAACGGGAATGTTATAGGCTATATTTTCATCCCGAAATTCTCAAGGGAACGGGCACAACGCGGGCAAAGGCTTCTCATCTCACTGAAGTTATCAGTACAGTGAGTACTCGAACTTACTTAGGCCATATCCAATACCTTATAACAAAAAATAGCAGCTTTATATTTCAGTGAAAAATATCATCTTTATTAAAAAGCTTAAAATCCTTAATAAAAAGTATAGAATCTAAATCAAATCACACACACAATTAAACCAAACAAAAATTACAAACTCATTAAATATCGCGACTTATCATACTGAGGGTGTAAACTCCAAACCATGTTACGGCTTGGACAATAGAGTCCGACTATTACCGAGGGTTGCACCCTTACTGATTTCATAACATGTTGACTGGCAACACAGGTGAGGGAAATGCGATTTAGGGCGAATTTTTTCAACTGGCATGTTTTTGTGGTAGGTTAGTTTGGATTTCGAATTTTTTACTTTTGTATAAGTATCTAAGAAGTAAGTTTAAGTTTAAATAAAGTTTAAAAAAAAAATTTAAATAAAGGAAGATTTCGGGAAAAAGTATTAGCCTGTAGAGGCCTGTCATCTCACTGAAGATATCAGTACAGCGAGGAAGAAAAAATTGTAACAGTTTTATTGGAATTTGGAATACAGGAGTCCCAACGTCAAATTCAAAATTCGAAGATAGAAAAAGTTAAACATGAACATTTTTTTTATATTTCGAAGTTTGAATGAAGTTCATTTCAATTTGTATTCTACACGGTACAAAATAAAATCCAATTTTGAAGTTACATGTTATTGTTTCTAGGTGCTAAAATAAGAGATATAAGGTGCTAAATAGAGTTCTTTTGCAATCCGCCCAGGTTGTCTTAAAGTGCTTGACAAATAACATAATCTATACTACCCGTAATATCATGAAGCTAATCTCGGAAATAAAAAACTGTAAATGGTTCAAAATTCATTTCATCCCGAAGATCCCTCGGGAACGGGCACAGCCCGGATAAAACCGCGGAGCGTTGCTTAGACTATATTTCTGTTAAACCGATTCCTATAAAAACCCTATCTTTGTACAACATGTCTGATGACATCACTACTCTTCTGGGAAGTGTCCCCGCCGGTCGCCATGGCAACGCGTCGCATCAACACACGCACACATACACACGTGTGAATACACACCTGACCTGATAGAGTCGGTCATACACAGAGTAACTGTCGCGAATTGTGAATAATAAGTTATGGTGGGTACATGGGGTCTGTAGGGGACTAAATGTTGGAAAATAGTGAAATAAAAAGCTGAAAGTCGATATGCTTGAAAAAGTTATTAGGTACTAATAGCGCCCTGCGATTTTACCCGCGTTGTGCCCGTTCCCGTGGGAGTTTCGGGATGAAAAATACCCTATTATAACCTTCCTTTGAATGTGGCTAATAATATAAATAATTATTCAAATCCAGTTGGTAGTTTCTAAGAATAGCCCTTACAAACAAACAATCAAAGTTAGAATCCTTTATAGATAGATTTTACGGTAACACACTGAAAAAAATACTAAAATTTTCCTATATGCAATAGCTAGGCTCTCTTTAAACACCCGCCCTCTAACACCACGAACGTCACAGTAATTGGTGACACTGACAGAAAATTCGAATTTTAAAAATTCCACCAACCAACTTACAGTATTAATTACAATGTCTTGTCTTCTGTGACGTTTTTGTGGAAGCCGGGCCGAAGCCTCGTGTGAACCCACCTTTACCTCGTGTCCTTGTGTGAGTAGAATTTTGTTTACCCGAACCAGGCCGCCAAGAGAACACAACGCACGATGTTATTCTGTCACTTACAAAATGGCGGTTATGTAAGAAATGGATGCGTTCTATACTTCTTTACCTAGAAAGAAAGGTCGAAACTAATATAATAAGCGCGGCTAATAAAAAACATAATAGTGTGGTACAGTTTATTAAAATGTTATATTGAAAGGAGAAAAAAGGAGGCAGCTTGTTCATGGCAGTAGTAAAGTCAACATTAGTCTATGGTGAGACATTTTTCTAGAAGACAATCATAGATCGAAACGATTGCCACTTTGTCTATTGGCGTAAGTCATCAAAATTGTCAATTAAAAAGAACTATTGTGAAAATGGCTTTTGATAAGACAAAGCCAACGGCACTTTGATGGTAAGCAAGCCGTCTTGTGTGATGAAAGAGTCTAGAGAGCCAGGATCCGTGTCCGGAGGCAAGACGAACTCTCGCGAGAACTCTTTGGCACTGTCTGTCTGCTCGCTGTGCCTGGCGGTCACTGATACGACGTCATTTTTAAAGGACACTTGCACCTGGAATGGACCATTTTTATTGATAAAGGCTTGGAATTGGAACTACGTATACTACGATACACTTCGCTTTTATATTACCCCTTTACAGGAACCGTGGTCACAGAAGACTCCCACTGACAGGAGACTGAGTCAAGACTGACAGTCTTCCGTGACCACGGTTCCTGTATATGGGCAGAAACGTCAGATAAAAATGTGAAACAAAAGCAAAAGTGTATAAAACACGTAGTTTCATCTTTCACTTGAAAATGAGTAATGTTCGCGTACCAGTAGCTGAACACCTCCTAAACGGCTGGACCGATTTGAATGTTTTTTTTGTATGCGTTTGGGTGGCACCCTGAATGGTTTAGATTCACACTAGCGACATCTATTGGGTCGCCGGTGGAACCACCACACGGGACAGCTGCTAGTCTAGTTTATGATATACTAGCAGCGCCCCGCGGTTTTACCCGCGTTGTGCCCGTTCCCGTGGGAATTTCGGGTATTTTTTTACATAAAAACCTTCCTCTTGAATCACTCTACCTATTACAAAAAACCGCATCAAAATCCGTTGCGTAATTTTAATGATTTAAGCATACAGACAGACAAACAGACAGACACGAAAAAGAGACGACTTTATTTTATACTATGTAGTGAAGGGTAATATCTACTCCCAACCTCTTGCGGCTGGAACTGGCTGACGTCAAACTTCAGCGTCAGGATCTTGGCGTCTCCTTCGTCTTCCACCAGGGGGGAGTTGATGATATTATCCAAGAATGTCTCCGCGTTGTTGGGGAAGTGGGTGGAGGCGTCCGCGTGGTACACTTGCGTGAAGCGGAGCAGGTCCTCGCTGGAGAGGAAACAAGGAGGTGAAATGATAACGAGTCGAAGAGGTACAAGGGAGAAGGAGGAAAATTTATAAAACGTGCATTACTAAATAAACAAGTTAAAAATGTATGTATGTAACCCCTAATTGATGATTTCCACTCGATCACCATCACAACATAGTATAAAACTAAGTCGCTTTCCGCTGTCTTTCTGTCCCTATGTATGCTTAGATCTTTTAAACTACCCAATGGATTTTGATGCGGTTTTTTAAATAGACAGAGTGATTCAAGAGGAAGGTTTATATGTATGAAAATTCCCGAAATTCCCACGGGAACGGGCACAACGCGGGTAAAACCGCGGGGCGCTACTAGTAGTAATATAATCTACACTTCTAGTGTAAGGTCGTTCAAACTAAAAAACTGCATCAAAGTCGGTTTATCCGTTCTGCAGAGGTAAATAGATAAATACGTAATATCCTACTAATACTTATTGAACATTTGTGAGCGTATGTTTGTTACTCTTTCACGTACAAACTACTTCTTCTTCTTCTTATCGAGTGGATGGTCAACCTGACCAATCCTGGTGTCAGAGTTATTGAGCCGCCAAAGGCCTCTGACATGGCTCATGTAACGACTACTATCCGTAGAAAGTAACCGGGACCGACGGCTTAACGTGCCCTCCGAAGCACGGAATCATCTTACTTTTCGGGCAATCAGGTGATTCGACCTGCAATGCCCTAACCAAACTGAGGACAGTCTTACAAAGTGATTT
The DNA here is from genome assembly GCA_963082685.1 of Cyclophora albipunctata. Lineage (NCBI taxonomy): Eukaryota > Metazoa > Arthropoda > Insecta > Lepidoptera > Geometridae > Cyclophora > Cyclophora albipunctata. Next base: position 3,706,738 of record OY720138.1, on the reverse strand, counting down.
TTGTGAGATATCCCCACCGGGAATCGAACCCGGAACCTCCGGATCGTGAGCCGAGCGCTCAAACCACTAGACCACGGAGGCTGTTACAAACTACTTAACGGAATTAGATGAAACTTTACGGTAAAGGTAAGCACGGTAGCGCTCGGAAAAATGCACTAAGTATCGACCCATCCATAGAGCCGAGCTGCACGTTGCTTAACAATCACAATGAACTGGCATCGCTTGAAATACATCGAGCGCTGCAAGTAAGATAAAAAGGCTTGAACTAACCTGAACTTAGACATCTCCTCCTCCACCTTCCTCATTTGCTCCGTAAAGATATGCCTCAACGTGGATTGGTCATTGTGAGATGCAAAATCGCAAATCTGAATCGGTATACGCTTGAGTTCATCGCTGTCATGCGAATGCATCGTATGGTGGTGATGCGACATCCTTCAATAATATCTGGATCACGGGTTTTCAGATTTAAATTATATGTACTTTAAGCTTGTTTTGTTACTTCATTTTGACAGTATTTTTCTGGTAAAGCCAAAGATGGCTGATTGAAGAAGAATAGAGTGGATTAAAAAATAATAGTTTTCGAAGAGGTTTGGGTTAAAAAAGTTCTGTACAATGGCACCTTTCTATATTCTATACTAAATTATAAAGAGGCTTAGTAAATAGGTAGAATTTGTGATTTTAGTTCTTTGTATGTTTGGGCTAGTCTCAGTAATTACCCGTCCGATTCGAATAATTATTTTTAAATTGATAGCCATATTCAACGGGAAGGTCATAGGCTACTTTTTCATCCCGTAATTTCCACAGGAACGGGCAAAATGCGGGTAAAACCGCGGGGCGTTACTAGTCGAAACTAAATAGGTTTAATAACATTATTGAGAATTAAATCGTTCTATATATTTTGTTATCGTGAATTTGATTACGTGTTGACATTTAAAGAGTTATCTCCCGCCAAATGTTAATGTTACCAGATTATGAAATTTCCCCCGAGATGTGGTATTTGGGGTTAAGGGGTGGACACACAGATTGTGATTCCACCCCGCTGCTATGGCGACGGAGCCTAAACACGGTACCCTATTAATCTCGAAGTGAGGGCGTGTCGAAATGTTAGGGCTACCGGTCTCATTTAGAAGTTTGTTTTCATTCAATTTATTATTTACGCGCGGTAATTTTATTGCATGTTGTAATAAAATTGATTTGGTAGATCGTGAGATCGCAGTTTTTTGATTATTTTTTGACGCGAACTAACTTTAATAGGTATATGTACGTAATAAAATATATTATTGATATTGTGAAGATTTATATTATACAAATTCTTAATAACAAATGTTACAAACCATCCATGGAAATATTTTCGAACTCTATATTCTGTTATATTTGAGTTGTCCTACTAATTATATTATATTAACCAACTAATGTCACATTACAATGTTCAGTTTTATAAATAGTAACCTCTTTCGTGCATAAATTAAAAACAAAGTTAAAAGCCTTTCTATTTTCAAACAATATGCTGATTATAACTTCATTTAACAATCAACAAAGGCCCATTACTTTACATTCTATCGTGCCTTTAAAACTATTATGCGATGACATTTCGTGTTAACAATTTTAATAATGCGATTTTAAAACATTATCTTTTTAATGGCAACCCTGGGGAGAACGCGAGGGCGCGAACCCGCCGCCAAATTGGCGGGAAAGCGAACCATTTGACAGATCATTTTTTATTTTTTTATTTCGTTCGGAAATTCGGTTTCTATTGTCCTTGTGATTACCAGGTGGGTAGGTTTCGTTCGGAAAGTAATTATTGTTGTTGGTAAGTGGAATAAAGGTTGTGGTTAGCCCACCCTTCTAAGTACAGCTGAAACACACACACAATTCACAGAAAATACATATTTAATTTTAGTCTAACCGAGCGTGATGATTACGCCTAATCCCCCTCACTGTACTGATCTTCAGTGATATGAGAGGCCTTTGCCAGTGGGACGGTACAGGCTAATACTTTTTTATACTATTTTATACTTTTTTATATACTAACCGCATTTTTTATACTTTTTTATATACTAACCGCAAATCTATTTATCTCATCATGCATTCATTTCGAGTTGGTTAGTGGCCAACCCTGGTGTCGGAGTTTTTAGACCGCCTAAAGGCCTCCGACATGGTCTAACGATTGACACAACCCGGACCGACTGCTTCACGTGCCCCCCGAAGCGGTAGCGGTAGATAGAAATGCCACTATCGGCCACCCATCCAAGTAGGAGCCGAGCTGCACGTTGCTTAACAATTATTAGGTATCTAGCAGCGCCCGCGGTTTTACCCGCGCTGTGCCTTTCCCGTGGGAATTTCGGGATGAAAAAACATTGATAAAACATTAGTTTGAGTTTTGAAATTGAAAATCTTATCAAAAGCATACCCTCATTTCTGTACGGCGTAGTCGGGTATTTTTCATTAATATAATTATTTTTTCTATATGAATATGGGTAATAAAATACCTATAAAACTCTCGAAACTTTTCTCTGAGGAAATATAACTCCTGTATAGAAAAAACCATAAAGTTTTTACAACTTCGTAAAAAATATTCATTTAATATACTTTGACCTTTGTGCCCTATATATTCGTACTAGCAGCGCCCCGCGGTTTTACCCGCGTTGTGCTCGTTCCCGTAAGAATTTCGAGATGAAAAATATAGCCTATAGCCTTCCTCGATAAGTGGACTATCCAACACTGAAAGAATTTTTCAAATCGGACCAGTAGTTCCTGAGATTAGCGCGTTCAAAAAACAAACTCTGCAGCTTTATAATATTACTAGCAGCGCCCCGCGGTTTTACCCGCGTTGTGCCCGTTCCCGTGGGAATTTCGGGAATTTTTTTTCATAAAAACCTTCCTCTTGTATCACTCTACCTATTACAAAAAACCGCATCAAAATCCGTTGCGTAATTTTAAAGATTTAAGCATACAGACAAACAGACAAACAGACACGAAACAGAGACGACTTTATTTTATACTATGTAGTGAAGTATAGATTTTCATTACTTGCTCGTCCTTAAGCCACTACCTATTTAAGTTAGAAAAGTTTAATTAACAAGCCCGTTGTCACAGTGGCAGTGAGAGCGCTTACTGTGTCGGGGGTTGCGGGTTCGATTCAACGGAGTCAACAATACCTATAGACATAGTTATTGACGACGACGTCTGGGTGTCAATTATATATTCTTGTAAAGGATGTGTGTATGTATATGTAGTAGTATCAGTGAGTTAGATTCCATAACACAAGCTTAGAGCTTGGGTCTTACTTGTGGTAAAACAATTGCTCCTGAAGAGGAAAAAAGTTTAGTGATTTTATTTCATTCTTACTCTATCTCTAAACCTTTTTACTCTTCAGGAGTAGTCGTCTTCGACTGGAAAACTGACGACATTGGAACACATTTTGGAAAAGAAAAAATAGAGTATCCATTCTTCGATGTAGTTACCGAATATTGATTGATTCCGTTACTCCGTGTCCGAATATTTCATTAGTGATTAAAGCATGGTATCGCGGGGCCTCTGATCTCCCCATCAATTTGCTGGAGGTCCCTGCAATCAGTAAATTGGTCTATATAAACACAGACACGTGAGCTGAGCTCCACCTTGCGGACTACTACGGGTTCTCGACTCGATTCAATTGAATACTCGAACTTACAAAACCTACTTTTTAATATACTTTTTAAACTCACACGATTTGCTTATTATACTAAACTAGCAGCGCACCGCGGTTTTACCCGCGTTGTGCCCGTTCCCGTGGGAATTTCGGGTATTTTTTTACATAAAAACCTTCCTCTTGAATCACTCTACCTATTACAAAAAACCGCATCAAAATCCGTTGCGTAATTTTAAAGATTTAAGCATACAGACAGACAAACAGTGTGACAGACACGAAAAAGAGACGACTTTATTTTATACTATGTAGTGATGAAACGGATCTGTATCGCGTTAGAATGAATAACGTATTTATTAAAATACGTACCCGGCGTCTCGAGCGGATTACACCGCTCGTGATCACGGGATGACTCAAACTTACGAGAACCTACTGCGGTTTATACGTTTATAACGATTTGTCAAGTCCCTAATACTAGAAGCTTACTTTATATCTTTATAGTAAGTTTCTAGTATTCGGGACTTGACTAAGAGCAGCTCTTTTTCAGTTAATTTCTTAATTTTCTTAAAAGTTGTTGTAAACTATTTTGAGTAGTAGACAATTGGAAGATCAGTTCCAGGGTCTTTTTAGATTTACAGCTAAATGGGCCCTGGACAAACGAATAAAGCTTAAATAATAAATCGTTCAAAGCAAAAACGCATACTATCATAAAATCGAATCTCAAGCTCTCTCTCTTTTTGACTCGCATCTTCTTCTAACCTTCCCTAAATCGAGAACCCATAGTAAGGGCAATGAGTTTACGCAAACTGTTTCCAGACACGCGACCGCCGTGTGATGATATCGGATCCGGCGGGATAAACACCGCGCGCCGACCGGAAATGAATAATATACGAATAGGGACTCCGCGTGACGTCATACACATTGATTTTTTGGTTCGTTTTTTAGGGGTTATAAGCAAGGAGGTTTTCGATTAATGTCTAGATTTTTTCTGTTTGTACCTGTTATGAGGCCTTTGCCCAGCAGTGGGAAGTTACAGGCTAATACTTTACTTTATTTTTACCCGTTATGGATTATCTTGGTTTCATTATCAGTTACTAGCCGCGCCCCGCGGTTTCACCCACTTTGTCCCCGTTCCCGCGGGAATTTCAGGATAATATGTATTCCATGTGTTAATCTGATGTATAACCTATATTACTGTAAAGTTTCATCCAAATCCGTCCAGTAGTTTTTGCGTGAAAGAGTAACAAACATATATAATATATACATCCATCCTCACAAACTTTCGCATTTATAATATTAGTAGGAAGTAGGATAAGGAGGTATTTATCTAGAGAGGGGGGCGTCTGAAAACCAGCGCTGTACTGAGACCTCGGCCTCTGTACAGCATCAGCTGAGATGTCTCCTACTGCTGCATAATGTTAGTTATAATTTTGTATTTTGTATTTTCTTGTAATTGTGGCAATAAATGATTATTATTATATTTATTGTTTTTTATTAGTTACGACGTTTATGAACTAATATTGATCTTTGATGTATGTGTACTTTTCAGTTTTTCTATAGTTACTTTTTTATTCTGATTAAACTTTATAGTAAAAAAATCTTCACAAAATATATTAAAAACAAAAGTCATCTACAATATTTAACTTATTGATCGATCCATCCATATTATAAAAAGCCATTTCATCCCCAAACGCCAGTTAATCAACGCTAAGTATTATCACGCATCCCACAGATGTTAGCCCACTCTCCCCTCGCCCACAAAGGTGCGCCAATAATCAGATTCATTAGGGACCGACTCGCCCGACGCACCCTGCGCCCTGCGCGCACGCACACGGTAATGAAACAAATTAAACTTTTGATTAGTAAATCAATTTTTAAAATCATAATAAAAATCAATCTTATTATCTTATAGTTTACTAACATCGCCCCGCGGTTTTACCCGCGTTATGCTCGTTCCTGTGAGAATTTCGGGATGAAAAATAGCCTTTAAACTTCAATGTAAAAGTTTCTGAGGATCGATGTATGTATGTTTATTACTCTTTCACGGAAAAACTACAGGGCGGATTTGGATGAAACTTTACAGTAATAGGTATAGGTTATACATCAGAATAACACATTGGATACAGTTTCTCCCGAAATCCCCGCGGGAACGGGTACAACGTGGGTGAAATCGCAGCTAGTGTACATATAATTGTTTTTAAATAAGTTACCCGCGTTGTACCCGATCCTGCGACAATTTCGGGGTGAAATGTATCACATGTTTTATTCTGATCTATAACCTATATTACTGTAAAGTTTCATCCAAATCCGTCCAGTAGTTTTTTCGTAAAAGAGTAAAAAACACATACATCCATCCTCACAAACTTTAGCATCTATTATATTAGTCGGATTTAACCCTTTGTACGCATCAGGAAATCAAGTCTAATATAAAATTAGGTCATTGCTTCCTATACGGCCGGCTCGTGCCTCCACAGTAAGGTGGAGCCATCATCACGATCGAGAACAATGATATCGTGAGCCACGCTCCGACGTGTGACTGGAATCATCATAATATTAGATACTAATATTATTTTAAATTAGTGAACTATTATATAACGCCTCGTTGGTCTAGTACGTGCACTCGCCTGCCAAGACTGCGGTCCCGTAGGAATTTCAGGATAAAAAGTAGCCTATAACCTTCCCGTTGAATGTGGCTATCCATTACAAAAATAATTTTTCAAATCGGACCAGTAGTTCCTGAGATTAGCGCGTTCAAACAAACTAACTCTGCAGCTTTATAATATTACTAGCAGCGCCCCGCGGTTTTACCCGCGTTGTACCCGTTCCCGTGGGAATTTCGGGATTTTTTTTACATAAAAACCTTCCTCTTGAATCACTCTACCTATTACAAAAACCGCAAATCCGTTGCGTAATTTTAAAGATTTAAGCATACAGACAAACAGACACGAAACAGAGACGACTTTATTTTATACTATGTAGTGAAGTATAGATAACACATGGGATACATTTTATCCCGAAATTCCCGCGGAAACGGGTACAACGCATGTAAACAGCGCGGGGCGTGGCTAATCAAAATATAAAAACTAGTTGTTTTACAAATACCACTTTCGTTTTCAGTTCATAATCCGCAGGGCGTTAAAAATATATAAACTGAGAGTTGCTTAATTATTTGTATCTAAAATGAACGCCGAACATTAAATATCGCAACCTCCTAGGCCTAGTTATTAAACAGATTATGAATGTGTTAATATTATGAATGTGTTAATATATCTCGCCATTATGCGTCCATCTTTAAATTTCGTAAATTGTTTAAAATTATTTTAATTAGGATTTCATTATTAAGGCCGTTTTGGGATGTAATAATTTGCTTGTAAATTTTAGTCGTGTTTAGTTGTGTTCTGCGGTTTGAGTTGTGTTTTGTTTTTGTCGTGATTTTTATAGACAGCCTCCGTGGTCTTGTAGTTTGAGAGCGCGGCTCATGATCCGGAGGTCCGATCCCCGGTGGGGATATCTCACAAAAATCGCTTTGTGAGACTGTCCTCAGTTTGGTTAGTGCATTACAGGCTGAATCACCTGATTGCCCGAAAAGTGAGATGATTCCGTGCTTCGGAGGGCACGTTAAGCCGTCGGTCCCGGTTACTTTTTTCGGATAGTAGTCGTTACATGAACCATGTCAGAGGCCTTTGGCAGCTCAATAACTCTGACACCAGGATTGGTCAGGTTGACCATCCACTCGATGAAGAAGAAGTATAGACATCGTCTACGTAGTAAACTATTTGTATACTAGTTTTGGAGGGCTTATCCTAGTGACCTAAAATCTTATGAATTTAAATAAATTTTATTTTTCCGACATTTCTATCAACTAGATTCTACAATGGTCCCTATGTTTATAATAAGTAAAAAAATATTGGCCTGCAAAGTCTCACTGCTAAGCAAAGGCTTCTCATCGCAGCGAAGATATCAGTACAGTGAGGAAGATTAGGCATAATCACCTCATTTGCTAAATGCGATTTGGCGATCTCTAACCCGAGCCATGTTTGAATACTAGGAATCATGTTTTTACTCAAGTATTTATACTTAGTTTAAAACTGTCGTTAACACAGTAGCCATTGCGCAAAGCCATTAGTTCAATTGACGTGTTTGTTGAAAGGCCCGTGAGAGGGCGCTATCGGGCTGAGAGTAGCCTACACAGATAACACACATACCCGGGAGATGAATCCAACATCCCTAGGAGTTAGGGAACGATAGAGGTGCCATGGTGATATGGGGAATAAATCACCTGATTGCCCGAAAAGTAAGATGATTCCGTGCTTCGGAGGGCACGTTAAGCCGTTCGGTCCCGGTTACTTTCTACGGACAGTAGTCGTTACATGAGCCATGTCAGAAGCCTTTGGCGGCTCAATAACTCTGACACCAGGATTGGTCAGGTTGACCATCCACTCGATGAAGAAGAAGAAGAAGACTAAATTAATCTGAAAATAATATTTTCAACAATTTGACAAAAGGTACATGCATAGATGGACGACTAAGGGCTTATGCATAGGTAAACGCTTATTAAACAGTTTAGCTATCAAATGGTTGGTCCCTTTCTTACATACGCTATTTGCCAAAGAGCGAAAGAGACAAAACAATTTATAACAGGGTTTTAGTTAAATAGCGTATGAATAAGGCGGTAAAGCTTTTGGACTCCTTTTTGAAGTTTTTAGATTCTATTGTTTAAAACAATAACATTTCTATCAATAAGAAACTCTATGGTTAGTCGCGTGCGCAAGATAACAACCAGTCGAACCAGAGATAATGCTAAAACGTAACACACCTTCAGATAAACATCCATCCAACTATTGTGTCGCATTCCTGCTCATCTCGTTAAACCTTTCTCGATGTTTATGGCCTCACTGAGTGAGATAAATAAAAAAAAGAAGATTTTACAGAAATATCTATGGTTGTTTGGGTAAAGGTGTTCTATTATTTATGGTTAAGGTATGGGCACTAAGTTTTAGCATACAATTCATTACAAAAATGTATAAGCCTGTAATGTCCCACAGCTGGGCAAAGGGCTCTCGTCTCACTGAAGATATCAGTACAGTGAGGAGGATTAAGCGTAATCATCACGCTTGCATAATGCGGGCTGGAGATCTCAATCTCATTTTATGGTTGTCAAATACAAATCTACCTATTTACATACATTCAACATTAGTTAGTAGGTAACAACACAACTTAGTTGGTTTTCAGAGCTTTTTGTAAATAGGTCAAAGCCGATCTTTTCCGATTGTATCTACTTATTCATAATAATTGTAAGTCTCTTAGTATCTAAATCAATAAACGAAAGTATGTCTGCACAAAACAATGCAATCCATATTGGTAGCAGTCCAAATCATTTGAAAACAATATGAAGTTTGTTCGGTCTTGGCCAGGACAATGATCCTTACCATAAATTATAGACTGAGGGCGTGACAGTTGTTGGCTTTCTTTGTCTTTGCTTTATTGGAAACCATAGACATAGAAACCTCTTTGCTGCGCTCATCTAGTGCTGTGTATATACTTTTAATGGGTAATTAAAAGCCTCTTAGTTGATCGGTGCTTCGGAGGGCACGTTAAGCCGTTGGTCCCGGTTACTTTCTACGGATAGTAGTCGTTAAGGTGCTCCCACACTGCTGTTACAAAATGTTTATAAACATTTTTGAACACTAAAACATTTACTAACAAATGTTGTCAATTCTTACATTTTGTTAGGAACTGTTATATGTTATAAGTGCTCCTACACTGATGGAAAGTGTTTACTAACATTTTATAACATTTTGAATCTGGCATTGGCTCGCAGTTTGGTTTTGCGTTCTGAGGCGTCTACACGAAAATGGAAGAAGATTTGCTAGTTGGGATAGCTTTAATTTTTTGTTTAAAAAAAAAGAAAAAGCGCTCTTATTGGATGCGCCGAACGCTTAAAGCTAGAGAAAAACTCACCGACTCACCGCATACCCCGCCGTCACCCGTATAAAATGTTTACAAACAAAATTTTGTTCAAAAATGTTAATTAACATTTACTAACATGAAAACATTTTTTGACTTTGGTGATTAAATGTTAGCTAACAAATGTTTACTAACGTTACTTAACATTCTATAACAGCAGTGTGGGAGCACCTTTACTTGAGCCATGTCAGAGGCCTTAGGCGGCTCATTAACTCTGACACCAGGATTGGTCAGGTTGACCATCCACTCGATGAAGAAGAAGTTGATCGGTATAAGTAAGTTCGAGAAGGTTAGTGGTAAAAGGCCTCCGACATGATCTAACGATTGCATCAACCGGGACCGACCACTATCCGTTACAAAAAGAATTATTCAAATCGGAAAAGTTGTTTTTGAGATTAGCGTTCAGACAAACAAACAAAAAAACATTTAAGATTTGTTATATTAGGTAGTATAGATATAGTAGATAGATGATACCTATGTACTATAAATGTCAAAACTTCATCTGCTACGAGATTGCCAGTAGGTTATTGTCTAGTTGACAGTTAATATTGAAATAAGGCGCCATTTTGAAAAGTTCAAAGACCTATGTAATGAAATGACATACATATTTCGGCTATCAAATATAAATAAGGATAACCATAAACTACTGCCGAATGCAAATATGCAAATGCTTGTTAGTATTTTCTTTGTTTTAAAAGTGAGCGAGGAATCTTCTAATATTATAAGCAGCAGCTAGCAGTGCCCCGCGATACTACCCGCGTTGTGCCCGTTCCCGTAGGAATTGTGGGATGAAAAATAAATATAATCTTCCCGTTGAATGTGAATATCTATTACAAAAAGATTTATTCAAATTGAATTGTTAGTTTTTGATTTTTTTCAATACTAATATACCTGTGTATAAAGAAATGACATACGAGTATACATCAACAAAAATATAATTTACTTTTTTTTACTTAGTTTTTTGAGCCATGTCAGAGGCCTTTGGCGGCTCAATAACCCTGACACCAGGATTGGTCAGGTTGACCATCCACTCGATGAAAAAGAAGAAGATAGTTTTTTTTAAGTAAATAACTTCGAGTAAGTAGGTCAATAGCCAACCCTGGTGTCGGAGTTTTTAGACCGCCTAAAGGCTTCCGACATGGTATGACGGTTGAAAGAACCGTGACCGACAATTTTACGTCCGAAGCACGGTAGCGCTCAGATAGAAATGCCTCCCGTCTTAGTAGGGGATGAGCATCACAGTTTCCTTGTTAAGTAGAAAAGGAGTGATCATAGACAACAAAGGGAGTGATCTTTATTGTGTAAACGTATGTATATGAAGTATGATTCTCGTGGGATCTCGTTTACTGCTAATTCTATTATCTTTGGACTCATAAGATTTCTAGGCGCAGGTACTTTTGTTTGTAAGTTTCCATTGAACAACAAAAACATAAATAAAGTAAAAGGAAATTAATGAAATAAAACTTAAATGGGTGTTACATATTTCCATATGTCCAATTTAGTTAAAACTAGCAGCGCCTCGCGGTTTTACCCGCGTAGTGTCCATTCCTGTGGGAATTTCGAGATGAAAAATAGCGTTTTTTGGGTTCCGTAGCCAAATGGCAAAAACGGAACCCTTATAGATTCGTCATGTCTGTCTGTCTGTCTGTCCGTCCGTCTGTCCGTATGTCACAGCCTTTTTTCTCCGAAACTATAAGAGCTATGTTGTTGAAACTTAGTGTGTAGATGTATTCTGTGAACCGCATTAATATTTTCACACTAAAATAGAAAAAAAATTAAATTTTAGGGGGGTCTCCCATACTTAGAAATGAAAAAAATATTTTTTTTTTCATCAAACCCATACGTGTGGGGTATCTATGGATAGGTCTTCAAAAATGGTATTGAGGTTTCTAATATCATTTTTTTCTAAACTGAATAGTTTGCGCGAGAGACTCTTCCAAAGTGGTAAAATGTGTGTCCCCCCCCCTGTAACTTCTAAAATAAGAGAATGATAAAACTAAAAAAAATATATGATGTACATAACAATGTAATCTAACACCGAAAATTGGTTTGAACGAGGTCTAGTTAGTAGTTTTTTTTTTACGACATAAATCGTAAACAACTTCTTTATTATGTTACTCGCTGCTACGGAACCCTTCATGGGCGAGTCCGACTCGCACTTGGCCCGTTTTTAAAAACGGTCCATTCGTTTTTGAGCCTATTCAATACAACCAGACAAACAAAGTTTTCCTCTTTATAATATTAGTGTAGATACAGCTTAAAAATGTAAATGGGACCAGCATTCCGTGATATTCAAAATTAAACCAGTACCTCGCTCGTCGCGGAAATCTCAGATTGGTACTACACATATTAGGAGCCTCAAAATCGTACAGTTACGCCCACAGAGCATAGAAGCACCGCCGGGCCGGCAGGAGCGCCTGGTGCTTCTTTGCTCTGTGGTTACGCCCGTACTCAAAGACGTGAAGTTTCCAAGTTTTCAAGCTTCCTTCCTTAGAGATTTAATGTGTGATTTTGATATAATTATAATGTACTAGATAGCCTATAACCTTCCCGTAGAATGTGGCTATCCATTACAAAAAAAAGAATTATTGAAATCGGATGAGTAGTTCCGAAGATTAGCCGTTACATACAAACAAACAAACTTACAAATACCTTTTTATACTATTAGTATCTAAGATGAAACATTACGTGTCGATAAGTTAAGTGACGTTTCTGAGCGCGGTAGTAACATATGGAAACACACACTGTGCGAGTAAGTAGCAGTGTTTGCGCAAGCGCAGTGTGTCACCGGCTGCTGGTCACCTATCATTCTATTGTGCGCTCGGGAACTCTCTTAGAATGAGATGACATATGACAGGTCAAAGAACTTCAAACTAGCCTCTTTATAAGCTAACTAGCTGCGCCTTGTAGTTTTACCCGCGTTGTGCCTGTTCTTGTGGGAATTTCGGGATAAAATGCATCCCATGTGTTATTCTAATGTATAATCTATATTACTGTAAAGTTTCATCCAAATCCGTCCAATAGATTTTTCGTGAAAGAGTAACAAACACACATTACATACATCCTCACAAACTTTTGCATTTGTTATATTAGAAGGACTAGTTGCGCGCCACTGTACCCGCGTTGTTACCGATTCTGTAGGAATTTCAAGATGAAAAATAGCCTTTCCGTTCATCCCGATTCCCATAAGAACGGGCATAACATGGGTATAACTGTAGGCCGTTGCTAGTAAATAAATAAATATAACCTCTGTAGTACTTCCACAGACAACCTCTTCCGTGCAACATGACTTATGCAGTATGCACCCCGGAGTAATTTCCAAAGATTACAGTCGTTCCGAGAAGCCAACAGCTTTTTAACAGCATATTACCTTGGGGAGGCTTCTAGAGGGAGGAACGATCGATAGCGCGGGGATGGAGTAGGGGCCGCATGGGGCGGGGGTTGATGGGACATTTTGGGGTTAATGTTTTGGATTCACACTTAATAGACTTTATTCATAAACGGTTATTAACAGCATTTTATGCTTATTAACAGCATTTCGCAATTGACAAGTTATTGGCAACTGACAGTAGCTTTCACCTATCCCATTAAGGTGACAGCACATAGGTAACAGTTCAATAGAAAGATGACATTCGACCACCGAAACCAAAATAAGGTTGCTGACCGCATTAGTCATTTAACTACATCTCTAGAAGACCTATATTTACTCGCATCCATAGATAAGCTCTATTCTAGACTGGCATATCAGAATTTAACCACAAACAACTCATATTGACCAAATAAGGAGAGCTGTGACGTCAATACATGCTAATAGGGAAACACTGTGTGTCTGTTTGACTAAAGTTTCATGGTTAGTCATAGGTTTGATAGGCGAAGTATAGTTATTCGTAATATGTGAGAACTAACAACATTGATATTGGTTGCTACGCAGTTTTATGTTACTAAGAAGCGTTTAGCTATCATAATATAATATAATAATCTCTTTGTGAGACTGTCCTTAGTTTGGTTAGGGCATTGCAGGCTGAATCACCTGATTGCTCGAAAAGTAAGACGATTCCGTGCTTCGGAGGGCACTGCCGTCGGTCCCGGTTACTTTCTACGGATAGTAGTCGTTACATGAGCCATGTCACATACACCCGGACAAATTCACACACGGTTAATAAGAACCAAAGTAAGCTCTAAGCTTGTTACGGAATTGATGATGATACTACTACATATACAAACACAAATACTTTATAAGACTATATAATTGACACCCAGACGTCGTCGCCAACAACAATGTCTTCACATATTGTTGACTTCGGGCGGGATGAAATGGTTTTCAACAAACAATTTCATTATTTATTATTATTGAAAACTTTACTTATAGTTTTATCATCCCTTATCCCTTTTCGATAATTCCTGTTAACTCCCTCAGTGTGGTCACCCTACCCACACCCTCAGGTGAGTCACGCGCGTCGCGACGCTATCTATGTGTCGGTGTGTGTGTAGCTGTGTCTGTGTGCGAGCAGACGGACTGGCGACTGTCCTTGTAGAGAGGGCCGAGAGGATTGGCCTCTCGATTGCAATAGGGCTAGGATTCCCGCCAAAACTTTTTTTTGCTTCTTTTAAGAAAATTCATTCAAACTTTTCGAGTAGGTATGTAACCCTGGTGACGAAGTTTTTAGGCCGCCACAAAACCTCCGATATGGTCTAATGATTGAAACAACCGGGACCGACTGCTTAACTGCTTAAAGCTGTGCGGAAATCAATTTACCAATCACAACGCACGAAAAGATTTCGGCAATGTCGCTTTATTTGACCATTTATTGCGTTGTGTTGTGACTGTTCGATCGAGCTTCGTACAGATCCACTCCGCTTCAGCGGAACGGAACTACACGCTAGTCTTCTAGGGCCAAATTCTTCTTCTTCTTCATCGAGTGGATGGTCAACCTGACCAATCCTGGTGTCAGAGTTATTGAGCCGCCAAAGGCCCTCTGACATGGCTCATGTACCGACTACTATCCGTAGAAAGTAATCGGGACCGACGGCTTAAGGTGCCCTCCGAAGCACGGAATCGTCTTACTTTAGGGCCAAATTAATAAACGCATATTAAGAACATTTTAGCTATCAAATGGTTTCTCGCTTCTGACATACGCAATTTTCCGAAGAGCAAAAGAGACAAAACACAGTGTAACAGTATTTCAGTAAGGCGGTAAGTGTCTTGTAAAGGCCAATCCTCTCGGCTGCACCTCTACTTCAGGTGTCAGTATTATTTTTAATATTGGCAACGTTCCTCCCGTGAGACCCACACATACGTCGCAAGATAAATACACACGTACGTGTGTGAGTGTGGGGGTGACACACCTTTTTATTTTTCATCTTTTAGGGGAAAGGGTGCCCATGAGGATTAAAATGAACGCTAGGCTTTTCATTTTTAATATTGTTCGTTTTTGTTATGGTAACTATGTAGCTTTTCATGAGGGTTATTGGGGTTTTACAGGTATCGACTTTGTCCAGCTGTGGGACATTATAGGCTGATACTTAACTTAAACTTCTAGGTATATCTTCCGAAGAATAGGGTAGTAACCCTCGTGGCGTAGTTGGACTAAGCGATATTACCTCATTGCAGATGTTAAGCAACGTGCAGCTCGACCCCTTCTTGGATGGGTGGCTGAAAGTGGCATGTGCACACGCCTGCCAACATGTTTCCTACTTTTCAAACATGGCTCGGGTTTGAGATCACCAACCCGCATTTGGCAAGCGTGGTGATTACGACATCCTCCTTACTGTACTGATATCTTCAGTAAAAAGAGAGACTTTGCCCAACAGTGGGACATTACAAGCTTTACTATACATAGTTTACTGTTTGTTTATAAATAAATAAAATATACCTGGACAAATTCACACACGGTTAATTAGACCCAAAGTAAGCTCTAAGCTTGTGTTATGGAATCTAATTAACTGATACTACTACATATACATACACAAATACTTTATATGAATATATAATTGACACCCAGACGTCGTCGCCAACAACTATGTCTGCACATATTGTTGACTCCGGGCGGGAATCGAACCCGCAACCCCCGACACAGTAAGCGCTCTCACTGCCACTGTGCCAACGGGCTTGTTTAGTTCCCTACATCTTCATTGGTACATAATATGTAACATTTGCATCTTAAATGTATTGTTAACTATATACTCACTTACATAACCACAACCATGTACGTAAAAGGCAAACTAAGTACAGTCCGAAGCGCGTGGTCTTACTACAGTCTACGGTTACTTTCTACGGATAGTAGTCGTTACATGAGCCATGTAACGAGGCCTTTGACGGCTCAATAACTCTGACACCGGGATTGGATTGGTGGATGAAGAAGAAGAAGAAGAATGAAGAAGACTACTTAACCTCTAGAGGGAGATAGCCGGCTTATTTAGACTTTATATAGCGCGTCTCTGTCATACATCGTAGTGTATGACAGAGACAGCGCTATATAAACTGAAACTGCGATGTCTATCTTATTGAACCAAACATTGACTAGCGTAAACACTGACAGAATAAAAACGCAATGATAAAGCTAAGAATAGGTTTTTTTTTATATTTAATCATATCGAAGGACACTCCCATGGGAAGCAATTTTAAAACAAAAATAACTAAATAACTAGTTTATAATATTATATACATCATCCTATCCTACTAGTATGTATTATAAATGCGAAAGTTTAAATGCGAAAGTTAATCTGTGATTCCACAGATTTAAAAAAAAGAAATGATATACCTATAGGTTATACATCAGAATAACACATGGGATACATTTGATCCCGAAATTCCCGCGGGAACGAGTACAACGCGGGTAACACCGCGGGGCGCGGCCAGTATTTAATATTTTTAAATATTTAGTTATTCAATTTAACACCCTTCTTTTTTGAATTATTTCTGCCGCTCACTGTAGCAGCTATCTCTCTGTAAAAGTGAAGTATACAAAACGTTTCTTTTTATCAAAATCTGCATAGTAATTATGTATTATTGTGAGCTCTCATCTCGCGCGGTTCCCATGCGTCATGTTCAATGATATACAGACAGACAATACATACCTACGTAATGAGTGCATATTCATTATTTTACGTACATACTTCTTTAACCGATTTTTTGTAAAAGATGAGAATTTTTATAAGTTCCTTTTTTTGACATTGACAGCTTCTTCACATACTCGTATCTTTTTAATATCTATAAAGACCGAAAAAATCGGTTTGGCCGTTTCGAAAATAGGTAATTGCAAAATTTACTTCAGTTTGTGTACCTATGTTAGTTAATATTTTATTTAAATACGGGTTAATATTTTATTAACACACGCACATACCTACACACACACACACACACACACTAAAACAAGATTATACAACACCCAAAAAAAACCTACAAAATTCCAACAAAAGACCTCCAAACGTAAGCTTCTTAACCCCATCACAATAAATTCTTATTCAAATTAACCCTATTCATCTCGACGCCCCAAAAACGGGTCTATAAAACCCCAGGGTCAAACTGACACCCGCTAATTCCAACGGGTCAGTTATACTATTGTGATTTTGACCAATCCAAAGTTTTTTGTGAGATTTGACCATTGTCCGAGAGGTCAGAATGACCCCAGCTCGTGTTACATGGCAAGGGTCATAAGTGGGGTTAAAAAGATTTGTATGGTTGGATAAGATGAAAGATTGAGAATAGGGAGATTATGTGTTATTATTAGGATGAATTTCTCTGAAGTAACTTAAAAATGTGGAGCCATTAATGTTACATCTAAGTAGGTACTTAAAAATGGCGGAATGGTGAAATTATTAAATAGCTAATTGAAATTGGTGAACTAAGCTCTTTATAATTGGTTTAAGATGTCATAGTTTATCAAATTAAATCAAAACGAGTATTATTTACTATAATCTTCTTCTTCTTCATCGAGTGGATGGTCAACCTGACCAATCCTGGTGTCAGAGTTATCGAGCCGCCAAAGGCCTCTGACATGGCTCATGTAACGACTACTATCCGTAGAAAGTAACCGGGACCGACGGCTTAACTTATTCTATACTGATCTATACTAATATTATAAAGCTGCAGAGTTTGTTTGTTTGAACGCGCTAATCTCAGGAACTACTGGTCCGATTTGAAAAATATATTTTTGTAATGGATAGCCACATTCAACGGGAAGGTTATAGGCTACTTTTAATCCTAAAATTCCCACGGGAACGGGTACAACGCGGGTAAAACCGCGGGGCACTTTTTTTTGGTTGTTTTTTTGGCACGGTTTATGATCCTAAAAAATAAGCAAAATTCTCATCTCTCATTCGATAAGGTGTCGAGCTTTGCTAAAATAATTACAAATACTAATTAGACAAAAAAAACACAAATTTTCTTAACATGATTATTTTACAACTGCCCATTAACCTTCCAACGCCATAGACACGACATCTCCCAACACGGTCCTGCATACCCGTCCAGCTGCGTCCCCACAATAGACTGAAGACGGTTACAATATAAATTGCGAATATTTGCATAAACACCTTGGAAGATATCGCAAAAACAACAATGGGTCTCCCGGACCTATGATTAATTATGGCTGGTCAGACGGGAAGGGTGGCGTTTGAGGGATTAACTAAGATAGAAAGGTTAAGAATTTGTGAGACGTTTTGGGACATGTGTAAGACGCTTAGATTGAACAACTTGGTGAATTAAAGTTAGTACCTAAGTTCGAGTAGGTTAGTGGCCAACCCTGGTGTCGGAGTTTTAGACCGCCTGAAGGTGACGACATGGTCTAACGATTGAAACAACCGGGACCGACAATTTAACGTGCCCTCGGAAGCACGGTAGCGCTCAGATAGAAATGCCACTATCGGCCACCCATCCAAGTAGGGACCGAGCTGCACGTTGCTTAACAATCGCAATGAGTCATCATCACTTGGCTGTAGCCACGAGTGGGCGAATTGATCTACTATTGGCGAATTTGGTGACATAAAACAAAATACTATCTTCGTTTGACGGCCGGCTTGTTGCTTGTAAACTCACTCATTTTCAACAAAGCTTTATTAAAAGTTAAAAACAAGGTTCTCTAAAAAATAAATTGTAGAGTCAGTTAGTATGAAGTAATGTAGCCAAGCTATAAAAGGCATAATAAAAACTGTTAAAAATCAAAAGGTAAAAAAATATTGAGAGAAATACAATCAAAATTTCAATTTCATATTGTTTATATGTGTCATTGAAGAGTTAGCATAGCATCCCACCATTATTAAACAATATGTAGGTCTCAAAGGAAACAACCCATAACCAATTTCAACGTAATATCGATTAAAAATATCAATACGTCCTATTTAAAATTAGTTAATTTAAAAACCAATAAAACTACCGTTCATTATCAGATAACATCTTCTATTTCACCTATCAGATGTCAAATAAATTAAGCACGGTTTAATGCGTCTATAGTCTTTGGTCCCAGCTTCCCTGTCCACAAAACAAAGTGCCAAATTACCATAAACAAAGCATTATAACGGCTAGATATAACCGGTTCGAACTAGTAACATCCGGAAATCGTTTGATATATCCTGATCTTACACGTATTTAAAAAAAACTGGGCAAGTGCGAGTGAGATTCGCACGAAGGGTTCCGTGCCATTATCTGTAACCTAATCTTAAAAATCTGTAAAAAAAATACGTTTGTTTTATGTAAACGAGGACCCTAACATATTTGTTTTATTTTATTTTAGTATTTGTTGTTATAGCGGCAATAGAAATACATCATCTGTGAACATTTCAACTGTTTAGCTATCGCCGTTCTTGAGATACAGCCTGGTGACAGACGGACAGCGAAGTCTCAGTAATAGGGCCCCGTTTTTACCCTTTGGGTACGGAACCCTAAAAAAGAATAGGGATATTCTGTCCCTACACCATAGACAATCGTCCCTTTGTTCCTTTTTTCACCTTCCTTTTGAATTTAAAACGATTAGTGAGATTCTTGATGGTCCAAACAAGTAATGCAAAGATTATGGGTTTGTTTATTTTTGTCTTTTGAAGGGTCAGGATGGACATCGAAGGGTTATAGGATGCAGTGGGATCATAATTTTAGGGATGCAAAATGATTATGGCAATTAAAAGTGTGAGAATTTTCTTGAGAAGACGCCACGATGCGAAGGACTATATCAGGCTAGTAGCAGCGCCCCACGGTTTTGCCCGCGTTGTGCCCGTTACCGTAGGAATTTAGGGATGACAAATAGCTTATAACCTTCCCGTTGAATGTGGCTATCCATTACAAAAAGAATCATTCCATTCGGATTGGTATTTTCTGACATTATACAAACAAACAAAAACTTTTCAGCTTTATTATATTAATATCTACTTATAACGTCCCACTGCTGGTCAAAACCTTCATATTTCACTGGAGATATGTCGTGGGCTAGAAAATGAAAAGAACTAGGAAACCATAGATTCTACTTATCATGAACATTGAAAAACATATGAATACAGTGAATATGAATATACTTACACCTCACTCTTTTTTTAAGTTGGTTGGATAGAAATTAAAGTAAGCACCTCTTATTTTTATGTCGAGTAAAAAGAGAGCAATTCCCAAGAGATTTTAAGAGAAACCTGCTTCAACCTAATTTTGTTGTCAAAAGAGCACATAATTTGATACAATTACGTTTTAATGATCCTAATGTACGATAGCGGTCAACCGTGAGAAATGTCCGCAGAGAACCAGGGACATAACATTTGTATGGATATGTTATCCTCTTCACTGTACTAATATCTTCAGTGAGGTAAGAATTCAAAATTCAAATCTCTTTATTATAGATATATCAGATCATTACAATCATTTATAATCGTCAGCTTAAAGTTAAGTTTACGTTAGTTCGCATCGCGCCTTTTGAGAAGAACTAACAACCAAACTCAGAGGGGTTGTCATTTTTTTATGATTGTCATAACAATTTTAAGCCTTAAATAACATACTCTGAAATAGAGTAATACGCCTTTTGGCAGAGTCTATGCTTACTAAACTAGGAGGCCTTTGCCAAGCATTGGCGGGACATTATAGGCTACAACTTTTTTACTTTCTGTCTCATCCTAGCCTACGCTATTTCGCGTTATACAGGGCAATATTTTGATAGTGCAATGGTTAAAAGTATCAATAAAATGAAATTTTACTTAATCGAAAATCGCAATCGTAAATAGCCGTACTCAAAATAACAAAAACACAGTCTTTTCAGTTTCTTTAGACCCAGTTCATTTAGAACTTTTCCGTGGATTAATCCTCAAATATATTAGCGACATACCACCTTACTACTGATGCCGTATCTATGTGTTCAGTATCCGTGGTTGACCTCAGCATCTCAGTGAGTCAAAGTAATCAGAATTAAGATTAAATAACAACAGTTACCGTCATTTGACACTGTTTATTATTATTATATGTAACTAGGCAACGCCTGCGGTTTCTCTCCAAAGTTTTAGGTATAAAATTGATCTCTTTCTATCTACATAAGACCCAATCATATTTTTTACTAGCAGCGCCCCGCGGTTTTATCCGTGTTGTACCCGTTCCCTTAGGAATTTCGGGATGAAAAATATAACCCTATAACCCTATACCCTATAAAAACCCTATAACCTTCCCGTTGAATATAGCTATCTGCTACAAAAAGAATTATGCAAATCGGAGTGTTTATTCCTGAGATTAGCTAAATGAACTAGATGAATATACAAACAAACAAACTTAAAAAGAAATCGTCTTTCTAATATTAGTACTAGCAGCGCCCCGCGGCTTTGCCCGCGTTGAGCTCGTTCCCGTAGGAATTTTCGAAAATCCTTTCTTAGTGTGCACTTACGTCACTTGAAGAACCTTCCTGCCAAATTTCATGTTTCTAGGTGTAGCGGTTAAGGCTGTGCGTTGATTATCAGTCAGTCAGTCAGGACTTTTAATTTTATATTATGTATGTTACTGTATAAGCTCGAACTACGGTATATCTTAAGATTTGAGAGTGTCTTAAGATTTACCGACATGAATTGGTAAATGTAAGTATTTCTGAAAAATAGAATTTCGTGCTTTAACCATAACCTAACCTAACCTAACCTAGCATATACTGAATTCGAATGGTAAAAGCACGAAAAATTGTCTATTTTTCAGAAATACTTACATTTACCAATTCATGTCGGTAAATCTTAAGACTTACTCTCAAATCACTACATAGTATAAAATAAAGTCGTCTCTTTTTCGTGTCTGTCACACTGTTTGTTTGTCTGTCTGTATGCTTAAATCTTTAAAATTACGCAACGGATTTTGATGCGGTTTTTTGTAATAGGTAGAGTGATTCAAGAGGAAGGTTTTTATGTAAAAAAAAATCCCGAAATTCCCACGGAAACGGGCACAACGCGGGTAAAACCGCGGGGCGCTGCTAGTCTTAAGATATATCGTAGTTCGAGTATAAAGTAACATATACACATATTGATAGACAAATGTTTTTATCACTCGAACGTATGTACTCGCTTTACTTTACTTACATCTAAATATTCCTAACATTAAGTTGAACGCTCTCCCTCCATCTGCAGCCAAGCGTGCTGATAACTAACCGGTGCTGATAACAGCTAACCAACAACCTTAACTGAAACACACGCCAAAATCAACCTTAATTCAACTGGTTAAAAACTCTTTTAAATGCAATCTAACCCTTCCTTAAAACTACATTTATTATCAAAGAGAATTAACCTTAAAAACAATGGCGATAAAGTCCTTTTTCAAACTCAAATGATCCTTCTTTTTTAAGTATAGAAGTTGATGTTACTTAATCTGTGACGTGGGATAAAAATGAGGAAAAAGGTGTGCCTTATAACTACAGGAATAAGGGTGATTTTACATTGTGTTTTAAGTGATTGGGGTCATACATTTGCACCTTGAGACCACGTTTGTTATCAATTGACAAGAAAATTAGATGGAAGAGAAAATTGACGGGTTTGTACTAACTGTGGGCGATAAGAGAGTGTATGTGGCTGTTAGTTAACCGAAGCCAAAAAAGGAGGTAGTACTCAATGGAATATTTTTTCTCAATCCAATGTTTCAACGTAGGAATAGTTTTCTCTGTATTAGCCTGCAATGTCCCACTGCTGGGCAAAGGCCTCTCATCTCACTGAAGATATCAGTATCAAGAAAATTTTAAATTATTCTAACACTAAATTATTCGGTGGAGCCCTAAAATGCAAAATAAAATCTAGATCAATGTATGACTAAATACACTACAGGCTAACTTTAACTATGTTATTTAACACTAGCAGCGCCCCGCGGATTTACCCGCGTTGTGCCTGTTCCCGTGGGCATATATTTGGAAACTTATTGGAGTAAGTTATAAATCTATTTGGAAACTTATTGGAGTAAGTAACCTATACTAATATTATAAAGCTGCAGAGTTTGTTTGTTTGGACGCGCTAATCTCAGGAACTACTGGTCCGATTTGAAAAATTATTTTTGTATTGGATAGCCAGATTCAACGGGAAGATTATATATATACAAAATAGCCTATAGCCTTTGTTATAGCCATTGCATGTGTCTATCCATACTTTTTAAACTCACACGATTTGCACTCATTATACTAAACTAGCAGCGCCCCGCGGTTTTACCCGCGTTGTGCCCGTTCCCGTGGGAATTTCGGGAATTTTTTAACATAAAAACCTTCCTCTTGAATCACTCTACCTATTACAAAAAACCGCATCAAAATCCGTTGCGTAATTTTAAAGATTTAAGCATACAGACAAACAGACAAACAGACGCGAAACAGAGACGACTTTATTTTATACTATGTAGTGATAAAACGGGTCTGTATCGCGTTAGATAATTAAACGTATTTTACTAAAATACGTATGTACCCGACGTTTCGAGCGAATTACACCGCTCGTGGTCACGGGATTAGTAAAATACGTTAAATTATCTAACGCGATACAGACCCGTTTCATTTAGTATAATGTGTGTCTATCCATTATATAAAGAATTGTTCAAATTGGATTGGCAGTTTCTGGGTTAGCCATTACAAACAAAATTACAAATAAATTTTAACTCTTTATAATTTTAGTAGGTATACCTAGATCACATGAAGTCGTTCAAAAATATATTTTACTAGCCACGCCCCGCGGTGTTATCCGCGTTGTACCCGTTCCCGCGGGAATTTCGGGATAATATGTATCCCATGTGCTATTCGGATGTATAATCCATATTACTGTAAATTTTGTGAGACTGTCCTCAGTTTGGTTAGGGCATTGCAGGCTGAATCACCTGATTGCCCGAAAAGTAAGATGATACCGTGCTTCGGAGGGCACGTTAAGCCGTCGGTCCCGGTTACTTTCTACGGATAGTAGTCGTTACATGAGCCATGTCAGAGGCCTTTGGCGGCTCAATAACTCTGACACCAGGACCACTCGATGAAGAAGAAGAAGAAGACTGTAAATTTTCATCCAAATCCGTCTAATAGTTATTTCGTGAAAGAGTAAAAAACAAGCATACATTACATACATTCATCCTCATAAACTTTCGCATTTATAATATTAAAATATTAGTTGGATTCATCTCTCACCACACCCATGATATCATCAGCTCATCTACCGCAGGCACCTCAAACAATCGATCATAAAGCGCATCCCATCTCAAGCGCCATTGTGTCATTTCGCATAACCCTTGAATACGCGCGCAACAAAAAGCCGCACTATCTCAGCCCACGGGCCTAACTGACCCATATTAACCATCCACTGTGTTATACTTTCTCACTGGACAACAAAGGGTCTCTATGACCGTATGGCCAACCCTTTTCGCGATACAATTTTTATGGGAAATAGATTTCTTGTTTGCATGGTCTATTTTTTGCATTGTCCACTGATTCGCCTTTGGCAAATCTTTCAATGGTTAATGAATAGAATTTTACTTTGTTGTGTCTTGCTTTTATGGAATGGCCGTTATGGACATGTGTGTTCGTATTATTATTTATTTAGTTATTTTTATTAGTTATGTACTGGGAATGTATGTTATACAGTACGTTCATTTTTAGGTGACATTTTGTTTAGATCGCGGGAGACCCAAGAACTTACTAACACTTCTCTATTTCGTGGTTTAGGTATTT
Organism: Cyclophora albipunctata; assembly: GCA_963082685.1. NCBI lineage: Eukaryota > Metazoa > Arthropoda > Insecta > Lepidoptera > Geometridae > Cyclophora > Cyclophora albipunctata. The sequence goes on along the minus strand of OY720138.1, from coordinate 3,682,033 downwards.
ACGAATAATCTCTGATATTTAAAGAAAAGGAAAGGAAAGTCTTTCCCAATGAAAAGTCAAATTATTTTGTTATTTACCTTTCCCTCACGGTTTCAATATACCCATTTCTGAAGAAATTTTGGGATAAAAGTATTCTGGTCCTTCGGTCTAGGTTATCTCTGTATGCGCCAAAATTTATGGAAATGATCAAATGATTTGATAGCATCTCAGAGAGGTAGATAGATAAAGTAACTTTAGCATTTATAATATTAGTTAAGTAGTTCAGTGGCCAACCCTGCGACCAAAATACGATCAGTAAATTAATAAATAAAAAGACCGTTAATAAATAATATAACATCCATTTAATGGTTTGTACAAAATAACGATAAATTCATACAACAACAAGTTTCCTTCAATCCAAGAAAAGTTTATCGTCCATTAACAAATCACTAACAAGAACTGCCGCTATCATATCACAAATCATGTAAAAAGTAAAGGTTATCGCGATTTTCCAAAATTACAACCGTTGATACTGTGTTCTCGTTTTAATTGTGCATTCAAAGGGCCGGGTCACTGCGACCCGTCCGGCGCAGGTAGCCAACCCGGGCTGACCTGCCCATACAATCGCGGGTCAAAACAACCCCTTTACGCCATTTTAAACACCCCGAGATTGATGCACGACGCTGGGGTCATCGCCGGATGACCCACGACCTCTACAATGCCACCCTTTCTTGACAAGCCATTATTTGTAATCCCTTTCGCGAATCTAGTTCATTGTCTATTCATCGGACGTTTGACTATCGATAGAAATTTGCGTTCGTGAGAAAGTTCTAGCTTCTTTGCAAAATTGTAACGTTCGATACACAAAGGTTTGAGTCTTTTGAGAATGATTCGCGTTGTCCGGTAGACAAAGAGTGGTCTCTTTTTAATGATTCTCTTTGTTGAGTGATACAGTTTTTTGTTCGGTCACTTTGACCGTTGGGTAACGGATTTTGCGAAGGTATTTATATATGGCGTTTGGACGGTTAGGTTCACATTAGCGCGGCCGGTGATGGGTAGCGATGCACCGCGCACCCAAATTATTAAAAAGATGGCGGAAGACGCGACTTCGTTCTAGAAACTCGAATGCCATGACTTGAATATTACTTATTGATCTCCATAATAATAATTATCTGATGGAGATTATTTTCATTAATGAAAAAACTGATAGTATTACATGTTCTATAAGAACTACTCTTACACTGAAATTTTGAATTTATTCTTCAAAAACTTTTGGGCATTTAACGATATTTCCTACGTGGTGCATAAAACTGAAGGTATAGATAACCTAAAGTATACGCCATACTATCAGATACTATATTAGTTAGCAGAGAAGACATATGTAATACCTAATAGCTATAAGATTGATTAGAATACCAAAACTTGTACCATAGTCATTTCAACTAAGTTCAAAAATGTCAACCAGCCAAGTCATCTTACAAACGAACAAAAAGTTTTACCATCCATCCTCTTTGGTTGACTTCAACCATGCTCCTTGAAGTCAAAGAAAACAAAACACGTTATAATGAACTGAAGGTAGTGCGAGAGGCTCGGCCCCGGATGTCGGAAGTGGGGGGATACGGGACAGTTGGCACGTGCGCAGGCGCAGATGCCTCGCCACCAGGGCAGCGCAACGGGTGGTTAAAACTCTTTATTAAAAGCCTTCAAGTTTCTGTAACTGTAGTTCACGTTTTTATGCACGTTTAAATCCCTAATCCGTCTTCAGAGATGTCCGTAGTTCTTTTTAACAGTAAGATCGAGTAAGTTAGTGGCCAACCTTCGTGTCGGAGTTTTTAGACCGCCTACAGGCCACCGACATGGCCTAACGATAGAAATAACAGGGACCGACAAGTTAGGATAAAAAACTTATACTTTCCGTAACCGGAGTTCTTCTACACGTTAATATCCGACCATATCGGAGGCTTTTAGCCAGTCTAAAAACTCCGACACCAGGGTTAATATTTGACTTTGACTTTGACTTTGACACAAACTTACTTATTCATTATTTCCTACAAACTGCACATATTCTCAACTGTTGATGATACCTGTCGTTTCCTCTCAACGGTTGCTCGGAGCTCGGACTTGTTACGATTACTACTTGTATATGATCCTTGAAGTTCTTGATACTTTATAGACGTCCAATAAATCGACATTTAACAACTTGACGTAATATTTCACACATTACATGTAAAAATCACTCATTAATGGCCTCATTTATAAACGCTTACTAGCACCATTTTAGCTGTCATATGGTTTGTCCCTTTCTGACATACGCTATTTTCCAAAGAGCAAAAGAGACAAAACACTCACTAACAGTGTTTTAGTTAGAGAGCGTTTATGAATAGGCAGTAAATCTCTACTAAGGAAGCATTTCAAAACGATACTAAGATCATTGAAATCATGAATTTGGAAATGGCTTTCAGTGTCTTTTTAATCCCGGCATCTTAGCAAAAATCCCTAAGTTTCCATGGGAACGGGCACAACGCGGGTAAAACCGCGGGGCGCTGCTAGTATACACTATTGATTTATAGCAACATCTGAGCATACCTATTGCAAAGCCAACAAGATTATTATTCCCACTACATGTAATCGATCCCTCAAGTATCAAGACAAGCTCCGCGCCATAGACACAGGTGGCGGCGCCGCGCCGCGGCGGCCGGTGTACGCACCCCTATCTCCCACGCGCGCGCTTCCTTTGTCTCTGGTCAACTGTAGAGATGCACTTTACTTTTACTTTTTTTAAATATTCGAATAAAGAACAGTTGCTGTTTTTAAATTGATTAAATAATGAGGTTCTCATGTCATATTGACGTAGTATGTATTAATTCTTAAATGAGGTTAGTGGCCTATGATATAGTTGGAGCTTTTAGACCGCATAAAGGCCTCTAACGATTGGAACAACCTGGGATCGATAGTTAAATGTGCCCTCTGCACCCTAGTACTCTTCCGCGCCTTCCAAAGCACAGATATAGCTATATCACAGACGTAATCACCTAATCCTATCCTACCAATATTATAAATGCTAAAGTGTGAGGATGTACGAGTTTGTATGTATGTACTTTCTGTATTCTAAGTATGTATGTATATTTGTTACTCTTTCACGAAAAAACTACTGGACGTATTTGGATGAAACTTTACAGGAATATGGGTTATATTATACATCAGGATAAACCATGGGATACATTATATCCCGTAACACCGCGGTGCGCGGTTTGTAAGTGATAACTCCTGTATTTTTTTGTAACTGTATATTTTATATCTACGTAATGAGGTGGATATAACAACATGGACACCGTTATCATTCAATCGAGTAACCACAACACACGTAATTATTATTAATGGTATAATAACATTATGCGTCCTCCTTGGTGGCCTACTTACGAACTTCCAACATACTTGAAAGACGTTGGGGACCGTTGGTTTACGCGCCAATATTTGGAGCCATTTTGGAAATGGAATAAAAAAAATTAAAAATTAAGATAGTTTTGAAATTATTTTTGGATAGCTTTTGTGAGACATTTTGACCCGATTGAAAAATAAATACTTAACTTTTTTTATTTTTAGGTAAGACCTCCCAGTGTTAAAGGGTTAAATCTTATTACCGTTGTTATAATTAAGAACCTTAAAAATAATTAACTGAAATAGCTAATAAGTACTTTTAGTGAAGTATATAAAAATTTGTGGACTATGTCTATAATAGAAAAAAATGGTCTATACTATAATAAATAAATATTCTAAAAAAAGACAGCAAATATATAGTAGCATGAATTTTAAATGAAACCTACATATTTAAATTAGCCTAGCTTTTAAGAACTTACAAAAACAAAATCAATCTGTATACGTAATTAGAAAAACAAAATACCTCATTTAAAAAAAGAATGTCAATTGACTTACAATTCCGCCAACCGAACCACAATAATCAATAAAATTCTATAAATTCCCGCCAACTCATTTTTTTAAACATTTTAATCTTCTTTTTTTAAATACCTCTATGGTATAATGACTTGATGAGCAGGATCAGTGAACTTGGTCTGAACTGTCGGCAGGTGGCAGCACCCAGGTGCTATCGATCTGTTCTTATGCAATGCGTTCTCATTTCAACTTTCAACTGGATTTACTTTTATTTTTAACTTACGTAAGGAAAGGTTAAGTAAGACTAAAACTATATGTCTCTGAGCCAATTTCGATAAATTTTGGCATAAACAGGTAAACTAACCTATTATAGATCAGAGCTTTAAGACCTTTATCCCAAAATAAACGAAAATCGGGAAAATCATAGATACACAATATAAAAAAAAATAATTTACATTCCATTTTCAAACAGAGAACAAGCCGAATAATACAAAGATCACAGACCTCTTTAAAGCTTTGACATTTATTTTTTTCTCCACTGAGGTGTAATGTCACTACATTCTAAAGTTATCTCTAGTCGATGGCAGTTATCTCTAGTCTATGTCTAGAAAGCGCTAGGTCAGTGACAGAACAGATGTGTAGTCACACATCTGCCGACGCGGTCCGATGGAGTTGTAACGTCTTTGAGTCATGTCGGGTGTAAGACCCTGTCTTATGTATTCTGTGACCCTATGTAGGTGTGGGGTGAAAATGAGGTCGTTTATCGAAATTGTCGTTGGTATTTTGTGTTTAGACGTTTCAAAAAATAAATACATAACAATAACCACAGTAAATACATACATATCCTCATATTTTTTGATGAATTTCTAATAGGATTTCCACAATTTATGAAGCTTTTTCCTCTTTAAATCGTACTCATCATCTACAGGCACATTTCACACAATCCAATTTAAAATAAGAATAACACATACTATTGGCATCATAAAAAAAATACATTTAAAATGAGAACGAATTTCGTGCAAGGATACCTAGATACAACTGAACCTAGAACATCTCGAATCAACTCGTGCTGGGAATCTTGATAACAATACAATACTGTTGACTTTGACATGTACATTTAAAATTGGAACAAATTGGCTGCAAACATTATTACATTCGCATATTGACAGAATGTACATTTAAAATTGGAACAAATTCGGTGCAGAAATAGACTATACTCTCTACTCTATACCCCAAAGACGAGAACATCGCAACATCTATTAGTCAATAAAAAACATTAAACTCAGCCTCAAGGCAAAAACGAATCGATACACAGTCAGCCACCCTCTCGACCGCACCCTGCTGATCAGAGCATGTCTCCGGGTCCGGTCGGAAGGTAACCCGACACCGAAGCCCTACAGCGACTTCCTACCACCACACTACGTGGCTACTTGGCTAGACTGTACTATAGTATGTAGCTAGATGTATAGAGTTGTAACGATGAACTTCGAATACTGGTAATGCTAGTCAAAGTAATGACTGTATATTATATTGATGAAAAAGAGTTTAGGTATAATGACGTTAATTTTTCAATCAAAGACTAAAATAATTTGTGGTTAGACTACGTGTATGTATAGAGTTGTAACATTGAACTTTGAATACTGGCTTTGGTCTAGTCTAAATAAAGACTGTAAATCAATTTATGAAAAAAATAATTAACTGCCTCACCCAGAGAAAAGTTCGTAACAATTTAGGTACTTCAAAAACCAAGGACCAATATTTTTTCCTATCTATAGACGACACTACGCTTGAACAAAGCAAAAAAACTGAAACAACCAATCCAATTTACTTAATAACACAATTTAATAACGGAACACAGTATCGGAATCGAATCGACGTTCTTTAATTATTTAAATCAAAAAACAATATGGCACCCTGATCTTTGATACCTCCAAAACACATTTTAAATTCAAATTAATTCTGTTTTATGTAATTTTGCATAAAATACATTTTTAAAACGGTTTTAATTTACAATAGGATGTGTTATTTGCATTTTTGTGCAATTATATCGACTGTTAAATCGTTACTTTGTTAATTCGAAGACAGTTTTTAAATTTAGAAGTATCTCATTTCAAATTTGACATTTTGTCTATAATGTTGGCTAAGGTACAGGATATCCTGTCAATTACATTTATTTTTAATTAATATATTGTCTTTTGTTTGTAGAAAACAACACACTTGCATACATGTATTATTAATTAAATAACATTGTGACTAGCTAACGAAAACTAGCTGTGTACCGCGGTTTTACCTTGTTTTTATCAGATTAAGTAATGTTCTCTTGATACTAACGCCCACTCAAAATACTTATCTGCGCTATTTTCAGTGCATATTGAAACTCCAAACATTAGTTTCTAAACACCAACGTTTTTTAACAAATGATGATAAGCGTTATAAATTATTCAACTTTATAATTAGTAATTTAGCAACATTTAGAATTTTTGAATGTAATATTTTTATAATTACAGCTAATTAAATTTGTTACGCAATTTATACACTTCTATAGAAGTCTGTCCTTTCGCAAGAAACTCAAAAATAATTCAACCGACTTACTCATACATAGAGTCAAATGAGATGTTTACTTAATTTTAATATTTTTTTGACTATTGTACGAAATAGTGTAGTTTTATTACTTTACTGATTGTGAGTTTGTTATACCTACCTACCCACCTTAATAGCATGATGACAACGACGATGTACCTACGTTTAGATATTTTAAGTCAAATGATGTTATCAGTATCACATAAGTGACGATTATGTCTTTGTTGTTATAAATACCTTTAAACCTATACCTAATTCACGGTGAACATTTTGGACTACTTTTCCCTTCATCATACATTCTTCAATCTTCGCATTAAAAAGAGTACAACGGTACAATGCTAGTCCTCTAGTCTTTCACAAATTCTAAATATAAAATCTAATTCGACTGTAGACGTGGGAACGGTCCGATAACGATGGTCAAGTTGGCAGCATTGATGTGTCATGTGACCGGAAGTGAACGAATGAACGGAAGCTGCGGTACACCACGTGTGTGTTGGAAACATCTCTTATCAAATAGGTACGGAGATAAGGATGTTCTGAGCTTCTCGTGTGATTCGTTTAGTTAGGTACGGTCGGCCAAGAAAGTGGTCTACCACTTTTGACAAAAGTTTCTGCGAGATGTAACGATCGCTAAGGTTGACTTTTCTATGCACAATTATGTTATGACGTTTAAAATTGACCTTGTTGTTTCATGACGTTCAAATGAATCTCAACCGTAGGGTGGTAGACCACATATTTGGCTGACCGTACATAATATAGGTTAAGTTTACTAGCTGAAAGGAGACGAGATTAACCTAACTTAACCATTTATGTGATTCTCGACTTATGGTTTGTTAGCACGTTTAATTTATTCAAACATCTAAGGCATTTCGAAATTCCGTTGGGTATAGGTATAAGAGGAATATTCTTTACGCACTAATCTCAGAAACAATCAAACCGATTTGAATAATTCTTTTTGTATTGGATAGCCACATTCAACGGGAAGGTTATAGGCTATTTTTCATCCCAAAATTCCCTCAGTAACGGGCATAATGCGGGTAAAACCACGGGGCGCTGCTAGTAAGTAATAAATTGATTTGAGACACTTAAGTACCTTGATAACTATTTGAAGCCAAAAAAACGAATCGACGTATCGACTCTTAAATCGACTGCCCTCTTTAGTGAACTCCCATCTTAACAATAAAATTAAATCGCAAACCATAGATCATAAAGCAAATTAATTAATGTCATTAAACTCATATACAGGGTGAGTCACGGATAGACAGAAAGTATTCAAACAATCTGTTACATGACGTATAACCGAATGAGTCAGAGACAATGCTTGAATCATAACATTGATCGTGATGGATTTGCACAAAGAGATAGACGGGTTAATAGTATTCAAGTTTCGAATTTCGAACATTATTGGTATTAGGGTTAACCAGAGACTAGTGATTCTTTTTTTTAATGGCTGACGCATAAAGATGGTGTATATTTTGACGTATGTGTGTGTGTGTGAGAGATATATATATAGAGATATATATAACTTCATTCAGTGAAAAAGTCCGAAACAATTTAAACAGATTTTTAGTACTTTAAGTAATTGTTTAGTTATTTTTGGGGTCGATTAGATGTCACTGCTATCTAATTACTCGCTCAAGGTGAACTGTCCAACTCGCACCTTGTATACTTGCTCCATTTGTAGGACGCTTACAACATCTTATTTTATTGGAATGTATATTAACTGACTTGAAGAATGCTACTGAGCCCCAATGTCACCTTTACAACTGAACTCGATCAGTTATACTTAATCTTAGTTCACGAGATAAACGGAGATCAACACTTGTTGACCTTGGTTCCTGACTGAAACACCTAAAAACACGGTAGCGCTCAAGCAAAAACGTCACAAAAGACCGGTGAATGACCAATTACGGTACAACAGTTCAATTATTTTCACATTGCGGTATCGTTCAATTAGTTCACCGATCGAGTGTATATGATCTGTGGTTTATAATCAGTCGTCAATTTGTCGCCATGATACGGTCCACAGAGTGCATAAACACTGGTTACTAACTATATGGTCTTGTAACGGATCTCTTTACTCATCTACCTTCATAGATAAAGATAGGTGATACACTACTCGTCAATATGGTTTTCTACATCCGGTTTTGATGACCATCTCACTCTTAAGACTAGCGCCCGCGGTTTTACCCGCGTTGTACCCGTCCCCTCAGGCATTTCGGGATAAAATGTATACCATGCCATGTGTAATTCTGATGAATAACCTATATTACTGTAAAGTTTCATCCAAATCCGTCCAGTAGTTTTTTCGTGAAATAGTAACAAACATACATACATCCTCACAAACTTTCGCATTTATAATATTAGTAGGACTCATACTAAAACCCCTACACCAGTGTCGGCCACTAACCTACACGAAATTACTTCTTTTACTAAAAAACAACACTACAACTTATTGTAAAAAGATATCAATTAGCAGAGACAATAGTCCGGTGTGCAATCTGTTTGTATCGCAAGGTGTGTGCGCACGCGCCGGCACCTGCGCGTGCGCAAGTCAACGCACCGATACAGATTAACGATTTACCTTCACTATAGTTATTTTAATTGTTTCTTTCAAGTTTAACCGTATGATTGAAGAATGGATTGTAGTATCGCTTTGTCCTACTAATATTATAAATGCGAAAGTTTGTGAGGATGTATGTATGTATGTGTCATAGTACAAAACAAAGTCGCTTTCCGTCTGTCTGTCCCTATGTATGCTTAGATCTTTAAAACTACGCAACGGATTTTGATGCGGATTTTTAAATAGATAGAGTGATTGTTTGAAGATTTATATGTAAACCGATGGGCGCTGCCAAATTGCGCTGCGCTGTTTAATTATATACAGGGGAAAAACACACGGAAATGCTTGTTCACTTAAATTAATGTGTTCCAACAAATTGTTATTACTTATTGAAATAATGATGAATTGATTCCGATGTTTTTCTATTTCCATTCCTTTTGAAATCTATTTATATTACTTCAATAAAAAAAAGTCTTTAATCAACGAATTTACCGGAAATTGGTTTTTCAATAAGAATCTATTAGGATATTGTATACTATGTATGGTTGTGTGTGTGTGTATGAACAATTATGATAATTAAGTAACTATACTATATACATATATAATCTACTAGCAGCGCCCGCGGTTTCACCCGCGTTGTATCCGTTCCCGCAGGAATTTCGCGACAAAAAAGTAGCCTATGTCCTTTCTCAGGCTCTGGACTAACTGTGTACTAAATTTCATTCAAATCGGTTCAGTAGTTATGGCATGAAAGCGTAACAGACAGAGTTAATAATATAATAATACTAGCAGCGCCCCGCGGTTTTACCCGTGTTGTGCCCGTTCCCGTGGGAATTTCGGGAATTTTTTTACATAAAAACCTTCCTCTTGAATCACTCTACCTATTAAAAAAAACCGCATCAAAATCCGTTGCGTAATTTTAAAGATTTAAGCATACAGACAGACAAACAGTGTGACAGACACGAAAAAGAGACGACTTTATTTTATACTATGTAGTGATTTATTTGTCTCAGAAAAAGTACATGTTCACACAATAAATTTGTCTTAAAATAAGTATACAATTAACCAAATATTGAATCGTTGGTATCTGTAGTAGTTACTTTCGCATTTATAATATAAGTTAGGATTTTTTCTTTAATCTCTTTAGTTAACATGGAGTAATAAAGTATATTCTAGTTTCCAGTTGAAGACGATTCCTTCTGATAAGGAAATGTTTCATCATTTCATTCAAAACGTAGTATTTCTTTGGACAATCAGTCATGTTGGTTAGAATTTTACCTTTCTTAAGAAAAAAGAGTATTGTAAAGTATTGTAAATAAATGTCCCACTGGCCCACTGCAGGGCAAAAGCCTCGTATCTCAAGGAAGATATTTCAATTTACAAATATCGTATGACGGACTGGTGCAAATAGCTTCATTTGATATCAACTTTGCGTTGAGTTTGAAGCGGGAAAACTTGTCTAAGGAGACTTTAGTATGCGGAAGACAAAAGACATTTAGCGAGCTTACTAGCTAGGGGTAGCCAATTTCAACGTCAAATAAACCTCTATAGAATTAATTGTCTTTGGGTAATCGGCCATATTGACATTTTGAATACGGAACAAAAAATAGATTGTACATACGTACTGATATCTTTAGTGCATGCGCTTCCCTAAGATGATAGCCTCATTATTTTGTTACTCCATGGCACGCGTCTGGATACTAGATGTGCTCGTAGATAGCGGCCAGCTGCCCCGCACCTGCCACCCGGGGCAAAGGATTTCCGGCCAATGACCCCGTAGGTGTGGGTGGCTTCTAATAATTATTTTAACGGTTTTCTACCCTCTAGTGGTTAGTTTTCGATTGAATGTAGGCACTTTTTCATTCCCGTGAAATCTAGGTAGTTTTTCATATTTATTAAGTCTAGGCAGATTTCATATAAATTAATGAATCTAGGCAATTTTTCATAGTATTTAAATCCAGCCAGTTTTACAAATTAATTTAATGTAGTTTAGTGTACATAAACAGTCTAACTGTTCAGGATTAGAAACAATAGTACCTACCTACTCAGAGAAGAGGGCGTCACTTAGAAGGCTTAAGTTTAAGCTTTAAGCTTATCGAGCTTACAAGCTGTGAACTGCGAATTCTAAGTTCGAAATTTGACTGGCTGTCACGTCACTGGAGAGTTTATGAGAACGCTTTGTTGAACTTGTCAATGTCAAATATTGGCGGCAAAAACACAGATCATAATCTGACATTTATTTACATAATGACTGCTATTTTTTTTTACTTGCTATCCAGATACATTTGGCAGAGTATTTCGATATTTTTTCAATTTAAAATACAGGTCCTTATAACCGCAAATCAATTACATTTTAACAACTAATTTGCTTAAAATTTGCAAATTGAGGTTAGTGGGTCAAAACTGTACTTTTGCAAAACAACAGGTGTGAAATATATTTTGGATTCCAGGTGCAGATTTGGTCGTTTTTCGTTACAACATTACGTTACTTTGTACCAGTTTTTAATGACACATTTCTTAATTAACTGTTACAGTTACAGTAAGTTGGTTGTAGGATCCGGTTTTAAATAGTCAAAGAAAAGTCGTGTTTCATTAATTTTATTCAGTCCATTAAGACTATCTCTGTGTTAATTTATATTTATCTAGACTCTTTATGGTTAATACAAAAAGATATATATACTTAACTAGACAAAAAAAAATAGATCTAGATATTTTGCGATATTCAGGAAAGATGGCGTAATCGTCCCCTACATGTGAAGACTATCAAAACTAGATTAAAAAACAAAACACAACACAACCTCTTAAAAAATAAATCTTATTCGAACGTATAAAATAAATAAAAAATAAAAGAAAGTGCAGTGGACAGGTAGCTCAGCTGTTGAGAACAGATGCTGCGATACATCTGCCGCGCTCCGCCGCTCTGTGTTGGTACTTGACTCTTATTTGATTCTTATTGACTCTTTGATTCTTATGACATGGTTCTTATCAGGGTTATAAAGAAAGGCTCACTCATTTTATGGGAAAAGGCATGGACGTCGCCAGGAAATAGCTGCTCATCTCTAACGTTAGTTATGTCCTGTCCTTCTACAATAGAGGACCTGTGCAGAGCCACCGAAAGCGCAATTGCTTCCGCAAAATTGGTCTGCCTCCATATAATTATAATTGGACCCATATTGACATGACGAAGAAGAAGAATGTTAACTTCTGTCGATTCTATAAACCAGTGTAACCATAAAGTATCAAGACAGTGCGCGCGGCGCGCGTCGAGTCAGCTGCCGGCGCGTGCGCATCTCTCGCGCGTCTCGCGGCCCGGTGGAGATGCGCTGCATCTGTGCCGCGCAAGTTAGGAGAGGAGAGCGGATAAATTATTCAGTTACTTCGGATATACAATATGTGGTGACTTGACTACGGTGTGATAAACGGAGGTCGATGAGTTTCCTTATAGCAAGTAATATATGTACCTACATAATAAAATACGGTTTAAAAATGTGACGAATAAATTTAAATCACTACATAGTATAAAACAATGTCGCTATTTTTGTCTGTTTGTTTGTCTGTATGCTTAAATCTTTAAAATTACGCAACGGATTTTGATGCGGTTTTTTGTAATAGGTAGAGTGATTCAAGAGGAAGGTTTATATGTATAAAAATTTCCGAAATTCCCACGGGAACGGGCACAACGCGGGTAAAACCGCGGGGCGCTGCTAGTCTATACTACGAGTAATATAATAAAGCTGAAGAGTTTGATTTATGTTTTTGTTTGTTTGTTTGAACGCGCTAATCTCAGAAACTACTAATCCGATTATAATACATAATTACTTTTGTATTGGATAGCCATATTCAACGGAAAGTTTTTGGAACGAAGTTCCTTATCGCGCGTTGCGAAAGGGGGCTAGACGGAAAAAATGGTAACGGCATTTTTTAGGGACAGACAGAGAAACTTGCGCACGCCAGAGAGAGACAGACAGAGAAACATGCGCGTTTCTCTTCTCTATGGCATCAATCTTGACCACTACTCCGACACAAACCCGCTCACTCCCTCAACTCGCGCCACAGACCGCCGCGCGCCTCGCGCATGACTCACAGTTCACACGTCATTCACTCACTGACCGAATGAAAATAAAACAAAGAACGAACTCGTTCATATTCAATATTAATATTAAGTGCTATTGGCGTGTTGTGTAATAAACTGTAATTAGTAATTATGGCATTAATTTAATTAGTAAATAGTAAGTGAGTTCGGGTATGCTAGTGCCTCTGATGTCGGAGTTTCTAGACCGCCTAAAGGCCTCCGACATGGTCTAACGGATGAATCAACCGGGACCGATTACTTAACGTGCCCTCCGAAGCAGTCCGCTCAGATAGAAATGCCACTATCGGCCACTCATCCAAGTTGTGGTCGAGCTGCTCGTTCGAACTACACCGAGGATATTAAGTAACTTTTTATAAAATACTTAAAAAGCTTGTTAAAGGACCTTCCGGCGTTTTGTTCCTTATTTTTAACTAAAAAGAACAAAATGTATGTCGGTTAGGGTGAGGCGTTTACCGAGTAATCGGGTGAACCGATTTTGATAAGAATTTGTTTGTTTAAAAGGTGACTTGTTAGATTTTTTAGTCATCTTAATAGATTTGTTCTTATATGTACTTATTTGTAAGCTATTGATTATCTAATTACTGTATGTGTGTCTAATTATCTACTACTCTATGCCCCGTAGTTTTACCCGCGTTGTGCCCGTTCCCGTGGGAATTTCAGGATGAAAAATAGCCTATATCCTTCCCGTTGAATTTGGCTATCTAAAAAGGACAAAAATAATTATTCAAATCGGACAGATAATTCCCGAGATTAGCTCGAACACACAAACAAAAAAAACTCCCAAATATTAGATACCTCTTTATAATATTAGTATAGATGCGACGCTTCTATGAAAATACCCTCAGAATAGTAGGTACTTCTGTATTCTGAGAAAATACCATAGACATAGAATCTTCTTAACTACACTCAAGTTCTATGGACCATACCTACACTCTATAATTTCTTTGTGGTCAAGAAACGATAAAATCCAACTGTTCTACCAAGATGTGACGTACGTACTTGATAAAGCGTGCTACCTGTTACAATAAGAACAATAACTGACGAAACAAAACCCTGGAGAAATTAACGGACTGACAAAAAATGACGACAGATGCTGACGACTCGTACTGTCGTGGAGAAAAGAGTTTGGATAATATTACTAGCAACGCCCCGCAATTTTAAAAAAGTTGAGCTAGATCCCGTGGGAATTTCGGGATGAAATATGCCTATAACTTTGCCGTTGAATGAGGCTATCTATTACAAGAAGAATTATTCAAATTGGACTGGAAGTTTCTAAGATTAGCGAGTAACAAAATTACAAATTTTACCTCTTTATACTATTTAGGTATTATAAAGAGCTAAGTAGTAGATAAGTATGTAGGTATATATTTTTATCTTCCCTTTATAACAAATGCCACATTTAACCTTACTTTAAAAATCAAAGGAGGTTCTCAATTCGACGTAATATTTATTTTTCTTGTTTGTTTATGAAACAGTTAAAATCGAATGAGGTTCTATTTTAAACCGTAATATCGAACCTCTTTGCGCGCCTGTACCGGAAGTCATGGCGGCACGAGCTACGCTCTATAAAAACGTTTCGATTGTGTCCCGATGGATCGACATCACGCTTTTTATATCATTACTTCAACAAACTGCAGTCTACGAACAATGGACATCTCATTGACTTTTGAACTGAGTTCGGGGCAACCGTCTCGCCATACTTAAGTCTCGCTATCTAAATCAGAAACGATCGTAATCAGAAACGTTCATTATCAACACTTACGTCATAATTTAGTTGACGATTTAACCTACTATGCTATTGGCTGTTCCGTCTGCAAGTTCGATCAATCCCAAAAAGGTAGAAATAATTTTCTTCAGCGATTTGCTGAAATATCTAACTGTATTTGACAATCCCATTGGCAGTGGCAGTGGGTTCGATTCAACGGAGTCAACAATATGTGAAGACATAGTTGTTGGCGACGACGTCTGCGTGTCAATTATATAATCTTGTAAAGTATTTGTGTATGTATATGTAGTAGTATCAGTGGGTTAGATTCCATAATACAAGCTTAGAGCTTAGTTTGAATCTAATTAACCGCGTGTGAATTTGTCCGGGTGTTATATTATATTATACTAGCTGCGCCCCGCAGTTTCACCCGCTTTGTATCCGTTCCCGCGGAAATTTCGGGATGAAAAATAGATGTTGTCCGATTCTCAGATCTACCCGATATGTACACAAAATTCCATGAGAATCGGTCGAGCCGTTTCAGAGGAGTTCAATTACGCACAACGTGACACGAGAATTTTATACCTATATTAGATGTACTTATTTTATATTTGACGTACTTAATTTTTCATACATTAGGTAGGTACCTACATGTCTAATATCACTTATTAAATCTCTATTAAGGAAGTATTCGACGTGTCTGAGTACAGGCGTGATAAATAGTGAATTAACTGAGTCGAAATGGGAGGTATTTAAAAATAGTAACTTGTAATATTTTAAATACCAACATATTTTTATTTCTTATCATTCCCCGCGGTTTAGTTGGCGTAGGAATTTCAAGATTAGGTAAATAGATTATACCATTTCTATAGGTTAGATTAGGTAAGGTTACCTAGGTATTAAGTACTTAGATATCAGGAGCGAGTCCACATTTTAACTCTTGTTAGAAAAAAATAAATTTACCTAAAATAGTAGGCTAGCTGTCTCAGTAGATAATTAATTATAATTAATAAGTTCTAGCTAGGGTATAGTAACCTCTTGTTAAAACGTCTACATACATTTGTACTTACCTACTCATTTTCGACGTGCTAGTTAGCTTTCTACTCGCCGGTTCGCAGCTAGTAAACTCGCCCATTGTCATCATCTACAACAAAACATAATTTACTAGCCATAAATCAGTTTCGCTATAATATTAAACGACAAACGCTGAACAAAATCAACATTAAAATACATATAACAATCTGTAGGTAAGTACATACAGTCGTCCCCTCTAGATCTCGCAGTGATTGGATGCTGCGTGTACCACGCCTCGCCGGGACCGACCAATCAGAAGAGAGAGTTTATCTCGCTTGAGATGAACTTTGATTTTCGGTAACGTAAATATGAGGGGTGCAAGATGTTATGTGGGCTCATGAAAATGTGGTGAAGTTTAGTAGGTACCTACCTATTTAAAATTGAGACTATGTTTACGGATACACTTCACTTTTATTTTACATTTTTATCTGACGTTTCGGCGACTTTACAGGAACCGTGGTCAAAAGGCTGAGGTGTTATGCGTCTATAAAGATTGGTACCTACTTTGTTGTGTTGTCAACTTTTTGGAATTCTCATGTTAGTCGTACAAGTTTGAATACTTATGACAAAGTTCTAAATGTTAAATGAAGATTTTCAGAGACCGACCGTACCATAGATTAATAAATAGTTTGACTGTACCTATTAATTAGGTAGGTAATTATTACGGAATACTTTCGAGTAAATTATTTTGATATCATTTTTGACTTTTTTTACAGTTGTTTTAATCAAGAGCTGTAATTGTTTTTATTATTTTGACGGCAGTTTTGTACCTTTAATATTTTGTATTATTGTATTATTTTTTAACACAGATATTTTTTTCATATATTAAGTTGAAATTTAAGAACCTAGAAGTAGGAGGCTGTAGGAGGTAATTTGTAATTTGTAGATTATTTGTACAAAACAAAATTATTCAAGTTCGACAAAAGCTATCTTTGGGATATACTTAAATATGCAACTTTGGTTAAATTTTAAGTAACTGTATCTTTTATTATAAAAGCAAAATACGTTTTGAACCTAGTAAAAGTAAATAAATATGGGAGACCTTATGTATCTATATTTAAGAACCATCAAGGTAAGATAAAAATATGAACAGACATCAAACATTAATTTTAAATAAATAATTAACAAAAATCGTTTATTTGGGAACAAATAACTTACCTACATTCAAGGAATTCACTTTACTCTCTACTTCTGAAACTTTGTCTACGATTTACCAAATTTAAAAATATCGGGTAGATCTAGATAATAGTTTTTATTGCTAAATCTAGTTGGAATTACTACTAGCGCCATCTACCAGTTTTTTTTACAACTACATTACGAATTACAACTTAGTATGGCTACTAGTCGCTAGATGGCAGTGCAATCAAAATAGTATGTCTATTCAGCGCTAGATGGCGTAATTGGTTTCTACAGACTCAAAGTTTTACTACCTCCATGGCATACTTTTTGAAAGAACGAATGAAATATGAATTATGAAGATTCACTTTGAAGATTTGACGAAGGGATGTGGATGAGTGAGTTAGGTTGGGTTAGGGGTTGAACAGGTTGAACCCGTTGTTGAACATGAAAAAAATGAAATTGGAAAGAAATGGACGGTGGACGGCTTCGGTACCTATCAAAACAAACTTAGGAAAACTTTAGTTTCTAGTATATTTTTATTTAGTCTAAATTTATAGAAAAAATTAAACTATGGCCTCTGAAACTGAAAGTAAAGGAATTTATCACTGGAAATTAGGCGATATCGCCCTCGCTAGAATGTGTAAAAAAGTTTATGCCAGAGTGCGGGTTATTAAAGATGAAAAAGGCTTGTTTTACGATGATAAAGGTAAATTACTGTCTGTAATTTACTTAGATAATTTAAATTGCAGTTAAATTATCAGATAAAGTTATTTAATTACCTATATTGTACTGTAATTTCTCTGAAAAAAGTTTTTCGGACAAGTACCTAGGACAAACTGAAAAAAGTTTTTCAATCAAGTGGGTAATCGAAAAAACTTTTTTAATTTTTAGTTCTAGGGATTACGGGTAATGACGAAGGCCTCAATATCACCAAGGAGCTCTGCTACTATGTAGAGACGTGTAGAACAAACCAGCGGTTCTGGTTGCCATACACGTGCATGCACCTAGCCGGGCGTTCTAGGCCTTTTTACGGCTCCGAGAAACCTACAACTACAAAGGTCAAAACTGAAGGTACTGAAAGGAAACCTTCTATCATGCCTAGGAAGGTAAAAATAGCTTAATTTTCTTCCTTACATAGTACTAGCAGCGCTCTGCGGTTTTACCCACGTTGTGCCCGTTCCCGTGGGAATTTCGGGATATAAAATAGCCTGTAACCTTCCTATTGAATGTGGCTATACATTACAAAAAGATTTATTCATATCGGATTGGTAGTTCCTGAGATTTGTATGTTCAAACAAACATAACTCTTACGGTTTATTATATACTAGCAGCGCCCCGCGGTTTTACCCGCGTTGTGCCCGTTCCCGTGGGAATTTCGGGATAAAATGTAGCCTATAGCCTTCCTCGATAAATAGACTATCTAACAGTGAAAGAATTATTCAAATCGGTTCAGTAGTTTCTGAGATTAGCGCGTTTAAACAAACAAACAAACAAACAAAACAAACTCTTCAGCTTTATAATATTAGTATAGATATAAATCAGTTTCAAACTTAGTCCCTAATAGCCACATCTAGATTCTCAGAACTTATGAAAACTATGCAATGATTTCCCTAACAGTGACTCATTTAACTCCATAAAGCCTGCTTTTAATTCCAGAATTCCTGCAATTACCTTCAAAATAATCTAAAGCAATGGCAGGGTTTTATATAGGCACCTCACAATCACAACACCAACAAATAATCTCACTTCTGCTTAAATTACAGAGAAAACCAAAGGAGGAGCATGTAGTACCGCTCGAAGTGAAAATAAGCAAAGTACCCGACCTGAACACCACATACGACCTCCTCCATATGCCACTAAAACAAGGCAAATACGAAAACGCCTTCAAAGAGTTTGTCCGTCGGGGCAAAGAGGTCATGTTTGATACATATTTCAACACTATGATAGCCAATCCTGATGAGCATAAAGACTCCTTGGATTATCTCCTCAATGTAGATGCCAGTACAGAGGATAAGATAGAGATGGTGTTGAAGAATGTAGTGTCGGAGAAAGAGATAGAAAATTATCTGCACCAATGCTGGAGATACAATTTTGTTCATAAGCAAAGTGAGAAGAGAGATAGTGGGAAGGTGCTGGGAGAGAATTCTGTGAGTGTGGTCTTGTTTTTAGACAAACAGTAAGAAAATATACAGATTTTTCGAGTTTTTGTTGCAAAAATATGATTGACTGAGATTTTCTGCCTTTGTTAATAGTTTTATGAGTATATCACTATCAAAAGTGATGTTTTGTTTTAATTTCTAATGAATTGTATCACAAATTGAAAGTGGCGGAATGGAAGATAAGTACCTAATAAAAAAATTTAGATAAGGACATTAACACACCATTAATTTGAATCTATTGTTTAAATGTCTTTCAGAATTCGCTTTATTCTATTAATTGTTAGACCATGAGGCCTTTAAGTGGTATAAAACCGAGGCCACTAACCTACATCAACTTATAATACATACTTTATTTATCTAAGTCAGAACTATGTTTGCCTGCTTTCCAGAACTCATCAAAGGATGCTATCACAGTGCACACGACATGGTGCCTGGTGTGCGGCAAGACTGACAAACTGCGCGCGTGTCTCAACTGTCCCTCGAGCTTCCACCTGCCGTGCAGGCGAGAGTGGCTGATGTCTATATTGCGTTAGTATTAATGCCTTCACTTGACCTAGTGTCTGACTTGAAAAAAATAACTTTTTGTACTTAAAATAGACTTTTTTCAAATTAAATCGGACATTTATTATCTTATTAGATACTAGGAACGCCCCGCGGTTTTACCCGGGTTATGCCCGTTCCCATGAGAATTTCGAGATGAAAATAGCCTATAACCTTCCCGTTTATAGTGGCTATCTATTACAAAAAGAATTATTCAAATCGGACTGATAATTTCCGAGATTAGCTCGAACATACAAAAAAACAAACTTACAAATTTTACCTCTTTATAATATTAGTACATATAGACATACTGGTTTCTTAGGTTGAAGCGAACAGTATGATTAGTATTAGTATGATTATAAAACTCAATCAGTATGACTCAGTTAAATACTACAGCAAAGCTCTCACAAAATCAAATCTTATGTCTATTTTTCAAATGTTACAGATCGCAAAAACCCGCCGAAAAAGGCTCCGAAACCAGTGACGTTAGTTGAGAAGATATTGTCGAGTACCCGCACTAAATGTACCGTGCGCAAGGATAAGGAAAACATGGACTTGTGTCCTAGTTGCATGTGGGGGCCTCGGGTCGGGTATGTAAAGTTGAATGACTCTTTGTTAATACTGGCTGCGTTCAGAGCGTTCACCCAGTACCATTGATAACGCCTATGAGTCAGCCCCACAGAGACCCGGCTCTACCGAATCTATAAATATAAAAATCAATACCACTTTTCGTTGTAATTTTATAACTCAAGAAGGGGTCACCTATCCAAACTAAATGTTTAGGCTTTGTTCGGACTATTTAGTAGGTGATTTATGTGAAGTTTGCACAAAATCGGTCGAGCGATTCTTAAATTCCCAGAGGAACGGGCACAACGCGGGTAAAACCGCGGGGCGCTGCTAGTATATAGATTTAGAGACTGACTTACTCCATCATAGTCATACAATGTCCGCACCGTGCAGGTACGACGACGTGGTGTGGCACAAGCTGCGCGGCTGCGCGTGGTGGCCGGCGCGCGTGCTGGCGCCGGGCGACGCGCCCGCCTGCCTGCTGACGCGCGCGCACGACCGCGACCACTGGCCGCTGCGCTATTACGGTGAGCACTGACTTCCTGAGCGAGCTTGCATTCCAAGCAAGTGGCATGGACGAGCTACGGCATCGCCTGCTGTACCGCAGGAACACAGGAACGATTCTAGAAGGGTAAATGGGGTAATTACCCGCCGCACGAATGATCCCTGTAATAGGGACTGCGGTCTACCATTTTTATACTCTTCTTCTTCATCGAGTGGATGGTCAACCTGACCAATCCTGGAGTCCAGAGTTAAAGAGCCGCCAAAGGCAATACTAAATATAGTTTATTTAACTATAAACTAGTCAACACAACTGAAAAAGTCAAAAGTAATTTTGACTATATTACGAATTTGGGAAACAGTATAAAGATGAGTGAATACATCCCTCTGTACTAATATAAAGAGTTTGATTTTATGTCTATTTGTTTGTATGGACGCGATAATCTCAGAAGCTACCAATTAAATGGACAGCCAACGCTAGTAAAACCGCGGGGCGCTGCTAGTAAAAAAATAAACTGATTGGACAATAGCCAAAAAATATTTCTTAGATGACAACAATAATTCCTCCTCACTTTACTGATATATCCAGTGAAATGAGAGGCCTTTGCCCACTGGGCAAAACCCTAATACTTACAAAAAAATTAGTTCACAGAACTACACAAACGGTTCCATTATATTGGTAAGAAGCTAAATTCATTTGGTGATGGTGTTACAGCTTGATTAACGCAGCATGCTGTGTATATTGTAATTACGTTGGGAATATGTTACTAACACAATTTATTTATATGCCATATTTTACCACCAAATATCCTACAACCCGAAAAATCACTTATAATTTTGGGATGTTCTGTACTTCTTCTTCTCTCGAATCAATGGCGCCAAAATAATATTATATTTTAGTCAGTTTATACTTCCCCGGACCAGATTCGATATCCTTCATAATGTCTAATAA
The DNA here is from genome assembly GCA_963082685.1 of Cyclophora albipunctata. Lineage (NCBI taxonomy): Eukaryota > Metazoa > Arthropoda > Insecta > Lepidoptera > Geometridae > Cyclophora > Cyclophora albipunctata. Next base: position 3,660,310 of record OY720138.1, on the reverse strand, counting down.
TTTGCGATCTGACCCAATACAGAGAGTATTGGGTTTTTAGTAAAAAACCCTCACTCATATCTATCACATCTTAAACGCACATTTGTCCCAAGGCACCCTAAACCACTCTTGGGCGGAGATCCAACGCATCAGCCTGTTCCTCCCCTCGCACACGGCAGCGCTCAACGCGAGAGACCCGACGCTCAGACAAGCAGTCTTGGACGCGTGCGATGACTATATTTCCATTTATTTGACTTAACTATTTTTTATATTCTATATTCTTCTTTCAAGGTCTTCGACTGAACTCTTTCTTTCTCTATCTCTTGAACTGGTCTGTCTTCTGTCTCAACCCTTCAATCGACTGCAAGTCCTCGGGAGATGGGCACTAGTGCTGTCTTAAGCAATGTCAAGAATCGTGTTAGTCAATAGTTTAATTGCAATGCAGTTTTCTTATGCGGTCAAGTTTACTTTTCACTAGTAAACTCGCACAGTATAATTCATTATACGAAATGAAACGGGTCTATATTGCGTTATAATATATAAAACTAGCCGTGCCCCGCGGGAATCTCGAGATAAAAAGTAGCCTATGTTCTTTCTCAGGCTCTGGACTAATTGTGTACCAAATTTCATTAAAATCACTGAACTGATTTGAATGAAATTTGGTACAGTTGGCGTGAAAGCGTGACAGACAGACAGAGTTACTTTCGCATTTATAATATTAGTTAGGATGACCACGTAGTCATCCCGTGACCACGAGCGGTGTAATCCGTTCGAAATGACTTACGTATTTTAATAAATACGTTATACATTCTAACGCGATACAGACCCGTTTCATTTAGTATAATGAGTGCAAATCGTGTGAGTTTAAAAAGTAAGTATAATCATTGCTAGCTTACTGGGCAAGTTTATTAGCAAGTGGATCACTTGTTGGCCTTTAACTTGTTCATGTAAGGATGCGTTTTCATTTAAGCGGAGCGGAGCTGTGCGGATCTCAACTGAACAATAGCCGGATCCACATCGAACTGTCCACCGCGCTCCGATCGCGCGCGGCAGGAGCGCGCTCCATAGGATCGTTTGATGTGTACTTGCCTCGCGCGATCCAAACTGCGCGGCAGAAGCGCGCGCTGCTTGCCGCGAGCGATCCGTCAGTTGTCGGTTTTTGTTACTAGCACACAGGCGCCTCAGTCTTTCGGCGGCGAGATCCGCAAGGTCCAGACGACACGATCCGTGATCCATGCCTCATGCTTGCGGATCGCGGATCGCAGGAATTGGCGAGCCACTTGGATCGCTCGGTGTGGATCCGGCGAATCACAATGCGTTACAATGTCAATTATAATGTCATAACGTTGTTTGACAAATCTAATGCGTTGTGATTGGTTAAATAAGCCCGTACGAGTACTTCTCCGCTTATATAGAAACGCACCCTAATTCAGGTTTTACAGGTGACAATACTTTTGAATCCATATATATTCATCTCTCCTTTGATTTATGCTCTTTTCTCTTCCTTACTCTTTTCTCTATAGTCATTATTCTCTGTCTAACTTACATGACACCACAGCATGACACAAATCTTTGTTAGGAATCAGTAAACAACTGTGATTTTAATTAAGTAATATGTTTAGATTAAGATTATTATAATGACTGACTTTCACGCCTATTAGTCGTATAATAAAATAAGTTTTAAAATAATAATTAAGTGAAGTTTTTGACTGCAACAAGTTATAGATATTTTTAAATATGTGTGTTACACTAATATTACAATGACTGACTTTTATGCTTATAGAAATAAATTAAAAATAATAGGTATATTACGTTTTTGACTAAATCATGTCATATTTAAAAATATGACAATTTATACTTGTGTTTCATATGTTAATCATGTCTATTTTATACTAACTATTTTTGCTTTGAAAATTCTACTAATAATTTAGTAAAATGTTTGTTGATTTGTCACATTTGTGCATGGTTATTTGTTGTTGATTAATTTATAATTGTTGCTTTTTAATCATTATTATTGTTATGTTAATTGATTTTGCATGTGCATGACTTGTCTTAAAACACCCACGCGTAAAGGGATAACTTCCCCCTAGGTGACTCTAAATTAGTTGATATTCAAAATTGTACCCTAAAGTCTTGGCTTAACAGATTGAGGTAAAGACTGTTTTCATTGTCTACTAGCTGCGCCCCGCGGTTTCACCCGCGTTGTACCCGTTCCCGCGGGAATTTCGGGATAAAAAATAGATGTTGTCCGATTCTCAGGCTTACCCGATATGTACACAAAATTTCATGAGAATCGGTCGAGCCGTTTCAGAGGAGTTCAACCACGGTACCCGTTCCCGCGGGAATTTCGGGATGAAAAATAGATGTTGGCCGATTCTCATAGATACCGGATAAGCACAAAAAATTTCATCAAAATCGGTCGAGCCGTTTCGGAGGAGTACGCGAACGAACACTGTGACACGAGAATTTTATATATAAGATTAATAAATCTTGTCTCTTTGACACTTTTTCAAAAGAAATTAAATAAGAAACAGTAGCGCCACTGCGGTACTTTTCAGAACTAAGTAATTTACTTAGTACTAAGATAAGATAATATTATAAATAATTTATATTTCATATATAAAGATAATATTATAAATAATAATTAATATTATTTTATCTTTATTTATAATTAAATAGATCAAGGGTGCTGATTCTGTGAGGGTACTATCATTCATTTGTTTTAATCATTTAACGATTAGATTTTCATTATCTACTTAGGTATAAGTAGATGTTTTATTTTCATGAGTCACCCTGGGCCATACTTGTGGCACAAAATATAGGCGTCTTTATGTATACTCGGAATTTTAATTCGATTCCAGATTTGACAATTTCAGTGTTGCAACATTATGACAAGTACTAAATAGTGACGTTGCGAAATTATTCGATATGGAAATGGAATATTTCCGGATCGATTCTTCTCGTTTATAATTTTACTCTCGTAAACTAAGTATATCAGGAAATTAAATATTTCTGAACCGATAATTTAGTTTTGACGATTAATTAACGATCTGAGACATTTCTTTTATAATTGTGTGTGAAATAAATAAAAAAATGTGATCATGAAGGAACATGACAAATAAAACAGATAGATGTAGGTATTATGGTAATCATTTATTTTATAAATTGTCGCCGTCATCGCTATCGCTGTCACTTTCTGTAACATTTATTATAAAACTCGGATACATTTCGGATACAAAATATCGATTCGCAATGAAATAAGATATTCGTATCACTACACTACACTAATATATGTGGTATCATTATTTCACAAAATGACAGTAGCTAATGTCAAATCTGGAATCGAATTAAAATTCCGAGTATAGTAGTAGGTACGTAAAGATATTATGATTTAATTTGTAAACTATTAAATTTACATCAATCATATAATTTTGACAGCAGATTATGATCGGATCTACCGGATTTGGTGCAGCTTATATCTTATCAAGAGTGATTATGTTCGATAACATTTTTATATCTTTCAGGTTTTTAATTCAATAAATGATTAATACTTATAAATAACTTGTTTTATTTTTATATTTCCCTTTACATTTTTGATAGAATGAGGCCTCGGTCAGGAAGGCAGCGGGCAACAGAATCGGCCAATCACAGTACTTGAAACGATTTTGACTTGTATCAGTCTCATCATTCTATAATACCCTATCCTTTGTGTTGTGGATGTGTGAGACTTACTAACACATTCTCTCTTCATTTGTTGACGGAAAATAATAAAAGTTATTATTTTTTTGATTATACTATTTTGATTTTCAAATTAATAAATTATTATTGTTGTTCATAAAAACTCTAAATTGCAAGTGGAGATGATCTGTAAACGTAGAGATAAAAATAAAACATAAATGTATAAATTATTTACACAATTTATTCATTTCTCATACATAAAAATAATACTTTTTACATTATCATAACAACAACTAGCGAAGCTTTACATTATTTCTCATATAATTTCAACATCAATTTAAAGGCATTCTATTGGTTGAATTTGTTCTCCAGTGTTACCACAACAAATAATTTAAGAAATTAAACATTTATAAATGCATTACAGTTTCTTAATAATTCGTTTCATATTATTCCTCGATTCCTTAAAACATTTTGTACTTACAAAAATAACCGCCAAACTTATTAAGTTAGAAATATATTGAGTAAGACGGGAAATAGTTTAATACCACGTTTAAAAAAAAAACCATAGACTCGAAACAAAATGGCGCCAACCAAAGTGCAAACAACCAGATTTGTTTCACCAAAAAATTGTTAATTTTATTTCATAATTTAACGCCAAATACCAGTATACAAATTTAAAATTAGTCCGTGCAACATTCTTTCGATACTGAAATATGAAGAAGATTCTACTACAATAAAAATGTGAAGCCCGAATACTCAGCCAACTAAATAATTAGCAGCGCCCAAATCCATACAATTTTGATAAATGAAATAAGAAATTGAGTACAGGTATTTTATCTCACGCGCGCCCTAAAGCCATATTAGTAGGTAATTGTACACACACATTGTCTTCGTGTGTATCGTGGTTTGACTAAACGATAAAAAGTCATTCAATAATTATGTCAAACTAGCAGCGCCCCGCGGTTTACCCGCTTTGTGCCTGTTCCCGTGGGAATTTCGGTAATTTTTATACATATAAACCTTCCTCTTGAATCACTCTATCTAATTTAAAAAACCGCGTCAAAATTATTTGAGTTTATCACGAACAGACAGACAGAAACGGCTTGGGACTTTGTTTTATATGTAGTGATGAATATAAACAACGATCTTGCCGACAGTACTGATTTACTCACACTAAGACGCGTGTCTATACTCATTACAACTACAAGTATAGTTCAGGGGCGCTCGTGAATTAAGACAACTATAAATACCTCCTAATTTGAGTGACTGAGTATTCGAGGGCGAATTCGCTATTGGAGTTATTAACAACCAGCTTTGTTAACAAACTATATTGCTATAAAATTATTATACTATACAGAACCTCCAAATTATCATAATGAAGGTAATAACATCGTTATTAACTAACCGAGAAGTGAATTAATAACTAATTTACATAATTACAAGAAGAAGTAAAACATTTTTTTATCTAGTCCCATTCATATGAGCGAGATTACTAATTGGCAAGTATACTATCTGTTCCCAACTCGCCCAGAGCAAACACTCACTAGCTTACTAGCACGAGCCGAGCAGATAGCTAAATTCGGTTAGTAAACTCGCTTAAATACGGTCATAGATTTCTATAGTACCTACTATATATTTTCATCATAGATGATCATTGTCAAAATGACAACCAGACTACTCTGGTTGTCATTTTGACAACCGTCATTGGCTACCCAATCAGCCCGGCTAGCACAACGAATCACAGAAGGCGAGAAAACATGACATAATAAATACTACATAATAAGTTGATTGGTGGAATGATTAAAATTCGAATTTTCCGTCAATCACAAATTCATTCGTTCATACATTTCGAGTAGGCTAGTGGCCGACCCTGGCGTCGGAGTTAATTTTTATTATCACCAATTAAAACACAGTATTTATTATATTATGTGTTATCACTTATCATGTCATAGGGTATTTACCTCAAAAAAATGGTTTAACCCAAGCACGGACTTTAACACCAAACTTCTTATGTTTTTGAAAAATATCGTCGGCATCTTTTGATATTTTAATCGAGGCCTAATTACACCTGATTGGCTATCGATATTTTGACAACTTCAAAGATTAACTGGCGCACTCAGAGTTGCCATCATACATAACGAGTGTACGAGTGACTTTTGACATTAACTCCCGCACTCAGAGACATCAATTAAATCGACAATTCATGTTTGACATAATTTTTCATATGTTGCATGACAAAACTCACTTATATTAACCTCTCTTAAGGAATCGTGTGTCGTCTCTGAGTCACTCTGAGTGACGATCAGTTAATCATTCCATAAGTATTTAATTTATATTTTTTGACATTCGTTATATTACTTCAATTTGTTAATTGTCCGTGTCATCGCGTCTCTAATGTTGCAGTAAATAATATAAATTCGTATAGCTTTAAAAAAATATCTAGGATAGGCCAGTGGTCTATGCTTTCTTCTAGATTGTTTTTACTTATGCGCAGTCTACACAGCCAAATGTCAACTCTGTGGTATTAACATACATTACACTAGAACATCACAGACTCGCAAATGTTAGTAAAAAGGGCATTTTAATTTACTTTATAACGTTAAAAGAATATATTATTTCCAATAGAATACAAATCTCGAAATAACTTAAATAATTAACTACATATACTCACGATCTTTTTAAATGTACAATAAATTTTTCGATTCCCTCCAAAAGTGGTTGTCAATGTCATTTTTGACAGGTGTCAGAATTTACGTAAAAAATTAAATTGTAAAGAAAATCTACCCACATATTCTACGATTCAAAAAAAGGTAGGTATCAAACATTTTACAGAAAGATACTTTTAATAATTCCATGAAATTCAGTCATTCACTCGTATCTAATTATATCTAACAATATATATTGAACGCTAGTAGTTTGTAATTCAGTGTCTAAGGTTGTCTTTCCACCAGTGCGATGCTTAGCTACGTTGTTATGCTTCATTTGCTATCTACCAACAATCGAAAATAGCATCACAATGTAAAACAACATATCTAATAATCAAATCAAAAGTAGAATAGCAAAGTTTCATAGTGATGGTGGTATCCATCAACATCTCAAACGTAGCATAGCTCGATGGAAAGCCACCCTTATCTTAGGTACTTTATACAGTACTCAAGATTATCTGCATTTGACATGTGTTTTATTTACCGGAAAGTCCTCTGATACTAACCAATAAGAATACTCTAGAAATACTACTTTCTTATTTGTAGATATATTTAGCTTATTGCATTGAGTGTCTCAAGTGCGCGTCAGATAAGTATGCACTGTGTTGTGATGAAATTAGTTACTAATTTAAAACAGAATTAAATATGTAGTTAGCTGACAATCTGACTCTCACATGTATTCACATTTGCATTCTTATGTAACGCGAACCAAAAGCGTTCCACATAAAAACAAACTATTCTATCTAATTCCAGATTTGAATTACAAATACAATTCCAATTTCCTCGAAATCTCAGTTACACATTAACTGGGATTGTCAAAGTCGAAATGACATTCGGTGTCAAATTTGACGCTTGTTTGACAGCTCGCGTCAAACTTGTTTTACATTTTACAACCGGTTTTTGATCGTCGTAAATGCACTAAAACTGTACAACGCTGGGTAATTTAATTCTAAACTGTATTGTCACTTACATTAGGTTTATTGTCTATATTTATTTGCCGGGGCCCATGATAAGCGCACTAACAGCGAAGAATAGGAACACTACACCACCGATAATTGTCACTGTAAAAGAAAAAAGGTTATATTAGGGTCTATTCAAGAAGGTTTCGTGTCTATGAAACTCTTTGCATCAACCTACGCCTCCTAGTGGTATAAATACAAACTTTTACTCACAATTTTCGAGCTCTTTACTACGTTAAGAAATATGACACTACAAAAAGAATAACAGCCAAATCAATTCGTAGTTTTTTTACAAACCATTGTCAAACGTTTAGTAAGCTCACACGATCACAATACACACAATCAAACTGTCATTAACAAAATCAAATAACAAAATCGTCTAACTAATAATAGTTTTGAGTAGATGATTGAGAGAAGAACTGAACCAAAACATTAAAACAAAAGATAGAAAGATATTATTGATAAAATGTTCTCACCAGTCCTCACTGAAATCTTTTGTGCTACTATTCTGCCGCCGATGACCGCCAGACCGGTGCATAGCGCGTGGCCAAGCGATCCTCCTACCACAACGCCTACAGCATCCTCCCTAGTTGCTAGCACCACTGTAGCGAGCTGAGACCGATCCCCCCACTCGGCTAGGAATGTCAAGGACGCAGCTTGGAGCAAAACTTTAAGCATGGCGTTTCGTTTCCGCCGCCTATTCTCTTGCTGCCCTTGTTCTAACATATCGAGCGTCTCTTCCTTGTCTTGCTGAAACGGAAATTGTTTATTAGTCAAAGGTTTTAATGTTTTGAACGTTGTTAATTTTTTGGTAGATTCTATACTAATAAGAGAACAATTTCCTAAAATGTTAAACTCGTAAATCAAAATGGAGATGTTTTGCGAGACTTAATAGTTTTATTAAGGCGCATTTTTGCCAAGGTCGAAACGTATTTTTCCCACTCCCATATGTCGTCGGCCTTGCATGTAAACCAATATAGTTCTTGGCAAAGAACCTAGTTTTTATTTAGTCTTCATCATTTGCGTCATGGGAAGACGTAAACAACTTTAATATGTTTTTATTAATCTCAAAAAATACAAACCTTCAAATACTAAATTAAACATAGAAATCTGGCTTACAATGACAATACTTAGGAACTACAAACATCAAAAATGCAAAGCATTGTATAGACTAACACTATAAAAAGCATACGTGCTACAGAACTATCGTGATGAAAAGGAGTAATGAATTAAGAGCTTGGCAAATAGTGTTGATACACTACCGATAACGCAGATAAATTAATGTTTCTTTCACATACATTTTATTGTTATCTCGGAATATTCCTATCGTAAATTGTCATAGGGATATATTTGGAAAACATAATGCAGAACAGTCATAAGTAAAGAGTTGTATCTTATTGATATAGTTTTGTCTGAACAATCAAAAAGACTTCATGTCTCAGGGCCTTAATTGCACATAGTTTTAAATCTATTCAGTATCTAACCAAGGTAGGTTTGATTAAACGCTGCCGCTACTTCAAAGACAATTTTGACCATGGTGCACACTAAGACAATGTGTGTGTATGTACAATTACCTATACAAGCATGGCTTGAGGGCGCTCGTGAGATAAAGCAACTAATAGATACACACATGCACGAACTAGCAGTCAGGTAGGCTTGTGAAAGTTTCGAAGCAATTAATGCATTAGTTCAGATTTGGCGCCCAAAATATGCTGGTTCGAATGTGTTGCTACCCTAACCGATGTTTCAAGCTTTATCGCTGTGCAAATCATTATCTTTATTAATCAAATACAGACAATGCTATCACAAAATTACACTTAAGTAAGTTATTTAAAATGACACTACAAAGGATTGACATGGTACCATGAAAATTGTAATTGAAAACTATATGCTGAAACAACGTATACATGTACTTCAAAATACTCCAAAATGTATAGTAATGCATCAAGAAGCTACATCAAATGCTGAATTCCTTTGTACTTGATTCTGCCAAAGAAACTTGTAATGATATTTGTGCTAAAATCAAAGAAGCTAGGCTAAAGGAAAAAAAATAAAAATAACTATGGTGTCATTCGTACTGCCAGGCATAATGACGCAAGATCACCGTCAACGGGTTTGATTCTTTCGCTTTCGAAGTACCCGGTTGGGGCTCCGGTGACGGACTTGGCGCGGTAGGGGTGCTAGGGGCGCTGGGCGACTCGGGCTTCGAAGGCCCAGGGCTCCCGGGCGCGGACTCTGGCGAAACCCCATTCGACTTCCGAGTTTTCTGCAGTATTATACTTTTTCAAATTGCGGTCACACCAATCCCCTTCCCCGTTGCCATAAACCAACTAATACCAGCAATCAACATAAAACATAAGGAATTCAACATTTGCAAACAATACGAGAATACTTTTATTGTACAATAAAATTATTTCAACACGAACTGGCGGTATCTTATCTCATTATGATTGTAATCACCGGTGGCTGTTTCGAAAATAATTCTTTATCATATTATCATGATTTTGTGATCTACTTTTACTTACCTTATTGTTTTATGGCCGGTCCCTATAATCCATCTCTACTGGCTATCAGAAGATCAAGTTTTGAATGTTTCTATGTAAATAAATGTAAAAATTTGCCGACTACAATAACCGATAACTTTTGACATTCATTTACATAGAAGCAATGACAAAGTTGAATCTGTAATTTTAGATTGCCGCTAGAGATAGATTATTGGGACTGATCGTTATTCAAATAAGAACAATCTAAATGCGCCGATCAAAGATTTGGTGAAAGATTAACTGATAACACAAAATCAATGCACGATAAAAAAATATATTCGATTCCAAATCTGATAATATTAGAGAAAGGACTTTGGTCTTTATTTAAGAGGCTTATTAAAGTACTAAAATTTTCCTAGTCACTTTAAACATTATAAAAATTAGGAGACACTAGAAGTTTTTTTGGTTATGCCAAAAACTCGCCGCGAAATTTAAACATTATTTACACCAAAACACATCACATTGAGGAAAATGCACTACACACTACTTTAGGAACGTGAACAAAATCTATTTACTAACGTCACTCGAAGGGGAAGGAGATTACTTGGTAACTATCAGACAAAACACAAAAAAATGGCGCAATAAATCACGAGAAATTGAAGAAAAGAAGGAAAAATAACCCCTAACCTATAGTTTGAAGGGAAAAAAACCTTTGTAGCATTTGAAGGAAGCACACTCATACATAATTTTGCTGACTAATGGTCAAAAATTATGGAAAATGTCTGTCAAAAAACTTCTTTATTTCCAGCCACATAAGGTTCTCTTTCCAAAACTATAAACATATCTACTGCTGCGACCAATCACATTTAAGCGCCGAAACGTCGCACAGTTGTGATTGGTCAATCCCACAGCCTGAGAAGAACATACTTAAAAACGCTCATCATTGTACTAACCTGGTCTTCTCTTCTCTTCAATTCGCTTTGTACTTCATCCAGTTCCCCTTGTCCTTCATTGGGGTCCATTTTCCATCCGTCTCTCAGCATTTTAAGTCCAAATATAGCGAAAAGGGCTGCGCTTATATAATGCACGTAGACCCTCGGTATGACTGTTGCTACCCACCCGAAAGCAGCAGATAGGATGGTCATAAATACTAACGCAGATATAGCGCCGGCAAAGACAATTACTCTAGGATGCTTCATAGCCATGATGGCGGCTATGAAGAAGGTTTTATCACCTAATTCTGATACTATTACTACTGATATTGAGGCTACGAATCCTTCCCAGAAACTCCGTCGCATGGCCGCTCTCTGAAACAAAGGAAAGGAAGTTTAATAAAAAAACATAACTTTTTCAGACAAAAACCCGATTTCTACGAAGGTTTTTATAAGGACTACCACTTTTTGTTTCTTTAAACCATTTTGATTTGAAAATACGTTTACGGATACACTTCGCTTTTATTTTACATTTTTTATTGAAGTTTCGGCCCCTTTACAGGAACCGTGCTCACAGGAGACACCACTTTTTTAAACCAGTTAAATATGGGACGTTTTTGCTTACCCATTCATGTACCGAAAGAATTTTCAAAAACAGTTCATTAAGAGTTAGATATAACGTAACAGACGTACAAAAAACATTTACGCGAATTGAGAATGTCCTCATACAGTTTTTTTAAGTCGTCGAAGTTCAAAATCGATTATAGTAACCGAAACAAGATATTGAAATAATTTTGTAGGTACTGAAAGTTATCAAAACAAGTTTACAGTCCCACCATCTTATCTGTTCAGTTGACAGCGTCGCTAGTGGAGAATTTGGTTTTGCCATAATATAAGAAATTCACCAAGAAACAAAGGTAATTAAAACATGTCTTGCAAGTCAGTCTATAGATATCATTAAAATTTAAGAAACTACAATATCAATCATTTAAAGCCTAACTAAGAGAGAGATTCAATATGACGCGGCTGTAGTTCCCATTTTGCCCACCTGAACAGTTAAGTTGGTGGCACTGTACGTTAACGAAAACGTTATTTATAACCGATCAAAAGAGGTAACACATCCTACTAATATCATCAATGCGAAAGTTTGTGAGGATGGATTTATGTATGTATGCATGTACCTATGTGTGTTTGTTACTCTTTCACGCAAAAACTAATATATAGTGTACTAGCTGCGCCCCGCGGTGTTACTCGCGTTGTACCCGTTCCCGCAGGAATTTCGGGATAAAATGTATCCCATATGCTATTCTGATGTATAACCTACATTACTGTAAAGTTTCATCCAAATCCGTTCAGTAGTTTTTGCGTGAAAGAGCAACAAACCTACATCCATTCATACATCCATCCTCACAAACTTTCGCATTTATAATATTAGTAGGAAGAAGGAAGTAGGATAGGATAGGATATACCAGAATAAGACATGGATACATTATATCCCAAAACTCCCGCGGGAACAGGTACAACACGGATAAAACCGAGAGGCGCTGCTAGTAAATGATTAACGCCTAGCGTAGACAAAGACCTTCGTTCAAAGCACTAGTATCTATTCACGAAGGCTTCCTTCATTCATATCATAATGCGATAATTACAATAATTACCCAATGTTTGAATAACTTTACATTGTTTAATAATGTGACGTTTCTTCTAATAACTACAATTATATCATATTTTTATGTAACTACGATAGGGTATTATTTTATGTATAACTAACTGTGCCCCGCGGTTTCACCCGCAGCGCCCCCGTCCCCGTGGGAATTTTGAGATTTTTATTCCTTATTTTTCTTATATAAAAACCTTGTCCTGACAATAAGGAACACATTAAAAAAAGAATCATCCAATTTGGTGCAGTCGTTCTGAAGTTATGCGCTTAGCAACAGATTCAGCGATTCATTTTTATTTATATAGATTACTAGCAGCGCCCCGCGGTTTTACCCGCGTTGTACCCGTTCCCGTGGGAATTTCGGGAATTTTTTTACATAAAAACCTTCCTCTTGGATCCTACCTATTACAAAAAACCGCATCAAAATCCGTTGCGTAATTTTAAAGATTTAAGCATACAGACAGACAAACAGACAGACACGAAAAAGAGACGACTTTATTTTATACTATGTAGTGATGATGTACTTTTTAAAATAACTTTGCCTACGTCTTGGTGTGCGTTTCCTTTGAAACGGAGAGGAGTCCAATAAGCCAATCACAACGCATTACGAAGAGATGTAGACAATTTGTATGCGCTGCGATTGGTCAATTTGACTCCACACAGCTCCACTTCACTTCACACGGGTGTCACACATAACGGGTGCGTAATATATTTATATTAACTATATTCTATGGCAATTAAAAACGATTTTTTAAGCTATTGCATAGCTTCTATCGCGGGCCTTGAGCGCGGGGACCGAATCCAGAAATTCCGTAATGAAAAAACCTCACGTGAAAAAACCTCACGCTCCCCACTAACGCCATCTAGTGATACAAAAAATAACTATGCAATAGCTTTACCGCGGCAGGCCCCGAGTGCCACACGTCTTTTTTTTTTAAAGTTTTTCAGATACGACAGACAGATAGACATAGACATAATTAATAACATAGATATAATTTTCAAATAATGAATGTGCCGAACGCCTCTAGGTAGGCGAGCGCACATGCCACTAGACTCTAGTACCAAGACTGGGGTCCCGGGTTCAATTCCCAGGTCGAGCTAATACTTTTCAAACATGGCCGGGGTTTTAGATCACCAACTTGCATTAGGCAAGCGTGGTGATTACGCCTAATCCTCCTCACTTTACGTTACTATTAATCCCTACTGGGATAGGTGGCTGATAACAGCATTTCTATCTGAGCGCTACTGTGCTTCGGAGGGCACGTTAAATTGTCGGTCCCGGTTGTTTCAATCGTAAGACCATGTCGGAGGCCTTTAGGCGGTCTAAAAACTCCGACACCATCTACTTGATGACGTCACTGGCCTACCCTTGCTTCCACCCTAATGGCTTGAAAAGATGTGATTCTTTGTTTGTCTAGTTTGTTTGGATAATGGCATGTATGACGTGTGGCGTAAAGTGATCGACGCGCCTGATATGGGTAGACTAGCAGCGCCCCGCGGTTTTACTCGCGTTGTACCCGTTCCCGTAGGAATTTCAGGATGAAAAGTAGCCTATAACCTGCCCGTTGAATGTGGCTATCCATTACAAAAATAATTTTTCAAATCGGACCAGTAGTTCCTGAGATTAGCGCGTTCAAACAAACAAACTCTGCAGCTTTCTAATATTAGTATAGAATGTGATGTGACAAGGTACATTATCAATGTGCCAAATAAATTGTGACGTAGAAAAGTAATCCATACAAGCAGAATTTATTTTATTTAACGTTGATAATAATAAGCTACGCTAAAAAAGTATTATTTAACAAAGACTTTAGGTGTACCAATAACGATAACATTTTTCATGAAAAAGGCAATAAACATGTTTTTATTAATTTTATTTATTTATTTATTTAACATTTACCGCGCTCTAGAAAGATAATGAATAATTTACATTTTAAATATTAACTCCAAAATTGAGGTAAGTCATTAAATTGTGTCCTTCCTTCCGACTTTGGTGCTTATCATTATCACCTTGAATTATAATTTGAAACAGAACAAAAATTTAATTGTTCATTTAAAATAATCTAGACAGGAATTTGCGCAGTTGCAAATTATTAGGTTACTTGCACACGGACGATTTTTTGCCGTGAAAATGTATGGCTGCTTCGCTGTCTGTACGATTCTTTTTTATACTTTGTCTCAATAAAAATCTACTCAAAAATAGTTGAAGTTTGTTTTTTTGGGTGAACGCGCCAATCTTGAAAATACCAGTCGGATTTGAACAATTACTTCGGTATCTAATCTACACTAATATTATAAAGCTGCTGTTTGTTTATATGTTTGTTTGAACGCGCTAATCTCAGAAACTACTGGTCCGATTTGAAACAATCTTTATGTAATGGATAGCCACATTCAACGGGAAGGTTATAAGCTACTTTTCATCCTGAAATTCCTTCGGGAACGGGTACAACGCGGGTAAAACCGCGGGGCGCTGCTATTAGCCAATAATAGTCATAGTCAAGAGAAAGGTAATTGGAAAGGAAGAAACTTTTATCCCTAAATTCCCACAACAACCGGCACAGCCTAAAGACGCTTCTGGTGTATAATAGTAGTTTATGCAACGTCATATAAAGAAGGGTATTAAAACACGAGTGTGAGTTTATGAAACGAGCGCAGCGAGTTTCATAATAGTAACGAGTGTTTTAATACCCGTGTTATATGCAGTTGCATACACTACTTTATCTTCACTATTTAATGCAATTAATCAAACAAAATTTTAAAAACAAAACACATTGCGAAACATTAAATTCACGCGTAGGTACGTGTATTGTCACAGTGAACTTGCCGCCATTAAAATCTAACCAATGAGAGCGCAGCTGCGCGTAGGGCCAATCAGGAGCGAGCGAGATCTTACCAAAGAGTTTTGTGTATGTAGTTTCGACGAAGTTTTCACGTATAACCCAACTGTTTTCAAAAGCCAGCCTAATATCAAAATTTTATACAACTAGTATGAGGATTTTGACATAAGGCTCGCCAGGTTAATTGGTCGCGTTATAATGATGTTATAATGTTATATGTATTATAATGATATTATATCATCATGTGCAATTGCTTAAATTGAGTGTTTTAGTTGTCTGTGCTATAACAGTAGTAATTATAAGTCAAGTATTGGAATCATAAGTAGAATGTTACAACATTAGTGTAGATAAACAAGTTTTACATGTCTAATTTATACAAAGTAAAGTATTAGACTGTAATGTCCCACTGCTGGGCCAAGGCATCTCATCTCCCTGAAGATATTATACAGTGAGGAGGATTAGGCATAATCTTACAAAGATAAATTATAATCTTATATATAAAATTCTCGTGTCACAGTGTTCGTTCGCGTACTCCTCCGAAACGGCTCGACCGATTCTCATGAAATTTTGTGAGCATATTGAGTAGGTCTGAGAATCGGCCAACGTCTATTTTTCATCCCGAAATTCCCGCGGGAACGGGTACAACGCGGGGCGCAGCTAGTGTAAATATAAAATACAGCTGCCTGTATTTTGGTGATTTTTCAGAGCAAATCACGACGAAGAAATTGTACCTTTTCATTCCGATAAAACGTGTGTGTATCTTTAACCGACCTTACTCACCCACATAACTATCCAATACATATTTCTTTCAACTCACTTATATTATAACAAATCAATTTACCATGATTAATGTACGTTATTACAGTCAATCTATAATATAAAAATGAACCGCTGAATCTGTTGCTAAGCGCATAACTTCAGAACGACTGCACCAAATTGGATGATTCTTTTTTTAATGTGTTCCTTATTGTCAGGACAAGGTTTTGATGTAAGAAAAATAAGGAATAAAAATCTCAAAAATACCACGGGAACGGGGGCGCTGCGGGTGAAACCGCGGGGCACAGCTAGTATAAAATAAATTTTAATTTTCATGGCCAAACAATAGGTTCAATCCATTCGATATAAAATATTTAAATTAGACAATTCATTGTTTAGAAGGTAATTCAAATTCTGTCCGAAACGGTAAAGTATGAGTTTTATCAGAACTTTACGACCGGTATTCAGTGACGTAGCGCACGCGATATATGGCACTTTATACTTAATCAAACATGATTTTCAGAACCAAACGCCCCCTATGCGTTATTCAAGGGTAAAGTGATCTTAATAATATTATAAATGCGAAAGTTTGTGAGGATGGATGCATGTTTGTTACTCTTCCACAAAAAAACTACTGGACGGATTTGGATGAGACTTTACAGTAATACATTTTATTACGGGCACAACGCAGGTAAAACCGCGGGGCGCTGCTAGTCTTAGATTATAGAAAACGGTTTTAGATTATTAGTCCATCGAAAAGTTACATTTGGGGTTGCGTTTTTTAGAGGACGCAATTTTATTTTTTTGATGTGTAGGGGGGGTCAGTGTAAAGCTAAAAACAAGTTTGTGGGGTCGCCACCCTTGTCCCACGGCCGCCATCTTGAAAATAGGGGTTGAAATGGTTTTTACGATATACATATCTCTTAAACTATTAATTTTATTTAAAAAAATTGTTAACAGTTTTGTTGCAAATTAAATTCTCTACAACTTTGGTCCACTAACTTTTTGTCGTAGAACTATAAATAAAAAGTTATAAGCGAAAATGTTCAGAAATTCGAGAAAAAAAATTATATTTTTCGAGGTAACTTTTTTTTTAAACATTTTACGAGAAAATGATATCAGACTATTTTTGTAGATCGTTTTTTGAGGAACAACTTTTATAAACACATTTTTTTCATTAAGTCAATAGCTAAGGTTTTACAGCGCTCCGAAGTGAGTACAACTATACCTTTATTATACAAGCCCGTTGGCACAGTGGCAGTGAGAGCGCTTACTGTGTCGGGGGTTGTGGGTTCGATTCCCGCCCGGAGTCAAAAATATGTGCAGACATAGTTGTTGGCGACGATGTCTGGGTGTTAATTATATATATTACTAGCTGCGCCCCGCGGTTTCACCCGCGTTGTACCCGTTCCCGCAGGAATTTCGGGATGAAAAATAGACGTTGGCCGATTCTCAGACATACTCAATATGCTCACAAAATTTCATGAGAATCGGTCGAGCCGTTTCGGAGGAGTACGCGAACGAACACTGTGACACGAGAATTTTATATATAAGAAGATATTCTTATAAAATATTTGTGTATGTATAAGTAGTGTAATTAGATTCCATAATACAAGCTTGGAGCTTACTTTGGGTATAATTAACCGTGTGTGAATCTGTCCAGGTATATTTATTTATTATTATTTATTTATACGTGTGTACTAATAATGTGTCATCAGTTATAGTTTTTTTTATTTATTTTGTTTTTTAAATTTTTTTAATTATAAATTTTACAATATTATTAATAATTAATTATATACTCTTTTCCCCACCACCCACGAGCTAGAGTCTGGAGGCGCGTTTTTTTTACGTGGTATCCCCAATAGGCATAATCCACGGTGATTTTCTAAATTAGAACTACTCCGTCCTCAGTCTTTTCGATGGACCAGGCTGCGGCTCAGCATCTGATCGGCTTTCTGAATTAAATATCAGTGGGAGAACTGGAGAAGGAAAGGGTGTTAATGTCGGCGGTTCATCATCAAAGTCATTTTCATTTATTAATTCTGAGAGTTCCATTACGTTGCTGCAAGTCTCTCCAGAACAATGGAAGCACACTGCAGAACATTTCAGCCCTGCTTTTCGACATCCACACATTGCTCCACAGTTTCCTTTGCATTTGCAAAAGATCAATTTTAGAAGCTCAGGGGGTGCTGGAGGTTTAGAGTTCTGCACTGGCATTAATAATTTTCCACATTTTTTCCAGCCCCAGTCTTCAAGATCATTATAATTACTAAGCCACGACTGGACCTGATGGTAGACTCGGAAAGTATGAAAACGAGCTGTGTATATAAAAAACTATTACACCCCGACGCCGACATTAACACCCCTTCCTTCTCCAGTTCTCCCACTGATATTTAATTCAGAAAGCCGATCAGATGCTGAGCCGCAGCCTGGTCCATCGAAAAGACTGAGGACGGAGTAGTTCTAATTTAGAAAATCACCGTGGATTATGCCTATTGGGGATACCACGTAAAAAAAACGCGCCTCCAGACTCTAGCTCGTGGGTGGTGGGGAAAAGAGTATATAATTAATTATTAATAATATTGTAAAATTTATAATTAAAAAAATTTAAAAAACAAAATAAATAAAAAAAAACAATAACTGATGACACATTATTAGTACACACGTATAAATAAATAATAATAAATAAATATACCTGGACAGATTCACACACGGTTAATTAGACCCAAAGTAAGCTCCAAGCTTGTATTATGGAATCTAATTACACTACTTATACATACACAAATATTTTATAAGAATATAATATATATAATTAACACCCAGACATCGTCGCCAACAACTATGTCTGCACATATTTTTGACTCCGGGCGGGAATCAAACCCACAACCCCCGACACAGTAAGCGCTCTCACTGCCACTGTGCCAACGGGCTTGTATAATAAAGGTATAGTTGTACTTACTTCGGAGCGCTGTAAAACCTTAGCTATTGACTTAATGAAAAAAATTTGTTTATAAAAGTTGTTCCCCAAAAAACGATCTACAAAAATAGTCTGATATCATTTTCTCGTAAAATGTTTAAAAAAAAAGTTACATCGAAAAATATAATTTTTTTTCTCGAATTTCTGAACATTTTCGCTTATAACTTTTTATTTATAGTTCTACGACAAAAAGTTAGTGGACCAAAGTTGTAGAGAATTTAATTTGCAACAAAACTGTTAACAATTTTTTTAAATAAAATTAATAGTTTAAGAGATATATCGTAAAAACCATTTCAA
The DNA here is from genome assembly GCA_963082685.1 of Cyclophora albipunctata. NCBI lineage: Eukaryota > Metazoa > Arthropoda > Insecta > Lepidoptera > Geometridae > Cyclophora > Cyclophora albipunctata. Next base: position 3,641,047 of record OY720138.1, on the reverse strand, counting down.
CCCCTATTTTCAAGATGGCGGCCGTGGGACAAGGGTGGCGACCCCACAAACTTGTTTTTAGCTTTACACTGACCCCCCCTACACATCAAAAAAATAAAATTGCGTCCTCTAAAAAACGCAAGGTTAGACCTAAAAAATGTAACATTTCGATGGACTATATTGAGTTACCTCGTTAGGGCTGTAATCTGTACTTATAATATTATAAAGCTGCAGAGTTTGTTTGTTTGAACGCGCTAATCTCAGGAACTACTGGTCCGATTTGAAAAATTCTTTTTATAATGGATAGCCACATTCAACGGGAAGGTTATAAGCTACTTTTCATCCTAGAAATTCCCACGGGAACGGGTACAACGCAGGTAAAAGCGCGGGGCGCTGCCAGTCTTAGATAAATCTTAAACATATTATTGAAAATGGTTTTAAATTATTGAGTTAACCCTTCGTTACGGCTGTAATTACTAGATAATTATAACCGAAGACCATTTATAACGCTAAAAGGATAATTATCCATCAGAATCCGTCGGCATCCACTCCGACCTTGGATCATCGGCAGATCACCTTTATATCGGTCAACAACAGAGAAATCAGGTTTGTTACGTTTTAACTCGACCAGTTAAGTTGCAAGGCTTTTGTAAAATAGATAAATACTAGCAGCGCCCCGCGGTTTTACCCGCGTAATAACACAACGCACAGTGATACATCAACAACATCTATCTATATATATAAAATTCAAAGTCCTGACTGACTGACTGATAATCAACGCACAGCCTCAACCGCTACACCTAGAAACATGAAATTTGCCAGGAAGGTTCTTCAAGTGACGTAAGTGCACACTAAGAAAGGATTTTCGAAAATTCCTACGGAAACGGGCTCAACGCGGGCAAAGCCGCGGGGCGCTGCTAGTCACTACATAGTATAAAATAAAGTCGTCTCTTTTTCGTGTCTGTCACACTGTTTGTCTGTCTGTATGCTTAAATCTTTAAAATTACGCAACGGATTTTGATGCGGTTTTTTGTAATAGGTAGAGTGATTCAAGAGGAAGGTTTTTATGTAAAAAAATTCCCGAAATTCCCACGGGAACGGGCACAACGCGGGTAAAACCGCGGGGCGCTGCTAGTAAAATATAAAAAGCAAACTTGACTGACTAACTGACTTATATAACAACGCAAAGCCGAAACTACTGTACCTAGAAACTTGAAATTTGGTACAGAGATTACTTTCATGATATAAGTGAGCACTAAGGATTTTGGTAAATTCAACCCCTAATAAGGGATGGTCCTTTCACTCGAGGCGAAGCGAGGGCGGACCGCTAGTCCAAGATATATTTCGAGACCCTGAATTATCATAATGGACAGTACAGAAGAACGAACAAATCGCTATAATTTCGGACGCCATTAATTTCATTCTTGACGTCATCTACTTGATGACGTCACTGGCCTACCCTTGCTTCCACCCTAATGGCTTGAAAAGATGTGATTCTATGTTTGTCTAGTTTGTTTGGATAATGGCATGTATGACGTGTGGCGTAAAGTGATAGACGCGCCTTATGTGGTTAGAATGGCAGCGCCCCGCTGTTTTACCCGCGTTATGCCCGTTTCTGTGCGAATTTAGGGATGAAAAATAGCCTATAGCCTTCCCGTTGAATGTGGCTATCCATTACGAAAATATTTTTTGGAATCGGTTTGGTAATTTCTGCGATTAGCGCGTTCAAACAAACAATACTTTTGCCCCCGCCCCGCGGTTTTACCCGCGTTGTGCCCGTTCCCGTAGGAAATCCGGGATAAAATGTAGCCTATAGCCTTCCTCGATAAATAGACTATCTAACAGTGAAAGAATTATTCAAATCGGTTCAGTAGTTTCTGAGATTAGCGCGTTTAAACAAACAAACAAACAAACAAACAAACAAAACAAACTCTTCAGCTTTATAATATTAGTATAGATATACCTCTTGTTACGATAGTCAAATCCAGGAAGCAGTTTTGTATTGAAGGCAATTTTATCCCGAAATTCCTACAGAAACCGGTACAACACGATCAAACCACGAAGCACAGTTAGTCTGTAGTACCCGTATTTGATATCAAATTTAAACCTTTATATGTTACCTTCTTCATAAAATACCGTAAGTCCATAAAAATCGTTACTTATTGAATGGCCCGCGTAATATTTCGGGTATTTTTAAAGGGTACAACATCGACTCAGCAACCGATATCAATTTATGATAATACTCGTCGCTCATACATATTAGGTACATCTAACGATACACTCGTACGCGTAAGAGCGTTTTCACATTATCCGATCCGATATCTCAACACATTGTGAAATACTAATCATTAGTTATAATTTCTCATGTAAGTGACTGTATTGTCTTTTTTGAGAAATAAATAATCTTTAAACATATATATCCGTGTCGGACGCCGATTCGAATATGTACCTGTCTTTCATATTGTCCGGCCCGATATCGGATCATATTTCATACATTTTACTTACCCCGATATCGGATCGGATAATGTGAAAACGCTCTAAGACGGTGGGCATGTGTATCAAAAATCTGATTAAAATCTTATCAATATACTAACCGCGCCCTGCGTTTTTACCCGCGTTGTACTTTTTCCCGTAGAAATTTCGGGATGAAACATAGCCTATAACCTTCCCGTTGAATATGGCTAACTATAACAAAAAGAATTATTCTAACCGGATTGATAGTTTCTGAGATAAGCTCGAACATAGAACTCCGACATGGTCTAACGATCGAAACAACCGGGACCGACAATTGTACGTACCTAGTTACTCTCCAAAGCACTGCCATAAATATGGACATTACCAGGCACTACAACAACATTTTATTTACGAACTAGCAGCGCCCCGCGGTTTTACCCGCGTTATGCCCGTTCCCGTGGGAATTTCGGGATTTTTTTTACATAAAAACCTTCCTCTTGAATCACTCTACCTATTACAAAAAACCGCATCAAAATCCGTTGCGTAATTTTAAAGATTTAAGCATACAGACAAACAGACACGACTTTATTTTATACTATGTAGTGATAGTGATATTATCTTCACCACAAAACCACAGACAAAAAATAAAAAATAAAACAAGAAAACCGCGGGAAAGAACCTGACACAATGGCGTCACGTGTTAAACATTACAATAAAAACTATTTGACCAAACAATAATAAGCACTGGGTAAGCATTAGGTACATTATATAATTTAGATGAATGGTGCAAAAACACCGATGGAAAAAACATAGTGTTAAAATAATATTAGTGACGAGATTGAAGGACTTTGAAGTCTCTGAATAATTTGGACAAAAAACGACGTTAAAGTGTCAAAAAATTCCACTGTAAGGCTGTTAAAAAAAACAATTGTAGGGCTGTTGGGTAATCGATAGTGGCATTTCTATCTGAGCGCTGCCGTGTTACGGAGAGCATGTTAAATTATCAGTCCCAGTCGTTTCTATCGATAGACGAAGGTCTTTAGGCGGTCTAAAAACTCCGACACAACGATATGGCCACTACCCTACACGAATATACTTATTTTTTTAGATATTCTGATATTTGGAACAAAACATTATGCCTCTCCCAATGTCTAAACTATCTTTGTACTCAATTTCATCTCAATCGGTGCAGTGGTTCAGACGTGAAGGCGTAGAAAACAGACAGAGTTATTTTTCGAATTTATAATATCGAGTTGTAATTTTCAAAACTTTACCTTGTTACTTAATTATCAAGATGGGTTATCGAGACTGGAGTCTTACAGACTTGGGGTCAAGACGTCAAAGAGTCCTTCAATCACTCCTCAGTTCATTCGTCTAAAAATTAAACCTGTTCTATCCACAGACAAAAAAAGTCCGAGAATTCGAGTAAAAACTCTTTGGTAAATCGTCAAACCTCATTGGAGTTCAAACTATGTCGCGTACTCAGTAACTACATAGATATTACTTGGAAACAGGTTATGTAAAGGATACTTCGTAAAGATAAACCTACATGTAAGCATGTACTAAATATAAGTACGTAGGCTGGGTCTGCTGTGTTTTTATTTATAAACATTGATAGAGTAGTAAACTGCAAAGAGAAATTGTATTTGTATGCCTCCGAAAATAAAACTTTCCGACAGACTTTTATCTATGGTACTATCTATAATCACTACATACATAGTATAAAATAAAGTCGTCTCTGTTTCGTGTCTGTTTGTCTGTATGCTTAAATCTCTAAAATTACGCAACGGATTTTGATGCGGTATTTTGTAATAGGTAGAGTGATTCAAGAGGAAGGTTTTTATGTAAAAAAAATCCCGAAATTCCCACGGGAACGGGCACAACGCGGGTAAAACCGCGGGGCGCTGCTAGTAATATTATAAAGCTGCATAGGTTGTTTGTTTGCACGCGCTAATCTCAGAAACTACCAATCAGATTCGAATTATACTTTTTTGTAACTGGAGCGGGCTCATTTAAAAAGTTAATTTTCGTGCCATCGACACGAAGAAGAATGGATAGCCTTCAGCAAGAAGGTTATAGCCCGAAATTCTTACGGGAACAAGCACTTCGCGGGTAAATCCGCGGGGCGCTGCTCCATGTCGGTACCATGTCGGCGACGACATTTTGAATTGTCACTACGGAACGCTTCGCTTTTATTTTACACTAGCAGCGCTCCGCGGTTTTACCCGCGTTGTGTCCATTCCTATGGGAATTTCGGGATGAAAAATAGCCTATGTTACTCGTGGATAATGTAGCTTTCGAATGGTGAAAGAATTTTTAAAAACGGTCCAGTAGTTTTTGAGCCTAGTCATTACAAACAAACAAAGTTTTCCTCTTTATAATATTAGTGTTGATTTTTATCTGACGTTTCGGCCCCTTTACAGGACCCGTGGTCACAGAAGACTGCGAAACCGTGGTCAGATAAAAATGTAAAATAAAAGCGATGTATGTATATCTGTAAGCGTAGTTTCAATTCAAAATTGCTCGGACTTTCTTCTTATTCTTCTTCATCGAGTGGATGGTCAACTGACCAATCCTGGTGTCAGAGTTATTGAGCCGCCAAAGGCCTCTGACATGGCTCATGTAACGACTACTATCCGTAGAAAGAAACCGGGACCGACGGCTTTAACGTGCCCTCCGAAGCACGGAATCATCTTACTTTTCGAGCAATCAGGTGATTCAACCTGCACTGCCCTAACCAAACTGAGGAAAGACTCACAAACTTTCCTCTCGAACTTACTATATTTCTTCTATATCTAGTGAGATGAGAGGCCATTGCACAGTAGTGTGAGTTGTGACATACAGGTCATTATATTATTGCGCAATTAGCTGTATCATTTAATTAAGAATTTAGTAATGGGGGTCGCAGACAACATAGTAATAAAACCACAAACAATATTAAATAGTTTGAAAAATATCTATTTTATTACTAAAGCTATTAGAAACGTTCAGTTGACGTCTAATTATAAAACTCATTAACCTTATACTATAGCACACTATAATATATTTAGAATCGTCCAGACGTCAATGTAGTGATGTAACGATTCCCGAATATTCGGATTCCGTAATAAGCGAACACGAATATCCGGATTCATTCGTATCTGTCTTTCTGGAAGACCATATTATTATAATATTCTTAAAGCGTAAAATTAAAAAAATATTTGAATAGAAACAAAAATACACATTAAAAAAAAGACTTCACCTAAAATCGACAAATACCATTTCGAGTATTCGTAAAAGTAATAAAAAAACAGTTTAGTACCCAATATTGGTATTAGCCGAAACTAAAAACCGAACATTCGTATTCGTACAAGTAGTATTGGTTACATCACTAGTCCATACTTAGGGCGAGGCCCTTCGCCAAGGTTTCGGCAGTGTCTTTGGGCTGGCGTCATCGTCTGAGTATAAAAGCTAAATAAAGCCTTGATTACATTAACCGATAACGGATTCTGAACCGCAGTTTAAGACTGCAGATAACTCTATGAAATGTTTCTATGTACGTAAATGTCAAAATACAGATTGTCTTTTATTTACTCTGCTGTCTATGATTGGATCTTTAGAACGTATTAGAACTAGCCGTAACGGAAGTAAATTCGTTGCATAGTAGGCGAAGAATTGATACACCTCGCTTTTCTATACTAATATTATAAAGAGGTAAAATTTGTAACTTTGTTTGTTTGTTTGTTTGTATGTTCGAGGTAATCTCGGGAATTATCAGTCCGATTTGAATAATTCTTTTTGTAATAGATAGCCACATTCAACGGGAAGGTTATAGGCTATTTTTCATCCCGAAATTCCCACGGGAACGGGTACAACGCGGGTAAAACCGCGGGGCGCTGCTATTATTTTATATTTTTATCTGACGTTTCGGCCCTTTACAGGCACCGTGGTCACAGAAGACTAAAATAAAAGCGAAGTGTATCCGTAAACATAGTCGCAATTCAAAATGAGTAGTGGTCGCTTAAACTTAAGAAACAAGTATTGTATAGTTTAGCGGAGAAAAAAATCTAATTATTTTTTTTATTTATTATAACAGCAAAAAATAATACTATACCTAACAAACGAAATTTATTTATTTTATTTCCAGTTCCCAATTCCATTTACAGTCCCAAAATTAATAAACATTATTCCGTTTTATTAATAAAATAATATATAGAAAGCGAATTCCTTCCAATTTCCGAGTATTTTAAATAATAAACACAATTCATTGATAATCAGAGAGACGGCGAGCGGTATCAAATATATTTAATAATTTTATGGCTGCGCTAAAAATATGATTCCAATCAACCTTTAAAAAACAACATATTGATCGACTTCTATAGAAATTGGAAACATAGAGAATTTATAACAACTGACGGAAAATAATGGTGTTTTAAGTAGGTTCCTATACTCTTTTTTTTATTGTCACAAAATTTGGATGTCGTCCTCCTGAAGAGGAAAAAGGTTTAGTGGTTTTATTTCATTCTTACTCTATCTCTAAACCATTTTCCTCTTCAGGAGTAGTCGTCTTCGACTGGAAAATTGAGGACATTGGTCCACATTTTGTGACAGTAAAAAAATAGAGTATATAGCTACTATAGACCCGCGTTGTACCCGTTCCCGCGGGAATTTCAGGATAAAATGTTTTCCATGTATTATTCTGATGTATGACCTATATTACTGTAAAGTTTCATAAAAATCCGTTGAGTACTTTTTGCGTGAAGAGTAACAAACATACATCCATCCTCACAAACTTTTGCATTTATAATATTAGTTGGATTAGTAGGATCTGTGGCCTCACCGGAAGGCCGAAACGGATGGACCGATTTTACACTTTTTTGTGTTTGAAAGGTTACTTGGCCACGGGGAGTGTTCTTGAGTACTATGATTGAAAATAGACTCAGTCGAAGGTCATATTTTTTTAGAGTAGAGTAGGAGTTTTAGAAAGAGTAGGAAATTTTCGACGTTTTAATTTTTCACACATTTTCGAAAATTAGTTTTCAAAATTGTATTAAATTAAGATCTTCATAATTTAAGCTTTAATTGAGTATTCGGTCATTATTCACAATAAGCTAGTTTACTCAACTGCGCCATCAAAGGTAGATTGTGTTTTATCGCTTTACGGTATTTTAAGTTTCCTTGTAATAAAAGTAGACAATAGCTCATAATATATTATTAAAGAATCTGTGGAACAATACTAAAACATTGTAGTACAATAGTTTGACTATAATAATACTAGCCGCGCCCCGCGGTGTTACCTGCGATGTACCCGTTCTTGCGGGAATTTCGGGATAAAATTTATCCCATGTGTTATTCTGGTTTATAATCTATATTAGTGTAAAGTTTCATCCAAATCCGTCCAGTGGTTTTTTCGTGAAAGAGTAACAAACATACATCGATACATTCATTAATACATCCAATTCCATACATCCATCCTCACAAACTTTCGCATTTATAATACTAGTAGGATTAATAATCTTTTGTACTTAGATAATTCTCCGTGAAAAAAAAATTTTCGCGTGCCGACGGCTGATACAGTAAGAAAACTGTCGGGTAAACTAATTTTATTTAACGATAGTAAATCTTAATACAATAGACAATAATTTATTCGTCTGTTCTTGAAAAAAAATACTGAAGAATCTATAATATGCTACGATTCTCTCTAGTTTGTAATTAAAAACGCTATAACCGAAAAATATATTAAAATCGGTGGCACCGTTTATTTTTATTTTTAAGTTTACATTTTCATACATGTGGATGTATACGTAAACACTATTATTTTGTTCTTTTTTCTACGCCGGATAACACGACATTCTATTTCCGAACATCCTCACTAAAATGCATAAACAAAACACTAATATCTCTAATAGACATTCCTACATAATCATAAACAATCCATAAACAACAGACTATTAAATGTCACTGAACTGTTACACAATATCTTGACTATATCCTGACAATAATAAAGAGTTAAGTGGTAGCACAGTAAAGTCCTAATAAAGCATCTATGCTCACTGAAGATATCAGTACAATAAGAAGGATGAGGCGTAATTACCAAATAATACATTTTTATATCCATACTTTTTCACTTCTAAGCAAAGATCGCCGTAAACATCTTCCATGCCAATGTTTTATCAAATTTGGTCAATCCATCGAGGATAAAAAACATACCAGTAGAAAACATAAACAAACCTGCATGATTAAACTGGTCAGCCATGTCCTAATATCAGGCGCTGCCGTTACCACCTCAGGAGTCATGGTCGTCGACCACAGATCAGCCTCACTCACATCCGTGAAATCCGTATAATCCGTAAAATTCATCGCAAAAAAATAAATAACAATAATGCACTATGTCACAACTACTTCACCACAAACGGGAAAAGAAAAAAAAAGAAAAAAATGTTGCAAAACCCGCGAACGTCACCTGTCACATCGCCGCGGTAACAAAGAGTGAGTTTGTTGGCTGATAAACTTATGATTAGGACATCAGATAGTGTTTTGTTTGGTACAAGTGTATAGATAAATCATTTTATTGTTCGTCTGCTAAAGGAGACGCGACACGACCGCGCGTTGCGTTGTGTCCGCGCTAACTGTTTGTATAGGTACCGGCCAGGCTATTACGGCGAGGAAACTCGGTGAATTAATTAGGTAAACCTTCGCACCAACATGGTTTGTAGGCATTTATTTTATGTTAGGCAAGACTTGTTTGATCTGTGACAGTTTTACTATGTAATAGTGAGTTATACTACCGTAGAGAATGCCATGTATGGAGACCATGTATGATCTAATATACATATAAGAGACAAAATTGTTGTTTTTTTAAATGGTCTAACTAAGGGACCATTTTCATCCTGTTCTATTTTTAAAATTAATCGTTACATCCTAAAATAATTTATAATATATTTAATTTTGGAAACACGTGCCTATAAACTAAACTTGAGTATATCAACAATTTAATTCTTATATTTGTACATACTTTTTTACACATTTATCAAAGAAAATGATATGCCGTCGAGTCAAGATGCTATAGATAAGCATAAATGTTCATGGAATAGTTATTTCAATTCGAATTTTCCACCTATCAAGGCACAGTGTTTATCATATCATGTCTTGTCGCCTTCTGTTACGTTCGTAAATCCTCCACCAAAATCAACTTACATTATTTAATAATTTATTATATAACTAGCACCGTCCCGCGGTTTTACCCGCGTTGTGCCCGTTCCCGTGGGAATTTCGGGATAAAATGTATACCAATAGTTATTCTGATATATAACCTATATTATTGTAAAGTTTCATTTAAATTCGTCCAGTAGTTTTTTCATGAAAGAGTAACAAACATACATACATCCTCACAAACTTTCGCATTTATAATATTTTAAGAAGGATGTCTTGTGTGTGATACGTTGCCGAGCTAAAGTTGTAGGATGTTAAAACTTGACCTGCTATCCGATAATGCCGGTACAGATGGGTTATTAGGACCACCGCTGGTTACTAATGCCTATTAAGCTACATATACAGTGCACGTCTCCAAACAAGTTTTTTTTTTTTTTTTTTTTTTTTTTTTTTCTTTAACCTATATCGTCCCACTGCTGGGCAAAGGTCTCCCCCAAACTCTTAAAGTTAATGTACAAAAAATTGCCAACGATTAATAGTAAAGATTAAAATAAAAATGTAATAAAAAACTTGTCTTTCATACACTAAATGTTTGTCCTTGAGCGGGGTTATTTTTAATTTTATCCAGCGCGTCCAAATGCGTTAGGATTTCTGGCGTCGGTACATTGACGCAAGTGAGTACAGTGCACAGGAACGGAATGTGGCCATTTTCACTTTAGCCAGGGGTAAGCTAATTCTATTTTTTTAAAAGATAGTATAAATCAAGTATTTAACCGCGCCTGTTCTCTTTCTATATGTAAGCCGAGAGACGGAGACGGATTTTTCTGGGGTTTCCAAAAAACAAATTAATTCAAAAAGATGGTTTTTAACTATGTATTTAAATTCCTACATTCTTACGCAACCAGAAAAGACGGGGTAACAGAAAAGAAGCGAAAAGACAGACAGCGGAAAGCGACTTTGTTTTATACTATGTAGTGATGAAGGATTATTTGTCATAGGTCATCTATATAGATCATAGGGCGCTATTAGTATTAGAATATAGCCTTAAAGTGGTCGACAGCAACATGGACTGACAGTACAAAATGAAAAGAGTCGCATTGAAAATTGCGATCATCTCTTGAATGGCAACGTGAATATTAGCATAAAGTTAATGATTTCGATGTAAATAGCACAAGGCAATGTCTAGGACACGGAAAAACTAATTCGATACTGTTATTCACTAATCTATAGTAATATAGTAAACACTAGCAGCGCCCCGCGGACCCCGCTGTTCTTATACTAGGTTTACATTCAGCCGAAGTGAGCAGGGAAGTGGGCAGGGAAGTGTGTAAACACAATACTTCTCATGCCACGTCTTCGTCCTGCCTACTTCCCTGCTCACTTCGGCTGAATGTAAACGTAGTATTATACCCACCCTGTACTGGTCCCGTGGGAATTTCGGGATGAAAGGTATCCCATAGTGACCAAAATCTATATTATCTATGTACCTAATGTAGGTTTGATGTTTTGACGTGAAGAGGATATTATTATACTAAACTAGCTGCGCCCCGCGGTTTCACCCGCTTTGTACCCGTTCCCGATTCTCAGACGTACCCGATATGTACACAAAATTTCATGAGAATCGGTCGAGCTGTTTCGGAGGAGTATGGCAACGAAAACTGTGACACGAGAATTTTATATATAAGATGAACCCACGGGTTATCCCGTGACCACGAGCGGTGTAATCCGCTCGAAACGTCGGGTACGTATTTTAGTAAATACGTTAAATTATCTAACGCGATACAGACCCGTTTCATTTAGTATAATGAGTGCAAATCGTGTGAGTTTAAAAAGAGGATATTATTCATCTATACCGACAAGAGCCTTGCTCTTAAATGTATGACTGACTAATAAAATAAAGCTGAATAGGTTGATTTTTTGTTTGATTGAACGCGCTCTTTAATTTATACCGAAATTCCCACGGGAATGGACACAACGCGGGTAAAACCGCGGAGTTCTGCTAGTTTATGTACTAGCTCCGCCCCGCGGTGTTACCCGCGTTGTGCATTGCCTTGTGAGAATTTTAGCGTACTTTACTTTCTTCACAAACATATTTTTTTTAATTCAAATGATAGTCCTACTAACAACATACTAAACTAAACCAATTTCAATAATGTAAGACTAACTAACATTATTGAAATTGTCAGGATTAAAAATCAATGTTTTGTACATATAATTATCTTCCAAATTAGATAAGTAAAAAATATCTATGTCACAACATTAAACAAATAGGTACTGCACTGATTATAATTAATTAAATTAATATTATCTTTAAGGAATCCGTTTTAGTTAATTGAGCAAGATAATTAATAATTAAATTAAATATTTATATTGTTGTTTTAGTCTTGGCTTATGACCTGGCTTGCGGACATTTTTTAATTCTTACTGTTGACGCTCAATACGTGACACTATAGGAAATTGCACCACATACAAACTTGCCAAATGACACTACTCGCAACATAACACTACTCGCAAAATGACACTACTCGTAAAATGACACTACCCGCAAAAATGACACTACTCGAATAATTACTACACTCAAAAAGTAACAAAGTAAGACAAAACACGTTACTTTTGTCCTATTTTACGAGTACACTTTGACAGAAGTCAGTGAAATTACATATTGTACATGTTAAGAATACACTTTCTACTTTTTGACATTTTTCGAAACACATATCACAGGACATTTTGCAAATGGTGCATTTGACCCATTTGGCGTGTATGTACAATTTGAGTTTTGTACATTTTGCGCCGGAAGGTCTGTTAAAACCTTTGTCCAATTAAATATTTAATTTAAAAAATATTAAAAACCAAGTCCCCAAAAACTGTCTGTATGTATCGATTATCCCAAAACCAACTAAACGGATTTTCACCAACATACAGAGTGATTCAAGAGGAAGGTTTGTGTAACTTTTCATGCTAAAATTCCCACGGGAACGGGTTCAATGTAGGTAAAACCGCGGGGCAATGTTGGTATTATAAAAACTACGGATTTGACCTCTTCAAGGCATTTAGCACCATATTGTCACTACGTATTATCAAAGTCTACTTCAATCCTTACACTTAGTCATTAGTTTACAAACATTGCACATATGATGTAATTATTCAAATCACACGTTACTAAGCAAACTCTTTCTATCAGCGAATTTAAATATCCCATTTGAATAATTATTTTTGTAATGGATAGCCACATTCAACGGGAAGGCTATAGGCTAATTTTCATCCCGAAACTCCCACGGGAACGGGCACAATGGGGGTAAAACTGCGGGTCGCTGCTAGTATAATTCCCGATATTAGCTCGAACATACAAACAAACTTACATTATAATATTACCTCATTATAATATTAGTATAGATTCTCCATATTATAATTTGAGAGAGTTTAACGATAAACCGTGGTTGTGGCAAGTGTAGTAGCACCCTAAAGATTAATGTACTATCTTTATATTCAGGTACTTTACCTTAGATTACCTAGAATCAGCATGGTTTTATCAAAAGATCTAGGTAATTGAAACGTCGAAGGAATTCTAGATTTTTATCAGCTTGTGTTACTGAAATAATTAAAATTTCAGTAACAGGAACTACAGACTGCCAAAGATTAAATTAACAAATTCTAATTATTTACCTAACTCCCCTTAAAATGTTAGCTCCCACCTAAAACCTAGCTTCGTTTGAATATAGAACCTCCCTCCTTCATTGAAGTCAATTTAAAAACGTAAACAAAACAAATGACTATCAACGCCATCTAGCGGACACCGAGTGAACTACTTGAGCAAATCATTAACGACTTCATTAGCTATGTAATCTAATCATAACAATATTGGAAATAAACATGAATGTAGTAATTAAATTTTTATGTTGACAATAGATGTCGCTAGTTACAGGATGTTCGTTTGGATAGGTTTGATAATCCAATCGATACTGTTTTCTTAGGTTTAAGCGAACACTACTCATTTTGAATTGAAACTATGTACGTTAACAGATAAATTTGTATCTGTCGTTTCAGCTCCTTTTTTTGAGAGTGATTGGTAACCGTTTGAAGTCTTTGAGTACGAGTTTGGCGATTTACAAATATTAGGGGTAATTATTATAAAGAACGTTTGACCCTTTTAGGTATACGAGTATTAACGTCTTTGTGCAATTTAATTCTTCTAAGAAGATATTAATTGCACGGAAATCCGTTGTGACCCAAGGGTGCTGAGCAGGAGCTATTCATTGATTCATTTCGAATAGGTAATTGGCTAACTGGTGTCAGGGTATTTAGACCGGCTAAAAGCCCCCGACGCCTTAGCGGTCTAGTGGTATGAGCACTCGGGTGCCAAGACTGAGATCTCAGGTTCAATTCCCGGGTCGCGCGAAAACATGTTTCCTACTTTTCAAACATGGGTGAAAACCCCAACCCGCATTTGGTAAAAGTGGTGATTAAGCCTAATCCTCCTCACTGTACTGATATCTTCAGTGAGATGAGAGGCGTTTACCCAGCAGTGGGACATTACAAGCTACAACAAGGTGCTTCACCACACCTCCGTGCTTCGGAGGGCACGTTAAGCCGTCGGTCCCGGTTACTTTCTACAGATAGTAGTTGTTACATGAGCCATGTCAGAGGCCTTTGGCGGCTCAATAACTCTCGACACCAGGATTGGTTAGGTTGACCATCCACTCGATGAAGAAGAAGAAGAACATACCTCAGTAGAGGTCGAGGAAGTCGGGGCCTGCGCCTGCAGCGGAGTAGCCGCCATGACAGTGGAGGCGACGAGCACACACGCCACAATGTAAAGACGACACTTCCGAAGCATTTTGGTGGCTGGAATAGAAGTTAACATATTAAAAGTAAAATGTAAGTTTGTATAGGTTAGTGGCCAACATTGGTGTAGGAGTTTTTACACCGCCTTCGACGTGTTCTAACGATTGCAACAACTGGACCGACACTTTTACGTGCCCTCCGAAGCGCGGCAGCGCTCAGATAGAAATGCCAAGTGTTTTAGTGATAGATTTGGCGGAATTTCGATAAAATTTAGGCCTTAAAAAGTAAACATGTCAATGACAATTTTCAAAGCTTAATGTGACAAAGTACTTATACTTAAACAAAAAAAAAACGATTGCTCCTGAAGAGGAAAAATGTTTAGTGATTTTATTTCATTCTTACCCTATCTCTAAACCTTTTTCACTTCAGAAGCAATCGTCTTCGGCTGGTAAATTGAAGACATTTAACCACATTTAGTGCCAATTAAAAAAAATAGATTATAGGTGGACATTCATTAGGTGCCAACTGTACAAGACCAATGTTGCGTTGTTAGTTAACCCAACATGTAAGAGACTATTTTTACGTTTTTTTTATTGAAGCAACTTTTACGGATACACCTTTTTATTCTACACTAGCAGCGCCCCGCGGTTTTAGCCGCGTTGTGTCTGTTCCTGTGGGAATTTCGGGATGAAAAATAGCCTATATCTGTCCCGTTGAATGTGGCTATCCACTACAAAACGAATTATTCAAATCGGATTGGTAGTTACTGAAATTAGTCCTAACAAACAAACAAACAAAGTTAGACTCTTTACCTCTTTTTAGTTTTATAATATTAGTACAGATTTTTAACTGACGTTTTGGCTCCTTTACAGGAACCGTAGCCATCAAAGACAAAAAACGAAGTGTATCCGTAAACGCAGTTTCCAATCCAAATGAGTAGTGTTCGTTTAAACCTAAGAAAACAATCAAGACTTAATTTTATTGCAAAATAGAATGACAAAACATTGTTCCAGTTTATCAACACAGACCTTCGATCAACAATACACAACTAGATATCGGGCGGGTCACGTACAAAATCAAAGCTAAATACTGTCCGCGTGGATGACGTGTGACAGCTTATTTTGTTGACTACCGAACTGAAATTACTTGACAAACCTAATTACAACCTTGACACCTAGCAATAAAGTAGCAAATCTTATGAATAAAATAAGTGAGAATAACGCCTCACTTTTCAAATGAGGCGTTATTCACCGAGACGTATTTTTTACGCCGACCCGACATCTAGTTGTGTATTGTTGATCGAAGACACAGACAAAACACTCAAACTTCAAACATAGTAACAATAAAACCACTTATTATACCTAGGTACCGATTGTCTGAACAAACCAATAAAGTGTCAATGTCCTATCAACTTTTATCTCTATATTACTACAATACCTAATTCCACTATCACTACATAGTATAAAATAAAGTCGTCTCTGTTTCGTGTCTGTTTGTCTGTTTGTCTGTATGCTTAAATCTTTAAAATTACGCAACGGATTTTGATGCGGTTTTTTGTAATAGGTAGTGATTCAAGAAAAAGGTTTTTATGTAAAAAAATTCCCGAAATTCCCACGGGAACGGGCACAACGCGGGTAAAACCGCGGGGCGCTGCTAGTTATATACTAATACTAACAGTGGCCCGCGGTTTTACACGTTCCCGTGGGAATTTCGGGAATTTTTATACATTTAAACCTTCCTCTTGAATCACTCTATCTATTTAAAAAACGCGCCATAATCCGTGCAGAAATATTTGCGTTTATCGCGAACTGACAGACGGACAAACGCGGCCGGGGACTTTGTTTTATAATATGTAGTTATACTAATAGCGGCTCGCGGTGTTACCCACGTTGTTCCCGTTCCCGTGGGAATTTAGGGATGAAGAATATCGTATAGCCTTCCCGTTGAATGTGGTTATCTATTACAAAAATAATTCTTGAAATCGGACCAGTAGTTTCTCAGATTAGCCTTTACAAACAAACAAACTTACAAAAGTTACTTCTTTATAATATTAGTGTATGTGGATATTTGAGAATCAACAACGTATAATGTCTGTCTGAAGATAAAGATGTCTGGTGTAAAATACCGGTAAAATATTCCACGAATATATTTTAACAGATTTGTCATAGTTTTTTTTTATAAACAACAAAGAAAATCGTGCAAGATACTCCACTTATAATAACTCAAGGACGACTGGACAGATTTGAATGATTCTTTTTTTTAATATAATCATCTGTTATGCACAAATTTATCAATATTTATTTACTTTTAGGCGGCATGCACGGCCAGGTCTGCCTTTATGAGAAAAAAATCAGTCAACTCTGAAGATGCAATTCCACAAAATAAAGTACTGTAGGTTAGTGTCCAACCCTGGTGTTGAGTTTGTACACCTCTTAAATACCTCTAACATGGTCTGACAATTGAAACATACACAATATTAAGGTTCCTATAGAAGTCATACCTACCACCACAAAATACAGAATTAAATGGTCCCCTTCTTTCAATAAAACATGTGTTGTTTTCCACTTTCAATATTATTCAAGCACATAATTGAAAAGAATTGAAGTTAACATAAAATAAAAATAATTGTAAAAGAAATATTAAATGTTTTTTGCTCTTTTTTATGTAAAACAGCTAATCAACTGCTACAAAAAGTCAAGTATTAATGTACTTAGCTCACTTTGCATTGTTAAATCTATACAAATATTATAAAGCTGCAAAGTTTATTTGTTTGTTTGTTTGAACGCGCTAATCTCAGGAACTGCTGGCCCGATTTGAAAAATTCTTTTTGTAATGGATAGCCACATTCAATGTGAAGGTTATAGGCTACTTTTTATCCTGAAATTCCCACGGGAACGGGTACAACGCGGGTAAAACCGCAGGGCACGGCTAGTGTAAAATGTATAGCCATAAAACATGTTATTTAGGTAAGTATTTTCTTTGAAGCAATAACTTAATGGGAAATTATAGGAATGTCTATAAAACATGTAACTAATTGTGATTGTATATGATCAATGATTATATACTTTATTACTGAATACATAAGGTTAAAATTGCATTAAAATTACCACTGTTAGAGTTTATGACAAGACATTGTTAAATATTCATGTACTAGCTGCGCCCTGCGGTGTTACCCACGTTGTACCCGTTCCCGCGGGAATTTCGGGATTAATATATTCCATGTGTTGTTCTATCGTATAACCTATATTACTGTAAAGTTTCATCCAATGTTTATGTTTATATATGTGAATTTGTTTGGGTTTATTTATTTATTTATAAGGGTTTAGAAAATGTGATGAATCCATGTTAAATACTAAATAGGTATAAATAATATTAGTCTACTTACATTAGGGCAGATATTAGAGTGCCTGAATGAACTTCTAATACTTATCAAACATTAGGTAGGTGATTATAAAGTACAAATAGTAAATTTGTGTAAAGATTGTTATAATCTGATTACACGGTAATTGTGAAGCACTTAAGTTTATTATCTGGTAATATTAATTAGACACGCCGTACTGCGCTGATAATGTATACAAATCTAAGTAATTTACTTGATTATAAGTACTTTTCGTACTTTATCGGGAGATAAAAGCATTTACAACCAATAGCCCAATCAATATTGCCAATGATACTAAACCTGGAGATAATTACGTAAATAAACAAGTTTCTTGATTTTTCAAACAATCTAACGCACAATGAAACGTCACCTTTCTCTATAAAATGCCGACATAGCCGACCAAGTGAATGCCTGCCTATTCTCTTCACCAACCATGTAATGTGATTGTTTGAACTAACCTGATATTTTTAACTGGTTTCCCCTAGTTAAAAACCTTAAAAAACAACGAAAGCACTCTTTGTCACCACATTTAGATTAATTCGGGCCAATTTTAGCGCTTTTCCTTGGGTAAAAGGCACATTTTTCGTAAAATTAAAACCCGACCGAACGAATTGTATGATGGATACTTCGCCTGATGACCTGACTGACGTATGTGACATTGACACTTGACTGGTTGAAATAATGCCAACGAAACGTTTTTTGGCAGTGACATTGATGTACTTTATCGCAATCGCATCTGTTATTTTTAGGTTAGATTAAAAAAAACATGAATGAAATGTCATTTACATTCAAAAGTAAGCAAAGGAAGAAATAAATCATAACAAAATATAAACTAAAAATGCCACAAGATTACCGTCGATTCAACGGTCCAGAAGATTGTGTATCATACCAGAGGTTTACTAAAGAATATCAGAGAACTTACGATGATCTTTACAAGGAGTTATTGGACGATAATGGACGTCGGAAAGATGGGCGCGCACTTGACGAGGCTCGAAGCATGTGTATGTTTTGTATGTACCGACGTTTTGGGTGAATGTTGTCTGGTGTGGCTTACCAAGACACGTTCTTGCATGATCTGTGACCTTTCATCCAAGTCCTGACAACCCATAACCTAGTTCCACCGACCCAACCTATCTCTATTTTGTTTCTGTATTCGCGCCTACCGAAATTGAAAATCATATTGTATTTATTGTACTATCTTCCTCCCTGTTTTGGTTGCAGTAGATTAATAACACTACTATTAAGTTTAATCTGTGCTAATAGCTAACTATGTTTCATTCATGAAGTACTAATGATATAATTAACTAGCAGCGCCCCGCGGTTTTACCCGCGTTGTGCCCGTTCCCGTGGGAATTTCGGGATAAAATGTAGCCTATAGCCTTCCTCGATAAATAGACTATCTAACAGTGAAAGAATTATTCAAATCGGTTCAGTAGTTTCTGAGATTAGCGCGTTTAAACAAACAAACAAACAAACAAACAAACAAACAAACAAACAAACAAAACAAACTCTTCAGCTTTATAATATTAGTATAGATGTGTTCCTAACATGCTTTCAGTTGCCAGAACAGACATGGTGTCCCAAGCGAAAGGTTCTGCATATGTAGAGTTGAAGAGAACTAAAGTTGTTTGTTCAGTGTTCGATCCGAGAGAAATACCACATCAAAATGAGTTTAGGTAAACTTCTAATATATAAAACTTGAATATACAAATGTTCAAAGATATACAAGTTTAGATATTAATGTTTGTTTAGCCACTAACCTACACATACTGACTGACTTATCTTTAGATCAACATCTAAATTACAATTTATGCTTCATGTCTGTGAGATAAATTGTAATTTATCACAACCCCACACTCGGCTAGGGTGGTAATAATACTTGATCCTCCCCTTCTCACTATACAAATTAAATTTTCAGTGAACCAATTGGTCTTGCCTTGCCTGAGTGAGACATTATGGTCTAATTATATTAAAATTTTGTCATAGAGATTAAATATCAATTTTTTGCCACATTTCAGTCAAATGGGTGAAATATTCTGTGAGATGAAATTTGCTTCATTTTCGTGCCGAGGTGAGCGAAGATCTCCGGCTCCTGATGCAGAGGAAAAGGCTTTATCAGTGGCTTTGAGACAGGCATTGGAACCCAGTGTCTGTCGGCATATGTTTCCTAATTACCAGGTAAGGAGATAGGCTTTTGTTTTATTATAGATATAAAATCCAGATTCTAGATAGTATAAATTCTATACTAATATTATAAAGAAGTAAAGTTTCTAACTTTGTCTGTTTGTAAGGGCTAATCTAATTTGAATAATCTTTTTGGAAAGAACAGCCACATTCAACAGGAAGGCTATTTTTCATTCTCAAATTCCCATGGGAATGGGCACAGTGCGGATACAACCGCAGGGCACTACTAGTATATATATTCAGCAATAGTTACTTAATTTTTTTTCTGCACCAAAGATGAGAGAAACTATCCATGTTTTAGTGGGACATTACATGCTAAATATTTTTGTTAAAAGCCTTTACAATAATAAAGAATTTATACATTCAAAATGTATGCTACCAAAATAGCTAGTGCATTTCCTAGACTTTTAAAACACAATCATGATCACTTTTTCAACAACACAATATTCAAGAAAAATAACTCTTTTTCTCTATTGCAGATTGATGTCTTTGTCTATGTCCTAGAAAATGATGGTTCCTGTCTTGCCGCAGCTATCAATGCTGCCGGCTTAGCCCTTGCCAACGCGGCAGTTCCAATGTATGATGTGATCACAGCATGTTCACTTGCAGTAATCGGAGACAAAATATTTGTAGACCCCACTCATGATGAAGAAGCACTGGCAACCTCGAGCCCAAAGACAAATATAAACCATGGACTTATTACTATGTCAACACTATCGGAATTAAAACAAATATCAGACTTTCAGCAAGTAGGTTCTATGGATTTAGAATGTGTGACTAGAGCATTAGATATTTTGGAAAAAGAATGCAAGATTATTCTGCCAAATATACAGCAGGTTTTAGTGACAAATGTCGTGACGAGTTATGAGCAAAAGAAGGTTTTGGATAAGGAGGCTAGAGCTCGGGAAGAGATTTTAAACTCCAAGATGGAGGAATGGAAATTGTTATTAAATGGATGAGATTTAGGTTTTGTTTTATTTATGATCCATTCAGTAGGGATTGGCAAATATACCTGTAGAAACTTAATTGTTATTAAAATTGACAAATAATAATTAAATAGAAATGCAATCTCTAAAACTCCTTATGTAGGTATATAACATTAATGAGATATAACAAAAGAAGTATGTATGTGTAAGCAGTGTTATGTCCCACAGCTGGACAAAAGTCTCTCATCTGACTGACACTGAAAAGTGTCAAAGATAAATAAAATTACACATTAGACTACTTGAGCACAAAATTATTAATAAGAATACTAGGTACTTATTAGTTTTTTCATTTGTAGCTTATAGCTACCCCAAGTACAAATTCACAAATTTCACAATATACTGTTATCAAAGTAGGTAACTTGAATATATTTTACTGATTGTCCTTCAATAAAAAAATAAACTATCATCTTATCTTATGCACTAAGTAAAAGATCTTTTTGAACACAAAATTTGTTGGACAAACATTTAGTTTAACCTTATATTTACGAAATTAAAATACACATGACACTCAATCTTCTGGTTTCTCCGGTGGCGGGCCGCTGGGCTGCAACATTTTTTCCATCAAATTGAACTTTACCCGCGCTTTTGATTCATTTTCAACTATTGCAAAGTAACTGAGGAGATCGGGATGCCCCATGTAGCTACAACATGAATCCCTGTGTTGGTTCGTCATCCATTCATATTTAGTGGTATCAGCGTGGCCTGTACCGATGTATTTACTCTGCAGATGCTCTAATTGACTGTGGATGTTGTATCTTTCTCCCATTTTGCTGAAATATACAACATGATTTTAACCTCTTCTGTTTATTTTTTGAAATAGGTAGGTACCTATATAATAGCATTTAATAGCATATGATAAATGTTTGTTTAATAGCATCATGTAAGAAAACGATAAATACTCACAATTTGATTAATAACAGAACTCTTTTTTTTCTAAATCGATCACAAAAACAGACAAATTCCACTGAATGCAAGAATGCAAGCAAAGCAAGCAAGCAAATACCTACCTAACCTAAGCAAAACAAAACAAGCAGATTACTTTGACAATGACAAAATAAAATTATTTGACGCTGACATTTCAGTAATAAAACAGATTTTGATTGTTTGACATTGACAATGAAGACTATGAATTTATATTCTGTGGAGATTTTAGGCATCATAGACCATAGACACAACACATGACACAAGAACATAGTGACGAACTCTATGGTTCCATCATTCCATCGCGGTTCTTTCAAACGAAAAACCCTAGTTTGATCGATTCTTGATTGTTATTTTATAAACTTTATTGAAAATCAAATATACATGGCTAAATAATAAGAAATGCTAAAATGGCAAATGTACTGAAATCTGATAGTTTTAGAGAGAGCGCAGAAAGTTTACGAAAGAAAGCCAAAAAACTAGCTAGACAAAAAAATATTGATGCTGTAAAGAGACCTACTCATCTGTTTATGCATGAGAAAGGGCTAACTGAAATAGTGAGTATGATGATCTCTACTTTTTACAATAAACATTATCATTTCCTTTGTAGATTTTTTAATAATAAACAATGATTTTTCAGCCAAAGCCCAAACACCCTAATCATGTGACCTACGCCTATTACCACAACAACCAAATAGAAAAAATAAAAAACATAGAAATTCTATATAACCTCACTCACTTACATCTTCAATGGAATAATATCACAAAAATTGAGGGTTTAGACACCTTGTATAAATTGAAGAAACTTTATTTGAGCAATAATAAGATCAGTGTTGTGGAAAACTTGGAAGGATTAAAATATTTGGAGGAACTTCACATTGAAAAACAGAATATTGAGAGTCCTGACGGGCTGTGCTTTGACCCTAGAACTATTTTACACATTGGGGTAGGTTTACATTTAAATTTAATGCCGGCTACACACAATTAAGGACACATGCCGAATGGTTACATGCTGCATGCTTTTGCTCCCAATATTACCGGCTATACACACCTCCTAAAGAAACCGAATGCAATTACGTGTGTAGGCAGTACACAACAATCATTCTGATCATACTGAACGGCAATGTCTGCTTAATCTCGTAATAATAAGTGTGTGTGCTACAGGAGTGTTCATTTAAGTTTTTGATATAATATTTCTTCTTTATAATTTTACAGGCATCGCTTAGAATTTTAAATGTTTCTGAAGATAAAATAACAGACATGATGTGGGCGAAACCGTTGCGGCGTTTAGAAGTGCTCATTGCGAAGAAAAATAATCTTGATGATTTACAGGTTAAAACAATTGTTTTTTGTTCACATGGTCATGCATACAAAATAAATATGAATACTAACTAAATGTAGTTCAGCTATGTACCTATTTCGTATATACAGCGTAGTTTAACATATTTTTAAATAGATGTCATAACTATATAAGTAGCAAATAAATTATTTAAATTTGAATTTGTTTTCACCCTTTTAGGGGGTGGCCGACGATTTGTGCACCCTTCTCAGTCTGGTCGATGCCAATTTCATGGGAAATCCAATGACAAGGAAGCATAGATACAAGGAAACTATCATTGCTAGGTGTTCGCAGCTTCGTAAGTACTTCAACTATCTAGATTGTAAATAGTCTAGACTTCGAAAGTAAGGCAGGATTGATAATTTATTAGCAGCATCATGCGGTTTTACACGCGTGGTGCCAGTTCAGATTTTTGAAATCAATCTTATCGTTGTATATGGCTCCATTACAAAAAAATGATACAAATCGGATTGATAGTTCCTTATAGTACCGCGTTGAAACAAACATAAAAACCAAGTCTTCAACTTTATTTTATTAGTACATATTTCAAAGTCTTGCTACATTAAAAGCGTCATGTCATTGGTGGCTGAGGCATCACGCCATCACGTCATCACGCATTTTTTTCCGCAGGTGTTCTCGACACGGTTCAAATACACAATACTTCCAAAATGTTTCTTCAAAACTTCGATCGGGCAGTTCGCCTGCGCCAACTGCATGAGAAAAACAAAATAACTTATAATAAGCAGGGAGCGGACGAGTTTCACGAGCTCAGCATGTTGTCGGGGCCGAGAGCCATGAGCTCTCTGTCGATAAGAGAGCCCCCAACTTATAAGCCTAGGAGTAAGTTGAACGTAGTTTAGTTGTCAATAATTTATAAACTTTATACCTACATCAGCATGGGTCGTTTGGTTTGAGATCATCACCAACCCACATTAGGCAAGCGTGGTGATTACGCCTAATCCTCCTCACGAGAGGCCTTTGCCCAGAAGTAGGACATATAGGCTAATACTTTTTTAACCTACACACACAGTAGGTACCTACTTGCTTTTGACTTTATTAAACATTTAGCTTACAACTTGATTAATTTTAAGGTGATACGTCATGCATCGTGTAGTAAGCCCCATGCACTATGTTACGACCGCCATGCCTATTTTCTAAAATGATTCATAATAGGTTTTTCAGCTTCGGCAATCGCGATCGATAATACCATCGTGCCCCGAGCCTACTGGCAGTTTCGAGCGTCTGCATCATTGAGCCGTGAAGTCGCCGCGCCCGCTCCGCCAATGGAGCCCCCACCCGCTCCGAAACAACCCTTCGGAGACACTGAAGGAGCCCCAATCAAAGGCATTCTCAAGAAACCAATGCCAATGAAATACATTTAATTGAATTTTCGTATATGTTTTTGAGTAGATTTTGTGATCAGAATAGTTTTTGAAATAAATTCATGATTATGGTGTTTTTTAGAAATTACTTGTTTTTTTCACATTGAAATTGTAATTTGCATTTATAGCCTGTGGGGACACCATTAACCACCATTCATAAAAATATTCATTGTGTCAATAATAATTGTCAAGTGTCAACTGTCAAGTCAAAATCGCGCAAAAAAGCGGTTTGTTTACCATTGTGTTTACCATCTTTACCACCTTTACCAATATCACTGACCAGACCAGACCAGACCTTTACCAATATCACTGTACTATATGGACTGGCTGCACCCACTGACCTGTACTATATGGACTGGCTGCACCATACAAATGACAGCTAAGGTGTGGTGGCAATTTGAAGCGCCCCTACGAGTTTCCCGAGAACTAATTTTGACGTACACTGCAAGCAAATGGCCCCTGTATGAGATTGTAACAGCGGCGACGGCGAGTTTTTTGTGTAATATAATTTTATTTCGTGGTATTTAATTGAGATTTCATATTTAATTGTGAAAGTTGAGCTTAATAAATATGATAAAATGTGTGTTTTGTAAAGCTCGCTACCGAAAAGGGAGTAAAACGTCATTTCATAGGTACGTGTATTTTATTGTTGTTTTTATGCAAATTTGTCTTGAAATTGTGTTTATAGCATTGATTACTATCTGAAAATTGTTTGCAATGATATCTTAACAAAATAATGATGATATAATGATGAATTTCGTGAGAATTGGTGTAAAAATTAGTTTTATTTATGTTATTGTTTATGCACTAGGGATTGATAAATTCTTATCGATAAAATGTCGATATTCAATACTAAAAGTTGACATACTTAGTATAAGCTCAGTAATAAGTATATGTTATGTTATGTATAAGTTATCAATTATATTTTTGCAGATTTCCTTCCGAGTTGACGCTAAGAAACGTGTGGTTACAAAATATGAATGCCTTAAACTGGACCCCGAAGAAAACAGATTATCTCTGTTCCAATTAATATATTTTTTCAATAAAAATGTCAAAGTATTTTTGTTTTTTATTTTGTCTAAGCTACCCAGTTATTATTGTGTTGGTCTAGTTCGTCCCGCCAACATAACTGGCCCACAATAGCTCAGGATAGAGATCAGTGGAAAGAGGGTAGGGAGGCCTTTGCCCTGCAGTGGGACATTTATGGCTAATTAATAATATTAATAGACATAGCAGTTTGCAATACACATAACCTGCAAACCACACATACAGAAAAAATAGCAAAATATGTAGACCTAGCAATAGAAATAAAAACACAATGGCAGGTAAATCAAGTCCGCACCATCCCTATTGTTATCTCCAGCACAGGCGTCATACCCAAGACCCTACACAGCAGCCTAGAAACACTCAATATGAACCCCAATGTATATAAACTATGACAAAAAGCCGTCATCCTCAATACTTGCAGACTTGTCCGCAAGTTTCTCAATTTATAATTATGGCACTTGGCTTCGGCCCGTGCTCTCTACATAACCACCCTTGGGAGAGATATACATTGTATAAAAATACCATAATAATAATAAGCTTACCCCATTTTGACAAAACAGTTTTTTTTTGGCAAATTTTTAGAGTTACGGTAGTGTTCCCTAACATTTGTGTTTAATAAAATGTCTATAGTTTAATAATGTTCTCAAAATCGGAAGTTAATTAAACAAGGTACATTTATAATCATCGATATATTTATCATTACCACAGTCGACTTATGAACATCACTAATTTTAGTTCCATGGAAATTCGTATCTGCCTACAGCGCCAAAATGGCGACACTCAAATAGGCAGAACATTATTATGACTGCAGCCAGCAGCCAGTCCATATAGTACAGGTCAGTGGGTCACAGAGTACTTTTTAACCGACTTCAAAAACCGAAGGAGGAGGTTCTCAATTCGGTGGGTATATTTTTTTTTTTTTTATATATGAAATAGAGGTATATCTCAGCGATCAAAATGGGAAACGTCAAATGACGCCCTCTGGACGCAGGTTTTGTTACTAATGCCAGCTTGCGTAGCGCGCGCACACATACAAGCATACCCACACATGCGTACTCGTATACGTTGCTTACTCCTTATACTACATTATTTTCAAGGTATTTTTAATCGCTTTTCTACTGGTGAATTACTTAATCAGTAGAAAAGCGAAAAATAATTCACATTATTATACAATAAAACAATGTAATTATTAATTTTCAATATAATTATTTATTTCTTTCTTTTCAAACACTTTTTATTAAGTTTTACAGCCTTAATTTTAAATAAATCAGTGTTGTCATCACACTCTGTCTTATTTATTAAAATATTATTAATATCTTTACAATAATTATAAATAAAAAATCTGCAGGATATTTTTATAAAAAAATCAATTAGGTAATTGTTTGCTGTGTACTGGGCATTTTATAAAACAAAAATCTACAGCTATAAATATTATTGTTGTTATAAGGTTCCTTAGATAGTTTTGGGCTAAATTTTCTTTTAATATTATATAATTTATATCCTGCAGATTAGAGATACAATTTAAGAGAGAGTCGCTGGGACTGCTGGGATATTTGAGGGCTGATTCCCACCACCACCCCTCGCACACCGCATCGGTTCCAAGGACACTAATCAACAGAGCCCTGAGATTATGTGATCCCGAATACGTGGACGCCGAGCTCTCTCATGTGCGGGGGAGTGCTAGAGAGAAACGGTTACAGCTAGAGACACAGTCTACGGATTGCAAATACGTCGTGCCGCACCCGGGAGCCCACAGCAGATAGGGCGCTGATGTACCTGCCTTACATAAGGGGTGTTACTGACAAAATCGGACATATGATGCGGCGGAAATTCAACATCAAGACCATCTTTCGTCCAGCTACACAGTTAAGGCAGCTACTTCGTTCGCCGAAGGATAGGGAACCGTTGGGGGTCCCCGGAGTTTACAAGATACCCTGCGATTGTGGGAAGTGCTATATAGGTGAGACAAAGCGGAATGTGGCTACGAGGCTTACTGAACACATTCGAGCGCTGAAGAATGTTGACATCAACCGTTCAGCGGTGGCGGAACACGCTATAGCTTCGGACACGACTCATTTCATTAGGTTTGACCAGACGAGGATCTTAGCCCGGGAAAAACGGTACGTCACCCGAAAGATTCGCGAGGCCATTGAAATAAGTCGTTATCCGAACTTTAATCGAGATAGTGGATGGATGCTGCCTGCTGAGCGCTTCACCCACCTCCTGATGAAGGCCACCGTATGTGGCCGAAACGTGTCGAGGAACTCTCGACAGTAGTCTCCGTCGTACGTAAGTTCCCGTTTATATAAATAATAATGACATTAACGTACGTTTCAATTAATAGTAAAATCAACGGACTTAGGTGGAATATGCACTTTTAGACGATAACAAACAATAACAAACAATACAGACACGAAGCGCAATCGCAAACCGGCGGCCAAGTTTTGTTATAAAATATAATTTAAATAATTTCCGTTTAAAAAAGTACTCCGTGGTTTTGTTTGACTGTTTGGTTTGACATTCATTCAGTGTTGCCAACTTGGATTTCAAAAAATCAGTAGACCAGGTTTCGAAAATGCGTAGAATTAGCAAAACTTGTTTATGAAAAGTTAGTAGATCTACGTACTTTTTTTTATAATAAAATGTAATGAAGAGCTAAGTGTAGGCAAAACTTAATAAAACGAATGTTTTGGAATATAATTTATTATCCGACTCCTTAACGGGTAACATTCCGCCTCGTAACCGATGAGCGCACAGAGCATAGAAGCACCGCGCTCTCCTACTAGAGACGCCTTTCTTAAAACTTTTCATACAAACTTAGCGTGTCGGAAAGCGTTACCGTTCACTCACATCATGACACTTTTTACTTCAAAGTTGACGTATCTGTATTGTATGTAGAGATGGGTATGTCGATATGAGTCGATGTTTTTATCGATATTTTTTTTATCAGCAGAAATCGGACTAATGACTATTAAAATTTTAGGATTAGGGAATTTTAGTTTTTTATTATATGATAATGATAATACATGTATACATAGGTATGCTAGGCGTGAAAATAATAAGAATCAATTTAGTGGTCAAACGTTTATTCAATCAATAGTAAGGATCATTAGGAAACCTTAAATAATAGTTTGTATTATTTTAATATTAGTTACTAGTTAGCTACAAAACATAAATCTCTAGTCTGGGTTCAATATATGTAAAAAATATCAATTCCACAATATCGATTCAGTACAAGGATACGATTGACACGCATTATCGACATTACGCCAACCAATGCGTTGCCTCACTAGCGCATTTTAATTTACTGGTTACCATGGTTACGTTTGAGGTTTTGTGTTTCAAAATAACCTCGATTGCATTTTTTAAACAGCTAAAAGTTACATTTTATTACTAACTTATGATACGATACGCCAGAATTTTGTTTATTTACGTTTTTACTTTGATTATGACACCAAATCACTGCACAATGAGGCATTTCTACCGCTTTTTTGATAATATTCACTCCACAACGTGCTAGCAGAGACTGACGGCGGCTTGAGCCTGAAGTTGTGTTCAGCGCATCTTCGCCGCACGGGTATTGTTGTTAATGGCGTCTCTAGTAGGAGATCGCGGTGCTTCTATGCTCTGTGGATGAGCGGAATCGTTAGCATTTTTCACGCCATCTTGTGTAACTAACTGAAAAACTTAACCACAAATTGTTAATACTGCCATCTGTTTGGGGGTTTCCTAAAGATAACATAAATATAATGTATCTAAATTAAACTGTCAGTTTGATGTATAAGTCGGCAATACATTTGGTGTTCAACTTTATTTTGGATATTTATAGGAGAATGATTACCAGTTTGCTACTTCTAAAGGCCGGTTTACACTTTGCGAAGTGTAAAGTGATAAGTGTTAAGCGTTAACTTAACGCGATAAGTGTCAAGTGTTAAGTAGTCTTTTCCATCCCCGTTTACACAGTGTTTAGGAAGAAGCTCAAAGTAGTGGTACTGTCCGTTGTGCATAATCTCTAGAAATGGAAGATGAACAGCGCTTAATATTGAGACAAATAATAAAAGAGATTGTATCTGTTGTGGTATCTGATATAGAAAATGAACTCAATTTTGAAATCAATAGGCCTAAAAGATTATGGCAAAGAAAATGGATCACCAGACGTTCTGACACTTTACATTGTATAGACATTCATACTTTATGTACTCTTGTATGAATTTTAAAGTATGTTGTTCCGTCCACTTCATTTTCGCTTTGAATTTGACACTGCGCACTTAACACACACGTGTTTACACACTGATTAGTACAGGCGAGCTGCGAGAGAGGGGAGTGAAACAGTACAAGGGGGGAGGTCACTTAACAGCAAAAATAGACCTTGATTCTATTCACTCGCACTAATCAATAAGCACTAATCGCACTTTACACTTAACACTAATCACTTCACGCTTCCGTTCACACCTTGATTACTAAACACCTGCACTAATCACCTGCAGTGTTAACTTAACAAAGTGTAAACCGGCCATAAGATTGTCAAGCCTGGGCTGCACCATACAAATGACAGCTAAGGTGTGGTGGTGGCAATTTGAAGCGCCCCTACGAGTTTCCCGAGAACTAATTTTGACGTACGTCGTACACTGCAAGCAAATGGCCCCTGTATGAGATTGTAACAGCGGCGACGGCGAGTTTTTTGTGTAATATAATTTTATTTCGTGGTATTTAATTGAGATTTCATATTTAATTGTGAAAGTTGAGCTAAATAAAGATGATAAAATGTGTGTTTTGTAAAGCTCGCTACCGAAAAGGGAGTAAAACGTCATTTCATAGGTACGTGTATTTTATTGTTGTTTTTATGCAAATTTGTCTTGAAATTGTGTTTATAGCATTGATTACTATCTGAAAATTGTTTGCAATGATATCTTAACAAAATAATGATGATATAATGATGAATTTCGTGAGAATTGGTGTAAAAATTAGTTTTATTTATGTTATTGTTTATGCACTAGGGATTGATAAATTCTTATCGATAAAATGTCGATATTCAATACTAAAAGTTGACATACTTAGTATAAGCTCAGTAATAAGTATATGTTATGTTATGTATAAGTTATCAATTATATTTTTGCAGATTTCCTTCCGAGTTGACGCTAAGAAACGTGTGGTTACAAAATATGAATGCCTTAAACTGGACCCCGAAGAAAACAGATTATCTCTGTTCCAATTAATATATTTTTTCAATAAAAATGTCAAAGTATTTTTGTTTTTTATTTTGTCTAAGCTACCCAGTTATTATTGTGTTGGTCTAGTTCGTCCCGCCAACATAACTGGCCCACAATAGCTCAGGATAGAGATCAGTGGAAAGAGGGTAGGGAGGCCTTTGCCCTGCAGTGGGACATTTATGGCTAATTAATAATATTAATAGACATAGCAGTTTGCAATACACATAACCTGCAAACCACACATACAGAAAAAATAGCAAAATATGTAGACCTAGCAATAGAAATAAAAACACAATGGCAGGTAAATCAAGTCCGCACCATCCCTATTGTTATCTCCAGCACAGGCGTCATACCCAAGACCCTACACAGCAGCCTAGAAACACTCAATATGAACCCCAATGTATATAAACTATGACAAAAAGCCGTCATCCTCAATACTTGCAGACTTGTCCGCAAGTTTCTCAATTTATAATTATGGCACTTGGCTTCGGCCCGTGCTCTCTACATAACCACCCTTGGGAGAGATATACATTGTATAAAAATACCATAATAATAATAAGCTTACCCCATTTTGACAAAACAGTTTTTTTTTGGCAAATTTTTAGGCCCATCGCAGACGACAGACTATCCGTGACGCACTTTTTAGTCTGTGAAAATAGAACCTATGTAATTATATGCAGTAACACACACGACGCGCAAAAATCCGCGACAATCCGCGACCGAATTTTTGTGCGCCGCAGACTCGATCGCACAAAAAGTCTGTCGTCTGCGATGGGCCTTAGAGTTACGGTAGTGTTCCCTAACATTTGTGTTTAATAATGTTCTCAAAATCGGATGTTAATTAGACAAGGTACATTTATAATCATCGATATATTTATCATTACCACAGTCGACTTATGAACATCACTAATTTTAGTTCCATGGAAATTCGTATCTGCCTACAGCGCCAAAATGGCGACACCGACACTCAAATAGGCAGAACATTATTATGACTGCAGCCAGCCAGTCCATTTACTAGAGGTCAGTGACCAATATTAACCTAAAAAAAAAACTTAGTGAAATTTATTTTTTGAAGAAGTTAAAACTTTTTATTAAATTATAGTTTATAAAGACAATAGATAATGATTAGTGTGAATAGATTTGAATAACAAACCATCTCTAATAAATAAGTAAATGTATAACCTCTCATTTAATTTCCACCGTGATAAAATCACAGATAAGATTACAAGAAACTTCAAACACTGAGGTGTACATATTCTTAAAATATAAAGATGTCTTTATTGAATGCAATCGATGTCCTCTACGACGAATCATCAGGTATAAAATCTTCATCTATTCTATTCCGACATCTCTTGCATTTTGATAGTAAAAAAAGCTCGATATAAGTCCACTGCCGCACAAATACCTCAATTACGTTTTGAGGGATTTGAAGATTTGCAGCATTTTAGCTATCAAATGGTTTGTCCCTTTCTGACATACGCTATTTTCGAAAGAGCAAAAGAGACAGCACTCACTAACAGTGTTTTAGTTAGAGTGTTTATGAATATGGCAGTCAGTAAATAAGGTGCAATCAACTTTTTAATTTTAGAACTATATCTGGGCAGTTCTGTAGCGGAAGTAGATAACTTTTTAGAACCACTTACATTCTACAGGGAGTATGTTTCGAAAAACCTGCCAGTTATAATCAGAGGCGGCTGTGGTACGTGGCCTGCGGTTCAAAAATGGAATGCTTCATATTTTAGGTGTGTGGGTAATGTATTTTCATTGTGTAGGGACAGTATAAACAATATTTCATGAACAGACAAAACATTTTCAGTCACTTTGCATGTACCATCTGTTATTGAGAAATATACAGGTAAAGGAGTTAATTTACTAGTTTTAATTCAATTTAAAAGAAAGTATTAGCCTGTAATGTCCCACTACTGACCAAAGGCCTGTCATCTCACTGAAGATATCAGTACAGTGAGAAGATATCTTTACAGTGAGGAAGATTAAACTTACTAGCATATATTACTAATATTTTGAATGAATAGTATCCTCCTCACTGTACTGATATCTTCAGAGGGGGACATTACAGGTATTACTACTGTCTGTACTACTACTATTAATACTGTTTAATACTTTGTAATTTTCCCCCAGAAAAACTATACCAAATAAAAATGTGACAGTAGCAATAACTCCTAATGGATTAGCTGATGGTATCACTAAAAATAGTGATGGGACGGAATACTTTGTCATGCCGTATGAGACGGAGATGTCTGTGGAAGAGTTCTTGGATGCCTTGTATGATAAAAAGTATGTTTAAAACATTTAATTAATAAAGTTATATGTATAGGACTAATTCTCATATTTAAACCTTAAACTAAGCAAGTTTGTTTAGGGAATCAAAGAAAAAAAAGTTTAAAAATTGCATAAAAAATATTTTTCATAGACCTTTTTCTAATTCATCATCATTTTTCTTTCATCTTGCCTATGCCTAAAGTAAATCACTACTTAGTATAAAACAAAGTCGCTTTCTGCTGTCTGTCTGTCCCACAAAGCATAGAAGCACCGCCGCGCCAGCCGCTACGAGCGTAGGAGCGCGTGGTGCTTCTATGCTCTGTGGTCTGTCCCTATGTATGCTTAGATCTCTAAAACTATGCAACGGAATTTGACGCGGTTTTTTAAAATAGATAGAGTGATTCAAGAGGAAGGTTTTTAAGTATAAAATTTCCCGAATTTCCCACGGCAACGGGCACAACGCGGGTAAAACCGCAGGGCGCTTCTAGTTCTAAATAATATTAACATTATTGCCACGCCATATAACTGTAACAAACATTTAAACATCTATTTCAGAGACAATGAAATCCTATACATACAAAAACAGAACTCCAACCTGACGGAAGACTTTGCTGATCTTCTAGAAGATGTACAAGAGATTAAGTTCGCCAGTGAAGCGTTCAACAAGACCCCGGATGCTGTCAACTTCTGGATGGGAGATGAACGAGCTGTCACTTCTAGTGAGTGATTGACTGTACAATTAGTGAATTGATTTTAATGTAGTTTTTTTATATTTTGAAATGAAAACCAATTTCAGTGAGTGTGTTTTCACCCCCCAAATGATAGTGGGCTATAAGTCTGACTGTCTGTGGCATCATAGATCCTATTTCAAGTGTGGATCAAAACAAACATTTCAATTTTCGTTTTTGTTTTATGACAGCTAAATATTGTTATGGTTTCAAAAAAATAACTTTCCCATTGTTATTTTTTAGTGCACAAAGACCCATATGAGAACATATACTGTGTAGTAGACGGCTACAAGGAGTTCATCCTGATCCCCCCCACGGACCTACCCTGTGTGCCGTACCACCGGTACCCCCAAGCGGTGTTCAGCAAGATCGGGGACGATTGGAAGGTTGAGCCTTTGGACAATGAGGGAGAGGACAATATGCTGCCTTGGATCAGTATAGGTAATCTATCCTACTAATATTATAAATGCGAAAGTTTGTGAGGATGGATGTATGTACGAGTAGGTATGTTTTTTACTCTTTCACGAAAAAACTACTGGACGGATTTCGATGAAACTTTACAGTAATATAGGTTATACATCTGATTAGCACATAGGATACATTTTATCCCGAAAGTCCCGCGGGAACGGGTACAAACCGGGTAACAACGCGGGGCGCGGCTAGTCTTTATATATAAAAAAAGGTCCTGTTAGTTACATCATTTATAACTCGAGAATGGTTGGACTGATTTTAATAGTTTTTTTTATTTTGGTTTTATTTTGAAAAATCCGGAAATTTCTACGGAAACGGGTGCGCTGCGGGTAAAACCGCGGGGCATTGCTAGTCTTTTTAAATATTAGCTAAAAAAAACTTGTTATTTTTCAGACCCACTATCGCCAGACTATTCAAAATACCCGGAATTCCGAAAAGCGCACTTATACAAGGTCCGTCTAGAGAAGGGCGATTGTCTATACTTGCCCAGTCTATGGTTCCACCACGTGAGACAGAGCCACGGGTGCGTAGCGGTCAACTATTGGTACGATATGGAGTTCGACATCAAGTATTGTTATTTTAAAATGTTAGAAGCATTATGTCAAAAGTATTAGACATATTTTACAAAGACCCCTTATTCATAACCACTAACTAAAACAATGTTATAAAGTATTAATTGAAACGTACGTTAATGTCATTATTATTTGTTTAAACGGGTACTTACGTACGGGGAGGTTACTTTTGAGTGTCCCTCAAAACGTTTCGGTCACGTCCGGTGACCTTCATCAGGAGGTGGGTGGCGCTCGCGACAGCGTAACCTCCCTCAGTAACCTCCGGCGTACGTAAGATCCCGTTTGAACAAGTAATCACTACATAGTATAAAATAAAGTCGTCTCTGTTTCGTGTCTGTTTGTCTGTTTGTCTGTATGCTTAAATCTTTAAAATTACGCAACGGATTTTGATGCGGTTTTTTGTAATAGGTAGAGTGATTCAAGAGGAAGGTTTTTATATAAAAAAATTCCCGAAATTCCCACGGGAACGGGCACAACGCGGGTAAAACCGCGGGGCGCTGCTAGTATATATATATAAATGTAAAATAAAAGCGAAGTGTATCCGTACACTTAGTTTCAATTCAAAATGAGTAGTGTTCGCTTACACTTAAGAAACCAGTATATAAAGTATTTTACTAAAATACGTACCCGATGTTTCGAGCAGTTCCCACCACTCGTGGTCACGGGAAGACTGGTTAAAGCGGCGAGTCTTCACTGCGTTCATTTGAAACTAGTCGACTCTCGTTAATTCCAACCTGCGATAATTAGAACCTCTCTATAATTCAAAGTTATCACGAGTTCCCTACAAAATCTCTTTATATTTCGAACTAAATCAACACATTTTTATGCACTTGGTAATTCGAACGAAAAAATCATTGCTATATAATAAAACAACGCGTTAATTCGAACTCATCGGCGTCCAACACTCGACAATTCAAAGTTGCAGAGAGAAAGAGCGACAAGTTCAAACTTGTTACAACAAGTTCAAACTTGTATTCAACATACACGAACCATTTGATATTTCAAACATTCCATAATTCGTAATATTTTAAGTCCCTCAAGTTTCGAATTAACGAGAGTCGACAGTAGTACCCTTACCAACTACCCACATTTATTGATTTTGTTTTGTTTATTGATTAGTGCAAATCGCACGAGTGGGAAAAGTATTTTAACAGACATAGACAATAAACATAGTTAAAAAGAGTGATAATGGAGTGATCATGTTGTCAATTCTTCGTCTATGTGACACTATTATTTATAGTCAGACTAAAACGATTGTTGTTATTCATACTTATCAAGTGTGTACTGATGAATTATTATTAAGAATTATTTATGAATTTATAATTATTACGTTTTTGTTATAAATAAAATACTTTCGTAAAACATGCACTTTTATTTATGACACAAAACAATGATTGTTATTAATAAACTGCCGTACATCTGTTTGGCTATATTTCCACTCTTTTTTAATTTCACTTCCTGAAAAACATGAAAAATATATAAATAATCAAATATTTTAAATAATTAAAAAACATTGACCAGACGCAATTATTGGTTTTCGTTTTTGTCACTGAATGTCCCACTGCTGGGCAAAGACCTTTCATCTCACTGAAGATATCAGCACAGTCAGGAGGATTAGGCATAATCACCACGTTGTCGAATGCGGGTTGGTGAAAAAATAAAAAAAGTACAAACGAGTCTCGATGGTCTAGTGGTATATGCACTAGCCAAGACCGAGGACCCGGGTTCAATTCCTGGGTCGAGCGAAAACACGTTTCCTACTTTTCAAACATGAGATGAGAGGCCTTTGCCCAGCCTCTTCTTCATCGAGTGGATAGTCAACCTGACCAATCCTGGTGTCAGAGTTATTGAGCCGCCAAAGGCCTCTCACATGGCTCATGTAGCGACTACTATCCGTAGAAAGAAACCGGGACCGACGGCTTAACGTGCCCTCCGAAGCACGGAATCATCTTACTTTCCGGGCAATCAGTCGATTCAGCCTGCAACCAAACTGAGGGCAGTCTCACAAAGAGATTTTTGTGAGACATTGTCCCCACCGGGAATCGAACCCGGGACCTCCGGATCGTGAGCCGGGCGCTCAAACCACAAGACCACGGAGACTGTTATTTGCCCAGCCGTGGGTCATACTAGACTAGAATACTGACGAGTATCTGCGGGTAGATGTTGGAGCGCGGTGTGTGCGTGACGCGCATGCAGACTCCGCTCTGCGAGCAGATGCCGACGGCGCCCTGCGTCACGCACACCTCGTCCTCGGCCCACGCGCGCAGCACGCTCGTCACGCAGTTGTTGTCGTGGCATAACGATATCGTCACGTTCGCTGCAACAGACAATGTAGGCGTGAATAGAACCCATTGAAGCAGAGTGGGGAGTTTTATTGACCAATCTCAACGCATTACGACATTTTGACAATTACAAAGCACTGTGATTGGTCAGTTATAAGTAATATAACTAGCAGTGCTCCGCGGTTTTACCCGCGATGTGCCCGTTCCCGAGTTAATTTCGGAAATTTTTATACACATAAACCTTACTCTTGGAGCACTCTATCTAATAAAAGAAACCGCATCAAAATCCGTTGCGTAGTTTTAAAGATCTAAGCGTACATTGGGACAGATAGCGGAAAGCGACTTTGTTTTATACCATGTAGTGATATCTATACTAATATTATAAAGCTGAAGAGTTTGTTTTGTTTGTTTGTTTGTTTGTTTGTTTAAACGCGCTAATCTCAGAAACTACTGAACCGATTTGAATAATTCTTTCACTGTTAGATAGTCTATTTATCGAGGAAGGCTATAGGCTACATTTTATCCCGGATTTCCTACGGGAACGGGCACAACGCGGGTAAAACCGCGGGGCGCTGCTAGTAATACATATATTTATTGATAACCCATTCATTTAAATACAAAGTTTAACATACAGATTTCAACTTAATCTAGATTACAGTGAGCTTAAGAGGTTGGACTTTCTGACTTCAATGAGGGTTTGTTTTTCACGAAAATGACACTTTTGACAGATGTCTGGACCTCACGTCTCAGTGCTGCCGCCTAGTGGGTGTCATTTCAGAAAACCCTCATTCAAACTTTTACGATGTCGTTTAACATAGGAAAGCTACCACTAGCCAAAGAGAATCTCACGTCCGGTATAGAAGATGTCGGGC
The DNA here is from genome assembly GCA_963082685.1 of Cyclophora albipunctata. Lineage (NCBI taxonomy): Eukaryota > Metazoa > Arthropoda > Insecta > Lepidoptera > Geometridae > Cyclophora > Cyclophora albipunctata. The sequence goes on along the minus strand of OY720138.1, from coordinate 3,603,048 downwards.
CAGTGTTCGGGCAGGGTCTTGAAGCGTTGCATGTAGGCGGCGGCGGCCTGCTCCGCGCCCACGCACGACGCGCGCTCGTCCGACTCCGACAGCTGGCAGCACACCCCGCACAGGGACGCTGCGGCTAGCGTGCCGCTCTGAGGATATCACACGGCTTAGGGCCTGACTCGTCACCGCTTATTGACGGTGAATAGCACAAACTTTCTTAATTTTGAATTGAACCTAGTTTACGGATACACTTCGCTTTTATTTTACATTTTTATCTGACATTTCGGCTCCTTACAGGAACCGTGGTCACAGAAGACTTCCCTTAAGAAACCAATAAACTTTCTTAAGTTTATTTAGCGGCTAAATATGTACCTATGTTAAAAAACAAGTGATGTTCGTTTTAAATATTGTCCTATTTGGTGCAACATAAAGTACAATTTTGAATAAACAACAAACGGCGTTGGAATTATCGACGGTGGCGAAGATCGCTTAATAACAGCACGTCTAAGACTACACCACTTCCGTCATCATTCTTAGGTTTCTTCTAAGCCTACACTACTTCAGTCCCATTCCTCCCTACCCTACTCCCGCCCGCGGCCCGCCCCACCTCTCACCGGCGCGGTGTAGCACTGGCACTCCCGGTAGCCGAGCAGCGCGCACTCGCTGGCGTGGCAGCTGCCGTCGGGCAGGCAGCGCCCGCCCAGCCCACAGCGGCACAGCTCCACGTCCGTGCACGTGCACTGCTCAGCCTGGTTCGTGCAGTCCTGCACGGTATCGTATGTTGGCTTATCACCTACTTTTCAAGTCAAGATCTTTCATAAATCAAGGGGCGTATGAATGTAAGTAAAGCATCGTCTGGAGTACGCGCGGTGTTACACTTTTTACAAGAACGTGTCATTTGCCTAGAGAACGAGCGAGTGATGTGTATTTAGTGGAGTACGATACAACAAAGGCCAGATTAATCTGTTTCTGCGTTAGTGTCGAGTCAAGTGACACCCACACTGCGCAAGCACGCTTCATCTCTTTCGGTACGGTTTGAATCACTGACAGAACATCAGATAGCGTGAAGGCTAGGGAACTGTTGGTAACCCTGTGTCAGTATTGGCGTTGGAATAATTGCCAGTCATATTTTCATTGTCATTGGGCGTCAGAGTCGGAGTCTTGCCTTCATTGCCTTTGTCAGAATAGATGTCATCAATTTTGCAGTCAGTGTCATCAATGTTAGTTTTTGCTTAGTGTGGCGGTAGGAATTAGGAAGAAAGGAATCACGTATCTTCTATCATCACATTCATCACATACGTATTGTAACTATTATAATTACAGACACGTATGGCTCAGTGTATAAGTTAAAATCAACATTGTGTGTTGGTAGAATATACCCAGTCTTAAGACTCAACAGAGTTACATGTTGTCATTTTATCTGGTCTCCACTGAGCATAGGGACATCAGTACAGTAGCGCTCGTGGCGAGTTTGTTGCTATTGTTAAGCACCGTGCAGCTCGGCTCCTACTAGGATGGGTGGCCGATAGTGGCAATTCTATCTGAGCGCTACCGTGCTTCGGAGGGCACGTTAAATTGTTAGCTCTGGTTGTATCAATCGTCAGATCATATCGTCACCTTTACGTGGTCTAAAAACTCCGACACCAGGGTTGGTCACCTATTCGAAGTTATTTTGTAGAGTAACAGGATGAGGATTGTTAAAAAAACTCGACAATCCGAGTACTAACGATACCACTCTTGGAGAGGTCGGCGTACAGGCAGTTGGGCATGCAGCACAGCCCCTGCGACGGGTGGCACACGGCCGACGGCGCCACCGAGCAGCCCTCCTTGTGCAGCGCGCTGCGGAAACCGAACGAGGAGGTTCTCAATTCGGTGGGTATATTTTTTATACAGTAACGTTTATATGATGGATTGATGGATGAACTTTTGTAACTCTTTCACCCAAAAAGTACCAATCAGATTTTGATTAAACTAATAGGAATTCTACTAACATTATAAATGCGAAAGTTTGAGAATGTATGTATGTTTGTTACTCTCTCACGGAATCGTCTTACTTTTGTGGCAATCAGGTGATTCAGCCTGCAATGCCCTATCCAAACTGAGGGCAGTCTCACAGAGAGATTTTTGTGAGATATTGTCCCCACCGGGAATCGAAGCCGGAACCTCCGGATCGTGAGCCGAGCGCTCTAACCACAAGACCACGGAGACTGTTATTTGTCCAGCCGTGGGACATACTAGACTAGAATACTGACGAGTATGTTAAAAGCCAGTGGTATATAGTAACACTTTATTATTTGTTCAAACGGGAACTTACGGTATGACGGAGGCTACTGTTGACAGTTCCTCAATCGGTCACGTACGGTGACCTTTATCAGGAGGTGGGTGAAGCGAGAGCGACAGCAAAGTAGCTTCCGTCGTACGTAAGTTCCCGTTTGAACAAATTATAATGACATTAACGTACGTTTCAATTTATCTATACTAATATTATAAAGACTTAAAATTTGTAAGTTTGTTTGTTTGTATGTTCGAGGTAATCTCAGGAATTATCAGTCCGATTTGAATAATTCTTTATGTAATAGATAGCCACATTCAACGGGAAGATCATAGGCTATTTTTGATCCCAAAATTCCCACGGGAACGGGTACAACGTGGGTAAAACCGCGGGGCGCTGCTAGTAGTAAAATATAGTGGCCCTCACCCGTCCTCGAAGACCAGCGCGCCGCCGGCGCGCGGCGTGCAGCACGGGTCCTTCTGCGAGCAGCGCGACGGCAGCCCGCAGTCGCACGCCTCGCCCTCCTCCACTATACCTACAGCGACACAACCGCACCGCACAACTACTTCTTCAACGTACTCAGAGACGGGAAATGCTCAGAGATGTATGGTCTTAGGGCTCCCACACAAAACTGCGATGCGATGCGATGCGAATTCCATTTAATATATTCATCTCTTTTCTTTGTACTGTAGTAATGGCGATAGATACAACTATTTCAGTTCGCATCGCATCGCATCGCAGTTTTGTGTGGGAGCCCTTATTCTTCAGCTCGACCCCTATTTGGATGGGTGGCCGATAGTGGCATTTCTATCTGAGCTCTATAACTCTGACACTAGGATTGGTCAGGTTGACTATCCACTGGATAAAGAAGAAGAGTTAAGTGCCGATATATATTCGTCTCTGGGTACGGCAGTTAGTGTCTTATTCAGAGAAGGGCGGAGGACTGCAGCTACTGCAGTCTGGGTACGGAAGGTAAAGGTAGAACTTAGTATAACTGCAATGCTCAGAATAGCGTGAAGACTGCTACTGACTGCAGTTGCACTGCAGGGCGCAGCCTTTACTGGCAGGCAATGTGCAAACGCAAAGTTTCGCGGTCGATTGTATAAATAACATTGCCAAAGCATTTCCACCCTTACCATTCCCACAATACGGCCTATCCTCGTCCATCAAGCAGTAGCTCATGCTGGCGAGCGTGGCGGCGATGAGGCGCTTGCTGCACAGCGAGAACTCGAAGTTCATGCCCTTGACGACGGTGGAGGACTGCGAGCCCATCAGGTGCCCGCGGCAGTCGTTGTTCGGGAAGTTATCGTCGTGGTGCGCGCCGAAACTGTGGCCTGCGGGAAACAGTACAGTGAAAGTTAAACTGTGGCCTGCGGGAAACAGTTGGTTATGAAAGCTAATACTGATTAGCTAAAGGAGAGGTAATGGGGTGTACTCTGTGGTCGTTTTGGGATAGAAATAAGTTAGTGAAAGCTATTTGGGTTATACCGGATTGTACCTTGCGGTAATTTTGAAGAAGTGGAACTAGGCTATAAATATACATACATACCTAAACTCAGTGCCCCGCGATTTTACCAGCTTTATATCGATTCCCGTAGGAATTTCGGGATGTTAATAGCCTAAAACCTTCCCGTTGAATGTGGCTATCCATTACAAAAATAATTATTTAAATCGGACCGGTAGTTCCTGAGATAAGCCCTTACAAACAAACAAACAAAGTTAGAAACTTTACCTCTTTATAATATTATAGTATAGAAGAGTAACGAACCGATCTCATGCGCGAGCGTTAACGCGGCGATCCTCTCGGGCACGCGCTCCTTGTCGTTGGCGATGGCGTGCGCGATGGCCAGCGTGTTGAACGAGCGCCCGTACGCGCGCCGGTCGCACAGCCCGCCCGCCGCGCCGCCCATGCCGCCGCCCAGCGACGTGAAGCTAACCAACGATACGGTAGGGAAAGAACAAGAAGAATGGAAAAAAGTAACACTACTCATTTTTAATTGTACCGACATTACTGACACACTTAGCTTTTATTTGACACTAGCAGCGCCCCGCGGTTTTACCCGCGTTGTGCCCGTTCCCGTAGGAAATCCGGGATAAAATGTAGCCTATAGCCTTCCTCGATAAATAGACTATCTAACAGTGAAAGAATTATTCAAATCGGTTCAGTAGTTTCCGAGATTAGCGCGTTTAAACAAACAAACAAACAAACAAACAAAACAAACTCTTCAGCTTTATAATATTAGTATAGACTAGCAGCGGTTTCACCTGATTTGACGTTTCGGTTCCATAACAGAAACCATGTTCACAGAAGACTAAAGACCGAGGTAACAAAAGTCTACTGTGACCACGGTTCCTAAATTTTATCTGCATTAGATAAGTGAATAGAATATTTGAATATTTTGTGACAGCGCTGGTCACATATAATCTCATTGCTATAGCTATTACGATAAACCGACCAATCAATGAGGGTTTTCACGAAAATGACACTTTTGACAGATTTCTGGACCTCACGTCTCAGTGCTGCCGCCTAGTGGGTGTCATTTCAGAAAATCCTCATTGATCCCCAATTTGTCAAAAAATACATCCAGAACTAAGGTACCAAGTACCTCAAGCCGAGAGTCCTGTTATGGAAGGCATGTCCCGAGAAGGCGACTCCGAGGCAGACCTCAGAGAGGCGCCTCAGCCGCGCGAACCTCATGAGGTATTCCCTCCCGTCCACCGAGTTCTGCTCCAACAGTTTGCCGAACACGCGCGAGTTGGTTTCCTCTGACGTCAGCACTAGAATGTACTTCACTGAGAAACCTGGATGTGAGAATGATAAATAGATTTAAGATCGTGTCAGAATAATAACAGTAGGTATTAAGTAGTACCAATCAATGCTCCCACTAATTTTACGAATGGGACCTTGTTGAACCCAATAACTATAAGCATTTCTGAGACCAGGGGTCCGGGAAATTTTGCTGATTTCCTATCTTGCCATTGTTAAGTTAAGAACGTAATAGAAGAAAGGCAAAGATCTCATTTGCTGAAGATAACGTGTAGCAAGAAAGTTTGAGTAGGTTAGTGGTCAACCCTACTGGTACTACTACTACTACCCCTGGTGGTGTTGGAGGTTTTAGACCGAATAGCCTCCGATATATGGTCTGGACAATGAAACAACCGGACCGACAATTTTACGTCCCCTCCGAAGCAGGGTAGCGCTCAGATATAATTGCCACCAACAAGCTGCAAGTTGCTTATGGGCCGGCGCTCACTGCCGGCATGGCACGGCATGGCATGGCAAAGGATTTTATTACTAATCAAGTTATTTTGAATCTTATTTCAATGAGTTTAGAAATTATGTTACTTTATTTTGATACCACGATGCCGTGACGTGCCGCAGGATGCTGCGGCATGATGCGACACGCCACAGGATGCAACGGCATGACGTGTCATGCTGTTTCATTCCACGGGATGCCCCGGCGCGCCATTGCATCCCGCGAGACGTATGGGTCACTTTGGGGTCGAGGAATTATGATTGCTAGCTAGTTGAAATAAGGTTGAAACTTATGCAGCATTTCGGTGGGGCGCAGTGATGGATGCCAGAGTGGCTGGGCTTTCAGCAGGATGCCACGGCATGCCACGGAACGCCGCGGGATGCCGCAGCACGCCGCGGGATGCCACTACACAACCTGCCGTGCCATGCCGTGCCATGCCGGCAGTGAGCGCCGGCCCTATCAATCACAATGATAACATCGCTTAGTCAAACTATGCCACAGACGCTACTAGTTCAGCAAAAATGATATACGAGTATGGGCGCAGTCACCAAACGTGTTTATGACGTCATACCCTAGTTCCGTGCCAAATCAAACCAAACGATTAATTCCAGGATAAAGTGAACCATATCTGTATAAACCTACCAATATTATCAGGATATCCATCCTCATTGAAATCTGCGTTTCGGAATATGATATCTGCCTGGGCTATAGCGTGGAGCATTCTTCGCACTACATGGTTGAGACTCGAGTTAGCATCCTTGCGAAAGAACTCCATATCAGCCAGGAGAAGAAGGTCGCATATCCTGGCCATACCGAGTCGGTAGCGAGGCTCTACGCGGTACGGGAGGTAGCGGGCGTCTGCTTCCATATTCTGTTTTCGTTCTTGGGAATCCTGTGATGTGTTGCAAATAAAGTAACAGCCTGGGACATGTCAGTGATGGACAACGGTCGTCCGCTTACTGAACATGTAAGGGATTTGTTGTAATCCTCCTCACTCTGCTGATGTCTTCAGTGAGATGAGAGGCCTTTGCCCAGCTGTGACATTCCAGACTAATACTTTTCTTTACTTTTACCATTAAGTGTTTTAGTGATAAGGTGACGACACACTCTCTCACTCTATTTTGTAATTCATTTTTAAATCTAACTCTAACCCTCTCCTTGGTTGTGCTCAGTAGTTCTGTAATTTCCACCACAGATTCCACTGAGCTTATAACCATACCCCTTCTTATTGAGTACCTACTCATAAAAGAACTTCTGACCTCTCTAGCAACGGAGTTGGTTGCTGTATTATTTTATTTATTTTATTGCACAAAACAAAATACAACCCTTACAAACTAGTACAAAGTAAAAAATAATTTTTAAATCTAGGTTGCATCTCAAAACTTCGTAAGCGTAAACGTAAACCAAGCGTATAAATGACAAACACAGATAAAGTTATGCTTCTATGGACAGTGGGTCTGAGTATTGAAGTAGATGAAGTTATGCTTCTATGGACAGTGGGTCTGAGTATTGAAGTAGATGAAGTTATGCTTCTATGGATAGTGGGTCTGAGTATTGAAGTAGATGAAGTTATGCTTCTATGGACAGTGGGTCTGAGTATTGAAGTAGATGAAGTTATGCTTCTATGGACAGTGGGTCTGAGTATTAAAGTAGATGAAGTTATGCTTCTATGGACAGTGGGTCTGAGTATTGAAGTTATGCTTTCATGTCAACATAATGACTTAATGACACCTACAACTAGTCAGAACCTACCGTCCCAAGCCATCATCATACTGACGTCAGACCATGTCTTCATCCTTAAGGCGGTGTAAAAACTCCGACACCAGGGTTGGCCACTAACCTACAAAATTCGCAAATTCGAAAATTCGAAATGAATGAATGAACATACTGCAGTGAACATAATCACCTGATCACCTGAGCATGCTCGCGTCGCGGCCGCGGCACGTGCTGGTGGGACTCGAAGGCCCCGAACACCTTGTCGGGGTCGTCTGTGCCGTACGGGTCAGCGTGCAGAGTCCTGTTGCCTGAGGAGTGGGGGCGATTTGGGGGTTAACATGTTCAAAGTGAGTGAGGAAAGTATGTCGGTTTGAGGAGGTTGGTGGCCAACTTTGGTGTCAGAGGTTTTAGACCGAATAAAGGCCGATGAAATGGTCTGGAGATTGAAACAACCGGGACCGACAATTTAACGTACCCCCGGAAGCACAATCGGATAAGGATCGATCGGGACCGACAATTTAAGGAGCCTTCTGAAGCACGGTAGCGTTCAGAACAAAATGTCACTATCGGGCACCCATCCAAGGGTCGAACTGCACGTTGCTTAACAATGGCAATGAGCAAGGAGTAATCCAATTTAACATCTCCACAAAAGCTCTAAACATGAAATTTTTTACCCGACTGCGGCAGAAGGAGGGTTTTGTTTTTCGAGTGTATGTATGTCCATTTCTTTGGCACGCCCTACAACCCAAACGGCTGGACGGTTTTAAATGTTATGTGGATGATTTTTCCTGTCAACTAGACCGGGCCTATCACGTGACTAATGTGTCTCAAAAAGACCGAGCTTATCACGTGACTCCAAAGAGAATACCAACCTAAGTGCAGAACCCCATAGAACTGCTGATCGTCACCGATGTAGCCCTCCGCGGAGCCCGAGGCGGGGTCCTCGACGGGGAAGCCGTACGCCATGGTCACGTTGAACAGTGGCAACTTCCGGATGGGGCTTAGCAAGTTCTCATCATGCACTTCTGGTTCCAGCAGGATGGACGCGTATTCGGAAGTTAGGGAGGAGTGACCTGGAGTAATTAATTGAAGAAGTAAAATTAAATATTGAAGAAATGATGATAAAAAATATTGAGAGGAAATATTTCCGCGCCCCGCGGTTTCACACGCGTTGTACCTGTTCCCGCGGGAATGTCGTGATACAAAGTAGCCTATGTCCTCAGGCTCTGGATTAACTGTGTACCAAATTTTAATAAAATCGGTTCAGTAGACAGGTCTGTCTGTCAGACAGAATAACTTTTGCATTTATAATATTAGTTAGGATTGTTAAAGAGGGGAGATAATTCTAAAGGTCCTATTTTACCTTTATATAAGTAGTACTTACTTCCAGCATCCCGTGCTTTACCCTCGTTGTGCCCTTTGTCGTGGACATTTTGGGATGAAAAATAACCTATAACCTACCCGCTGAATGTGGCTATCCATTACAAAAAGAATTATTCAAATCGGATTGGTAGTTCCTGAGATTAGCGCGTCCAAACAAACAACTATTCAGCTTGATTATATTATATAGTGTACATTTTATAGGTACAGTCACGAGCGTTAATTTGGGACCCATTTCCATCAAATGTTGTTAGAACATTCATAATGCAATAAGGTCGAAACTTTAGTTTGATAGAAACGTAAAGTTATCGATGGTAAACAATACGACATTGATATTACGATAAAATATTAGCTCTCAATAGCGTAAGTTTGCTATACGATGTTCAACCTTAGGTGGGTCCCAAATTATACACGATATTCAACCTTAGGTGGGTCCCAAATTAATGCTCGTGACTGTACCTTCTACCCAGACCTATAGAAGTATGTGGTTTCTATAAAAGTCTGATATTCACCAATAGGCTGTAGCTTCAAGCACAGGAAGTGTATTTCCTTCCCAAACCTGGCACCGACCACAGTAAATCCTTCGTACGCACTGCAAATGTCGTAATTGTCTCGTTTCTCCAAAATCCTCGGCATAGACTCCTCCGACTCCCGCGTAAAACAGGTAAATAATAAATAAATCGATATAAAATGAGTCATTTCTGTTTTAATTTTGTTTAAAATTTGCAAAAATTAATAATAGGTTTTGGGCGGAATAACAAATTGAGTTGGCGACATTGTCAATAAATTAAGACTCAAAATTATAGAGTATTTAATAAGGATTATGCTACGAGGAAAGAGGTTCTATACTTTGGAATAATAGAATAATTACGGTTACACTTTTAAAAAACTTAACCTATTTTTAGGGTTGCGGGTTCGATTCCCGTCTGGACTCAACAAACTATTGTAATGCACTAGCATTATGTAGTTGTAAGCGGCGAATTCTGGGTGTATGATTAGTGATTACTATTCATAAAACTACTAACCTACACGAACTTTATTTATTTAGGTACCTACACTATTTCCCACGTTCCCGCGGGAATTTCGGGATAAAATGTATCCTATGTGTAAATCTGATATATAACCTATATTACTGTAAAGTTTCATCCAAATCCTTCCAGTAGTTTTTTCGTGAAAGAGTAACAAACATACATAAATACATCCTCACAAACTTTCGCATTTATAGTATTAGGACATCGGGAAGGGTAGAACCACGGTAGAACTAAATAAAATTCAAATTCAAATTCAAATATTTATTTGTTCATAAACATGGGTAAAAGCTTGTAAAAAGGATACATCTAACCATAGAGCATAGAGCCTCGTCTCGTGCTATTTTTAGCCGCATTATTCCTGGAGCCTCGCCCCTGCTAAATATAAACTAATCGCCTCACGTGCCGCTTTCCAACGACAATGCAGTCAGGAGCTAACTATTAAACTATCCAGTTAATAGCTGCAGCTTTAATTGAGGAATAAATAGTTACAGTGTAAGGCATTTTAAGTGGCGCAACGGGAGTGAGAGGTGTGAGTGAGAGTGAGAGGTGGGTAATCTGAATCATAGAGGAAATAATCACTTCGTTTTAATCTGAATCTTAATCAATGTATAAGTTACTTATAAGTAAGTTCGAGTAGGTTAGTACACTAAAATAAATAAAAAGATAGGTACTGGAAGATATCCTACTAATAATATCTCTATGTCGGCTGTTTCGGGGGGCCCTCCAGTGGGCGGCGAGCCACGGCCTGCCGCCGATAACTTGTTTTCCACTAGTTATGGCAGGTGCCGATTCCTTTGCAATAACCCAGTTCTAGTCCATCCAATCTTCATTCCCATAGCCCATTTTTATTTCTATCATATCTTGCAATAGTCCCTACTTCTGCAGGTACACATTCCCGGACATGTTGTACTGATGTGTTCGGGAGTGTGTCCCTGCAGTTGTAATCCATTACATTAAACATCTCCAAGGGGCCTCTACGAGTTGGATCTGTATCACCTCGCATGCCTCTCAAAAAGACCGGGCTTGTCCCGTGACTCCGAGGAGAAACACTATAAATGCGAAAGTTTGTGAGGATGGATGTATGTATGTTTGTTACTCTTTCACGCAAAAACTACTCAAATTTTTTTTTAAACTTTACAGTAATATAGGTACTACAACAGAATAACACATGAGGTACATTTTATCCAGAAATCCCGCGGGAACGGGTACACCGCGGGGCGTAGCTATTATTCCATATTAAATGCCAAGCACTGTACATGGAAACCAATATGAGAATTCAATAAGTATTTAATTCGTAGAAAATTGAAATCCTTGTTACATAAAGAATGTATACCGAATTTAGAGTGGTGATATGAGTGCTTGGAACGTCACGATCGATGTAAAGTTGTAAACCAAATATTCGTTTTAATTTATTTATATTTTTTACTAGTAGCGCCCCGCGGTTTTACCGGTGTTGTGCCCGTTCCCATAGGAATTTCGGGAATTTTTATACATATAAACCTTCCACTTGAATCACTCTATCTATTTAAAAAAACCCGCGTCAAAATCCGTTGCGTAGTTTTAAAGATCTAAGCATACATAGGGACAGACAGACAGACAGTAGAAAGCGACTTTGTTTTATACAAAGTAGTGATGATCGGGCATAGACATGAAGAAACGTGACTACATAATATACGTATATCTATACTAATATTATAAAGCTGAAGAGTTTGTTTTGTTTGTTTGTTTGTTTGTTTAAACGCGCTAATCTCAGAAACTACTGAACCGATTTGAATAATTCTTTCACTGTTAGATAGTCTATTTATCGAGGAAGGCTATAGGCTACATTTTATCCCGGATTTCCTACGGGAACGGGCACAACGCGGGTAAAACCGCGGGGCGCTGCTAGTCTGATATATAAAATTCTAGTGTCGCGGTGTTTGTAGTTAAACTCCTCGCCGCGCGGCTCCGCGCGGCCATCTTAACCTAGCCTTAACGTGCCCTCCGAAGCACGGTAGCGTCCAAATAGAATTACAACTATCGGCTTCCGATCCAAGTAGGGACCGAGCTGCACGTTGCTTAACAATACTATCTAATTTACGTCTAGGTTTTTTACATAGACGTGTGTGGTTTCTAAGTTATTCAATTCAATACAAATTAACTGTTGATTACAGAATCGTGTAATACCTCCTTGTTAAGGATAATTAGTTTGGCAGGAGGCATAGGAAACGGATTAGCATTTTTATGTTTCAATCGTGAACGTACTCTGGCCTTAACCATCATTTAAAATAGTGGATTGCATGTTTACTCATTAAGGCCAGCGCCACACTTGACGGAAAATCCGTTACGTTTAGTCCGCGACGGAACGCCGATACATGTTATTGCATATAATTTACTAATAGCGTTCACTACGCCGAAGATCGGTTGCTCCGTCGCGTCGTAAATTGTATGCAAACATATGTATTGGAGTTCCGTCGCGAAAGATCAGCAACGGAAGATCCATCAAGTGTGGCGCTGGCCTTAGACATAGCTGTGTAATCTGACCATTGTGAAGTTACTTTGTAAGAATGGAAGTAGGGTAAACTTACCAGTTACTAGCCACTTCAATCAACAAATATTAAGACCAATAGATGTTCTTTTAATAAATAAACTTAGTACTGAAACCCTAGCGGAAGAAAAGTTAAACAATTATGAAAGCTAAATGGCAAGACAATTATTTTATATGCTCATTCATAGACAGCCCAGATAAAATAAGGTCCCTAAGGTGCGTTTCCACTGAAAGGCATGCAGGTAGATGTTATGACGTAGGCATCCGCTAAGAAAGGATTTTGATAAATTCTACCCCCAAGGGTATAGGGGATGAAAGTTTGTATGAAACTTTGTCAATTTTAAACCGATCGGGCTGAGACTTTGTATGCATATTTCCCACAGGAACGGGCACAACGCGCGTAAAACCGCGGGGAGCTGCTAGTTTCTAAATATAAGTATTTACCCAGTGATGAGACCAAAAACATTATCTATTATATATGCATAAGGAGGAATTTATTTAAAATCAAAATAAAGAATTTAAAAAATGAAAGTTGTATCACTTTCTTCCGATATGGATCTTAGGTATATTTTAATCTAGACACGTGGAACGAGACAGCCAATCAACTTAGTAACGGGATTTTGATATTTGTTTAACACTGCATGAGCAGTACTAGTTCTTTTAATGCCTAACCTAGGTATAGGTATGGTCTAGATTCACTTAGTGCTCTAAACATATTGCTTCTCGCTCTTTCATTAAGTGCTAAGAGCGAGTGAGCAAAGTGGAACGAATAACGAATTGAACAAGGTTATAGTATAGATTAAAGTAGGTATACTAAGAACCAAGGTGCCTAGACTGAGATAACTTAAGTAGATCTAAATCTTTAGCATCAGTTAAGTGGGAAAGTCTGAGTGAGTCAGAGAGACAGACTCAGTGAGTGAGTGAGACAGACTGAGTGAGTGAGTGAGACAGACTTAGTCAGAGAGGGAAAGGGAGAGAGAGAGGGAGAGAGAGGAGTCCTTCAATCCAAATAAATCACAACTTAAAAAGATAACTCGTGAAACGAAAGCTCTAAAAGAACGAAATAAAACTTTCTTCCTTTTCCAAATCGGTTAAACAAGCAGTTAACAGCGAGAAAGCCTCGGTCAAGGCCACAATACTTTTTAATGTCAACAACGTAACAATGTCAAGTAATCCTGACGAAATCGAAGACAAAAAATGGAGATTCTTTCCACTTCTCTTTGCTGAAGTGTTGTCAACAAGTGTGGCTGTGGGTAAACTAACGTACCTAAGTTCTAGTCGGTCAGTGGCTAACCCTGGTGTAAGAGTTTTTAGACCGCTTATAAGACTCCGATGTGGTCTGAAGATTTATCAACCGGGAACGACCATTTACATTTCAAACGAACGTCACTTGTTTTATAACCATACTAGCAGCGCCCTGTAGTTTTACCCGCGTTGTGCCCGTTCCCGTGGGAATTTGGGGATTTCTTATACGTATAAACCTTCCTCTTGAATCACTCTATCTATTTAAAAAAAACCGCGTCAAAATCTGTGCACTAGTATTTGATTTTTTTGCGAACAGACTGACAGACACGGTCGGGGACTTTGTTTTATAATATGTAGTGATTAAGAGCTTAAATAAAATACATTAAAATCCAACTTTAATGTGTTTGTTCAATCCGCCTTTGACAAACAATCCTACTTCCTACTAATATTATAATTGCGAAAGTTTGTGTGGATGTAACTATGTATGTTTGTTACTCTTTCACGAAAAAGCTATTCGACGGATTTGGATGAAACTTTACAGTAATATAGGTTATACATCAGAATAACAAGGGATACATTTTATCCCGAAATTCCCGTGGGAACAGGTTCAAAGCAGGTAACACCGCGGGGCGCGGCTAGTAAAACCATATTATAGCAAAAATATGGATAGACCACAGATAAATTACAGTAGAAACTTCATCGCCCGCGCCACTTACAAACTTATCTGCCAGAAACCAAAGTCCTCATTTTTGAAGAACATTCGATTTCCTTCGATCTTCCTATAAATTAGATGTCTAATATTGACAGACAGACGAAAATACAATCAGTTTCGTTTCATAGAGATCCCTTGAACTGAGTTCAAGACACGGCTGCGGGATCAAAATGTTTGATTAACGTTAAAATAAAGGAGCTTGTTTATTAAGCTCAGGTTGTTGGGTTCTGTAGATATTCAGAGGCTAAAGCGCTTATTAAGTGGAATATATTAAGCGCTTTGTCGCTGAGGAGATACCTAGATAGACAGGAGTGAAAATTTAAACTAATACGACATACGATTGATTTTCCATTCATAGATAATTTTATACATCTTCTAATATATAAAATTCTCGTGTCACAGTGTTCGTTCGCGTACTCCTCCGAAACGGCTCGACCGATTCTCATGAAATTTTGTGAGCATATTGAGTAGGTCTGAGAATCGGCCAACGTCTATTTTTCATCCCGAAATTCCCGCGGGAACGGGTACCGTGGTTGAACTCCTCTGAAACGGCTCGACCAATTCTCATGAAATTTTGTGTGCATATCGGGTAGGTCTGGGAATCGGACAACATCTATTTTTCATCCCGAAATTCCCGCGGGAACGGGTACAACGTGGGTGAAACCGCGGGGCGCAGCTAGTACTTATTATAAAACAAAGTCCGTGTCGTGCAACTTAAGGGTTTGTTTCATATCCTACGTTTAGCCCATCACATGTATCCATTATGTAAAAATCAATGTCACTTTTCGTTGCAACTGAACTCTTCCGTTTAGGAGCCGTTTAGGCTGGACCGATTTGAATGATTTTTTTGTATGCGTTTGGGTGGCACCCTGGATGATTAAGATTCACACTAGTGACATCTATTGGGTCGCAGGTGGAACCACCACACGGGACACCTAGTTCTTAATAGAAGAAATTGTCTATGATTGGAATGAGTCGTATTAGTTTCAATTGACACTCTTCAATGAAGAAAAAAAGACGTGTGGCACTCGGGGACTGCCGCGGTAAAGCTATTGCATAGTTATTTTTTGTATCACTAGATGGCGTTAGTGGGGAGCGTGAGGTTTTTTCACGTGAGGTTTTTTCATTACGGAATTTCTGGATTCGGTCCCCACGCTATATATTTTTAAGCTATGCAATAGCTTAAAAATATAAAGCTCCTCGCCTGCGCTTTAATGAAGAATTTTCAAACTAGAAGCAAAAAATCTACTTTTAACCGAAACAACTTAGCAACTGAAAATCAGATTAGTCAAAAACGTATAATTTATTAACGGTTAACAAGGTTAAAACATATATTTTTCTTATTAGTAGAATGTCTATTTGTAAACATGAGACGTTACCATAACATAACGGTGAACCAAAAGCTCAGCGGACAGATCTCTAAGCGAAAGGATCAAGACAATTAATACGCGTCAATACTAGACCCGGTAACACAGTAACTAATCAGACTGGGTCATCTAGTACCAAAACAAAATGAGTGCTCTATATACAACTTTTACTGGTCACTGGTTTTTTAAGTTTAAGTGGACGTTACTTATTTTAAAATAGCAGCGCCCCGCGGTTTTACCCGCGTTGTGCCCGTTCCCGTGGGAATTTCGGGATTTTTTTTACATAAAAACCTTCCTCTTTAATCACTCTACCTATTACAAAAAACCGCATCCAAATCCGTTGCGTAATTTTAAAGATTTAAGCATACAGACAGACAAACAGAAGACAAACAGACACGACTTTATTTTATACTAGCAGCGCCCCGCGGTTTTACCCGCGTTGTACCCGTTCCCGTGGGAATTTCGGGAATTTTTATACATATAAACCTTCCTCTTGAATCACTCTACCTATTACAAAAAACCGCATGAAAATCCGTTGCGTAATTTTAAAGATTTAAGCATACAGACAGACAAACAGACAAAAATAGCGACTTTGTTTTATACTATGTAGTGATTATGTAGTGATTGAAACTACGTATACGGATACACTTCGCTTTTATTTAACCACGGTTCTTGTAAAGGAGCCGAAACGTCAGATAAAAATATAAAATAAGTATGTATCAAATTAATATTCATACAAACGTCTGTATGTGCTTTTTTATCAATTTTTGTAAATAAGAGTTCAACATAGGTTATACATCAGAATAACACTTAATATACAATTTATCCCGAAATTTCCGCGGGAACGGGTACAACGTGGGTAACATCACAATGTGCAGATAGTCAATAATATTGTAATGTTTGTACTTAAGCCTTTATTTAAAGTTACTGGTCCTGTTACGATTTGGTTACTTACGTCACATCATACAATCACCGTGTTATCCTAAATTACGAGTACTTTCACATTAAATTGTATTTTAATTAATTCTAAATAATATACTTTGTCGACAGGCCGTCTATTTTACTAAGCGATATTTTATCCCAAAATTCCCGCGGGAACGGGTACAACGCGGGTAACACCGCGGGGAACGGCTAGTAACTTATATTTTGTCTGAATCGTAGAATACTATGCATACCAAATTTTCCACAGATTCAGGTTTTAGCGAATTTCACGGAATTATATTGTTCGATATCCAAATTAAAGGTAAGTATTTAAATGTAACGGTACTAGAGCTAGGATCATTGACATTTGGAAGACAACTCCAAATTAAGTCTAGGTATTAATTTGAATATTATGGAATAATAAAGAGGTCAAAACCCGAGCGAGAAATAACTGGTTTTTATGACATTATCTAATTATCGTATTTTAATATCCAATACGGGAAACATCGGCATATTTAATTTGATATGTTTTTTTATTAAAAGAAAATAGTTCGTTGTTTGGCAGAACTTTTTTTTTTACGCGTGGTTTTTTTTGACAAGAAATGTTAACGGCACGTCACAATAACAAATCTCGATCTGCATGCAATCTAAGATAGTTTTTTTTCCAATGTATTTAAGTAAATGTCACATTTGTATTCCACTATTTAACCGCCAAAATCCTACTAATATTATAGGTAAATGCGAAAGCTTAGGAGGATGTATGTATTTATGTATGTTTGTTACTCTTTCCCGCAAAAACTACTGTACGGATTTGGATGAAACTTCCCGAAATTCCCGCGGGAACGTGTACAACGCGGGTGAAACCGCGGGGCGCGGCTACATTTACATAAAACAGAAAAAATGCATAACAAATCCTCCTGGCACATCCTCCCAGAGATAACCGATAGAGATCAGATCAGATCAGTTACCGGGACTGGCCGATATCAAACAAATATTATCAGTTACATTAAAATATCTACTTCAACTGAACTGAATCAGGTTAAAAATTGAAAAAACCATAGGAACGGATTTAATTCAGGCGAAACCGCATGGTGCCTCTAGCACAGCCTCTAGTCACATAAATAATAAACACAGTATTTTATGAATGAAGGAACCAATCTCCTAAAACAATTAAATGAAAGTTATCTTTAATTTCCTCACCATAAAGACCATTTTACAGTCACAAATTCCTTCTTCAAACAATGTTAGAGCGATCGAGTTTTGTCTATGGCACCATAGAACCTCATTTACTGAACAGTGCCGGGAGAGAGCAGACCAGTGTTTAGTCTGTGGTTTAGAAAGAAATAAAAAAAAATGTTAAAGTGTACGGTGAAAAAATATTATGCGGAAGGCAGCAAGTTTAATCAAGTATTAATTTCTATTTTAAGTAAGTAATATAAAGTTAAGTTTGAATATTGGAGCGGTGTTCAAGATTTGTCAGTTTTGGCTTAGCGGTTAAAAGTTCAGCTATGGAGTGGGATGTAGCAGGTTCAATCTTTATCGCGACATCTAAAAAAATAAAAATGATTCACCGAAATGTTCGTACGCGCGTAACCTCCAAAGGACTGCACCAAATCGGATAAATCTTTTTTTTATCTGTTCGTTATTGTCAAGAAGTTTGTATGAAAAAAATATTGAAAAAAAAATATAACAAAATTTTTATTTAAAATAAATATCAGAAAAAAAATATTAAAAAAATAAATAAAAACAATATGGCGATGTTCACCGGGTCAGCTAGTTTCAAATAAAAAATCAGGATATGAAATTATCTCTGAAAATGTACTTAAAATATCGTGGCAATAATTTAAGGGTTCACAAATATTTATTTGAATTCAACAATTACAATTTATTACTAACAACTATGTTAAATTGTATAAGATATATTTTATTTAAGCTGAGTCGTTTTGTTAATAAATAGACACGGTAAAAAACGTCCGTGCCAAAGGTAATGCCGCGGCCATTAGATTAGTTTGTGGATAGGTACCCAATATGAGACCTAAGTACCTAACTAGCAATAAATATTTTTAAAAACCCCATCTTAATTGGGGATACAAATTAAACTAATACGAATTAAATCTCTAGTGTAGTTACACCATTTAAACGAGTAACTCGAGAACGGCTGAACCGATTTTAATATTTTTTTATTGTATTTGTCTTGATCAGGAATAGGTAATGAAAGTCCCGAAATTCCCACGGGAACGGGTGCACTGCGGGTGAAACCGCGAGGCGCTGCTAGTTATAAAATAAATTAAAAAAATTAGCTGTTCTTTCTCATACAAATCAAATTACTAATGGCTTTTCGTGTTTGAATATTGTAATGTATGTTATTTGCATAAATATCTTAGTGCCTATGAAAATAATAAAAATCGAAATTTACGAGTTATCAGTTGAAGGACACTTATTAAAATCACTTAATATATACACAAATAATTATTAAATCACATAATGTTATTTTATTTTGAAGCAACGAAACGTAGACACACCGTTATAAAAGCTATAATTAAATTAAAATATGTTAGTGGCCAACTCTGGTGTCAGAGTTTTTAGACCGCCTAAAGGCCTCCGACTTAGCTTATCGATTGAAACAACCGGGACCGACAATTTAACGTACTCTTCGAAGCACGGTAGCGCTCAGATAGAAATGCCAGTATCGGCCACCCATCCAAGTAGGGGACGAGCTGCACGTTGCTTAACAATCGCAATGAGCGAACATCGCTTAGCCAAACTCCGCCACTAAACTACTAGGATACCAATTTTTATATTACACTAACCGCTCGAAACGACGGGTACGTATTTTAATACATTATACATACATTCTAACGTGATACAGACCCGTTTCATTTAGTATAATCAGTGCAAATCAGTGTGAGTTTAAAAAGTATGTTACCAAGTTATACTCTGAATATCTTTTAGTTACTATCTAAGGCTGAGGTAGTTCCTTCTTCTTCATCGAATGTATGGTCAACCTGACCAATCCTGTCAGAGTTATTGAACCGCCAGGCTTCTGACAAGGCTCATGTAACGACTAGGTACTATCCGTAGAAAGTAACCGGGACCGACGGCTTCAAAAACTTCGGACAAAACTTCCAAACACTTGTTCCCAAGGGAACCTACGCGTCAAACACAAAACCTCTCCACCACAAGTCGGCTAGAAATCATTGCAACAATGTTCAAGTCCAAGAATAAACTATCATTAGTATTACAACAAATAGAACAAAATTAAAACTTTCTTATGAACTAAAGGCTTGGGTAAATTATAAATGCATCAACGCAACATTACAAACATTAATTTATGTCTTAAGTATAAGAATATTAGGTTGTGTTTCGTCTGAAGGATGATTAAGTTCTCTTGATGAATTACTAATAGTTTTGCAGGAATTTTAGCGCCGTCTCGACCCGTTCTTCCAGTTAGTTTTGTATTACATATGGATACGTAGTTGGGTTTACATAGCGGTCTCCGAAGCTATTCCTGGAAGGCTTTTAATAGACTTAGTTGCTATTTAAATACCATTTGGAATTTGACGTATATGTAATTGTGGATGTTGAGAAAGGTCGCGGTGAACAAAGAGGACAAAGATGTGTTTATTTGTTACTCGTTCACGCAAAAACTACTGGTCGGAATGGATGAAACCTTACAGTAAAACATTACAATTTTATCCCGTAATTCCCGCGGGAATGGGTACAACGCGGGGCGCGACTAGTATATATAATATATAGGTGACCATAAATTTGATTGGCACGTCATGAAAATTGGGTAACATGCATTGTGTATGATGTAATACACTATGTATATTAAAACTAATTATTCAATGTAAGTTTTTACTTTTACTTGTATCAACCTTATTCACGGTGCGGAACTGAAACACAATTTGTTAGTATTAAAACAACGCTATTATTTTATGTCAATTTACATGTCACTAGCTGCGCCCCGCAGTTTTACCCGCGTTGTGCCCGTTCCCGAGGGAAATTCGGGAATTTTAATACATATAAACCTTCCTCTTGAATCACTCAAGGTACTAAAAAACCGCGTCAAAATCCATGCATTAATTAGTATTTGAGTTATTAGTACACGCGCATTAATTAGTATTTAAGTTGGTATACTGATATACTAGTGAGTACTACGAGTAAAGTACAAAGTACTTAGTTGGCGACTTCCTAAGTGAAAAGCTCATTAAGCTCATATTAACACGAGACCTTTAACTAAAATGGTAATTAAATGTGTCATTTCTAAAATTAGTTCATTTGAAACTGGAGACAAAGTAACAAGTCTGCCGATAATCTCGTGTGTGGACCATTTAACTATGTTTAGCAGCGTCCCGCGGTTTTACCCGCGTTGTGGCCGTTCCCGAAGGAATTTCGGGAATTTTTATACTTATAAACCTTCCTCTTGAACCACTCCATCTTGTTAAAAAACCGCTTCAAAATCCGTGCTGTAGTATTTGGGTTTATCGCGAACAGACTTCAGCTTGATAATATTAGTATAGACTATAGACAGATGGCAGTCCTTAACTCACATTCCCACTTCCGCGGATTATTTAAAAAAGAAGCATAATATAATCTTTCTCGTAAATATAGCTATTAATTTTGTTAATCAAAGTGGTAAATTCAAAGACAAAATAAAAAAATAAAATAATGTATTAGCCTGTAATGTCCCTTTGCTGGGCAAATGCCTCTCATCTCACTGAAGATATCAGTAAAAATAGGAGGAAATTGAAAAGTTGAGTTAAAAAACAAACTTTTCAGCTAACCTGTCTTAAAAATCACCCTTCCCTATCATTGACCAGTGATGTAAAAACGACAATCGACAACGACATCATCATCATCCCTGATAATCTATCTACAAATCTAGGTCATTCAACTTCGATTCCTCCAGAAATATCGATCTAGAAACGAGACGAGTCCACACAAACAAACAAATTATTTACTCAACTACTTTGTATCGGTCTTCAATTGACCCTATCAACGGCCAGCCTTGCCTGAACCCTGGCCCTTGAACGATGTCAAACTAATGATTGAAGATCGAAGATCTACCAGCCCTGGTCACAGGTCAATGTAAAGATTTGCATTCAAGAAACACGTGTATTTGAATTATTTTTAATTAAAGTTGTCATTAGAAACTGTATTGTAGGTATCTGTAACATAGTTCTTTATTCTCCCATAAAAAATCCTATAGTTACTAAATTTTATAGATAGTTTTTCACCATTAAATCTATATAATTATGTCAGAGTACTTTGGGCAGTCTAAAACTTAGCGTGTTGTGCCACTAGCGTCGTTGTAAATAACGTGGTATTTTTGCCTTATCTCCGTATTGTACGATGAACATCGTCAATGAAAATAAGTATAAAAAAGTTTCCGCGCTGCAGTGGCAGACTACATAAGTACAAGAACTATGTGCCTTTTTTTCGCATTCGCATATTTGTGGCATTGCTATCTGAGCGCTACCGTGCACACTTTAAAAATGTGAGACCATGTACAAGGCCTAAAACTCCGACGCTCGGGTTAGTAATAACAATAGCAACACACACTATAAAAAAAATTGCACTTAAACTTAACTAAAACCTGAAATAAGAACTATTTTAACAACTAACCTTTTTCCGCAGTGGTCCTGCCAGTATTCTCCTACGGCACTGCAGTAGGATGGATGTCCCCCATGGGTTCCCGGCTCATGTCAGAGGACACGCCAGCCGCGGATCCCGTGCATCCAGACGTGATATCCTGGATGGCATCCGTGGTGTACCTCGTGGGGACTCCTACGGTCTTCCTCTACGGATATATTGTGGATAACTTCGGGAGAAAGAAGGCGTTAATGTTCACTTCCTTTGCTATGGCGGTGAGTGGAGCTTTAGCCTTATGTTCTGTTCGGAAGTTTTGTAGGCACTGAGTCTTAGCCAACCACAGAAATTATTTCTGTGCTGCCAACCCTATTTTCATTTAAATTACTCTTTCATATAAATCATCTTCTGATAGATTCATTTGCCTTTTAATCGATCTAATTTATAATACATAAGAATCCTAAGATGCCAGTAGATATATCTTTAGATTTTTTCAAAAGCCCCAAAACACCTCAAGTAAAGCATAAGGAAGACCTAAAAATACAAATTTCACCTTCCAGCTAAGCTGGTGCCTAAAGCTGTACTCAACGGAAACATGGGCCCTAATTACAGCCCGGGCTATAATCGGTCTCGGGGTCAGTGGCTCCTATGTGGTTACTCCTCTATACATCAAGGAAATCAGCGAAGATTCCATCAGAGGCACCTTGGGAAGTCTGGTGGTGCTGTCACAGAACTTTGGCAATCTAGTCGTGTTTCTGCTGGGAGAGTATACGAGTTATAATGCGACGCTGTGGATCTGTCTGTCTATACCGATACTGCATCTGATTCTGTTCACCACTATGCCGGAAACGCCCTCTTATTTATTGAAGACTGGAAAAGTTGAGGTGAGGAAAATTATACTCTTTCAAGAGTTTTAATATGAACAAGGGTAGTTTACGTCGGATGATTAATTTTGGATCGGCGTTCCGGTAATTTTGGGATACCTGATCCAGGAGAAGTTCGTGTCTCGATTTAAGCTGGCGGTTGAATTACCAGAGACAAAGTCTTCGAAGCGCGTGATCGTCCTATGTGGTCCTATGTAAATTCGACTTATCTGTTCAAATATTGGAACGGGTACAACGCGGGTAAAACCGAGTCACGCGACTAGTTCATAGTAAATTTAACAGAACCATTAACATCCCGGTACCATTCGCAGGAAGCCCGGGACGCCTTGGCCTGGTTGCGATGCCGGGACAGCTCCGAGGTGGCGGTGGACAACGAGCTGCAGACCTTGCTCACGGAGCTCGAGAATACCAAGGGAGGGCGGTTCATAGACGCGTGCAAGACTATAGGTAAGGGTTAAATGGAGAAAGGTTCTGGGACCTTATCTAACGAGATGAGAGGCCTTTGCCCAGCAGTGGGACATAACAAGATAATACTTTAATTTTTATCTAACGTGGAATACGAAAGATGGTGTGTTTTGTTAGGCTTGATTTGACCCTGATAGGATAAGTTTTATTAAGAATAATATGATGTTATGGGAGGTCGTGTCAAATAATTTGTGATGGGCCTTAAGCCCCTTAGATGTATCCGCCAGTGGAAGGATCGCTGAGCTACAAGATACGAGCATTACAAATCAATAGATTTGATGCAATTAGTGCTATTTATCTAAAACCTTTCATAGGTTTAGCTATGATCCTTTTTAATAAGAAATCTGAACAAGTTACTTGGTCAAATTGAAAACCAGTAAAACAAAAGGCACAAGCGAAACACTCTTAGTAAAAAAATCCCAACATTTACTCAACAAAGACTTACACTAACTTACTTTGTAACAATCATTTGACCTTACCCATCTAGCAACTAAACACGCCCTCGAACAACCAGTTAAAATAACGGACCGTCCACCCACTGGTCACACAAATGACGGCTCGGCAAACACTTGTCCTGGGAACCGAACCCGCTACGTTTGCATATTGTTACCACCTATTCGTTACACAATGTTTGCTCAACGAGTGGTTAAGAGGTACGATTCTTAACCGTGTGTGTATTTTGTTAGTGGTGTTATTTGTGTAGGGATGTTTTGGTTTTAGTATTTTGTTATCTAGGTTTTGGTGCTTATATTAACTTAGTACCTAACTTAACTAATAGATGGTTAGCACCTAGGTTATGTTATTATTTGACTGATCGATTGTTTTTCAATTAATAAGGTGCCTAAGTAGATATTGTAGTCTGTTTTATTCATTCAATAATAGGGGTAGGTCTTTGAGAGCATCGATACTGTAAAATCACACAGCAGTACAAGGCATCTCGATTATCTACTGAATACTGAACTCGTACCTATACTGATAAAATCTACCGAATGCCACGCTATCTTAACACCGCACCGGTGTATTTCAACTGAGTCGAAGCTCAATTGATCAATGTCATTACTCGAAATCTTTTTGCCACACATTATTATGACAGACAAGCCCGTTGGCACAGTGGCAGTGAGAGCGCTTACTGTGTCGGGGGTTGCGGGTTCGATTCCCGCCCGGAGTCAACAATATGTGCAGTGCAGACATAGTTGTTGGCGACGACGCGCGACGTCTGGGTGTCAATTATATCTTATATATAAAATTCTCGTGTCACAATGTTCGTTCCCGTACTCCTCCGAAACGGCTTGACCGATTCTCATGAAATTTTGTGAGCATATTGAGTAGGTCTGAGAATCGGCCAACATCTATTTTTCATCCCGAAATTCCCGCGGGAACGGGTACAAAGCGGGTGAAACCGCGGGGCGCAGCTAGTATCCTTATAAAGTATTTGTGTATGTATATGTAGTAGTATCAGTTAATTAGATTCCATAACACAAGCTTAGAGGTTACTTTGGGTTTAATTAACCGTGTGTGAATTTGTCCAGGTATTTATTTATTATTATGGGTCTATCGACCTTCATTCGTTCATTTCCAATAGGTTAGTGGCCAACCCTGTTGTCAGAGATTTTAGACCATCTAAAGGCCTCCGACAGGGTACTAGCTCCGCTTTGCATCAGTGATAAATAACGCAAGGTTCGGTACCATAACGTAAGTCCGAGTAGGTTAGTAGCCAACCCTGGTGCCGGAGTTTGATGTGGTGATACACCCAAGTCTGATATGAAAAAACAAAACATGCTCCAATCTACCTGAGACTGAAACAACAGTTAATTACGACTGTATGTATATTCAGCAAGTTCTCAAGTGGAGAAGCGGACCGGAAGGCCCAGCGTGGTACGTCCACCAACAAGGTGGTCTTATGATCTGGTGAAGGCTGCAGGATCGCGGTGGATACAGGTCACTTCCAACCGAATTTCTGAGAAATGAGGGAGGCCTATGTACAGCAGTGGCCGTTCTACGGCTGTCATGAAGATGATCATTCAGCAAGTCCCATATTCTTTCATTCCAGTGACGGACCGCAACACGTTCCGTGCGTTCCGCATCACGCTCATCATAACGCTTGCTCGGGAGCTGTGCGGGTGTCTCGCTGTACTGCACTTCGCGTCTCTCATCTTCAGCAAGGCTAGTGACGGCGCTTGGGTACTGACAGCCAACCAGCAGGCGGCGGTGTTAGCGGCGGTGCAGCTGGTCGGCTCGTGTACAGCTTCCACGTTGGTGGAGAGGACGGGAAGGAAGGTGGGTGGGACGGATTTTTTGAAGTTTGGGTGTTTTTTTGGTAGCTTTGAGGCAAAACTTTGATATTTTTCGGTGTCCTAAGACATGGTATGGTGCATGACATTAACCCATATATGCCCAAGAGCACTAAAACGACCCAGGAATAACGACATGTTCGTTTATAAAACGCTGTAAATGTAAAGTATCAATAAATAATTGAGTTTAACGCTATTTATAAGTTGTTTGAAGACCAACGTAAGTTTTGATCAGGGTAGGTACATAAACCACACAAAGACAATATGCCTTCATATCTATTATCAGAAGCGGCAAACCTAGACCTTGTCAAAAAATAGTCGCACTCGTGTAAATTCCCTTATTTTTCTCTAGCCACTCCTAGGTATGACCTGCCTAGTCTCCGGCATCGCCATGTGTGCTCTGGGCGCGTGGTTCTACGCGCAGTCCGTGTCTCTAACCTCGGGCGGATCCTGGATACCTGTGGCTGCATTATGCCTCTGTATCTACTGCGACGCGGCAGGACTGCAGCCGGTGCCATTTGTCATTATGACTGAGATGTTCTCTTTTCAAGTGAGTATGATTATGATGCATTTTCAAGGGATTGCTAAGAGTCGACCATGGGAATGAAATATGACGACCACGGTCTCTACTCTGCCAAACATATGAAATTGAATGAAAACATTTAAACCTTTGATATAGAGAAGTTTTCAAATGCTCTCTATGATAGATGACCAAAAAAGTAACAAAATAAAGTAGGTACTTACTTTTATATGATCATCTGACACGTCGTGGTATACATTACATCCTCACTAATCTTATTATCCATCACAAGCAATTAACCTGATTATTCTTTTCAGCTCCGAGGCACAGTAACCTCCATAGTAATAGCGTTCGCTTGCGCCCTCGTCTCCATAGAACTGCGAGTCTTCCAGCCGTTAGCCGCTGACGCCGGCCTTCACATAGTATTCTGGCTCTTTGCGGGAGTCTGCATCATCAGCACAGTTTACATCAAGTTAAAGGTCCCAGAAACAAAGATGAGAACCCTGGACGAAATATACGCGGAGATAGGCGGTAAGAATAATAGCAAAGATGTAGAAAATGACGTCACTAAGTTGTAAACGTGGCTACTACAAAATGGCGACTATGTAACAGAAAATGGCGTCGCCAAATGGCGGCAATTAATTGAAACGTGTTTACAGATCTGTGTTTTTTGAGTTATGTATAGAGAAAGACAGATATTTGTATTGTCATTGTATTTTCAGAAAACGGTGCATTTTATAGTGTAGGTACCAAATGAAACTTACAAATATTTAGACTGCTTATGGAAGCTTTAGATTTAGATATGTATTGAATTTTGTGCTAGAAATAAAGTTGGTATAGGTTAGATCAACATGATTATAAGATAGAACATAATCGTCAAGTCTAACCTTTACTAACAACTGAAGTAGTGATTAAATAATATCATTTATGAATATTATAGCTTTGTAGCGTTCGCGGTGTGATTTGAATAAGCGATGTTAGTTCATTGCGATTGTTAAGCAACGTGCAGCTCGACCCCTACTTGGATGGGTAGCCGATAGTGGCATTTCTATCTGAGCGCTACCGTGCTTCGGAGGGCACGTTAAATTGTCGGTCCCGGTTGTTTCAATCGTTAGACCATGTCGGAGGCCTTTAGGCGGTCTAAAACTCCGATACCAGGGTTGGCCACTGACCTAATCGAACTTACTTTTATAGCTAACGAATTCTTAGAAACATTTATTTTCAAAATATATTATGGTATCCATAATATTAGTAGATTTAATGAAAATAGTTATTTTAATAAGAAACTGTGTAGTTTTAAAACTATTTATTTTTATAATTGTTTTAACTTAGAATTTATTTCGAAGTAGCCATATTTCTTTCTCAATCTGTAATTTAGAACTATAATTATTTAATAGAAAAGTAAATCGAATTTATTGTTATTTTTATTTAAAGCAGAAAGACAAAAATGTATTTTTGATGTAGAATTAAAACAATGTCATAGACTGTAGATATTTTTTTTTAATAAAATATTTTAGAAGACCGTGGTTTCTTTTGTATGCACCATTTGATAAACACCTTGCAAAAAAGTAAATAAATAAATAATAAATAAATATACCCGGACAAATTCACTCACGGTTAATTAGACCCAAACTAAGCTCTAAGCTGGTAATATGGAATCTAACGAACTGAAACTATTACATATACATACACAAATACTTTATAAGAATATATAATTGACACCCAGACGTCGTCGCCAACAACTTTGTCTTCACATATTGTTGACTCCGGGCGGGAATCGAACCCGCAACCCCCGACACAGTAGTAAAAGTGTAAGCCTATAATGTCCCACAGCTGGGCAAAGGCCTGTCATCTCAATGAAGATATCAGATAAAATTGGCGGATATCAGATAAACCATGTTTGAAAAGTAGAAAACATGTTCTTCGCTCGACCTGGGAATTTAACCCGGGACCTCAGTCTTGGCAGGCGAGTAACCTTTAATAAAATAAAATTGTCTTTATATAAGTTATTGATAAATTGAATTTATTTTAGAAGATCAACTTAGGATAGTTTAGTAATGTGGATATTGGAAGGTCTTTGGGGAGTTTGGAAAATGTGTGATTTCATAGATTTTGAGGCGCTCTCTTTTCGGATTGTAATTTCGTCCCTTTCTATCTATGCTACAAGCACCGCCATATTGGTAAAATGGCGGTCGAATGCTGGTCTTCATATTTTTTTCAAATACAGTTTTTTGTCCCAAATGTTAATCCCAAAAATCTGTCCCTGAAATATGTTCTAAACTTTTCAAACGTCAAAAGTTTGTCAAAACTGGTGAAAAAAATGGTTACCAATTTTACAATAGGAAAAACGGAAATCTGAAGGGATTAAATAGTTGAAATAAAACAACAAATTCACAAGCAATGGAATGTTTACAGTTGCAATATCAAAGTTCTTACGATTTAAGTAAGTACATAAAAATATTAAGGAGAAAATCTTTCTAGTCAACTACAGGGTAATTCCAGACTTTTAATCGTGAAGGCATACTAAATTTTACTATAATCAGTACAATATAAAAATAAATAAAGAATAGGAAGTATTTTTCTGTTCTTGTACTTTCACTAAACTCACACATTAAATGTTAATTCTGGAACACCCTGTATACTAATATATGTTCTGTCTCTTTCATACATATACTTTTTTGATTAATTGAAATGAGACAACTGATATTTTTGTACATAAATCAGATTACTTTATCCTTTCTTCATTCGTTGAACTCACAACCATGTCAATTTGAAAGAAAATATTTTTTTGGAAATTATTTATGGGCGACTTTTTCTATAGAATTAACTATTAACTAAAAAGGTTAAGTTACTTTATGAGTAATAAGATAATCCTTCCATTGAGAATGATGGAGGCAACCAAAAGTATTTACCAAAACTTAATTTTCCTTTAATTTATGGATCTAACTAATATTTTTCTAGTTAGTAAAATAGAAAAAAACATAGAAAGTTTGAACTACTAATATTATAATTCTGAAGATCATCCCCTATATTCAAACTAACAAGCTTAAAACAGAAAATAGTAAAAAAGTAAAAAAGAATTATCACATTCTATCAAAATAAAAAACATCTTTTTGAAACTACCTGCAAGTAGGAACTTGTTAAAATAATTGATAAAAAAGATTTTCTCCTTCGACGGTTATAAAATAATATATATATTTTATACACAGATACAAAAACACTAAAACGAGGGCCACTTATTATAAAAAACTGTATATAATAACTGTTATAGAACTGTGCGATAACTTTAACATAACTATTATTATAGTAACCAGAAGTGGTTTCAAACAATTAATGGTTAGCCACTTTCGTAACCAGTCATGGTTGGACACTTTTATAACTACGATTTGGTTAGTTACTTTGTTAAGCAAAGCAAGTGGTATGAACTTTCAGGAGCACATACAGATATTTTTTTAATTTCCAGTCACGGATTATATAAGAGTTAGTATATAGAGTCAATTTTAACTTTGCAACCCTCAATGGTTATTATAATATACATAATTATACTTATTCAATATAACTTTTGTGATCTAAACGTATACATACACGAATAAAAATGGAAGTAATATTATATTTATATAAAAGACGTCCACAATATATAGAAAATGAGTGTTTATAGTAATTTGTGCCTCATCCTACAGTATATTATATAGTTATGTAAATATATCTTAACGTTATATAATTATTATGTATTGCTACAGTAACTAGTCTATTACAAAATCTAAGGGTACAAAAGATTATCATGTATGATTCATTTTTATTGCAGAAACTGTATGGACTATTTATTATTGCTAAGGATTTGGATACATCACATTATTTAATATTAGCTCAATCATTCTTTAAAAGCCTATTTAAAATGGATCATTAGAAACAATATGCATCTATATTTCAGTACAATTTCTGCAATAGAAATAATAAATATCAAGAAACATTTAACCACGATTCTCCCTGATTATTTATCACGTAATCCATTATATACCAAACTGTTAATTATATAAAATGTGTGTAAAAATCTCAACGGAATGTACTGTGTTATACAATAGTTATGTAACATTATTATTTTGTATAAAACATCGTTTGCTTATTAGTAGTTTAGTGGCGCCTTTCTTTTCCATCAACACTTAATAAACTTATTTTTATATCAACTTGCTTTCTTTATTTATAGTTTTTATATGAATAGCAGCTGAATGAAAATATAATAATTTTGGATTGAGGGATAATATATAAGAAGAACATGTAAAAACAGGTTTCAATTAAGTCTCAAAACAAATAAATACATTAACGTTTACGAAATGTCAATGAAAAAGAAAGCTTTCATATTATGTATAGTTTACAGCAGTTTTATATTACAAGGATCGGTCAAATCAACGGTAAAATTGAATTTTACAACAACAGTAAAAAAAAAGTATAAAAACCAATAAAAAGTGGAATTAATATTATTTACATAAAAATAGCTGTATTCGTAGCTGCCCTAATAATAATAAAAAAAAATAACCTTATGATTCTAAATATAACGATTTAACAGTGTGATTCAGATATGTTACCTTCTAATATTTATAAACTTTAATGTAGAAGTATTTTGTCATTTTTCAAGTCAACCTAATCAATCAAAATATAGTCAAGTTATAAGTCTATTAACTTTATAACAAAAGAAAAATATCGATCTTAGAATAAAAATCTTTGTCCGTTAGAAAGAAGCTACAAATTATTTGTAGCCAATTTGCTCGGCGTTAACTACATGGAATCTCAATATCTTATATATAAAATTCTCGTGTCACAGTGTTCGTTCGCGTACTCCTCCGAAACGGCTTGACCGATTCTCATGAAATTTTGTGAGCATATTGAGTAGGTCTGAGAATCGGCCAACATCTATTTTTCATCCCGAAATTCCCGCGGGAACGGGTACAACGCGGGTGAAACCGCGGGGCGCAGCTAGTTTATTATGTATAAAAATATTAAGTAGGTACCCATATGGTGAGCCTACTATAATATATACGCATAAAATAATAAAATACTTCTACAATACAAATTCATCGTGAATAGATCAGTTTTAGTAGCCTTTTCATTAAGTACACAATAAGTACTATTTGTAACTAATTAAATTATCTAGTTTTGTTATGTGTAGTGTTGTACTTAGGTTGTACTTAGGAAACCGTCGATACATATATTTACGGAAAAATACTATAGAAAAGCGTCACTTATTGAATGCGGTGGTCTTAATGAAATACAAAGAATTTAACTTAATAATAAAAAAAATAGATTTTAACTAGAAGAAACTAACTTTGGATTCAAAATTGTTTATCGTTCGTTAATGGTTACGTTGGTAACCATAAGCCTGGTTGGTCACTTTGGTAACATCAATACAATATGGTAGATTACTTGTTAACCATAATGAAATTAATGGTTACTTACTTTCGTAACGACAATTAGCTTATACGAAATAAACTTACAGCTTACTAAAAAGATATAAAATGGAATATGCTGATTCGCAGTACGCAAATGCAAATTAATATGTACTTTGATATTATGCCAAATTTATGAAATGCATTCATTCTTTAAATATTTTAAGCTTCAAAGTATTCATGAAGCTATAATTTAGACTAAACCCCCGAAGAAGCATTCACAACTCACCATTTCAAAAAATGAATGAAAAAAACAATAACATAAAAACCTACGATAAAATAATATAAAAATTCGCATCACAAAATCGGCAAGATCAGTATAACCAATCGAATATATTGCACTCATATATACATTTTATTTTTATATACTTTTTTTTATAATGATATGCATATGCTTACACCTAAAACTTAGATAGCAGCGGAAACATTTTATGAGCAAATTAAGTACTTAATAAAACTGTTTTGGCTTTTCAAGTCTCATATTTTTACATAATTGTTTATGAACGTTTAAGACATCTTACGACTGATATTAGACAAGTATGTATGCGGTCTTTGGAACTAATCTTTGTTGGTATCAGTTTATATTACATCTATCTCCATCGATGTCAATAGCATAGTTCGATGACGCAGTCAAACTCAGAAAACCGATGGATAGAGTAGTTTCTAACACAAATATGTTTATCGATAAATCCAATTGTCAACTGATATACGATAGTCGATGGACTGGTGTGTCAACAATGTAAAATAGCTTATCATATAGTGACACACGCACACACAATCTTTTTGGGCCATAATAATAAACGTGTATTATGAACAGTTGAGCTATAAAATGGTTTGTCACTTTCTGACATTCGCAATTTTCCAAAGAGCAAAAGAGACAAAACACAGTATAACAGTGTTTTAGTTACACCGCGATTTTTAATAAGGCTGCTACATCAATCAATCAAACCTCGCGTTAGTTTCAACAATAAAAAAATAACAGAAAATAATTTGGTTTCGTTTTGGTTGCGCCACAATTGTGGCTTGTTAATTTCAGTCTTCAATAATATTTGATTTGACAATGACAGTGAACGATACGCATCTGTCAAAAGCGAAAGGTTAATGACAGAAACAAATACGTGCAAGTAGCACAATATTTATATGATTTGAACTGCTTCAAATTAGCAAAAGTTAGCCATTACAAGATAATTGAATTGAATGAAGATGTAAATTACGAGAACTAATATTTGACAGACAGAAAAAGCGTGCGGCTTAAAATCTATTCTGTAATCAAAGAAGCTACAGACAATAAAACAATTAAGACATTTCAACTTGTTTTTGGGAAGTTTTAAAATTGACCTTTTTGTACATAAACTGGAAGGAATTGACTAATGGAAGACGGGAAAACAATGGTTGTATTTAACTGTCAGAATGATTTGTTAAAAATTTCATCTGTCATGTAAATGTCAATGTCAGTGGAAAAATTGTTTGTGAGTTTTCTTGTCTATTGGTCCTATGTATGTTAAGTTGGTGCATAGTTTATGACTTATCTTAATTGTACAAGTATTTGTAAAGTACATACATAATTAGTTTTTATTAGGGTTTGTGGTTTCTAAAAGTATCTAACAGACGGTAAAAGAAAATAACGATTTTGAGTAGATTTTTCAAACATTTGTTTTGTGAAATGGTAACACAAAGAAATGGAATAGTAAGTAAATACCCACAAACCCTTTTTAACATGACCTCGTAATAAGTTTGCGATAACGATTATTATAACGTATATTATTAATATTTCAAGTCGCGTACATTAAAATGAGGTAAGTATAGGCATTTTTTTTTTGACACCTATCAATGTTTTCAATGACAGAAGTTAGAAATGACAGCTTTCATACCATTTATTTTGACTTTCATTTGTTTCATTTGATTGCATTATGACAAATTTCAGCACTGAAAAACCTATGAAATATTAATAATAAACGCCATTCATCTTTAGTAAGAAATACAATTAAGTTATATTATTTAGTTGCACTGCGCAGACCAATTTATGACAATTTTATTGGAGTTATCGTATAAGAAAATATTTTCCAAGAACATTTTTTCAAGTCATATTGAATTATCGTTTTACTTTAAATGTCAAAATGGTACAAAGCGATCGTATACACGAACACCATGACTATATTATGTCTTTTCAAATTAGATAAAGTCTAAAATAATAAGGCCGACAAAGACAATACCTATTTTTTTTCAACCTATACTGTCCCTCTGCTGAGCAAAGATCCCCTTAACATGTTCTAAGCGTTCCTGTACTGAGTTTTTGGCCTATCGAAGTTGTCTAGATCGTCACGCCATCTTTTATAATACATACCTCTATAGAAAAAAAGGAAATGAAATCATAAATAATTTCCTCTACAGATGGAGTTGTCTATGATTGGAAATTCGGCCATATTGGTTTAGATTTTAAGTCCTTTAAAAAGAAATTAGGTTATAGTTGAAGTTACAGGCTTAGTTTGGGCTACGCAGTGCCCCAACACTATGTATACCTTATGTAATAATTAAGTAAATAACATACGTGATGTAGAACTATGTGCGGGGGTAGTAGTGGCCTGTGCGGGCCGGGAGCGGGGGCGGCGTGTCCTGTAACATTAACAGGCTGTAATATCTCCGTACATATAGACGAGTCTTATGACTGCTGTCTTGTGCAGAAAGATCTTACTGCAATAGCGTTGCGGCGACAGACTAGACAATGTGTCAAGTATTTAAAGACAGTATTCTTGTCATATCATGTCTTATTACGTTCTGACACGTTTGCATTGCCAGAAAGCAAATTAAATTGAGCCATCCCGTGACCACGAGCGGTGTAATTCGCTCGAAACGTCGGATACGTATTTTTGTGAAATACGTTAAATTATCCAACGCGATACAGACCCGTTTCATTTAGTATAATAAAAATAAAGGTCATATTTAAACGGCTAAAAAGCATAAAATAAATAAAAGACATGCATTGACTAGAAAACAAACAGTTACCTCAAAGTGCTCATGATTGCGTTCTAACACTAGGTGTCATATTCTGAAATGAAACCGACGGCACAGTGTCAAGCAAAACCAAAATTTTTTAAAAACATAATGAACAAAAAATATCTGCATCACAAAAAATAAACTTTAAAACATAGCTTGGAAAAACACGCATCGTTAACGTATATGACAATATTTACATATCCCTAACATAATGATGTTAAGCTATGAACTCTATATAAAAGTAAAAAGTAAAGAAGCCTGTAATGTCATAGAGCTGGGCAAAGGCCTCTCATCTCACCGAAGATATCAGTACAGTGTGGAAGAAAAAACTCTATATACATATAAAAGTCAAGCTTGAAAAAACTGTGTCATAATATAAAAAAAAAGCTGGATAAATATAAAATGGACACAATCACACATTTACACTATCCAAACACATGTCAAGCGAAATTGAACTCTATATTAAAAGGAAATAGATGCGTACCTGTACATTGTTGTCGTGTAAGTAATGTCGCGGCGGTTGCGGCCGCGGCATGGGCTCGTCACTGTCCTCGTCTTCGTCGAAATCTGTGGTCGAAATTAAAAACATACAAAAAAATAAAAAAATATACGTTTTGAAAAAAAAAAATACGAAGGTACCACATAGATAATGAACAAATTGTTTTTAAAAGTCCTCGACTAAAACGATGAAAAATTTGCCTGTAATGTCCCACTGCTAAGTCATGTAGTGTCACCGAAGATATCAGTTCAGTGAGGAGGATATCGTAATCACCACGCTTGCCTAATGTGGGTTGGTGATCTCAAACTCGAGCCATGTTTGAAAAGTAGGAAACATGAACAATAAACTTTTAATATCTTTTAATATTGTCAACACAATAATAATGAAAGTACACTTACTTCTCTGTTTTCTGGTGTCGGGTTTGTTCGTGTCTTCAGTGTCGGAGCCTTCTGAAAAACATCCATCAATCAACATCAAACATCAGACCAAATATAATTAAAAATGCTCTCTCAATACTCAATGAAGTGAAGCTTAATAATATCCACCACAATAATTCCACTAATTAAGCTTCACTTTAGTATTCAATTTAAAATATTGAGCGCGACTAAAATGTCACTCTGAAAGAAAGAGACAAAATATTTATTTCTTAAAAAGTAGTATATAAAGTGAAGCCTGTAATCTCCTACTGCTGGGCAAAGGCCTCTCATCTTACTTTTAGGATTAGGCGTAGTCACCAGGCTTGCCTAATGCGGGTTGGTTATCTCAAACCCGAGCCATGTTTGAAAAGTAGGAAACATGGTTTCGCTCGACCCGGGAATTAAACCCGGGAAGGAAAGACTGAGGAGTCTTGGCAGACGAATGCAAATACCACTATACCACCAAGGCTACCTTCAGTCCGTCTGCGACCACGGGTGGTGCAATAAGTGTTTTTACTAACTAAAACAAGCTTTTGTGCCGCAGAAAACCCCGTAGTAATGATTTTTATGGATGTAAAATTTATTTTTTAGCTAACATTGTACGCCTCGTAATAGATAGTGAGTATTATTGTACTAACCTGAATTAAGTTCCCTGACTAGTGTGGACATGGCGTTAGTGACAGAATCGGCGGCGTAGAGGAGGTCGCTCCGGAGATTACGGTTGTCTATGCCCACTGGACAAAACATTAGTCAAATCAATATATTATATAACTCAGTTATATACTTGCGGTTCATCTCAGTATTTAACGTATTCCTTTTTTTTTAATAGATTTTTTTCTATGTTCGGGCTATATCGGGAATAACTCTGTCATTTATGGTCTCTTCAAAACCATGTTTGGCTCCAAAGAGGTTTATCCCGAAATTAATATTCTCATAGAAATATCATTGACTGAAGTCGGTGGATGTTTATTTGTATTATTAGCGATACTTACTAGTGGTAGGCCGTTGGTTTTGATGGTAGCTTCTGCTGTCACCGCCCATTTCCATACCTCCTAAAGGCCAAACGATTAAACATTTAATACTTGTATATAGTAATAAGATCATCTCAACAACAAGATTTTGACAATGTCAATGCGTTGTTTGACAATTTCAATGTGTTGTGATTGGTTGATTGAGAAACGCACACCTCCGCTCCGCTTTAATGGACACGCAGCTAAGTCTACAGCCGCGTTTTCACTTAGTGATTGAATAATCATTAAATTTTCGTAAATGTCATAAATGACTATTCTTCTATTTTGTGTCATAAATCACTTTTGTGTCTATTCTTCTTCTCCTTGTCGATGGCACAAAAATAAACATTTTTTATCACTATTAAACGAGGTTTAACGTAAACAGTACTTAAATTCACAAATTTACGAGCCCACACACCCTACGAGAATATACTGTCCCACTCACCGAGGCTGTGCGTCATGTCGATCCGCTCTCTCTCGCCGAGAGAGGGCGTCTGCGGCGCGCTGCGGACCGCGCCGCGCCCGCTCGGCTCTCTACAGATAAATAATAAATATTATTTTGTCACTACCGGTGCACTAGTAGCGCCCTGAGGTTTGACCCGCGTTGTACCCGTTCCCTTGGGAATTTCGGGATGAAAAATAGCCTATAACCTTCCCGTTGAATGGAGCTATCCATTACAAAAAGAATTATTGAAATCGGATTGGTAGTATCCGATATAAGCCCTTAAAACAAACAAAATTATAAACATTACCTCTTTACTATAGTAGTAAAGATATAATAATGACTTACATTTCAATGACAAATAATGAATGTACAATTTGACAAAGTTCTAAAACATATAGTAATTTTGGTGTGTCGTTGTATTATACGTACCGCTCGGGGGCGGAGGGCTGCGGCGGCGCGCCGGGCAGCGGCGGGCTCTTGGTGGAGCGCGGCGACGAGTTGGGCGTCGACCGCGGCGACGACTGCTGCGTCTGCGACACCACACGGGACGGGTACTCAATCAAACGGGTCTATATCGCGTTACAATATATAACGTATTTTTCAAAATACGTACCCGACGTCATTTAGTACAATGAGTGCAAATCGTGTGAGTTTAACCCTTTCACGACCAAGGGAAATATTTTTCCCATCTTTTTTATTCGTTGTCTATGCTTCAATTATTAACTAATCCTCCATTTTTTTTAATGAATGGCCTAAAAGATTATATGCTTAGCCCGTAAATACGTTCCTAAGCGTTAAAAAAAAAAAGAACTGTCAAATATTCTTCGCGGTAATATCTAAGTTTTCGCGGGCGGGACATCGTATTATTATAAAGTTTTTTATACTTGCAACAATAATATTACTGAATTTCTTCGCGAGTTTTACGTTATTTGGTAAGTAAAATTTCATATTATTATGAAATAAACAGCAAACATTGTGAATAAAATAGCAAAATTGACCATTTATCGTAAGGGAAGTATACTTCCCTGTGGTCCATAAAAGTAATTTCTGTTATAGTATTAGTGCATATTATAATATTGTTTTCTTGTGTTTTTACTACATTTATTTTCACATATTTTACAGAAATGGCTAGGAGAGGCTGTAGAGAATTTCATATTCGAGAAGAAGACATATTGCAGTTACTAGTGGCTGATAATAGTGATGAAGAAGACGACCTCCAGCTAGACGAAAAAGACCAGCAGTTCATTACCCAAGATGTAGAAAATGGGACCCCTGTTGTTGTTATTGAAGATACTGTTCCAGAACAACCGCATCCGGTTATTCAACATGCGGTACCTTCCACTTCTAATACGTCAGAGGCTATCCCTTCTTTCAGTTGGAGAACGAACTCATATATGCCACACGTTTTCCATGAGTATGCTTTTGGGAGAGTAAATAAACTGTCTGACCAGCACAACATGTTGTTGCCAATGGATATTTTCTTGGAGGTGACACAATTTGATAAGTTAGTATCTGATATAATAGTAAAAGAAAGATGTGTGAATTGTGCTAAAAGGCGTGTAGAAAATAGGACATATAATATTTGTGCTATGTGCAATGTCCACTTATGCTTCACAAGTAAGCGGAATTGTTTTGCAGATTACCATAATTAACATTTTTTTATTCTTTTTATATTAATTTTATTTAATTTTTATGTTTGTAAGCAGTAAATAAAATAATTATAAAATAAACCTTACTTTTACTTTATTTACCCTTATGGCCCACAGGGAAAAATATTTCCCATAGAATATTACAAAAACTGTATGCTTTGTTTAGTTTTTTCGGTAATATTTCCTTATTTTACATGCAAAATAACTAAAAAATATAGTTGTATACTTATAATTAGTCTTGGATATCTTACGGTCCTGTAAGGGTTAATAAGTACGGTACGTGAAGCTTTGTACTACTGTGTAGACTTCCTAGTCGTTTACACTTCGACCCACATTTCATTATTTCTAGTTATGTAGCTCGCAGTTTTGTCGTCTCTTGGACTTCGACCCCGTAGTTTCATTGTGATTATGACAACTGTAACTCCGTCGATAAAAATAAGTCGTGCTTTGATATTCTAATATCGAGTCGATTTATACCTTTTTTATTTATTTATTTATTTATGTCATTAAAGGATACCTCATATACACCCCATTTTGCTCATTTTCCTGTGGATGAATTTTAAAATCCTGTCCATATCGTGTCCTGGTACCTTGAGCATCCTCATGAGCCCCTCGAGCTGGTGCATGAGGTGCTTGCGCGAGTCCTGCAGCGCCGCCAGGTGTCCCTCCAGCTCGTCCTTGCGCTGGCGCAGCGCGCGCAGCTCCGACACGAGGGGCGGAGCGCCCGCGCCCGCCGCGCCGCCCGCGCCCTCCGCCTCCTGCTGGCGCCTGGGGACACGTGGGGATTCATATATACAGCACAAACACCCTAATATGTATATACTATTTGCAACCGTAGGGTAGTGTTGCCAAACTGAACTTAAAATACCTGAGAATGTATTGTTTTTTACTATTAATTGAAACTTACATTAATGTCATTATTATTTGTTTATTACGGAGGAACTCTCAACAGTAACCTCCGTCGTACGTAAACTCCCGTATTAACATGTATTGTTGTTACCTGAGCCGCGCGATCTCTCTCATGATCTCCCTGTTCTTGGCCTCTAACTGCGAGATGAGCTCGCGCTGTTGCCGCGCCGCGTCCACTTCCGACCCTTCGGACGACGAGCGACCCTGAACACAATATTGATTCATGAAATAGACAGTCCTACAACATAATAATATCTATACGAATTATATAAAGAGCAATTTTTTTTCCAGCTCAGAAAAAACGTATGGTTCCATACGTTTTTCCCCACTAAATCTGGGAACATATTATAAGCGCCATCTACAATATTTTCACTGTCTTCTTCTTCATCGAGTGGACGGTCAACCTGACCAATCCTGGTGTCAGAGTTATTGAGCCGCCAAAGGCCTCTGACGTGGCTCATGTAACGACTACTATCCGTAGAAAGTAACCGGGACCGACGGCTTAACGTGCCCTCCGAAGCACGGAATCATCTTACTTTTCGGGCAATCAGGAGATTCAGTCTGCAATGCCCTAACCAAACTGAGGACAGTCTCACAAAGTGAATTTTTGTGAGGTGTCCCCACCGGGAATCGAACCCGGAACCATTTTCACTGTAGTGCTATCTATTGGATTGCAGGCGCGGAACAACTAGTGTAATCCTACAGGAATTTCGCGATAAAAAGTATTTTTTCAGGCTCTGGACTAACTGTGTACCAAATTTCATTAAAACTAAATAGGATCAGTATTTTTGGCGTGAAAGCGTGACAGACAGACAGACAGAGTTACTTTCGCATTTATAATATCAGTTAGGACAATAATGTACAAATTCACTTACTAATTCCGGTGTAAGAGACGCTGATCTTCCGGCTCGGGGCTAAAAGACAAAAAAATAATATAAACAAGGGTTTTATTCCACAACTCACTATTAGTTCGTATTGAACATACCATAGTTCTGTTCTCATGTGCCAGACGCGCCGCGTATCTCGCAATAAGTCTGTGTTCGTCATCAACTCCCCGGGATAAATGCTCCGCTATACCTGTTAAAGTAAAGAAGTAATGATATACTTATTAGGGTGCCTTTATATTGAAGCAGAGCGGAGGACCAATCTTCTTCTTCTTCACCGAGTGGATAGTCAACCTGACCAATCCTGGTGTCAGAGTTATTGGCTCATGTAACGACTCGTATATCCGTAGAAAGTAATTTGATAAAAGTAAAGTAACAACTGACCAATACGAAATGATTTCGACAATATCAATGCGTTGTGATTGGTTAGTTGAGCATGGACACGCATCCTTAAAGAGCGGCAAGTTGCTTTAGTCGCGTTATCGTAGAGTATTCTGAACAGTTTCGTTCAGTGAGCGAAACACTTGGGCGATAGATCATAATCGACTAGTGAAGAGCGGTAGCGAGTAATCATTCATTATTACGGAAACTGAAAACACTGAAGCGAGCGAACGTGTTCGTTCAATGATGGAATAAATCAATTTTTCATTTCCTCAGTGAACGAGAACACATGTTTTCTATTTCTAACGTTAATTTGTATGCCAAAACACATATTGGTGCTCTATATATTTTTAACATTATGTATACATATATTTACGAATAAACGGCCCCTATACAGATGGGTGGCCGATAGCTTCATTTCTATTTGAGCGCTACCGTCCTTCGGAGGGTACGTAAAAATGTTGGTGCCGGTTGTTTCAATGGATAGACCATATCGGAGGCCTTGACGCGGTCTAAAAACTCCGATACCAGGGTTGGCCGCTAACCTACTGGAAGTTATTTATTAAATAATGAGGGTAGTACTCACTTCGGTGCGTGGAGCGCGAGGAGCGCGAGTCGAGCGAGCCCGTGTTGACGTACCCGCCCGTACCCGCGTACTCGGGGAACCCGTTGTGCGCGGGGACCGGGGACGGCGGCCTGCGGGACACACATTCATGTTATTATTCATCCTACTAATATTATAAGTAAGTAAGTAATCAGTATTAGCCTGTAATGTCCCACTGCTGGGCAAAGGCATCACTCACTGAAGATATAAGTATAGTGAGGAGGATTAGGCGTAATCACCACGCTTGCTTACAAATATTATGAATGCGAAAATTTGTGAGGATGGATGCATGGATGTATGTATGTTCGTCCCGTTCCCGCGTGAATTTCAGGATAAAATGCATCCCATGTATTATGCTGATGTATAACCTATATTACTGTAAAGTTTCATCCAAATTCGTTCCAGTAGTTTTTTCATGAAAGAGTTACAAACATACATACATACATACATCCTCACCTTTCGCTTTTATAGTACTAGTGTGATGTTATGATCACGTTCAGTGTCAGTGAGCAGTGAGAGCGGTACGTACACGATGTGGCTGAGGTTGAGCGTGCGCTCGGGCTGGTCGGGGTAGCGCGGCGCCGCGGGCCGCGCGCGCTCCGGCCCGCAGCGGAACGACTTGCGCAGCGACCGGCCTATCTGCTTCGACGGGGACTTCTGCAAGGGGCCGAGGCTATATGGTCAGGTAGGGCAAGGGCATCTCTGTACACGTACAAGGAGTAAATAAATAAATAAATAAATATACCTGGACAAATTCACACACGGTTAATTAGACCCAAAGTAAGCTCTAAGCTTGTGTTATGGAATCTAATTAACTGGTACTACTACATATACATACACAAATACTTTATAAGAATATATAATTGACACCCAGACGTCGTCGCCAACAACTATGTCTCCACATATTGTTGACTCCGGGCGGGAATCGAACCCGCGACCCCCGACACAGTAAGCGCTCTCACTGCCACTGTGCCAACGGGCTTGTCAAGAGTGTCACAAACATAATACGATTAGTTATTATGTTAGCTAGGAGTAAAGGTTATTTCTGTACACAGGAGTTTTCAAGGAGTATCGTTCACTGTAAATTCAATGTGACGTCGGGTTAGTGCGTGTATGCTATTTAACTTTCAACTTTGCATTTAGCTTAATCCGGAACTAAACGATAAAACGGCCGCAGAGCCGCGCCCATTCGTCTCTGGCTCAAATGAAGAATGAGTAGTTCAGGCACAGCGGGTAGGGCACGCAGCGGCAGCAGTTGCAGTCGTACGCTGGTACCTGCGGCAGCTGCAGTCGTCCACTGGTACCTGCAGCAGCTGCACTCCTCCAGCGATACCTGCAGCAGCTGCAGTCTCTTGTGGTATACGTACATAGGCGGCGTACTCCTTGACGTCGTGGTCGGGGTGGTGCGGCGGCGCGCCGCGGCCGCGCCAGAAGCAGTCCTGGCACAGCGTGTACGACACGCAGCGGCAGCAGCGGTAGCGCAGCCCCACCACCTGCGCGCGCCCGCACGCGCTGCAGCCCACCGGGTGCACCACTACCCGACAACCAACTTGTTAAACCATCAAGCCAGGACTGTCTCATTAGTTTATTAAACAACTAAACACGAAACCGATATACAGAGTGTCTCAAAAGCTACTGCCGCGCGCGTAAAAGAGCGCGTTGGATCGACTGTTCTGGATCCTTCTATTGAGCTATGCAAGAATACACTTTGACTTATTATTTTGTTGCTGACGTCAGAGTGCGACGCCGCGCGGCGCGTAGTATCGCTACGGATGTAGTTATCAACGCTGATGACACTGTGCTACGAAACTACACAGTATATCGTAGCAACACCATCAGCGGAAATCAAGCTAAAGCCGCAGTTAGAGTGGACTTTTTCTTTATACCACTGATATTGTCAATGAGATGACAGGCTTTTTTACACAGCAGTGGGGTATAAAGGCTATACCAGTAACTTACTTGCCATAACAATACTTGTTCTATTTACTCACTATGTTACCAGTACAACATTTATTTTATACTTTTTACTATTTTGAATAAACTCACCATTTTCAACGCTAGCCAATCTATGTAGTAGTGGTAACCAGACGAGAGAAGGAGGTCCCGGGTCCGACATCAACGTGTCGAGAAAGTCATTCACTGTTATTTTTATATTCTGAAACAGTATTTGATAGGTTAATGCACTGCTATATGCAATATTTGATAGGAAGGCACGTAAAATTGTCGGTCGCGATTGTTTCATCGTCAAACCATGTTAGAGGCCTAAGGAGGTCTAAAAACTCCGATACCAGGGTTGGCCACCAACCTGCACAAACTAACTTACTTTACTAAAGCACTAGCAGCGCCCCGCGGTTTTACCCGCGTTGTGTCCATTCCTGTGAGAATTTCGGGATGAAAAATAGCCTATGTTACTCGTGGATAGTGTAGCTTTCGAATGGTGAAAGAATTTTTAAAAACGGTCCAGTAGTTTTTGAGCCTATTCATTACAACCAAACAAAGTTTTCCTCTTTATAATATTAGTGTACATATAAGAATGAATACGAAAGAAAATACCTGATTAAATATAGACAGAGCTAAGGAGTCGTCGTAACAGAAGGATGGCGATTCGTAGACCGCGGCGGGCAGAGCCAGCACTTCACGGAGGTAGTCTGAGAGACGCTTCATCAGCAAATGACCATTACCGTCCGATAGCTGAGAGAATATATCTGGAATGTGAAAAGGAAAATTAAGATCGTTTGATAACTCAACTATAATATTTCTTTGAATTAGAAGCCAAGAACAATGTCGGTAATGTAATTTCGCTGATACTTCAGGGAAAAATTTATAAAATTCATACATTCAAAGCCCAATAATTTCGCCTAATTGTGGAAAAAACCGGCCAACGAATAAGTAATATGATTAACAAATAATCTTAAATCAACCGTTTGCTTGTAAATTACAGATTATTACTATTCTATTACACTTAAAGTATACTTACATCTCAATTTGTCTGTTAGTTTCCCTGCACACATGGTAGCCAGTGCCACT
Organism: Cyclophora albipunctata; assembly: GCA_963082685.1. NCBI lineage: Eukaryota > Metazoa > Arthropoda > Insecta > Lepidoptera > Geometridae > Cyclophora > Cyclophora albipunctata. The sequence goes on along the minus strand of OY720138.1, from coordinate 3,558,621 downwards.
TTTATAGAAAACACTCGTATTTTGCCCACATTCTCTCTGAAAATACAAGTGATTTCAATTAAATTCATTAATTTCAAACAACTTAAAACCAAAGTCAAAGTCAGGTTACTTCTATTTTCTTCTCTTTTAAGAGATTCACTTTTTTTTTTTTTTTTTTTTTTATAAAAAAGTTAAATATCCGAGAAAAAGGTTTTATACTGAGTTTTATCCACAATTTGCTTTCATTTAACCTATTAGCTACTCTAACTGCAAAACATCAACTCACCCAGTACTATAAGCAGCCAACAACCAGTTCAACAACAATGCAGAACAGGCTTCCACAGACACCTGATGCGCGGGCGGCAGTCTTTTATTCAGGTTGTGGTACAGCGAAGAGACGAGAGTCTCCAGGCGCGTGACGTTGACACTGGCTGAAGGCTCCAGGGTGTTGAGAGCATTCTCTCTAAACGCTTCAATCACATTCCATATGTCTATAACGTGCACTGGAAATAAAATATTGTGTGTTATAGTTAGTGCCACACTCATCATGTTACACAGACTTAAGTATTAGCATGTAATGTCCCACTGCTGGGCAAAGGTCGCTGGTCTCACTGAAGATATCAGTACAGTGTGGAGGATTAGGCGTAATCATTACATCAGGATCTCAAACCCGAGCATGTTTGAAAAGTAGGAAACATGCTTTCGGTCAACCCGGGAATTGAATCCGAGACATCGGGCTTGGCAGGAGAGCGCACATACCACTAGACCACTGGAGACTTGGTTTAAATTACGTAATTTTGGATATATGAAAAAATGGCCCCTCAAACATTCTTAGGTCTTAACCAATCAAAACATATATGTATAGCCCAAATCTCACAGTCTAAGAACGTAGTTAGTTTGTGTTAGGAGATTGTGGCATACCCAGTATTTGTCTCAACTCATTGACACTATCAAATTATGTAATGATGTCGGAATTTTGGGATAAAATATAGACTATCATAAAGTCAAGGACTAATATGACAATTACACTATTTAAACTATCACAATATGAACACATTGTAAACACAAATGAAGTATGCATTAAATGTTTTATTCGCAATTAAGTCCCGTCTAGATATCTTCAGTGAGACGAGAGGCCTTTGCCCAATAGTGGGACATTACAGGCTAATACTTTACTTTACTTTAAGTCCCGTCTAGATTAATATGACAATATTCATCAAATTCAGTTAAACTGTCAAAATAACAGAATTACTTTCACACAAATTACTAAGTAGGTATAATACACTTTTGCATAACATTAACCTTGGAAATAAAGTTAAATTCTCAGTATACAAACAATACAAACCACATGTTTTTGTCAAGTGATTCACAATGCACATAATGACCGGTAAACTTTGTATATACATGGATGACTAAACTCAGTTGAACATCATTGTAACTGATTTCAAATATGTTTTAAATTAGCTAACTTAATGATATGATGGTTATAAATCTCTGATGTAACCTATATTTAAATATAATTCGATCTCGGAAATTAAATAATAATTAATATAACTGGAAAAATTAACAGTTAGGTAGACCCAAACTAAACACTAAGACCAAGTATTATGGAATCTAACTGGTATTATTACATAAACAGACACAAATACTTTCTATGAATTGACACTCAAACATCATATGAATGACATAGATTCACAAAATCAATTAGGAAGATTGCAATACACAAAACATGGCCATTAAAATTTGATTTCATCATCAAATATTGGGCACTGAAAAGGGACAAAGATATTTGACTCAAGGAATGTCCTCCTGAGGGTGTATTTCCAATGAAGCGAGCAGAGCCATGTGGAGCTCGATTCACCAATGCGCTGGGCATGCATTGGGGACAAAAAAGAATTTGATAAGTCTGGAAATACCTAACTTCCAGACTAATACTTATTGCTCACTGAAGATATAAGTACATTGTATATAGAGATTGTTAATAAGCAGGGTAGGCTCACTGTAACCATTATTTATATAAGTCATGTCTGATAATAATATATTCAGTATACTTTACTCACAGTTACATTTCTTCTGTACATAACGGAGCTTGCATGCTGTTCTGTATGTAGCAAATCTAATAAGATCGAAGTTCTGCTCTCTCATCTCTTGGAGGAGCAGGGACCGAGGGTCCGCGGAGGCGTTGCTGGTCACGGCCGGGCCTACGCCCCCCAAACTAGGCGAGACGCCCACTCCGTCGCGTTCCAGTGACATTTTTACCACAGCTACAAATAAATGCAGATATAAATATAGATAATATTTATTAGCCGAGCCGAGATAGATTATGTTACATGCAAATAAAAAATTACACAAGAAACTATCGCGTTACTTTTAATATCCGTATCTAACGAGTTACTATTGAAATATATTAAGAAAAGTGATTAAGAAACTCTCGTACCTTTGCTCAATAGTTGGCTAATAGCTTTGTTGACATAACGTTAATATATTCACGGCAAACTAAACATAATTTCATTATTAAATCGATTCCATCATCACTTATTTTTTGGCTTCTATTATTACCTTATTATGATTAGTAGTCCTTTAGTTATAAAATTTAATTAATAGGTATTTTGTTTTTGGTATACACCGCTACGTATTTTCATCTATAATCTTAATAACTTCGAAACTAATTTTCTTTACAAATAAATTAGGGCAAGAAAAGAAATCAACATGACAAACCTGCCATTAAAATAACGTTTCATATAACGTAGATATTGACTCTAAGTTACTTTTTTTAAAAAAAATCTCTTATATCCATTGATCTATAAATGCTAAATTCTGCTTGAATGTTTTCTCGCACGATGCATTGAATTGAATCACCGAAAAAATAACGCATGGTCTTATATTGTATTTTTACCAACTAGTTATAAATAAATGCAGTTACGTAACACGGAACGTAAACTGAGGGATAGATAGAATCCAGAGATAACGGATAGATTGAAATTAGTTATCTACTTAATGGCATAGATTATTATTTTGGAACGTTTTGGAACCTGTGGAGAAAACTTACAATTACCCGATTGCGCTAAATAAAAGAGTGGTAAAAGATGCATTCTGCTGTATTTTTTATATTACTTGATATACACAGCACTAGGACTTTATATTCAAACATACTGCATTATCTAAGTGCATTATGCATATACATATCTGTAATTTATCTCTACCAGTAATTTCGGAAAAAGTTAATACCTCTAAAGAAAAAAACCTTTAATTTTTATTTTTTAAATTTTCAAAGAAAAGTAACGAACATAAATAAACCTTCCCGTAGTTGTGCGTTACTTAGATTATATCTAAAAAATTACAAGGAATGCGAGGCAAGAAACTAATGAAATAGGCAATGAAAAATGTATTTGCATAATACACGTGTACATAGTGATGGTAGACTACGAAATAAAACCAATTTTATAACTAACACATTTAATTTATTCACCAAATAAATGAACACAGCTTATAATTTTAATGTTTTGGTTATCTAGATCACATAAAATAAGTACTACTTACTAATAACATCAGTAAAGGTCAATTCAAAATAGCCCAGCCCAGGCTCGAAGCGTAGCCTCAATTTTAAATGAACTGAACAAAGTTGAGTACGGCTCTCCTCAAGTCAATGCCTATTAATTCTTATAATGTGCATGTGCGTGCTTGGAGATAATGTTGAATGTGTTGTTACTTTCGTTGCAAATTGATGCTTCGTGCGCTAATAAAAATTGACCCTTACGAAATAAATAATTAAAGCTTTTAAATCTTTAAAGTCTGTGTGACTAAAATTTTACTAAACTTAGACCAGCTTTAAGTATAATAAAACCTGTATTTTATTTAAAATAACATGTTTTTACTCGCCCGGAGCGGTGAATTGCTTCAATACACATTTTAACATTCGTATTTCAATTAATGTCGCTTACACACCAATCAAGTTCTACTATTAAGTACCAAGTACATTTAAATCACTGGACTATAACGTTTTACACCAACTACACTTTACTACACGTATTTATATAGTTTAAAAACATTTAGGTAAGTCCTATTATATTCTTATTTATTACAACAATGGCACGTATTTTATACAAACAATTCATTCATAGTAATTCAGCTCTAATTTCCTACACTTAACAAACATTATTATTTTCTGGGTAATATATTAACGCCGCGGACAAACTAAGCAATCTAATAACGATCGTTATTATTTTTAAATATTATAAACTGTTAAGTACCTTACATTTTATCTTCTGATGTTCAAGATTTCTGCTATTCAAGCAAATACAAATACATTCCAATTAAAGACGCTTAAGTCGGAGGCTTACTTTTAAAAAGATTTTGGGGTTTACTTAAACTATCTAATTTTACACGAAGTAACCTAATTTAAGAAAGCTTCCTAAGTATTTTATTAAACGTTGCCTATGTACTTATACAGTTTTTATTAATAATAGTTAAAATATACAATAAGAATCTAAGAATTATATTATTTTGAAAGTTAGTAGTTAAACGATTTTTGTTATAAGTTACATTTGCTTAACTACTTTTATTTTATACAGTTAACAAATATATTTTCTACTAAGTATTCATAGGCCTTTAGCAACAACAGTAAGAACTCCCGCGCATTATGGTTACATTTGATATTTACTTAGATATACAAACTGTGCGATTATACCGTATCGTGTAAGTAAATTATTTATTTCTACATGTTTAAAAGCACAAGTGTTAATGTAAGTACCTATGTTTATATTTGGGTACGATCTCAAGAGAAACATCCTAAAAAATCTGTACATTTTATACGAAAATATGTCTTTGTGTACATCAATCAGGTATATTAAATATAATCATACAAATTTGTTTATATACAAAATTATTGTGCATGTCACAGATTTGTTCGTGAATTTGGCCCATTATTGGACATTTTTTAACGCTAATAGCAATAAATTAAGTACTTTATTATAAATAAAAATGCTACAGAAAGCAAAATTGCCTAGAATTTTAGCGATATAAGTATCCTTGGGCATTTCGGTGCGGATTTTAACATTATGTAACTACAATACATTTTATGGCATTCATACGAATTACATTAAAGGTGCTAACCTCAACCGTATTTTCACAACATTTTATACTTGTCATTAAAAAAGGAGAGTACCTAAGTAATCTCCGGTATAGAGGTCACTAGAGTAATGCAAACGAAGCATTAGAAGTACTCCAATCAATCAACTATGTATAAGTAATTAGGTAGGTACATATATATAAAAGATAGTGTTATATAATTATTAATCGTCCACTAAGTGGATATTTTTATTAAATACTCTTACTATTTAAACGTATATTCAGATCTTAGAATTAAAAATCAGCCGACTATTATTTCCCGCCAACGCCCGCCATCTTGAATCATTCGCACTTGACAAAAAAACATTCTGCCGCGATCTCTATGGAAATCATTCCCTACAACCTCCATGGCCTTCAGTGCCACAGATTACACATAGAGCCAATGCCGCCAAGTGAAGCGAGTGACCGGAGCTCCGCCTCTGATTGCCTCGTGTTCCGATTCTGGCGATATGCAGCAAGCTATACGCTGAAATAGTATAAAGTAATTAATTTATAGCACAGAATATTCTGATAGGAGAAAGAAGGGTAGACCTTCCGCACAGTTTTAGGTTGAGATATCATCAGTTGAGGTAGTAAGTTTTGGAGCTAACGATGAGCATAGATAGCTTGAAGATCCGGGAGTGAGGAAAAGGGAAGAAATACCAACACAGTTTTAGTCTATTTACTATGTATTTTTTTCTTGGGATGTGTAATTTATTTCGGGAAGGTTTATGTCTTTTTATATTTTGCCTAACCTTCTCTTGTCTATGCCCAAAAAATTAAACTACAAAAATACTTCCTTCCTGCCTCCGTGCTTAAAACCTTACCTGTTTGAAAGTGCCCGGCGTGGTAGCCAGCTTGTACACCGCTACGAGGGGTATCATGAGGATGGAGGAGCAGGCGAGCCCCCAGCCCAGCACGGCGGCCCAGGGCGGGTACATGTACTGCTGGTACTGCAGGGGCTGTTGGTAGAGCAGCCCGAACACCACCACTCCCTGAGAAATGGGGCAGACAAAAGTTATAGCCAAATAGAATAAAAATGAAGCGCCGAAATGTATGTACGCGTATAACTTCAGATCGACTGCATCAAATTGGATGACTCTTTTTTACATGTTCCTTATTGTCAGGACAAAGTTTTTTTAATTAAAATAAGTAATAAAATCTCGAAATTCCCACGGCAACGGTGGCGCTGTGGGTACAGCGGGGCACAGCTAGTAAAAAAGATAAAAAGACCCCAACAGACCACACAGAGATGGCCATAAACTTACAATGATGAAGATGGGGCTGACGAACTTCCAGCATATTCTCCAGTAGAGGCCGGGGCGGAAGCCTAGCATCTCTTCCACGTCATCCGAGAATCGTTTCAAACCTAAAACAGAAAATAGATTCTGATTAGTATTTGATACCTGGCAATAGGTAGTTAGTCCTAAATCGAGAAGATTGGCGGGAATAGGGAGCCTTTGTCCAGTAGTGCGATGATATGAGCTAACAGTTACAGTGACTTTATACCTAATTAGAACAGCTTTTTAGGTACTATGAGTACTTAGGTAATTTAGGTATAACAAAAGCTATAACTTAATGGAAATAAATATGGGCTTTATTCATAACAGCATTTAGCTACCAAATGGTTTGTCCCTTTCTGACATACGCTATTTTCCGAAGAGCGAAAGAGACAAAACACTTTAAAACATTGTTTGTTCTGGCTTGATGCTTACCATAGAACCAGGAGACGGCGACAGCTTCGAACAACGCTGAGCAGAGCAGAGAGATGCCCGCCGCGTACGTGTCCAGGAGATGGAACATGTAGATACCACCCTGAGACAATCGGTTACATTATTAATCTTCTTCTTCATCGAGTGGATGGTCAACCTGACCAATCCTGGTGTCAGAGTTATTGAGCCGCCAAAGGCCTCTGACATGGCTCATGTAACGACTACTATCCGTAGAAAATAACCGGGGCCGACGGCTATTATTAAACTAGCAGCGGCCTGTAGTTTTACTCAAGTTGTTCCCGTGGGAATTTCGGCGGTGAAAATAGCCTTTAAAACCTTCCCGTTGAATGTAGTAACATTATAAAGCTGATGAGTTTGATATTCTTGTGTATTTGAACGCGCTAATATCAGAAGCTGCCAGTCCGATTTGAATAATTCTTTTTGTAATTAATAGCCGCATTCAAATTAAAATAACGTTTCATTAATTAACGTAGATATTGGTCCTAATTCAATTCTACTATCATATTATAAACGCGAAAGTTTGTGAGGATGTATGTATGTTTGTTACTCTTTCGCGAAAAAACTGCTGAACGGATTTAGTACTTAAATTTACAGTAATATAGGTTATACACTAGAATAACACATGGGATACATTTTATCCCGAAATTTCCGCGGGAACGGGTACAAAGTGGGTAACACCGCGGGGTTTGTGTTTCCATAATATCCTTTTAAGTAAAAGAGTCTATGTACCGGAGTGATGTTGATGCAGGCGACACAGAAGGAGACGCAGACCACCAGCAGCGTGAAGTGATCGCGCCGCAGGGACGTGGCGCCGCACGCGCGCGCCTGGTCCAGCAGCCCGGTGATCACGCACTCCAGACCGCCCATCTGATGCGGACAAAAGAGAAAAACCTTGCTACATAGTGCAAAAAACTGTAAACCTACATAATGGTCATACGTTTATTCATTTCGAGTTTTTAGACCTCCGCCATGGTCTAACGATTGAAATAGCCCGGACCGACTGCTTAACGTGCCTTCCGAAGCACGATAGCGCTCAGATAGAAAGGCCACCATCGGCCACCGATCCAAGTAAGGCCGAGCTGTACGTTGCTTAACAATATTGTACATGTGCAAGCGCACACTACCGGAGCTACTAAAGTAACTGAAAAACAGCGCTACTTGATCAAGTGCCAACAGCATCTGAGTACTGCCTTTTGCCATTCATTAGGGATTTATTTCTTGTAAACCTATGTACAATTATTTTGTTTAGTGTAAGTTTAATAATGTTTATATTTAGGTTTAGTTTTTTTTTGGTAATATTTTTTTTTTTTTTTTTTTATTAGTCTTTCTTCTTCTCAAACATAAATGGATGTTTTTTTCAGTATTCTTTCTAGCCTCTTGAACAAAATATTCTGTAGAGTAGAACAACAACATTGTCCTAGCTACATACCCCAGAGTCCAAGCCCAGCATGATCAGCATGAAGAAGAACAGCATGGCCCACAGACTGGCGCCCGGCAGCGTCGCCACCGCTTCGGGGTATACTTGGAACACCAGCCCCGGACCTGATGAATGAGAAAATAAATGCTACATTTGAACTAAAAGTTCGGCACCAAACCTATAATATGGACCCTATGTACCTAACTATGATCTTACTTGAGTCTTGCGCTGCGCATTATTATATAATTATATTCATCTCATAATACAAAATGAGCGGGGTATTTGGGAGTCATACGCTTCGGCAAGTAGGTACCCACTTAGCGTCGGGGTTACGGCGAGTGCCCAAGTAATAAATAAGAAATTCGTACACAATAAACTTCGGGGCTTATTCATAAATGCTTATTAATAACATTTTAACTATAAAATTTTGTTGGTTTGTCCCTTTCCGACAAACAAATTTTCAAAAGAGCAAAAGAGACAAAACATTTTACAACAGTGTATTAGTTAAAGAGCGTAAGAATACGATGGTTCGTCTATCTATACAGTCTATAGCTCTATATAGCTCGCAGATGTAATAGTGATAGATGATACTGTATAAATATAGCTATTATCTTGTATGATTGGTCCATGGTATTATGTAGGAATTAGATAGTGCAGAGTTCAAACCTTCAGTGGCCACAGAGGAGATGGGAACTCCTTGCTTGTAGGACATGAAGCCGAGGTACGTGAAGATGACGAAGCCGGAAAAGAAGGAGGTGAAGCAGTTCACCAGCGTGGTCACCAGGCAGTCCCTGGAACGACAGGATTTATAGTTGATTGTTGTTGGTTGGAAGGGTGGGTTACAGTGGCGGCCAACAGTTGATATCTGTTGACTTTTGTGGTTTGGAAAGCATGGTGGATATTTTACAAGAACTTTTTAAAGAACTGCAGAGCTGAGACTAAAGAATACACAATAAATACATTATTTTGGCCAACTTCGCTACGGTTTAAAACATATTTATTTATTTTTATATTTTCACAAATGTTCACATAATTATATAAAATTTTGGCGGAGGTTTCCGCTGTCGGCACCACTCGCATTTCTGGTGATATCATCTTCCTGCGCAAAGCATTACTTAGTAATATGATGTTATCATGTTACCTGTAGCAGTTATTGTGAAACGTGTTGTAGCTTGCGTATGAGAGATGCACGCCAAACCCAGCTCCCACCGAGTAGAAGATCTGCACCGCTGCATCCACCCACACCTTGAACAATGGAACACCTTGTATAAAGATATATTCAAGTGTTTTCTCAATTTATTAGTCTCCGGGCTATTTTGAAGATACTATCATCAAGGCTATTTTTGATATGCTCCTTTACATCAACATCTAAACGGACATAAATACATGGCTTACAGATTAAAAACCCCCTTTTGAGTGTGAAATACGAGCGTAAATTTCTCGTAATTCTAAATTCTTCCAAATGTTTTGTTCAGTTCAGGGAATCAATGTTCCCAAAGCTCTCTCAATCATCAAACTTTCGTAGGTCCTACTAGTCTCTCCCGGCACTTATACGGTAGGAACATCAGGATATAAAGTAGCCTACGTCCTTTCCAAATTTCCCATTAATTTTCATTACAAACATACAAAAACACAAATATTTTCGACTAGCTGTGCCCTGCTGTTTCATCCGCATTTCCGTAACTGCTTACCTCCGTAAACCTTCCCTGGATTACGACAAAATTTTCAAAACCAGAATCAACTAAATCGGTCCAGCCGTTCACGAATTTTAGAGATAGTAACGAACGAATAAAGAGGTAACATTTGTAAGTTTGTTTGTTTGTATGTTCGAGCTAATCTCGGGAATTATCAGTCCGATTCGAATATTTCTTTTTGTAATAGATAGCCATATTCACCGGGAAGGTTATAGGCTATTTTTCATCCCAAAATTCCCACGGGAACGGGCACAACGTGGGTAAAACCACGGGGCGCTGTTAATATATATGTATTATATAGAAATATATTATTAAGTGTACTTGAAATGTAGTATATTCTTAAATTCTCGTATACTAACTTGTGTATCCTTCAACCTGGTGAGCTCCGGCTGCAGGTAGTAGGCGATGCCGCGCGTGGCGCCCGGCAGGAGCAGCCCGCGCGCCAGCAGGATGGACAGCACCACGTACGGCATCGTCGCCGTCAACCACACCACTTTACCTGAACATAAGGACAAAAGGGGTGCCATGAACCTAGCGAATCATCCGATTTTTTTTGGAAATATGTCATTAAAATAGAGTGGTGACAGTAGGTAGTAGTATTAGCCTGTAATGTCGCACTTCTGGGCAAAGGCCTCTCATCTCACTGAATATATCAGTATAGTGAGGAGGATTTTGTAATCACCACGCTTGCCTAATGGGGGTTGGTGATCTCAAACCCCAGCCATGTTTAAAAAGTAGGAAACATGTTTTCGATCGACCTGGGAATTAAGCCCAGGATTCAGTCTTGGCAGGCGAGTGCACATACCACTAGACCACAGAGTGCTGATATTAAATTTAGTTTTTTCTTTAAAAATCGTCATGACCTGCGCAGTGGCATACTAAAACAGTGTCTGGAAAGTAATATTTACCGTCGTTTTCAGCATACGAAGGAAGTTCTTCACTCTTTCTGATTTTTAGCTGATAGTAAAAACAAGGATGTCTCTTCCTTACTTTAATCGATGGTTTTGGATAAAAAGATTTTGGATAATTTATTGATTAAAAATACGCATGAGAAGCTTTTTATTCACCATCACGGGAATAGATCTCACTCTCAGTAGTCCTTGACCAAAACAGTCAGGTTTAAACAGCTGTGTGGATTAGCAGTAACATCATAGATACATACCAGAACTCTTCACCCCTTTGAAGAGAGAGAGGTACAGCGTTACGTAGACCAGGCCCAAGCACACCGCCAGCTGCCATTTGGGGAAGCCGAGGTCGTTCAGCCCTTCAGAGTATTGCATCTCCAGCACTGCACGGCTAAACGAACAAAATTATAGTTATACATTATTTTGATACGATATTTAGCTTGTAATGTCCCATCTGCTGCGCAAATGCCTCTCATCTCACTAGAGATAATATTAAAGTGATGAGGATGTCGTAATCACCACGCTTGCCTAATGCGGAAACTTTCTGACGAACTAGACAAGGAAGCTGTTCAAGTAGGATTGTGGCCAACCCTGATATTAGAGTTTTTATACCGCCTAAAGGTATTTAACTTGTCCATCGATTGCAACAAACAGTACCGACAAAATGCGCTATACCATTAAGTAATAATGTACTAATTTAAACTCAATGGTTTATATCATAAGTTATACAATACATTATCTTTATACACAGACCCGTTTTCCATTTACATACGCTATAGCGACATGTTTGTGTCGCAAATGAGAATTTGATGGACGACACATCACTGAAGATCGTAGAACATATTGTGCGAGCCTATCCTACATATAATATAGATGCCTACCTAAATACGAATCTGCCTAACACAGTTTTTTGAAGTGCTGTTACTATCTGAGCGCTACCGTGCTTCGGCGGGCAGGTTAACACGTTCCCTGTCCCCATACAAACATGCAAACCTGACCCGACACGTCCAATAGGTTTTTTCTCATAATTGGTTTTTTTTATAGTCATTTTCTGAACCATATGTGGCTCAGTGGACAGTGAACGTGTTAAGCAGTCGGTCCCGGTTGTTTCAATCGAGAGAACGTGTCGGACGTCTCAAAACTCCCGGGGTTGGCCAACTACCCTACTCAAAATGAATGAATGAATGAATGAACGTGAATGTATTAAACTAACAGCGCCCCGCGGCTTTGCCCGCGTTGAGCCCGTTCCCGTAGGAATTTTCGAAAATCCTTTCTTAGTGTGCACTTGCTTGAAGAACCATCCTGCCATCATGTTTCTAGGTGTAGCGGTTGAGGCTGTGCGTTGATTATCAGTCAGTCAGTCAGTCAGGACTTTGAATGATATTTACTGAAAGAACTCTGAAGCAGGTGTGAAGTGCGACAGCGGCCCCTGGTACGGCACGTCGGTCCGGTTGGTGGCGTTGAGGCGCGCCGCGTCCCAGCACTGGTCCGTATTCCACGAATTGTCGCAGTGCACCCACGGCAGCTCCGAGCGAGCTGACGATACGAGGAAGTAGAACGCCCAGCCTGCGAGGAGATTAGTTTGATAATTTGAGATAGACACCGGAAGATGATACGATGATGAACGGGTGATAAGATGATGAGGTGAAGAAGAATGATAGGAAATAAGAGAAGAACGCCAACCTGGTGATTAGTTTTAATAGAATTAGGGGAGAAACAGGATTTTGAAGAGTAGAGAATTGTTATCAAGAAGTTGTATAAGGCATGGAGGTTTGTATGAGATATTAAGAGACTGCACAGGAATTAGTTGCCCCCCCCCCCCCCCCCCCCGGGGCCGATTATTGACCAAGTCCAGGGTTAGATTGACGCAACAACTTCGATAGTTAAATCTAGCGAATAGTGCCCCCCTAAGAGTTTTTTCTGAAGTTCTAATTCGATATCGTGTCAGATTTATATAAAGAACTAATAAAGTTAAAGAAAACATCTTAACTGTAAAATTAACCCATATCATCCTATATCAAAGTTAAAAGGAAATATTAATAAACATGTATTACCGCAGGGCCGCGCTTATCGTCTGCTTGGAAGGCATCCAAGTGGCATCATGAACACTGCGACCCCGGAGGTAGAAATCATATGCTAATTCCAAGGTTCGGTTGATGTATAGCTTTAGAGTTGAGGGCTTAGGTCATGAAGTAATGCGCTTATTATCTAGTGTGAATTACGGAAAGGCAGCCCTTGAATATAACTGTTAACTTTAGTACTTTATCATGGGGATAGAATTTTGAAAATTCTCTTTGACTTAATTGTGAAGTTATTTTTGTTAAAGACATATATTACTTACAATAAAAAAAAACTAAGTATGATAATCACGGAAAGTAAGCTCTTGAAAACTAAACGTTAACTTTAGTACTTAATCGCATTAAAATTTTGTCCGCACATATTGTCGACTCCGTTGAATCGAACCCGCAACCCCCTACACAGTAAGCGCTCTCACACGCCACTGTGCCAACGGGCTATAACATAACATACTTACCAATAATAACGTTGTAATAGAACGACACGTAGAAAGCCACCATTACTGCGCAGAAACCGACACCTGGAAATAACATCATGTATTTAGAATACTAAGCAGTATACGAGTAACTATGTGACGGAGAAACATGTCAGAATTTGTACTAAAACTTGAGTATTCAGTCTTGTGAAGCGTGGTTAGATTGCTATTGTCAACTTTTAAATAGAATGTATGGTAGTTATAGGGCCGAAACTGCGTTAAGCCCGCGCGGTTTCATACAAAAGTGAACCATCGCGTGCGTCCGTCACGTACGGTTTCATACAAAAGTGAACCGTTCGCGTGCGTCCGTCACGTACGCTTTCATACAAAAGTGAACAGTCGCGTGAGCCCGTCACGTGCGCCCGTTGTAATAGAAATATAAATAGAAACTTTTATTCAGACAATCACACAACAAAAGAAAGAACAAAATAAAAAGAAAACTACAGATAGGACATACATTAAATAACATACATTGAACAATTACACGAACAGAAATACAGTGTGAGGTCTGAACAGGCTCGTCTCAGCGTAATGCCGCCACGGACGAGTGATCCTGGCAGCGCTGATTTTCAGACAAGGCCTAGAGGTCTGTCACTGCACTCACTGCCCGTTGCGAGCGCCGCAGTTTCGGCCCTTAGGGATAAAGCCCAAGACGATGACGATAGTGCTGATGCGGGACGGGTATGAGTTGCGTGACGTTGTATTCCTTGTATTTGTATAAAAGATGTCATACCGTGACGGGCCGGTGTGACAATGGGGCCTGGCACCTTCACTATGTGCGTCTTGTGCTTCAACGCGTTTGAGCAATAAGCTCTTCAGCCTTATTAACAAATACCCGTTCCCGTGGGAATTTTGGGATGAAAAATAACCTTCCCGTTGAATGTGGCTATCCATTACAAAAAGGATTATTCAAATCGGATAATTCCTGAGATTACCCCGAACATACATACAAACAAACTTACCTACAAATGTTACCTCTTTATAATATTAGTATAGATTAATCCTCGCGGTTGACTCATGCTGTTTCTCTTTCCCGTGAAAATTCAGGAATAAAAAGTTGATCCTAAGTTTTTTTTAAATGAATCTATTATATGTTTTGGAGATTCAATTGCTAGTTTCAGAGGTTACCACGTTCAAGCAATGAACTCAAATGAAGTACTATTTATGTTGTACGAAAATATTCAGAAATAATACCTTTAAACAAAGGGCATATCTTCCAGAGTGTGATAGGTCCTTGCCTGTTGTACTGGCCGAGGATGAGCTCCATATAGAACAGGGGGACGGCGCCGAACACCAGCATCAGGGTGTACGGGATCAGGAACGCGCCTGCATCACGCACAAGTTGATAAGTAAGTGCTTTTGATTAGGTCAGTGGCCAAATCTGGTGCCGGAGCGTTTAAACCACCTACTAAAGGCCTCTAATTAAGATCGAGTAGTTTAGTGGTCAACCCTGGTGTCAGAGTTTTTAGACCGCCTAATGGCCTCCGACATGGTCTAACGATTAAAATAACCGGGACCGACAAACGTTCCTTTCGAAGCACGGTAGCGCTCAGATGGAAATGCTATTATCGGCCACCCATCCATGTAGGGGTCGAGCTGCACGTTGCTTACAACAAAATATTCCCATACAAAATATTCTGATTCATACCATGGGTCTCTGGATCTCTAACAACCTACACAACACACCCCCCATCCCACCCACCTCCTCCATTCCTGTAGCACAGGTACGGGAACCGCCACACGTTGGCAAGGTCCACCGCGAACCCGATGATGGAGAGCAGGAAGTCGGCCCCCGTGCCCCACGTCTCGCGCCCGTCGTCCACTTCACCCCCTGGGGAACCCACGAGCATGAACCTTCATTCATAACTAACGTCGTCACGAGAAAACCGCGAAAAAAGGAGTACCGCAGTACTTTCATAACTATAACTGTCACGAAAAAACCGCTAAATGTAACGAATGTCTCCCTCGAAGAAACCTAAATCTTTATCCTAGGCTGTTTGATCATGCGGTGTATCGGAGATTCCGCTGTGACAAGTACTTAGCTTATAATCTTCTTGAAAGTAAGATATCAGAAATATCGTTTCAATCACAAAAACCTAAATCTAAATTTCACCAAAATATACATAAAACAGCAGAATTATTGGTATTTCCGGACCTTGCTGTTATATTTTGTCTTAGATCAATATTTTGTATTCATAAGAGATAGATGCTCCCTATGAATACAACACAAAACATACCTACCTGCCTTGATGCTGTTAGTTTGTAACCGTTTAGCAGTCTCCGAGAAGTACTCCTCTTCTATTTGGATCTTCGGTTCCTCTGTACAATAAATAGTGCATCAGAAATTAATACAAGTATATATAGGATACTATGAAAGACCATAAGGGTGCATTTCCACTGACATGGAACAGAGCTCAATCCAACAATGTCAATGCATTGCAATTATCAAAATAAATAAAGAAATATAACTCAGACAAATTCACACACGGTTAGTCAGACCCAAACTAAGTTCAAGGCCTTTATTATTGAATCTAACTAATACTATTACATATACATACACAAATATTAATATGAATATATATTTGACACCCAGACGCCGTCGCCAAAAACTTATCGTAGGTTCCGGGTGGGAATCGAAACCGCAACCCCCGACACAGTAAGCGCTCTCGCATGCCAGCCACTGTGCGAACAGGTTAGTGTCAATCTTGTAATCTCTTTGTAATGCAACATTGATCAATTGAACTCCAAGCCAATGAGCTTCACTTCAGTAGAATGCACCCTAATAAGTCCATGTCAACTAAATAACTAGGCTTGTTAATACTTACTTTTATAACACGTTAAAGTTACTACGGAACCCTTGGTTGATTTATGATCTGGAACAATAATACCGCTTTAAAACACACAGTTAAGTAAGTACCTACATATTATAAAAAAAAACTTAACTTAAATTACTATCATATCATTGTAACATATTGGCTAAAACTAAACTCGCAAACAAAAAGCTTCGTCACCAAAAAACTTATCCAAAAAAGAAAAAGTACTTTGGCACGTTTCCATTTAAGCAGAGCGGTGTGGTTATTTCCCGATTCACCAATCACAGCGCATTAGGATTGTCAAATAACACATTGACATTGTCAACATCTTTGCGCAATGCATTATGATTGGTTGAGTTCCACACAGCTCGCTCCGCTACAGTAAAAAATTACTTCTTAATTAATAACCTTCTTTGACTTTAAAAAAGGATAAATTCACTTCTTCCTTAACTTATTCGAAGTATATAAAAAACGCATTCAAATCAAACACCTCTTCCATTTTTAAAACCTTTGAAAAGAACAACCCTTTAAACAAAACAAAAGAACGCTACCCCATACCATACCACTATACTCGGAATTTTAATTCGATTCCAGATTTGACATTAGCTACTGTCATTTTGTGAAATAATGATACCACATATAATAGTGTAGTGTAGTGATACGAATATCTTATTTCATTGCGAATCGATATTTTGTATCCGAGATGTATCCGAGTTTTATAATAAATGTTACAGAAAGTGACAGCGATAGCGATGACGGCGACAATTTATAAAATAATAAATCTATCTGTTTTATTTGTCATGTTCCTTCATGATCACATTTTTTCATTTATTTCACACACAATTATAAAAGAAAAGTCTCAGATCGTTAATTAATCGTCAAAACTAAATTATCGGTTCAGAAATATTTAATTTCCTGATATACTTAGTTTACGAGAGTAAAATTATAAACGAGAAGAATCGATCCGGAAATATTCCATTTCCATATCGAATAATTTCGCAACGTCACTATTTAGTACTTGTCATAATGTTGCAACACTGAAATTGTCAAATCTGGAATCGAATTAAAATTCCGGGTATAGATAATGAAGAAGTCAATAATCGAACCGATACGGCCCGCGTGAAATGCCGCGCGATCCGATCCGTCCCCACCGAATAATAAAGGAAGCAAGGTATTCCCCGCATAATGGAATGCCATCGTGGAAAAATTCCGTAATAATCCATAGACACCAACCCTATTGGAATTCAAAAATGGCGCTAAACGGTATTTGATTATTGAATGCGAATTTATTAGTTTTTAATTAAGTCGGCTCTTGAATATTTGATATTTCATTTATATGAAAAGATCTTTATATTTTTTTCTTAGGTT
This sequence comes from Cyclophora albipunctata, assembly GCA_963082685.1. Classification (NCBI taxonomy): domain Eukaryota; kingdom Metazoa; phylum Arthropoda; class Insecta; order Lepidoptera; family Geometridae; genus Cyclophora; species Cyclophora albipunctata. The sequence continues at coordinate 3,541,055 of OY720138.1, read as the reverse complement.
AAGCGAACACTACTCATTTTTGATAGAACTTACGTTTACGGATACACTTCGCTTTTATTTACATTTTTATCTGACATTTCTGTCATTAAAGAAAGAAACGAAACGTGGTCACAGAAGAAGCTCTTTAAATGCTCAAGAAGCGATATTTTTAAGTGCGATCGAGTTTACAAGCTGCGAGCTTGAAACAGCACATCTTAATAAACAATTAACAAAATCATTTTAAAGCAAGCCTCTTAACTTTTTTGTTAGCAAATGAAATTTAAAATTGTAATTCCGCGAAGTTTTGCTTGACAAGCTTAGCTGCGCTACGCTACGCTAAGTAGCCGGTTATATTGAAGTCTTGAGCACCACTCGATTGTTTATTGCCTCTCTGACCGTCCAACGTGTAACCTGATTTGGGTACAGACGACTACAAAAGAGTTGCAAAAGTTTTGAAAAAGAAAAATGTATCGTCTGTACACTTACAGAATTTAATAGAAGAGGTTTTGAGCTCATTGCTTATGAGTTTATGTATGGTACTGAAAGTTAACCTGTTTTAAACATAAATTTCATCCGTTTTTCGTCTATAGCGATTTACTCTCGCATTGACAACTTTAGGGCGGTTTAGATAGAAACAATTTTACAAGTTTTAAGTTTTAAGCATTAGATACCTATCACCAACTTTTGTCGCTCAACTTAAAATACCTGATGAAATACCTGTCAGCTGCTCTTATATTCTTACTAGCAGCGCCCCGCGGTTTTACCCGCGTTGTGCCCGTTCCCGTGGGAATTTCGGGAATTTTTTTACATAAAAACCTTCCTCTTGAATCACTCTACCTATAACAAAAAACCGCATCAAAATCCGTTGCGTAATTTTAAAGATTTAAGCATACAGACAAACAGACACGAAACAGAGACGACTTTATTTTATACTATGTAGTGATTCAGTTTTAGGAAGAAGGTATACAATGTTTTCGATAAGGTATACAACGCATTTCAATGTTTTCGAATCAAATGACAAGACTCGCGTTGTCTTATGCTGTCAGAGCTGACGTACTATCGAAGAAAGGTATTGTCAGGTAACACGTATCGACGAAACGAATTTACCATCGAAGTAGAGACATCTATGGTAATGCCATGTAGTGTTTACATTCTCTTTGGTACGTCATTCGAACTAAAGTATGATACTAATTTTTTTTACATTTTTGTACTTTTGCGACCATCTGTACCTCTCGCATTATAAAGCAATTTTAATGTATTTTCTCATTGTTACTACTTGTTTTGTGTTCGCTAAAGGAAGGGTTGTGTATTGTTTTGGTTGTTGAGGAGGTAATTGGAATTTAACCGTTTATTGTATCAATTACGAGTATTTGTGCAATTGTAGTACTCCAATATTTGGTATCGGTAGTACTCCAATATTGTCTAAGACTGTTTACTGAAGCTGAGAGCTTTCATATTATTTATTTATCTGACATTTTGGCGCCAGCACCGTGGTTATAGTGAAGTGAGTAACTAAGTTCCACAGAGCATAGAATCACATCACCGCTGCACCGCCGCGCCGGCCACTACGCGCGTGGTGATTCTTTGCTCTGTGCTAAGCTCAATGAGTTAAGTTGCGAACCCTGGTGTTTGGAGCTTTTATACCACACAAAGGCTTCTAACATTGTCTAAGGTTGAGTTCCAGGACAAATGAAATTTTTCGCGTCTAAGGTTCATTCATGCATTCATTTCGATTAGGTTGGCCACTGCAACCTTGGTGTCGGAATTTTTAGACGGTCTAAAAGCCTCCGACATGGTCTGACGTTATCGTTATGGTATGACACTATCGGCCACCCATCCAAGTAGGGGTCGAGCTGCACGTTGCTTAACAATCGCAATGAACTAACATCGCTTAGTCAAACTACGCCATGAGCGCTAGTGATAAAGGTTCTTTTATCCCTGATCAAAAGGCTTTTTCTTCACCCCTACACTCTAAAACTGACCTAAAGCCCTAGGCGTGCTGCTAGCAGAGCAGTAGCCGTCGTCGCGGACGCTCCGCCCCCCGGGGGTGCCGCTGGGTCTGCTCAGCAGCGCCGGGCTCGCTCGCTGCTCCTCGTACGACGGCGCCGAGTGAGTCACCACTCCAGTCCCGGTTAGGGAGGCCTGCGGAGGGAAAGATAGAGTAAGTTCGAGAAGGTCAGTGGCCACCTTTGTGTCGGAGGTTTTAAACCGCATAAGAGCTCTGACATGGTCTTGAATTGAAACAACCGGGACCGACTGCTTAACGTGCCCTCCGAAGCACGGTAGCGCTCACATAGAAAAACCACTATCGGCCACCCATCCAAGTAGGGGCCGAGCTGCACGTTGCTTAACAATCACAATGAAATGACATCGCTTAGTCAAGCTAGGCCACGAGCGCTGCTACGGAAAGATGATGAGCAATGAAGATCAATACGAAATCTGGATAAGTGTGATTCATGTAGGATCATGGATTGTGTAATGATAATGAGGTCTTACCATCGTGTGAACTTTGTCTGTGTAGTCCTTGTCATAGTTGGTGGGTCGCGGCCGCGGCGCGGGCGGGTCTGGCTTGACCACGGAGTCGGATCCGTTTGGGTCCTGCTAGACATGCAGGACAATCAATATTTACAGGACAAATCCATATAAGTAAGGTATATAACCTTTAAAAAGTGCACACACAGTTAATGAGACCCGATCTAAGCTTTAAGCTTGTGTTATGGAAGCTAACTCACTGATACAACTACTTAAACATATACACAAACACTTTATACGAATTTATAATTGACATTCAGACGTCGTGGCCAACAACTATGTCTTCACATATTGTTGACTCCGTTGAATCAAACCCACAGCCCCCGACACAGTAAACGCTCTCACTGCTACTGTGCCAACGGGCTTGTCAATATATCATTAGCAATTTACAAACTCGCTCTATGTAAATAACCTTAACGGTAGATCATTATAGATTTTTTATAAGTCAATAGGCACTGTCGCTTGTACTGTGGCACCCTCTAAAAGTAAAAATCTTAAAGGACAAAACACTTAAACCGTAATTGAGTTGTAAAAGTTGAATCTAATTAATGGAAGTACAAAGTTTAGGTTTGGTCGTTAATTTTATTTTGTTTTTAAAAGTAATTAGTTAAAGTCAAGGGTAGGTTCCAATAGTTGTCTCTAATATCTCTGAGAAATAAACAACTTATTTTTCAATAATTTAGATATTTAAGCACTACTTTTTCTAGATCATTTCAGATAGACCTAAAGGGCTGTTAACATCTATACTAATATTATAAAGAGGTAACATTTGTAAGTTTGTTTGTTTGTATGTTCGAATTATTCAATTATTCAAATCGGACTGATGATTCCCGAGATTACCTCGACCTGTATTATATATTTGACTAACCCGTTGGCACACTGGCGGTGGGAGCGATTACTGTGTCGGGGGTTGCGGGTTCGATTCCCGCCCGGAGACAACAATATGTGAAGACTAGTTGTTGGCGACGACTTCTGGTTGTCAATTATATATTCCTTTACAGTATTTGTGTATGTATATGTAGTAGTATCAGTGAGTTAGATTCCATAATACAAGCATAGACCTTACTTTGGGTCTAATTAACCGTGTGGGAATTTGTCAGGGTATATATTATTATTAATTGCGAACATTTTCAAAGCAACTGGAGCGAGCGAGAGAACTATTCTGAAACTGCCTTGACTCAAATACTCGTAGCACATGTGTAGTGTGTGTACATACCGCGTGTCGGTGCGGCGAGGAGTCCCGCCGGGAGCCGCTACTTGACGACCTGTTGCTGTCTGTACCAACACATAAATTGCACTCGTTAATCTATACTAATATTATAAAGCTGAAGAGTTTGTTTTGTTTGTTTGTTTGTTTGTTTAAACGCGCTAATCTCAGAAACTACTGAACCGATTTGAATAATTCTTTCACTGTTAGATAGTCTATTTATCGAGGAAGGCTATAGGCTACATTTAATCCCGAAATTCCCACGGGAACGGGCACAACGCGGGTAAAACCGCGGGGCGCTGCTAGTACTATACATATTACTTTGCTGGAAATAATGTTTTTGTTAAAGAAGGAATGAACAAGTACAGGGAGTTCATTCTGTTTGTCTGTTTGTTTGCTCATCAAATCCTTCTCACTGTACTTCGGTGAGATAGGAGGCATTTGCCCAGCAGTGGGACATTACAAGCAAATATTTTTTTCTAAATTAAGCTAAGCCTAAGAATCCAATTGATACTCAACTAACACTGACACAACCAAAACTAGTCTACGACTATATCCCTTCAAGTATCGATGAGGAAGACATTTTGCTTAATCTATACCTAAAACTATGTTTATATTGACTGAATTTACAAGCTGCGAGCTGCAGGTAATAGAACACGCCTTAATGACTTTTAAACTCAGACATTACGTCACAATTGGGCTTTTGAAAAAAAAAATGGTTTTTTTTATGTACTTATTTTAAAATTTTATTATTAATAATATTGATATTTAAAGCAAAAAACTTAAAAAAAATGTTTTTCAATTAATTATAAACAATTAAAAATTGATGAAATTTAAATAAAAATCACGTGACTATAAACGCGCCATGATTGGTCACCATAGTTGTGACGTCATAATGTTATAGCTATTTAATAACAGTCCAGCGTTTACGGCTGAAACGGCGGAGTGAAAACTAACATTATGACGTCACACGCGCTCGGGTTTGTTCGGGAGCTGTCTTCGGTACTGGATTCAAAAATTAATTTTTATTTTGAAATAACTTTTGAATTATTGCGAAAAAATAAAATAAAAATAGTTTTGTTATAAAACTAATATATAATCTTTCCATTTATCACAAAATTTTTTTTTTTCAAAAGCCCAATTGACAAACAACAAAACTTTCCTTGTTATTCACCAAATTAGATTAAAGTGTCTCAATCTTAACGTAAGCCTAAATAACATAGTCCTATAAACCTGCTAAACACAAGATCCTACTCAAGATAAGCCCGCCCCGCTCCGGCCCGCCCTCGCCCAGCAATCTCTCAATCGCCCTGGGCAACTTGTTACGTTTGATCCTATACAAATAGGAGGTGACCTTACGGTTGCGGGACTTTACTTTTCATTATCTACCGACCATTATGATTTAGCTAAAAACTGTTTTTGATTTCATAGGGCGGATTGCATAAGCGTTCTCAATCTAGCGCATTAAGATATGTTTGTGCAAAACGATAAACAAATGTCCGTTTCAAATAGTGTTATATTCGGTGCAACATAAAATATAATTTTAAAAGAACATGAACAAGCTGATTTTGTTTTAAACATATTAAGGTCCTAAATTGATTTTAAAGTTCTTGAGCAAGCCGCCTATAAATGTGTTTTAAGACGTGCACAGACAGATGGACTGTACCCATATTATGATACTGGAATTTTTTTTTCTAGTTTTGAATTTGGTTTTTTTAAACGTAGATTTTATATCCCTCCCGTCTCCGCATCGTGGCACACTCCCACCTCCGCATCGTAGCACACTCCCACCTCGGTATCGTAGCACACCGCCTACGCATCGTAGCACACTCTCACCGCCGCATCGTAGCACACTCCCACCTCCGCATCGTTGCACACTCTCACCGCCGCATCGTAGCACACTCCCACCTCCGCATCGTAGCACACTCCCACCTCCGCATCGTAGCACACTCTCACCGCCCCGCATCATACCACACTCCCACCTCCGCATCGTAGCACACTCCCGCCATCGTAGCGTCGTAGTACATCCCACCACATCTTGTTAAAATCACATCTTCCTTTGCCGCGTAGAATCCAATATAAGTTTAAACTAAAACGATTACTGATATCTCGGGCAAAAAAGACATTAACCTTTCTATGTGAACCTAGTGCATAGAAAACAGGTTATCGAACCTAGTTCCTAGTCTAGACTACTTTGTCACCGCTCAATGAATGAACACATTAGTGCACGTTCAGAAAAGCTCAACAGTTTGTTTACGCGCTTACACTCTAAAGTTACGGAAATATGTAGGACCTTATTAATTTACGTATTAAGAACATTTTAGCTATCAAATCGTTTGTCACTTTCTAACATTCGCAATTTTCTGAAGAGCAAAAGAGACAAAACACAGTGTAACAGTGTTTTAGTTCCACCGCGTTTATTAATGAGGCGGGGTAAAGTTTATGTTAAATTGTGTTTACACTTTTTCACCTTATTAGTCCTTAAAGTCATTACCTTAAGGTGCATTTCCATTGAAGCGGAGCGGAGGAGCCTAATCGACCAATCACAATGAATTGAAATGTCAAACAAGACATTGATATTGTCAAAATCTTTTGATAATGCGTTGTTGTTCGTCATTTGAGCTCCGAGAACCAGGTGAAAAAGTGTAAACGTGTATAAGACGTTGACTGTACCTGTAGGAATTGAAAAGCGTACTCTATTATTATAAAACAGGAACTTAAAATAATAAGTATTATCCTGTAATGTCCCACTGCTTGGCAAAGGCCTCTCATCTCACTGAAGATATCAGTACAGTGAGAATTAAGCGTAATCAACACGCTTGCCAAATTTTGGTTGGTGATCTCAAACCCGAAACGTATTGAAAAGTAGGAAACATGTTTTCGCTCAACCTGAGAATTGAACCCGGGATCTCAGTCTTGGCAGGCGAGTGCACATACCACTAGACCGAGGAGCTACAGCTACTTGAAATTCTCAAAATCCTATTCGTTAATCATTTTCAATCAACCTTACCTGATCAATTTATTATCGAAGGAGCGATGTGGGAATACCTTTTATTATTGGATCAAGTAAAAATCAAATGTACTTATAGCAGGGTTCATTAAGAATGTATTGGGTACCGTCAGAGACGATGGCGGTTGACGAAAATAGTTTCTACTACAGATATGACGCAACCAACATCTTATTTTCTCATACTTACAGACGTAGATAAATCATGTAGTTAAAACTTCATTCGCATTAAACGATTTTATAAAACGCAATAAAATGGTATACAAAATTATATATTTGCACGTCACGAGTTTTTAAAACGTGCGAGTCATGTCTCATTCTTTATACATAATTATGCAATGTATGGGATATGAAATTATATCACCGCAGATTTATATGATGCGTTAAAAAAGCGCGCTCGTGCGAATGACACACTTAGAGCGTTTTCACATTATCCGATCCGATATCGGTGTCGGACGCCGATCCGATATCGGGGTAAGTCAAATGTATGAAATATGATCCGATATCGGGCCGGACAATATGAAAGACAGGTACATATTCCATACATTTTACTTACCCCGATATCGGATCGGCGTCCGACACCGATATCGGATCGGATAATGTGAAAACGCTCTTAGGGTGAGTACCATTAACGCGGAACGGAGCTGTACGGGCCTAGATTCACCAATCACAGTCTTCTTCTTCTTCTTCTTCTTCATCGAGTGGATGGTCAACCTGACCAATCCTGGTGTCAGAGTTATTGAGCCGCCAAAGGCCTCTGACGTGGCTCATGTAACGACTACTATCCGTAGAAAGTAACTGGGACCGACGGCTTAACGTGCCCTCCGAAGCACGGAATCATCTTACTTTTCGAGCAATCAGGCGATTCAGCCTGCAATGCCCTAACCAAACTAAGGAAAGTCTCACAAAGAGATTTTTGTGAGATATCCACAATCGAACCTGGAACCTCCGGGTCGTGAGCTGGGCGCTCAAACCACAAGACCACGGAGTCTGTTAAAAACGAAGCATTGACATTGTCGGAATCAACACTGTAATTGGTCTTTTGAGCTTCGCACAGCTCCACTCCACTTGACACCCTTGACACTTTATAGACATGTAGTTGTCGTACCTCTGTTGTTTCGGAGGTCCCCCGCGCCCACGCTGTTACCCAGCACTGGCATCTCCGCCATGCCGCCGCCTACTGCACTCCTTGCTTCATTCTCCTTCACCTGTACAAACAAATATATTGAACACTACCTGTGCCCCGCGGTTTCACCCGCAGCGCCCCCGATCCCATGGGAGTTTTGAGATTTTTATTCCTTATTTTTCTTATATAAAAACCTTGTCCTGACAATAAGGAACACATTAAAAAAAGAATCATCCAATTTGGTGCTGTCGTTCTGAAGTTATGCGCTTAGCAACACATTTTGCGATTCATTTTTATATTATAGATTAGTACACTCATTAAAAACAGAGTCGAAATTATGACGACATTTGTCAAAATAGAGTCGGAACATGAGAAAAGTTAGTGTGCATTTCCATTAAAGCGAAGTGGAGTTGTACGAAGTTCAATTGAGCAACCGGAGCGCGGAGTCAATGTGTTGTTTGACAATTTCAATGCGTCGTGATTGGTCGATTAAGCACCGGACAGCTCCGCTCCGCTTCAACGGAAAAGCACCCTTATAGGATTATGGTTAACTCTGGAGATAATTTAATCTGGGGTTTCTTTAGATTGAGTAAGCTCAAAATAACGCGAGCGAAAGGTGAGTAAATTGGAATAAATGACATCTCATATTTTATGAAGCTTACCAGCTCGCAGTCTAAACAAACCAAAATACTAGCTGAGCCCTGCGGTTTCACCCGCATTTATTTAGTCAATTCTTACCGTTTAAACCTTCCCTGGACTTTCATGAATATTTAAAGACCAAAGTTAGCCAAATCTGTTCAGCCGTTCTCGAGTTTTAAGCAGACTAACGAACAGCAATTCATTTTTATTTATATAGATAGATAGATAGATTATAAAGCTGCAGAGTTTGTTTGTTTGTTAGACCGCGCTAATCTCAGGAACTACTCGTCCGATTTAAAAACAATATTTCAGTGTTGGATAGTCCACTTATCGAGGAAGGCTATAGGCTATTTTTCATTTCGAAATTCCCACGGAAACGGGCACAACGCGGGTGAAACCGCGGGGCGCTGCTAGTATACATATATACGATGACCTTTTATTTTACTAGCTTCTATTATTTACTACTGCGTGTATTCTATCTCTACTATAATAACTTAAACCTTGGAAATAATCAAATAACCATAAATTGTACGTGAATTAAACTAAATTAATTATATTTTTCATTTCACTCAATTTACTCACTTGCGTTTAGTCAAAGCAATTTGAGTTTTAACATAAGGGAATAGAGTTTACAAAATAACGTATTAAAGACGTGTTGTCTATCATATTAAAGTAAGGGTTGTCGAGTTAAATAAACAAACTACTACTTGAAATAACTTTCTTAATCCGGGTGATAAAAGTATCTATAGTAACTACTTTAAAAGAGTTAAGTACCGGCAGAGATGCCTTTTTGATTGACTTATCTAATACTAGCAGCGCCCCGCGGTTTTACCCGCGTTGTGCCTTTTCCCGTGGGAATTTCGGGAATTTTTTTACATAAAAACCTTCCTCTTGAATCACTCTACCTATTACAAAAAACCGCATCAAAATCCGTTGCGTAATTTTAAAGATTTAAGCATACAGACAGACAAACAGACAGACACGAAAAAGAGACGACTTTATTTTATACTATGTAGTGATATAAAATTCTCGTGTTGCAGTGTATTAGTTAAACTCCTCCGAAACGGCTTGCCCGATTCTTATAAAATTTTGTGTGCTTATCGGGTAGGTCTGAGAATAGGACATCTATTTTCCATTCCCCTAAATGTTAAGGGCATACAACCCTAAATTTGTAACCCTCTACGATCAACCCCTATATTGGGTTGTGGGTAGAACCACCGCGCGGGACAGCTAGATTACAATACATATAATATTTTCGATTCCATTGTGATCCTTCGCTTCGCTTTTATATAAACGCACCCAAGAGTTAGGATGCATTTCCATTGAAGCAGAGCGGAGCTGTGCGGAGCTCAATCAGTCAATCACAACGCTTTGACATTGTCAAACAAAGCTTTGACATTGTCAAACAAAGCTTTGACATTGTCAAACAAAGCTTTGACATTGTCAAACAAAGCTTTGACATTGTCAAACAAAGCTTTGACATTGTCAAACAAAGCTTTGACATTGTCAAACAAAGCTATGACATTGTCAAAATCTTTACGTTATGCATTGTGATTGGGCAATAGGGTATTTGACTGACATCAAAAGTGTACAATTTAAGAGATAAATTTAGTAAAATAAAAATTATGATCAAAATTGAAATCAGAAAAAAAATTAATAAAAAATTATAAGCTCTGCTGAATGCTTCTGTCCTATTCCTTTCTTCTAAAACGATTTTATATATGCGATTTTATATGTCTACGGCGCTTCAAGCTTGTGACGTCACAGGCTAGTAGTGCTGTCTCTGTCTAAAAAACTTTGACAACTAAAGCAACTTTGAAGAAGAAGAATAAAGATTGATATATTTTTTGTCATATACCCTATTGAGTTCAGCTCTGTCATATACCCTATTGAGCTCTACTCTGCTGGTATGTAAACGCACGCAAGAGTTATACATATTTTTGAAATGAGATTTCATTTCAAATAGTTATTAGTTTTAGCTGGTCTGACCTCATTTTGTTATTAGCTCAAACTTTTCCGTGGAATATTGTCAAATATAACTTTGAAATGTGGTTTATATTTTGCAGCTTCAAATATACTTTGTGGGGATGCACGTTATTAGTACTGTTTTTAATAGATGGATGATGTTTCGTTCCAAGTGCAGAATATTTTTAATTTTTTCATGACAGTAAATAAGAGAATTTCTATTCGGATTATTATACTTACTACTCAATGTATATATTCAAGTTGACGAATTTTCAAAATTATTGATTATCAAAAGTTTTATTCCAGAATCTCATATACATTTAACTTTAACGTTAATTTAAAGTTAACGTCGTTTATGCCTCATTTACCTATTCGTCAGAAATGTTTTTTTAGCAAATTTTTTTTCGTCATTTTCGATAGTGTCAACCCTACCGCCATGTAAGGGTGTGATCGAGCTAATTAATTAGTGACTAAGAGGCCGTGAGGGACCCGGCTTTTGATTCGCATGCCTCTGGATAATTGTGTACGCTTCATACTTCCTACTCCCATTCACGTACTGCAAAAATATTCTGATGTTTATTTTTAGATTCTATTTCTATGAAACTATATTAAATACAGCTGTCATCGCAATAAAATAGTAATTAAATTAAACAAATAAAGTACCGAAATGGTAGTTGTCATTATCGTGATTCTACATTAAACACAGTATAATCATATTTTTTCATATTCCAATCTAAAATAATCAATATTTCAATCAAATTATTCGAGAAACTTCAAGAAACGAAGAAACTTTCAGGACTACGGCACTAGACATCTCGTAGCTCGTAGCACCGCGTAGCACTTTCGTAGTCGTAGCTCCGTAACAGACTACGGCGTAGTATTGACAAATTAATTGCACTTGGCAAAGTCGATGATTTTAATTAATTTTGAAAATACTTTTTACTTCAGAGTTTATTTGAAAGATATTTCTAAGTGACAGACGTCAGTTTAGTCCTAACCAAGTTCCTAACACCGCGATGACATTGAGCAAGTATAGAATTTGCAAGACGGTGAGTTTGAAGCCGGTGAGTTTGAAGACGGTGAGTTTGAAGCCGGTGAGTTTGAAGACGGTGAGAAAATGGCGATTGATACACGTTATATTTCAAAGTCTGTGTTTACTATCAGTAAACATGGATAAATTGTGTGAGTAAACTAGTACATAATGAATACTAGAAGCCGAAATTAAAGCTTTTAAACTCTCTCTCTCTCTCTCTCTATCTCTCTCTCTCTATCTCTCTCTCTCTCTCTCTCTATCAAAACTTGTTGATGTAATTTAGCTTTCCTTTTTTACGATCTATTATCAAAATCGCAAAAGTTGACTATTTTAGTAGACTCTTTTACAGCAAAAGGTCAAAAACGAACATTAAGCTTCAAAATGACCACTAAATGTTGCCAAAATCAGATATTTTGAGTACAGTAACTTTATGATCCTGTCGGCCATTTTATTCGGCGGCCAGCTGCGCCCTACGGCTCATGATATTAAATGAATATCATAAACTATTACAATTAATGTCATGTTTTGTTTGATACACATCTGCTGGGGTCGCCCGCGGCGTAGCGGTAATACGGACGTTCCACAGCGAAGCTGGGTTTGAAAACAAAAATAGAAAATTATTTTTTTAAATCTGGCATTTTTTTTCGGTAACATTTTTTGTAACGTAGAATAAGTAATCAGTATAAATAAAGGAATCACTAATTTTTTTTTGTCCACTCCGTGCAAAAGATACATGAATTATTATTAATTGATGTATTAAACTTACAACACACTTCTTTTGACATTGTTGCAAATACCTTCATGCTCATTTAATCATCATATAGTTTAGTTCAAAACATCCCAAAACATAGAGTCATAAAAGAGCTCACTCTAACTACCCATTCTCCTTAGCTAAATTCTCCAAACAGTTAACAATACCTCTCTATTAATAATTAGTTGTTTACGTCACCGCAGCTCGGTGCAGTTGACAAGTCGGGGTCTTCACGCACACGAGTGCATTGCAGTCACGTGGGCTCAGACAGAATGGTTCATTTATAGAGAGATGCTTTATAGAAAGATTTTTTTTTTTGTATATAAATTCACTCACCGTTAATTAGACCCAAACTAAGCTCTAAGCTTGTAATCTAACTAACTGATACCACTACATATACATACAAAAATACTTTATAAGAATATATAATTGACACTCAGACGTCGTCGCCAACAACTATGTCTTGACATATTGTTGACTCCGGGCGGGAATCGAACCTGCAACCCCCGACACAGTAAGCGCTCTCACTGCCACTGTGCCAACCAGCTTGTCAATAAATTAAAGTGCCTAATCATATTTAGAGACGTCAATTGATGCCTTTGGAAAAGTTAATATGTATTTTGTAACATGTGCGAAGAAATAACATCAATTAGTTAAGATACACATAGTGCGGGCGTGGGCGGGAGCGTGTCACGTGACTTCGTATTCCTAGTATTTAGGTTTTTCGAATAACTCAGGTACAAACCAGTTACTTTGTATACTGGTTTCTTAAGTCTTCTGTGACCACGGTTCCTGTAAAGGATCCGAAACGTCAGATAAAAATGTAAAAAAGAGAAGTGTATCCGTAAAAGTAGTTTCCATTCAAAATCAAACATGTGACAAAACTAGCCGTGCTCGACGGTTTGGCCTGCATTGTGCTCGTTGCCGTAAGATAAAACATAGCCTTGCTTTTGAATATGGCGACCCAATACAAAAATAATTATTCTAATCAGAACCATATTAGAGATAACCCGAGATTAGCCCGAACATACAAATAAAATTACTTTACCTCTTTATACTTGTAATAGACAGACTTGGTAGACATTTTTCAGAGCTCAAAACCGGTCACCGCTCAGTCACAAACCAAAACAAATCACTTAAAACATCTACCATAAAAACATTAATAAAAACACCAAACAAAATAAAAATCTCAACATTTTACAAGTAATGGATACCTCAAAATGGCAATTTAAAATATATAAAACGTTAAAAAGGAAATTGAATTTCGTCTTAAACGATGTTATCAGAAGGTTGGAGTTGTGTTTACTTAGAGCTGGCTAGATTTAGTTCTATTTTACCTTTAGAGCTGAGGCCATTGTATTCAGAACATTCTTTAGACTGACTTGTAAATAATGTAATGCTAACTGACTCTTGTTAGTCATATTATCTTTACAATACTTTTGGATTGGATTTGGATTGACTTTTCGATGCGAAAAAAGTTGTCTTGCATCAGTCTAACGACATTTGTTAGTACGATACCTTTAGTTTAGACAAAATGTCTATGACAAACAAAAAATCTGTTTAACGTGTTGTCTCTAGTATCGTCCGAACCCGCAACCCCCGACACAGTAAGCGCTCTCACTGCCACTGTGCCAACGGGCTTGTCTAAATGTCTTGTTTCGATGGACCAAAATTGTATTGACTTTTGACATTTGGTATTCTTCTAGGAATTAAACAAGTCTATGATTTCATTGAGTCTCAATTAAGACCTAATTAACATACATTTGTTATTCAGATAGAAACAAAATATCATTGACTATTGACAATTATTGTCTTGGCAAAATTAAAATGGTTTCTAGTTGAGTTTAATTTTTTTACTATCACAGCCTTCAGTAAACGCAGAATGCCTGGAACAGAAGTTTCCAAGACTAACAAGAAACTGAACCTACTTTATCACTTCTTTATCGCAATCAATTTCCCTCCAATAAGCCACTATTACACGATTAGTTAATCAGCGCACAGACCCCGACACTGTCTATAAAACGCCGTGACAAGCCCAGCAAAAATCAGTCAGTTAAACACATGATAACGTGACACGGCACGCTAAATTGAGCGTGAACACCCTTAACAATGCCACTGACCTTGTGTGAGCGCGAATATAATAATTTTAAATCCCAAACGCGTCGAATATCTAGATAATTATTTATAGGTCGTTACGGGAATAAAAAATGTTACTTATTCGAATTCGTTTTGTGACGGTTCTACGGTTTACGAGTTTCTGTGGAAGATATTTCGGTGAAGTGTTGAGAGATTCATATACGTAGTACGTAGGTATGCACAGACGTATAAAAAGGTTTTTTTATAATCTCTGTTTATTTGTAAGGGCTTATCTCAGAGACTACCAATCCTATTTGAATCATTATTTTTCCACATTCAACGTGAAGGTTATAGGATATTTTTCATCCCGAAATTCCTAAGAGAACGGGCACAACGCGGGTGAAACCGCAGGGCGCTGCTAGTAGGTGCTTCATAGCCATGACTATAACATAAGAACGAGATGGTATGCAGTTGTAATTTCTGATCGCAAGGGTACCTCCTGCTGATTTAAATGTGACAGAATAATCATAAAATAGGGGAAAATATCTTTACAGGAACCCAGGCATAACGCGGGTAAAACCGAGGAGTGCTGCTGGTACACAGTAAAAAAGGCTCTAAAACGTAATGTCAATATTGTTAAATGTTGTATGGAAGATGTCATATAATAAATAGAATGTCAGAATTGTACCGTGGATACTAACCGCACTCAGAGACTTCCATTACATCGACACTCAACTAATGACGTAACTTTTCATACATTGTCACAATCACTCATTAAATCTCTACATGATCTCCACTAAAGAAGCATTTAACGTCTTTGAGTAATAAATAATAGTAATAAATAATAAATTTTGTATTCATAAAAAGTATACAATGATATCTTAAATCTAGTTGCTGGGGTCCCCCTTTTAGGCGTTAGCCTGTGCCAGTAAAATCCCGCTCTTCCATACAAGTTTTACATCATTAATATATTGTACACTATTTGACATTTATTGCAAAATTTAAATTTAGTCATCACTAATAGAGTACAGATGTTATACTCTAAATAACATGTTATTAAGGTTGGCAACCTCAATAATAAATATTTATTCAGGTTATGGTTAGCTTCTTGAGTTGCAGACCCCTAAAAACTGGAGATCTCTATCAAATCTTGAAATAGAGATGACATTTGAATGAGAGATCACCTTTGTGCTCTCTTGTGGCAAATTAGATATCGTAATACCGACTCGCATGTTATATCCAACTTTATAACTAACTATGTAGATACTAGCACCGCCCCGCGGTTTTACCCGCGTTGTACTCGTTCCCGTGGGAATTTCAGGATGAAAAGTAGCCTATAACCTTCTCGTTGAACGTGGCTATCCATTACAAAAAGAAATTTTCAAATCGGTCAAGTAGTTTCTGAAATTAGCGCGTTCAAACAAACAAACAAACTCTGCAGCTTTATAATATTAGTATAGACTATAGATTTTTATGTAGATACTAGCTGCGCCCCGCGGTTTCACCCGCTTTGTACCCGTTCCCGCGGGAATTTCGGGATGAAAAATAGATGTTGGCCGATTCTCAGGCCTACTCAATATGCTCACAAAATTTCATGAGAATCGGTCAAGCCGTTTCGGAGGAGTACGGGAACGAACACTGTGACACGAGAATTTTATATATAAGATTTTAAGGTTTTTGTATATCTGCTTATAAGTGTGTTCTTTATACCAAATTTCGAAATTACCGGTAACATTGGTTTGTCTATAAGAGTAATCTCGTTAAAGAGATGAGCAATATATCTCTGTACTGTACTGCGCTCAGGCCACATTTAAATAGTATCGGGCGCGAAAAGAGCATTTTAATTGCACTTTATTTTCAGAGCACCATTAAATCTCTCGGGGACAGTAGACATATTTCTTTACTTGTATGCTAGACGAGCTGGAGTGAAATTTGTAAATAGTAGCTAAGCTCTCTTAGTGGTTGTGTCAACTTCACATCGGTAGCGTTTGACAGAGACAGCGCTCTACAAAACCAAAACGAACCCACTATCTATCTCTCTCTAAGAGACTACAGATTATGTCAGTCACCACTGAATGTACTCAGTACCAGCATTAAGTTAGTTGTCAAAGAAGCGACCGCATCACAGAGCACAGAGTTCGTCATTCCAAGGGTGATTATGAAGCGAAACAAACTAATCGTACCGTTAGCAGAACAAATAAAACTATGCAGTCACAAAACGGTATTGGGATAACTGGGACATTTTTTGAAAGCTTAAAAATTGAGTATAGCGTAGAACAGTTGAAGCGTATTTTTTTTTCAATATATTTTTTGACATATTTGCGTTTTTTTAGCAGCTGACACAATAAGGATGGGTCTTACAATTTATTGGCTCAGATGTTGCTGAAAAAAATTTTTTTTTGTTTGTTTGACAGCTTGAACGTATTCTTCCAACGGTACCCCACCGGCTCGCAATAAACCGCACTCTAATGAATACGAGACGTTCCCGCCGTTTAGTTTCAAGGACATTATTGTTTGGCTGCATTTAATTATAACATCGCTTCTTGGTTTAAAACGACTGCATGAAAAAGCAATTAAAAACTTCAACTGAACTTTTTAAAATGTTTTATTTAGTAAATTAAATGATATTTTGATATATAAATGAAATTATCAATATAGACTTTTACTGGCGCACTTAGACACGAAACAGCGCTTTGTACTTAACAGACATTAAACAGAGTATAAAATCATGAACTTTTTAACAAACATTACGGATAACGAACCGTTTTTAACCCATTCTTAGATAAAAAATATCTAATACTCGCGCGAAATACTTCGAATTTGTTTATCACATTTTATTGTAATCTTCCCACCCAGCCTGCGACTTAATCCGTCGCATTATATATTTTATATTCGAAGATCATCGTAACGTTACTTATTGGGAAAATATATTTAAAAAGATATCCTCTTTTTGCTACAACTTATGGGTGACACGGTGCATGCGATAGCGATAAGCGAAAGCGACTTGCGATAGCGATGAGCGAATGTAACGCCTTCGATTAAACTTCTTCTTCTTCGATGAAACTTGTAAAATATCTGAATCTAAATGAGACACCCGCCCGACCTAAATAATACCTGTGAATTAAACATGTATGTAGGTACCCCGACATTGATAAATGACACTTCAGGTTTTTTGCACAAAAAAACAATTGTTTTGTGTTGCGCGAATATACTGATAAGCGATGTAACTGTCAGGTACCAGCCAATCAGAGATATTTTTGGGGAATTTCTGTCAAATTGCAGCAATCAGGACTATGTGCTGTCAAACTGTAACCAATCAGAGGCTACGCAGCCACTGTGTCGCTTTCAAACAACGCGGCCCTTTATACTTACATCAAATAACTACCTACTTAGTAGCAAAATTCAGAGAAATACTCGCTTGATACAGCTTCCGGCTCTCAAAAAGGTCTATTAGAATGTAACCTTTTCACAAGTAGAATATCATATGTACGGATGATAATTCACTTCCGGTATGTTTGTTATAAAAGAGGTACCACATAAAAACGAATTGCTAAAAAGGAGGTTTGTTTCAATTCGGGATTTATATTTTTAAATGTATTTTGGGCCGACAACAACAACATGCTACATTGCTATGCATCGTAGTTTATTACCATATAACATTACGATGATGGTCTGCGACATAAATGTCAAAACGTAACATATCTAACAATGGTGCTATCCAATAATCTTTCCATTAAATTCAAACGCAGCTTAGGTACAGAAACGTAGTTCCAAATAACAAGCTCCTTAGCACAGTGGCATGTGAGAGGGCTTACTGTGTCGGGGGTTACGGGTTCGATTCAACGGAGTCAACAATATGTGTAGACATAATTGACTTCATATAAAGTATTTGTGTATGTATATTACATAATATCAGTTAGTTAGATTCCATAATATAGGCATACCGCCTTATTTATATTTAACTAAAACGTGTTTTAAAGTGTTTTGTCTCTTTCACTCTTTGACAAAAAGCGTATGTCGGAAAGGGACAAACCATTTGATAGCTAAAGTGCTGTTTATAAGCGTTTATGAATAAGGCTAGCAGTATAGTTTGGGTATAAGGGTGCGTTTCCATTGAAACAGCTGAGATGTGAGAATTGTAAAACAAAGCAATTGACATTGTCAAAATCTTTTCGTAATGCCTTGTGATTGGTCGATTGAGCTTCGCACAGCTCCGCTCCGCTTCAACACAAACGCACCCTAATTGTGAAAATAAACGTGACATAGCATAGATGTAGTACAAAGCTTCCCCAACCCTCGTACTAAGCCTGCACCAAGACCTCACCGCTGCACTTAGCTCTCATTACCAACCTGAATACAATTGTACAATATTTCAAGGCAAATTCTATTGTTTACCGCACACTTTGCTCTAAAGCGGTTGAATTATGAACTCTATTTATTTCAAGTGTGCTATTTCATTTAAGCCGATTATTTAACATCCTTGAAATTGGATGAACTTACGTCCGTACTCAGAAACGTCAAATGCTTCCTTTGAAGAGATTTAGTGAGTGATTTTGACATGTAATGTTTGAAAAATGACGTTTATTGGTTAATTGCCGATTTAATTTTCGTCTTGCTAATGTCATAAACACGATACATGCCATGTTTTAATCGTTTAAAAATGATACTAGTGACTAGTGCACTATCAAGAATAGTAGTTTATGCAACGTCATATAAAGAAGGGTATTAAAACACGAGTGTGAGTTTATGAAACGAGCGCAGCGAGTTTCATAATAGTAACGAGTCCGAGTATCCACTCGAAACGTCGGGTACGTATTTTAGTAAAATACGTTAAAATATCTAACGCGATAAGACCCGTTTCATTTATTATAATGAGTGCAAATCGTGTGAGTTTAAAAAGTATGTTAGCAAACCGATACGGGCCGGAAATTGCAAATAAAATTCGTCAACTTGAATTTCTTCGAAGGAAAAAAGTGTGCTTGGAAACATCGTTGACATTTTTAACAAAATGTCGCGATTGGGACTTATTACCTACATGTGTTCGTATAAAACCGCGTAGTGACATTGCACATTCGAGTGAAATTCTACGGCATGCGAGTGTTCGACTGTTAAAACAGATTATCCGTAACAATTATTGTGAGCTGGACGGTGTACAGCGTAGTTTGTTCCAATTACATTGTGAGTGTAGTGCGGTGTTGTCTCGCGATGACTTTGATTTTTGTGACCGAATAACGTTCGAGCAAGTGAGTCGTATTTTCGAAACAAGCGAAAGAAGACATGACCGGAAGTTCGACAGGTTATTAAAACGAAGCAGCAAATCGAGGATACCGTCTGAGCAAAGCAACAGTGTAATTAACATCTCGGATACAGACCTGGACACTGTGACTCATAGGGTTTTATCAAATGGGTTAAATTTTGCTACTACCCCCAAAAAGATACCTTACGAAACCGTCATTAGCAGCATAGAAGAGGCCATAATCCGGAACAAAGTACCCGCTGCCGACGCTGATACCCTTAGGCAGGATGTAGCAGTCAGCCTACGGAAATCTAAGGTACCAAAGAGTAATATTACGGCGGAAGAGCGTACAGCACTTAAGATCTTGAGAGATAACGAAGACGTCCTCGTTCTTAAGGCCGATAAAGGTAACGCCACCGTCGTCATGAACTCGAAGGACTATGACTATAAAATGCAGGCTCTATTGAATGACGGTAACGTTTACAAACAAGTATCATACAACCCGACTGCGAGAGTCACAAAGAGGGTGCGTGCTGTCATTACTAATGACAGCACGCACCCTCTTTGTGACTCTCGACATTGTCCCTAATGACCGACATTGTCCCTAATGACTCATTAGGGACAATCAGAATCTTTTTACAGAGGAGGAGTTTCAGTACCTGTACAAGCCGAAAATCGTGCAACCACCGAAACTATATGGACTGCCCAAGGTACATAAAACCAACGTTCCACTGAGACCAATCGTGAGTCAGATTGACTCACCCAGTTACTACTTGGCCAAACATGTTGCGTCAGTGCTGCAGCCTCTCGTGGGAACTACTTCGTCCTTTGTGAAGGATTCGCGCCATTTTGTCGAGATCCTGGACAGTTTCAAACTGGAACCATCACAGGTCATGGTGAGTTTTGATGTGGAGTCCCTTTTCACCAATGTTCCGGTCGGAGACTGCTTAGATGTCATCAGGAAAAAACTTGCAGACAATAACATGCCGGAAGGGTACATGACAATTATACGAAACTGTTTAGAGGGGAGTTACCTTCTATATAAAGGCAAATACTACCTCCAAATCGATGGTGTTGCTATGGGTAGCCCTTTGGCACCGGTCATGGCCAATATTTGGATGGAACACGTCGAAACGCTGATAAATTTCCAGGCATATGGAGTGCGACTATGGAAACGTTTTGTCGATGATGTATTTTGTGTCATGAAAGGTAACATACCGGAAATCGAACAGTTTCTTATACATTTAAATGGCATTCACACTAACCTCAACTTCACCTACGAGGTTGAGAGAGACAGAACATTGCCCTTCTTGGATGTCAAGATTATGGTGCAACCAGATGGATCCCTTAAACACACCGTCTATAGAAAACCCACTCACACCGACAAGTACCTCAACGCGTCTTCTCATCATCATCCCCGACACCTTCGCTCCGTGCAGACTTCTCTAATAAACAGGGCTTACGCGTTGTGCGACCCGGAGTTTTTAGATGAGGAACTAGCTCACGTGAGAAAGGTTATGAAGAACAATGGATACAGCGTTGGGAGACCACATTCGAGGAGGAAATCTAAGGGAAGGACAACGAGTGTTGTCAGGCAGCCCGCTTTTTTGCCATACATCAAAGGAGTAACAGACAAGATTGGTTCGATTTTAAAATCGTATTCTATAGACACCATATTTACTCCTTTGTCGAAAATAGCACAGCAAGTGAGGTCACCGAAGGACACGATCCCTTACCAGACTCCAGGCGTCTATAAAATTGACTGTAGCTGCGGTAGTTCATACATTGGACAGACCAAGCGCACGATAGCGGAGAGGGTCAGAGAACATATCGCAGCGGTCAAAAACCGCCAGGTCGAAAAGTCCGCGATTGCCGACCATTTATTATCATCAGGACCAAACCATTGGATTGAGTTGCATGCGCCGAAAATCCTTTCCACGGAACGACATTACTACTCCAGGATTGTTCGTGAAGCGGTGGAAATCAAAAAACACTCGAATTTCAACCGGGAAAGTGGTTTTAAGCTCTCGTCCATGTGGAATCCGATAATTAATGGTCGTAGGCAACACGAAAAATTGACCGAAAATTCGGATGTAGTGAGCGTAGTGTGTCGCCAACTTAATGACTAACAATTTTGTGATAAACGTTAAGTGCGGGTAGTTTTGTGCGGGTAATTGGAAAAAACAATATTGTGTACGCAGTGAATATTCGCCTCTCCAGCCAGTCATCCCGTGACCACGAGCGGTGTAATCCACTCGAAACGTCGGGTACGTATTTTAGTAAAATACGTTAAAATATCTAACGCGATAAGACCCGTTTCATTTATTATAATTTATACAACTAGTATGAGGATTTTGACATAAGGCTCGCCAGGTTAATTGGTCGCGTTATAATGATGTTATAATGTTAAATTATAATGATATTATAACATCATGTGCAATTGCTTAAATTGAGTGTTTTAGTTGTCTGCGCTATAACAGTAGTAATTATAAGTCAAGTATTGGAAACATAAGTAGAATGTTACAACATTAGTGTAGATAAAATAGTTTAAAGGACTAAAAATTGTTCAAGGGACTTTGGTCAGTGGGATTTTTTTGGCAGAATGAAGGTATGTTCTAAACTAATTTTTTTGAAAAACAAATAGAAATTTATGCTAATTTTTAACTGGTAACATAATTATAAGGAAATAGTTGTAATTATAGTCTGAAGTAATGTTTGCTGTTCTTTTTTGAAATAAATTGCTGGTCTGTCATACTTTTATTTTCTATAAGGTTAAAACGCGGGTAAAATCCATAGACTATTTATATATCACCTCCATGGTAAAGCAACACGTTACAAATACTTTACCCAACTCCTACCGACGCTACCGAGCTTCATTTACGTTGATCAATCAAGTCTCGAGTTACGCTATTATCGTGTAATTACGCTAAAAGGTGCACCACTACGTACACAAGAAAATTGTCCATTAGGAATGTGTGAGCGGGAGCGAAACACTATCTTCTGTTATCTATGATTGAGTATATCGATGGCTCATCGACTACTGCTTGCTTAGCTTCTAAGTTTATAATTGTCTTTGGAAGAATGATGTTATATAAATCCAAGATGGCCGTTATGTCAATTTTAAGATTAGACTATGGTCGTATTAAATTTGCATTCAAACAAAGTTAAAATAGACTTTTAATGTACGGTCGCATTTAGAATCTGCTCATTTTTTTAAGTCAGTTTAAAAAGAACTTAATTTTTACGTCGTTTCTCTATCAAGTTTTTGTAATTTTTATGTCGTTTCTGTATTTTTTGTTTAATTGGTAGATTTCTGAATAAATTATGGAGAAGATGTCTGTCATGTCGTTTACACATGCATGTTTACAATTCATATCAATCCCAAATCAAATTCACCCATTCAAATCAATCCCAAATCAAATTTAAAAAAAAAACAATTCCATTTTCTAACACGAATTCCACCAATCCATAATTAGAAGACCAGAAACAATCGTCTTTTCTCTCCGTTCAAAAGAGCAAAGTTACACAATTACTCGAAATATTTAAGTTTCACAAGTTTAAGTAATACAAAGAAATATCGAATATTTTATTCGAATTGGGTATTTCAATTGATTTGAATCGAAAGCTGATGGAGGTGCGGAAGTGATGGGCTAACGAATCGTATTGTGATGCCGGAGGAAATATTATATCGATATAACTAAAAAAAAGACTATAATTGAATTAATAAAATTATTTTATATCAACTTGTATTGAAGGTCCTTATTGAAATAGGAATAATAATTTTCATGAAAATTATTAATTTTAAGCTGTAAAGGTTCTTCAGATTATTGGTTATTCTTGAACCTAAAAAGGCAGTACTTTGTTAGTATTTTTTTTAATTATACTCATACGATTTCCGAAAACACTGCCGAGCCTTATATATTTTAATACACTGAGGTGGTGTGTTAATTATTTTTTATACCATCGATTTTTTTTATATATTGTGTGTTCAACACCCATCCCTAGTGTTAATGAAAGTGGTGCTAATGGTGTGACCACGGAGCTAGTGGTGTACATTACCAAAACATATTGAGTTTCGTTTGACATCAACGTCATCAACTACATTTACATGCCAAAAATATTATTTTTTTAAACTCAATTCAAATGGAAAAGTTGACAAATAAATATATCAAACAAACACTAACATAATAACTACAAAACGTCAGTAAAAAATCAGACATTAAAAATTCAATTAACAAAAGAATAATAAAAACATTTAAAAATAAACATCTTACCAAAAATATTAAAACTAAAAACTTGATTTAATTCAATATTTAATTAATTAAATCCTTATAATAAATAAAAAGAATCAAAAAATCATGCCATTAGTTACTATTAATGAATTAAATTAAACTTACAATCCATAAATCCTTCAACTGGTTAACACTATCACTTTATAAAGTTGTCGTGTTTAGTTGTAGTGTACCCTGGAGGTAGGGACGTGCGTCTCGCTCTGTACTGCCCACGCAACTGAGGCTGTACGCGGCGCGACCCAAGCCGCGCGGCGCGAAGAAAAACTTTTATTTATGACATTCTTTTGTTAAATAATTGAAAATGGCGGTAGAATCCTGTGGTAGAAACTGCATGGATATTATTATTTTTATTAGACTATTGGACTTGTCCCACTATTGTGTCATCTATAAAATAAATTAGTGTCTTTATATTTGATTAGCTATTTCATCCTGTTACAGACATAATAACATCTCATTAAAAAAAATAAAAAAAATACCTATGTAACAACATATTTTCTTAGTACATACCAAGCCAGCTACGAAGCAGTCACATGCTACGGCGATTCCAACGCTACGCCGTAGACGTACTCCTGAAACTTAAAATGCATGTCGGCGAGGCGTGACAAAGGGTGGGGTGGGGTGCCACGGTGTTGCGGCCGTGACAGCGACCAGCATTTTTTACATTCACAAATCTTGACATGTGTTACGCTCGCGTTCTATTAAACCCGTGGATTGCAGTCGGTAACCCCTAGAGAGCTACAATTTGCCAATAAAACACACCAATAGCTAGTTCCCACTCAGCCACACAATCCGTGCACCAGACGCACTCAACTTCAGATCAGACTATAGTCAAACACAACATTCCGTGCAGTAACTTGACATTTCCAATGTGCCTATTTTTTATGTGGAAATAAATTAAAAAGTCGCGCAAAGATTTCATGAAGGATAATAGTTATTAAAGAAATAAACAAAAGTAATTTGAAATAAAATTAGTCAGTTTAGGTAATATGATTCCAGGTTCCCATATTTCGTGATGCCAGATCACTGCAGGAAATTTTGAGTTGAAGTATAACTCTCATTCATCTATACACACAAATTCATGTGTATCATACATGTAATGTGTATGTACACGTGTATGTATTGTGTATCATGTATGTATGCTATTGGGTGTATGTATCAGATGATAAGGCACGTTGTACACTCGAGTGCGTGTTGTTGAATGATAGCTGACCGCAGTGAGGAGATTTATAGAGTTGGAAGAAATTATGCATTTGTTTTAAAATCCATACTAATAAAATAAAGCGGAAGAATTTTTTAGTAGAACGCTCTAATCTCAGAATCGAATTATATTTTAGATTTATGTTTTTATATAGTTATCACTGCTTGTTTTGCGAATAATTATAATAAATTCTGTTGTAATATAAACATACTTGCATACGTGTCGTGCTTCGTGCTGTAACAGTTTTTCAAGTCGATTAAAAACGAATGAAATGAGAAACGAGTAATCACAGTCATATTCACAAGCCAATAACGTGACCGATCACAAAATGTGGTGAATTTTTTTTTTTTTTTCTATAATCCCGATCTTTTATCGAGTCTGTGTCTCAAGTGTGATCACACCTTAAGAGCCTTTCATATAATACTTGAGCGGCGGTTCATACTAATCAATATAAATCATGTTAGAATATGTTAAAGAATTTCTTCTCATACTGGTTTCATAAGTTTAATCCAACACTTACTCATTTGGATTTGAAAATACGTTTAGTCAGTCTTCTGTGACCACGGTTCTTGTAAAGGGGCCGAAATGTCAGAAAAAAATTTAAAAGAAAAGCGAAGGCAATTAAAAATTCCCACTAATTTGTTTATTTTTATTTTCCCGACTTTGAAATAAGACGAAGATATAATTCGTGTTTTCTATATTTAAGAAAACAAAAATATTGTAAAAAAAAATAGGAAAATTACATTCACAGATATTTAATTAAAGCTATTTAAATAATTTAGCTATCAGAGGCGTCTCAGCTAATGTTCTATTGAGACCGAGGCCTCAGTAGACCGCTGGTTTTACGTAGGTACTCATACTATTATTTTAAACTGACCTAATTTTTAAGATGTTGTTAATTAATAATCTTTTCAAAAAATATCTCCTCATTGACACCGTATCCGGTGGCAGGTAAAAGAGTTAAATGGAAAGCAAAATTGGAACAATAATAATTATAACAAAATAATGTCCAATTGCAAAACCCGTAGGTTAGGGTATTCAATTAAAACTGTGCTTACTGTGTGAATTGATACGGAGGCTGCGTTTCAATGAGAAAGACGCCGCGTAGTCGCCGCGCGTAATTAAAATACAACCTTTTTAATAACATGTTCCGTTTCACTCAGAAAAAATTGCTAATTTCATTTCATTGTAAAGGTTACGTCGGTCTGTCTTCTGTACATGAAAAAGGTAATCCGCCTTATCACTATCACTACATAGTCACTACATAGTATAAAATAAAGTCGTCTCTTTTTCGTGTCTGTCTGTTTGTCTGTCTGTATGCTTAAATCTTTAAAATTACGCAACGGATTTTGATGCGGTTTTTTGCAATAGGTAGAGTGATTCAAGAGGAAGGTTTTTATGTAAAAAAATTCCCGAAATTCCCACGGGAACGGGCACAACGCGGGTAAAATCGCGGGGCGCTGCTAGTTCATAACAAAACACTGATTGTGCTTTAGAGTGTTTTGTCTCTTTTGCACTTTAGAAAATAGCGTGTGTCAGAAGTACAACTTTTGAAAGTAGTACTTTGGTAAACATCGGCTAAGACTTGCTTAGAAAAGACTAAAGCCCTTATTCAAAGACGCTTACTAGCACCATTTTAGCTAACAAATGGTTTGTCTCTTTCTGACATACGCTATTTTCCAAAGAGCAAAAGAGACAAAACACTCAAAACAATTAAAAAAAAAAGCCAGTAAGTATTTATCTTGGCCTTAGACTTCATTCCATTATCACCCTATCACTAGACATCGTCGCCGTCCCGGGGGACCTCTCGCAGATATATTTTATAGATCAGTCCTGCAATAAAACAACGTCCTTTAAACTTAAGTTACCTAATAAAGTTTTAACAAGCGTTTATAGATAAAGGTGGTTGTGCATTGTCTCAATTCGACCCCAAACGTAACTTTCAAACTACGAATTGAAGATGTTGTACTATTTTTGAAGGTTGCTGCCGCAATACAAAATTTTCGATAATGCTGTACAAAAAGAAACAAAAGACGAAGAAGACCTTGACATAAAGTTTGACGTCAATTTCTGCGCGTGTGAGTGTGTGTGGGTGTGTTAGTAGTGTCTGTGGCATCGTAGCATTTCGATGCATTTTTCTTCATTTAAAAGCCAGTTTACTTGCGGTGAATATTAGCTATGTTTGGTAAAAATCGGTTCAGCCTTTCTAGTGTAGGAAGTTTTTAAACACATTAAAGGAATATTTTTAAATGGTAACTAATTTAGGATTCTGTTCGGAGCATTACGCAACCACCCTAAAGATCCTAAATGAAACAATGTTGATATTTCTAAGAGAAAGCAATTAATGTAAGACAAAAGATCTGCGCCGATTAATGTCAGTCATTTACAATAATTATTATCAACGGATTCTTGAGCAAATCTATGTTTTATATAATACTGTCTCTTCAATGCTGTAATTGTTTTCAATTAGTTTATTCTGTTTATTATTGTTTCTGTAAATATTGTAAATAATTTTTGAATTGTGTATGTTGCGAAAAACTATGGAAACACAAATAAAATATTTGAAGTTTAACATTATTTTATTATTAAAACTAGCAGCGCCCCGCGGTTTTACCCGCGTTGTTACCGTTCCCGTGGGAATTTCGGGATTTTTTATACATATAAACCTTCCTCTTGAATCACTCTATCTATTTCAAAAAACCGGGTCCATATCCGTTGCGCAGTTTTAAAGATCTAAGGAAGGATCTAAGCATACATAGGGACAGACAGACAGACAGCGGAAAGCGTCTTTGTTTTATACTATGTAGTGATACTATGGAGTAATTTGATAACTTATAACCTTCCCGTTGAATGTGGCTATCAATTACAAAAAGAATTAGTTAAATCGGACAGATTAGCAAAGGTTTATATCTGACGGGAGATTTTATGCAATCGTATTGCTGAGTTCCAATTAGTACATTATTATAACTCAATGTTCTTAGGATTTTTTAAAATTTTCATTCATCGCCCGGAGAAGTAAGTATAGGTACAATGTAAGTAAAAAAACAAAATTTGAACTATCTTGTAAAGTTGTAAGATTTAGTTTAAACGTACTCACACGGGTTTTTTCGTGTTAGAAAGTTAATAAGTTCACCCGCGACCACGAGAGGTGCAATCCCCTCGAAACGTCGGGAAATAAAAAGTAAGTTATTACTTGCTTTATTAACTTTCTAACACGAAAAAACTCGTGTGAGAACGTTTAAACTATGTGTTCAAATCGTGTAAGCTTAAAAAAAACTGTTGTAAGATTTGTTAACCATTACAAAAGTGATTGCGATTCTGTTTCAATCTATAACAATGAGTTTACCAGCTCAGATGAAACTTAATAAAACTGATTGCACACCTGCATCGGGCAGGCTTCCCATTAACATTTAAGATGGCGTCCTGTACGAACTTTCACAAGCTTTGAATCTATACATAAACAATAATGCTAGTATATAAGTCCGTAGCTCAGTTTGACTAAGCGGTGTTAGTTCATTGCGATTGTTAAGCAACGTGCAGCTCGACCCCTACTTGGATGGGTGGCCGATAGTGGCATTTCTATCTGAGCGCTACCGTACTTCGGAAGGCACGTTAAGCAGTCGGTCCCGGTTGTTTCAATCGTCAGACCATGTCGGAGGCCTTTAGGCGGTCTAAAAAATCTGACATCAGAGTTGGCCACTAACCTTCTCGAAATGAATAGAATAGGTATGTTGTGTGTTAGGTGTCCTTCGTTTGTGTGTAGGTATTCGAGTGCTATTTCAATTATACCTCTTATGAAATACTTGCGAGCAGGGGTGTCGTTTCACGGGCCGCAATATAGCGTCGATGGTATGACCGATTGGAATTTATTTTAAGGGCTGTGTGTAGTACGTAAGATTCGCGACAAGCGAGCGATAATTGACAAGCACGTTAGCACAGTAAGTAACTTTGAGTAGGTTAGTGGGCAAGCATGGTGGGGGTTTCCAGACCGCCTAAAGGAACAGTGGAACAGCGGCATGTGAGAGCGCTTGCTGTGTCGGGCGTTGCGGGTTCGATTCAAAGGAGTCAATAATATGTGCAGACATAGTTGATGGCGTCTGAGTATCATTATAAATTCATATAAGGCATCAGTTAGTTTGATTCCATCGTCACCGGCCTGTGGTCTGGAGTAAGTTTGAAGGATTAGAGGTAAAAAAAAACATTAAAATCAGTCCAGCCTTTCTCGGCTAACTAACAACACGCCTTTCTTTTTTACATGTATAGATATCATTGGTTGGAAAATTGACCATATTAAGGTAAAGTCACCTAATTCCGTGGTATTTTCAACATAACAAGGAAAGACATAATATATGAAGTATTGACTGTAACTTAACAGTGCTTCATCTGGTGTCATTAAAAACGGTATTCTTTTGACTACCAAACTAAATTAAAGTTAAATCTATTTTAAATTGATTTATAGTTTAAAAAAAATAAATAATGAAGTAAGTCCGAAGCACCTAATTCCGCGTTAAAAATCTTAATTCCGCGGCATGTGGTTCCTAAATCCGAGTATAAAAAATGTAAAGGGAATATTTTAGTATCACATAATTTACTAATTCGATACACAGAGAAAAAGTGTTTTTAGCTATTGTTTATCTGAACAAATTGTTAAACATAAAAAAGAACACCCTGTGATTTTCTTATATTATACCGCGGAATTAGGTGCTCATACAACCTAATCCCGTTGCAGTCAGTTACATAGTGCAACGGAATTGGATTTCAAACTTTGAAAACACTATTCCTATTTCCGAGTGTTAAATAAATATATTTTTTTAAATATGTTTCATACAGATAAATTTTTATTTATAATATATTTTTAATCATCTACAAAATTGCATTCATTTACACAGGCAATTTGTAATTAAATTAATATTACCTGCATCAGTTCTCCATACAACAAATTAACAAAACTCGTAAAAAGAATTACGATTTAACATTTTTTATTGTTCAAATTAAACTAAAAGTATACCACGGAATTAGTTTCAAGTACCAACTGACTTTTTTGCTTTAAGTACTTATAAAAGTAAAAACTACTCTTTTATAACCAACACAAAAAAACAAGAAACAAAACCAAGCTTATGAGTTTGCTATTCCGTGGTAATACAACGGAATTGGGAACCGACTAAAAATTTTGGAACCTAATGCCACGTTATTTTAAAATCAAATTTTAAGCTTAATTTATTAAGAAAATAATAGAAAAGGTTAGTACTTACCCATAAAAAATAAAGTCTCGAGCAAGTGGACCACAAATAACTAGTCACCACATAGAAAAACAGTATTAAAAACACTATTTAAAAAACCTAAACATTTACTTGCAAAGGGTCACTATTGTATGAAGCGTGCGCTTCGACCAACCGTTGACGCAATACTGACCTTTTATTGTGTCTTTTTAATACATTTGTGTTATTTTTCTATATTTTTAATACGTAAAAATATACACTGGATTCAATAAAAATATTTGCATTAAGATACAACAAAGACATAATTAGGAAATTGGGATTTTCTAAATACCGCGGAATTAAGTGCCAATTTTAGAACCCCACGGAATTGGGTGACTTTACCTTAACAACATATTGACAACTTAGTATCAAAACCACTGTCGTTCACTGACTAATTATTCTCAATTATAAATAGACTAGCTATGCCCCGCGGTTTCACCCGCGTTGTATCCGTTCCCGAGGAAATTTCGCGATAATAAGTAGCCTATGTCCTTTCTCAGGCTCTGGACTAACTGTGTACCAAATTTCATTGAAATCGGTTCAGTAGTTTTGGCGTGAAAGCGTAACAGACAGACAGACAGACAGAGTTACTTTCGCATTTATAATATTAGTTAGGAAGTTAGGATTAGGATAATCAAGTAAGCAACCAACTTTCTATACTAGATGTAAGCGTCTATTAATTCATTCATCAACTTTTAGTATCCGCAGAACCGTCTCCGCTGGCGCTCATGCCACCGTGTCCTCGCCCTAAGGACCCGAAGCGCGTCATCAGTGCTCCAAGAATGGCAGATATAGAGGATCATGGCTTTAAATTCAGCGCAGGCGGCGCGGGAACGACTCATTTATTAGATTTTTACTTCATAGGTATTGTATTGAGAATATATTTATATTTTAATGCAGGCCCGGATAACTGGGTCACGGCTGGATCTTATCTACTCGTAAACTAATATGTATCATAAAGAGGTATTTGTAATTTTGTTTTGTTTCCATGTTCGGGCTAATCTCAATTATAGTTCAACTAGCAGCGCCCCGCGGTTTTACCCGCGTTGTACCCGTTCCCGTGGGAATTTCGGAATATATATATATATATATAGCCTATAACCTTCCCGTTGAATTTGGCTATATATTAAACAAAGAATTATTCAAATCGGTCCGATAATTCCTGAGATTACCTCGAACATAAAAACAAACAAACAAAAAAACTTAAAAATTTTACCTC
This sequence comes from Cyclophora albipunctata, assembly GCA_963082685.1. Lineage (NCBI taxonomy): Eukaryota > Metazoa > Arthropoda > Insecta > Lepidoptera > Geometridae > Cyclophora > Cyclophora albipunctata. The sequence continues at coordinate 3,509,537 of OY720138.1, read as the reverse complement.
TTTAAAATATTAGTATAGATAAATATCGAAATGATGGCCGTCGTTTATTTTAACTTTTAAGTCAAAATATGTATAGTTAACTAACGTAATGTATGTAACGGTATCTAAGTAATATACGTAAAAGCGGGCGGGTTAGGTTTCCCAGTACACTCTAGGGTGTTGATGAGGTCTAGATTACCTAGGTCCCATCTCGCGGTAATTCGACCGCGCCGCCCGCCGCGCCGTCACTTGATTACAAAACAATTATCTTTCTACAAACTTGTAATTATACTGCATTTCGTAGAGTTCTCTATCTTTAACGATGTAAGTAATGAAGTAAGTTCGTGTAGTAAGTGGCCAACCCTGGTATTGGAGTTTTTAGACCGCCTAAGGGCCTCCGACAAGATGACGATTGAAACAACCGGGACCGACAATTTAACGTGCCCTCCGAAGCACGGTAGCGCTTACATAGAAATGCCACTATCGAACACCCATCCAAGTAGGGACCGAGCTGCACGTTGTTTAACAATTACAATGAGATAAATCGCTTAGTCAAGCCTCTAATGTCCCATTGCTAGGTTTGCCCAGCTTCTCAGCCTCTCTTCTCACTGAAGACATCAGTACAGGTAGGCGGATTAAGCGTAATCATCACGCTTGCCAAATGCGGGTTGTTGATCTCAAACCCGAACCATGTTTGAAAAGTAGGAAACATGTTTTCGCTCGACAAGGGATTTGAACCCGGGACCTCCGTCTTGGCAGGCGAGTGCACATACCACTACACTACTGAGACGGTTAAGAAATATGCAACTATTCATAAGTTACCTGAAGAAAGCTCCCTTATAATGTTATCAAGATCAATATTCCATGGTCACTTTGAACTACAGCTAACGAATACTTTTTCAGTACTAGGGTCATGGATTTATCTTGGGTACTTAGTTTCTGACGCTTTATTTTGATTAACAGAACGTGGTTGATATACTGACGTCCTGACGTCAATAAAAAATGGCAATTAATAAAAATACAGAGGGCTTTTTGTATAAAACATTATTTTCTAATTTAATTTTTACATAGTTACACTGACATAAAAAAGGTGAGTCCGATTCTCTTTAATTATTGTTTCCCTGAAATATACACCTTTAATATGTATATAAATTCATTATTATTAGCTAATTTCTATACGATTCTCATATTTATTATCTTTTACCCGGGTGTTAGATTCCATTACCGTAGTAGAAGGTCATCCGTCTCACATCTCTGTCCCCAGCTAAACAATGGCGGAAAAGAAGTGCACTTTCGGCAACCGAGCGGCGATCGACATCCACATGCTCAATGAGATCATCTACAGGGAGGTGAAACACTTCAGGAACTACAAGATATACCGACCTAACTTCGGGTGTAAGTGCTTTAATACATTGTAGTTTGACTAAGCGATGTTAGTCAATTGCCATTGTTAAGCAACGTGCAGCTCGACCCCTTGGATGAGTGGTTATAGTGGCATTCTATCTGAACGCTACCTTGCTTCGGAGGGCACGTTAAATTGTCGGTCCCGGTTGCTTCAATTGTTAGATTTTGTCGGAGGCCTTTAAGCGGCTCAATAACTCTGACACCAGGATTGGTCAGGTTGACCATCCACTCGATAAGAAGAAGAAGAGGCCTTTAAGCGGTCTAAAAACTCCGACACCAGGGTTGGCCACTAAGCTACTCGAATTTACTTACTTTACTTCATTCTAAAAGCTCTTTAACTAAAACACTGTCATAAAGTGTTTTGTCTCCTTTTTTCTTCGGAAAATAGCGTATATCGGAAAGGGACAAACCGTTTGATCGTTAAAATATTGTTAACTAGCAGCGCCCCGCGGTTTTACCCGCGTTGTGCCCGTTCCCGTGGGAATTTCGGGAATTTTTTTACATAAAAACCTTCCTCTTGAATCACTCTACCTATTACAAAAAACCGCATCAAAATCCGTTGCGTAATTTTAAAGATTTAAGCATACAGACAGACAAACAGACAGACAGACACGAAACAGAGACGACTTTATTTTATACTATGTAGTGACAAGCGTTAATGAATAAGGCCCTTGCCGGCTTATTCATAAATTTTCACGCAGATCATTGCGATTGGTAACCCCTACTTGGATGGGAGGCCGATAGTGGCAATTCTATCTGAGCGCTGCCGTGCTTCGATAGGCGCGTTAAGCAATCGGTCCCGATTGTTCCTATCGATACCATGTCGGGTGTCCTTTATATATAGTAATACCTAAAAAGAAATAAATAACCTTTCAAGCTAAATCTAGTTCCTAACCTGCAGACCATTGCACTAACGGCAAGGAAACGACATATAATTAAATACCTACACACATAAATCACTTTGTATACCTCTCTACCTAACCCCACAGCCATACCCGTAACTGGCAAGTTCTACGCGGCCCACGACATGTTGGCCGCGGAGTCGGACGAGCAGACCAAGAAGGTGGAGGGCTACACGGAGGGCGTCACCCAGAGCCGCGCCAAGGGACCCCACAGCAAATACCCCGACCCTGCTACAGAGAACCAAGTGTAAGGGCCAACCCTGCGTTAAGCATGCGCCCGCCGCGTGCGCTTTCATATGACACCGCACGCGACTTTTGTATGAAGCTACACGCAGCGGGCGCCTGCGGCGTGCGCACATCGCGCGCACACGCGACGGTTCTCTTTTGTATGAAACCGCGACGTGTGCACACTTAATCTTGAACTAGCAGTGCTATCGAATTTGTCCGCGTTGTACCTACCACGAATTCAAGAGCAGGCCTTGAGGTCTACAAATGATGATCAGTGACCGTGAGTCTTTTGCCCTACAATGTGCTCCTATTGTTTCTAGGTACGGCTGGTACACCAAGCCGCTCGTGCCGATGAACAGGAACGACTACCGGTTCTACATGCCAAAGAGGGAGAGCAGCCACACCAAGGTGGAAATCATCATACTCATGTCCAACCCCCAGAAAAAGAAATAAATTATTTATCATATAAGTACGTTTATTAGTTTATATTACGTTTTATTCATCTTTTTAACGTTAAGGGTGCCTTAATAGTAGAGCTAACCTTGTGTCTGTCTATAGTACCGTAGCTCTCAAACGGATGAACCGATTTCGATGCGGTTTTCCCATTTCGAAAGCCAGTTTTTGCGGTGGCTATATTTGGTACAAATCGGTCCAGCCGTTTCACATAGGGCTTTTGTAAACTTAAAATATCACTTGTTATACCACACCACTATAATAAAGCTAAAATTATTTGTTTGTATCAAACCACTTTTATTTTTTCATTAACCAATGGTTGCAAAAGAAGTTACTACTAAATCTGATATTATTTTCCTTCACTCTAACAAATTGAATAGGCAAAATAAAAGTTGCACTGCTCAGGCACTCCCGAATGAGCAATATCGTATGGCGACTTCATTCTAACACAAGATGTCTACAATGTGTTCATATCATGATAGTTTAAATAGTGTGAAAAATAAAAGCTTTACAAACAATTAAGAACAAACTCTATTGGACTAAAACAGGACTTCATTCGTCATCTCTCTTGTCGTTCGCCGCGTATTGGTTCCACCCTCTTTTAGCCTTGTTTTTGAAATCTTTTTTTTCCAAAGGCTTCAAATGAGCAGCCGCCACGCGATCACTGAAACAAAATACATTGCTTTGTAACAAACGCCTTGGTGGTCTAGTGGTATGTACACTCGCCTGCTAAGACTGAGGTCTCTAGTTCAATTCCCAGGTCGAAAAATGTTTTCCTACTTTTCAAACATGGCTCGGGCAATCCGCATTGACAAGAGTGGTCATTATGCCTAATCCTCCTCACTGTACTGATATCTTCAATGAGATAAGATGAGATGAGAGAGGCCTTTGCCCAGCCGTAAGACATTACAGGCTTCAAATATTTATTTTTACTTTTCTAACAAATACGTCCCACTACTGGGCAAAAGTGTCCTTCAAATGCCAATCCTACCGGTCGATTGCATGTCCCCACAAATCGTTCTTATTATAATGGATTGATTTGAATGAAATCACTAAACCTAATCGCGACGGGAATCGAACCCGCAACCCCCAGCACAGCAAACGCCCTCACATGCCACTGTGCCAACGGTCTAGTCAATACTAGGTTCTCAAAATCTGAATCCACCACTGGTATGAAGCCTTTTCCTTGCAGTGAAATAACTTGATTATATAGGACAAATCAAGTTGAAGTAAACATAGGTACTTGTACAAGGCACTGAGTTTAATTGTAACTAAGTAAGGCTTTGTTATGGAGTTCCAATCAATCAGTGCTTCTGCGAAACGGGCCTTGAATCAAATTGAGGAACGGAGTATTTACTTCAGGTAGCTGAAAAACAAGGCCGTTTTGAAAAAGAAACTGCTTGCCTTAGCTTCAAAGAAGGTGGCTTTCTTTAACTCACTATTTTACTTAACCTTCTATCGAAAGTGTGTACTTTTGTTAGAATGTTTCAATGTAACTACTGTTGTTCCTCTTTTAAAAAAACTGAATAAAAATTGGCACACAACTATAGAGATACGAAATTTATAATCCCTAAATTACTGTAAAGTTTCATCCAAATCCGTCCGTAGTTTTTTCGTGAAAGAGTAACAAACATACATACATCTATCCTCAGAAACTTTTGCATTTATAATACTCGTATTAGTAGGACTAACTGACGAAGCACCCAACTCACGCGAACTCCTCGTAGGTTTGGGCCGTGTGGATAGCGTCACACTTGACGTCATTCACGCGCCAGTACTTTCTGTCCTCCTCTATGCCAGCTCGAAGCTGTACTTCCATCGCTGCCACATCCTCGGGACTTAGTGGCTTGTCCATGATTCAATAAATATACCTATTGGTATACTAGGTCTCACACAACTGTGACCAATAAATATGAAAATGTACTGGTCTGTTAACACGGTATCTGAAAAGAGGACGAAACGTCAGATAGAACTGTAGAATAAAAGCGAAGTGTATCTGTAAACGTTCGTAGTATAAATACTAAAAACAATTATTTTATAACAACGGTATAAAAGTATGTAATTTTTCCAGAACTGACAAAAATACACAATATGTACCTGAAATTATGCAGTAAACTGATGCAATGGTTAGGCTATTCGTTATGTTGTGTTTTATCAATACACATAGTTAACAAATCAGCTGTTGTCATGGCAACCGATAACATGGCGGGAACCGCCGTCTATAGGTAGATTAGATACTTGTAGAGAGAGCCATGAAGTAAGGAATATCTGACGCAAGCTTGTGGGGGTGGCATGGCTTCAATAATATTAAGTCCTTGGGGGTGGTTAATAGTCAAGACCAGTGAAGACCGAAGTACCTAATCACTGCGTTCTCTATTTCGTTGACAAAACTGTCAAAAACGAAAAAAAAATCAGTGCCCGTTCCCGTGGGAATTTCGGGATGAAAAATAATCTATAAGCGTTGAATGTGGCTATCAATTACAAAAAGAATTATTCAAATCGGATTGGTATTTCATGAGCTTAGCGCGTTCACACAAACAGAAAAAAAGTCTTCGATTAATTATATTAGTTTAAATAACTATTGTTATTACAAATATTGAAAAAAGTATTGCCTGTTGGCTAAAGGCCTCTCATATCACTGAATACAATAGACTTCGTTTGTCCAAGAGTAACTTAAGTTATATAACAACCATTAAATAACAAAACAAACGAATTTAGAACCTCCTTTTGTTAAAAAATAAAGTTAGGTGTTGCAAGTTAGGTCCGTAAGGCATAAAAACGGCAATAATTAACCCAAGAAGTAGCTGTTTCCGTGTTGTTTTCAACGTTTATCGATTTCTTAACCTGTGTTTATAAACATTACTAATGTTAGTTCCTCGAAACGTTGTTACTCATAGTGAATGTATTAAGTTTTTCTTAACGGCACTATCAGGTTATATTATGTTTCAATGTTAACTTAAAGACGGAAAAAGAGGTGTGAAGTTTACAAAGTTTGTCTATGTGGTGTGCTGTGGTTGTATCGTTGTGGCATCAAAAATAATAAAATCTACTGTATTATCCACTAGCGGCGCCCTGGGGTTTTACCCACGTTGTGCCTGTTCCCGTGGGAATTTCGGGTATTTTTATACATGTAAAACTTCCACTTGAATCACTATTTTTCATCCCAAAATTCCCACGGGAACAGGTACAACGCGGGTAAAACCGCGGGGCGCTGTTAGTAATCCATTAGACAGCTATTGATATTAAGCGTATTATACTTGGTTTTAACGCTAGCCGTCGGTTAGTTAAGCTATACTTCCAGTGAAGTGTTGAAGTTTGAGTTTGCACGAGATCGTGATCTCGGCCTCAATAGGAGGATTTGCCGCGATCCTGAAGTTACGAAACTTTCAAGTCAATATGGACATGTATCTGTGTAAGTGTTTCGTAATTTAAAACATATTTAAGTTCTTATTTATGTTCCGTGCTTCGGAGAGCACGTTAAGCCGTCGGTCCCGGTTACTTTCTACGGATAGTAGTTGTTACATGAGCCATGTCAGAGGTCTTTGGCGGCTCAATAACTCTGACACCAGGATTGGTCAGGTTGACCATCCACTCGATGAAGAAGAAGAAGACTCATTAAAGATATCAAAAGAGATTGCTTAGATTCAGACAAAGAATGGCAGACCCCTAGGCAAAAAGGGGCATGAAACATTTCCTCTGCAATCTTATGAACAAAACAATAGTTGCACTGTACATTCGTGTCCTATAATTAATTGTTAGTTCTTTTAAGTATGTTTTTATTTTGAACTAGCAGCGCCCCGCGGTTTTATCCGCGTTGTGATTTCCCGTGGGAATTTCGGGAATTTTTATGTATTTAAACCTTACACTTGAATCACTCTATGTATTTAAAATACCGCGTCAAAATCCGTGCAGTATTATTTGAGTTTATCGCAGACAGACAGACAGACGCGGCCGGGGACTTTGTTTTATAATATGTAGTGATAAGCTACGTTTACGGATACACTTCGTAGTGACCACGGTTCCTGTAAAGGGACCGAAACGTCATATCACTACATAGTATAAAATAAAGTCGCCTCTGTTTCGTGTCTGTCTGTTTGTCTGTCTGTATGCTTAAATCTTTAAAATTACGCAACGGATTTTGATGCGGTTTTTTGTAATAGGTAGAGTGATTCAAAAGGAAGGTTTTTATGTAAAAAAAATCCCGAAATTCTTACGGGAACGGGCACAACGCGGGTAAAACCGCGGGGCGCTGCTAGTAAAAATGTTAAATAAAAGCGAAGTGTATCCGTACACTTAGTTTCAATTCAAAATTTGTTCGCTAAAACCAGTAAATTTTTATTGTAAGTCCAGTTTAGTAACAAAAAAGAACGTAAAGTGAAAATTAACATATATATTTCGTATGATTCTTTCAGACATTCTTCTAATCACATTGCGCGTATCCAGTGGGTCATGTTACGCGGAATACAGCATGTTCCCAGGGTTCAATGAAAATGAGTGGTTTAAAGACGATTCCGAAGAAAGGCAGAGGGTGGAGCTAGAAGACCATGTCGCTTCTATGACGAGTGAGGTGAGGAAGATGAGATGAAAACTTTTATCTATTTTCATCTATACTAGCGGCCTCTTACGTGCTTCACTACGTATAAAGAGAAATTTTAAAAAATGTGATAAACGAAGAACCGCTCGACCGATTTTGTGCAAACTTCACATAAACCATCTACTAAATAGACTGAACACCCCTGTGACCCATGTGACCCCTGGTGACCCCTTCTTGAGTTATAAAATTACAACGAAAAGTAGCATTGATTTTTATATTTATTAGAAGATTATAGATAATAAAGCTGAAGAGTTTGTTTCTTGTTAGTTTGAACGCGCTAATCTCAGAAACTGCCGATCTGATTTTAATAATCCTTTTTACAAGTATAAAGCCCGGTTTACACCGCAAGCGGAGCGGGCTCATTAATGACTCCATTTAATTACCATTGCGTTACTTGTTTCTGTTTAAGCATCAGTTTGAATTAACAAAAACACGTAATGGCTGCCAAACGGAGTCATTAATGAGCCCGCTCCGCTTGCGGTGTAAACCGGGCTGCGTATTTCCATTTCCGTGTTTATTAGGAGGCAGTACTGTCTTGAAACACGCACGGGTTTGTCGCGCTAACTGCCTTTACAAAATCGTGTTCAATCCAAGGCACGTATCCTCCAATCGCGCACGGGTTTGCAACGCCAACTGTTCTTCTAAACACGTGTTCAATTCAGGGTACGCGTCCTCCTTAGTGTCAGAAGTACCATTGATTTGTACCATTGATGGTACAAGTGACACAACTTTGTATCCTTAGTACCAGTAAAGAAAAATGAGGATATTCCCCCGTAATGTTAACCGATAGTTAACTATGGAACTAGTAAAAAAAAAATAACCATAACCTACCGAATAGTAAGAAAATACTGATTTGTAACCAGTTACGTAAAACACGTGTTTGGAAGAACAGTTGGCGTTGCAAACCCGTGCGCGATTGGAGGATACGTGCCTTGGATTGAACACGATTTTGTAAAGGCAGTTAGCGCGATAAACCCGTGCGTGTTTCAAGACAGTACTGCCTCCTAATAAACACGGAAATGGAAATACGCAACCGGGCTTAATGGGTAGCGCCCCGCGGTTTTACCCACGTTGTGCCCGTTACCGTGGAAGTTTTTGGAATGAAAAATAGTCTATAACCTTCCCGTTGAATGATGCTATCCACTACAAAAATAATTATTTAAATCGGATTGGTAGTTTCTGAGATTAGCGCGTTCAAAGAAACAAAAAATAAACTCTTCTGCTTAGTAATATGAGTAGATAGATTCATCTATATTTTACTTCCACTCTCAAGGTCCCAAAAGGAACGCATACTAATTTCAAAGATTCAATTGCAATCACTCCATTTGACAATTTAAATCCAACGATTGAAATCGACGGTTTAAATCGAACGACTGGATTTAAAAATTCAAATCCAAAGATTCGAATCGGAGTTTCAAATGGTACGGTGCAACTGAAGCAACCACCGATTCCTCCGCTCCTTAAGGATCAGTTAAATAACTCATCGATGATGCCAACAATGACAATCTACCGCACGAAGTTCGATTGTCCAGAGAAAGAAGATCCAATCAACATAGGTCCTTACGTAGTGCCTTCACAGAGGGACTTGGTGTTCTTCATTAAGAAAAGTTTGGTGCTAATGTTCAACAGTTACCACAAGAAAGCTTTGAATTTTCTCAGGGATATTAAACAGGTTAGTGTTATTTAAATACCTACATAATTAGTATCTATTGGTTTGTAGCATTCCGTACGCAAAAGGTAAAACAGGACCTTATTACTGAGACTTCGCTGTCCGTCCGTCCGTCTGTCACCAGGCTGTATCTCAAGAACGGTGATAGACAGTTGAAATTTTCACAGATGATGTATTTCTATTGCCGCTATAATAACAAAAATAAAATTAAAACAAATATTCAAGGGGGGCTCCCATACAACAAACGTGATTTTTTTATCGTTTCTTGCTCGGAGATAGGTAGACGATTAAACTAATCACAGAATATTTAGTTTTATGTTCTCTTTTAATATAAGTAATTAATAAAAATAATATAAAATAAAATAAATAATTAAGGGCACATAAACCAACACTTTTGCCGCGGTTTTTTAAATAGATAGAGTGATTCAAGAGGAAAGTTTATAAGTATAAAAATTCCCGAAATTCCCACGGGAACGGGCACAACGTGGGTAAAACCGCGGGGCGCTGCTAGTTTACATTAAAATGCTGTTAGTACCTAATCTTTTTTGAAAGACCTTACTCTTTGTTCCAACCTCTAGGCGGCACTGGCAGCACTCAAATACAAGCACAAATGCCACGGCAAGTCGAAGGAGCTGTACCACAAGTGCGTGAAGAAGGTCAAAGCCAAGTGCGCGACCATCACCAAGGATCTGGTCATCGCACTAGAGATCCAGAGGCAGAATGTGGCTAACTTTTCGGAGGTGAGACGCATATTAAAGTATTACCCTATAATGTCCCCCTGCTGGGCAAAGGCCATCATCTCACTGAAGATATCAGTACAGTGAGGAGGAATAGGCGTAATCAACACACTTGTTGTCGTACAGTAAAAAGAAATGGAACAGCAGTATATCGTGTCTAAAATATAACATACCTTTTTTATAACAAAACATACCCGAACACGCACCAGGGATAACTAAGTAAGTAAGTTAGAGTTGGTTAGTGGCCAACCCTGGTGTCGGAGTTTTTAACCGCCTAAAGGCCTCCGATAATATGGTCTAACGATTGAAAAAACCGGGACCGACAATTCAACGTGCCCTCCGAAGCACGGTGACCACTAACTACTCAAACTTCCTTTTAACACTATCAACTAATTTCAATGCGCTTTTCTTTCAGAAATCAATCTGCAATATAGAAGAGATAAAAAATGATCCGATCGAGCTTATCAAAACGTTGGCCATGGAGCGAGTGTCACTGGAGTTTGCGCTGCCAGGGTTCTTGCGATTATTGAGCTCATGTACTTCTTTTTGTGATCTGTGAGTTTTCAAAAATATCTCATTACTTACTTACACACAGCCAAAATATAGACAGAATTCTGTGCTATATATTGCCATTTCTTCTACCTACCATACTTAATAAAAGCTTAGTGCCTACCTATATTAATACTATCTTGATCTATCAGTTAAACAACTCCTTAGTTAACACACAGATTTTGGTATCAGTTGCAACAAAAAACTTGTCCATAAAGCTCAATAATGTTAATAATAATAACCTTCTTCCATTGTTACAGCAAATTTCCGAAATTCACCGTAGACCGAAAGCCAGTGCGACATATGACCGACGCCGATTTACTCGTAAAGCATATTCTCACCAAGAAAAATTATCTCGAACTGTTACAAGGAACGACGTAATAATTAAAAAACGAAGTGCATTCCACGCATTCATTCACAATGAACGCATCCAGTGATCGAACGAGCTTTCAAGTTTGGCATACCGGCCACTAGATGGAGCAACTATCGTTGAACTTTTGACGTGAACCTAACTTTAACTTTACGAATAACTTAACCAAAATATTTAAGTTTAATATGTGTTGTGCATAGTGATAAACGTGAGAATGTATAAATAAGCAACGAAATTATAATACAATGTGTGAGAAATGTGTTCGTTTGATTTTGTGTTGCGAATCTCTGTTGTTTGGTACAAAATAGTTTTTAAATTCTTCACTTTCTAAGGTATGTATTTAAGTTATTATTTATTTGATAATGCCTTAACTTTGCTGACTATACTTATTCGTACACTATTTAGTGGTATTCGTTTCAATTCTACTACATAAATAGTAGCTCAAATATTTAACTATGTCTATAGTGGGTGTACACTGTACCACTTTCTATTTTGCATGGGAACTTTGAAAGACATTTGACAAATTCTCATAAAAACAAAACACAACTGTTTTAATTAGACAACAACAATGCAGAGAGATCACACTCAAACTGTTTCTACTCATAGTTTAAAATTAACTAAGTTTAGACTAAGTTATTTCAAGTAACTTGAATGAACTTAGTTTTGAAACTTGCCAGCTTTTTTATCAATAGAAGAATTTATCAAAATACTATTCTGTTGATATAGGTTCATTATAAAATACACTAAAGTGATTTTAAAGAGCTTTTAAAATATCAAGAGCTTTTTGATTTCATGTCATAATTGACACCTTGTCATAAAATGATTTGAATATCAGAACACATTAATGAAAATCTGTTTCAAACAGGAGGTTGGTTTGGGGACCTCCTGAACACAATAGGTTAAAGCTTTTTCATCATAGTAACTATTATATTTTCACTTATGGTTTAGTACACTGATTTTGTCATTATTGTGTTTATTTACAAACATTAACTAATGGTGTTCTACCCAAAAGTGTAGTGAAGGTCCCTAATTTCATTTAATCTAACAGTAAAGTGAAACATGAAACATTAATTCTTCTATGTTGCCATTGTCTGAATTTAGTATATCTATAAAATTGAAATAATGCTAACTTTTCTGAATTCATTTTGTACTTACAGGTTTGACAATGTAGTTACTTACAATATAAAGTATAATCTTAATATTAAATAAAATCAAAACCCTTTTACTTTAAAAAATCTTTATTATCCTTATAAAAGTAATAGATAATCTATTAGATGAATCATTATAAAATAAATTGCTGTTTGTTTGTCTCTCTAAATTGATTGATTTCTAATCTAATATTTGTAGAAGTTCATGGAAGGTTTAAAAGTTGCGAAAATATACTTTTATTGCAGTTTATTGACAGTCAGAAGTTCCAGGCAGTTAGTTTCTCTTATAAAATAGTTAACAAACAAGACAGCCTTTAATTACAATCATTTTTTAGACTTTTTCTTTTTCTTGTGAGATTTCTTGGACTTCTTCGACTTCTTTTTCTTACTCTTTTCTTCCTCGGAGTCGGGGCTGTCTTGTGAGGAGCTGGTTGTAGCCGAGGTTGAGCTGGACGACCTGCGCAAAATAAATTATTTGATTTTTCAAGTAAATATACTAGTCTTGTATAGATAATTGTATATAACTGACATGACATAATCTTATGTTAATTGCAATTGTTAATACAGTTCAGTCACCTTAATGGCGGGCAGATAGGGCAGACATTTCTATCAGAGCTCTACCATGCTACGAAGAGCAAATTGTTGATCTTGTTTGTTTCAATAATCAGACCTTGATGGAGTCCTTTAAGCAGTACAGAAACTCCACCACCAGGATTGGCTAATGACCTACTCAGAATCACTTTTTACTGATGAACAAAATAACTATGAACTCACAACAAAGCTATTTCCTTAAACTAACCTAACATAATGCTTGAAGAAATTTTTATACTAAATATAATCTTCCTGTTGAATGTGGTTATTACAAAATTGGATTGGTAATTTCCGTAATTAGCTTGCATATGCAAACAAACTTTAAAATGTTACCTCTTTAAAATAATAGTTAGTATAGATATATTTTCTACTAGGAGTGATCATAAAGATTACTGACCTCTTTCGTTTCTTGCTCTTCTTCTTTTCTCGCACTTTCTTCAGTTTTTCCTCCAGTTTCTGCCTCAACTCCGCTTCCCGGAGAGTCTGGAGTGGAGTTGCATAGTCCTCCTCACTGTCACTACTTGTACTGCTCACGTCTAGAACTATCTCTTTGTTTGGGTCTACCTGTAAGTGGCAAGAAGGTGTTCTAGAAAAATCTATGTTACATGAATCCATTCTGATCTCTGGTTTAAAATAGAAATAATACTTTTAAGGTTATAAATGGATAGTATAGATAGGTATTATTGTAGAGTTGTTGTTGGTGAAGAAGTAAATAAACAGTACCTGATAAGTAAATAGATAAATAAACAATTACAATTACCTTGATTTTTGGATCTTCACTATATTGTTTACGAAAAGTGATTAAAAACACATACAAAAGAAAAAAGTCTAGTTTATAATTAACCATGAACTTTGTTGGGAATATTGGAAATCTAGTATCGTTTATGTTGACAATAAACACAATTAAAACTTACTTTAATAAAATTCCTGCATTGGAAAGTTAGATGTCCCGCGTAACCGCATTTTTTACAGGCAGATCTTGACGTATCTTTGTTTATCTTACTCACTAAGTCGTAATTCGACATTTTTATAACTTTATCTTGCAAATACACAAATTTCTTTTGATTGTGTTGTGTATAAATAAATAACACAAATTATAGACGATATCGTAACTAACTCGCGGCAACTCGCTCGACCTCGACACATCTGTCTGTCAAACAACATTGATTGCATTCTGTTCTACGAAGATACATACATTTATTTCCCCATTAATTTCATAGGATTTGATTATTATTTTTGTTCATTCAACGATATTGGTTATTATATTTTCTGATGTTTAGTTAAAAGAAACATATTGATTTGCATATTAAATCCATGAACTTGATTCAGTGTAGACTTGTAAATTGCTGCGTACTACGGAACGTGTATTCATTACATTACATTGAATTCCATTTCACACAGATATCTTCTCAACACGTAAAAGCATCCGAATAAACAAAGGAAAATAATCGAAATAAAAGGGAAATATATAAATGAAGATAAGAAAAGTACACTTTCTTTAGCTCGATAAATGAAGGAAATGTACGGCGATGGCGGAGTTTCTGCCCCTTTGCGACGTATTGTTCAACGTGATCTCATTGGCGGGATATTTCTGCGATGTCGTCTTCGACGTCGTAATGGGCTACGCTCTTCTCGAGAGAGGATATAAGGGCACCTTCGCAGCTGCTATATCTATCGTCATTACCTCACTACTTATAACACAGGTACGTAAATCTACAAAAAAAGGAACGCAAAAAATATCTTAAGGATCTACCCTCATTTGTAAACCAAGCATGAGCACAGAGTAAATTTAATGTATTGCCAGTATTCATACATATTTGTACAATTAATTATTTAACCCTCACCCAGTTCTCTAACTTTATATATCCTCTAAATCGCTCAACCACATTCCAGTTTTAATGTTCACAATAAAATACTCCATTCAACACCCCCAGGTCCTGTCCCTCCGCTGGTACCTCCACGTGTGGTTCGAAGGTGAGGAGCGGAAGGGCCGGCCGCCCTGGCTGCCCATAGTACTGCATTGCCTGCAGCTCGGCGTGCTGTGGAGGTACGCCAGGCTGCTGGTGCCGTTGGAACTGAGGAGGGTCAAACACCAAGTTAGGGATCTTTGTAAGTATACATTAGTAATGGTCTAGATCATCTTGGCATCGACCTAATCTGCATACTCTCTTATCTTTATCTATTTCGTTGATGATGTTCTTTCTTCTCTGATCACGCTTCCTTCTTCCAGGCATGTTGCGTCTAGTCCACGCGTTCTGCGAAGCGGCGCCGATGCTGTTACTTCAGCTGCACATTCTGTTCAAAGACTCGGTGCGAGAGAACACCAACGAGCTTGGAGTCTCGGAGCCGAGCGTCGATGAGCCCTCTGGTAAGTCTAATAATACTAATATTTTATTACCAAAGCCCATACAATATATTTTAAATGCTGAACATTAAATACACTTATTGGGGACCCGTTTTAATTGAAATACATAAATAAATATTGATAAACATGACGGAAGAGCGAAGCTTTATACTCTATTTCTTTTGGATTGGCACAAAATGTGGACCAATGTCGTCAATTTTGACAAGCCCGTTGGCACAGTGGCAGTGAGAGCGCTTACTGTGTCGGGGGTTGCGGGTTCGATTCCCGCCCGGAGTCAACAATATGTGCAGACATAGTTGTTGGCGACGACGTCTGGGTGTCAATTATATATGTATTCTTATAAAGTATTTGTGTATGTATAAGTAGTAGTATCAGTTAATTAGATTCCATAATACAAGCTTGGAGCTTACTTTGGGTCTAATTAACCGTGTGTGAATCTGTCCAGGTATATTTATTATTATTATTTATTATTTTAATTTTCCAGCCGAAGATGCTCCTGAAGAGGAAAAAGGTTTAGTGATTTTATTTCATTCTTAACCTATCTCTAAACCTTTTTCCTCTTCAGAAGCAATCGTCTTCGGCTGGAAAATTGACGACATTGGTCCACATTTTGTGCCAATCCAAAAGAAATAGATTATACACTTCTCTATTTCGTGTTACCACGGACGAGCGAAGTAGTTACCTTCTCTACTTGACCTGTCCCCAGCGAATGCTGCGTTCGCGGAGCTGAACGTGATCTCGGCGTCGCTGTCGATGTTCTCGGTGTGCTGGGCGCTCGCCAGCTTCAGCAAGAACGTGCGCCTGCAGAACGTGCACCGCCTCGTGCTCACCTGGCTCGGGGTCATCTTTCAGGTCGGTGCTAAGTTGCAGTCACCGTCAGCTCGCTCGTGGCGTAGTTTGACTAACCGATGTTACTTCATGGCGATTGTTAAGCAAAGTACAGCTCGACGAGTGGTATTTCTATCTGAGCGCTACCGTGCTTCGGAGGGCACGTTAAATTGTCGGTCCCGGTTGTTTCAATCGTTAGACCATGTCGGAGGCCTTTAGGCGGTCTAAAACTGACGCCAGGGTTGGTCAGTGTAACGGTGATATTGGGGCTATGTGTCAGCGAACACGACTCATTTACGATATAATATCTCAGTCTTCTGTAACCCATTTCCTGTACCGTCAAAACGTCGGATAAAAATGTAAAATATCAGATGGGTCTATTTCTTAAGAAAATAAAATTGAAAGAATTGATTGGCATGGATTGAAGTTTGGGAAGGAGATAAAAGTATTCAGGGTTTTGTGCCAACACGTAAGCATACTTTCGGGTTTGATTAAAATATTTTTTTAGGTTAGCAAAATGTTTTTTTTTTCCAGTTCCTATGGCGATTGGGCACGATATCTGCGCGAATATGCGCGCTAACTGTGTACGGACTCGTGTACGAGTACTGGGTCTTCTTAGTAATAGGTGAGTACTTAGTTATAGGTGAAGTTTAATGCATGACCACCATGTTTGTTATCAAAATATTAAATTGTGTCCCCGCCCATTTGTAAGAGGGCGGCGCGCTTTCTACACTATGTTACTTTTGAGAATGTGTTAGAATACAATTCTCCTGATAATCATATTAATTGGATTACAATAAAAATAAATGAGAAAGTGAGAAGCGCGTGCGCTGGTGGCGAGGCGGTCTCATGCGGGTTGTAGAAAATGACAGAGGCTCCTCCCGGTCCGACGCCCCTGCAGAGGCGCTAGTGATGTGCCGCGACCATGGACATATTCAATTTTAAATCCATGGCTGCAACATACCATAGCCCTCCGCTGCCGCACGGGATATGCTCATGTGATCGCCCGCGCCCGCAGGTCTGCACTGGGTGTCGATGTTCCTGTGGCTGCTGTCGCCGCGCAACGTGTTCCACGGCGAGCGGCTCAGCCGGCCGCGTCGCGCCTTCCTCTCCGCGCTGATCGCTTTTCTTTACGTCTTCGCGTACGTCAATCTGCAAGAGCTCAATCATAGACAGAAAATGGTGAGTTGTTTGTTGTTATTTATATTTAGGAATGTATACTGTGTGTGTATACTCTATTTTTTCTTAAGAGTCTTAAAATGCGGACTAATGTCCTCAATTTTCCAGCCGAAGACGATTACTCCTGAAGGGAAAAAGGTTTAGTGATTTTATTTAATTCTTACTCTATCTCTAAACCTTTTTCCTCTTCAGGAAATCGAGAGTGTAGAAGGAATTAACTCTAATTTGATGATACATTTTCCGTTTCTTCCGTAAGTAGGTGCCTCAAACACGATTTGACTACTTTTAAAGCAATGAATAATAGTGCTGTTTGGTCCGAGCTAGTTTATCTTAAAGGACTTTACTACCAGTGTCAGATCCAGAATTTTAACTTAAGGGGCCTTGGTCGTGTAGATTTTAGTACAATCCGATGACAGTACACTATACCAAGAGGAACTTGTTTGTTGGGAAAAAACTGAGATGATTTGGGGAGCCTTTTTACAGCGGTTCCTCTTTCCATTTTAACGCAACAGTGCGTTTCTCAATCAACCAATCACAATACGTTGAAATTGTCAAACAACGCTTTGACACTGTCAAAATCTTTTCGTTGTGCGTTTTGAGTGGTCAATTAAGCTCGGCACAGCTCCGCTCCACTCCACACCCTAGTTAGTAGCCGGATAATATTGTACTGGTTGATAACCCAGGTGATATTCTTCCACGTGATACCCAGGTGATCTTCTACTGCGTGATGTGCGTGGAGAACTCGCTGCTGGTGTCGCTGTGGTGGGTGTCGGGGCGCGCGCGCGGCGCCGCGCTGCTGGCGCCCGCCGCCGCCGCCGCCTTCGCCGCCGGCCTGCTCTTCATGTTGCTCTACTACAGGTACACTACTGCTCATGTTGCTCTACTACAGGTACACTACTGTTCATGTTGCTCTACTACAGGTACACTACTGTTCATGTTGCTCTACTACAGGTACACCACTGTTAATGTTGCTCTAATACAGATACAATACTGTTCATGTTGCTCTACTACAGATACAATACTGTTCATGTTGCTCTACTACAGGTACACTAGTGTTCATGTTGGTCCACTACAGTTACATTACACCAGCGGTTCTCAAACTTTTTTGGTGGCAGAACCCTTTTGAAAAGCGAAATTTTTGTTTTTTTGAAAATTACCTTGCATTCTTTAGTAATTGGTAGGGTAAAAATGTAAGTGAATTCACATACCTTTGGTTTTTACAGATATTTCCACGTCAGAAGACTGGGCTACATGCTGAGAGAAAACCAGCAAGGAACTAACAGCACCAACGCATCATCACAAAACAAACATGGTAAGTTTACTTATATTTAAGAAAGGTACATAAGTTTCTCTCACCGTCTCCCTCTCTCTCTCTCTCTCTTTCACACACAAACACACTCACTTGGCTGCCGACTCCAAAAATAACAATACTAGTATATAATTGATAATTATTACTACCTTTGTAGTACTTATACGAGTATGTAGCTGTTTAAGCTAAGTGTCCAGTTTGTGCCTAATTAATCATATGTGAATTCGTCACGTTTATTTCACCAGTTTTTCAACCCAACATATATTTATATTGCATTGTTTCTTCAGGTAAATCGTCCAACCAAACAGATAACGCGGCCATCCCGGGAGTATTTAATTGTAGATTCAGTAACCCAGTGAACAGGTAATCATTTATCTCTATGTCAGTTGTCTTGTGCATGTCTGTTAATTAAAGCTAAATTAAATTTTTGACAAGCCCGTTGGCACAGTGGCAGTGAGAGCGCTTACTGTGTCAGGGGTTGCGGGTTCGATCCCCGCCCGGAGTCAACAATATGTGAAGACATAGTTGTTGGCGACGACGTCTGGGTGTCAATTATATATTCTTTTCTTATAAAGTATTTGTGTATGTATATTATGTAGTAGTATCATTTAGTTAGATTCCATAACACAAGCTTAGAGCTTACTTTGGGTCTAATTAACCGTGTGTGAATTTGTCCAAGTATTTATTTATTATTTATTTATTTATAAAATATAATTTTACGGTTATTTTTATAGTACTTGAACAAAATTATCAACTTAAATTACTAGAAGGGTTGTTTTTGCCATGGACCCACCCCTAAAGAGTGAGAAATTATTTATTCTATTTCAACACCCATTTATAGTTCTACTAGCTGACCCGACAATGTTGTTTTGCCATATAAAAATAAAGGGGTGGACTACCCTAATCAGTATAAATTGAGATGTAAGCTATCCTATCCTTCAAGTTGGATCGCACTCGCTGTCCAAATCAAATTTAAAATCGGTTCAGTAGTCTAGAGTACAAACAACGTGACACGTAATCTTATATAAATATTTAAATATTAATATTATAAAGCTGAAGAGTTTGTTTTGTTTGTTTGTTTGTTTGTTTAAATGCGCTAATCTCAGAAACTACTGAACCGATTTGAATAATTCTTTCACTGTTAGATAGTCTATTTATCGAGGAAGGCTATAGGCTACATTTTATCCCGGATTTCCTACGGGAACGGGCACAACGCGGGTAAAACCGCGGGGCGCTGCTAGTCTTATATATAAAATTCTCGTGTCAGTGTTCGTTCGCGTACTCCTCCGAAACGGCTCGACCGATTCTCATGAAATTTTGTGAGCATATTGAGTAGGTCTGAGAATCGGCCAACATCTATTTTTCATTCCGAAATTCTCGCGGGAACGGGTACCGTGGTTGAACTCCTCTGAAACGGCTCGACCGATTCTCATTAAATTTTGTGTGCATATCGGGTAGGTTTGAGAATCGGACAACATCTATTTTTCATTCCGAAATTCCCGCGGGAACGGGTACAACGCGGGTGAAACCGCGGGGCGCAGCTAGTTTTTATATATAAAGATGAAGTTGTTATTCAGAAAAGTGTAATAAATACCAGCTTCGTGTAAATACCTATGTTGTCCTACAGCGGCGCAGCGTGTCGTAAGAAGAAGAAGCCGACTTCGTTCGTGCCGCCGCCCGCCGCGCCCGCCGCCGCCTTCTGGAGGCGCCCTCTCCCCGCAGCGCATAACCATCATGTAACGAATAATGCACATACATACTATAAAACTGATCCCTGAGGTTATCGGCTACACGGATTTTTGAGAATAAATAATGTTTTATCTGCTTCACATAAAAATTAGGCTTGAAATATTCACTTGTCATCTCGATACGCTACTGTAGCATTGGGCGGCAATCTCATGACGTCATCATATCGCTATCCTTTATTTTACATCTCTTTCTTTTTTCAAGGTCAAGGGGGTATACAACGTGACGTGGTCTTGTTCTTACAGGGTGGTTCATCAGAAAACGAAGGCTCGAGCGTCGGTTCGCGAGTCAACATCCAACAGAAACTGCAGGAGAAGAAACAGAAACAACTCGCCGAGCTGCGCGTTATAGAGGAGGAGATCAAGCAGGGCAAGCTGGCCAAGACCACGCCCGTCGCCGCCGAGGAGATCTACAGCAGCCTGCAGAGACAACCGATACCCCGCGCCAAGACGCACGCCGAGCCCCCCGCCTGGCCGAGCATAGAAATGGCTCACTCCTACCAAAACTACCCCATTCTCCCCCACAACTGCAACATCTACCCCACCTACACGGAAATAAAACCCGAATTCCCCCTCCCACCTGACAACAACAACGAAACCGACCACAAAATCAGGAGATACGACAACACGCGAACGTTTTACGAAAATCCAGCCAACTTAAGAAATGACGTCACACGGACGCCGATACGTTCGCCCAACTACTTAGAAACTAGGACTTATGAAACTAACGCCTGTTCGAGTCCTAGGAACGTGTTGAACTCTAGTCCAGGGAATTATATAGGGGATAGTAATTATGAGAGTAACGATAAGAGTAGGATACAGGGGGTGATGTACGAGGGGCAGATGGGGGAGTACTCGGGGTACTGTGGGGAGAACCAGTACAAGTACGGGGAGAAGGAGGAGTACGCGATGCACGGCGCGCTGGGGACTGCGCAGATGGACAATATGAGGAGCAACTGTCTGTCGGCGCGCGCGCGCGGCCGCACGCCCGAGCTGCTGCTGGCCCCGCACTACCTTGAAGGCTGCCGGCAACTGTGTTGCCATTGGCCGCAGCCTTATCCGTAAGTATTTGGTGTAGTATTGAAAGCAAACTTAGTCAATAGTTTATAGAGCAAGAGAATTCTTTTCAGAAAATTACTTGCAACCACTTTTATTTTTCTAAATCGTAATGTGCATAGCGTAAATGAGACATCTTTTAACCCACCTTATTTATTCTGAAACATGAATGGTTTTCAAACATTTTTCAATTTTAAACATTTATAAGTGTTTGAATTTGAAACATTTTCTCTCGTCCAGGAGTAGACAGAAAGAGGAGGGAGTGGGCGGCAGCAGCGGGTCGGAGTCGCGCGGCGACGCGCCGCCCGACACGCCGCGCCCGCCCAGCGACATCGACAGCCAGGTACCACACCAACATACATTCATTATTAACAAGGTATCGCTGTATAAATAGCCGGAGGTTCCTGGTTCATGGGAGATCAAAATCTGATAGATAGTGTGAAGGAACCATTCCTTTAGAAATATGTAATGCTAAACAAGTTGCCCTCTACATAATCTGGTCGACATCGACACAATGAAGATTACAACAACTTGCAAAGCCACAGTTAAATAACCGAGAACAACCTGTAATGTTCCAGATATCGCTGCCTCGCTCCTACACGTTACCCCGCGAGTTCCGGTACTGGAGAAGAAGACCTCGACTCAGAGACTCTCACGTGCCAAGCAACAATAGTAGCGATGGTGAGTCACAAGTCGCATCGAATCTTGCTGAACTATAACTACTAGCTGTACCGCACGGCGGTTCCACCTGCAATAAATGTCATTAGTGTGAATATTTTCTAGATCGCGCTTGTTATTTTCCCAGATTTTGTAGACCCACGCCCCGCGTTGTACCCATTACCGCGGGAATTTCGGGATTAAAATGTATCCCATGTGATATTCTGTATTATTGTAAAGTTTCATCCAAATCCGTCCAGTAGCTTTTTCGTGAAAGAGTAACAAACATACATATAACCATCCTCAGATACTTTCTCATTTATAATACCTACTAGTAGGACGCGGATTTAAGAAACAGTTCCTTAATATCCGCAGGTGACGTGGACAGCGGCGACGACCACTCGAGCGAGCGGCGCTCCAACTGCTCGGCGGCGTCGCAGATCCAGAGCCCCACGTACTCCGACTTCTCGTACCAGCGCGCCGACGTGCGCGCCGAGCCGCGCGACGAGCGCCGCCGCCCCGCCTTCCGCAAGCACAAGCACAAACCCGAGACTAAACTATAGTATCGTGTAAAGTATTAGCCTGTAATGTCCCACTGCTAAGCCAAGGCCTCTCATCTCACTGAAGATATCAGTACAGTGAGGAGGATTTGGATTGAGGCATGATAACCACGCTTGCCAAATGCGGGTTGGTGATCTCACCCGAGCCATGTTTGAAAAGCAGGAAGCATGTTTACAACAAAAAAATGACAAACTGAACAATAACTTCAAACTACCCACATAAATGAATCTTCATTCTTTTATGAGATGCATGGTTTGCCATAGTTTTACTTATTATCTGAACATTTTCTTTAGAGAAAATGCTTGATGTTCTGCCGATGTCCACACAAAATAGAAAACACGTGATTAGAAAGTAAAAGATTTCTCGCTCAGAACTGTTTAGAATGCTTAAGTACATACAGCTAATAAATAGGCTTACCTGTTGATATATAATCAATAGAAAACATTGAGTTATATGTACTTACGTTATACATATAATTTAATGGTAGAAGATTCCAGGAGTCAAACGGTATCAAAACGTTTAATCAGCTACGTATGGTATTCCGAAATACCGCTCACCGAAAGGACGGTTCTCCGAAAACACTACTCCGACGGTTGGTTGAACGAAAAAATCATTGGCCGAAACAACGTTTCGCCGAAAGCCCGACAACCGTAGGTTAGGTTAGGTTAGGTTTATATCAGGCCCGAAGTGCCAAAATAAGTCGGAAATAGGAGCTCCGCGCGGCGGAGCTCCGTCGACACTATTATGGCACAAACTGGAACTTCAAAAGAGTAATTTGATAGAAAAAAAAAAATAATACTTTCGGCGAAAAGTTGTTTCGGCCAATGATTTTTTCGTTCAACCAACCGTCGGAGTAGTGTTTTCGGAGAACCGTCCTTTCGGTGAGCGGTATTTCGGAATAACATATAGTGATCACGTTTAATATATGTAGTGGAAACACGCTTTACTTTTAATAGTTGTAATATGTCTTTGTCTGGATTCGAAATTTCCAAATGGATGAACTGTTTTGGTATACGTTATTTTGTTTAAATAACTTCAGGTTGGAGGCTAAATTTCTTTTGATGTTTTGACCTGAATGGTAAGAAATTGCATCTATAAAAGACTTCGATATTCTAACGAACTCGTTGTATAATATTGCTTCAGCTAATTTCTTTCCGTCTGTTATAAATTATTGTACAATGTATTACTATATTAACTAGCTCAATTAGACATAATCCGTCCTCTATGGATCTCTTAACTTTTATTATAAGGACTAATTCACAAAGCACAGAAAACTCGAAATTATATCAGATGACTGTAGGTACAAAATATTTTTAGGGTATTCAAGTTTCAATCAATTCAAGTCTAAAGAGATTGTTTTGACCAAGTAAAATGGTAAAATAATTTCTTATGTAATTTTGAGTTCTGTGCGGTGTTGTGAATAAACCGTAAGGCTAGATGTACATCGAAATAATGCCTTGTCAACTATAACCTGTTAGATGTACACCAGCCCTTTGTATAATTATAAATACAATGTGTATAATACTGTATTCTATATTGTATAAACTAACGTTAAATATAGAGAGGTGAATAAAAACGAATAATGTCAAACTTTTTATTTATTTTTATTATCTATATTCCAATTGTAAAAGGGGAACCAGTCACTCGCTATCACTCCGTGTCACTACTTCGCTACAGATCTCGGCCATTTACTCATTTATAAAGAAACATCAACCGAAATAGGTTAAAAATTCACAAATACACATTTAATGTTGAATATACCTATCTTAAACATATGGGGTCCGATTGAGAAGGGAGGCTTGTTAGCACAAAATAGGATATTAGCACCCTTTACGATAAAAATATAATTTAAATCGGCGTTAGGGTCGTAGAGAATGCTTCACGAAACATAGATGATGTTTATAATATAGACAGTGAACGATCTATATTCCGTGAGGCACGAGCGTCCCTTGGCCGCCGGACCCCGCCTATATTACACCAACTGACTCGGCGACACATCCGGCCACAAGACACAAACAACAATATATATCAAATGCTACCAAGCACTGCACCTACCTAATCAATAGAAGCCGGCCCTATTACAATACAAAACATATAGAGCTTGTTGCACCGATACTATCCAACAGTAGTGGTAAGCAAAGCACAGGAGACTAACATAACATCCAGTTGTTAATCATGTGAACACCCAATGTATTGCACTATAAAAAAGAATCATCGTAGTAAAATGCACTATTCAAACAAACTTTGCGAACCAATATAAAGGTTTGAACACAGATTGAACGCTTACAAATAACTCTATTCAATCTTAATTTACATTATGGGACTTTGCATAACTTTACAATGTTTGTGTAGTCAGTACTACTGATAGGCGCAAAATTGTTGGAATAATTCTAGATTCAAAAAGTTTGATATGGAGTAGTAGCAAGTACTGTACCCTGCTAACACTACACTTACTTCACTTATGTCAATAAGATGTTTACATGCATGAAAAGTGCGTTCATATTGAGTAAGTAAGTCTTACAAAACGCATTATACAGATTCGGAACTTCATACAGGTATTTGTGAAGCAATATGCCCCTCGAGAACGATATTATTTTACATTATACATTTATTTTTATCGCGCACTATCAGTGAGTACTGAAACACAATAATAAAATCAAATTGTAAGATGATACAAGACTAATATACGATGGCCGGTCGCTTTTCCTGTCTAAAAGTAATGCAATTCAAATTGTAGTGTAAAAACGTGGGTACATTTAATAAACAAAATGACGAACTATACATAATTATATAAAAATACTATGTATCAGTTTTACATGATGTTTCAAGAAGTTTTTACACTACAGTTTTAAATGGCGTTCACATCAACATATCGTGTCGAGTTACCTTGCTCATAGGCGAGAGTAAACATTAGTTAAACTGAGCCGTAGCTACCACTGTAGAAAGCGTGTATAATATTTTGACAAGTTCATATAATCATCGTCTCAAACTTACTGAGATGTATTTTTGTCAGCTTGCTAAACGACAGTCGATCTGAACGCCCCCCTCACATAACAAGCCTGCATACTCGCCCTAAGTTACACAAACATCCCCCATGCAAATTATGTGTAAATATTTACACACCTTACAAGTACACTTATTTCCTTAATCGAATAGTTTAATCTTTTTGCAATAGATCCGAAATGCGAAAATATACCTTTTACAACCTACCTCCGTATTTAAAAATAAAACTTATAGTCCGAGAACCCTTCTTAATTAAATGATAATTATTAACAAATAAAGAAAAATCAAACATATCAGTAATTATTATTATTTTTATAATAAACCTGCCAATTTTTTACACATTTCACACGCGAATATAAAAAGATACTTTTAATAATTTCTCTACAACTCATTTAATTGATGGTATTATAATTAAAAATACATATGTAATAATAATAAAAATGTACAAGAATAGTATAATTTATTCGTTAAACATAGAAAAAATTAATAGGACAATGCTGTTTTACAATGAATTACACTTCTGTAGTCACACGGAATTAAAGAAGAAATAACGCGTCGTTACCGTGGAGGTAACAATGACAGAATAATCAAGAGTAACGTAATATAATCGGCAAAATAAACGTGTAACTCGGTACAAGTTGTTGGGTGCTCTCCGCTCTCACTGGCGTGTGATAACACGACGACAATACGACGCGAGGACATGACATCGACCAGCCCTAATGCGCGAACCAAAATCTGTCAGATTACAATTTGAAATATGTCTAATTCAATTTGAAATAGTAGATTTTAGATCGAGCTTGGGACCAGCCGTATATTACCAAATTTGGCTATAAAAGTAGGCAACAATGTGTCGTAGATTAGTTTATCATTATGGACATTACGTCGCGTTTTGTCGCATCGTGCGTGACACGCAAGCAAGTCGGACAACGTATTAACGATAGCAGAGAACAAATCGCGTATCTTGAGCAGACCAACAAACTTGGACCGAGATACAGTAACAAAATAAATCACAACTATATTAGAAATAATTATGTTTCTTACACGTACTATTGTTTACTTGTGTTACACTTAGACTAAGGGAATTATTCCTACAACATAAAATTACATCGACCAACCGCGATGGACGAACTCCAGTTAATGTAGGGATGTGTGTCAACGGTTCATACTGTTCTATAAATGTTAGGCCATTTAATTTTGGTACGGAATGACCTAAGTGTGGTCTAATTTTATCATCTGTCAATTCAATTGTATTATATGACCTGTGTATCGTGGTTTAAAATCCGCAAGGCCTATACATGTAAGTGATGATCGGAAACCATGGTGATAATCGGTTGAAACTTGATTGATCAGTCCATGGAAATTTTCAATAAACATCACCTAATGTTGATAAAACAACTAAATTGATTGTTGTGTCAAAAATAAGTCATAAATATGTCAGCATCATCAAGTGTCAGGTCCACTACAGGGCAAAAGCCTGTATAATAATAAAATGTCACTAAAGTATCTCTAATATAACTCGACTTTACGGAGAGTAGATAAACAAGAATAACATCAACTTACTCTAAAACACGCAACTTAATAAAAATATAAATTGTACTTCTCTTTTTAAGTTAGGCGTCTTAAAACTTTCAATGAAGTACTCGTAGCACATAACATTCAGAAGAAAGGAGATAGAAATGTGGACAAAGTCTTCAAAAAAGATTAGTAAAACAAGACTTGTCTAACTAGTTGTGGTCGAAAGTAGTTCATAGTCCACACGCATCGATATATGAACTAGAGTTCGCGTAGTCCGAATGTAGTGTGTTGTAGTTCGCGGTAGGCACAATTAATCTAAGATTTCTTTATTAAGTGGTGTAGCTTACTTGACTATGTATTGATTTGCGGCCGAGCGGTCACTGCTCACGATGATATGAGCTGCAAAAAAAATGGTTCAATTAGTTCTAAAAGCTATATTGGCAGCCGCCCGCAGTTTTACCCGCGTTGTGTCCGTTCAAGTGGTAACTTCAAGATAGAAATAGTCTATAACCTTATACAAAAAGAATTGTTCAAGTTGCACTGTTGGTTCCTGAGATAGATATAAAATAATGTTATAAACGTTATAAAGTTGTCAAAAAGAAATATGTGTGACAAAATATGTGCATAAATTACGGTGCAGAAGTGCACAACTCAATTATATGGATGCCTTTACGCAAAATGGGCGCATCAAGTACGCCTTATTGCGGAAGTAACGGCCAACAGTAACAGTATGGGTGCCTTATCGAACATATGCTATGCTATAAGTAGCAAAACTCTAGTGGCAAGGCACTAAGACTTCTCTCTCACTGAATATTAAGCATTGCTATAAAATAAATGTACAAAATTGGATACATAACAAGTTTCAACTGTGCAAATAAAGAAAACTGCATAAAATAAAACGGTAAAGCATAAAACACTACCTTATAAAAGAAAGCGGGTGATTATCCGTTCCGTAGTTCATTTTCATTAATTAAATTGTATTCCATAATATATTATTATTGTAATAATATATAAGTTTTATAAACTATAGGTATACTATGTAGACATCTACACTCTTCCCTTAACGGCTAAACTGTTTAAATACACTGTAACAAACAAAAAAATATATAAAATAAAACACATGCTCCGACAAAAATAACTAAAATCATGCAAAATAAAACTGATTACTAATAAAGAACAATAAGTAAAACTAAAATAGGTTGAATAGTTGCCAAGTATTAGTGGCAGGTCTAGTAAGGAAGTCTCTTCAGTTTCTAGATTAGTGATGAGGCAGATATGCACGGCGCGTCGGCGGCAGGAGAAAGATCCGTAAACCTAACCGGCCCAAGATATAACACCAAATTCTTTTCGCTTAGCGATCGTACTTTATATATAGCAGTGACCCTCGGTTTTATATTTTTTGTGCCCGTTACGATTGCAATTCCGAAATTAAATCCGTCTTTAATCATATACTTGAATAATTTATTCGAATCGGACTAGTAATTCCTGAGATTAGCCCGTTCAACAAGCAAACAAACAAAAAAAACTTCTGTTATATATTAATATAGAAACAGTAAGCATGATATACACTGACCGACTTGACTGTGGCCTTGATGAAGTCCTTCTTGTGCGCGAGGTCGAAGTCGGGGTAGTGCGAGTACACCTGCTTGCAAACCGTCTTCATCGTGATCTGCTCCAGATTCGCACCCTCCAATATCTGCTTCACGTACTTCTTTATTTCATCATCCTGTACATATAATAATGCTAGTTATCGAAGGTGGTTTTAGGTGGATTGGGATGTTACGGTTAAAAGGTTGCGTGCGAGCATGTGTCGTATAAGTTACGTAAAAGTATTAGTAAAACGATTCCCACAAAAAACTCTGAATTTAAATGCCAAGTTTCAAGAGATATCATACGAAGCCGTTCTTTATGTATATGTATTAGTATCAGTTAGTTAGATTCCATAATACAAGCTGAGAGCTAAGTTTGTGTTTCATTGTGTGTGTGAATTAGTCCGAGTGGTGTGGTGTGTATATCTAGTGTGTGAAGTGCTGGATGCTGACCGTGGGCGGGCGCTTGGCCTTCTTGTCGGCGGGCGCGTCGGAGTCGTCGGCGCTGTCGCCGTCGCTGGGCTCGTCCTCCTCCTCGCTGCCGTCGCCCGACTCCGACTCTGAGTCGGCCTTCTTTCCTTTCTTCTGCGTTCTGCCTACTTTGCTGGCTACCTTCTTCTTGGCTAGATAACGATTAATAAAAGTTAGTGAGATTCATGGGCTAACGCAAACTTGGAGAAATGTAATTTGTGGTCATAGGTACTATACATACAAAGGAAGTAGAAAGAGTAGAAATTAGAAACATCTGCATATTTTTGCAATTTTTCACCAAGAGTCAACAAGAGGCCTTTAAATGGCCAAAACCGATATGATGATTGATGATTACCATGTGTGTCAATGATGATGTTATATGTGTATGATATGTGGTCTATGATAATGTCGATGTTGTTATGTTGTTGATGACTGTGTGAGTGTGGATGTGAGTGGTTACCGGGCGGCGTGGGCGCTTTCCGCTTGGCGGGCGCGGCCTTGGCGCCGGCCTTGGTCACGGCTCCCTTGCGGCTCTTGGCCGCCACCGGCCGCCCGCGCTTCGACTTCGGCTCCTACGGGAGACAATATAGTTTTATTATACAAAGATCCGATATTAAGGAATGGACCCCTTATTATCGACTCTGTCGATCCAGTCACTTTTGAGTCAGTAAACTGACTATGCCCCCTCATTCACAGACGGCAAATAGTTGGCGAATTATTGATATTGAACTACGGCTAATCTTAAATAATTCTAATTCTACTGCTACTACTAGCAGTTTTGGACTTCATATACCAATTGTATATCAAAAGACCTATTGGAACAGTGAGACAAAGTACACAGTAGTAGTGAGTAGCATGTTACAGAGATAACGCTCTACAACACCGAAACTATATTTCCCTTCAGATTCCATGAAGAAGATATTTCCTCAAGTTTTATTTAACATAACTTTTACTGTCCTAAATAACTAAATGAGTACTCACATCAGACTCCTCCCCTTCGCTGCCGGACTCCGCTTCGCTATCGCTCTCTGACTTTTCGCTCTCATCTTCGCTCTCGTCGTCGCGGGACTTTGCTCGTCGACCGCGTCCTTTAGTGCCCGGCTATAAGTCGAATTAAAACTTTAATAATAGCTCTAAGAACCATGAGAACAGTGATGCTGCCGCAGTCAGTCACAGGGTTGCAGCAGGGTGACCAGCAAGTTATCACTCAGTATAAAATACGTTTCATGCCACACTACAAAAGATAGTTATAACTTCCTTGGCCGTTTTCAACTCCAGGTGATAAAAGAAGTGAATCTAGTGAAAAAAGTGAATGTCCAGCCCGTTGGCGAGATAAAATAGTATTTAAATTACCCAAATCAAAACTGGTACACAACTTTCTTGGTCGAACATAGTGTTATTGGCCACTAAAGCCACCGATCGATGTATAATGTGCCCACCTTGCCCTTCTTGCCCTTGGGCTTGCGGCCGCGCTTGCCCGCGGTGCCGGCGGAGCGGCGGCGCGCCGCGCCGCTGGACTTCCTCTTGCGCGCCGGCGCCGCCACGCCCTCGCCCGCCTCCGGGTCGAAGTCGCTGTCGATCTCCTCCGACCCGCTGGGGTTGAATGAGCCCTGAGAGAAAGACAGTAATGGGTATGACAACGAGCACAAAGTGGATAACCTCTGGTTAAATTAAATATTCTATGAGGCTCGGTTTATTGATACATAATTAGTTTGGCTAACAAATGGTTAAAAATGACAACTAATACTTCCTATGAATTGTAATTTTCAGCTCATTTATCGTCTACGGATCAGCCCTAATTGAAAAAAATTACCTACAAAATGAAAAAATATTGGGTTCTTAAAAAAAAAATTTGTAATCACTACATAGTATGTATAAAACAAAGTCGCTATTTTTGTCTGTTTGTTTGTCTGTATGGTTAAATCAACATTACGCAACGGATTTTGATGCGGTTTTTTATAATAGGTAGAGTGATTCAAGAGGAAGGTTTTTATGTAAAAAAATTCCCGAAATTCCCACGGGAACGGGCACAACGCGGGTAAAACCGCGGGGCGCTGCTAGTACTTTCTATAAAGAAAACATTATTCGTCTAATAATATAAAATACTTACATCGGAATCTTCAGATCCATCTTTAGTGGGTTTTGGTCCTCTCACTTTAGTTTCCGGGTCTGTCTCATACTCCTCGTCCGAGTAGCCTGCGATTCAAATACAAAATTAAAATTGGCAATAAGTTAAGTTTCGTTGATGACTGTTATGTCCAGTTAGGGAGTATGCAGGTGGATATGTTAGTGAGTGTATGTACGGCGGCAGTACCTCTGTTGGCCTGCTTGACGGCGGCGGAGCGGCGCGGGCGGCCGCCGGGCGCGGGCGGCGGCGCGGCGGGCGGCGCGCGCGCCCCGCCCCGCGCGTGCGGCGAGTTGGATATGTTAGTGAGTGTATGTACGGCGGCAGTACCTCTGTTGGCCTGCTTGACGGCGGCGGAGCGGCGCGGGCGGCCGCCGGGCGCGGGCGGCGGCGCGGCGGGCGGCGCGCGCGCCCCGCCCCGCGCGTGCGGCGAGTTGGATATGTTAGTGAGTGTATGTACGGCGGCAGTACCTCTGTTGGCCTGCTTGACGGCGGCGGAGCGGCGCGGGCGGCCGCCGGGCGCGGGCGGCGGCGCGGCGGGCGGCGCGCGCGCCCCGCCCCGCGCGTGCGGCGAGTTGGATATGTTAGTGAGTGTATGTACGGCGGCAGTACCTCTGTTGGCCTGCTTGACGGCGGCGGAGCGGCGCGGGCGGCCGCCGGGCGCGGGCGGCGGCGCGGCGGGCGGCGCGCGCGCCCCGCCCCGCGCGTGCGGCGAGTTGGATATGTTAGTGAGTGTATGTACGGCGGCAGTACCTCTGTTGGCCTGCTTGACGGCGGCGGAGCGGCGCGGGCGGCCGCCGGGCGCGGGCGGCGGCGCGGCGGGCGGCGCGCGCGCCCCGCCCCGCGCGTGCGGCGAGTTGGATATGTTAGTGAGTGTATGTACGGCGGCAGTACCTCTGTTGGCCTGCTTGACGGCGGCGGAGCGGCGCGGGCGGCCGCCGGGCGCGGGCGGCGGCGCGGCGGGCGGCGCGCGCGCCCCGCCCCGCGCGTGCGGCGAGTTGCCGGCCGGCTGCTGCAGGAACCCCACCAGCCGCGCGCTCAGCTCCGACGACGACCCTGTGCCACCATTTAAAATTCAAAATCTTGTTTTCGGTATTGACAAAAGAAGTCCGAAATCTTCTATCACTTTGTGGGCTGCAGCATAAGACAATGGGCTTTGTACGCCATATCTGAGATAAACTTTCGCTACATTGACACACGCAGAGGTCACGTGCACACAACTTTGCTGCGTGATGAAGCTAACGCTACCGATTTTAGAAGCCCATCAAAAGAGATGATTCATCTACAATATTTAACTCTCAGACGGATCGACAACAATAATATGGAACAATATCTACTACGCACCTTTCTTATCCAAGTCGAGCATTTCACACATAGTGCGCAGTTGTTTCATCTCCATTTTGGAGGTCTCCTCCAGCTTCGCCTTGTACTCTGTGGAGCCGATAGTCCACTCGTAGCCCTTGAACTTTTTGATGTTGCGTTTGACATTGCGGTCCAGGCACAGTTGCTAGTGGAACAGACAGAATTGATTAACTAATGATCACAAAAAAGAGGAATTCTGCTTGGCATTGCTATGTGAGTGGTACCGTGGTGCTAAAAGCACTAATGTGCTTTTTTATACAATTATTAATGTTTTTCACAATTTAATTGCGTATCTCGATTGTTTCAATAGCAAACACTTGACACGAATGTTGGCCTTAGTGACCAACCCTCGTGTGTAACCGGAATACACTTTAATTTTGCGTTGTTTTTTTTAAATTTACATTGAAATAGTCGACACAAAATATGGAAGAGATCGCTCATAGCTAAGAGTCCATTGTACCACTATCATAACCTACTACCTAACTACAAACTAGTGAGTAATTAAAGTCGAAACTTACTCCATACAAGTATTGGTGCAACAGTTTCTGGTCCTGCGTCTTGAAGCGGGACAGCGACGTCTCCACGTTGGGTATGTATCCGAGCGGTATTCCCTTGCCGGCGGGCAGCGGCACTGGTGGCTCCGTCGGCTACGACCATGAGTTATTATTGTTTTGATTTCAATGCAATAAAAATTATAAATAAAAGAAAGGTATGATCGCTATCCTACTTATTGACAAGCCCGTTGGGACAGTGGCAGTGAGAGCGCTTACTGTATCGGGGGTTGCGGGTTCGATTCCCGCCCGGAGTCAACAATATGTGCAGACATAGTTGTTGGCGACGACGTCTGGGTGTCAATTATATATTCTTATAAAGTATTTGTGTATGTATAAGTAGTAGATTCCATAACACAAGCTTAGAGCTTATTTTGGGTCTAATTAACCGTGTGTGAATTTGTCCAGGTATATTTATTTATTTATTTATTTATTTTATTTATTTATTCTATTACTATAAATGTGAAAGTTTTTGAGGATGAACCGGTTTTTGTTGCTCTTTCAAGTTAAAACTACTGAACGAATGAAGTTTAACGCAGATCTATATTATATTCTGCTATAGCACATCATATATTTGAAATGTTCTTAAACCGCTTGCATTTACGGTCATACGGTGATTGGTGATATGACTGTGACGGGCGCGACAGATGACCACAGATAGCTGTTAGGTGCTTGATACGATGAATGAATGAATGACGATTGTAATGTTTAATGTTTAGTTTACATCGTGTATTTATGTATGTATATGTAATGGGATTACTTTGGTGTATGTATATGTAGTATATTGATGTATTTATTATTATGTATTTATATGGAGGTATATGTATTTATTTTAATATAGCGACATACCTCTAGGCCTCGTCTGAAAATCAGCGCTGCCAGGGTCACACGACCGTGGCGGCATTACGCTGAGACGAGGCCTGTTCAGACCTCACACAGTAGTTCTGTCCGTGTAATTGTTTAGTGTATGTAATATCTGTTGTTTTCTTTTTGTTTTTGTTTTGTTTTTTCTTTTCTTGTTGTGTGATTCGTCTGAATAAATGTTTTCTATTCTATTTCATGTTTTTTTAGTCTGTAAGATTCACAGATGTGCAAAGGCCTCTCATCTCAGTATAGATCAGATATCAGTGCAGTGAGGGGCTGTGATCACCACGATGTAAGCGCATTACCATAGTGAGTCGTCGAGTCATAAATTATTCCCTATCTATCTCGCTTGCACATACTGAAGACGGCTACATACTTCTCACGAGAGTTAAAATGTGGACTAATGTGGTAGATTTTTAGGCGAAGACGATTGTTACTGAAGAGAAAAAAGGTGTGGTGATTTAATTTCATCCTCACCCCATCACTGAACCCTACTCCTCAATGAAAAAAGTTGTCTTTGGTTGAAACTCAGTCATGATGGTTGGAACTTTTACTGTCGTAATAAAGAATAGAATATAGCTGAATATACCTCTTTCTTGGGCTTGGGTTTGGGCGCCTCCTCCTCTTCCTCCTCCTCCTCTTCCTCTTCCTCCTCCTCGTCAACCTCCTCGTCCTCTCCTTCATCGTCACCCTCCTTCGCCTTCTTCACCGGTTTCTTTACTCTGTACATCACACAATACATCCGCAATTATTCATATTTTGTATTGATTAATATATTTACTAGCAGCGCAGCTATTTATTACTAGCAGCGCCCCGCCGTTTTACCCGCGTTGTGCCCGTTCCCGTGGGAATTTCGGGATCAAAAATAGCCTATAACCTTTCCGTTGAATGTGGCTATCCATTGCAAAAAGAATTATTCAAATCGGGCTGGTAATTCCCGAGATTAGCTCGAACATACAAACAAACAAACTTACAAATTTTACCTCTTTATAATCTTATATATAAAATTCTCGTGTCACAGTGTTCGTTCGCGTACTCCTCCGAAACGGCTCGACCGATTCTCATGAAATTTTGTGAGCATATTGAGTAGGTCTGAGAATCGGCCAACATCTATTTTTTATCCCGAAATTCCCGCGGGAACGGGTACAACGCGGGTGAAACCGCGGGGCGCAGCTAGTATTAGTATAGATGTAAGTATAGTCTAAAAAAAGCATATTATTATATAGAATCGAATTGAGAATTTTCCCTTTTTGAAGTCCTTTAAAAATGTACGAACAGGATTTCAAAGGGACTTTTACTGGCAGCTAGCTGATGTAATAAGGAGTAACTTAGGCTACTTTTTTTTTAATACAATAATTTCTGGCTGACGAAGTCACGGGGCACGCGGGGCTAGTCTATGCTAAAAGCAGAAGACATCCCATGATATTGAATCAAGACTTACTTCTCTTTAGGCTTCTTCTCATCCTCCTCGGCGTCGTCTCCCTCCTCACCCTCCTCCTCTTCCTCCTCCTCCTCCTCTTCATCCTCATCTTCCTCTTCAGTGTCCTGTTAACAATCAGTTTATTGAGTAATGTACGTATTGTTCCAATGTATGGCTCGGTATGTTAAGTTCGATACAGGTGGATTTAATCGTTAGACCTTGCCAGAGGCCATTAGGCGGTCTAAAAATCTGCGACTTATTTTCGAAATGCGGAGACAGTTTTTATTCTCAGGTCCGTTATAAAAAGAGTACAAGTATATCTGTGTCTTCAGTAAGTCATACCTGCTTAGGTCAATAATTTTAATTACTTTTCTAGTGCTCTGGTAGTAATGCCCAATGCAACTGTTCTTGCTGGTCAATAAATAAATATAACCCAATATAAAACGTGTAACAAACCTCCTTCTTGGCCTTCTTCTTGGGCGCGGGTTTCTTGGCGACCTTGTCGTTTGTCTTCACGCTCTTCTCATCTTCATCGTCATGAGTTTCACCATTCTCCTCCTACGATTAGTTAAAACAGTCAGACTTCATTCTCATAAGAACTTTTTAAGTAAGTTCCCGTTTAAACAAATAATAATGACATTAACGTACGTTTCAATTAATCATAAGAACTTGTTTAACGCTTGTGTAAATAATAACGTTTTTGCTTTATTTTGCTATTATATAATAGAGTTCATTGGTTTTTGCAAAACTGACCTTTTTCACGTCAGCATCGTCTTCCTTGTCATTGTCCTTGTCGTCATCCTTGGAGTCGTCGGCTCCTCCTTCGTCATCTTTGCCGTTTGCCGTCGCATCTTTAGCGTCACCTATTGCGAAACAAAATATAACTTTAAGAACAAGTACATAATCTATCTATTGTATATAAAAATCAATCGAGGTACGTCTTGCTAAAAATCGAGAACGGCTTGACCGATTTAGTTGATTCTGGTTTTGAAATGTTCGTCGTAATCCAGGGAAAGTTTAAACGTTATGCCGTGACGAAATGCGGTTGAAACTGCAGGGTACAGCTAGTTATGAATGAAGTTTTATTAATGTGTAGCCCTTAACGAGGATCCACATACAGCTGCGGTTACACTAAGTGTTCTATGAACAATTCCGAATACAAACTTGCTCGTTCTGCCTTTCGCTTAAAGAAGGCGAACAGTTTGGACTTTTTTTGGACTGTACAGAGCACACTTAAGCAGAGTGAAAACTATGCCTAAGTCGATCCAACACGCATCGCGCGCACTTTCGCATTTATAATACTAGCCGCGCCCCGCGGTTTCACCCGCGTTATACCCGTTCCCGCGGGAATTTCGGGATAAAAGTAGCCTATGTCCTTTCTCAGGCTCTGGACTAACTGTGTACCCAATTTTATTTAAACCGGTTCAGTAGTTTCGGCGTGAAAGCGTAGCAGACAGACAGAGTTACTTTCACATTTATAATATTAAGTTAGGATTAGTAGGATAAGATACCCAATGTAGCATACCAAAATGTGGCATAACACCCTACCTAACAGATAGCGAGTCCGCAGACCAGTAGCTGCTAAACTCTACTAATTTGTAAGATGTAAAACAGCTACCTAATAACAGTTGTATTCATATAATAAAAAGACCTTGTCAACCTAATTAGCATAAAAATATGATTTTTAAACGCGAATAAAGTGCAAATAACTGAAGCGCTTAACTATTAACCTAAGTATGTATCCATCACAAAGAATTTCGAAAGTACGAAAATGATATGGGCTCTAAACAGATAAAGACATCACAAAAGGGCCAACATTAACAACAACCAAAATTAAAGGAGGTACCTATTAGCCTGTAATGTCCCAACACTGGGCATAGGCCTCTCATCTCGCTGAAGATACATTATTAGTGCAGTGAGGAGGATTAGGCGTAATCACCACGCTTGCCTTAAGCGCGTACATATTTTAAATAACCTATTTTTGAAATGTCGGGAACATGTTTTTCTTGACCTGGGAATTGAACCTAGGATCTCAGTCTTGGAAGGCGAGTGCACATGCCACTAGACCACCGAGACGTCAAAACAAATAACCAAAAAGCGAACAAAATCATGAGGAAACGAGATGACTAGCATGCAATTCAGCCCCAATCTCACCGTTACAATTGTACTCAATCAATCAACTTAATCTCAGTTAATAAACTAAACTGAGATCAAAACTTCAAAATTAATTCACATAAACAAGATCAGTTGATCGTGGTTCAAGATATAAACGGTGAATTTGGACCTCAGTGAATGATATGTTTATGTAATGATTTACGTAATATGCGTGAAGGTATTTAGCATGATACCCGTTTGAATACACCCGCCAAACCGGTTCACAAGTGATAACCAGTCATTATGGTATTAAGCAAAATGCGTTAAAAATAAATAGGTCGATCGGGCGATTAAATATACTCTTCAACGCTACAGGTGGTTGTTTTCGTAGTGTCAATGGGCGATTTATTTGTATGTACAGTCAGGGATAAAGAAACTCAGGGGAAAAGCGGAGAACCTTTGAATTGAATGGGGTGATGCGATTTTGATTCAATAAGTTTGGTATACTGTTCCCCGCAGTTTCGCAGTAAGCTAAAAATGGGTGGGCAATTTGGGATAAATATACTATATCCTTTCCCAAAGTGTACATCTTTTGTAGGTTCGGTTCAGTAGCATGAAAACCTAACAGACAGAAAGACAGCGAGTAATTTCACATTTTATAATATGAGACTGATTCCTCCTCTCCTCTAAAGTGTATTTTAATGTATAGAGCGTCGATATTTGATATTTATTTTATCTAGACGATTTCTATTTTAATAAACTTGTGGGTTTACGTCCTCCAAGAATCAAAACACACCCACCATAGCTTAGCACCGAACAATTGGCGAAAATATTTTACGAAAAGTAATATTTGTATTTATGTAAAAGGTTTCACATTTCTTTAACCAAAATAAAACATACGCATTTTTATGAAAATAGATACTTAATAAATCAATAACGTCCTTTGATTCATAAAATCTGCGACAAAACATAACAGACAATAACTTTCTCATCTATACTTCACTACATAGTATAAAATAAAGTCGTCTCTGTTTGTCTGTATGCTTAAATCTTTAAAATTACGCAACGGATTTTGATGCGGTTTTTTGTAATAGGTAGAGTGATTCAAGAGGAAGGTTTTTATGTAAAAAAATTCCCGAAATTCCCACGGGAACGGGCACAACGCGGGTAAAACCGCGGGGCGCTGCTAGTACTTAATATAATAAAGCTGAAGAGTTTGTTTTGTTGTGTGTTTGAACGCGAATCTCAGAAACTACCATTCCGATTTGAATAATTCTTAGTGTAATGGATAGCCGCATTCAACGGAAAGGTTATAGGCTATTTTTTCATCTCGAAGTCCTCATGAGAACGGGCACAACGCGGGTAAAGCCGCGGAGCGCTGTTAGTGTTGATATAAAAAATAATATACATATTGGAAGCTCAAAGGCAGTTAGACAAGTTTCCATGCCTAGTACCTAGATATTGTTCAGACTAAGAGAATGCACTTAGCATAGATTCAAAGAGAAAGTGAATTCGATGTACCCAAATGAAATAGTAAAGACTAGTTCATAAGTAAGTGGCAAGTTCGAGTAGTGGCTAAATCTGGTGTTGGACTTTGATACTTTCCACATGGTCTAACATGACAGCCTTCGTGGTCTTGTGGTTTGAGCGCCCGGCTCGCGACCCGGTGGTTCCGGGTTCGATTCCCGGTGGGGATATCTCACAAACATCTCTTTGTGAGACTTTCCTCAGTTTGGTTAGGGCATTGCAGGCTCAATCACCTGATTGCTCGAAAAGTAAGATGATTCCGTGCTTCGGAGGGCACTTTAAGCCGTCGGTCCCGGTTACTTTCTACGGATAGTAGTCGTTACTTGAGCCATGTCAGAGGCTTTTGGCGGCTCAATAAGTCTGACACCAGGATTGGTCAGGTTAGCCATCCACTCGATGAAGATGAAGAAGACATGGTCTAACTATTGAACCAACCATGACTTTACCATAGCTACC
Source organism: Cyclophora albipunctata (assembly GCA_963082685.1). Classification (NCBI taxonomy): domain Eukaryota; kingdom Metazoa; phylum Arthropoda; class Insecta; order Lepidoptera; family Geometridae; genus Cyclophora; species Cyclophora albipunctata. The sequence goes on along the minus strand of OY720138.1, from coordinate 3,470,236 downwards.
TCAAAGGCCAGTAGCTAAGATAGAAATGCCACTATGGGCGGCTCGCCACCTGCCACTTAGTTAAACAAACTTATCAATTTGAGCCAATCCCAAAAAGTACACTTTTATTGAACAATAGATATTTTTACAGATAACTTATCTGACGTAGTGTCAAACACCGATAGCTTATCAGGAGTTATGGAATTACAATTACTACATAAAGATTGGCGAAAATTATATCATAAGAAATTATCAAGTTGTGATATGGTTACTGTTTCCAACTAGCAGCGGCTCGCGGTTTCATCTGTATTGCAGCCCTTTACTTTATTTACGGCTGCTTCGATCGAGCGCGTTTTTAAACTGCTTGAAAAAAGCTTTATAATAGAACTAGCCGCGCCCCGCGGTGTTACCCGCGTTGTATCCGTTCCCGCGGGAATTTGGGGATAAAAGTAGCCTAAGTTACTCCTTGTTACATCAGTTATCTGCCAGTGAAAGTCCCGTTAAAATCGGTCCAGCCATTTCAAAGATTACCCGGAAAAAACAGACGGACAATAAAAAAAAAATGTTGTTAGTAAATAAATAGCAGTGATTTTAAAATTACAAAAAGACGCTTTAATTTTATTAATTTGTATAAAGAATAGACAAGCGTTACCAAGTATAGGATACGTTAAGTGCCAAGTATACGTTTTAAATAAAGTTTTTTTACAGTCTGTAAACGCTAATGTATGACATTGCATTTTAAACGCGTTAGGCGTTGGGAATAGAGCATGAATGAAGTAAGAAATCTTTAATGGTCGTATAAAAATCCCAACACCAGGGTTGATATATCACATTTAATGTGAAAAACAATAGTTTAAACTTGTAAACAGTTATTTATATCTTGTCTCTGGTTTTCTATTATAGGGTTTGTGAAATTATGAACCGATTTTGATAATTCCTTCATATCATGTTTGCTTAACAGATATATTTATTTTAACCGACATGAAAATAAGGGATCCTAAATGCGGATCTCCTCTTCTATGATATTTAACATATATATTTTAACCCTTACTGAGAAGGAGATAAGATGAGGATCTAGATAATCTCAACAGGGATTAGTCATAAATTGATGAAAACACTGTTATAATTTTTTTTGTCTCTTTTGCTCTTTGGAAAATAGCATATGCCGGAAAGGGACAAACCATTTAATGGATAAAATGCTGTTAATAAGCATTTGTGAATAAGGCCCTTGGTGTAGAAAAAGTTGTTTAATGTTGCTCGTGACCCACCTAAGGTTGAATATCGTGTATAATTTGGGACCCACCTAAGGTTGAATATCGTGTAGCAAACTTACGCTATTTAGAGCTAATTTTATCGTAATATCAATGTCATATTGTTGACCATCGATAACTTTACGTTTCTATTAAACTAAAGTTTCGACCTTATTGCATTATGAATGTTCTAACAACATTTGATGGAAATGGGTCCCAAATTAACGCTCGTGACTGTACGATTCTAACAATCAGGTACCCACAAGATACATATTTCGTAGTCATAGTAGGTACATAGTATAGTAATCATCCCTCTAAATTATGAATTACTGCAAACAGCATCGTATACAATTCCGTGTGTGCCGGTGGAGTGCTAATCACAATAATGGCACTACACACACGCGACGTAAACGCGTATTCATCTTTTATAGATTCGACTAGCTGCAGCCGGCGGCATTACTCGCAATGCTATGGTGGAATGGTCGCTATGCTGCAGAACACGACTTACTACTCTATACTAGCTGTTTTCATAGTAAGTATCCTACTAATTTTATAAATGCGAAAGTCTGTGAGGATGTATGTATGTTTGTTACTCTTCACGCAAAAACTACAGAACGGATTTGGATGAAACTTTACAGTAATATAGGTTATACATCAGAATCTTCTTCTTCATCGAGTGGATGGTCAACCTGACCAATCCTGGCGTCAGAGTTATTGAGCCGCCAAAGGCCTCTGACGTGGCTCATGTAACGACTACTATCCGTAGAAAGTAACCGGGACCGACAGCTTAACGTGCCCACCGAAGCACGGAATCGTCTTATTTTTCGGGAAATCAGGTGAATAACACATAGGATACATTTTCCATCAATCCCGAAATTCACGCGGGAACGGGCACAACGCGGCTAAAATCGCTAGTCGCTGCTAGTATTTATACCATGTCTTGTCGGATTGAGTCGCTACGGTTGAGCTGGCAGAGCTATGAGCGTTCTTTGATTATTTTCGACTTTCAACCATTTACTTGTCACCTTTTGCTCTATTGTGCTTAAGAACTATTGTTAGTAATATTGTTGTAAGTTTTAAGTGAAACCGTCAAGCGCTATTACTTTAATGGGTGATTTGTATTTGTCACCGGAAAATTGTAAACACTGCTGGTTTATAATCCAATTAATGTACAAATCATTTATAATTTAACGCATATTTTTTGGTTAGGTAATAATCTGATATATTATAATATTACGGTGACATACATATTATGTAAAATTTCCCAAAACCAAACAATGATTTCTTGATGATGTTATTGAGATGATGTTAGTCTATTTTCCCCTATTATTACGACAATTACAAGTAATTAAAATACAAATTATTGTTAATAACAAAAGTTTCAAGTATTAAGTTCTTTGGTGGACATAGCTAAGCTATAAAATGCTTGTAAAAAAAAAAAAACTTACCTCCATTAGAAAGACTGTACAATTTTATTTTTATTTAGTTACACACACAAACAGTATGACACACATATAGCTCCATAGGTTAGTTGCCATGTAGATGAACACCGAACAATGCCTGGATGACGGGACGCCTCAGTACTAACTTATTGACCATCTTCAAACTAAGTTTTAGTGCAAGTTAGCTTCACATATTGTGTAAATAGAAATTAAGTCTTATTTTTCATACTTGACGTGTTTATTCTATGCAGTAAGTACAGGTGTTTCAATCTATGGACCTAGTCGGACGCCTTTTGAGGTCTCAAAACTCAGTCACCAGGGTTGGCCACTAAACTACGAACTTACTTCTTACTTTAGGTGCTGAAGCAAACATGTTGGTTTTGATGCTAAAACTAAGTCAATATAATATTTATATTTTTAAGTTCATTAAGTTATTTTTTTTTACTGACAACACATTTTTGTCACATATTATTTCATATTTAACATTTTTAAATATTGAGATGATATTTAAATAGAATTAATTCAGGCTAACGAAATTTTATTTTCACAGGCATAAACTAATCAAGTATGTGCCATTATTCTCCAAATGAACTAACTGTCTAATCTATCATATTATACAAAGTTGGGAGAGGTCTCAAGCCGAATCTGAGGTACAATGGATGATGGTATCAATTGATCTGACCTGGTGGTTGGACTTCTGGTTTGTCTGGTTGATCTACATCGGCGTTACCTTGGGCGGCCGGTGCCTCTGAAGTCGCAGCCGACTCACCCTTCGAGTCCTGAGATGATTCATCTTCCGTGGTCTGCCCGTCGCCTGCTCCTGACTTTTTGTCTTCATCCTGGGCAGGGAAAGGTTATTTTAGTTTTTAACTGACTTTAAAAATCGAAGGTTATCAATGACACGTATGACAGAAGTATTTTCTTTTGGTTCTTAGTTTAGAAGTAGATATAGTATATCTAGATAGTCCAATATAGATGTTAATGAAGTATAATATTATTTCTAGGTTTAAAAACGGGACTTTACGTGAAAAAACACAACATTAAAATTTACATAAGTAAAATAAGAGCAGAAATTGTGTTCTTAAGATAGGTAAGTAAAGTACCAAGTAAAAAGTAAAAGCCTGTAATGACCTATGGCTGGGCGAACACCTCTCATCTCACTGAAGATATCAGTACAGTGAGGAGGATTAGGAATAATCAACACGCTTGCCTAGTTTACTTGAAACATATAAAACTGCAATGATAAAATATCTTATTGGATATTCACAATGTTTTGATGTTAGTATACGGTACAGAAGGTGGCTGAAAACCAACACATAATACAGTAACATAAATTAGGTCACCACAGATTATGATAATTTTATCAAAACAATTTTATTAAATCTTTTTATATTTCTTCTTTATTTAGTACTGTGTCTCTCTCACACGCTATTTCCATCTCATTCTAAAAGTCTTCTTTCTTTGTTTATCATTGAATTTTTTTTTTCCATTGAGATTTTTTGTCATGTTGCAGGACTAATTTTATTGTGACTGGACGGGTCGCCGATTCGATTCCCGATCGGACTTCAATTTATGAGAACGACTTCGATTTGAATAATTTCGATTAATGAGATTTTATAGTTAAGGTAATAGGTATTTAGGTAAATAAGTGGAGTATTCAGTAAGAATATAGAATAACATGGGTTTGGTGTGATAATTTTTGTGCATACGAAATAAATATTAAATCAATAATATTACTTTTTTTTTTCAAAATGATGTACAATACACTGCTGAATCTGAATTTGCAGCCATTCTATCGGCGTAGCAAGCGTCACTAACACACCGCGACGAACAATAATTAACCTTATCACCAACGCAATAAGAGACAGTTTTCAAATCATTGTACCTCTCATATACAAATGTATAGCTACGTGCATACATACGTATATTATATCGATAGAATGTGCGAATAGCTAAGGAAAGGAACATTCTAATCGGACCAGCCATAATGTACAATGCTTTTATCATGTTTAGGTATAAATTGTGTATTTCCACAGGTTTAGTTCCTCAAAACATATTTTTTAGAGAGGCAAGAGGTCAGGTATAAAGGCCCCCTCAATGAATCGGTTTTATTTACATTGCTGGGCGAGTGCCGAGCGTAAATACTAGTCGCGAGGCCGCCGTTCGGTGTAACAACAACAAGCCGCGCTGCCTCAAAAATTAAATAATCGCAAGAAACGAAATATCAAGGTCATGCGGATTTCATATCAATGTCATTTAGCATCGTGCACATTACAAAGGCCCTGCAACCAAATGCAAAGGGGCGGGGGTGGACCAAAATATACGAAATCCTAAAAAATATCACATTAGAATCAGTTTCGATAACTGATCAAGACTGCATTCACAGTTTTTATTGCGAAACATTGACTAATATCACAACCCTCCGTGGCGTAGTTCCCGCTTTTAGCGGGAAGCAAACGTTCTGTCAGCCATGTTGAGACGCAGACAAACATTAGTGATATAACACGGAAATAACACCACTTCACTGTTGTAACTATTCTTATTCGACGCGCACTTATATGTAGAAAATTAATGTAACAACGTATTTCACAATAATACCTGATTGTCACTGATTTTTGCTTTATCGGTATCACCCGACATTTTTCTTGCGAAGAAATTGAAAGCGAATTCCAAGCGTCTTCAAACACCGGACAACACAAATGCACGCACCCATAAACATAGAGAAAAAAAACTTGTTGCGTTCCGTTCTTCAGCATTAATTGCAACGATGTTCGAATTGATGGTAATGCATTGTACTTAATTGTCGAAAATACGAATCGAAATTAATTAAATGCCAAAGTAAAATATGTTTTTTAATATAAATTATGGGAAACAATATGCTGGAACAAAAATAAGTCCATACATTTTGAATAAATGATAAGTTTTGGCACTATTTCTCAATGTTTCTAAGTAAATCCATTTCGATTGTAATGAATCATTCGTACTTATTCTTCGTTATTAATATTATCACAAATATTAATATATTTGGTTTAATCTAATTCAAATAAGATACGATTAATTTATTAATGAAATATAACGGTTTCTTTATTATTCTGTGTTTAAAATTATTTTCTTCCTTCATGTCACATCAATTAACATAAATGTCAATGTCATATTAAGTATTTTATTGCTTAATCTAATGCTAAATTATTGATAATTTGAAGTCATTCCGGTTTTTAGTCGACTAAATTATCGAAAACGATAAAGTAAGAGTGCAAAGTACAAAACAAATGGCAACTTTGGTAAAAAGCTTGCATAATAATTCCGTGGTAGCAGTTTGAGAAATAATAAAAAACAACTTTTTGTCAATGTCATTGTCTAACTTGTCTATGGTTTTGTCCGCGTCTTTCTCGATTTCGTTTTGGGTGGCTTTCTCGCAAGTCTGCGGTGCGAGACAAATTTACAGAGAAGTTTCGGGTCAATTAGATCCAATTTCATGGCTGCCCTATAGGTTATTTAGCTGTGTGGTTCAGTATAAACATGAGTGATTATTCGTCTATGGCTACGCATCAAAATAATAACCCTACGGTAGGATTTGCGGCTGCTTTACAACGTGCCAGATTGGTAAGTGAATTCCTTTTTTCAACTAAATATTTATTAATTTACGCTGTGTCAACTCACAAAACATGAATGTGGTATTTATGATACCTCCAAAACATCACTACATCAATATCAATCTTGTTTCTACCCTCGTTCTAAAAAATATTATAACTGCTTAGTTTACGAATTACGTTGATAATCCGTCACTTTTGCCTAACCTACTTTATCGATTCCCATTGTCATAGTGTTATTCGTGATTTTCGTGAATAATTGGCGATTGAATGTGTGATGATTACGAGTTGCAAATAATTGATATACGAGCATAAGAGGGAGTGCAGAGACAAGTAACGAAAGCGTTTTAATCGAGGTGAGAAAACGGCGCCAAGCCAACTAATCAGACCCGACAACAAAGACTGCAATCACTTTGCTAGTTGCTTCAAACTAATTGAAATATCTGTTACGAAAGTACTTTTAGCAACAAGTACTGTTAGAAACACTAGGCTTATGCTTATTAGTTATATTTCGTTGTGTAAAGTAAATAAATTCGAGTAGGTTAGAGGCCAGCCATGGTGTCTCGATTTTTAGACCATTAGGCTTTCACTAGGTGTAAAATTTCTTGTAAATAAATGTTTGAATGCATTTGTGTTTTAGGTTGCTGCTAAATTAGAAGGTACAGGTGGTAAGAGGCCCCTGGAAGACGGTAACGAACCTATTTCTAAGAAAATTGCTTCATCAGACTCGGGATATCCTCAACCACCTATGGGGTATGTATCGATTATTCAATACCTACTTTTTATGCAGTGTGTAACATTTGTAACACATGTATAGTTCATTTGTTTAACATCTTTAAATATACTAGCTGTCCCGCACGGTGGTTCCACCCCCGACCCAATAGATGTCGCTAGTGTGAATCTAAACCATCCAAGGTGCCACCCAAACGCATAGAAAAAAATTCATTCAAATCGGTCCAGCCGTTTAGAAGTAGTTCAGTGACATACACATGTACAGTAGAAATATGTATATAAAGATTAAGTAAAACAAGTAGATACATATTAGTGCATCACCCTATGTGTGCTGTGCATACATTTGTTTATACAACTTCCATTTTCTTAGCAGAAACATAAACTTTTTATCACAAAGGACCTTGGGAAATTTTGGCCCAAAGCTCAACAGTGACATGACATATGTCATTTGAAAGCTCTTGAGGAGTTGTACAAGTCACCCTTTGACGGTGATATCGAAATCGACGGCCAACCTGGTGTTTTCGACCATCGAAGGTTGGAGTTGACCTTTGCTATGGACGCTGATCCTAATGCTCAACAGTGACATGACCTATGTCATTTGAAAGGTCTTGATGAGTTGTACAAGTCACCCTTTGACGGTTATGTAGAAATCGACGGCCAACTTGATGTTTTCGACCACCGAAGATTGGAGTTGACCAATGCTATGGACGCTGATCCTAATGCTCAACAGTGACATGACATATGTCATTTGAAAGGTCTTGGGGAGTTGTTCAAGTCACCCTTTGACGGTGATATCGAAATCGACGGCCAACTTGATGTTTTCAACCATCGAAGGTTGGAGTTCACCTATGCTATGGACGCCGATCCTAATGCTCAACAGTAACATGACCTATGTCATTTCAAAGCTCTTGAGGAGTTGTACAAGTCACCCTTTGACGGTAATGTCGAAATCGACGGCCAACTTGGTGTTTTCGACCATCGAAGGTTGGAGTTGACCTATGCTATGGACGCTGATTCTAATGCTCAACAGTGACATGACCTTTGTCATTTGAAAGCTCTTGAGGAGTTGTACAAGTCACCCTTTGACGGTTATGTCGAAATCGACGGCCAACTTGGTGTTTCGACCACCGAAGATTGGAGTTGACCAATGCTATGGACGCTGATCCTAATGCTCAACAGTGACATGACATATGTCATTTGAAAGGTCTTGGGGAGTTGTTCGAGTCACCCTTTGACGGTGATATCGAAATCAACTGCCAACTTGATGTTTTCGACCATCGAAGGTTGGAGTTCACCTATGCTATGGACGCCGATCCTAATACTCAACAGTAACATGACCTATGTCATTTCAAAGCTCTTGAGGAGTTGTACAAGTCACCCTTTGACGGTTATGTCGAAATCGACGGCCAACTTGGTGTTTTCGACCATCGAAGGTTGGAGTTGACCTATGCTATGGACGCTGATTCTAATGCTCAACAGTGACATGACCTTTGTCATTTGAAAGCTCTTGAGGAGTTGTACAAGTCACCCTTTGACGGTTATGTCGAAATCGACGGCCAACTTGGTGTTTTCGACCATCGAAGGTTGGAGTTGACCTATGCTATGGACGCTGATCCTAATGCTCAACAGTGACATGACCTATGTCATTTGAAAGCTCTTGAGGAGTAGTTCAAGTCACCCTTTGACGGTGATATCGAAATCGACGGCCAACTTGGTGTTTTCGACCATCGAAGTTTGGAGTTGACCTATGCTATGGACGCTGATCCTAATGCTCAACAGTAACATGACCTATGTCATTTCAAAGCTCTTGAGGAGTTGTACAAGTCACCCTTTGACGGTTATGTCGAAATCGACGGCCAACTTGGTGTTTTCGACCACCGAAGATTGGAGTTAACTAATGCTATGGACGCTGATCCTAATGCTCACCAGTGACATGACCTATGTCATTTGAAAGGTCTTGGGGAGTTGTACAAGTCACTCTTTGGCGGTGATATCGAAATCGACGGCCAACTTGGTGTTTTCGACCACCGAAGATTGGCGTTGACCAATGCTATGGACGCTGATCCTAATGCTCAACAGTGACATGACCTATGTCATTTGAAAGCTCTTAGGGAGTTGTACAAGTCATCCTTTGACGGTGATATCGAAATCGACGGCCAACTTGGTGTTTTCGACCATCGAAGTTTGGAGTTGACCTATGTTATGGACGCTGATCCTAATGCTCAACAGTAACATGACCTATGTCATTTTAAAGCTCTTGAGGAGTTGTACAAGTCACCCTTTGACGGTTATGTCGAAATTGACGGCCAACATGGTGTTTTCGACCACCGAAGATTGGAGTGACTAATGCTATGGACGCTGATCCTAATGCTCAACAGTAACATGACCTATGTCATTTCAAAGCTCTTGAGGAGTTGTACAAGTCACCCTTTGACGGTGATATCGAAATCGACGGCCAACTTGATGTTTTCGACCATCGAAGGTTGGAGTTCACCTATGCTATGGACGCCGATCCTAATGCTCAACAGTGACATGACCTATGTCATTTAAAAGCTCTTGAGGAGTTGTTCAAGTCACCCTGTGACAGTTATGTCGAAATCAACGGCCAACTTGGTGTTTTCAACCATCGAAGTCTGGAGTTGACCAATGCTATGGGCGCTGATCCTAATGCTCAACAGTGACATTACCTATGTCATTTGAAGGGTCTTGATGAGTTGTACAAGTCACCCTTTGACGGTTATGTAGAAATCGACGGCCATGTACAACTCCTCAAGAGCTTTCAAATGACATAGGTCATGTCACTGTTGAGCATAAGGATCAGCGTCCATAGCATTGGTCAACTCCAACCTTCGATGGTCGAAAACATCAAGTTGGCCGTCGATTTTGATATAACTGTCAAAGGCTGACTTATTCAACTCCTCAAGAGCTTTTAAATGACATAGGTCATGTCACTGTTGAGCATTAGGATCAGCGTCCATAGCATTGGTCAACTCCAATCTTCGGTGGTCGAAAACACCAAGTTGGCCGTCGATTTTGACATAACCGTCAAAAGGTGACTTGTACAACTCCTCAAGAGCTTTCAAATGACATAGGTCATGTCACTGTTGAGCATTGGGATCAGCGTCCATAGCATTGGTCAACTCCAATCTTCAGTGGTCGAAAACACCAAGTTGGCCGTCGATTTCGATATAACCGTCAAAGGGTGACTTGTACAACTCCCCAAGATCTTTCAAATGACATAGGTCATGTTACTGTTGAGCATTAAGATCAGCATCCATAGCATAGGTCAACTCCAAACTTCGATGGTCGAAAACACTAAGTTGGCCCTCGATTTCGATATCACCGTCAAAGGGTGACTTGTACAACTCCCCAAGATCTTTCAAATGACATTGGTCATGTCACTGTTGAGCATTAGGATCAGCGTCCATAGCATTGGTCAACTCCAATCTTCGGTGGTCGAAAACACCAAGTTGGCCGTCGATTTCGATATAACCGTCAAAGGGTGACTTGTACAACTCCCCATGACCTTTCAAATAGCATATGTCATGTCCCTGTTGAGCATTAGGATCAGCGTCCATAGCATTAGTCAACTCCAATCTTCAGTGGTCGAAAACACCAAGTTGGCCGTCGATTTCGATATAACCGTCAAAGGGTGACTTGTAAAACTCCCCAAGACCTTTCAAATGACATATGTCATGTCACTGTTGAGCAATAGGATCAGCGTCCATAGCATTGGTCAACTCCAATCTTCGGTGGTCGAAAACACCAAGTTGGCCGTCGATTTCGATATAACCGTCAAAGAGTGACTTGTACAACTCCCCAAGACCTTTCAAATGACATAGGTCATGTCACTGTTGAGCATTAGGATCAGCGTCCATAGCATTGGTCAACTCCAATCTTCAGTGGTCGAAAACACCAAGTTGGCCGTCTATTTCGATATAACCGTCAAAGAGTGACTTGTACAACTTCCCAAGACCTTTCAAATGACATAGGTCATGTCACTGTTGAGCATTAGGATCAGCGTCCATAGCATTAGTCAACTCCAATCTTCAGTGGTCGAAAACACCAAGTTGGCCGTCGATTTCGATATAACCGTCAAAGAGTGACTTGTAAAACTCCCCAAGACCATTCAAATGACATATGCCATGTCACTGTTGAGCATTAGGATCAGCGTCCATAGCATTGGTCAACTCCAATCTTCGGTGGTCGAAAACACCAAGTTGGCCGTCGATTTCGACATAACCGTCAAAGGGCGACTGATACAAATCTTCAAGAGCTTTCAAATGACATATGTCATGTCACTGTTGAGCATCGGGCCAGGCTCCATAGTAATCCGCCCAAGGTCCTTTTTGTGTTAGAAAAGGTTTACCCTCACATAGAATCAATGGCAAAGATCCAAAGTGTGACATTGGATCTTAGCAATTTACTGATTACCCACCCTTGAATAAGTAAATCAAGGCTGCATTAAGTTTCTGTAGGAATGCATGTTTAAAAAGAAGCCATATGGATTCTCTTGGTTAATAAGTTTGCATTAGGCAAGTGTTGTGATTATGCCTAATCCTCCTCACTGTACTGATTATTATCTTAGATGAGAGCCTTTGCCCAGCAGTGAGACATAACAAGCTAATTCATTTACTTTTTGTATGTTTGCTGTTAAAATGTTCATAAGTAGTTTATATAAATATTTTAGTAGTTTTTGATATTTGAATTATTATAAAGACCATCAACCACACAGCCTGGTTGATGATACAGACATAGTTATAGGATAAAGTTTTTAATAAGTTAATTTTGTTTTTTTTGTTTATATAGAGATTTTTCGTCTGGCAACCCTGCGGCCGCGGCGGCAGCGGCTGCAGCGGCCGCTGGTGCCCGGATATCGGCGCCCACAGCCCCGGGCATGCCCCCTGTCGGCGGACCGCCCAATCTCATGCCTGACCAGGCCATCAATGAGTACATTCAAGTACCTGATAATATGGTTGGATTAAGTGAGTCTATCTATACTATGAGTAAAATAAAGTTTGATTTTTTATAGGTTTGAACATGGTAATCTCAGAAAGTACCAATCCTATTTAAATAATTCTTGAATGGATAGCTACATTAACCGGGAAGTTTATAGGCCTGAAGTTCGCACGGAAACGGGCACAACGCGGGTAAAACCATGAAGCGCTGCTAGTATATAATAATACTGCTTCTTTATTGTATGTACTTTTCATGCCCACTTACCTAAGAACTGAATTGACAAGAGCAAGCTCTTAAGGATATATTTATTTTATACTTCTTATTATCTGACAAACAAATCTATACTAATACTAGCTGCGCCCCGCGGTTTCACCCGCGTTGTACCCGTTCCCGCGGGAATTTCGGGATGAAAAATAGACGTTGGCCGATTCTCAGACCTACTCAATATGCTCACAAAATTTCATGAGAATCGGTCGAGCCGTTTCGGAGGAGTACGCGAACGAACACTGTGACACGAGAATTTTATATATAAGATTATAAAGCTGAAGAGTTTGTTTTGTTTGTTTGTTTGTTTGTTTAAACGTGCTAATCTCAGAAACTACTGAACCGATTTGAATAATTCACTGTTAGATAGTCTATTTATCGAGGAAGGCTATAGGCTACATTTTATCCCGGATTTCCTACGGGAACGGGCACAACGCGGGTAAAACCGCGGGGCGCTGCTAGTAAAAAAAAAAATTGGAGTAAAATCATCACTGGTTCCCATAAAATTACTTGAAACCTTCATGAAGCTGTATGATTGGATCATGTTACAACTCATTCAAATTAAGCATTGGTCCTGCTACATGCAAATTGTATGAAAAATAAAATCCCATCCATGCGCACGGACTGTGCTCTACTGCGGCGGGTAGCCTGACGACTAAAAACGCTTAAATTAAAAAATAACCCACTGTAATTTCAATCTTTATCACAGTTATTGGCCGTGGTGGTGAACAGATAACTCGACTTCAAGCAGAGTCTGGCTGCAAAATACAAATGGCACCGGACCTCGGCAAACCGGAGAGGATGTGCACCCTGACGGGGTCCCGGGAGGCGATACAGAGGGCTAAGTGAGTGCTTGTTCAAAAGGCATGCCTGCACAATGGTCTCATTTCATTTTTAAAACACTATCTAAAAAAGCAGTTAAAACGTTGTATAACCTAGTTGTTGTTATTAGTAAGTAAGCTGTAAGTTGGTTTAACCCTTTTTTGAAACTATCAACAGCAATCTTCCTGTAACTTGTTTAAATATCTTCATCTAGTTTCTGAAACAATTTGAATCTTTGAATTAACAGTTGTCAATTTTTTGCCTATTAAAACTGTAATATTTACTTACAGGAAAATTAACACACACTCATGCTGAAACTTCATTTACAGCTAAACTTAAAATGTTGGCTCTTGTAGCAGCCAACATAACTTTTTACACGAAATTAAGTATTTCTGTCAACTTATAGGGAGCTAGTTAATCAAATAGTGAACCACCGTGGCAGAGAGAACGCGCCGCAGCCGCCAGACAACCCCAACATGCCGCCGCAGAACATGCCGCCATTGCCGCGCGGCGGTGGAGGCGGAGGCGGCGGCGGTGGCGGAGGCGGATTGGCTACCACTGTGAGTAACTAAAGTACCAGATACCAGAATATACCAGGACTACAAATTCAGTCATTCATTTTGAGTAGGTTAATGGCCAACCCTGGTGTCGGGAGTTTTTATAACCCTATTAATACTGATTTTTTATACATATAAATCTTCCTCTTGAATCACTATCTATTAAAAAATACTGCATCAAAATCCGTTGCGTAGTTTTAAAGATCTAAGCATACATAGGTACAGACAGACAGCGGAAAGCGACTTTGTTATATACTATGTAGTGACAATAATTTGTTATACTAGGAGGAGATAATGCTGCCGGGTCCCAAAGTGGGTCTGATCATAGGCAAGAGCGGTAAGACTATCAAGCAGCTGCAGGAGCAGTCCGGAGCGAAGATGGTGGTCATACAGGATGGGCCCAACACGGAATATGTAAGTTATGTATTGTTATATAGTGTAGCCAGTGGCTGAATGCAAATAGGCAAGTTGTTTCGAGTTTGAAGTTGTTAATATCATTATGTTTTGAGGAGTTAATATAAGGATACACTATAATTGTGTATATGGCCCACTTGAAAAAAGAAGCCTCAATTCTGTTGATTTTTTTGTTGTTGCATGCGTTCAGGAATATTATTGCTTGTTCCTTACGGCAATGTGTGTGTGTGTGTGTGTGAACCGATTCGTTAGAATATTCTTTCAGTATTTTGTTTGTTTTATTATCTTTTTACTTCATGATAGATTTCGTTTAAAATTGAAGTGCCTATTGAAATAACAAGGCTAATTAGACCCAAACTGAGCTAGGCTTGCTCAGTTTGGGTCTAATTAGCCTTGTTATTTCAATATATTATTTATTATTTTTTATTTTATTTAAATAAAGTTTGTTTAAGTAAAGCAAGATTGTTGCGGATGCAAAGATTTTGACATCCTGAGTCATTTAGGGATTATATAATGTAATATAATTCGCAGGAGAAGCCGCTGCGTATATCGGGCGACCCGGCGAAGGTGGAGCACGCCAAGCAGCTGGTGTTCGAGCTGCTGGCCGACAAGGAGCTGGGCCCGCCCGGCCCGCGCGCGCCCTTCGACGACTACGGCCCGGACGCCGCCAACGGACTCGCCACCAACTCCACCGAGGTGCACTACCTACGTTAACTAACGGTTGCGTCAGCTTACGCACACTTACCAGTAAACGTTAGCACTGAATGTCAGTCTTAACAGACGTGGGGACATTAATAATCGTGGTTTTCTATTTGCCGCTCGAATAACTTGCAGACCGTCAGTCAAGTTATCTTCTTCTTCATCGAGTGGACGGTTATTGAGCCGCCAAAGGCCTCAAGTCAAGTTATGGAACAACACTTTCCGCCTTATTCATAAACGATATTTAACTTAACCAGTGTTTTAAAGTGTTTTGTCTCTTTCGCTCTTTGGCAAATAGCGTATGTCGGAAAGGGACAAACCATTTGATAGCTAAAGTGCTGTTAATAATCGTTATGAATAAGGCCCTTTGTATTTAACAGCGTAAAAAATGGTTACCTTTTTTTACATATAAAAACATATAAAAAATACATTGGGTGTATTTTATTAAAACTAATCAAAATTTATGTTCACAGTATCACTAGAGAAATATACCAAAAAAAATATATTTTATTTCCACCATATAGTAATAGTTCTCACCTACCTATGTAACAGGTGTTGGTACCGAAACAAGCGGTGGGCGTGGTGATCGGCCGCGGCGGCGATATGATCAAGAAGATACAAGCCGACACCGGAGCCAGGGTGCAGTTCCACCAGGAAAGAGACGACGGACCAGGGGATAAGAGGTAACACTATGATTCTAGTACGCCCCGGTTTTACCCGTATTGTGCCCGTTCCCGCGGGAATTTCGGGATGAATAATAACCTATAACTTTCCCGGTGAATGTGGCTATTCATTACAAAAACATTTATTTAAATCGAATTGATAGTTCCTGAGATTAAAGTGTTCAAACAAACTAAAAATCAAACTCTTCATTTTTATTATATAAGCACTAGCTCCGCCCCGGTTTCACCCGCGTTGTGCCCGTTCCCATAGGAATTTTGGGACGATAGCCTATATCCTTCCCGTTGAATGTGGCTATTGATTACAAAAATAATTATTCAAATCGGACCACTACTTCCTGAGATTAGCGCATTCAAACAAACAAACTCTGCAGCTTTAT
Source organism: Cyclophora albipunctata (assembly GCA_963082685.1). Classification (NCBI taxonomy): domain Eukaryota; kingdom Metazoa; phylum Arthropoda; class Insecta; order Lepidoptera; family Geometridae; genus Cyclophora; species Cyclophora albipunctata. The sequence continues at coordinate 3,454,468 of OY720138.1, read as the reverse complement.
AATATACTTTTTAAACTCACACGATTCATTTAGTATAATGAGCTTTATAATATTATATAGTATAGATAGGTTTATACATTTACTTCGTTGCGCTGGCGCTGACTTGCTTCGGATAAGTTCAGGCGGTTTGAATCGTTCAGTCAGTCGTTTAAACTATGTACGTTAGGTCGTCTAATAATGTTTGTTTAGTAGATAAACTAACCTAACCTAAAATTTTTAGACTGCCTAAAATTTAGGCCGCCAGAAAAGACTGACAATCTAATCGAAGTACTTATGGCGATCTAAAAACGTCATTTTAGTCTTTAATATATATTGAAGGTCTAAAAGGTGTCTTGTTGACACAAAGGCGACAATGATATGAAATGTTTGCAATATTCCACATTATATGAATGTATTGAAACTACATTTACGAATACACTTCGCTTTTATTTTACATTCTATCTGACGTTTCGGCCCCTTTACAGGAACTTGAAGTTTTCAAAATTCAAAATGAGCTGTGTTCGCTTGAACTTAAGAAACCAGTATATATTAATGTATTTTCCACAGATGTTACTTACAAGGCAAGCCCCACCAAGTAGAACAAGCGAGACAAATGATTGAAGATCTAATAACAAGTGTAAATGTAAGTTTTTCTGCCTTTTATGAACCAAAATTATTTCAATAGTGTTGCTTATAATAGCTTCATGGTACGAATTTCATTAGTCTTATCGAATGCATGCAGGAAATAAGGAAATTCATAATGTATGTTTAATAGTATTTTTTTGGCACGTGAGAGCGCTTACTGTGTCGGGGATTGCGGGTTCGATTCCCGCCCGGAGTCAAAAATATGTGCAGACCAGACATAGTTGTTAGCGACGACGCCTGGGTGTCAATTATGTATAATTATAAAGTATTTGTGTATGTATATTCAATAGTATCAGTTAATCAGATTCCATTGTACAGGCTTAAACTTAGTTTGGGTCTCATTAACCATGAGTAAATCTGTCTGGGTGTATATATTTATTTAATAAAGAGTTGACATTATGGTATGTCCCACAGAGACGCGAGACCGACAGCCGCGGCGGCGGTCGCATGCGCGGCGGCGGCAGCGGCGGCGGCGGCGGCGGAGGGGGCAACTTCAACGCCAGGAACGGAGAGCGCGGGGACTTCCAGTGGCAGGACGGACAGGAGATCCGCGTCACCTTCACGGTCTCCAACTTCAAGTGCGGACATATTATTGGGAAACGTATGTCAATTATTTGATTTTGGTCTAAACTTTAGACTCTAAAGTCTTAATTCGACTGTGGAATGTTTGACCGCCGGTTCGAAAACATTGTATAGTGGCACGCCGCGACCACAAGCTACTGTTTCACTTGGTATTTAGATTTACTATTAAAATGATTTTTAGGGCTTTTTCAATTAAAGCGTTTTTAGTCTTCCTGCTACTTGATATGATGCAAAATCCAACTATGCTGTTCCAGTTTTCAGCAAAATCCCAAGACTTTGACTTTTCGCTTTTTCTCATAGGATTTAAGTATCTTAAGTATCACCTGCAATATTCACAGTCACCTTTATCTTTTTCTTATCGTGTCAATGGCCTTTAAACTTATCCGGTCCAGTATTATTTAGCTGACAGAAGGGCAGCATTTGAGACTTTCATTAAGTCTTGCTTGGTACAGGCAGTAGGGCTCAGGGGGCACGACAACAGGTGGGCCATGTCCTGGTCTGAAGCACTACCTTCACTACATAGTATAAAACAAAGTCGCTTTCTGCTATCTGTCCCTATGTCTGCTTGGATCTTTAAAGCTACGCAACGGATTTTGATGCGGTTTTTTTTAAATAGATAGAGTGATTCAAGAGGAAGGTTTATATGTATAAAAATTCCCGAAATTCCCACGGGAAAGGGCACTAGGTGGGTAAAACCGCGGTGCGCTGCTAGTTATTAATAAGACATCGCACTCCACCAGGAGGCGAGGTGATCAAGCAGATCAACGCGGCGAGCGGCGCGCACTGCGAGCTGGACCGGCGCGCGCAGGGCGCCGACATGAACAACCGCACCTTCTACATCCGCGGCGCGCCCGACGCCGTCGACGCCTGCAAGCGGATCATCGTCGAGAAAGTCGGCATGGTGCGTACCAACTTCCATATATAAATGTGAAACTTTGTGAGGATGGATGTATGTTTGTTATGTTTGTTACTCTCACGAATAAACTATTGGTCGGATTTGGATGAAACTTTCCAGTAATGTAGGTTATACATCAGAATAACACTTGGTATACATTTTATCCTGAAATTCCCACGGGAAAGGGTACACCGCAGGTAACAGCGCGGGGCACGGTGGGTCATTTAAAACGCCACACTTCCAATGCCAAGCCCGTCTTTTATGATATCGTATGAAGGAAACATATTAATATCCAAGAATGGGATACTATTGTTAATGATGGGGTGTTTTCGGGGAATGTTCGCGGTTTGACTTTTTGATGCCAAGCCGGAATTAAACCGCTTGAAGGCCTCTGATAGAAATACCATGTACGACAAAAAAAATTGTGGGGTTGGTAACAAATAAGACAGCTGTGAAGTGAGAATGGACTGTTAGTATTATAATTCTTAATTGTCACACGTTCTTTATCCCAACAGCCCGTAAACTTCATCCCGGAAGGCGCGCCAGGCGGCCCCGGTGGACCAGGCATGGGCAACGGTAACGGCAACGGCAATGGGAACGGCAACGGCAACGGCAACGGCGGCGGCGGCGAGTACTATGCCGCCGGAGGCCCGCCCGCCTGGGGATACAACCCGCACTGGCACCAGCCCGCTGCCGCGCAGCAGCCGCAGGTAACATGCACAGGATACATTTAACAAGCAGTTTTTGGAAAGTTCTTTCGATTTTGACGTCATTGGTCGCCTTGCAGTGTAGTTGTTGACTACGTCTTTTACAGTGTATTTAGTTAAAATGTTTTATTTAACTTCGTAGGTAAAGTTAATACTCGGATTTCTTTAAAATTTTACGTTTTTGTCGTACTATATGCGTGTTGTATGAACAATAAAGAACATATGCTCACGCATATGACTAGGTTGCACCACAGCGGCACGACTAAAAGTAGGCCGACTAAAAGTGCTTAAATTGCAGATCCCTTAATTTCGAATTATGGATGGACAACTCAATTATAAAGATATTCACAGCTCATCAAGCTTAAACAAATCATATTTTGTTGCCGAGCAATATAAAAACATTCAAGTTATATGATTACGGTGCAGAAACACAAGATGTTGATGATGTACAAAACCTTAATTGTTACAGCAACAAGTCCAAATCAACCCTGCGACCGGCCAGCCCGACTACTCCCAGCAATGGATAGACTACTACCGGTCTCTGGGACTCGTGAGAGAAGCTGAAGCCATTGAGATGCAGACCAAGCAACAGCAACAGCAACAACAACCGGGTAATTATTACCATCTATCTTTAATCTATACTAATATTATAAAGCTGCATAGTTTGTTTGTTTGTTTGTTTGTTCGCGTTAATCTCAGAAACGACCAATCCAATTCGAATAATTCTTTTTGTAATGGATAGCCACGTACAACGGGAAGGTTATAGGTTATTTTTCATCCCGAAATTCCTACGGGAACGGGCACAACGTGGGTAAAACCGCGGGGCGCTGCTATAATATATAAAGCTGATTTTTTGTTTGAGTTTTTAGACAGCTTTAAGGCCTCCGACATGGTCTAACGATTGAAACAACCGGGGCCGACAAATTAACGTACCCTTCGAAGCACAGATAGAAATGGGCAAGCTGCACATTGCTTAACAATCGCCTTAATCAATACATATATGTACTATGTTATAATATACTGTGTCCAAACCATAAACAGTTAACCACACTCCCTCTTACCTTGCATGCTGGGTTTGGACAGACCTTTAGCACTGAACTAAATGTTACGTCTTATCTTGGTATTTAGGTGGTAACGGCGGTAATGGCGGAAATGGCGGCAACGGCGGCGGCGCGCCGGCGGGCGGCGGCGCGGACTACAGCGCGCAGTGGGCCGAGTACTACCGCAGCATCGGCAAGATGAAGGAGGCCGAGGCCATCGAGGCACAGATTAAACTTAAGGTTTTACTTATTTGGAGAAAATAAATTTGAATAATCTGCAATACTACGACACAATCATACACTATTTATATAACACTTACGTGAACGACAGTATTAGTAGAAATGTTGCTTGATCTTTTAAAAATAAAAGGTGTTGAAAAAGTGATCAAATCGGACACTGAAAACTACACGGAACTTAGTTATTTTTTTGGAGGTTATATTATAAGAGTATTTGTTACTGCAGCAACAGCAGCAGCAGCAGGCGGCGGGCGCGGGGGCGGCGGCGGGCGGCGGCGGCGCGGCGGGCGGCGGCGCGGGCTCGCCGTTCCCGTACGTGTACGGCGCGGGCGGCGCGGTGGGCGCGGTGGGCGGCGTGTACGCGCCCTACGCGCCCTACCAGCCGCCCTACCACGCGCCGCACACGCCGCAGGACCACTCCGACCACTTGCAGTGGTACGTACACCCTGACTCCACGCACCACCGATACATTCACACTCCGCACTAGTCGCGGGGATAAATTCTAAACCTCTTACAAAAATATGCAGTAAGCATGTCTTAATTCTCCTCATTGTGCTGATAAATGTAATGAGATGGGTCTATAGCTCTGCATTTAGATAGTACAGGCTAATACTCTTCAGTACTAATGTGATCAAACATTATAACTAAAAAACAACCTTTATTTATTAAGTTCAATGGAAGTAATTTAATTTTTTTTACCATAATTCACTACTGAAAACGATATTAAACATGAATAAAAAATAGAATTATACTACAACATGATAGGACATCTTGATGTATAATAAATTAATGGATATATTAAAACACAGAATATAAATTCATGATGCATGCAAAGGTAGTATTATTTTGTGAGCTATGTAGTTAGTGTTATTTATTTTGAAAAGCTTTTTTCTTCATATTGTAACTATTTAAAGTATGAAAACAGACATGTGAATCCAAAACTGCGAATAATTTAAATTTCACAAGCATGACATTAGACAAACACGTTAAAATAGGTGTAGGACACCTAAAGATATTGTAAAACTATCGTATTTAGTTAATATTCTAATCATTCTGATTTGTTCACAAGAGAACTAAGGAATTAAAAATGGTCTACGGATAGATGTAACTTTTTTATACTATCCTGAAAATAAACTATAAAATTTTCGAAAAGTACGTCTTATTATAATAATTAATTGTAATGGCTATAACAGGCCAGCTAGTAAGTTACAATTTCCTCTGCTCAAAAGGTATATTTGCACCCAGGAAAAGGACAGTGGTTCTCTTTTGATCAAACTCTATTCTTTATTTTTACTTATTACCTGACGCTTGTATATTATTTATTGTGCCAGATTAATTTGTATAATCTGTTACAGCATGCCAATTCCAAACGTATCCCGGTGATTGGTCACATTCCCACACTTTATATTATAAATATTGTTATGTAAATAAATAATTTCAAATTTTTATTTTACAGGCAATTGTATAATGCATGACATTGTGTATCTATGATAATATATGCTTGGTTTATTTAATTATTTATTGATTATGTAGTTACATATGAAGGCTCACAGATGTTGTCGTGTGTGTGTAGTGTTGCAGATGTAGGAACGCCAGCCGTCGTTTCCTGGGAGGACGAATCGAACTTGTGTATTATGTACCATTGCCATGTTTGTTTGTTTGTCTGCTTTCAGAACGGACCGCGGACTCACCACTAGCCTGAGCAGTGCGTCGTTATAAAATAAGCAAAACTATATTATCGTCATTCACAGTGAAGCCAGGATCAACATATTGAACTTGTAACAAATAAATCGACCTCACAAATGTACACTATTTTATTTATTCTATCATAATATTATTCCTTTCGTCTGGTCAAAGTAACTGTATGAATTAAAAGTTAAATCAACATATAGAGTATCTATAATAAATGTCGGTTTATTTATTGCGAGTCGGCACATAGAATTGTCAATATAATATTATAGTACTACGAGATTATTTTTATAATTTGAACCTATAACTTACTTAATTATGATATAGATACTTACTAAAACCTGAAAATGAACATTTTACGGCTGTGTGGTCTTTCTTGTGTTTATATTACATTATATATATATTTTATGTTACTGTGCAAATGTGTTCTAGTGATAATTAATATTTGAAACTTGATTATTTTGTGCCAATTTTTGTATAATTGACATGCTAATCTGTCCAGGTTAGAAATATAGAATGCCACACTGCCGTTTGCCCTAAGTTGGGTACGAGGAGCTATAAGAGAGAGACCTAAGAATAGAGATACCCTCCGCGCCGCAAGGACAAGAGGTAACGCACCGTATTGAGTGATAGACACACATTTATCTACTTATATATCCATTTGTGTATCCAATACTGATTTGTCTCGTGTTTCGCGAAAACAGCCATAAAATGAACAATTATTATGTCTAGGAAATTGGATTTTCATGCACTTTAGCTTACAATCGCTATAAATAATTATAAATACAGCTGTCACCGAGACAGTTAACCTTATGAATATTTGTTTACATACCTACTTTTGGTATGAACAAATCGTATATTCAAGTGGAACATTCTTGGGTGGAGTTAGCGTGTAGAAAGAAGTGTGAAATCTCCAATTTTCTACAATAAAACTGTTTTTTTAGTGTTGTATTTTGTACAGCGTCTCATCTCTTCGAAAGCTCACAGGTTGTACCCTCCAAACACATTATGTATTAATAACTAGACTACGTCATAGGTTATAGTGTAATCTAAAGAGTAAGCAAATCAAGAGGTAATGTATATTAGTACATTCCTTGACATTGTTCAATTTGATAACTCGGCATAGTTCGCTTGGGCCCCGAGCCTACTTGTATTTACTTTTAAGATATAAACTGTATGTTGATTGATTATCGTGTGTTCATTTTATTTACTTAAAGTTTCTCTCCACAGTCACAAGAGGTAAGTCACCCTATATAAAACTTCATATCCACTGCTTTTCGAATACTTTAGTGTACTATCTCACAACTATATTATGATGTTGATTTCTCGTTATGAATATTTAACATTCATGTTTTGTAACCCTTTTGTACCATTTTGATGTGTTTTCCATTTGAACATGTGCTTTTCACAGAAGGGTTTTTCGAAGATGGATGAACTAACATCGTTATCTAATACATGAATTGATTTAATTTTTATTTGATTTTCTCTTTTGATGTTTTAGGCAATGTCTCTTATTGGCTTATTTATATATTATTTGTGGCTCATAATTTTACATTAATGTAATTACCTTTATACTATGTATATGTTTTCTTGGTTGTCCCAAAATGTGATCAATGTCGTCAATTTTCCAGCCGAATAAGACTACTCCTGAAGAGGAAAAAGGTATAGTGATTTTATTTCATTCTTGCCCTATCTCTAAATCTTTGAAAATTGGAAAATTGACGACATTGGTCACATTTCGGGACAACCAAGAAAAAATTGAGTATACTATCAAGGCATAGACGTTTTTGTTCTATAAATAAGCCAGTACCTAGCTAATTATTGTGGTTGTAACAATATTAATTACATTAATTCAAGCTTTTCTTTTATAAGGCAACTGTTCAGACAACTTCATATTCTAATCCTGAAGTTTCTTGTATAAATGTTGTTACAATGACACTATTCATGTTTATTGAAATGTTTAGTTTATTTCTCGCGTCACTTTGATGTCGTTTTACTGATATTTCATATTTGTTTTTGATCTATTGTTTATTATTTGCCTGAATCGTATTTTCGTCGTGTGATTATTGTCGCCCTTCTCTTGTTGTCGATCTGTTAAAGGTGCGAGAATCCTACTCGATATAAATAATACAAACCACGGTAATACAAACATACATACATGGATGTGAAGGCGATAAAACGTTGGCGGAGATATATCACTGGCGGGAAAATAAAAGGTAGTATGAGATTTTGGTAAGTTGTAAATCTAGAGAGGGTTGATTGTATACTTAAACATTTTAGAACTGATAATATCTTGGATGTCGAATCTTTTGTGTGTAATTAAAGAAATGTTTTTCTTGGTTTTTTTTACCTGTGGTAACAGCGGGGCTAATTGTGTCTCTATGACAATGATTTGAAAAATATCTAGCAATGCACAAGATAGATTCGGCACCTACATATACCTACTTTGCGGTACATATACCTATTACCCAGTTGTACTAATATTTCGAAGAGGAATCGGCCACTAATCCAAATTGAACTTTGTTTATTGTGCAACTAAGGAGTTATATGACGAAGCAATAGGGTGCAAGGGCGTCGCGAAAGGGGATACTGACTGACCCTTTGTTCTCCTTCCCAATGTACTTCTTATCGCGTAGGGATCTAGCTAGCGACTCCCTTAGGGTGTTAACAATTAAACTAACTCCATATCATTGTTATTGGTTATCTTCTCTCGAAGTCTACGAAGACAATAAATTTCATCAAAATCGTACGACAAAAAACCATCTTTTATGAAAAACAATATTTTATTTAATGGTGAAATATTACACAGTTGCGTACATATGTATGTTTCTACTGTTAAATATCTGAATTCTAACACTCGTATAGTTATGTTTCATTAAATTTCTTCATATTAGTGAATCAAAAATAAATTAAAATTATTTATACAACACGTTGTTTTATTTATATCTATTTAAAATTACTTTATAGCTTTCATAACATTTTTTACTTAGCTACTTATAACAAAATCATCTAGTGCTTACATAATGCGATTAGTTGACTTATATGAAATAGTAGGCAGTGCAAGCACATAGGTAACTAACTAGCAATCCTTACAAATACTTGGGTAATCTACCCACACGTCGAATTGGCAGTGCCTAGCTTTACCTTCCTCATACTATCCCATGGGATAAAATTTACCAAAGTAACTCACCTAGGAAGCCAGGAATAGTTTAATATCGTTCTGGAGAGCGGTCTCTGAACTCTTGCGACGTGTACGAAGCAGCCGAGGATCCGCTAAATGACCTTATAAGCCTGGATAATCTAGATAGGGGTGCGGTAGCCCAAGGCTCTAGTGGGCTTCCAGGCTCTTTAGCGGGAGAAGGAGATATTCTAGAATGTAGAAGATAACATTTGTTATATTTTACGGAATAATATCTAAATGTTCTGTTAACAAATCCCGTATTAAACTGATATTCTTTACGTTTAGCAATAGTAGGATTACTATTGCTAAATTTCTGAAGGGAGTTCGATGACACTTCGTAGTACTGCTGCTATGTAGTATAGACATCAACATAACACGATGCAGTAGTATATACAAGCCTTTCATAAATCTCTTAAATTTCCTGGGGTACAATACAACGCCTTAAGAAATATATCTGGACCAATACATGAATACACACACGTTAATAAATAATATGGAATAGTTAGCCATCTTTACCTGTTACGTCTGCATCGAGCTGTTCTGGGTCGCGGTCTTTTCTCCTTTCTGGGTTTTGGCGCTGCACTTTCTGCTTCTGCACCACTTCCCGGTCCTTTAAAATATATTTAATTAATGTAACAGTTGTAAACATTATGAACAAATACGGTAGGAATGTATTTTAAAATTACCTGCAACGTAAACAGTGTGTTCCACTTGCGTGGTTCCGGTCGCATTTTCAACACATAACGGCCGCACAGCTCTAATTCGAGCAAAGTTTTCTCTTACGCCCATAGCACTGAAAAATGATGCATATTTTTTACAGATCAAATTATTTTCAATGGTTTGATTTCGCGCGTTAAACACATACCGGGCGGATCCGACGATCCGTTTTATTGATTTTGATCTTTCTATATAATACCGGTGTTGGCACTAACAAAAATAAATATAGTTCCAAGCTTCTCTTAACAATCATCTAACTAACCAAATAAATTATATTGATATGTGGAACATGCCTGATATCCTGTGATTATATTGCATCAAATGGTTACTTAATGTGCTATTTGATGTTAAAAAAAATGATTTCGCGGGTACAGTTAGGATTGCAATTGAACTAGCAACATTTTCCTATGACAACCTCCAACCAACCCACAACCAACCCTAAACAATGATGACAAGAAAGGCAACTGTCATCGAGTACATTTCCTTTCTTTGAAGCATATTTAAAAAAGCTCGATTTGAATTTTGATGAATCGATTAATAAATCAAAGTAAAACAACCCGATTTATCAATAAGCGTAAGTTTGCTCACATACCTAATCGACAAGAGCCCAGTTTAAAGAAAAATAGTAAATAATTGCGTAAGAGAGGAAACCCCTTAAAAATGAAAACAAATTCGTGTGATGGTTGTCAGTCCTGATGTTCGGAAGAACCATAATAAATAAAAACAAAAAAATCAAGTTTTGATTAAAAGACAATTCAGTATTTTTTAGATTTCTATAAATTTATATTTACAATATCGATTTTCTTATGATGAAAATCGATTATTTTATTCGTTCGATTTTAGTTCGCATCCCTACTCCTTCCAACAAGGCACGCCTCAAACAAAACCAAAGTCGAATTGGTTAATCTTCTTTGTTTGTTTGTTTTGTGTGCGCGTCCATCATCAGTGATCAGTGATCAGTCAGAGCAAACAGCTTTTCGATTTGTTGGATTGAACCGTTTGAAGCCTTCGCAGTTTCAGTATCTTCAACTCGACCCGTTTTGAACTCCGACTCTGACTTCAAGTTACCTCAGTCGATCAATCAAATAACAATCATCAGTTTTGTCAAGCTGCCTCCCCAAAAAATGGATGAAAATATGACGTCTATGGAACGAATGTTTATAGATGCTTACAGACAAATGCCGAATTTGTGGGATGTTGATCATCGGGACTACAACAAGAAGGATAAACGAAACGAAAGCTACGACACATTGCTAACCATTCTTCGGACTTACGTGCCCAATGCTATTCGTATGAATGTGCGGCAAAAGATAAATATATTGAGGTCGGCGTATCGGAAAGAGTTAAGGAAATATTTGGCTTCAAAGTATATATCGCCAGAGGGTGAAATTGTATACGCTCACAAGCCTACTTCGTGGAAGTTTGAAGCTATGAAGTTCTTAGATAGGTTAGACGATGAGGATGCTAGTGGTAAACTGTATTACAACGAAGAAGTCGTCATAGAAGACAGCATAGAAGATAACTCATTGAATGAATTAGAGGTTAGTGGTTGAACATTCTATTTATTGTGCGTTAAAAGCTAATTAAGACCATTTAACATGTCCAGAATAACTAACATTCATGCAGTAATACTAATCTATGAAATACCAGCCTAAAAATAATCACAACTTTATAAAACTCCACTATAACAACAAACCTATTAAAAAGTGAACTTCCATGATGGAAATTACATCAAAAACATCTATTAGCTAAGTTGTTTTATTACAGGAACAGGAATTAGAATTTGTACAAGAATTTGATCCGGACAACGAAGAATATGACAACGCTACCAAAATCATAGTAACCCCAATAACTCCAGACAAACCGAGTGTTAAAAACCCTATAAGGGTGTCTAGAAAACGTGTCAAAAGTGAAATTGATATTGAAGCGGAAATTATTAGTAGAGAATGTAATGCTATAGGATCTAATGTCGCTTGTAAGTTACAACGGATGAATTCACAACAAAGGTATCACGCAGAAGCGCTAATTAATAAAGTTCTAATGACTGGTCTACAAGATAAGTTGTCGGAAGATACAGATTTAATGGATGCTTGTTATGTTCACAAAACAGAGAATGTGGAATGCTAGAATGATACAGTAGGTTTAATATATTAAATTATGTTGAAGGCATTATTTACCTGTGGGTAAGTGTAATATATTTATTAAGTCTTGTTTTAAAGTACATAAAATGGTTGAAAACATATACAATAGAAAATTTTTGTCGATTGTGTCTCAAGAAAATGAAAATCAATAACTTTTTATTATTATGTAGGTACCTAGTTAGAGAATAAGGTTAGAAATAAATAATGAATTTTAGTCGAATTGTTTTACTTACGAGTTGTTACCACTGCTTGGCAAGTCCTCGAACTGGGCATCACTTTCTATTGCACTGCTCTCAGATGCAACTAGATACATGGACCTGTTGGTAAAACCATGAGTTTTTGAAAGTATTTATAAAACATTAACTAGCAGTGGGAATGTCGGGAATTAATATATACATATAAACCTTCCTCTTGAATCACTCTATCTATTTAAAAGAAATGCGTCAAAATCCAAAATCTTGGTATTGCATGGATCTCACAAGTGTTTACTGTAAAACATGTAATGTTTTTGATATTATTTTAATTTTCTGTTTAATCAACCTTTTTCCAAAAGTATTTTTTTAACATAAATTCTTATTGTCTGGTTGAAGATAGAAAAGATATGGGTTTGGCCACTTTTTACAATACATACCTAGCTGGTACATAGAGATGTGGTGGAGGAACCGCAGCTCTCCTGGCTGCGGATCTTGCCCGTCTGGCTCTGGATAACCTTCCCAGTAACACGGACTCTAAATGAAAATCAAATGTTCATTTGACATACTCAAATTCAAAAGAAAAGTAAAAAGAAATTAATTGCAATAGTATATCGTATTTTGTGTTACACTAGCAATTGGGGAAAAATATAACATGCATTTAAATACATACCTTCATCGCTACATGCGCACACAGCCTTAGTTTTAAATTGAAACTACGTTTACATATACACTTAGGAACCGTGCTCAAAGAAGACCCATATAAGCCTTAGTTTTCACCGTTCCATACCTGATATGGGATCACTATCGCTGTTCTCGTGCCGCTCTCGCCTCCAACTGTTGTCTGTCTGCTTGGCGACCGGCGCCGGCGCAGCCACTCCAAACAACTCTGTCACTGCGCCAACCACCACATGCCGGGCGGATTTTGATGCGTTCTGACAGAAATTTAACATTTTTGAACACCCGATTAGACATGTATTCATGAAACCTAGTCTAGTCAAGTCACATGAGTGGACAATAGCCATCATGACCTAACGATGTTATCTCATCGGAACAATTAAGCTATCTGCAGTTCGGACACTATTTGGTCACCCTTGGCATTTGATGCATAGTCGAATGGTGGCATTTATCTGAGCACTTTCTCCTTCGAAGACACGATAAATTGTCGGACAATCGTTTGCAATCGAAGGGCATCAGCAGTCTGAAAAATCTGACACCAGGGTTGGCCACTAACTTACTGAATGGAAGGAGCAAGAGGCAGAAAGAAAGAGCACAATATGCACACTGCATTGCCATTGTTCTCTTTCTACCTCTTCGGGGATTCAAAATTACCAAAGCCACCATGTCGACTTCAGGAACGTTATCGAGCTCCGTGGCCTTTTCAGCCAAATCTTGGATCTCCTGTTTGTCCGCGTTTGGTTTGTCTATCAGCTTTATGAGTTCGAAAAAGTAGTCCCTGAAATGTTCTTCGACGATGGGTATAGGTACTGTAAAATAAAAAAGGTTAATTACTGGTTTGGGAAGATTTTTCCTCAAGGTTGTGTTATGCTAATTTGGTATCCATAGTATATGGCTATGTTATATGCTATACTAGCAGCGCCCCTCGGTGTAACCCGCGTTGTGCCCGTTCCCGTGGGAATTTCGGGAATTTTTATACTTATAAACCTTCCTCTTGAATCACTTTTACCTATTAAAAAAACTGCATCAAAATCCGTTGCGTAGTTTTAAAGATCTAAGCATCTCTCTTCTCTCACAAAAATCTTCGCATACCACTTACCAACAGCAACGGGTCTCAAAACAGGCACTTCCTTAGACTGAGGGTCCATAATGATTTGCTCTAAAGAATCTCGAGCTGGCTTCGGAACTTGGCTCATAACCCCCGGCATAACTCCTCCCGGTACCATCGTGGGCATAACCCCTGGTACTGTCGGCATAACTCCTGGTACCAATGGCATACCTCCTGGTACAGTTGGCATAACGCCTGGCACAGTTGGCATAACGCCTGGTACCCTCGGCATAACTCCTTGCACACCTGGCATGGCTCCTGGTACACTCATTTCAGTCAAAGCCCTTGTCTCTAAGCCTGCTTTGGTAAAGGTGACAGCAGAAGTCTGCCCTGGTACGATCAGTTGGTTTGCGCCTGGTATTACTGGTTGGCCAGGCATGGATCGGCCTTTTAGAGTATTCCCGTTGACTAGGAGATCGGGTGTCGTCTGCTTTTGAGGGTCTTGACCTGTGGAGAAATGTGTGTAAAGTTATTGAAGTTTTTAGGCCAGTTAAGGCTTATTGCAGTTATTGCGCTGTCTATTTAGGACACTTCGTTGACAATATATTTTTATAGATTTATACTCATACTCGTATTAAAGAATGATGTTGCTACTTACATTTCTGATTTAAAAGGCATTCTATATCTCCATCCCTATCTTTTTCTCATAAGAGAAAAGATTTTCACAAAGGACAGCATAGCATAGATCAATCATTTCTTAGAAACCCTCTGGGAATAAATTATACCCAAAAAAACGCCATAAATCTATTCTCAGAAGTTTTTTGTCACCATGCATAGAAAGACAAGTATTCCTTAAAACCTGATCAAAACAAGCCTTTCTTAAACCTTGTGATCAAAGTTTTTTCTAGACAAAGACAGCACGAATGTTCCCAACCGTCCAGCACTGACCAGTGTTCCCCAGATCCATCTCGTGCGTGAAGGCCATGACGCTGAGCGCGGAGGAGAGTGCGGGGCCCACGCCCGCGCCCAGCTCGCCCGCGCCGCCCACCTCGCCCACCACGCAGTCGGGCGGCGGCGCTGCTGCGCGTTTGCTGAACATCGATAATTGGTATGTTCTTGAAGATTTTAAAGGTTTTTGTGTTTACTAAAGGAGTGAACATTCTATGATTTTAGAAAATTTAAAACCTGTGTCATCTCTAAGCTAATAGTGAACAGTTAACAGTGTTTTCCTATGAATATTTTATTGCGTAGTAATTCACAGTTTGTGTTGATGAACACACAATTTTATTCCTCCATTATAATTTATAAGGAAGTAAATAGTCTGCCGCTCACTCCACGGTCACCGCTCTATTTTAAAGAAAATGATTTTGTTGATGATACATACGGATGTGCTTTAGTAGGCGTCGATATTGAAACCCGTCCCCACATGAGTCTCCGCAACTCTTCGCCACTGATGCCTCTTCTGCGCAGCTCTGCTATCGTCACTTTTCCGACACGCTGCAAGAAAATATTATTTTCTCGTAAACAAAATCGAAATATTTTGGTTTTGTTATATAGTGAAAAAAAAACTGTCCTGCAAGACTTGAGTAAATCGTATAATTTTTTTAAAAAAGCGAAATCAATTATGATAAATGACTGTAATCTTGAACTTGACCTTAACATTAGATTTCAAATAGCGATTGGGAGCGGCATTATTAGAGTTATGTGGTAGAGTTCCTCGTTGGATCAGGATTTAATACTTAAATTCAAAGTACATACTTAAACTTTATGGAACTTACCTTCCAATTAGTCAAAGCGCCCTTCCTCTGCTTCGCCCGAGTCTTGGCCTTGCTCTTGATGACCATCACCGCTCTCTGCTCGTACCGCGGGTCGTCCGAAGGGCCGAGCCCTATGGAGTACTCTTGAAGGTATTTGTGCGCGTCTTCCTGGGCTACAGACCTTTCCAGCGATACTACGATTTTTGCCCACTAGAAATAGAAGGATTTGGGGTTAGGAGAGAACTTCAATGAAGTCTGTTTAAAAAGGAAAAGGTACTGTCTATTGTCAGGCTTTTACTTCGATTAATCGATCTTCGTTAATGCTCTCAAATCAATTTCATTAAAATCGATTGATATTTTTTATAGTGGTTGGCAATCTCTAGTTGCTTATATTCTTAAAGGCCTTTCACTAATGTTATGTCAAACCCATCATGCCGTAAGGGCTCGAGGTTTTTTTGCTTGATTACTACAAATCACTAGCAACGCCCCGCGGTTTTTCCCGCATTGTATCTGATCCTGTGGGAATTTCGGGATGAAAAATAGCCTGTAACCTTCCCCTTGAACTTGACTATCCATTACAAAAAGAATTATTCAAATCGGATATGGTAGTTTCTGATGAATTCATGAATTAGATTTGTTTTTCATCCTGTCAGATTGCTGCTAAGTGCTAGCAGACCCACCTGTTTGACCCACTCCTTCTCCGACTGCTCGATGACGTGCGCGTAAGTGTTGCCCATCATGGCGATCAACATGTTGAGCAGCAGGATGGGCACGAACACCATGAACACGGCGAACACAGTCTTTGACAGATTCGGGTACGTGGTCATGCTGAGGTCTGTGTACTGTAGAACGAAGAATAAGCTGTAGTTTTGATATCTATATAGTATTTTTTTGTGAAAAGTAAGGTAACTCTTGAACCGACTATTCTTGAAGGGTTTAACCGCATCAACCCCGTTTTCTTGCAAATTTTGAGATAAAAGAGAACTTAAGCCTATGTTTTTCCTTTCTCAATGTCAAATATGTCTTTTTTATTTTATTGCGATGGAAGAAAGAAAATTTAAACATAAAAAAACGGATACGTTACAGAAAATGTTGTCATGTGAGGCTGGGTAAAATACATAAGGGAGGATATTCTACACTTTTCAGACAATTTTTTATTATGAAGAGTATTTAACAAAGTTCCAACTTACACTGTAATCTCCAAGAGTGATCTGAAACAACGCCATCCAGGTGCTCGGGTAGCTCGAGAATAAAGTCGACTGTACGTTCGGGAATCCTGCGAACATCAGACAATGGATTACGTGTATAGGATTTCAATATAAGCCTAACCGAACTACCTACTAAATACCGTATACCCGTGAAGGCTTTTTGTACACTACGGTTCCGTATAAAGAACCTCTTTTCCAGACATCTTCCAATAATACAGAAAGTTTTAGCGATTTTTTATTTAATCATAGCAAAGACTAACAAACTAGGAGAAAACTAGATAATGACGCAGAATTTGTTTAGGAGCTACGATGCAATGGACAAACTTATAACATCCCTCTTTTTGCGCCGTATATTAAAATCTGAAAAGGTTTGCCATGAAAAGAAGCTTGCCTTTATACAAAAAGTAGAAGGACTGTGAAAATCCAAAGAGTATGATGGAGTAGATGATGCCGAACGTGAACATGTCTCCTGTTATCATGCTGTAGATCATCGTCACGAACGGCCCAGTCAAGCGCACTGCACTGTAATCAAAATTATATAGAAATCAGGCACCAGAACTTCTAAGCTCCCTCTTATATACGCGAATGTCATTCTAACTAATATTATACATGCTAAAGTAACTCTGTGTGTCTGTCTGTCTGTTACGCTTTCACGCCAAATTTACCGAACCGATTTGAACGAAATTTGGTACACAGTTAGTCCAGAGCCATAGAAAGGACTACTTTTTATCGCGAAATTCCTGCGGGAACGGGTACAACGCGGGTGAAACCGCGGGGCGCTGCTAGTAGTATATAAGAGAGGGCTTAGAAGTTCTGGATTCCCATCTTAGCAATGGTAAAGTACCTTTAAATCTTACCAACTAAATGGAAAACTAAAATAACTTTCTTAAAAACTAAATAAGTAGAAACGAAAACAAATATCCTAAATCTTGTAGTTTCTGAATCTTTATAAAAATACTCTTCAATGCTTATAAATCTGTTCGAATACGTACCCAGCGAAAAACATAAGCAAGAACCAAGAGCCTGGCAGTAAAAATAACAGAACAGCTTCTTCGAGACGTTCTAGACGCATGATTCTTGCCGGAATACACGCCAGCACCAAGAAGTTGGAAGCCAGGAATATGAATTTGGCTGGCTCGTGAATCTGTTGGCAGAATATTCAATTCTAAACAGTAACTTCATCTTGGGTAGGTAGGTATTAACTGTTACGAATTCGCCGTTTTCAGAAAACAGCCGAAATCCTAACATTCACAACCCCAGATGGCCAAAAAATGAATTACAACCAATTTAATTCTAATAACTAATAACACTGGAGAAAAAAAGGAGAATGAATAACCATATCCAAACAAACTCAATGTTTTATATGAACTACGGGACGTGATAGCAACTTTGGGTGCACATTATAGCAAAAGATCTTTACTTTGATTATACCAACAGATCACCATATAACAGCTTACCAGTTGCTTAAAATACGCTATAACCCCTTGATTCTTCAATTCATCCCCCTGCTGCAGTATAATATAGCACAAGGTACTGATTATAGTGCCCAGTTCGCTCGCTAATCGGACGCCGGTTTTGGCGTCTGTGACCTCTAAGCCCCAGTTTGGATGGGCATCAGCCTCCAAGCTGCTGTGTCGGAGGTATACCGAGACGGATAGTAGAAGCAGGTGAAGCATCAGGATCAATAGGCGTTTTAAAAATTTGGTCTGCAATAGAACGGTTTGAGTCAGATTTTTTTATTAAGGTTTTTTTGGACTATCAAAGTTTATTTTAAAGGTTAGATGAAAAGAAGCGTTTTATGTGTCAGGTGTATGGCGGCAATAACTAGAATAAAATAAGTTTGAAAGATAGATCCAGGTGGAAAGATTTGGGGGAGACCTTTGCCCAGCAGTGGGACACTACAGGGTAAATACAAATTCTACCACAACTATCGATTGATAAATCTGTGGTATATGGAAACAACCATTGCTATATTTATTTTATGTTTTATTTGCTACGTTTATGATCTTGATCTTCTGTTTTAAATATGACTTGCTCGACAATTTGCAGTATGATTAAAAATGAATGGTAATCACAGTTTTAATCATTCAGTCATCAGAGAGAGCTAATCTTATTTTTGTTTTATTCACAACTGACCCTGGCAAATGTCTTCCATTTTTCTTCCAGCAATCGCTGAATGATGCCACCGTCCAGCATGTTCAGATGTTCTTGTTTCGTACCGTTTAGGATTATAAATAACGCCGAGTTCCAATCTAAATTAACAACAAAAAGAGTAAAGTTATAAAATTAGGACATTTGAATAGAAAAAAAATGAGCATCTGACGGATAAATGACAAGTTATACCCATTAATATAGAGACACCTGAATGATACAGCATCTCCTACAAGACTAATAGTCTTTTTTAAATAAATAATCTTTTCATTTTTCACATTTTTATTTATCGTCCAAAATTACACTAAATTAATATAAATGATAATCCGACAAATGACAAAGCTATGTCCCTAAAAAACATATAAGAAATATTGTATACCGCCGCCAGGGCTTATGGAGTCCTATTATTAAATACCCTATTTATTTATGTATCTTCCCCAATGAAATTCTAACAGTCTTCTTTTAAAAATACTTACTAGTCCTGCCATCAGGCAGCAAAGTGTCCAACGCATTAAGAGGATACGCTGAACAGGTAATGTTGGAATATCTCCAGAACTCCTTGGCGGATAGCTCCAACATTTCCCTGAAGACTGACGCTCGGCCCAGCTGGCAGGCCAGGGTTAAGGGAGTGAAGCCAGCTCGGTTCACGCGACCGTTGCTGGCTGGAACCTTGGGGTGACGGAGGGCATATCCGAACATATCCTGGAAGATGGTACATTGATGGTATCGAAGTACATGACCTATTTCTAAGTTGTTATTGTCTCATTGGCGAATTAGCTTCATCCATGATACCTTCAAAGTCCCGTTAATCAACTTAATACCAGTTCACGAGCTAAACTCCCATACAACAAACGTGATTTTTGTACCGTTGCTCAATACTAATAATTTTTAATAGATAATGATGCGGAACCCTTCGTCTGCGAGTCTGACTCGCTTGATCGCATCATAACTTGTAGCAAACCAAACTTATTACGGAAAAATCTTACCAATTTATCACAGACCACGACCATATGCAGTATCATATTCCCGAAGGAGTCCTGTGCGTCGGGATCGGCTCCCGAGTCCAGCAGCAGGTTGTACCCCGCCTCGTTGGCGCAGCACGCCGTCCAGGCTAACGGGTACTCCCCGAGGTACGCCAGACCTTCGTAGTTCGTCTGCCGAGCTGGCGGGTTCTTCTGCTGATCGCGGGGCAGGAAGAAACTACCTGAATAATATTTTTTTTTGTTAAACATGAGTAGTAATTATGTTAAGGTAAATGACAATAAATATAATATAGTATCTTCGTGTTCTGTCTGAAAATCAGGCGTAAAAATAAATATTTATGCATAAAATAATATTATTTAGAAAGTATTGTAGAAAATTTTACTGTGTACACTACAACAAATTTCTTTCTTCTGAAGAAGATTACTTACAGCAACGTTAGCTAAGCAATGAAAGGTTAAGAAACATCGATCCTCACATAGGTACATAAGCGATTTCAATATTAGGATTTTGTATAAGGAATTTAGAAGACAGCTCGTATTTTCCACTCACCAATAGCTCTCTGATTGACATCAGCCCCGGCTTCCACGAGATCTTGCACCAGCTCGTTGTTGCTGTACGCTATAGCCAGGTGCAAGGAACTTGCTCCTAAAACAATCACGATACTGTCATCTTCAGAACTAACTTGAAAGTAAGTATATTGGAATGGTTTGGATTGAAAGCGAATTTTGAACAGACTAAAAACCGAAGGTTCTCAATTGATGTGTTTTCTTTTTCTTCTGTCTCTCTGTTACCTGATCTTGGGACATTTATGGACCGATTAACTAATGTTTTTAAGTATGTATACCAAATATGTAAAAGGAAATGGTTGCAGAATGATTCCATTTTAATCAATTTTATCAAAAGGTAAGTAAAAGTTGTAAAAATCTTCATGGACATAAAATCCTAGTATATGAGCGATTTTTCGTTTAAATATAATTTTACCTAAATATTCTTCTCCCTCCACGACATCCAGCGATAATTTCGGAAAACACTTAACTAAAGTTCTGGCAAGCCTCGTGTGTATCTGTAACGGAGACAATATCATTAAGATAAGCAAATTATATCTTAATTTCATCACATTTTTTAGGGTTTTGTACCCAAAGGGTAAAAACGGGACCCTATTACTGAGAGCTACTGTCCGTCCGTCCGTCCGTCTGTCATCAGGCTGTATCTCAAGACCGTTGATAGCTAGACAGTTAAAATTTTCACAGATGATGTATTTCTATAGCTGCTATAACAACTAATACTAAAAATAAAATAAAACAAATATTCAAGGGGGCTCCCATAAAACAAACGTGATTTTTTGCCGTTTTTTAATGTACGGAACCCTCCGTGCGTGAGCCCGACTCGCACTTAGCTGGTTTTTATGATACACTTGTGGATTATTGTAAAGTTATTATTTCTCCCCCCTTACTTGTTTTTTTAATGAATAAGTTCAATGTTCTTCCATCTTACAGACTAAATACGTTACCTTCGTGTCACATATAATCAACACGTGCAGTAGAGACTCTCCCAGTGCGCCTCTGTAGCACATCTGCCAGCAAGCGGTGTGATCCTCCCACTTGGCGAGAGGGTCGTGGGGTGACAGCGAGGCTTCTATTGGCAGGACTACCTGTAGTAATGGTGGGAGGAATCATTGAGTTATGTGTACACATACGTAGTAAGTAAATTCAAGTTGGTCAGTGGCCAGCCCTGGTGTCGGAGTTTTTAGACCGCCTAAAGGCCTCCGACATGGTCTAACGATTAAAATAACCGGGACCGACATTTAACGTGCCCTCCGAAGCATGGTAGCGCTCAGACAGAAATGCCACAAATAGTTTGACATAGATATTGCATAAAACAAGTACGTATATAGGTATGTCAGCCAGGAACTGCTCTACGTGCTCTAGCGTGATCATCTTCCATACCTGTTCCTGGTCCCTGAACTTCCACCGCAGGTACTCCGCGCGGTTGATGACCCGGCCCTTCCCCCCTGCGTACATGTAGGCTGCGAACTCATCGCGCATCAGCCTCTCAGCTGCCATCATACCTCCGCGGGCGTACGTCTCCAGAAGTAAACCTCCTGGGTCACAGGAAGATGATAAAATATCAATCATTATTATTGATTACTGAAAAAAATGCAATCATCTATATTTCAGTTCTTTTGTATTTGTAAGCCAAGATGGTTAAGTTAAGTACCTATCCTATCCTAGATACTAATACTTATTATAAATGCGAAAGTGTGCGGATGGATGTATGTAGTCATGTGTTTGTTACTTAGAAAATTACTGGACGGATTTTGATGAAACTTTACAGTAATATAAGTTATACATCAGAATAACACATGAGATACATTTTATCCCGTAATTCCCGCAGGTCGGGGTACAACGCAGGTTACATCGTGGGGCGCGGCTAATCTATAAAAAAATTAAAAAGAGGAAAATTTTGACCTCAACAAAGTGTATGGGGCGCAACCCCACTAAATTTAACAAAATGACGTGAGAGCGATCTACATATTTTTCACATGATTGCCATCTATTGGATCACTGGTGGAACTACCGTGCGGAACAGTGAGGCCTTATTCATAAACGTTTAATAACAGCATTTTAGCTATCAAATGGTTTGTCTCTTTCCGATATCCGCTATTTCCCAAGGAGCAAAAGAGAAAACACTTTATAACAGTATTTTAGTTAAAGAGCGTTTATTAATGAGATGTTTAGTGTTGCTTACCTTTCTTATAATCAGCCAGTTTGTAGAGCACAGTGTGGTCCTCGCTGCTGGGCTGCGATATCACGCGGTCCAGCACCGAGCTGACTCCTTGCACCCCTTTGGCAGACAATATCTTGGCGAACGCGGCACCCATGGTCTGATCTTATGGACGTGACATGTCCCCTTTGAAGGAAAATTTATAAGAACGGTTTTTTACAATGTAAAATGAAAATTTAGTAAGTAGGTAGGTACCTATATTTATACTAGCTGCCACGGCAAACGTTGTTTAGCCATATTAAAATTAAGGGGGTGGTCTACCCTTAACATTTAGGGGGATGAAAAATAGATGTCCGATTCTCAGACCTACCCGAGCCGTTTCAGAGGAGTTTAAGTACAAACACCGCGACATGAGAATTGTAGGTTTATATTAGATAGGTACTCAACTATTTATTGATCTGTGATGAAAGTGTTTACTAAGAAAAATGCGTAGACTTTATGTGTAGGACAAATCCAAATATGTAGTTTATAATCGTATCAAATATATCTTGACTAATAAATACTTAATGTTGAAGAGTTTGTTGTTTGTTTGTTTGAACGCGCCGATTTATATAATTGTGGTAAAACCGCGGGGCGCTGCTAGTATACCTATCTATACTTACTAGCGATGTTACCATTACGATACTTGCAGCTTATCTAAGTTAAGTAATCAATTACCTACATGAGGAGATTAGATAAGGTTACTTTGCTTTATTAAGATTCCGTCAAATATAGGTGTAACATACCGTTAATTATAGGAAGGTATACCCACCATATACACATTCCTCACATAGTTAACAACCTCTATTTTTGCCCACAGCGTTTATTATAATTACTGTAGGAGTTATATATATACTTACTTCTTCAGTCCTTACTTTACAGCATAATTATTTAATTTAGGTCAGTTCTGGGTCAATCAGCTATCGAAGAAAATATATTGATAATTTGATACCCTTTCGCAAGTTAGTCAAGTGAAAAAACACATTTTTTTAAAGTTTATTTGTCGACCAAAAGATCCCCTAATATGAATTCACAATTTTAACATCTAATTTTAATTGATAAACTCTTAACTTTGGTTTGATTTAATAAATACAGTGTACACGTAAAATAAACAAATGAATATCCTCACAAAAATATTTGGCGGTTGTCATAGCAACCACACAAATTAGAGCATTTTGGTAAAGGTCCTCGTACACTCGTGTCTCGAGTTCGCGCCTGAGTGTAAAATAACTAACATCGTTAGCCATGCAAACTTGTCTATTTAATGAATATTGATTAGGTATATTCTACTTAAATAAAAATGTCTAAAATACTAATAACACAGCTAATAAGCAGCAAATCAATATAGATATCCACCGTCGACTCCATCGCCACACAATGCATCGAATAAGAAGCGCAAAGACAATAAAATTGAGATATTATAGTACCTACCTACTCG
Organism: Cyclophora albipunctata; assembly: GCA_963082685.1. Lineage (NCBI taxonomy): Eukaryota > Metazoa > Arthropoda > Insecta > Lepidoptera > Geometridae > Cyclophora > Cyclophora albipunctata. The sequence goes on along the minus strand of OY720138.1, from coordinate 3,430,437 downwards.
TAGATGGAGGTTTCACAACATTAAAGACGAATACCTACGATAACTTCAAGCTACACAGGGTAGATATTAGTATTAAGTAGATGAGCGTTGACCTTTAATTGCAGACTGTCCATAGATAGACTATGAATAAACCTACAACGGGTCTACTCTAGACAACGTCAAAATGTAACGTTACATTACATGACAACTTCGATCAACAATCGAAGCATGACAACATAAAATCATTTGGTCAGTGTGCGTGCGTGAAATATACGCTGTACAACCGTACACTCACACTACCACATGTCAATTGACTTGACAACACATACAAAGATTCGTTTAATGAAAAAGTGCAAACAAAGCACGCGTCGCGTGTTTGATACACATAGAAACCTATAGTTTGATAAGTAAGCGCTTTAAATAAAGTGATTGATTAACCTAGATAAAAATCATAGGTATTCTATTAATTCGTTTCATTTCTACACGACATGCTCCACCGAACGGCGTGAAACGGCTTTACTTCTTCACATATTCGATTTAAATTGAGAAAGTACCTAGCAATCGTTAACGAAGTCCAACCAAAATACTCACTACCCCACACGATTTACAAATACTAGTAACATCAATTTGAAACCAAGCTAAATTCAACTTTATCTGCACTACTTAATAGCGTCAATCTAATCATGCAAAATTCGATGTGTCTATGCGCAAGGACGCGCGCATCTTTTGTTTTTCTTAACATAAATAATTATGTGCCTTATTTTTTGGCTGTATAAGGGTGAATTTCAATGGATACAATTTCAGATTGATACTACTATTTGATTATGCGATTTGATTAGTGAGGTAACATTTATCGAAATTGATACGTGTTGTGTCAAATGAGTACTTTAATAAATTAGATTAATAATACTGAAATTACCAATTAATTATGTAACATTATAATGTTAGTATTGATATGTAAACATATTGCTCCTTTTCATTTGTTTTTATTTTATGTGGTGTAGAAATCAAAGGTTTATCTGGTTTTAAATTAAAAATATACAAACATAAAAAGACACCTTAATTAATCGATTAACAATTTTAACTAACTAACTTAGCCAATTATAGCTAAACCCAACCTTTTGCAAGCAAAAAATACGTTAGGTAATCAAACACCATAATACTTTGGATTTGTAGTAAAAATAATCGGTATCGATATTTTACCTTACGTAATTCCAACCCTATTCAAATCCAACATGGCGGAAGAAACTCGATAACGCTCGCTCGCACACACACGTACCTACGTGACGTAGCCGTTGCTACCGCGCCTCGCGCCACTTCACTCTTTCCCCGTAAAAGAGGGAGGGGCGATGCATCGCGGCTATTGTACTGTAACGAACAAATATCACTGTACGTAATTCGTTCGCAATTTTGGTAAGTCATCATCACCTGATATCACAATGTTATTGTGGTGTTATATTAAGTATTTCTTATCATCAAATTGAGAAACCTCCTACATAATTTAAGTCGTTTGAAAAATAATGCTAAATTATGATATTTCGATATGCTGATGTTAGGTGTAATACATTTTATTGTCAATATAAAAATTACTGTTGTTTATATTTTGTCCCTATAACTATTAATTCCGACCGATTTAAATAATCAATTTCAACAATATGTATCGATTTCAATAATATGTGAAAAAGGAGTATTTATTTTTAACTAGCTGTGCCCCGCGGTTTCACCTGCAGCGCCCCCGTTCTCGTGAGAAATTTGAGATTTTTATTCCTTATTTTTCTTATATAAAACCTTGTCCTGACAATAAGGAACACATTAAAAAAAATAATCATCCAATTTGGTGCAGTCGTTCTGAAATTATGCGCTTAGCAACAGGTTCAGCGATTCATTTTTATATTATAGATTTACATAACGTAAACATTAACGTAACAATTGACATTTAATCTACTAAGTTGTCAAAATAAATCAATTATTGGGACCGGGTAGTAAGTAGCAATGATTATATTATATTCTACATCTTGTTTACGAAAATTATACCCTATTAATGTACAAACAGTTTCATATCTGACAGTACCTACTTTTGTCGGCCGCGGTCGGGTATGCTGCCATTTCATCTTTTTTCAAACTATCTCTCTCCCTCTCGACAACATCGGCTGTCTACGGAACTGTTCGCGTTTGATCGTGTCGCCCGACACCCCTCCCGCGCCCTTCCTTACCGCCTCGACGAACGCTACGAAATTCGCTCCGTTTGTCAAGCAAAATAGACATAAATATATCAAAACATTTAAAACATTTCATTTTATATAAAAAATGATTTTGTTATAACCTGAGTAATTGTTATGTTAATTTAGTCATATTGTTAGAGTGTGATCCATGTTTGTGTGAGTGTGTTAATTGAACACGTACAATCAATCTACATATACAAAGGTAGCATTTATACCACAAAAATGGACGACGATTTCGAAAATTACATCAATTCCCATGTGTTACTTCATCCTACTTATGGTAAGAATCATTGTATTTATTTTTATATCTCTATTTAATGAAAATGATGCACACAGCTGATCTGTGATATTGCTGCCATTCTCGCATCTCATTGGTCGACCCGTTTTAAGATGGATACTACTACCGATTCTCGAACTCGAAAGTCAACTCGAACGAATTCGAATGTTGATTTCAAATATTTTTTACAATGTTCAATACATTGTACAAATGGGGATAGTTAAGTGAAATAAATGGTATGTATAGAAGATATCTGAGTTTGATTAGTAGAATAATAGAAATAGCATATTTTTTGTATTTGATATATCATCAAATACTACGTATTTTATTAAATAAATAAGCTGTTTAATTTGTTTAATATGCTTAAATAATATTGTTTATTGTAGTAAGTGTCAGAATATAGAGGGCGCTACTATTAAATAAGATAAATTGTACATAGGAGCACTTGGACTTCGAAAATTACAAATGCAAAAACAAATCTGTTTGCCTATTTGAATAATTATGCTTTTTCATCCCGAAATTCACACGGGAACGGGAACAACGCGGGTATAAGTTCGTGATAAGTACTTGCTAATATAATCAAATATTATACACTCTATATAATAATGTATAATATGCCTAGGGGCCGTTCACAAAATACGTCACGCTATAATCAACTTTTTTTCACCCCCTCCCCCCTATTGTCACGCTGTGTCACACTTTCTGTGACCCCCATGTAAATATTTCGTCACAAAAACTAAGACACCCCCCCCCCCCTGAATCATGATCAAAATTGAGAAAAAAGTATTTATTGAAAAAATAATTTAAAATCTTTTAATGAACGGCGAACATCACGTTGCCGTAGACCCCCCCGTCCCTCCTTGTCACATCTTGTCACACTCAGCAAACCCCCTCCCCCCCCCCCCCTTGAACGCGAACGTATTTTGTGAACGGCCCCCTACGACAAGTATTAATGACAGCTTTCTTTGTTTTTTCCACAGTAACATCCGAAGAACAAGTAGATTTGAAGGTATTTTCCAGAGAACCACTATTTGTGACAACTAAATTGGACAAAATGAAGATATTTAACAAAACTTGGGAAGGCTCCAATTTGTCTAAAATAACGAAAGCTATAGAAAAAGAGAGCAAGCCACAATTTAAAGATGGGAAATATGTTAAAGCTCCGTATCAGTACAATTATCCAAGTCATCCGTGCAGTTTTCAAATGCTGAAGGAAAAGGTGCACGAGTTGAATAACTTGGCTGAGAAGAGAGGTACCAAAAATAGTATACCAAAGTTGATAGTCAAAGTAGATAAAATACAAAATCTAGACAGTGATGACATGACATGCATTATAATACCGAAGCAAGAAGTCGAAAGTATAGTCCTGGACTCCTCATCTGATGAAGACGAACATTTAAGCGAAATTCTGTCCAAAAAAATTGAACTACTACGTTCAAAATTTATTCCATTTAACAAAATCCAACGACAAAAAACCACGAAACCAACTGATGAAAAGTCGGAGTTCAAAATTAAACTGGTGTCGAGTCGAACAGGGGAAACGGAAGTGTTTTATTCAGATAATAACCATAGCTTATTAACATACTACAGAAATATCGATTCCAACACTTCAGAAGAACATTTGCCAAACACTGCAGTTATTCCATACTGTTGCTACTTTGTTAGAAAAGAACTCACCAGGGCTTTAAATATACCGGAGGCATCTTTCATGAAAAAATCTCATCAGTGTACACCGAACGCGTGCAACTGCTGTCATAAACCTAAAAATACTGCCCCATTAGAAGCAATTGAACCAACTGTTAATATAATTAGTTCGCTTAGAAAAGACTCGTGGATAGGCGGTCTATTAAATTGTAATTTCCGTAAATCTTCAAATCGTCGCGTTAAGAACGCATACACAATCCCCAAAAGTAAACTAAAAGTGTCAGATAGTATAATACCAGCATTGAAAAATATTAATCAAAGATGTGTCATTGAAATTAAGAACCAGAACGTTTTTAAAAAGCAAACAAACGTATGTGCAGATTTATATTATATTTCCGAAAATGGTTATCTCTTCAAACATGTCCAACTGCGAACAGATGAAGATGCCAATATGAAGGATTACTCTCATAAAATAACTACAGCAATAGTGGCTTGCTGCTGGTTTAAGAGGGAAAGTAATTTGAAATCTTTAAAACCACGATTTCCATGGTTTAATTCAGGGGTTTGGAAGTTTATGAAATGTAGACATAAGTGCATAATACATTGTGAATGTTGCTGTAAGCCTGTAAATGCTTGGTCACGGCTCGGAGTTTACAGTTCGGGACGGAAAAAAGCAGTACCAGGACAAGCGGAAAGCAATTTCACGGAGTCGACAAGTAGTTCAGCAATAAAACAGAATACATTTTCTATTGCTACTTCTGTAAATAAATCTCAAAACACTAATCTTGTCGCCAAAGGCCCCCTAAAAGAAGCTAATCCACTAAACCCTACGAGTTATCAAAAGTATTTAAAACGTTCAGAGGACGAAAGAACTTTAACTTTTGATAAACTGGATCTTAGTAACCAAGCCGGTTACAAATTCAAGATTGAACGCACCCTGGCGAACAGTATCGCTACAATAAGTCAAATACACAAGTTAAATTTTGTTGTAAACGAGGGTGGAAAAATGTTAGCTGTTTTGAAGACCCCAATTGATCAGTTTACTCAGATGGAATTTAAATTAGTTCAAGGCATAGTTGGTTGCGCTTCAAACCAAGCTACGGCATTGGGTATATCACCTTTTGAATACTGCGCTGTCATAAATCTAAGAATTCATAAAAGTGAAGCACATTCATCATACTCAGCACTACTCGCCAAAAAACACACTTCGTTCTTGAAGACATTCAATTCGGTATTCAGTAAGGAGAATGCAAAAGTAGATAGGGTAGAAAATATTAAAATCCTGAATACGTTCTCTTTGTGTGAGGAACTGGGAAACCTAGACGAACCTGGGCCATCGAAAGTGACCGATGCGGCACCGACTAATTTGGACGCGAGCTTCCCATGTCCGATGCTTCTCGATATGTTAAATGGTTATACAAAACGAAAAGTTGTCGATACCTCAGATGGTACACCGGAAAATAAACGGGCTAAACCTAACTCGCCGGAAAGTTACGGAGGGCAACCACCAGTCCAATTACTACAACCACCAGTTCAAATACTTCAACCACAATTACAAGGTCAACCGTTAGTTCCAAGACTCCAACCACAATTGCAACCACAAGGTACAACGTTGGGTTTCCCTCGAGTTCAATCAAAAGACCAACCACTATTGAAAACTCAGTCTATTTTTATCCAACCTGCAAATGCTCAAGACATACCAATTTTATTTGGGACATTAATACCACTAGTACCTGCAAACCCCTCAACAAATGCTAATCAAAATTTGACTCCAAACGATACTGGAAATTGGAACGTACCTGAATTGCCTACTTATATCATACCTCAGAACTCGGCTAATATGGTCTCTGTCATGGCTGAAGTGCCACAAAATCCCTCAATGCCTCCCTTAGTACCTATAGCACCGAAAAATTCGAATAATACACCATTATGTGACAGCACGACACAATCTGACACAGATACTGCAGAGATTGAGGACTGTTTTGATGAAACGGAGGAGAACGAGAGCGAGGAAGAACATGAACAAGAGTTCGTGGACTGTATCGAAATTAAAGAAGAATCTGATACAATTTTGGGATTATAATAAGATTTTTCTATTTGGATAATCGATATTTTTTAATTATACATATATAAGAAATTTTCTTCGTAACACAATGATAACGACCACTGAGAAAATAAGTAAGGCGTGATCTATAAAATGTTCACACTAGCGCCATCTATTGGGGTCGCAGGTGGAACAACCGCGGGGAACAGCTAGTGTAATAATATTAAACATGTAACGCTGCAGGTAAGACCTGTGAGAAAATTCTGGATTTTTTAATTATTGTTAATTTTGTTGTATTTAAGAAAACGGGTAATTTTTATAAGTATTAGAGCGAAAATGTGTCGAATGAATGTCGAATTTTATTATTATTACATCCATAATAATTGTAAAAAAAGGTATTAATAATACTCACTCGTTGATAATGAGTTCTGTGTTTTATTTACCCTTCCAAAAAACCTTAAAAATATAACCTCTACTTTTTGTAGTCGGTTCCAAAAAAGTATTCATATCCAAAAGTGTATTTCAAACTTAGATAAAATTAAGCCTTTTTATACTAAGCTTGCACATCCCACAGCTGGGCAAGAAAAAAACTGCTGATATAAGCTAAAAATTGAAATAAAAAACTAAAATTATTATTATTTTTATTAGAATTAGGTATAACAAAATATTCTCTTAAATTAATTTATTTAAGAACTTGTGTGGTTACAAAAGATGGATTGGACTACAATATTAAAAATAATTTATTTTTTTATAGGCGTATTTTCGTAATGGCAACTTTTACTTCAGTGGCGACGAGGTGTCCATGAATTGTCCCCTACTAAGGGATTCTACTAACAAACCATAAAGTCGACTTAACACTTCCGTTTTATTTTATATTTTTATTTGACGTTTCTGTCCCTTTACAGGAACCGTGGTCCTGGTCACAGAAGACTGGTTTAAAAAAAACTAAGTGTATCCCTTAACTTAGTTTCGATTCAAAATGAGTGTTTGTTTAACTTAAGAAACCAGTATTAACCATCGATTAGCGAGTACCGATACGTCCAGTAAATAGTTATTTTAATCTTCCAAGTTAAAAATTAGATTCCTTATAAAAGAGGTATAAAACATGGATAATAGAAATAGGATTGTGATGTAGGTATTATGTAATTAGGATGTTATCTCAAAATATAGAATACTCATGTTGTTAAGTAGGTAAATACATTAGTACATTACACACTTAACATTACATAGGGCTGCAACCCACATTATGTAATACCAGCAGCGCCCTGCGGTTTTACCCGCGTTGTGCCCGTTCCCGTGGGAATTTCGGGAATTTTTATACATATAAACCTTCCTCTTGAATTAATCTATCAATTTAAAAAACTACATAAAAATCCGTTTCGTAGTTTTAAAGATATAAGCATACTCATACATAGGGACAGACAGACAGTGGAAAACGACTTTGTTTTATGCTATGTAGTGATAGGGTTGGCATGCACACAATAGGAATTATTAGTACATATTTAGATTAATCTGTTTACTGCCTGCAAACTACAGCAAATCCAATTTTCAATTCGATTTCTAGGTATGTATACTACTTATTTCTGGTTAGATTACTTAGTTTTTTCTTGGATGGATACAAAATAAGATATCTCAAAAATGTAGGAACCTTGATTTATACCAAATACCTATATCTCATAAAGTCTGTAAGTACTTATTGTGTGATAATAACTTTCTACCAATGGTAGGGGTAACCTATTAATAGTTATATTTATTGATATTTCGTGTGTTGATTTATTACATGTTATGTTAGTTAAAGACACACTTAATCTGTTTATAATGCTACAAGTTAGTTAGGTAGGTACTGTTAATTAATTTTACCTTCCTAAATTAATCTTAAACACATATTTTCTAGAGTTTTAAGTGATTTTTAATTCTTTAGGTTAGGAGCTCGTCGCGAGCGTCTATCCACGCAGCTTGCTGCCTTCAAATTCATTCATTCATCCATTCGAGTTATTTTCGAATAGGTAGTTGTTATGTTGTCTCGTTTTTTTTCGTAGGCAATGACATTTACTGTCCTGCTCGCGCGCTACATGTCGACGTCGTCGCCATGACAGCGCCCGCCGCGGGCCTCTAGCCGGCGCAACCGACCGCGCATGTAGCTACGCCACGGAACGAACGAAAATCGCCATTTTGTGTCGAAAAGTTGAACAGTGAGCGTCTGCGAGGAAAAATGGTGTTTTAAATCAATGTGTTCAAATAATTATGTTTCTCGGCAAAAAAATAGTTTGTGTGTCTGTTTCGAGTGAAATTGTATCCCGATATTGGAAGTAGGTAAATACTTTTTGTTGTTTTTAATGTTTACGGGTAAAATACGTGTTGATTTGACATTCACATCATTGATGTTTTCTATGTAGTATGTACCTAAGTAAACATGTCTGCCATTCTTGTGGTAGCGTGCTTAGGGAATAGACGTGTTTTTATTTTGTATTTAATTCTGAAGCAGGTCCACTGGTTTAACCATATATTTGGGTCTTATTAGTGTAAATTAATAAACGTTATTGAATGTAATTAAATTTTCAGAGGTTGTGTTAAGTAAGTAGTTATACCACAGCCAAAAAATAAAGATTTTTATTTGTTTAAAGATTTTTTTTTCAATTAAATGTATTATTATGTTGATTTAAACTTGCCGATAAAACTACCTAGTTTAATTTTACAGAAATTGCCTATTTGTAGTCGATCTGAAGATAAAGGAAATAAAAAAAATACAATAAATCCTAATTTACCTAATTCTTGGTTTCAAGTATTTAATTTAATTTGTCATCATGTAGGTAGGAAGGCCTTTTTATAGCGAAAATTGGCTTTAAAACCAGGTTTTTATGAGATTTAGGTACCACTTTATTTCAATTATGTTAAAAACGGGATCATATCTAAGCACACCATCCTGCCATACACCGTAAGAATTTTGGAAATCGATTCCTGAACGCTAATGGGTAACTACTTACATAACTATAAAAATCATACAAATAAACCATTCAAAGGAATTAAGAAACTCCTTTCGTTTTTGGGGTCGGTTAAAAATTGATAAACCTAGTAGGTAGTTAGCTTGATATTTATTCTCAAGAATTTTATGAAATCATGTAGCGAGTTTATTCCAGAAAAAAAACAAGAAATTGGAAAACAAAGAGTGGTGCCACAGGCCCCCGTTAGTAAAGGTTTTTGTGAGTATCACAAATAGCATCCAAACAACTTCATAAAAATATTCTTATATATTATTTTACGCAGTGTGTTTGACGCGACGTGTTTCGTTATAGGACGTGCGTAGTGTGTGTATATAGGACAGTAAGACGGTCAATTGACTAATCAGACTTTATCAGACATTTGGAATGGTTTTAACGCCATCTAGTAGCGTGGGTTGGAACTAGGACAACATATTGCTCCAGTATGGCGCCGTTACCGATTGAGCGCTCGCTCGCAGGTACTCGCAGGTGATTGTATTTTCGATTCCCAAGGACTTTGCAATTTTTACCGTAAAATTAATAACAATACGTTTTTGAGTTTTGTTGTTTCTAATTATGATTAAGTGATTTTTTTACAAGAAAAATATAAATAATGGAAATTGAAACAATTCATCGGCATTAAAAAAAATTATGACAAGGCAATGCTAATTTATGTATTACTAGCAGCGCCCCGCGGTTTTACCCGCGTTGTGCCCGTTCCCGTGGGAATTTCGGGATTTTTTTTACATAAAAACCTTCCTCTTGAATCACTCTACCTATTACAAAAAACCGCATCAAAATCCGTTGCGTAATTTTAAAGATTTAAGCATACAGACAAACAGACAACGACTTTGTTTTATACTAGGTATGTAGTGATGTATTTTAATTTATGCAAGTAATTTCCATTGACTAACTTAATAACTAGGTACGCTATCTATTTTGTATAGTACATACGTAAATAGAGTAACGCTCGTGGCGTAGTTTGACTAACCGATGCACAATGTTATGGGCAACGTGCAGCTTAACCCCCGACTTGGATGGGTGGCCGATAGTGGCATTTATATCTAAGCGCTACCGTGCTACCGGCGTGCGCTATCGGAAGTTCGGAAGGCACGTTCCCATGGCAAGGACTATCTTCTATTGACAACGAATATTATTCACTAACTTTCTTATTGTTAGCAAATCTATTTTTTTTTTTTTTTTTTTGTTTTGTTTTGTTTTTAATAGTCATATCTGTGTCGAGTCTACTAAAGACATTTGCCTCATTTTCAACTCCCGGTTTTATCAATCGTTAGAGCACGCCGAAGGCCTTTTGGTAGTCTAAGAACTCCCGACACTAGAGTTGACTAACTATTGGAAATTAATGATGCAAATGATAGTTTTTATTGCCACTTGAACCTAAATTTACGGATACACTTTTAAGTTACATTTTAACCTCAATTCGAAATGTGTAGTGTTGCTTTTTCTTATTCATTATTCTGTTATTATTGGATGTCGGATTTGAATGATCCGAGCGGGCGGGCTTTAATAAAGTGAAGGAGTAACTAAATAACAAAAATAACTGATGGCCAATATATACTAACCAAGAGGGTTTTACCCGCGTTGTACCCGTTCCCGTGGTAATTTTAGGATAAAAAAATAGCCTATAATATTCCCCTTGAATGTAGCTATGCATTACAAAAAGAATTATTCAAATCGGTTTGGTAGTTCCTGAGAGATTAGTCCGTTCAAAGATTTAGATTTATTATGTTAAATATAGATTATAGCAGCGCCCCGCGGTTTTACCCGCGTTGTGTCCGTTCCCGTGGGAATTTTGGGATGAAAAATAGCCTATAACCTTCCCGTTGAATGTGGCTATCTATTATGAAAAGAATTATTCAAACAAACAAACAAACTTAAAATTTTTACCTCTTTATAATATTAAGTATAGATTAAGTCACATAAGTGAGATTCCGCAATACTTACTTTTCGAATATCTGCTGCATTTCAGAAAGTATTAAAGTATCAGTGTCACCCTGGAGGTACAAAGTTTTCGAACCACAATGGCAACGCAAAGATGTAGCTATCAAGGATGCCTAAACACATCCAAAAACAGAACTCTGTTTATGTTGCCTAAAAAAGAAAGTAAACGGAAAAGACTTTGGATTAGAAATTGTGGTAAGTTTTAGTTAATGGGTTTCTTATTTCACCTTTGTAAGGGCGATAATAAACATGGTAGTTTTAAGGTGTCTGTCCATTGATCCGGAGCGAGGCTACGAAGCGGAGAAACGGACAAATATTAACCAATAGAATTGGGCTTTTGAAAAAAAAAAAGATTTTTTTATGTATTTTAAAACTTTATTATTAATAATATTGATATTTAATGCAAAAAACTTAAAAAAAATATTTTTTCAATTAATTATAAACAATTAAAAATTTACGGCGTTTACGGCTATTAAGGTTACCACTGACGATACGTCCATTAATCCGAATGGAGTAGTCGTCGTCCAAAATCGTCCCATGAATGGTAAAAAAATATTCCATTTGGATGGACGTCAGGCAGCTCTGGATTTCCAAACGGATTGAAATCCATGCGTCCAGGCCAAATGGACGTCATCCGCGGCCGTCCGTCAATGTAGGAAACGTGCGCCACGCCATATGGAAGCAGTCGGAATTGTCCGTGAATGGGCGAAATGGCGTCCATTTTTTTGAGGTTATTGTTTCACTTTATGTTTTGATGTCGATGGTGGTGCGTGTGCTGTGTATTTGTCAAGCGTTATAAATATTTTTTTTATTATGTCTACGTCCGCGCGTGACTTTGTGTTGGAAGTAATAGAAAAATATAAATCATATCCATGTATATGGCAAGTAAAAGTATTTCTTTGTTTCAACCAACCCTTCATCCACTTTCTCTTAGGTTTTTTTTGTCTTTTTAATGAAATACACTAGCTGCTGCCACCAGTAAAGTATTGTTATCCATAGTATTATTTATTTCCGTACGATTGCAAAGTTCGAAGTGACGCCATGCATCCAAATGGAAGTATTGTGAATGGTACCGTATCTGGATACATTTTCATTTGGAGTGCATCCAAAAGGAAGTCTACTAAATGGACGTATCGTCAGTGGTAACCTTTACACGTGTAACCGAATGGGGCTACCATTATGACGTCACACGCGCTCGGGTTTGTTCGGGAGTTGTCCGAGTGTCTTCGGTACTGGATTCAAAAATTAATTTTTATTTTGAAATAACTTTTGAATTATTGCGAAAAAAATAAAATAAAAATAGTTTTGTTATAAAACTAATATATAATCTTTTGATTTATCACAAAATTTTTTTTTTTTCAAAAGCCCAATTGCATAAAATATCTGACCGGAGATTCTGCAATCCTATTGGTTTATATTTGTCCGTTTCTTTTTTTATTTCCATTCGGAGCGGAGCTGTGCTGAGCTCAGTCGACGTATTCACAACGGATTGAAATTGTAATGCCGTGTGATTGGTCGATTGAGCACAGCTCTGCTCCGCTTCAATGAAAATGCACTCTTAAGGCCTTATTCATAATCATAAATGCTTATTAACAGCTCTTTAGCTATCAAATGGTTTGTCCCTTTCCGACATATGCTATTTGGCAAAGAGCTAAAGAGACAAAACACTTTAAAACGCCCCGCTTTTGAGTAAAATATCGTTTATGAATAAAGCGGTATAGCATCTGGTTGATTACGACTCAGCGTTCGATTGCTGTATCAGTATTGTGGGATTTTGCAACTGCATCGCTGACCTGCTGAAAACCGACTCATACTTCGAGTTTGGCGTTTCTGTGGTGCAGTTCAGGCGACTTCGACTGTGATAAGATAATAAGCGATAGATCGAATCGATATATTGTGTTCTTTAAAAAAATTACGCCTCAGTCAAGGGCGGTGGATTTGGCCAATCACTGTGCTTAAAACTATTTTAACTTCCAATTTTAAGTACTGTGATTGTTCTGCGCCCGCACTGCTGCCGTCTCGCCCCCACTGACTTCTTAGCAGAGACATTAAATTATTATTTTTAATTCCTTATTCGCCATTTTTGTCCATTCCCCTTAATATCAAACCTCATTATCAAATATCATAATTATAGGTTTTGACATGAGCGCTGACCCGTCTAAACAAGGACCGAAATACGTCTGCGTCGATCATTTCGACCAGGATGATGTGAGGAACCTCTGGTCCGGAGGCCGCAGGATACTGAAGACTGCTGTACCGAAGCCTTTTCGTGCTGGGATGGCTGATGTCGAAGGATGTTCGGGCTCCGATGCTGACGAAGGTTCATATTACCTGATATTACTTACTACCAGCACCCCGCGGTTTTACCTGCCTTGTGCCCCGTTGTTGAAATGATAATTCAAATGGGATTGGCAGTTCCTGAGGTTATAGAGTTTGAACTAAAAAAAAAAAACAAGTGAAATTTTCGGTTTTAATCTATTAGTATAGATGTTATAGAGATATTGCCGCTCATTTACGCAGGTAACGTAGGCTACTAAAGTATATGTGTGCGTGTATCATAACTATTTGAGGCAAATAAATGATAATTTTACTTTCCTTTAAAACCCGAAGTCATATTACTGCGGGTTTTTAACACTAAAGTGTACTAATGGCGAATGTTCCCTTCTATCAAATGACGCAATTTACTTCTATATGTACGATTTAAAATCGAATTAAATAGCCATTAAAAAAACATTTTGTCTATTCCAGAATCTGTAGAGCCTGAATCGTCGGAAGTTGTCTCTGAAAATATAGAGGACATGGAAGTTATAGGGCCGCCTGTGAATGAGACCGCGGTAGACAATGTTGACACGAACGAGACTCCTGCGCAGATTGAGCCGTAAGTGAATCAATATATTATTTTAACATTAACACCCGTTGGTTTATAATATAACTTGTGAGATTGTAAACTGTCGACAGATTGTGACATGTGTATTTACAATTTAACGCATAATTTTTTGTAAGTTCATTATCTGTCTATAGTAAGGCGTTTATCACAATGCCACTTGCCAGTGTAACGCATCACGCTGCATGTTGCAGATCTGCATCATCATCGAATTTTTTACGCACCCACGAGCGTAGTTGCGTTTTGTAGATCACGCCGGCTCTGACTCATTTAATTCTAAGCTGTTGGCTAGTCCAAATCCGCACGACGATGCAGGTCTGCACTCCCACAAGAACGCGCATGTCTACACTCCTGCAAATACGCGCGTAGATGCGTTGACACGCAACTAGGGTTGCAAAATTACGTAATTTTACCGAAAACGCTCGTAAAATACGAATAAATTACCGTAAATTACGGTAAAATTGGTAAAGCTAACCACCACAGAAGCAAATAGAACAAAAGAAAAAGCTGCCAAAGTCAACGTCACGCTTTGCGTAGGATGTTGCCGATTAGTGCAGTTTGCAATAACATTTTGCGTTGTTGCCGTTCCGTAATAGGTAGACGAAGCATACAGCAAGCCGGCCGGCGCGGCGGGATGCCACGAAATCAAGCCAAAGTTAGGGATTATTTCCAAATTTTACATGAACATAATAAAATAAAACATGTGGTGTGTCTATTTTGTAATACGGAGTACAAAAATGCTAATGCTACTCGGATGACGGAACATTTTAACAAATGTAAAAAGTGTGTCTGTGTAAGTAAACACCATGGGTAAACAAACACTACTGCAAACTGCACCCCTCGTCCGTCTGTGTGACGTTGACTTTGACAGCTTTTTCTTTCGTTCTATTTGCTTCTGTGGTGGTTAGGTTTACCAATTTTACCGTAATTTACCGTAATTTATTCGTATTTTACCTAAAATATGGTATTTTACGTAAGTTTACGAAAGTAATATTACCGCTTTACAACCGTACACGCAACACGCAGCGTGATGCGGGGCAGTGTGATAATTGCGTTAAGCGCAAAATTGTATTATGTATTTTATTTTATTAGTACTGCAACGAAGATCCTCTCACGGTATCGATATATTCCGTACGATTTTCAGCTATTCAGCCCTTCATTAGTACATTACAAGCTAAATGTGCGTTTCCTTTGAAACGGGGAGTTGTGCGGAGCTCAATCGATCAACGCAATGCATTGAAATTGTCAAACATGACATTGACAATCACAGACCATTGACATTGTCAAAATCTTTTCGTAATGTGTTGTGATTGGTTGATTGAGCTACGCACAGCACCGCTCCGCTTAGATGGCAAGCCAACGCTCTCTAGTATCTACTTATGTTTAAGCATTATGTTTCCTAATACTTACTGATGTTGAAATGAAATTAAAAAAAAAAAGACGTGTGGCACTCGGGGACTGCCGCGGTAAAGCTATTGCATAGTTATTTTTTGTATCACTAGATGGCGTTAGTGGGGAGCGTGAGGTTTTTTCACGTGAGGTGTTTTCATTACGGAATTTCTGGATTCGGTCCCCGCGGTCAAGGCCCGCGATAGAAGCTATGCAATAGCTTAAAAAATTGGTTTAAAAAAAAGCACTACATAAATACGACAAACAAAAGTACAAATTAGCTATTTAACCAAAAAGGTTAACAGCTCAGCGTAATGCTGCAGCCGGAGCTACAGCGCTGATTTTCAGCTGGACCCATATACAGGGCGTCCCACGGCCATGCCACATGGAGGGAAAGTACCTTAAATATTGTAGATAGAACATTTTACTGAAAGAAGACATTATTTAAATTTCAAAAACAATTTTAACTGCATTCATAGATTTTTGAATAATTACACGTTTGAACCGGGAATCGAACCCGCTACACGAAAAAAAAATCACCCTGTAGCTTTAACATACCGATCGAAAGGGTTCATCAGAAGGATTATTTTTTGCTAAATAACATAGCGTCAGAAATAAAAGGAAGACCATGAATTTGATGTTATTTAGCAAAAAATAATCCTTCTGATGAACCCTTTCGATCGGTATGATAAAGCTACAGGGTGTTTTTTTTTTCGTGTAGCGGGTTCAATTCCCGGTTCAAACGTGTAATTATTCAAAAATCTATGAATGCAGCTTAAATTGTTTTTGAAATTTAAATAATGTCTTCTTTCAGTAAAATGTTCTATCTACAATATTTAAGGTACTTTCCCTCCATGTGGCATGGCCGTGGGACGCCCTGTATATACATACTTATGTTGCGGTATGTCTTTGAATTGAAACTACGTTTACGGATACACATCGCTTTTATTTTACATTTTTATCTGACGTTTCGGTTCCTTTACAGGAACCCTTTTGCAATATGTTCCATAACACATGTTGTGGTATGTCCCCAGGGGCGCGCAGGCGGGCGCGGATCGTCACTCGCTGGACAAGTTCAAGCGGCGCATGATCCGCTCGGTGGCGCGGCTGTACAAGGAGGGCCGCGGGGGGGGGGACGTGTGGCGCCGCCTCGGGGCCGAGGTCGGCGAGCGGGGGGCCGCGCTCGCCAAGCTCTGGTCACAACACATATCATACTATAACCTGTTATATCTGTGCCGCGGAATTGAAATTATTACCCACTAGCAGCGCCCCGCGGTTTTACCCGCGTTGTGCCTGTTCCCGTGGGAATTTCGGGATAAAAAATAGCCTAAAAAATAACCTTCCCGTTGAATGTGGCTATCCATTGCAAAAAGAATTATTGAAATCGGGCTGGTAATTTCCGAGATTAGCTCGAACATACAAACAAACAAACTTACAAATTTTACCTCTTTATAATAGTATATGAGCTCCCTACCCTCCTTCCACTGATCTCTATCCTGAGCTATTGTGGGCCAATTATTGTTGTGTTGGTCTAGTTCGTCCCGCCATCGCTTGCAGGGTCTTCTATGGGTATTTTAGTGCTTGGAGTCCAGTCACCTTGTGGAATTGAAATGAATCAAGTAAATAAAATCCCACCAAAAACATAAATGTAAAAAGGAGAGAGAAGTTCAATACAAAAATTATGCTTGGCTATGGGCTTCGCCGCAAAAAGAATGGAGATCTAAATGAGTACCAAGTTGTAGGCAAAATCCCAATATGAATTTATAGGAACCAAGTATTAAACTCTATTTCTTCTCTTTATTGGATACCTATAACAATTGCTGTTATTTAAAAAATGTGAGATCTTAAAGTGGGTTAGATTTGACTTGATGCATGTAGTAAAAAGCGGTTATTTTAATATTACAAACAGAGTCTCCAATTTCACATATATGAATAGATTTATTTTATATTTACAGGGAGCGCATGCGCGTGCTGACGGTCAAGAAGCTGAAGCGGCTGGTGGCGGCGGGCGACCGCGCGGCGCTGGTGGCGGGCGTGGCGCAGATGACCGCCACCGACTGGCTGCTCGTCGACCTGGTGCTGGTACACGAGCCCGTCGACCTCATCGACAGGGTCAGTATCTATATATTATATTAACTAACTGAGTATCTATATATATTAACTAACAGCGCCCCGCGGTTTTACCCGCGATGGGAACCGTTCCCGTGGGAATTTTGGGATAAAAAGTAGCCTATAACCTTCCCTTTGAATGTTGCTATCCATTACAAAAAGAATTATTCAAATCGGATTGGTAATTTCTCAGATTAGCCCTTACAAACAAACGAAGTTAGAAACTACCTCTTTATAATATTAAAGTATTACGTACTAGCAGCGCCCCGCGGTTTTACCCGCGTTGTGTCCATTCCTGTGGGAATTTCGGGATTAAAAATACCCTATGTTACTCGTGGATAATGTAGCTTTCGAATGGTGAAAGAATTTTTAAAAACGGTCCAGTAGTTTTTGAGCCTATTCATTACAAACAAACAAACAAAGTTTTCCTCTTTATAATATTAGTGTAGATAGTTATAATACCTATAAAATAGCTAATGAGATTGTTTTTAGACCGCGCTAATCTCAGAAACCACAAATCCGATTTCAAAAAGTCTTTCTTTAACGTATGGGCACATTCAACGCGAAGGTTATGTATATACTAGCTGAGCCCCGCGGTTTTACCGACGTTGTGCCCATTCCTGTAAGAATTTCGGGAATTTTTATACATATAAAACTTCTCTTGAATCACTCTATCCATTTAAAAAACCGCGTCAAAATCAGTTGCGTAATTTTAAAGATCTAAGCACACATAGGGACAGACAGACAGCGGAAAGCGACTTTGTTTTATACTATGTAGTGATTGTATGTTGCATCCCGAAATGTCAATGCGTTGTTTGACAATCCGCTCCGTCACCCACCTGTCATTCATACCTCACCGTGTCTGTGTATCCCCAGGAGCACATATCGTCGCCCACGGGCACGGCGCTGCTGCTGAAGCTGGTGTCGCTGGTGCAGCTGTTCCGGCTGGAGGAGCTGCGCGGCGCCGAGCTGGCGCGGGCCTGGTCGCGCGCCGCGCTCTACTACAACTCCAAGTACGTACACTATTTTTTCTTACTGGTCCCAAAATGTGGACCAATGTCGTCAATTTTCCAGCCGAAGACGATTGCTCCTGAAGAGGAAAAAGGTTTAGTGAGTTTATTTCATTCTTACAAACAAACTCGGATTTTTTCTCGGTAGAAAGTTAATAAAGCAAGTCATTACTTCAAGTAAATACACTTATTTATAAAATAAGCATCCTCCTCCCTGTACTGATGTCTTCAGTGAGATGAGAGGCCTATGCCCAGCAGTGGGGCATTACAGGCTTATACCTTACATTACTACTACTTTAGTAGTAGTATTATAGTTTGGTTACACTACCTTGTCTCATGAATTAACCCCTTCTCCATCACAGAGGTCACCAAGTGTCCGCGATGCTCCTGCAGCGCCGTTGGTTCCAACTCAAGGAGCTGACCCGCTCCAAGTTCTACTCGTTCTGGTACCAATACCGCGGCAACACGAGGCTGCTACACTTGGCTAAGGACCATGCACCGTCGCCTATTGAAATCGTTGTGGCTACCAAGTAAGTTGGTTTATGTTTTTGTGATTGACAAGCCCGTTGGCACAGTGGCAGTGAGAGCACTTACTGTGTCGGGGGTTGCAGGTGTGATTCCCTGCCCGGAGTCAACAATATGTGAAGATATAGTTGTTGGCGACGACGTCTGGGTGTCAATTATAGATTCTGATGAAGTATTCATATGTTATAGCGCCCTGCGAGTTTACCCGCGTTGTGCCCGTTTCTGTGGGAATTTCGAGATGATATAACTACTTACATAGAGTTTATGTCATAGAGTATCTAGAATAAACCCTTGCTGTTGAATGAATTCAAATCTGATGGGTAGTTTCTGAGATAAGATCGTTAAAACAAACAAAATATAAAAGTTCTAGATAACTAGCCGCGCCCCGCAGTGTTACCCGCGTTATATCGGTTCCCGCGGGAATTTCTGGATAAAATGTATCCCATGTGTTATTCTGATGTATAACCTATATTACTGTAAAGTTTCATCCAAATCCGTTCTGTAGTTTTTTCGTGAAAGAGCAACAAACATACATACATACATACATCCATACATACATCCATACATACATCCATCCTCACAAACTTTCGCATTTATAATATTAGTAGGATAGATAAATAGATAAACAAATTATGATCGTTTCAAATAGCGTAATATTTAGTAGATGACATTACTGTGTGAATTGTGACATTATTAATTACCTTTTTCTCTAAATATAGTTACTTCTTTTCGATTACAGATTCCCGAAAGTCATAACGGAAGCATTTTTAAGTTGGTTTGATTGTATTGAAAAGGATAAAGTCATTTTGCCCGAACAAATGGTTAGTATTTTATATCTGACTAGCAGCGCCCCGCGGTTTTACCCGCGTTGTGCCCGTTCCCGTGGGAATTTCGGGAATTTTTTTACTTAAAAACCTTCCTCTTGAATCACTCTACCTATTACAAAAAACCGCATCAAAATCCGTTGCGTAATTTTAAAGATTTATGCATACAGACAGACACGAAAAAGAGACGACTTTATTTTATACTATGTAGTGATATATTTTACGCCTGATCTTCCTCACTGTACTGATATCATCGGTGAGTCGAGAGGCCTTTGCCCAGCAGTGGGACATTACAGGCTAATACTTTACTTTGATTCATACTTTCTTTGCTTTGCAAGTATCGTTATACGTTATAGACAACTAGCAGCGCCCCGCGGTTTCACCCGCGTTGTACTCGTTCCCGCAGGAATTTCGCGATAAAAAGTAGCTTGTGTCCTTTCTCAGCCTCTGGACTAACTGTGTACCAAATTTCATTCAAATCGGTTCAGTAGTTTTGGTGTGAATGCGTAACAGACAGACAGACAGAGTTACTTTCGCATTTATAATATTAGTTAGGATTTTGACGAGAACCCACAGGTTCACTTAGATGTTGTACATGTATACAGATACCTAAGCAAGTATGGCTCGAGGGCACTCGTGAGATAAGACTTCTGTACCCATTATATAGTTATATATATAAATAAATAACAAAGTGTATATGTAATAACGCCTCGGTGGTCTAGTGGTATGTGCGACGCCTGCGAAGACAGGTCCCTGGTTCAATTCCTGGGTCGAGCGAAAACATGTTTCCTTTTCAAACATGGCTCGAGTTTGAGATAACCAACCCGCATTTGGCAAGCGTGGTGATTATGCCTAATCTTCCTCACTGTACTGATATCTTCAGGGATGAGAGGCCTTTGCACAGCAGTGGGACATTACTGTTTAATACTTTATGTGTTTATGGTGTGGAATGATGGCGTGGAATAATCTCTTTTTATCATTTTTAGGAAGAAAAAGCATTGTCAGTTTCGCTGCCGGCTGATTGTAAGTATTAACAATACTTATTTTTATAATACTAGTAATTTGTACTAATTATACACGACTGACTACTATCAGCGTGCCGCGGTTTTGCCCGAATTGTGTCAATTTCCTCTTGAATATAGCTATGTATTACAAAAAGATTGATTCAAATCGGACTTTTAATTCTTGACTTTCCCGAGTATGCCTGAACATTACAAAATTACAAATTTTACCACTTTATAATATTACTAGTCGCGCCCCGCGGTGTTACCCGCGTTGTACCCGTTCCCGCGATAATTTAGGGATAAAATGTATCCTTTGTGTTATTCTGATGTATAACCTATATCACTGTAAAGTTTCATCCAAATCCGTCCTGTAGTTTTTGCGTGAAAGAGCAACAAACATACATCCATACATCCATCCATCCTCACAAACTTTGGCATTTAAATATTATATTATATAATATTAGGATTATAGATATAAATCTCTTATTATGAGTTCCTTAGAAATATAACCACGTTACATTACCCTAAATACTAAAATACCCATCTTGTTTCAGCATCTTTACCCGACGTCGAAATAATAGAACAACACATTGAAACGATAACCGTAGACAACGACTCTGACGACGAAACCAACGACAATCAGGACACTGAAGACGATGACGTAACAGAACCGCCTCCTGTCAGAGTCAAAACAGAACCCATAGACGTTGTTGAAAACGACCTACATTACTCTGTTGAAGAGAATGAAGGAAACAATGACTTTGAAGAAGAAATTGAAAGATTGGAAAACGCCGAGAAAGAAATATCCAACACGACATTCGACGATGAGACGAATGAAGAATTACATACTGAAACAGAACCTGGCATAGACAAGAATATCAACATAGACGAGTGCATAGCCAATATCATTGAAGAGGCGAACGAGCAAGACGATGAAGAAAGCAATTCAAATGAAGAATGGAATAAACCAGAGACTATGGAAAATTCAATACTTATAGACGGTGACAGTGACCAGGACACAGACAATGTAGAACAAGTTAAAGAAATTGAAACTACCGTCATTAAGCTTGAAAATAGTGATATTTTAAGACCAAGTGATAAGTTGTTAAGTGATTCCGACATTGTTATGCCT
This sequence comes from Cyclophora albipunctata, assembly GCA_963082685.1. NCBI lineage: Eukaryota > Metazoa > Arthropoda > Insecta > Lepidoptera > Geometridae > Cyclophora > Cyclophora albipunctata. Next base: position 3,408,454 of record OY720138.1, on the reverse strand, counting down.
GTGATAGCGGCTGTGACTGGGGGGCATGTTGATATAGAAGCTATTGATATTAATAGTGAAAATAAGAGTGAAATAAATGAAAATATAAGCCAAAGTAATGATAATATACTCAAAACTAATGTTGATTTAAAGGAGACAACAAAGGAATTGAAAGATAATCTCCTTGCGATAGCTCTTGATAGTTCAAGCGAAGACGATATAATAGATACTCAACCTCCTTCAAAGAAGGATGATGATATTGTTTGCCCCAAACTTGATTTCATTGACGATGGAATTCAGTTTGTTGATGATGGGATAGCGTATGTTGAAGAGGATGATAGTGATACAGAAATTAAAGAAGGTAAGAATTTTGTGGTGTTTTTTGTTACAGCAAACATAATAATATTCAATTAAATTTATTGAGATTATTCACTGGAAACAATTAAAAGCGATATTGATGCCATCACGGTCGCATCAATATCGCTTCAATCCTTACTTTCCTTTCGATATGATAAATGCGACAGTATTTCTGTCTGTTTTGTTTTCAAGTCTAAACCACTGAACCGATTTGGATTTTATCAATATTATATTAGACTTTGGACCACTGTTATCCTGAAATTCCCACCGGAACGGGTTCCGGAGATTACGGGTCAAATGGTCAACCCTTTTACCGAAAAGCTGCCTGACTGTATGTAATCGATTTTCACAAAATTTACTCAACGGATTTTCACGCCGCCTTTAACCAATATACAGAGTAATTCAAGAGGAAGGTTGGTTGACTTTCCATGCCAAAATTTCCACAGAAACAGCTTCAATGCGGCTAAGCCTGCGGGTCACAGCTAGGCTCAAATGAAAACGGCGTAAATCCCTCACTAAGTTTTAATAACAAATTGATTTTATTTACAGAACCAGTTGAAGAAAAACCACTGGAACGTGAACCTGATGAAACTGATTTCACTCCTAGAATAGACATGAAGTTACTAATGTACCCTGTAGTGTACACAACTAAACTAGAAAACATGGCCGCTTACCCCAATAATAAAACCACAGTGAAAGGAGATATAATCACAAAGATAGTTGAAGACAGTAAACCAGTAAATTACGAACGAGAATATAAAGAAATTAAAAGGGAGAATACAGCTGATAAAGCAGATATAATATCTCAATGTTCAGATCAAACTGTTAGTAATTTTGATGAAAAAGATTTGAAAGTTGAAGATAATTCTGAATCCTCAGACGAAAAAGATTTGAAAGTTGAAGACAATTCTGAATCCGCAGACGAACAAGAAATTGAAATACCAAAAAGAATAAAAATTACAAGTCATTTGTTTTACAAACCAAGAAATAAATCTTATAATCCAATACAACTTTGTAAAAATCCTGACTTTAATACGCGCCTCAAAAGATTACCCTTAGGTTTTCTGAGTTCGATACGAAATCGAATATTGTTGAATGAATGTAAGCCTATGACAATAGATTTGTGTAAGGCGTTCGAATCTAGACTTACCAACGGCACTATTTATTTAGAACCTGGCAACACTGACGTTAAAATAAAAGAGGAACAAAATACTACAGACATACCAATAGTAGAAACTCAAGACACAACTGTAATACCTTCTGCCATCCCAGTGCAAAGCCTGATGGAAGAAAATTTATTATCCCAAGAAGATCTTGAAATACGAACGAAAGAAAGGAATAAAATCATTAACCTACCGGATATAAGTGAAGTGAGGCGTATAAACCAAAAACTACTTACTGCGCAAGTACCGCCTATGAGAGTTGATGACGTAAGCAATGACGTCATGGTTAATAACGTAAGCAATGATGTCATTGTTGATAAAGCAAGTAGTGACGTCACATTGCATGACGCTGACGCCAAGAATCAAACAACCAATGATGTTGAAGCTATCTTCGACGATACCAAAGACACGCCAGTAATCACTGATAGAGAGGCAACAACAAATCCAGCAAATAAACCTGCAAAAAGAAAATTCAACAAAAAAGCATACCAAGTCTCTTGGCATAACAAACCCATACAGTTCCATGAGGACACAGACAGCTATCTAACGATTGACACGATTTACAAAATAGTTGAAGTATTGAAGATCGAATTAGGTACAGTACCACCGAATTTCCCTAACGTGACTTTGTTAGGGGGATATAAAAAGATTAAGAAGAAAAAGAAACCTCAATCAGCTGAGCCGGAACCAGATAAAGTGGAAAAGCCTTTGGAAAATACGCCAGTAGCAAATGTACCTCAAGACGATGAGGTAGTGGAAGTTGTGCCAGAGGACAATGAGCCGGCAACGTCTTGTAAAGAAGTACAAACAGTGCTAGAAGAAATGCCCAATACTGAGACAACACTATCAAACAGGAAAGACGCAAGAACCAAGAAAAGACAAAAATACTGTTGTTGGGCAAGGTGCAGGCTACTTATACTTAATAACGAAATAAAACGTGCCCGGATGGGGCACGCGTGTGGCAAAATTTGCCAATGTTGCTGCCGACGCGAACTAGCACAGGAGCTAATAGAGAAACCGGAAAAATTCGCCCGGTTTCGCAATAAACGCCCTTATAAAAATATGATTGAAATAGAAAAATTGACAAATATCAGGGTAACTGATTTTAGACCTCCAAATTCAGATCCGATCGTGATTGACGATGATGAAACAGACGAAGCTGCGCACACACTAGATAATTATAACGTTTTAAAACCTCAAAGGAAAGAAGAAGCGGCTTTGGTTTGCACTATTATGCCAGTAGAAGACGAACCAAGTGTAAAAGCTCCGACATCAGTTGATTTCCCCGTTGCACCGAGTAAACCAAGTTGTAATGTTGAAACAATTATAAACCTCGATGACGACGACTATGATGATCATCAATCGTGTGACGACACACAGCAGTTACCAGACGAAATCCCATTCCATGATAACAACTTACAAGACAGTGAACCAACTGGGCCTTTAACACAGTATTCTGAGTTAAAAGACATGTGGGCTAAAGAATCACAACAATCAGGAATATTTTATAAGAAAAACATGCCTGTATCAACTGTGACTACAGAGTCAAAGGAGAGCAAAAATATGATAGTAAAAAGGGCGAAATGCACCACCACAATAAACCCAACTGGAAAAATAATTACAAAAATACCCATTAGTACCAAAGAAACCATTATTGTAGAAAGGAATAATCCTACACCAGTGGCCGTTAATCCAGATCCTTCACCCATAGAGAAACCGAAACAGAACAAAAAGAAGTTAATGTTCATAGACAAAAATACTCGAGATTCAAAAAAACCTCTGTTCATCGGTAAGAATAAGTTACTTTTGACCAATGTAAAGATACCCCTTGATCTTGATAGCATTGATAAGGCACCAGAGCCTGTACAGGTGCCCAATGGAGTTAAAATAGTGATGCTGCCCGATGGCACGTTGACTTATGCTGTAGACCCTACCAATTGCAACTTCAACCTAGATTTGATGCCGGCTATACTAGATGCTTTGAAAACACATATCAGTCAAAACACGACATTTGTATCGAATCCCAATATAGAAATAGACTTGCAAACAAATACTGGAGTTTTGGAAAGTCCTGTAAAAAGTACTGATACTGGAGCCTTACAAAGTCCTGTAAAAAGTACTGATACTGCGGTCTTACAAAGTCCTGGAAAAAGTACTGATACTAGAGCCCCACAAAGTCCTGTAAAAAGTACTGATACTGGAGCCTTACAAAGTCCTGTAAAAAGTAGTGATACTGGGGTTTTACAAAGTCCTGGAAAAAGTAGTGATACTGGAGCCTTACAAAGTCCTGTAAAAAGAAGTGATACTGGAGTCTTACAAAGTCCTGTAAAAAGTAGTGATACTGGAGCCTTACAAAGTCCTGGAAAAAGTAGTGATCTTGAAGCCTCACAAAGTCCTGTACTTAGTAATGACCCTGGAGTATTTCAAAGTCCTGTAAAAAGTAGTGGTGGTATTGAAACATCATCTAACGTCAATCCAAATAATATTTCCGTACCAAATATTGACTCGACTCACGAAGAAGAACTATCTGTCGCATCTATATCCAATATAACCGAACCAGCCTATGAAAACGTGAAAATTTTTGAAGATTTGCTTAAAACCATCAATGATAAAAACGATATTATTGATCCAGTAATGACTACTGACATTGAACCAGAAAACCCGAAAAAAACTGACAAAGAAGAAACAGCTATTGAAAGTAGCGAAAATAATGGTGAAAATCCGAATGACAATAGAAAGTCATTGTTGTCTGATCTGATGATGATGTCCGGGATATTTGAAGATGATGTTCCCGCGGCTGCAGTCGAAGTGACCATTGCACCAGCGCCGCCCGCCGTCCCAATAGAGACCATCCTCACAATACTACCGCAGCCAGTCACGACGACTTCAGAGCTGCATCAAGGGCAAATCACTATAGCTCCCGTACCGACGATCAAGTACAAAGAACCAATGTACAACAGCCACTCGGAAGCCGTCATCCCCCCCAGCAACTTGCCCTACACAGAGTTCTACTCAGTAAGTTCTTATGCAGAACTCAAATACGCTTACAATCTTAACGGGAAATTCTTCAAGCTAGACATTGATACTGGCGTAATGAGCATTATTAATGTTAGAATCAAAAAGGCGCCGCCCGGACCTGAAGCGAAAACGTTCGTACAAACTGGTATGATTGATCTGACTGATGATGGAGATGATCCAGTCACGCCCGCTCTGAACGAACCCCCGCCTTTAAAAAGATTATCACATGCAAAAGAATTGCCGCCACACGTGAGACGCCCGAACCCAGCTTACGAACGATTATACTCAGGAACTGCACCAACTTTAAGGAACACATATAAATCACCTTACTCCCGCAAAAAATCAACATCCATACCTATACTGAGACAGTCTACATCTTCACCTTTACACAGACGAACTATTTCAAGAGAACTAGCCTCATCATCAGAAAGTCACCAGAGAAAACAGAAGCTAAGTGTCAGAGAAGGATTGACTCTAAAACCGTTGAGTATGTCGCTTAGTCAAATAAACGCAGCAAATGTATTAATGAGGAATAAGGGCGTGATACATCAACTGCGCGGAATAATCCAGGATGAAGGGCCCGACATCTATTCGGATTCCAGCGACGACGAGCCATTGATAAAGAAGGTTAGACGGAAAGATGACGAGGACAATACGATAGCTCCCTTTACTGATTGCAGCCCTTCTCCCAAGTTCAGCGATGACTATTCGGAAGATTATCTCGACGATTCTATCTTTAATGAAGAAGAGGCTTCGCGTTGTTCATCTGAGATGGATGTTGATGAGGTGCGACCGACGCATCTAGTCCTACCGACAGGGTGCCACAGGAAACTGAACAGTGCAGAATCTAGCGAGGAACAAGATGATTGCATTTTAGGGGTTTGAGATGCAACAGTATGGCCATCTTGGTGTAGATTTTTCCGACGTTCCGGGTTCAATTCCTGGTTCAAGTGAAGCGTCAAATGTTTCGAATTTACAAGCTCGGTATACTAAATGAAGCGGCACTATATCGCGTTTGAATATTATACAACGCGGGCAGTCATCCCGTGACCACGAGTGATGTAATACGCTAGGAACGTCGGGTACGTATTTTAATAATACGTTAAATACTCCATAGTTCCGTTTCATTTAGTATAATGAATGCAAATAGTGTGAGTTTAAAAACTATGTATGGCTCGGGTGCTCGGTTGCGATGGTGGAAGTTTTATCCTTTAGTGACTTTCTACAGTTAGATTATCTATTTAATGATTAGGTTACTGTGGCGGGTAAAGAATTTTGATTTAGGGAGGTCTTGGGTTCCACAGTCGTTTCTGCATCCACGACTAGTGTCTAGTCTTATACAAATTATTTTTGTATAATCCTTAAGGGCATTATGTACCTAATTTATTCTAGAATATAATAGCAATTGAATTGTATACTATTAGGACTATTTTTTAAATGTGACTTTACCATTTAGATATAAGTTTAAGCACTCGTTCAAATGAGTGGTAGACATAATCATCACGTTTTTCAATATTTCTGTGTATATTTTAAATACATATATTGAACTTTTAAATAATAAGTAATTGATGTGCTCGAAGTCATAAAAATAACTAAGGGTGTGTCCATAGAATTAGGGCGGAGAGGTGCTAAGCTCAATTGACCAATCACAACAAGTTTATTGTCAAAATCTTGATTGGTCAGCCCCGCTTTCGCCGCTCCGCTTCAGCGGAAACGCACCCTAAGAATCATCTTACCGTCTCTATACTATTTGATGTTAGGCTAAGTTACCGTTAAGTTTACCGTTACATTGTTGCAAATGGATTTGTTATCTTTCATACTTATTTAAAAAGAGCCTCTAGTTTTCTTCTGAATGTAGCTATGCAGAGTCCAGAGGTAGCACATTCAAACAAACAAAAAACAAACTCTTGAGCTTTATTATATTTACAGACTACGTTGTTTTGTCCTATTATTTTTATATTTACTGCTACAAGCTTCGATCAACAATACACAACTAGATATCGGGTCACGTACGGTCAGCCAAATATGTGGTCTACCACCCTACGGTTGAGATTCATTTGAACGTCATGAAACAACAAGGTCAATTTTAAACGTCATAACATAATTGTGCATAGAAAAGTCAACCTTAGCGATCGTTACATCTCGCAGAAACTTTTGTCAAAAGTGGTAGACCACTTTCTTGGCCGACCGTACAAAATCAAAGCTAAATACTGTCCGCGTCGATCACGTGTGACAGCTTATTTTGTTTACTTCCGAACTGAAACAAAAGTTTTAAAACAGTTCGAAGTTCAACCTAATTACAACCATGACACCCAGCAATAAAGTAGCAAATCTTATGAATAAAATAAGTGAGAATAACGCCTCTCTTTTCAAATGAGGCGTTATTCACCGAGACGTATTTTTTGCGCCGACCCGACATCTAGTTGTGTATTGTTGATCGAAGGCTACAAGTTTTTTTTATAGTATTACGAGGTATTACCTTTTGACTGTGATAAATAAATACATTTTACCTAAGTATAGGTATTTAAATGTAAGTAGATTGATTTATAAATGTGTTTAATAAATCTCTTCAATAATACCTGCATTTTTACTTCACTACATAGTATAAAACAAAGTCGCTTTCTGCTGTCTGTCTGTCACTATGTATGCTTAGATCTTTAAAACTACGCAACGGTTTTTTTCTTTGATGCTGTTTTTTTTAAATAGATAGACAATTCCCGAAATTCTCACGGGAACGGGCACAACGCCGGTGAAACCGCGGGGCGCTGCTAGTAAATTAGAATTCAAATCAGTACATTCCAGACAGAAACCTGTTCGCTGCATTCTAAGGTTCATACAATCGGTTATTATAATGAATGATGCACAGAATACTTGCATTTTTCAACACTGTTAACCTAAAATACTTATTTTTATTTTCCATTCTTGTTATCTGCAATTGGGCTTTTGAAAAAAAAAATATTGATTTTTTTAATGTATTTTAAAACTTTATTATTAATAATATTGATATTTAATTCAAAAAACTTAAAAAAATATTTTTTCAATTAATTATAAACAATTAAAAATTGATGAAATTTAAATAAAAATCACGTGACTATAAACGCGCCAAGATTGGTCACCGTAGTTGTGACGTCATAATGATAAAGCTATTTAACCATAAGTACGTACAGCGATGTAACCGAACCTCTTTTCATTAACACTAAGACGTCACACGCACACGCGCTCGAGTTTGTTCGGGAGTTGTCGGCGTGTCTTCGGTACCTACTGGATTCAAAAATTAATTTTTATTTTGAAATAACTTTTGAATTATTGCGAAAAAAATAAAATAAAAATAGTTTTGTTATAAAACTAATATATAATCTTTCCATTTATCACAAAAAATTTTTTTTTCAAAAGCCCAATTAGTCACTAGACTATAATCAGATGAGTTGAGAGAAGTTGAGTGATTCGTAGAGCAGGAGACCTCACTGATTACTTAAGGAACGCGGTTTCTCTTACTTTGTTGAATTGATAAATAAATAATTAAGTACTATTGTTTTAAAAATACAGAAACTATGAAACTCAACATAATATATTTAATAACTTAAGATCTACAATTTCATCGAATAGTTACATTAAATGCATCAACAGCCGCCTTCTCAATATCTTTGTGAATTTGATTCACTTCGCTTTGGTTCAGGGTCCTCTCTAGATGTCGGTAGACTATGCTGAAACAGAGACTGTGTTTCTTTGTCTTTGGATGGATGAATTTGTCTTTTAATTTCACCTGGAATAAGAACAAATAATTAATTTACATATACCTACTGGTGGCTTTTAATTGAGAATAGTAGCAGGAATGGAGGGAGGCCTTAGCAAAACAATTGGATTATACAGGCTAACAGTTACAGTAATAACTTAAATTAAAATCTAACAGTTATGGATTTTAAGACTTCTATTTTGTTAGAGTTACGCTAAGGTATTCGACATGGCCATTCTAGAGAATCTATAGCATATTATTGAAAAAAACCAGTAGAACATAAATTGTTTTTTGTCTCACTTTTTAAAATGTGTTAATATAGTTTTACCAATATTGTGCAAAGGTAAGTTCATGTAGGTTAGTGGCCAACTTAGGGTAAAATAGCTGATGTGTAAAGTTATGTAAAATACTGTATATTATGTTTAATATGTATAATGCCAACCTGTTCAATAATATCCCCTCCTACATCACGAACCAAGTCATAAAAGTCATTACTCATAAACTGATCCACAGTCAGGTTTTCAGGCAGCCAAAAAGAAATATCATTTATACACTGAGGGTAATTTGATACTGCCTTATATTTTATTTTAGCATTCAAATCAGTAGTTTGAAACTGTGATAGGAACCCTGAATCCTGGCTCCACATCAACCTGATATCTGGTATCTTGTATAAGGCCATTGCTAGCCTCTCAAGACCAAGTCCAAAAGCATAGGCAATGCTATTACTCGGGCCTGCATTGTCTAGGATTTCATGCCGGACTATTCCGCAGCCTAAAACCTCCATCCATTTTCCTTCATAGAAGATTTCGAGTTCCCAGGAAGGGTGGGTGAAAGGGAAATAAGCATCCACCCATTGATGCTTAATATTCTTCCCAAATAAGTCTTTAACTAGACCGATTAAGTGATTCTTCAGTTGTGCTTCCATCAGCTTTGTTGCCTCTAAAGTATGGCAACTCTGCCTCATAGAGTCGTCAATTCTGTTGGTGAATTTGCGAGGTTCCTTAGGGTTGAATGATGGGTCAAATATTTCATAATCAGCATTTGTGAACAGTTCTTCTTTGCGTTGAGATCTTACTGCATCTACCTGTAATTGTGTACAGTCAATTGAGTTAAGAATTATGGAAATCGATCTATAAGTTTACTCTCTAGAGTGAGGTCTAGTGTGTGGAGTACCACAAAGGAAGAAATATACCATAGACTGACTGATAATTTTAGATATTTATAGACTACAAGAGTTCATATTTTGATACTGAAAATGATTAATATAAAGTAAACTTACTTGATGAAAGACTGGAAAATGAGTGGAATCTATTTCATCTCTACGATAAACATCACCAATCATTATAAAGTTGTTCAGTCCTGCTTTGAGGAGCTCACTCTGGTGCGCCGTCATGTGAGCCCTAAGCAATGTCTCTCTGTTTATATAATAACAATCGGACTTCGCGCAACTGGGGTGATCCTTGGGAATTAATAAGTCGTCGAAATTCTGCTTCGTAGTGACTATTGGACATAGATTATCGTACACGCTGAACTCTGGATTCCCACATTTCGTAAATGATGTATAGAAATAATTCACGATCCTTTGCCGAACAATTGATAGAGGGTTATGTTGTTGCAGATGAAGATTGCGCCCCAAATAAGACGCTATTTTAGGCGTTATGTTAGTGTAATCATCAGCAATGAATTCTCTATCACCTAAACGCACTGTAGACTCTGATTTTGGTGCAGTACTGTAATTATAACGCGGTAAAACCGCTGCTAAAATATTTCTTCTGATGAAAAGTTTTGTCATATTGGAGATGGTTTTAACCTTTTATCCAAACATTTATTAATTGTAACACATTTATTTTTAATAAATGACACCCTTTATGATAAATTAAATAATGTATTGTGGCGTGCCACGAAGGTTTTACTAAGATATTTGTAACCTTCGTGGATATTGTTTTTGGTATGGATATTTGAATCGTTTTGAATAAAGAAAGCAATTGTCTTCGTTGATGTTTGGTAAAAATTATATTGTTTAGTTGGAATCATGTATCGGTAATATACCCCAAAATGTAATGTATTGTTTCGAGTAGAAGTGGAAGTAAAATATAATTAATATAACTAAAATACTACTGGTTTCTTATTTGATCAATAGCGGCATATGGGCGTGCAATATACCCCAAAGTATTATTTAATTTTTAAATATCAAAACATCAACTATGTAATTGAACTCTATTTTTTTATTTTCTTTACAGTTGTTTTTCTCTCAGTGCCAGGGCGAACAGCTGACATTTTGTTTGACAGATATCAAGATTGTACACTACAGTCACCACAGTCACCAGTCACTGTCAATGAACTAAACAATCTCAAAAATTTGAAATAACCTCTAAAATTCAGCTGGAATTGTTTGTTTATCTTGAATTAAAATAATAAAAACCGTAGATTTATATTTATTTATTTTAATCTAGTCAGTCAATATGTATCGCAATAAACTAGTAAATTTAGTCCAGCTAAGTGCGGTAGGATTTACCGGTTATTTTATAGGACAGTTTAGCAAAAATGAAAATGAGTCGAAAAATGAATTATTGGTGGATGGAAGACCATTAAGAAATTTGCCTGGATTGCCTATCTTTGGCACGGTCTCTGCTGCAACACCTTTCACTGAGTCTGGACCGAAAGACAGGGTAAGTAACCAAAAATGTTTAGTTTATGTAACTTACCAGCAGCGCTTTGAGTTGAACCCTTTTTTCGTGCAAATATTGGGATAAAATATTTATATGATATTTAAAGTTATAAATTCACTGAGCGCCAAATTACAACCCAAACCCTCAAGTAATTTTTATATGAAAGATCTAGTAAAATATTATCCATGCTTTGATAGTCAGACTTGCATTATTGAGTATATATGTATAGCATTATTACCTATATAGATGTTTGTGCCATTTACTCAATAAAATATTAAGTAACTCCTAAGTAAACAAACAACAAATATATAAATATATTTATCATTTTTCTTGCTAGATATCACAAATAATGAAATTTGGCTTCCCTGGCTTGGACAATGTACGTTCCTACGATGACTTCGTGCTATCCTACGACCGTCGCACGCGGGTGCCGCACTGGGTGTTTGAGCATCTAACCAAGGACCATATAGCGAAGAATGATGCAGTGGACCGGAGTAAATGTGACTTTAAACCGGATGAGAGCATTCATCCGTTCTTTAGGTATGTGAGAGATATTTTTGTGGGATGACATACATATTATGAATTCTTAGCCTTCCTTATCAGGGTCCCAAAACTTAAAAGATTTTCAAAATTATAATTTTAGCAACCTTTTCAAATCATTACATTTACATATTTTAGTTATTTTGAAATAAAATATTTTCATAAGTTATTATTTGCATTATAAAAGACTACTTTTTAAAACACCCAGAATAGTGTTTTTCCGACTAAATTATATATTATATGAGGGCTCTTTTATAATTTCTAGATCTTTAAATAGTGACTACAAAGGCTCTGGCTTTGACCGAGGACACATGGCGGCAGCTGGCAACCACAGACTAGCACAGAAACATGTTGATCAGACATTCTACCTCACCAACATGGCACCACAGGTAAGGTCTTCAGTTTTTACTGGTGTTTTGGTATTTTCTCATGTTTGATAATTGAATTCCTCTTAGAAAGGACCAATCTTTATCTCCCCCATATCTTAGTACCCCCCATCTTAATTCCCCCCCTCCCTCATAGGTCCATGGTTGAATGTGCCAGCCCTTTGATATACCTGTAAAAAATAAAAGAATTTGGTAACTCTTAACTAACAACTAAATATTGCTTCAGGTGGGCGAGGGGTTCAACAGACATGCATGGAACAGGCTCGAGAGACATGTTCGCAAGCTGACTGCAGTCTATAGCAATGTCTACTGCTGTACCGGACCACTGTACCTGCCCAGGTGACTATTACTTCAAATATTCTATTGTAAAGAGTTTCAATGCACTAGTTTTTGAGACTATATATCGACTTTAGAAAAAAAATCAATGATTTTTATTCCGAAATACCAATACGCTGACACGGATACACTGCGGATGTTACCGCAGTGAACAGCTAATAAAGCTACTAACAATACTTAGAACCTTTTACCAATTACCTTCCCCCCCCTGGGCCACTAATCCATCAACCTTGCCCCCCATTAACTACAGCCAGGCGACGTCCTTAATATTTAACATTATTCCACAGAAAAGAAGCCGACGGCAAATCGTACGTGCGTTACCAGGTGATAGGCGCCAACTCCGTAGCGGTCCCCACTCACTTCTACAAGGTGGTAGTGGGCGAGGCGCCCGACGGGACCCTGGACATGGAGGCCTACGTGATGCCCAACCAAAAGATATCGGATGACACGCCTGTGTCTATGTTTATGGTGAGATTGGTCAATTAGTTGGTATGTCAAGTGTTTGGTAAAAATATCTTATTTTTTTAAAAAAACATCCGCTGGTATTTCTGCTTCTGCTGACATGGCTGTGGGTATGTTTGTCTACCTAGGGAATTATCTTGAGTCATTAAGAGGCCGCCTAAAGGCTTAAAGAATTGCCATTAACCTACACTCAGGTAGGTTGTGAGTGCACATTATCAAAGAAATGTTGTTATGGTAGGTATTGATGATTTTGGGGTTGGCCTAGCCCTAACCCCACCAAGCACCCCTTTGGGTCTGTCCGCACTGCTTATAATATTTTAATCACATTTAATTTTTATTAACCTATTACTCCCGTACAACAAACGTGATTTTTTGTCGTTTTTTAAAGTACAGTACCCTCCGTGCGCGAGTCCGACTCGCACTTGGCCGGTTTTTTTTGGCCTTGTGAATAAAAATAATGATTGTAATTACTCCACAGGTACCTCCAGAAACTGTTGAAAAGGCGGCTGGATTACTCTTCTTCGACAAGATACATCGAAGCAAATTGAACAGGATTAATGGAAAGAAAGTATAACTTTGACTGTTTGTATTTAGTTAAATTAGGTACCTATAGGAGTATACACGATCCGGGTTTTGGTTTGGTCTAGTGCATTTTAACTACTAGAACCACTGTGATTGGTGACCACAGTTGCCTCGAGCGTTAGTGCGCTGTGCACTTTAGAATCGCGGATAACCATACCGTGACATCAGGGGCGGATCCATCCAGGATTTCGATGGGGTTTGATCGTGGTAGAGGGTATTAGATTCAAGAGGCCCTGAATCCCTCACTGTCGTAACGTAGTTCATCAATCACAAGACTCCGAGTAGACACTATTTATTAATCTGTGGAGTAGATATCCAAGTGCACCCGGCCGGAACTAACTCTGATCGCGTCAACCTGACTTCAGAGAAACGTAATACATTGTTAAAATCTGCCATCAGATAGGCATACAATGGCAATAACATGCATTACTTTTAAGAAGTAGATATGTCATACATAAATGTAAACAAATATGGCCAACTTTCCTTATCAAAGACCAATCTTTTCTCTAGAATCTACAGAAAGTAGAAGATAAAATAGTGATTTGTTTTATGCTGGTTTTACTCTGATTTAATGTATAATTTATTTTTTAGGTTTGACTTCATTAACTGTAGATATTAGTTAGTTCAATGACTATTATAAATAGAATATTTTTTACAGATTGCTCCTTTTACGTAAAACAAATATTTTAAATGACAGAATTTTGAAATTATTGCCCACAGCCGTAAAAGTGATCACGGACCCATTGTGTAAATAGTTTTATTTAATGTTATTGTAATGAAATAAATGTTTTATTTAATTGTTAATTCTGTTTTATTAAGTAAGGTAAAGTCGAGTAGACTAGTGGCCCACTCTGGTGCCGGTAGATTTAGATTGCTGAAACACCTCTTTTATAATATGACACAGTTTATTAGCGAGCACATTACCTGGAAATGAAGAAAAAATAAATTGAATGCTAAAACAAAGAAGGCTTGAAATAAAACATCAATTGCACAAAAGAATTTATTAATAGTTTCCTAAATACAATATCAAAATTAATTTACTTCCAGAGTTTCTTGATAGACATGTTTTTCTCAGAATCCTTCTGCATGACCTTGGCTACGGCCATTTCAAAGTCTTCCTGTGTCACATGGACTCTACGCTCCCTAAGAGCGTACATACCAGCCTCGGTACACACTCCCTTAACCTCAGCTCCTGAGGCTCCCGGCATTAACTCTGCTATCTTCCTCAGATTAATGCCTCGAGTTAAGTTCATCTTACGGGAGTGAATCTTCAAGATATCAAGACGGGCCTCCTCGTTCGGCGGAGGGAACTCAATCTTCCTGTCAATACGACCAGGTCTCAACAATGCAGGGTCTAAGATATCAATTCTGTTGGTAGCCATGATGACTTTGATGTTTTTAGTGGCCTCGAACCCATCAAGTTGGTTGAGAAGCTCCAACATAGTCCTCTGTACTTCAGAGTCACCTCCACTGCCAGACTCGATACGGGATGAACCGATAGAGTCAATTTCGTCCATGAAGATGATGGAAGGAGCATGTTCTCTGGCCATGACGAAGAGTTCTCTCACCATCCTACTTCCTTCTCCAATGAACTTCTGTACCAGTTCTGATCCAGAGACGCGGATGAAGGTGCACTCAGTGTGGTGAGCGACAGCACGAGCCAACAGCGTTTTTCCTGTACCAGGGGGCCCATACAGCAACACTCCTTTAGGCTGAGCGATACCAAGGGCATCAAACAGCTCGGGATGTTTCACAGGCAACTCAATGACCTCCTTTATTTCCTTTATCTGCTTATCTAGACCTCCCACCATTTCGTAAGTGGAATCTGGGACTTTTTCTACCATCATCAAGGATACAAGGGGATCCACTTTGTTTGGGAGGATTTTGTGCAGGGTGTAGCTCTCGTTGCGAAGTGCGACGCGGCAGTTGGCCGTCACATCGTTGATGTCGACGTTTTTGTCAAGATCCACCACGAATTTGCCTTCAGGGTGCACTTTTACTAGAACCTTCTTCTTGTCCATCGGTTTGACAACCTCGCCGACGTATGAGCCTTGCTCCTGCAGCAGCTGCAACTCCTCGCGCAACATACGGACTTTAGCATTAAGTTCATTCCGCTGCGCTTGAAGACGACGAAGATTTTGGGATTTCTCAGCAACAACGAGTTGCAGTTCCTCGATTTTCGTAATGTAATACGGACGAAAACCTTCCCCTTTCGTGGGATCCACCTCCATCTTAGTGAGAGTCATTTTGGACGTTTTACCGTCGCATTAAACACAAAACGAATGTTATTTATTTTGTTGACAAAATCACAAAATAATGATTTTATTTCTGCAACAACCCGACTAATAATTTCCGAGTCACGGTGACGTATGACAAGCTGAAATTATGAAAATTCTACCATTCTTTTGGTTGGTTGGTAGTTTTTTATTGTTACTGGCAACAACATAAAAATGCGTTCAGAAAAATATTTTCCAATTTGTATTCAAGTACTGACAGACTGGCATACCTAATCATTGGAGAAATCATGGAGAAATATTCTATGATGTAAACGTCGGACATTGTCAATTTTGACATTGTGTCAAACACATTTGTTTTTTGGCGGGCAGAACAGCGCGGTATTTTAAAATTAAATCCAATTATTCATTACCAGAATTCAAAAACATGTACTAACATAGCAGTGAACGCATAATAAAAAAGCAACATACCAGCCTAAAATATCCTGAGTAGGGCGAAGGCAATGGATAATAACACTGTACATTGAATAAAGCATTCCCATGCTGCTATGCCTCTATTCAAAACGGGATTGGCAATGTGTGTTGGAGCTGTAATAATAGCGGTAACATGTGGCACGTTGCTTTTTAAAATACTATGGATCACACGTGTTGGATCATTAGCACATTGGAGTTACATCGTTGGGTCGAGTATATATCCTACGGATACCCATAGGTCTTTGATCGCAAGTACTTGTTTGTTCACCTTTGTACTGTTCGGCACGTGTGTACCCTCATTCATATCTAAAAAGCTAAAATGCATCGCCACTGCGTTAAGCATTCCACCCCAGATTCACATGCTGTTTATGCTAAATCGATCTATATCTGCTTCTATTGAAAATAAAACAATCAAGAAATCAGTACGAATTTACTCTGCCATTACATTTTTAACTACTGTATGGACAATATTTTCACTAGGAAGAGCGTAAATGAAAATCAAGAAGAATATAAACTGTAATCACAATAAAAAATAATGCCCACCAAATATATTTTTCATTTAGTGTTCATTATTCATCCATTAGCATGTATTTGTAAATTCAATTTTCAGATCAAAGCCACAAGTCTTATGATTTAAATTATGTTTATTTACTCGATGAAATCACGTAAATGTAGTTGCGTTACGTTTTCACATGAATTATTACGTGCTCCTGTTGTTAGGGGTGTTCCTATTTTAGGAGGCGTTCCTTTAAAATGGTCTTATTTAAACAGGTTCCATACTCCAAAGACTTATTCCATAATTGTTTTCCCACTTCTGAGCAAAGATTAGGTCAATATTCGTTTATTAGTGGTATATATATCAAATTTAAATAGGTAGTTTTTTTATGAACAAGGCTATATTACCTAAAGCTTTTATGTATTTACTCAATAACTTTTCTCTCTGTTTCTGTTACTGTTATTTACCAAATAGTGGTTTGTGACAATAAAATTGTGAGACTATACTTATCATGTCAGTAAAAGTTCCATTAAAATCGTTCCAGTATTTTAGTTATTATTCAACGTATCCTACTCCATTGATAAAAAACACATTATCCAAGGGAAATTCCATGTTGTTTCTTATTATAATTAGGCCTTAGAGCGTTTCCACATTATCCGATCCGATATCGGTATCGGACGCCGATCCGATATCGGGGTAAGTAAAATGTATGAAATATGTACCTGTCTTTCATATTGTCCGGCCCGATATCGGATATCGGAGCCGACACCGATATGTCGGCGGCACCATCGGACGCCCGTGAGCTATCGGACGATAATGTTTGCATGTGTGCTATACGTGTATCTAAATTGTCTCTGTGTGCGTAGAGCCCGATGCTAGTTTACTAGTTTGGTTGTCATAATTAAAAAACTTTCTAGGTGCGTTTTGTAGCTTGCTAAAAATAGTATAAAATGCTCCCTCTGAATATCTAGCTTCCACAATGGGATGTATCCAATACTGTCTGTGGACAGATCTTTTTTTGCGTCTCGAATATAATAGATACAGCAAATAAAGTTTTCTATTATAGTCTGCCATGATGACCTGCCCGCACTAAGCTATCGAGCAAATGGCCGTATCGGAACGATTTTATCGAAAATATGTGAAAATAGCACATGGTGTCTATCGGCTATCGGATATCGGCTATCGGCGTCCGACACCGATATCGGATCGGATAATGTGGAAACGCTCTTAATCGGAGTCACAAGACCATTGACAATGCTTGATAGAAAGTTTTAATTTACGGTTTGATGTCATATGATGTTTGTTTAATCCTGGGGTTTTCCATGAAATTAATTTCCATTCATGTAACCTATTCTATTGCATAGTAGTTTTAACCGTTCATTATGCTACAAGGAAGGAGCTACGGACGGAACAGTCGCTGAGTCGCGACAGCTAAAGTTAGACGTGTGTGTGGCTTGGCCTTTTTTAAAAATTGCATTTAAAGTCGAGGAGATTACAAACCGGAAGTTTATTTTTAAAAAACAATTATATTATTTGTCATTATCTTGACAACACCTTGACATTGACAGGTAACCTAATTTCGTGTTATCATCCAAAAATAATTGTATTGGAAAGAAAAATATTGATTTACTAAACATTCAACGTTTTTCTGTTTGTTTTAAGTAGCCTTGAAAAATGACAACGCTTATCTGTATACTGTATAAAGTTTAACTCATTAATGTGATGCCACTTGAGATTAAATATTGCAAATCGTTATAGTTCTATAAAAGTTGGGAAAGTAAGCGAAAAAGGTACTGTTTTTATGTAGTTTCACTTGAATTTTTCCTCTTTTTTGATGAAAAAATAGTGGTTTGTACGAATAAATGCACTTATAAAAACAATTACTAGAACACTGAATGTTAACTGCTTTCAACAAGTCGATTTCGCCTTATTACTTGTGATTTGCTTCATAATAGTAAAATGATTTTTATTTATGTATTGAAATTAAGTACAGTTATATTTCCTGCTGTATTCTAAGGTAACGTTGACATTGAACGTGCCTTTTACGTGTTTGGATTGAGAATAGACACTCAAACATTAATCAGACAACTCATAATTAAAAAGGTTCTTATAATGATTCAGTGTTATGGTTTAATAACCATTATTATATTTATTTATTAGGTGCTATGTGTGTTAGTCATCACTAGTGACAATTAACATTTTTTCAATATTTTTGTAGGTTTTAAGAACTTTTTCTGAGAAAAACTACAACATTTAATGCTTGGCAATACAAAGTATTACTGCATATTAACATTACTTATATTTCCATAAGTATTTCATAAATGCATACAGTGTAAACTCTTTATAACGTCATCCTTTATAACAATAAACTCCCTGTAATGTTGAAGTGAGCCTACTTGGTTGGTTTGCGTTAAGACCCACATATTGAAACACTCTTTATAGCGATACGCCATTCTCTATTACGAAGAAATGTGTTCATATTTTTAGTTGGTAAATACATATATATTATCGGTATTATTGTTTATGGTATGTTATCAGGTAACAAAAGACTTTGAAGCTCCGAAACATCCGAGGTCGGTCTAGCTTTTATTATCCTTAATTGCCTTAAACATGTGCAGTAAGACGCATTGTTTTTCGGAAGTGATGGTCTTCGACCAAGCATACTGGGTACCTATCGTATTATCAGTCGTAAACCTACTTTGAAACTGTTAACATGGCCAGTAAACGTAAAAATTCTTGTTAATTTGGTTGTTTTTTTGTTCACTCCATATAACGATAACTCTCTATAACGACAAAAAATGCTCAGTCCCTTGAGTTTCGATATAAAGAGTTTACACTGTATTTTAAGTTTCATCAACTTAAGTATCTGAGAGACCCTTTTCAGAATAGAGGCTCAATGAAGCTACTACATACTAAAAAGAGAATAAATTACAATGCAAATAAATAAATAACCCCATCTGTTTATTAAACCCAAACCTCTCTTATTATGAAGTCTAATCAACCATTTCTTACAGAAATGGGTAACACAAGTAAAAAGCTGGCTGCGAAATGCACCCTCCTAACGAAAGAGGAACAGAAATATGTTGCGGCAACATTTCGGACGGCGAGTAAGAACTCGGAGCGAATTCGAGAGGAGGACCTGATCGTGAGTGGAAAACTAGACGCCGCCTCCTTAGAAGTGTGTTCATTTTGTTTATTTATACCCATTTTTAAGTTCTAATGTTGATGTCAAGTAATGTCCATGATTTTGGGAATAAGAACAAAGAATAAAATAAATTTTTGATAAAAATAGATATCATAGGTAATAGGTACACAAAGAAAAATTTATTAAAATACACTTATATTAAAAAGAAGTTACATTGTAAGTGTAATTACAATATATTTTTATGACCTCATATTGAAGACTCCATTTGCAACTTATGGTTTGATACTGCACACACAGCAAGTCTGTGCAGTATCAAACCAGCAAGTCACAGCAAGTCTTAAATAAAATCCAATTTCAACAATCATAAAACAAATCTAGCTTCAACAATTTGAAAATCAAATTATTTACTTACTTGACATCAACTATTGTACTACATACAACAAAGTATTCTATAATTTAAAATAATATGGCTATGGCCTATATTGATATACAATGATTCAGTTTCAATTTGAAAGCTGTTACGAGACTAATTATAAAATACAATGCAAAATACTTAAACTAAAATGTTGCATTTTACGTAAACACTGTATCGGCCTTCTTGTCCGGCGACCCGGCGATTGTAGGGGCCTGGTGTGGTGTTAACTACTTCCATACTTATTTTTTTGTGCATTAGATATTCTATTAATATTTTTTTGTATGTAGTACAATTTTGTATATTAATTTTATGTTATGTTTTAATCGACACGCCGTTAGTTCCATTGTGACTAGCACATTATATGAGTTTCTTTCTGTTGGTGATGGGTTTATAATTTAAACGTTTCTGTGTCTCCCTAAATGTTCTACAGGTATCCTGGATAGTAAGTTTCAATGTTTTGTGGTAAATAAGATATATGTCGAAATTTATGGGTGCATAAGGCATGAAACTGCTTTAAGCGGGCGCCCGGACGGGCAACCGTCGCGTGAGAACGAGCGTGGAATGAGGGGACGTGACGAACCCCGTCACGATTGCCTCGTCGCGGAAACCCGCGCGGGCGTCCGACACGTGGAGCGCGCCTCGCATCCGCCCGCGCGGGTCCCCGCGATGTAGCACTTTTGTATGAAACCGCGCGGGTGCCCGCTTAACGCAGTTTCAGGCCTAAGAGGTTATTTATATAAATATAAATAAAATATTCAATTACTTCTTCCAACATTAATACAAATTAAACTGTGCATCAGATGGGCACGTTAAGGGTGCGTCTCCGTTGAGCTGTGCGGAACTGACCAATCACAACGTATTACGAAAAGATTTTGACAATGTCAATGTGCTGTGATTGTGAATCGGTCGGGCTCCGCCTCGCTCCTAGACTAACGCACCCTAAGCAGTCGGTCCCGGTTGTTTTAATCGAAACACCATGTTGGAGGCCTTTAGAAGGCTTTAGAGGCCGTCTAAAAACTCCTTCACCAGGATTTGCCATGAATCTACTAAAATTTTATGTTTTTATTTTATTACCCAAAACTAGAATTAAATCTATACATATTATAACACAAAGTCCCGGAAAGCTGTCTGTCTGTATGTTATCAATTTTCTTAAAAGCTACTGAACGGATTTTCATGCGATTTTCATTAATATACAGAGTAATTAAAAAAAATAATTCGTACTTGTCATGCCTAAATTCCCTTAGGAAAGGGTACTATGCACGGGTAGCCCGAGGGGCACTGTTAGTTCTTCAATAAAAAATAAAGTTAATAAATCTTCTTCGATAGTTCTTTACGAAGCTTCTAACAACATTTCATTTTACAAAAACACCAGAATTATTAAAAATGTTCCCGATATTTTTGATCGCTCGTTCCAAGAAATTCCACAATTTTGTGGCGTTCGATGACGTCAAGCTTTCGCCACAATGCAATCTGGAATTAATGCTCTTTTCATTGTTTTTGATTCAGTGGTTTAATATTTATAGAATACTTTTTAAGCTAGTAGAATCCAATCATGATCCAATACACTTAGAAATCAAAATTGTTACTAATATTATAAATCACCCGTATTGTCCCGTTCCTGTGGGAATTTCGGGATGACAAATGACCTATACGAAAAATTCCCACGGGAACGGGCACAACGCGGGTAAAACCGCAGGGCGCTGCTAGTTACCAACACAAACTTCCGTTCATATTCCCACTGGACGGCTCCACGCATCTTAATTGCATCTAAAATGGGGCTATTTCTGTCAACCGCTGGCCAATCGATTCCCTCTGGCTACGTGTCAAATTTTAGTTGATTTAACACCGCTGCAGTTGATTTATAGCTGGAAAACGTGGCATTGTTGTGTTTAGAATTGGTTTAGGATGGAGTGCTGGCGGTAGAATAATAGTTTCCGCTGCGAACCATAGACAGATATAAACCTAAAACTAGTAGGTCTAAACTCTTTTGTTTCGTATATGGGCTTGTCAGACGCGGATTCTAAATTGATATTGTCCCCCTGAACAAAAAAAGGCAACCCCTATTCCCGCCATTAATATTCTTTAAGACTAAAATGGCGGTCAAAATTTGCATAAAGCTTAGCTTTGCTCTCCAAAATACGCATGTTTCCGTCGGCCCATAAAACAAGTAGTTACTCCATTGTATAGTTTCAGAAATGATGTACGATTAAACGAGCTGTATCGTGTAAACTTAAAGATGGAAATAGATCCGCAGCATGCGGCCTGATAATAATTTAGATTTTAGATCAACGGGTGGAGATTAATGTGCGAATTTTGTGAGTAAAGATCGGTGGAAAATATTTACCGTCTTATCCATAAAAGATATTTAATTTAAACAGTGTTTTGTCTCTTTCGCTCTTTGGCAAATAGCGTATGTCGGAAAGGGACAAACCATTTGATAGTGCTGTTAATAAGCGTTTATGACTTATGAAAACCCTTAGGCGTTACGTGGTCCATCGGAAGTCTTAGCAAATGATGGCTATAAATGTTAGTACACTTAAGTACTTTGTCCAATTATAAATTTGGAAATTCTTTATGATATGTGCCTAGTTATTGTAGAGGTTTGAATATGACAAGGTTCTTAGTATGCTGAGCGTTCAGATGGGTCGACTCTGCTGACTGTTGCGCTCGTGGTGTAGTTTATTGACATGATGTTGGTAACTCAATGTGATTTGTACATCAATTCCTGGTGTACTATTAGGAAAAGAAGGCAGTAGCCTTGTGCGCCTTACACCCTAGGTGCCTCAGAGGTTTATAAAGTAATCTTGACCTCAGTGAGAGGAGTAGTGATTTCGGGTGCCTGTCCACCAACCATTAGGATTGCATAAAATATCGTTTATTTATTGGTTTATATTTGTCCGTTTCTCCGCTCCGCAGCCTCCCTCCGCATCAATGCACAGGCACCCTTCTACGAGGAGACAATTGCAAGTGCCTAAGGGTTGTAAATCCGATCCTGCAACATGCAGCTTTTTTATTGATTTGATTTCCTGTTTGTGTTAACGTTAAATTGTCGGCCCCAGTTGTTTCAATCGTTTGACCATGTCCTAAGTTGAGGGTTGGACACTAACCTACTCTGACTTACACGTATGTAGTTTTTGTTTTTAAACTGAGACAGGTATTCCGATTTCTAAATAAGGTTTTCTTTAAGAGTATAATTAGGGATCCAAGGTCCATATACTAGCTATAGAAGTTGCTATAAAGTTATCGTCAAAAAGCATCCTGCTGCAATCTTCTGCGTAGAATTATATGCCTCGTTTCCTCCAGTTTTTACCGATTACAATCAATGCAGAATATATAAATGTTCATTAAAACTGGCCGTAAATAAAAGTAGTTAAATAGTTTAACACCCTGACGCGTCGTAAACATCACATGACTGTTATTTATTGGAAAAAAAGACATTTGATCGGAGTTTGTGGCGTTCAATCCAATCCCGAATTAAAGACGAAAAAAATTGTATTATATTGATTTGACCAGTTTAGTGAATAGTGACAAGCATCCATTTTTAGGGTTCCGTAGCCAAATGGCTAAAGCGGAACCCTTATGGATTCGTCATGTCTGTCTGTCTGTCCGTCCGTATGACACAGCCACTTTTTTTCGAAACTATAAGAACTATACTGTTGAAACTTATTTTAATTCCGTTTCTGGGTTTCGATATTGGGCGTAATTTAAAAAAAAATTACCTTACATGAAAAATCTGCTAATATATTTATGTAACTTACCGGTGGTATCTTTATATCGGATATCGTTATCGGATACGGATTATTTGTCTCCCGCGGATATCCGCGAATACGGATATCCGACCCATATAAACTATAAAAAACGCATGGCATGGTAGTATAGCATATCTCTGGTGGAGAAGCACTCTAAATCATAAAATGTGGCACATGTACCCACGTTCTATAATAGTAGTTTATGCAACGTCATATAAAGAAGGGTATTAAAACACGAGTGTGAGTTTATGAAACGAGCGCAGCGAGTTTCATAATAGTAACGAGTGTTTTAATACCCGTGTTATATGCAGTTGCATACACTACTTTATCTTCACTATTTAATGCAATTAATCAAACAAAATTTTAAAAACAAAACACATTGCGAAACATTAAATTCACGCGTAGGTACGTGTATTGTCACAGTGAACTTGCCGCCATTAAAATCTAACCAATGAGAGCGCAGCTGCGCGTAGGGCCAATCAGGAGCGAGCGAGATCTTACCAAAGAGTTTTGTGTATGTAGTTTCGACGAAGTTTTCACGTATAACCCAACTATTTTCAAAAGCCAGCCTAATATCAATTTATACAACTAGTATGAGGATTTTGACATAAGGCTCGCCAGGTTAATTGGTCGCGTTATAATGATGTTATAATGTTAAATTATAATGATATTATAACATCATGTGCAATAGCTTAAATTGAGTGTTTTAGTTGCCTGCGCTATAACAGTAGTAATTATAAGTCAAGTATTGGAAACATAAGTAGAATGTTACAACATTAGTGTAGATAAACTATGTTTATTTTGAAAACCAACATTGTAGCTGAAGTCTCGCTGTTTACGTGTTGGTGTTGGGCCATGAGACAAGCGGGCGTTTTGAAACGCTGTTCGTGGCTCTGGTCACTTCATATAGCGTTTAAATTAAATACGCGATGTTGTCTCATCGATTGTTAAGCAACGTGCAGCTCGGCCAGTACTTGGATGGATGGCCGATAGTAGAATATATATCTGAGCTTTAACGTGCTTCGAAGGGCACGTTTAGGGTTCTAATTGTTTCAATCGTTAAACCGTGACCGAGGCCTTTAGGCGGTCTAAAACTCTGTCACCAGGGTTGGCCATTAATCTTCTCGAACTCAATTATTTAATAAAGTCTCTGCAGTAGATGTGTTGCTTTAATAGTAGTTTATGCAACCGGCATATAATGAATGGTTTTAAAACTCGAGTGTGAGTTTATGAAACGAGCGCAGCGAGTTTCATAATAGTAACGAGTGTTTTAATACCCGCGTTATATGCAGTTGCATACACTACTTTATCTTCACTAATGCAATTAATCAAACAACAAGAGTAAAAGCTGACTTACTAAAAGTTGAGATATGCAAGAATGACATTTTCAGAAAATGATGTAGTTTTCTTTTCGATCTTCCATGCCAAAAAGTTATTATATTCTTTTTCATATAATTTTCTCGATTTTTCTGGCAAAAGATTGTGAGTTACTTTTGTTGCCAATTCTAGAATATCCGGAGGCGTATAAATATCATCGTCGCTATCCATTTTTAACTTTTAATTTGTATTTTAAAAACAAAACACATTGCGAACATTAAATTCACGCGTACGTGTATTGTCACAGTGAACTTGCCGCCATTAAAATCTAACCAATGAGAGCGCAGCTGCGCGCGCAGGGCCAATCAGGAGCGAGCGCGCGCTGTTCTTTTTTTATTTAATTGGCACAAGATCTTACCAAAGAGTTTTGTGTATGTAAGTTTAGTAGTTTCGACGAAGTTTTCACCCTAACCCAACTGTTTTCAAAAGCCAACCTAATATCAAAATTTTATACAACTTGTATGAGGATTTTGACATAAGGCTCGCCAGGTTAATTGGTCGCGTTTTATTGATGTTATAATGAGATTTTACGATATCGATGTGGATATTATACCATCATGTGAAATTGCTTAAATTGAGTGTTTTGTTGTCTGCGCTATAACAGTAGTAATCATAAGTCAAGTATTGGAAACATAAGTAGAATGTTACAACATTAGTGTAGATAAAATATATTATTTGCAACATACAGTTACTCGGCAACAAAACGTACATTGTGCTAAAAAATATGGAACAAAACATTTGTTTAGCAACTATTGCGACGTGGGTAGAACCGCGGGGCGCTGCTAGTTATAAATAATTTCGTGTAAAATATCTAAATATCCCGTCACTTTAGCGTGAAAGAACAACAAACTTCCTTCATCGTGAAGGTTTCCTCTTACGAACAGCGATTTCGTAAAAACAAACTTAAACAAACTTATACTATTTTTGATACCAAATCGCTACAACTTCCGCTATTCTCATAGCCTGAATATTGAACAATGGTTTGAAACGGACTCGAGCGATTGAAGGAAACCATGCCTGATAAACTATAAATCTTCAATCGGCCTTTAAATATTGAATAAAGAGATTTCTCTAAACATTAATATTGATTGATTCCATGTTTGCGTACTCTGTGACGTCAGCGTGGTAAAATTGTTTGTGAAACCTTTTTATTTTTCATGCCATGAGATGTTGTACATCCTGCATTGTTCGTTGGTATATTGATCTGTTTTGAAGATATTTTGGTAGTATTTTTTATGGTAAGATGGTTATTATTGTGTGGTACGTTCAAGAGCCTCTTTGGGGGTAAAACTGAATAAAAATATTTGACTTTCACTTGACTTTGACTTTAATGGTGATTTTTTTGGTTGTGAAGCATTTTGTTGTAAAAGCTTTTGCGTCTAAGATTTTGTCTGAATGGGATGCTGGCGTAATATAGCTGTAGTGTTCTTATCGAGCTCTGACACATTTCATACTTATGATATACTAGCCTCGTCCTGTATTGTTACCCACGTTGTGCCCGTTTCCGCCGGAATTTTGGGATAAAATATCCCATGTGTTATTCTGATGTACAACCTATATTACTGTAACGTTTCATCCAAATCCGTCCTGTAGTTTTTTCGTGAAAGAGTAATAAACATACAAACATACATCCTTAAAAACTTTTGCATTTATAATATTAGTAGGATTGAAAAACTAATTAAAATCGTGTTTTGGAGCTACTAGATAGATTATAAACCAACTACGTTTACAATATTACGGTGACATATACAATCATCACGTGAGGATGGCTAATATTTTCATTGTAATGTTTAATTATCGCCGCTAGGCTCGGTTGGTTTATCTAGCGCTGACATGTAGACTGATCGATGTGAATCGAATCGCTCGTGAGATCGCTAGAACATACTGATTTATTAGATTTAAACCTCGTGAGTAAGCCTAATGATACATGATAATTTTTGCTATTCTAAAAATCAATACTAATATTATAAAGCTGCAGAGTTTGTTTGTTTGAACGCGCTAATCTCAGAAACTACCAATCCGTTTACAATAATTCTTTCTGTAGTGGATAGCCACATTCAACGGGAAGGTTAAAGGCTACTTTTCATCGCTAAATTCCCACAGGAACGGGCACAACGCGGGTAAAACCGCGGGCCGCTGCTATCTTAAAATACACTGTTTCTATACGTCCGGCGGCACCATAACTCCACGACTAGGTATACAGTATTATAGAACATAATAATTTTAGGTAATAAACGTTCCCGTCCACACTTGTCGAGTTATGTGTTATGTGTTCGGCCAGTTAATCTTAACCAAGCCGAACATTGTTATTGTAAACTTGGCTGGAAATAGAATTTACGTTATTTAATGCAAAATATATAATATTTGTGATGTGGGAAGTAAATAGTTTGACGTTTGTACGTAAAATAAGAAGAGAGAAAGCTTTGTGTATGATTTTAAGCTTTAAGCTGCGGAGGATTTTAATATATCGACTAGTTTTCACTGACTGCATCACTTAATAATCATCAAAATTGGTTCATAAATAACATATATAAAAAAGTATATAATATAATATACCCGGACAAATTTACAGATGGTTAATTAGACCCAAACTAAGCTCTAAGATTGTATTATGGAATCTAACCCACTGATACTACTACATATACATACACAAATCCTTTACAAGATTATATAATTGACACCCAGACGTCGTCGCCAACAACTATGTCTTCACATATTGTTGACTCCGTTGAATCGTACCCGCAACCACCGACACAGTAAGCGCTGGCACTGCCACTGTGCCAACTGGCTTGTCGGATATTAAGCATATTAAATGAAGCAGTCATATTGATAATATTAATAACAACTTTTTGTCCGTTTCCAGAAATACTGGGGTCCTCAAATAGACCCTCGGTTAGCGCAGTACCTGACTAACTTCCTCTTCGGGTCTGGACAGGATAAGTCACCTTCAGTTGACTTCAACAGATTCGCAGAGCTCTACGTTTATAATGTAAGAGGTATGTACTATTGTTGGGTATAGGTGAGGCGGGCTTTTGACGGACTAAAATGAGTTTCCAGAGTTGACTTTGTTCTGACTTATGTCGCCTCGATATTTTTTGGAAATTTCGAAATGGGCTCATTTTAGATCGGTCCAATTTTCAATCTTAGTTGTATGTTTAACTAGCAGCGCCCCGCGGTTTCATCCATGTTGTACCCGTTCCCGCGGGAATTTCGGAATAAATTATATCTCATGTTATATTCTGATGTATAACCTATATTACTGTAAAGTTTTATTCGAATCTGTTCCGCAGTTTTTGCGTGAAAGAGTAACAAACATACATACGAGGGCGGGTCAATAAGTCCGTGACTTTTGCAATAAAAGACAGATTTTTTTATTAAAAATATATTTTATTTTTCAACGTAGTCTCCCTTGAGCTCTATACACTTTGTCCAACGCTTCTCCAATTTTTTTATCCCTTCCAAAAAATATGATTTGTCGAGGTCGTCAAAATAGGCCTTTGTTTGCGAGATGACTTCATTATTGGAGTCAAATCTTTTTCCACCAAGCCATTTCTTCAGGTTTGGGAACAAGAAGTAGTCGCTCGGAGCCAAATCTGGAGAATAGGGCGGATGAGGGAGCAATTCATAGCCCAATTCATGGATTTTGGCCATGGCAACTGCACATGTGTGCACCCTTGCATTGTCTTGGTGGAAAAGAACTTTTTTCTTGGCCAAATGAGGTCGGTTTCTTTTTAAATCGTCATTGAATCGGTCCAATAAGTTGGCATAATATTCCCCATTGATTGTTCTTCCCTTTTGAAGGTAGTCAATGTGGATTATCCCGCGTGCATCCCAAAAAACAGTCGCCATAACTTTATTGGCCGACAATCCCACCTTGGCCTTCTTTGGCGCCGATTCACCCTTGGAAACCCACTGTTTTGACTGTTGTTTGGTCTCTGGTGTGTTGTGATGGATCCACGTTTCGTCCACGGTTACAAAACGGCGCAAAAACTCCTCCATATTACGATTAAACAATGCTAAACCTTCCTGTGAAGTTGTTACACGATTGCGTTTGTGGTCGACTGTGAGCAAACGCGGCACCCATCTTGCGGACAGCTTTCTCATGCCTAAGTGATCATTCAAAATTGAAACCACTGAGCCATGCGAGATCCCTACTTCTTCCACAATCTCTCGCACTTTCAATCTTCGGTCGGCCAACACCATATCGTGAATTTTTTCGAATGTTTTGGGTGTAGAGACCTCAACTGGGCGTCCAGGACGCTCGGCATCTTTAGTGCTTGTACGGCCACAACGAAATTCAGTAAACCACTTTTTTACCATGGAAATCGATGGTGCAGAGTCCCCATAGTATTTATCAAGCTTTGCCTTGGTCTCGGTAATGGTTTTTTTTCGCAAGAAATAATGCTTAATAAGCACACGAAATTCACTTTTGTCCATTTTCTCGTCAAATTAGTGAGTAGTCTGATAAAGATAGCTGTAAAACACAAACTAACTGACGCAGCAAGTTCAAATTTTCAGAGGAGTCAACTGACAAATGCCTGTTGACGGGACCAGTACCTATTATTGTTTCAGTAAAGAGGTCGGAAATTCAAAAAGTCACGGACTTATTGACCCGCCCTCGTACATACATCCTCACAAACTTTCGCGTTTATAATATTAGTAGGGTTAAAGCAAAAGTTTGTTAGGATTGAGGAATGGACGGATTGACGGAATGATGGATGGATTTAGGTTGGATGTTGTTTGTTACACTTCTTCTTATCGAGTGGATGGTCAACCTGACCAATCCTGGTGTCAGAGTTATTGAGCCGCCAAAGGCCTCTGACATGGCTCATGTAACGACTACTATCCGTAGAAAGTAACCGGGACCGACGGCTTAACGTGCCCTCCGAAGCACGGAATCATCTTACTTTTCGGGCAATCAGGTGATTCGGCCTGCAATGCCCTAACCAAACTGAGGACAGTCTCACAAAGTGATTTTTGTGAGATATCCCCACCGGGAATCGAACCCGGAACTTCCGGATCGAGAGCCGAGCGCTCAAACCACTAGACCACGGAGGCTGTTAACTAAACACTATAACGCAAAAACTACTGAAAGTGTCACAAATGTATATCATATTTTGGAATAGCACATCCTAACTATAACATTATAAATGCGAAAGTAACTCTGTCTGTCTGTCTGATATGCTTTCACGCCAAAGCGTTTTGACGTGAAAGCGTAACAGACAGACAGACATATAGGATTGGTCTAACCAGAAATGAATCAAACAACAAGGAATGAGATTAATCAGAACTTAAGTTTTTCAATTTGGAACCATATATGTATATACACGACGCGGTAATCCGTCTATGTGTAGATTAGACATGTCTCTTTCTCTTACTATGAGTGACCAGTATGCTACTGTTCAGCGGAAAAAGCTTATAAAGGAATAAGCATATAAGCCAAGACATATATATCTACTCATCCTGAGAGATTTGGTAGAAACTGATGCCACTAAAATACCACTAAAATACCACTAAAATATCGCCTAATAATTTGACGTTGCAACACCGGATTCATTCATTCAATTCGGCTGTTCATTCCACCTACTTCTGTTATGATTGGCTGGATATTGTATGACAGTGACATGTTTGACACATTTTTAAAGCATTTAGTTTTCACTTGAGAGAACAAACGAGAGTTTTTGACGTTGCATGTAGCAATATAGACAAGTTTGTCTAAAATGTAGTGATAAAACGTTGAGAAAACCTTTGTCTTCAGTTGTATGCTTGCCCCCAGGTACGATCGACGAGCGTATGATGGTGATGTACAACAGCCTCGGTCATAACTACAACGAGGACACTGAGTTACCCTACCAGCTGCTCAGAGAAGTGAGTACCAACGAGCCCCCTCCTTTTTTTAACAGTGGAAATGCATTTACGTATCCCCCGCTGCCCGGATGGTGCCAGTCGGCTGGGGTATGTGGGGCTTAAGCAAACACAAGTGGGGCAAGCTCCCCCCGCTGCCGGGCTCATCGCACCTACCGCAGTGACTACCCACTAAAACCGCACCTGTGTCTTCTGTGTGCCTCGTGTCGGGGATGGGGGAATCAAAGCTTCGACCCTCGAAGCACAATGTCACAGAAGACGACTAAACATGATATAATGCGACAGACTTGCCCGCTTCAAAAAAACAGTATAGATTAAGACATGACATAAACGAAAAAAAAGAGATATGTATATAAAAGAGATAAACACTCTATTAGAATTAGAATATAAATAAAGTCCAAGACGAAGGGTTCCGTACCATTATCTATTAAAAAATATTAGTATCGAGCAAGAAACGGTAAAAAAAACACGTTTGTTGTATCGGAGCCCCCTTGAATATTTGTTTTATTTTATTTTTAGTATTTGTTGTTATAGCGGCAATAGAAATACATCTTTTGTGAAAATTTAAACTGTCTAGCTATCACCGTTCTTGAGATACAGCCTGGTGACAGGCGGACGGACGGACGGACGGACAGCAAAGTCTCAGTAATAGGGTACCGTTTTTACCCTTTGGGTATGGAACCTTAATAATATCAAGCAATCATACTTTCCTGTCAGTACTGCGAGAGCATAGCCTCGACGTACATCAAGATGCTGAAGGGTACGGCATCCCGTCGCTCGGAGCTGTGGCTCAGCAAAGGGTTCCTCGGGCGCGCGTGCCACGTGCAGGCGCTGGGCGAGGCGCTGGCGGCGACTGTCGCCGGGGAGCAGGACTCGCCGCAGAACCACTGCACGCACACGCAGCTCAGCAAGTGGTATGTACACTCTATTTTTCTTTAAAGTATAAAGTATTAGCCTGTAATGTCCAAGTGCTCAATAACTCTGACACCAGGATTGGTCAGGTTGACCATCCACTCGATGAAGAAGAAGATTCGGAAGAGGAAAAAGGTTTTAGTGATTTCATTCCATTCTTATCCAAAAGGAAAAGGTTTACTGAACCATTTTCTTTATAATTACACCAGTTAATATAGCCAAAAAATGGGGGGTATCATTGCAGAAATTCCCAATAAGCTGAAAATTTGTATGAACGTCATGAAAACTTAGCTTCGACTTTAAAAAAAATCAAAGTCGAACTTTGGACACTTACGTATAATTGACACTCAGACGTCGTCGCCAATAACTATATCAACCCATATTGTTGACTCCGTTGAATCGAACCCGCAACCCCGACACAGTAAGCGCTCTCACAGGCCACTGTGCCAGCGGGCTTGTCTTACTATTCTCCCTTTAACTTCGATTCCAGGCTACAAACGAACACGCTCCTGCGCCAGCTGTCCGAACTGGTGTTCATAAGTCTGTACGGCGTCGATCGCAAGTCGGATGACTTCGACTCGCCCACGCCGCCGATGCCCACGATACAGTCTATGTTGCCGGAACCGGAAGGTAATCCTACTAAAATTATAAATGCGAATGTTTTTAAGGATGTATGTATGTATGTTACTCTTTCACGAAAAAAAAATTCGAATCTTAGCGCGTTTAGCGAGGCGTTTAGCGCGTTAGCGAAGACAAGCAAAAAATATGCCATGTGAAGTTTTTATCCCCGATATGTTAATTAATAACTTCCTTTACCTAAAGAGGCCCCCAGACGGGCTATACTTTTGATGAAATATGTGGCTACAAAATTGCCGACTATATCCCGGCAATACTAAAAACATTGTAATGCAGCATATGACTGGAAAATGTATATCTCGGCAATATTTCTGAAGCAGTATATGGCTCATTATTTTGTCTTTACATGGGCTACATAAAGATGTAGTGAATACTCCTTTCCTATCGGCAAAACTCGGAACAACGATAACACCCGAATGGTGCCGATGTGTCTATGAATTAAGGGTCCCATACACTTACAGTCCGCCTGCAGTCTCTGGTCTTAACAGGCGGCCTGCCGTCCAAGATCGGCATAGGTAGGTAGGTTGTGGGCGCGAGCAAAACGTCTGAGCATCATGCTTAACTTTCCATAAACATGGGAAACTTCGGTATAATTCTATAAAACTTGTAATAAATTGCGGCTAGCTGTCCATTTTGCCTATAAATTTTCGCAATGTCGAAAAACAAAGAACTGACGGCGGTTAACTGCCACGTGGTTATGACCGAAAGGCCGCCGGCCGACTACCTGCTAGTGCGTATTCGATTCGGCCTTGAGATCACGGACTGTCCGGCCGATACCTGTCGACGCAGGCCTGTGACGGCAAGCGGCCACAAACTTTGGGTTCGCATTGACTGTCGATTAAAATCGTCAAAAGGAACTGTGTGTCTGTGGTCTTTTCCGGCTAAGCTAACAGACAGGCTGATACCCTCCGGCGAACTGTTAATGTGTGGGGCCCTTTACTGTATTATTAAATTACCTGTAGGCTGTAGGCATGGAATTAGCAAGTACTACCGTTGTACGGTAGTACTTACTAATTCCATGGCTGTAGGTATCAAATAAATCGCATACTTTATTAATTTATCAATGTCAAATGTCAAACTGCCCGTTTGACGATGACAAACACGAACATAGCTACACTACTCGAACGAATCGCGGCAAACTTCACGTAGCATGAAAAAGGGACGCACTTATGCCGTAAAGCGAGACAACAATAAAAGTGGCTGAGAAATATAGCAGTATTTTCGATTGCGAAGCGATTTCTTCGGCTATATAGCCGGGACCCGAAACATTCATCGGCTATACTAAAAATATGTGACAAAATATCCGGGATATGCTAAAAATATTGCAAAGTGTTGCAGAGTCTGGCCGTAAATGATGGCTGATGATGCCGGCCACACTATTGCAGCTATACATTTTCGTGAAAATATGGCCCGTGTAGGAGCCCTTTAACCTTCATTATTAACATTATTAATCGCAAACTTTTTTGTCCAGGTCTAGAATCTATGCCCGACTACCCAGCGTTCATAGACTTAGCACACATAGTCTGGCTGAACAGCTATCTGCCTCAAAAGCATCAACACAAATGGAGGTTCCTATTCTCGTCGCATATACACGGAGAATCATTCTCGACTATGGCAGGTGAGAATCAAAGTTATATACTCTTTAGGCTATTCGTTAAATCCCTTAGGTCTTTGATATATGTAGATGAAAAACATAAACGGATCTAGACTGCACCCTTGTGGCACACCACGAAAAGATTGACTCTTTTGATAAACAGAGTTAGATTGCCTTTCAACCAGTAATGCTCCACTTGATATGATTGATTGTTGTAGGTTTTTCACCATCCACCTTCTTAACGTTTTGCTGTGTTGATTTTAATATAATCAACCCCAACCATAACAATAAAACGATACTTCTTTCCAGGTCGCATATTAGAACAAGGCCCCTCAATCCTCATAATCGAAGACACGAACGGGCACATATTCGGGGGCTACGCCCCCGCGTCGTGGTCGATCGGCCCCAACTTCACCGGGACGGACGACTCGTATCTGTTCACTATCGCGCCGCGGCTGCGAATCTACCCCGCCACTACTTATAACAATCACTACCAGTATATAAACCATCATACGAAGACCCTGCCTAATGGATTGGTGAGTGATGCTTGTGCTCTGTCTTACTCGCTCACACTCCCGTGCACTCTCTGACTCTCACTTCCTCTGTCTCACTCTCTCCCACTCTGTCACTCTCACTTTCCTTCTCACTATCGGGGTTTCTCCTTTTCTTATTTTGCCAAATCTTACTTGTTTGAATATTTTTTGTAAGTCTCTCATTTCCCAACGTTTTATCGAGTATTTGAGTACAATCCAGTGAACTGTGACGAAGCTTCTTAAAAATAACACAGTTTAAGATAAGTAATTGTATTGTAATTATCTGATATCTTATAAAATACCATCATTTCAGACGGTTTTTTTGCCTAAATATATTGGAATCTCTGAATTTTTTTTAACTAAAACTGATTGTAATGTCCCAGCTGATGGGCGGGCAGTTCGAGTTCGGCGGCATCTGGATCAAGGCGGACCCGTTCGGCGAGGGCTCGAGCGCGGAGTCGTGCATCTCGTACCGCGGGTACCGCCGCCTCAGCAAGGAGCCGGGCTTCCGCATCCGCAGCCTCGAGGTGTGGGGCGTGGGCGAGCGCCCCGTGCTCGACAAGAACGAGGTCCGCGCGCTTACTCACTCTTACACTCATTTCATACTCATTATACTAAATGAAACGGGTCTGTATCGCGTTAGATAATTTAACGTATTTTACTAAAATACGTACCCGATGTTTCGAGCGGATTACACCGCTCGTGGTCACGGGATGACTCAATATCTAACGCGATACAGACCCGTTTCATTTAGTATAATGAGTGCAAATCGTGTTAGTTTAAAAAGTATGTAATTTCATGCTTTCGCCTTAGGTTTCACCCGCAGCGAACCCGTTCCCGTGGGAATTTCAAGATTTTTATTACTTATAAGCTATCCTATCTAAATAAAGATTACGTGTCACGTTGTTTGTCCGCGATGGACTCCTAAACTACTGAACCGATTTTCAATTTAATTCGCATACCGTAAGCAATTTGATCCAACTTGAAGAGATAGGATAGCTTACATCTCAATTTATACTGATTAGGGTAGTCCACCCCTTAATTTTTATATGGCAAAACGTTTGCCCGGGTCAGTTAGTATTCAACTATGTTCCTTCGTTGCAGGACGAGCGCGACGTGAGCGTGCTGGACACGAACCCCGAGGCGAAGGCGATCCTGGAGCTGGCGGGCCGCACGCGCCACAGCGACGGCATCCGCGAGCCGCCGCCCTTATAATATCAGTGCAACATCTACGCGCTGTGCCTGCACTGGCTCTACAGCCCTATAGTCTCTTTCAACTATTGATTGGAGCTATAGTTAAACTCGTCTATGCTATAGTCACCTTGAACAATTAACCAGAGGTTTAGTGAAAGTCATTTATTTTATACAACTATTGACCAAAGCACTAGTTGAACTCCCCTATGTCACTTCAACTATTGATACTATAGTTCATCTCATCTATGCTATAGTCTCCTTCAACTAAAGCCCAGTCTAGCTGCACTCACGTATGCTATAGTTTCGTTCAACTACTGACCAGAGTTATAGTTTAACTTATTTATGCTATAGTCTTCTTCAACTATTGATTGGAGCTATAGGTACAGTCATCCATGCTATTAAATTAACTTTATCCATTAAATTACATCACGTCAGAACAGGCAAATACTCAATAAAAGGTTCGACCTTGCACATTTAACCTTAAAACTAAATATCATGAAAAACGATCTAGTCCTTTTTGACTTATAAATGGTGTAAAGGGCACGGTTTGCGATAGTTATTTAAAAGAGTAACTAAAATGAATTGAAATGGATCTCGTCATCTGAATTATATTATATATTCAATATTTTAAAGATCTTTATTACTATAAGATCCTACTAATATTATAAATGCGAAAGTTTGTGAGGATGGATGTTTGGATGTATGTTAGTTGCTCTTTCAAGCAAAAACTACTGAACGAATTTGGATGAAACTTTACAGTCATATTGGGTATACATCAAAATAACACATGGGATACATTTTATCCCGAATTTCTCACGGGAACGGGTACAACGTGGGTGAAACCGCGGGGCCCGACTAGTAATATATGTATATTATTGACCAGCAGGGCCCCGCGGTTTTGCCTGCGTTGTATCCTTTATTTTGAGATTAAGAATGTCTTATTACCTTCTTGAATAAGGCTATCAGATTCGAATTATTCGAACCCAGAGATAAGAGAGGACAAATATAAAATTAAACTCATCAGCTTTATTATATTACTAGCAGCGCCCCGCGGTTTTACCCGCGTTGTACCCGTTCCCGCGGGAATTTCGGGATGAAAAATAGCCTATAACCTTCCCGTTGAATGTGGCTATCTATTACAAAAAGAATTATTCAAATCGCACTGATAATTCCTGAGATTACCTCGAACATACAAACAAACAAACAAACAAACAAACTTACAAATTTACCTCTTTATAATATTAGTATAGCTTAGCATAGATAAATTATCTATAATATGTTTTATCTCACGACCGCCCCTGAGTCATACTTGTGTAGGTAATTGATGTACATTGTCTTAATGTACAATGTGCATCATGGTCCACGTCAAAATCCTGTCAAAATTGTCTTTGAAGTAGGGACAGCATGGCAGGCATGGCTAAACGGAGTAAAGTCATTCGATAGTTATCCGCAATGACATATGTCAAATGAATATAAACAACTAGCAGCGCCCCGCGGTTTTACCCGCGTTGTGCCCGTTCCCGTGGGAATTTCGGAATTTTTTTTACATAAAAACCTTCCTCTTGAATCACTCTACCTATTACAAAAAACCGCATCAAAATCCGTTGCGTAATTTTAAAGATTTAAGCATACAGACAGACAAACAGTGTGACAGACACGAAAAAGAGACGACTTTATTTTATACTATGTAGTGATGATCTTGCCGACGGTACTGATTGTCCGCACACAAAGACGCGTGTGTATACTCATTACTACTACAAGTATGACTCAGGGGTGCCAGTGAGATAGACTAACTATACTATTATATAATCTATAATTATATACAGAAGCTGCTATGTGCTTATACATAATATCTAATTTAATATAATTTGTGTATATTTTAAAGTGACTAGTAGTTATTTCTTATTCTATTGTAATGTATTATGAGCTCGGTTCATAATAAGTTAAAAAGAGAAGGTACAGCATTGGCTAAAGGTCCACTGAGGCAGAGTGGTATCTTCTTCATCGAGTGGATGGTCAACCTGACCAATCCTGGTGTCAGAGTTATTGAGCCGCCAAAGGCCTCTGACATGGCTCATGTAACGACTACTATCCGTAGAAAGTAACCGGGACCGACGGCTCGACGTGCCCTCCGAAACACGGAATCATCTTACTGTTCGGGCAATCAGGTGATTCATGCCTGCAATGCCTAACCAAACTGAGGACAGTCTCACAAAGAGATTTTTGTGAGATATTGTCCTCACCGGGAATCGAACCCGGAATCTTCGGATAGTGAGCCGCGCGCTCAAACCACAAGACCACGGAGATTGACCAATCAAAATGCATTGCACACTTTCGAGCAATGCTATTGGTGAATGGAGTTCAGGTCCACCTCAGTGAAAACATGTAGATACATTATTATTTTTTTCCTACGCGAGTTAAAATTCAAACCTTCGGTGATTCGGAGGGCACGTTATATTGTCGGTCCCGGTTGTTTCAATCGTGAGACCATGTCGGAGGCCTTTGGGCGGTCTAACCTATTCAAACTTACATACTGAGAATGGAAAGAAGTCACTAAACCTTTTTCCTCTACAGAAGGAAGCGTCTATGGTTGGAAAATCGAACGCATTAGTTCACATTTTCAACTTTCGTAGGATTAAATGGATTATATATAGCCACTAGCAGCGCCCCGCGGTTTTACCCGCGTTGTGCCCTTTCCCGTAGGAAATCCGGGATAAAATGTAGCCTATAGCCTTCCTCGATAAATAGACTATCTAACAGTGAAAGAATTATTCAAATCGGTTCAGTAGTTTCTGAGATTAGCGCGTTTAAACAAACAAACAAACAAACAAAACAAACTCTTCAGCTTTATAATAATAATATAGATTATGGTCGGTGCCAGTAAACAATTTCAATCTGAGTCCTACGTCAGATTGAATTTGTGACATTTTATCAAAATATTGTAATATTCATATTAGTATGGCGCTGGTCTTAGTCTAATCTGCAATTTGATTAAAATAGATTATAAGGATCGACCGATAATCAGTTCTAGTCCAAAAAGAGCTGTTGTTTTAATTAAAATATAATATTAATTTAATTTATGCACTTACTGTATTACCAAATTGCCAATGACACAAACGCACAAACAATTTTTGTCATATTTGTATAATATTAGGTATAAATTTGAGCATTTTTATATGATTATATTACAATATATGTGCCTTTGTCTGTTTGTCGCGTATTTGATAGATGTCTAGATCAATTTTGATATTTGTGTAAAGTGAGTAGTGTTAAGGTCTTCGCTCATCTGACGCACCACCTCATTATGACGTCATCGAATTTATTTTACCCTTTATTATATAGAGTGCTAGCCGCGCCCCGCGGTTTCACTCGGAATGAACTTAATAGATTATGTACATCAGACGAACATAAGCGATTTTATTTTATCGCGAAATTTCCGCGGGAACGAGTACAATGCGGGTGGTTGAAGATATACGACGTCACGTAAGGCGATGCTTGCTGGTCAGGTGTCAGATGTCAAAAAATGTCAGATGAGTAAAGACCTTCATATTGTATAATTTGTAATGTGTTACCATCTTTAAGTTAAGTTTTTGGAAATGATATAAGTAAATTCGTTATTGCGTGAAATAAAATTACTTACATAGTTTTAGTGACACTGTCATAAAAATCTGACAAAAAGTGTCCGTACAGTTGTACGGATATTAAGAACGGTGAGTGATGTAAAATACACCAATAGAATTTCATAAAAGGATAGGAGAGCATAGTTCCTGCAATCCTATTGGTGGAGTTTCGATCTGCCATATTCGATCCGCTTAGGTGAACAGGCGCTTTAAGAATGTATTTTCCTAGAGGCGGATTAAAGCGAAGTTAGGAGAATATCAATACAATAACATGTTACTCCGGTCAATTTAGACATTCGAGGTTGCATAAAGTCCCAACAAGCTGAAAATCAGGAAAATTGTTCAAAACATAATTATAAACAATGTGTAAAAGTTCCCCATCATTCCCGTGTATGGAAATTTTTTTATTCAAGGTCAAAGGTAAAAAAAAAAGTGTTTTTCGCGAATATCTGAAAAACGGTGCAATGTAGCAAAAAAAAGTCTATGATGAAATGAAAGCTTATAAAATTCTCTATAACTTTAATTCTACCCTCACCTCACCCTCAATTTTTGGTTTAAATTTACCGGATTAATGTGTCAATTGAGCTCCACTCCGATAAGCGCCACCAGTGTTAGGATGCGTATCCATTGAGGCGTGGCGGCGCGTTTCCTTAAAGAGGAACGGTGACGATCACAGCGCATTGAATCTGTCACAACGATTATGATTGGCCAATTCAGCTCCGCACAACTCCGTTCCGCTTCAGGGAAAACGCTCCCTTAACATGCGATGTTGAAATGCAAGCGGTGCGTAGTTAACTCAACTGGATTGTAAGCACATATATTATAATTTGTCTTCTAGCTACCGAATATTAAGCTTTATTTCAATACTTGTATTCGTGCTTATAAAGTGTATTATAATTAAATGTTATGATTGTGTATATTTGTTGTCGCTGTTGATTAGTTTAAGTACGTTTTGTGATTATTGTGTTTCGTATTTATGTATTGGTCATATTTTAGCTGTCTTATATGTAAAGGATTTTTTCAAATTACTTAGCTATCTTTGACTTTGAGTTACTAGTTTGAATAACCATGTCTACGTATCAGTTAGATTCCTTAGTTTGGGTCTAACCGTATGAATTTGTCCTGTAAATATTTAATTATTTATTTGTCTAAATTGTGTGGAAGCCCTTTGAGTGGCGCTTGAGTATTCGGACACATTAATATTAAATACATTTCAAGTCAACTGTGCCAAAAGTTGTGATGCCATAACAGTAATGTTTTTTGTTTTTAGTAAACCGAGGTACTAGTTCCATAGACAAACTGTATGAACTAATCTGACATTAATACGCTGGATTAGTGTTATTCATATGTCTCTTCGATTTTTAGGTTAATGAGAGTGGTTCAAAACTAAGGTTTATGTACTCTAACCACCAGCTGCTTAGTTAAATGTGTCTTTGAATCAGCTTGGCTGGGTGTACACATTTTTTACTTTGTCTTATTCATTACTAGCTGTGCCCCGCGGTCTCACCCGCAGCGCCCCCGTTCCCGTGGGAATTTTGTGATTTTTATTCCAAGTTTTCATTGTTTTTAAAATGTATTCTGCTATTCAGGGCGGAGACAAATCCAACGAAACAAAAACCATGAAAATTGATCCAGCCGATCTCGAGTTATAAGTGTTGTAACAAACCCGTCTTTGTTTATATATATACTACTCAAAAGAAAATAGGGGCCACTAAGTATTTTGATTGCTACTTGAAAAATATAGTAAATGGTAATGTATATTTATTAAAATAACACGTAACAAGGCTTTTATTTTAACTTAGGCTAATAACCATTTAATTGTGAAGTCAATTGTTTCACTTATTTCAATTATCATGAAATGAGTCCACTGTCAACCGGAAAAACTAAACAGTAACTCTTTGCAAATCAACACAAAAACTGACACAAGCTGTTTTTTTTAATGGTTTAGTAACTGTCTGTAAGGGTGTGTCCTCCTCTCTTGTTTTCACACTCCTGGAGCCTACAAGGCGTACTCTCGATCAAGTTTCTGATGTTTTCATTAGGTATCTCTTCCCACGCACGTTTCAGAGCATCCATAAGCTGCTGCTGGTTGTGAACCTCTTGCTCATGCTCCCTGACCCTTCGTTTTAATTGGTCCCACATATGCTCTATTGGATTTAAATCCGGACTATATGCTGGCCATGGTAGGACACGATTAAGGGAGTCATCCGGTACAGTCTGAGTGGCCCGAGCTATGTGTGGGCGGGCATTGTCATGCATTAACCAGAACCCTGGCCCCACTCTCTGTGAGAATGGAATCACATGAGGCCTGATGACTTCCTCGATGTACCGTTGTGCAGTTACTGTGCCTTGATTTAAGAAAACCAGCTCGGTTTTGCCTTGTAAGCTAATCCCAGCCCAAACCATCACACTAGGACCTCCAAAGCGGTCAATTTCCTTGATGCAGACATCGGAAAATCTCTCACACTGTCGTCTCCATACTCTAATCCGCCGATCATCACTACAAAGCTTCACTTTACTCATCTGTGAAGAGCACCATACCCCATTGATTCATGCTCCAATCTGAATGTTCGCGGCAAAAACTTAAACGATTTCCACGTTGAACCCTAGATAAAGGAATTCGTACTACTCGGCGTCTGGACCTTTGCTGGTCTTCATGCAGTCGATTACGTATCGTTTGGTCACTAACACGAGTCCCCGTTGTCAACCGTAGGCGATTTTGTAACTTACGTGCCGTCACAGAGCGCTCTCGACGGGCACACAATCGGATGTAGCGATCCTCTTGTGCC
Source organism: Cyclophora albipunctata (assembly GCA_963082685.1). Classification (NCBI taxonomy): domain Eukaryota; kingdom Metazoa; phylum Arthropoda; class Insecta; order Lepidoptera; family Geometridae; genus Cyclophora; species Cyclophora albipunctata. Next base: position 3,366,194 of record OY720138.1, on the reverse strand, counting down.
GTAGTCGCTCGCACCCTGCCCGATCTAGGCCTTCTTGCAACACTGCCAGTCTCTTGGAACCGATCCCACACATTTTGGATGGCTCTGCGAGAGAAACCCAACGAAGAAGCTACAGACCGCTGTGAATGACCTTCAGCAATCAATGTAACGGCTCTGGTGGCAGCAATGGTATCCATATGTCTTCGTTGGCGTGGCATTATTAACAAAAGATGTTAAAAGAGGCAAAAGATGGAAAGAAATTGTTAATTTACAGAATACTATTGTGATTCCATCTGAAAGAAATTTGACCTGAGGCTCGATTTTTTTTATTTGCTTCAATTTCTGGTCAGCTGTAAGACTTAAACACCATCATTAAAGAGGTTGGATACTGAAGGAGGCCGGACATCATAAATTAGTCACTTATTAATTAGATTACATCAAAAAATTAACTCAAAAACAGAAATATGTAAGTGGCCCTTATTTTCTTTTGAGTAGTATATAATTATTATTAAAGCTGTATTTCTACTAGAGGCAGCTTCGACTTGAGGCAAACAGCCTACAATAAGAATGGAATATATATCGTGTCGCGGCCTCAGGGTAAGGCAGTGTCTCTACTTCGAGACCTCGGTGCGAGGCAGCCTGAGACCCAAAGCTGCCTCTAGTGGATAAGCTGCTTAAATTCATTAGCCGGAAACCACTAGAGACAGTCTCGGGTCGAGCAGTCTTACCTTGAGACAAACTGCCTACAATAAGTACCAAACATACATCGTGTCGCGTCGCGCCTCAGGTTGAGGCAGCGGCTCCACACGCGTGACCGGGGCGAGGCAGCCCGCTTTACTCGAGGCTGCCTCTCGTGGATAAGCGGTTAATGATAGGTTAACCATTGTAGGTAGCCTATCAAAAACTCTCGGAGTTATAAAAAATATGTAGTGTCTATTTTAAAGCGAGTACGTATGTTTATCAGTCGAATATTAGTGTTTTTATTTTATAAACAAGTTCGGTGTATTTATATGTGCAAAGTATAAGTTATAATTTATTGTTGTAAAAGCCAGGCTTAGATAAGTTGTAAAAAGTATTTATTCGTAATAAATATTGTTTCTAACTTTAATTAATGTATTTTGATTTGTTGTTTTATCTTCTATTATACGTCCATTTGTTAGAAGTCTCGTTTTAAAAAAAGTTTACCTACATTTAATTTAATTAAGAAAAACCGGCCAAGTGCGAGTCGGACTCGCGCACGGAGGGTTCCGTACTTTAAAAAACGGCAAAAAATCACGTTTGTTGTATGGGAGCCCCTTGAATATTTTTTGAACTAAATTTTTAGTATTTGCTGTTATAGCGGCAATAGAAATACATCATATGGGAAAATTTCAACTGTCTAGCTATCACCGTTCTTGAGATACAGCCTGGTGACAGACGGACGGACGGACGGACAGCGAAGTCTCAGTAATAGGGTCCCGTTTTTACCCTTTGGGTACCGAACCCTAAAATCGAATATTATTAAAAATCTAAATGTAGGTAGTTAGTTGTTGCGGGTAGTTTGAAGTGGATTGACCACCACACTACATTCACATCATAGCTGAACCCCTCAATGGAAGAAGTGTTCTGGTTGAAAAATCGGTAATTTTAATTCTCGCAAGAAAAATAGAATATACATATAAATTAAAAAATGCAATTAAATAAAAAAATATCACTTTAATTAGACAAATATCACAAATGTTTGCTTGTGTCCTCTTTATCGTTTTTAGTTTAAAAAATAACGACCATTAGCCAGTATTTATAAATATTTGACACTAATGTTACCAGTTTATTAGACAATTTGCTAGCTCTATAGTACGCTCATTACAAACTGAATCGTAAATGTCATTATGCCATAAAATTTAAAAGAGATAGGTGTATTTTAAGCGGCTGAATAAGGCCCGTTAGTGCAAGCGAGATAATATAGTACAGGTCAGTGTTAACACCCGTTAAAGCGGAAGCTCAAAAAAGATTTTGACAGTGACAACGAGTTTGACAATCCAAATGCGCTGTGATTGATAAATCGGACTCTGTATTCCGCTACGCTTCAATAGAACGCACCTTTATAAGCGTACAGTAGTAACCAAGTAGCTAACGTAACGTTATAATTAAAGCTCTTTAAACATGGAGGTACATCATAGCCGCGAATTTGTATGCAGTCACATGCAATATTAACTACGGTTCACTGAACGTACGCATTCGCGGTTTTCAAATCTTTAACTCCTAAATTAACTCTTCGCATATCTTTGCGTATTGTTTGACAGTATTATTCCTGTTTCTTGGCCATAGTGAGGTCGATGGGTCCTTCCTGCTCTTCCTTAGGGAACCCCTGGTAGTTGAATATGAACGGGACGCGCTCTGCTGTCGGCTCGGTCTTGGAATTACGTGCACATAACCTGATAGGGAATGAAGTACCTACTTATTAATTGTTGGACAATTAGTATCTATACGTAGGTCTATAAAGACATTTCTTTTTGGTGTAAGTAACCCGCAGTAAAATGTGTTTTCTAATAAAGTTCATATATACTAATAAAATAAAGCAAAAGTATGATTTTTTGTTTGTTTGAACGCGTTAATATTAGAAACTGCCAATTCGATTTTTAATTTCCATCCTGAAATTCCCACGGGAATGAGCACAACGGGGGTAAAACCGTAGGGCGCTGTTGTTTATCAATAAGTAAACAACACTATTGGTTTCGCAATACAACAGTGATATCGTCTCATCATCATTACTGTTGAGCGAATCCAGGATTTTCATTTATAGGAGTAGTCTTCATTCTGGTGAGAATAGGATTTATCTATGTAAACTTTTTTGGGAGGTTTCAGTTGATTTTGAGAGTTAATTAGTTTAAAAAATAATTCTAAAAGAGTAACAAAAGCTTTTTCCTTGTATTTGTACTTGAGGCAAGCGGCCACAGTCCAATACATCCAAATTAAGGTTTTTAAGGGGAAGAATACAGATACAGGCAGATATCTTTAAGGGTAAAGGTCTCTACCCATTACACCGTATCATACCATGACTGCTATGAACGTGTCAGCACCGGCAAAATATTCTCATCGAGAATAGTTGCCGCTCCGTGCATGACACGCGACGTTGTTGGTTGGTGACGGAACGGTCTAGTGAGCATAGTCTCATACTTTTCAATACAAAGAATACTTTTTTGCCTGACACGTTCATAGCACGGTCATGGTATGATACGGTGTAATGGGTAGAAGCCTTAAGGGGAAAAATAGATCAATGAACTCGTGTTCACCTGACCTGTACTTGCGGCAGGCGGGCGCGGCGTGGCGCTCCAGGTAGCGCCGCTGACTGAAAGCCTTCCCGCACTCGGCGCAGCGCCACTCCCACGAGTGGTGGCCGCGCGTGCGCTGGTGCGCGCGTAGGTTCGAACTGATACGTACGAGTAGGTCGAGTTAGTACACTTGCCCAATGTAGGTGCCCAATACGATACACAATCTTTCTACTTATATAGTAATATAGCAGCGCCCCGCGTTGTACCCGTTCCCGTGGGAATTTCGGGATGAAAAATAGCCTATAACCTTCCCGTTGAATGTGGCTATCTATTACAAAAAGAATTATTCAATTAAGACTGATAATTCCTGAGATTAGCTCGAATATACAAACAAACAAACAAACAAATGTTACCTCTTTATAATATTAGTATAGTAGATAAAGCTGAAGAGTTAGTTTGAACGCGCTAGTCTCAGAAACTATTTAGATCTATCCGGTTTTGATTTTGTAATGGATAATCACATTCAACAGGAAGGTTATAGGCTATTTTTCATCACTGAATTCTCACCGGAACGGCCACAACGGGGGTAATACCGCGGACAGTAACTAAATATTCAGTTTTGATTGGCAAAATTGTCCAACATAGTATGAATCTGAATACACTAAGACAATAAGACACTCTACAAAACAGTCCCGCTCATTAGGACCACGTTTCTTGGACAATATACCTTACTTCTTCATCTATAATTCACAAATTACTGTTAGCCTGTATCATCCCATTGTTGGGCAATTAATAATAATAAAGGGGGGTTTGGATCGTAATCCTGGGCTGGTCCGGCGCTGGTTGGTGGATGGTTCGCCAGAGCTTCGTAAGTTCATCGGTTAGGGCATTGCAGGCTGAATCACCTGATTGCCCGAAAAGTAAGACGATTCCGTGCTTCGGAGGGCACGTTAAGCCGTCGGTCCCGGTTACTTTCTACGGATAGTAGTCGTTACATGAGCCATGTCAGAAGCCTTTGGCGGTTCAATAACTCTGACACCAGGATTGGTCAGGTTGACCATCCACTCGATGAAGAAGAAGAAGTTCATCGGCAGTATGTTGGTGAGGTTGACTTGGGATGTTAGTTGGAATCCTTTACACCCCTAATTTACAAAATTACTCAAAAATAACAAGCCATTTGACTTATCTCCACCATAAGCCAACCGCCTATCTTCACCAAAAATCCAAACTCACCGATCAGCAAAAGTCCTGCCGCACATCGGCTGCGGGCACGGGAAGGGTCTCTCCCCGGTGTGGAGGCGCATGTGTCCCTTCAGCACCCAGGGCCGGTCGAAGGACTTGCTGCAGTGGGGGCAGCGGTGCAGCGAGCGGAGGCGCGCGTCGCATCCTTCTGGGGGGTAAGGGAGGTAGGGACCACTGCTAACTGAAATATGTAGTACTAGCCGAACCCCGCGGTGTTACCCGTGTTGTACCCGTTCCCGAGGGAATTTTAGGATAAAATGTATCCCATGTGTTATTCTGATGTATAACCTATATTACAGTAAAGTTTCATCCAAACCCGTCGAGTAGTTTTTTCGTGAAAGAGTAAAAAACAAATATGTAACATTAATACATCCTCACAAACATTCGCATTTATAATATTAGTAGGATAGGTTAGAGACAAAGGACTTGCCCCCTCGTTCTTGTAGCTATGAAATGAATGACCTACCTTCATTCTTCAGATCTCCTTCAAAGTCCACGTTCTCTTTGTCAAACGACTCCGTACAGCTCAGCAGTTCTCTGTCCAATTTCTCCACAACGTTAGACTTTACCAAACTCTTCAGTTTCTCAGCAATCTTGTCGATTTCCAAACCTCCCTTTAAATTCAATTTCAAAGGCTCTCGGTTCTTCAACTCTTCAATGATTGGAGCCAAAGGTTCCTTCATCCTCCTTTTCCCTCCATCAAGCGTTTCGTTACACGCACGCTTGTTCTGCGTTCTATATTTTTCATAGGATTTGCGTTCCGTTTTCGCTTCAGTTGATCTAAGGTTGTATGTTTTGTCTGTGACTTTTTTAGTTTGAATCTTATTTTTTTGGAGGTCTGGTGACTTAACTGGTTTCTCGCTTTCTGAGGCGTATTCGTAGGTTTCGGTTTCGGTGAACTGTTGGAGAAATTGGCTTCGTTTCAGGAGTTGGAGGTAGAATCTCGTTGATATCGGGACCTTGTCGTGATACACTGTCTCGTTGTTCTTGAGAAGATTCCTTTGACGTTTCAAGTTCAGTTTAGGACCCCTCGGTGCGGTCGGTTTGAGTTCACCTAAGTATGTTTAAATTATAGATATCTAAGTATAGTAACGAAAACTTTTAACATCCGCAAGTATGTAACTAAATATAATTATTAACGAATTTAACACTATGGAGGATTTATGGAAAGCCAGTAACAGTGCGATAGAGGTGGCCAAATTCTGGTCCGGACACATATAAATAAATAAAACTCGTTAAGAAGAAGAACTAATTTAATTTGGATTTGTAGATAACAAGTTTCCTAGGTAAGTAAGTAATCCGAACTAATCAAGGAAAGAAAAATATTATTTTCTCAAATTCATTACGATTCACGAGGACATTTTGAGCTTATCTTTGTTTTTCTATACTTAACTACTTTGCTCAAAACATGAGTACCTATTTTGCCATAAATGTATGTGGTAGATAATATAATTTGACTCATTTCATACCTCACTACGTGTTTTCATATAAAACTATACCTAGAAAAAATTATGGGCATATTTCTCATGTTCGAAAATTCATCTTAAAAGTACTTACTTTCAAACGTAATTTCTCCCGTTTCGTGTATGAAACTTACTTTAGGCGTTCGTACTGATTTCAAAAAACATTTAGGCATTGTGCCTTATTATTTTCCTGCCAAGTTAAACCGAAAAACAGCAAATAAATGTAATTTTACTTCAATACTATTCGAAATACTTGCAAAGCACTTGCTGTTGCTTCAATAGACAGAAACATGCGTCGATTATCTTTTTTATTTTAAGAATTTCATATTTGAAATCCGTCCTTCGCGGGCTTAGCTGCCAGTGTCCGGAGTACGATAACGCAATATTTTTTTAATTTTGTTTACAAAGACAGTTTGGTTGTGTGTCGAAATAAAACTCTTTCGTCGGAAAAGCTCGTATCGTTGATGATCGTGGAAAGCGTGGTTAATGAGCGCGCACGCGGGCGACGGGCGGCGCGGGGCGCGGTGGGGCGGGGAGGGCGCGCGTCGATATTCGCCGTCGAGAGTCCGCCGCGACGGCACGCGTCCTATTTATAACAAAATTTGCCGCCCGAAACGATCGCGGCGCCGGGAAATGTTAAATCGTTGTACATCAAAGAGTTGGTACCGTGTGTGTTGCAGTGTGCCTCTGTAATGGACGTATAGGATGAGGTAGCGGGGCCGCGCCGGCGACGAAATGGGCAACTCTTGCAGCTCCGGGCAGGCTCATAAGGACAAGGACAATGTCTCACAACATTCTGAAGAGTGAGTACACACACGCCTTGGACTGTTGAAGGTCACTCCGCACGGTCGCAGCACTCCACTTTAAATATTAGTTGAAAACATCGTTTTATTTATGTATGTGATATTGTTGTTCGGCCGCGCGAGATAAGCGCTGTCTGTTGTGGAATCGTCAACATAAATCAATACGCAGGCAGCGCCTGCCTACAGACTCGCGGCAATCGTTTTTATGATGAAAACATTCGCATTTCGTGTTACAAAGCTGGAACGTATTAAAAATATGCATGTTTTAGTAAATTTGAATATGATAACAAGGTCAGCTTCGATACTGTAGAACAATGTTACTGTGGACAGAAAATCAATAAATAGGAGTATAAACACGGCGTGTTACAGATATCACAAACGATCATATGTTAAGATCATCTAAACTAAAGAAATACTTTGTTGAATCCCCTTAAGAAAAAGCTTTCTATTAAATATTTCCAATCAAATACTGAATAATATTGTATCCATCCAGAAGCCTTGACCTTTGAGAGCTAGAGCTCGTAGGTGTCACCCTGTTCGGGGCTACCAATAACCGGAGCACGGTAGAACATCTTCACCTGTTACATTACTATTTAACATGATAAAGGTTGGTTGGTCTTAATATCACGACTTAGTATAGGTATTATGGAGAAACTTAAGTCAAAATTAGTTAGGTTAGTGGCCAGTCCAGGTTTCGTAGTTCTTCGTTAGTCAACTCTGACACCAGGGTCGTGCCACTATCTTACTCGAAATGATGAATGAAGTTCTTAGACCCTAAAGACCTTCGACACAGACTATTGACAGTCAAAACCAAACCCCCAATTGAATGGGCATTTAGGAAAATTTGTTATTTTTTAAGTAACAAATTACGTGCTTGGGAAAAAAAAATACGTGCTTTAGTTTTTTGTTTGAACACAAAATATAACGTACTTATACATCAGACTCGAATATGTTTTTATATTATATTAGATAATATTAGTTAGTGCCTCGCGATTTTACCGGTTAGTGTGGAACCTGCCAGCCATCAGCTTACGAGTTCCATGTTAATTCCTACCTGTAACGAAACGTCTGTATATGCGATAATTAACTCGAAAATATACAAAGTATATTCTAGAAAACGTACACTTCGTTACGTCCGCGTTAAGGTCATATTTAACAAATAACTTTAACAATACAAATGTTAATTAGATGTTTCCTAATAACTGAGCTATACCCTTAGCCATGTAAGCATACTTAATGATCGCACATATTTTTCTTTGTAATTTTCCAACTAGCAGATTCATTGTTAAGCAACGTGCAGCTCGACCCCTACTTGGATAGGTGGCCGATAGTTGCATTTCTATCTGAGCGCTGCCATGCTTCGGTACGTAAAATTGTCGGCCCCGGTTGTTTCAATTGACTAGAAGTGACCATGTCGGAGGCATTCTGGCGGTCTAAAAACTCCGACACCAGAACTTACTAACCTAACTTACATTTTGCAGTAAATGGAGGAAAAAGATACCTCTGCCTTTGTAAAAGGTTAAGTAATTTCATTTTTGACTAAAGATAGGAAATAAAATTGGTTCTAATAAAAATCCAAGATTCGAGTGGATTTCTCGTTATCGCCGAAATTCATGGTGGTCATGGATTTGTTTTAGTTGAAACTTAACTATTGATTGTATGATATTCATTCATTCATTTCTAGTAGGTTATTGCCCAACCCTGGAGTCGGAGGTTTTAGACCGCCTAAAGGCCTCTCTCTGCCATATCCATTGAAACAACCGGGACCGACTGCTTAACGCGCCCTCTGAAGTATGACAAAAGTGTCTTATAGACATCTAATGCTCATAGAACGATATATACTTCTAGTTAGGTACATATAGGTGTTGAAATAACTCCCGGAAGTATTTTGGGATAAAAAGTAAATTTTCCTATAACGACTGTCATGATACAAATAAATTGTTTTCCAAGCGTCTCAAACACAAGAGGATTCGATTACAAACGATTACGGAATATATTACCCACCTCCATGGGAAATATGCCTGCGCTACAAACGTGACAGAAGATGTAATATCTGTGTGTTGATTGGTGGAAAAACATTCGAGTTTTCCACCAATCAGCGATCAGTATTTATCATATCTGTCATGTTACATTCAGTCACCGGTGTACTAAAAGGGCAAAAGTCATCAAATTAAGTACCTATGAGCTTAGAACTAAGTTTGGGTCGAAAAAGTTTATGAGCGTGGGTTGCTTCAGCTTACGCTGACTCACTGGTAAACGTTAGCCCAAACTGTCAGTCTCAACAGACGTAATAAAATTAAAAAACGTAATAACTAGATATTAATAGACTGTCATTTAAGTTTTGAAACAACTCTTTGTATTAAATAGATATTTAACAGCGAAGAAAATCGTAAATTTCGTAACGAACGTATGGTATTATGTTGGTATACTTATGGTTTATGGTACTTATATAATATGTATAAGTAGGTACCTATGTATTTTTGTTAGTAATAATATTAACTTAAAGTAAACTCAAAAATATTGTACTAATTTTGATGAAATTATTCATGACTTTGGGAAATAACATAGGTTCCTTTTTATTACGATACGGGTAACAACGCGGGCAAAACCGCGGGGAGTGGTTAGTTTATTTACATTTTTTAAAGACGACATTTTGCGTCGCCACGCATGTATACTCAAATCACGTATTTGAAATCACATCAGCGCGTTATAAGGTAATGCTGAAGAACGCCTTGAATTTAAACACGCTACTTATGTACTTTAAGTATAACTTTAAATTACATTATAACAGTTTCACTGTTGTGTATTTTATTATTATTACTCTTTTGTACTTTTTATGACATTTTACTTGACATTTTGTGTCTAAAGTGGCTTCGTAAACCTCTTAAAATAACTGTCAAAATTGGACATTTTATTTTATGTCAAAATTGGCGCCAAGATTTAGAAAAGAGTTTAACAAGGACTTTTTAATCAAACAATGTTTTTTTTTCAAAGTTATATTCATGGAGTTTTATTATGCCGATTAAGCGAAAAAATTAAGCAATACGGCTTTTAAGCTTATTAGAAATATTTACACACATTTTTTAACTTTGAGACAACAGGGTTGGCTACTAACTCGTACTTTTTCAGTCTTTAATCATGTATGGATTCTTTTTGGAGCTGCTAGTCCAATCAGACCAATGTCACACTTATAACATCAACCCCTGTGCTACCTTTACACCCGCACTATTCAATTCCCTTTGTTTTACCACGTTTGATACGATTAGTGGGTTGGGTACCAACCAATCGTAGTACTTATCTACAGCAACGTAGCAACATGGAGCAAACACAGCATAGCTCTCATAGCACTGCTTCTTGTGCTATTGGTAGACAGTTTGTAAAATACATTCATGGGTATGATCCACGGAAGAGCGAAGCAACACTTTGCTATTTCTTGAGTCCACCTAATTATGAATGTGGGTTTTCACGAAAATGACACTTTTGACAGATTTCTGGACCTCACGTCTCAGTGCTGCCGCCTAGTGGGTGTCATTTCAGAAAACCCTTATTGGTTATAATTAGGTAGGTCCACATGTCGGTCATTAAAATTGTTTCATGAATAGGTAAAGCTTGCTATTTGAAATCCGTGACATATTCAATTCATGCCCTGCGCTTTGGAGGGTTTAGAATGCCTCGCCCGGAATACCTCGCATGACCCAAGAATGCGGAGTTTCCTACCTCCAAGTAACGTCATGTTTTGAATATTTCGAAAGTTGAGAATATTATGTCTAATAACACTAATAGCGCAGTGTGGTTTTATCTGTATTTTAGATAGGGTTTTGTCATATATATTAAATCCATGGGTTTTGTTGACCGTTGTCAATCACACGCTCGTATCAATGTGCAGTTTAATATAGGTACGGTCAGCCAAATATGTGGTCTACCACCCTACGGTTGAGATTCATTTGAACGTCATGAAACAACAAGGTCAATTTTAAACGTCATAACATAATTGTGCATAGAAAAGTCAACCTTAGCGATCGTTACATCTCGCAGAAACTTTTGTCAAAAGTGGTAGACCACTTTCTTGGCCGACCGTACTTACTTACTACTTACATCGAACACTCACCACCAGCCACCAACCACTAACTACTAACCATTGAAAGCGAAACAGCGAAGATAACATACTTACATACTAACCGACTATCTCCTACCTTACCTACCCGACAAGCAAGACATTTCACCAACGGCTCTCTGCTGTTATAAAGCTGGCTAGTAGCATATTCGCTTTGAGATTCATTATTCACTAGTTAGATATACATTAATAATAATAATCCTCCTCACTATACTGATATATGTATTTGGTGTGAAGAGAGGCCTTTGCCCTTTACAGGCTAATTATTTTAACTTTTTACTTTTAGAACTTTAACATTTATTTGATGAAACTACTTCAAATGCCTATTAAAATAGCGCGGGAAAAAACTAGAGGGCTATGATAGAGGGATATAAAACCCAATACCCACTAGAGTACCTACGTTATGCCTACGTCATGCTGTCACTTGACACTTTAGTAATTGAAACAATTAATTTCCTGATCTTCAATGACATCATTTAAATAACACCATCAATTCCGAGGAATTAGCCAGTGTAGACAAAGGACTAGAATAGCACCAAAGAGTCTAGAAACCTAAGGCCTTATTCTTATACGCTTACTAGCAGCATTGTAGCTATCAAATGGTATGTCCCTTTCTGACATACGCTATTTTCCAAAGAGCAAAAGAGACAAAACACTCTCTAACAGTGTTTTAGGAGAGCGTTTTGTCTACTGTATGGTCTAACCGACCTTGATAAGATCTCCTGTCACGAATGTCGTCTACACACTAGACTAGTCTTTCGCAGACCATAGACATAGAAATGGCTTCACTTTCCGCCGACTGCTAATATTAACTAACTAATTAGGTACTGTCGCTCGCCGAAGTCAATAGGTTAACGAATTTATTGCACTGTTGCACTCACGAAATAGAACGCAAGTTCTTCGCTCTTCCGTGAATCCGTGATTGAGCTCAACGCATTTTGCATGCGGCGATAGACTTAGGACTTGTTTCAATTCTAACGGCTGGTAATCGTAACATACGTTCGTTTAAAAGTTCAGTTAAATTACGTAGTATGCTGTTAAATACTTATAAAGCATTGTTTCATAAATTAAATGTCAGTTTGTTAAAGTTATTCGTGGTGACAGTAGAACGCCATGTTTTTTTTTATTCTCTTACGTCTGTTGACACTGACATGTTGTTTTAACATTTACTGGTGTGTGACCGTAAGCTGAAGCCGCAGCAATTAAATTAAAAGCGGTCATTACTTTTACAACTAAACTAAAAAGATAATTAAATTAAGTAAATTTAAATTAAATTAAATACGAGTAATTAAAACGACCTATAAAGAAACCACTACTGAAAGATTCATTTTAGATAAACGCGCTTTTTCAGATAAGCAATCAAGATAACAATTAAATACAGCCATTTTAGGCGCACTACTTGCGTTTTAAATATTAAATTTAAAATGTAGGTATTACCTACTTATGAATATGAGATATCCATTAAATCAACACTCAACTAATGACACTCATAAATATATTTATTACCCATATAAATCACTCATTTAATCTCTACTATGGAAGTATTGGAAGTCTCTGTGAACGGGCCAAAATTAAATTAAAATTCGTGGCAGAATGCAACATTATACTTAGACGAAAAAAAAAATGGCGCTGGCGCGTGAATAAAGTTTGATTCCACCATTTTGTTTGATTAATCCATGAAGTTTTTATGAGGTAGCAATATCAATCTAAAAAGAATATAAAGCTGAAGAATTTTCTTGTTTGAGCGCGCTAATCTCAGAAACTATCAATCGGAATTGAGTAATTCTTTTTGTAATCGATGGCCACATTCAACGGGAAGGTTATAGATAGGCTATTCTATCCCGAAATTCCCCCGGGAACGAGCACAACGCGGGTAGAACCGCGGGCACTGCTAGTATTGTAATAAAAGGATACTATTATACTTTAAAAATAATCGTTAGTCTATCGTTTACCCCAGTTACAGATTTATTACCTTCCTTCAATATGCGCAATGTGGCCGCGCAATTTATCGGAGTTTGATACTAAAATTCAATCTGAAATAGGCTAAAATATTGAATACCAGCAACACCCCACGGTTTTACCCGCGTTGGGTCCGTTCCCGTTAGAACTACGGGATGAAAAATAGTCTATAACCTTCCCGTTGAATGTGGCTATCTATTACAAAAAGAATTATCCAAATCCGAAAGGTAATTCCCGAGATTACCTCGAACATACAAACAAACTTACAAATACCTCTTTATAATCTAATACTATATTATAAAGCTGCAGAGTTTGTTTGTTTGAACGCGCTAATGTCAGGAACTAGGTACTGCTTCGATTTAAAAAAATCTTTTTATAATAGATAGCCACATTCAACGGGAAGGTTATATAGACTATTTTTCATTCCGTAATTCCAACAGGATCGTACCCAACCCGGGTAAAACCGCGGGGCGCGGCTAGTACAAATAGATTGGAACGACCATAAATCGCATTAATCCATGTATTTAATTAAACCAAAGTTTTAATATTGGAACATAAATAAACAGTCGCTTAACCACAGACGTAGCAAATCCACTAACGGGATCGCAATAAAATAATTTACAAAAATAATAACGCTCGCTATTACCGCGCGAAAATAGAATTATCAAATGGAACTGCAAATGATTCAGGAGTTAGGAATCCGGGGACATCTTTAGCTATCTTTAACATGGTGGAATTAAATTATATTTGTGTAGTGTCTGTGAAGTATGCATTGCATGGACTAAGACCTGGGTTCAATTCCCGGGTTGGTCTATTCGAAATGAATAAATGAATTCCCGGGGTGATCAAAATATTGTTAAAAAAATTGAAAATGTTTTGTTTCCAATAGAATACTATAACTCAATAGTATTTCGATACAATATTTTGACAGCTTATTTAAAAAATGTTCCTCTGCATTTGCACCCTCCGTCCTACGTTCGCACATTGATAACACCACAGTTTTAGATACCTCTTCGCTATAATTTTTAGTTCTATGGGTGACACCTCGAAATAGAGAAGTAAGTGCTTCGCTCTTCCGTGGGTGACACACTGTGATCCTCGTTGATACTGAGCTAGTTAAGTGTAAGTTAAGTGCTTAAATAGTTAAGGTGTAAAGCCGCCTAACAATCCACTATAGGCAGCCTCGGATTGATATCGGGCTGCCTCGACCCAAGGCCGCTCGCTCGCTCGCTGCCTCATCCTGAGGCCCCGACACGATGTACGAGTATATGTAGTACTAGCAGCGCCCCGCGGTTTTACCCGCGTTGTACCTGTTCCAGTGGTAATTTCGAGATGAAATATAGTATATCACCTTCTCGATGAATATGGCTATACATTACAAAAATAATTATTCAAATCGGATTGGAAGTTTCTGAGATTAGCGCGTTCAAACAAACAAACTATTTAACTTTAATTAATATAGCCTTATTATAGACTGCTTGCCTCAAGTCGAGACTGCTCAACCCGAGGCTGCCTCTCGTAGATAGATGGTTTATGAAACTCGCTTTCTCTTGAATTTGCCAGCCCGCGACTTGTAATCTCGCCAACCACCATACAGTCTAGTAAAATAAAATTTTGTATGAAAATTAATTTCATTTAAAATTCCGCACAATTCAAAATACACAGATGTAAAGCCAAACTAGATATCACGTGGCTCGTCAAAGGACCTTGAATTGAAATAACAATATATTTAACATTAAATTATATGTGAAACGGCAAAACTAAAGAAATTATGTCTAACATAAATATATAATACATTTTTCAAACGTAATTTTCAATAGCACATAATTTTGTGACGTTTACTTGACGTCATACAACAAGTGGGTCATAACGCAGATACGGCTAGCGTGGAAACGGCTTGTCGTTTCATTTACAATACTTATGTATGTTGAATGGATGATGTTTCAGGATGGATGAGTCTGTTACTCTTTCACGCAAAAACGAATGATTTTTTAGGAAATACAAAGTTCTAGCAACGCCTAAATGTCTTCAAAGTTAATCAAAATATTATTACGAAATGGATATAACATTAGTGTTCAATAAAAACATTCCGGAGTTAACATTTCTCAATCTCTAAATGCGCCGCAGTCTATCAAAACATTTTTTGCAATGTTTGTTTCTTTAAATATTTTTTTATAAATTTTATAGATCATAGCCTACCCAATGTTAATTGTTAAGTAGTTTTTGTGTGAAAGAGTAACAAATATCTAGACACGCGGCAGCGTGTTAAGCCAAGTTCAAGCAAAGGAACGGCTAGCCAGCGCCGAGTGTAATATTACACGAACCATTTGGTGCCACTTTTGACCCTTCTATAACTCAAAACCTATTTAACGTAAACACATGAAACTTCGTGTGTTTAATTATATCCATTAGGACATCTAGAAACCCAAATTTCATGAAGCTAGCTCAAACGGTTATAAAGATATGAACGTCAGAAAGTCGTAAATTTTAGTATTGACTGACTGACTGACATATAGTACCTAAACCTAACCTACTTCCAGATGACCTAGAAGGATGAAATTTGGAATCTAGCTCGGTAATTGTGTGTAAGCGTAAGAAAAAATCTAAAAATATAAAATAGTTAAAAAATAGGGGGGGTCCCCATACAAAAAATATATTTTTTAATTGTAGCGTTGGAACCGTTACTAGCAGATATTTGAAACTATCCCAATATATGTATTATTATATTTGCTATTTAACTGCAATATAAACGTAAAGTTAAGTAAAAAAAATAAGTGGTGTCCCCATTCAAAAAAACTTAAATTTCGCGCTAAACAACCGGCCAACGGTGTGTCGTCGGCGGCGCGCGGTAGGTACTTATGACGCGGTCGGTCCACCGTCGCCCCAGCCAATCAGCGTCCCGCTCTGATGAATAGTACACAATTATAAGCGGTAGCGATTTGGTAAAAATTTAGCGGGTCGGTTGGTTTATACCTGCATGGTAGTAAAGCGATGTATTATTGTTACCGATATAATGTATATGTATTGACTAATTTAAGAATGCTGGTTGAACTCGCTCGCGCCTTGCACTTGTAGGCTAAGGACTCACGAAGCGGTTTTCACCCGTGCCCGCCGCGGTTGCGGGCCCGCAGCCTTTGTAGAATACAGATATTTATGTAAAAACTTAAAGCACATTTCACGACGCGTTTTACGCCCGCGGCGTGTGCGATTGTTTGCGGGTCCCGCTGCTCCAGCGGTCATCTTGTACCGGCGGGCGCGGGTCGCGGTCCCGCAGCCGCGGCGGGTTGCACCCGCGCGTTCTGCGGTCGGTTGGCGGGCGACCGCGCGTGGACAGTGGGGGGCGGGGGGGGAGGTTAGAAATCCGACGCCATTTTGCAGTGACTTGTTATTACTCGTTGCGTAGTAGTTTCTGGTGTGTGTCCATGACGGTCTGGAACTCAACTGATCGTTTAACCGCCTTGCGATTATCAACCGCCAAGTTTGCGGGCGATAATCGCAACCGCGACGGCTGCGTAACCGCACAAAACTCCGGTCTCGTGAGTTTTGAAAATAAAACTCCATTCCGCCACCGCGGCGGGCACGGGTGAAAACCGCTTCGTGAGTCCTTACTCGTACGCGGGGGCAGCGCGCGGCTCACAAGCGCTATACGATACAATTTAAAATGCGAACGAACCAAAGTACCTATGCAGCGGAAACGCAAGAAAAAACAATAAATATCAATATCTAGTTTTCTTTACAAAAAGTAATGATATCCCACCAAAAACATAAATGTAAAAAAGGAGAGCCAAGTTCAATACAAAAATTATGCATGGCTATGGGCTTCGCTGCAAAAAGAATGGAGATCTAAATGAGGGCCAAGTTCTAGGCAATATCTCAATATGTATTTATAGGAACAAAATAACATTATGAACAAGTATTGAACTCTATTTCTTCTCTTTATTCGATACCTATGACAATTGCTGTTATTTAAAAATGTGAGATCTTAAAGTGGGTTAGATTTAACTTGGCCAGTTTGTTGTTATATGTTGAATAACTTTATAAAATGACTGCTGTAATGAAAACTGGTCAAGTCAAATCTAACTCACTTTAAGATCTCACATTTTTAAATAACAGCAATTGTCATAGGTATCGAATAAAGAGAAGAAATAGAGTTTAATACTTGTTCATAATGTTATTTGGTTCCTATAAATACATATTGAGATATTGCCTAGAACTTGGCCCTCATTTAGATCTCCATTCTTTTTGCAGCGAAGCCCATAGCCATGCATAATTTTTGTATTGAACTTGGCTCTCCTTTTTTACATTTATGTTTTTGGTGGGATACATACCTACATCACAAAACTGTCGCATTTATATAGTATTTTTTTTTAAGCTATTGCATAGCTTCTATCGCGGGCCTTGAGCGCGGGGACCAAATCCAAAATTTCCGTAACGAAAAAACCTCACGCTTACCCGATCCGACGGGAAGGAGGTGTGGCTTGAAGGCCGTGCATCGTCTAACGTCGTTTCAGTTCGGCAGTCTTCGACACGGCGTTGTGTGCGATTGTGCGTTGGGGGTGAGAGAGGGGGTGAGAGAGGGTGGTGAGAGAGGGTGGTGAGAGAGGGGGGTGAGAGAGGGGGGTGACAGAGGGGGGTGAGAGAGGGTGGTGAGAGGGGGGTGAGAGAGGGGGGTGAGAGAGCGGGTGAGAGAGGGTGGTGAGAGAGGGGGTGAGAGAGGGGGGTGAGAGAGGGTGGTGAGAGAGGGGGGTGAGAGAGGGGGGTGAGAGAGGGGGGTGAGAGAGGGGGTGAGAGAGGGTGGTGAGAGAGGGTGGTGAGAGAGGGGGTGAGAGAGGGTGGTGAGAGAGGGTGGTGAGAGACGGTGGTGAGAGAGGGTGGTGAGAGAGGGGGGTGAGAGAGGGGGGTGAGAGAGGGGTGAGAGAGGGGTGAGAGAGGGGGGTGAGAGAGGGGGTGAGAGAGGGGTGAGAGAGGGGTGAGAGAGGGTGGTGAGAGAGGGGTGAGAGAGGGGGGTGAGAGAGGGGGGTGAGAGAGGGAGGTGAGAGAGGGTGGTGAGAGAGGGGGGTGAGAGAGGGGGGTGAGAGAGGGTGGTGAGAGAGGGTGGTGAGAGAGGGTGGTGAGAGAGGGGTGAGAGAGGGGGGTGAGAGGGGGGTGAGAGAGGGGGGTGAGAGAGGGGGGTGAGAGAGGGTGGTGAGAGAGGGGGTGAGAGAGGGGTGAGAGAGGGGGGTGAGAGAGGGGGGTGAGAGAGGGGGGTGAGAGAGGGTGGTGAGAGAGGGTGGTGAGAGAGGGTGGTGAGAGAGGGGTGAGAGAGGGGGGGTGAGAGGGGGGTGAGAGAGGGGGGTGAGAGAGGGTGGTGAGAGAGGGTGGTGAGAGAGGGGGGTGAGAGAGGGGGAGGAGAGAGGGTGGTGAGAGAGGGGGTGAGAGAGGGTGGTGAGAGAGGGGTGAGAGAGGGTGGTGAGAGAGGGGGGTGAGAGAGGGGGTGAGAGAGGGGGGTGAGAGAGGTGGTGAGAGAGGGGGGTGAGAGAGGGGGTGGGAGAGGGTGGTGAGAGAGGGGGTGAGAGAGGGGGTGAGAGAGGGGGGTGAGAGAGGGTGGTGAGAGAGGGTGGTGAGAGAGGGGTGAGAGAGGGGGGGTGAGAGAGGGGGGTGAGAGAGGGGGTGAGAGAGGGTGGTGAGAGAGGGGGTGAGAGAGGGGGTGAGAGAGGGGGGTGAGAGAGGGTGGTGAGAGAGGGTGGTGAGAGAGGGTGGTGAGAGAGGGGTGAGAGAGGGGGGTGAGAGAGGGGGGTGAGAGAGGGTGGTGAGAGAGGGTGGTGAGAGAGGGGTGAGAGAGGGGGGTGAGAGAGGGTGGTGAGAGAGGGTGGTGAGAGAGGGTGGTGAGAGAGGGTGGTGAGAGAGGGTGGTGAGAGAGGGGTGAGAGAGGGGGGTGAGAGAGGGGGGTGAGAGAGGGGTGAGAGAGGGTGGTGAGAGAGGGTGGTGAGAGAGGGGGTGAGAGAGGGGGGTGAGAGAGGGGTGAGAGAGGGGGGTGAGAGAGGGGGTGAGAGAGGGTGGTGAGAGAGGGGGGTGAGAGAGGGGGTGAGAGAGGGTGGTGAGAGAAGAGATATCAAATATATCAAATATAATTGCATAAGTTGATACAAAATGCTATGCAATAGCTTCACCGCGGCAGTCCCCGAGTGCCACACGTCTTTTTTTTATAGTAGGATTGTAAAGTTCGGAAACAAAACAAAATAGGCTCTTCACGACACATCTAGTAATGGTATAATTCCGCGGTTCCAGTTATGGTGGTCGGTGAAATCTTCCGAGTGTATGCTATGTGGTCCAGTAATTGATTTTAACACGCTATCCGCCGCCAGCCACAGAAACCATTTGATTTTAAAACTAGCAGTGCCCGCGGTTTTACTCTCTTTGTGCCCGTTACCATATGAATTTTGTGATGAAAAATAGCCTATAACCTTCCCGTTGAATGTGGCTGTCTATTTCAAAAAGAATTATTCAAATCGGACGGATAATTATAGACATAAGCTAGAACAAACAAAGTTATAAATTTTACCTCTTTATAATATTAAGTTTAGATGGGTTTCAGTTGTGTATTGATTTGAAAGAGGACATAAGTTTGTATTGGAAGGTTTTATTTTTAAAGCCGTTTTGAGACTTATTTTCTTTTGGATGTGCGTTACCAACGACTTAAAAATCTTATATATAAAATTCTCGTGTCACAGTGTTCGTTCGCGTACTCCTCCGAAACGGCTCGACCGATTCTCATGAAATTTTGTGAGCATATTGAGTAGGTCTGAGAATCGGCCAACATCTATTTTTCATCCCGAAATTCCCGCGGGAACGGGTACAACGCGAGTGAAACCGCGGGGCGCAGCTAGTATGACTATAAAATAGTTTAAGAAAACCGCCATCTTGAAAATCGTTCATAGCGCTAATCTCGGAAACTATCAATCTGATTTTTATATTTTTTTATGTAATGGATAACAACGGGTACCTATATGGCCCAAAAAACACCCCCAAATTCCCACGGGACACAACGCGGCTCAAACCGATGCTAACAAGGCCATAAAATAAAAAGCACCCATAAATAGAAAACTAAAAACACTAAATCGATTTTATAATCAAATTCATCTGTCAATGCCATGAAAATAAGTCTGTTTTATCAGAAGTCGGCTAGACAGGGACGTCGATAAATAACGATCAAAGAAAGAGTTCGCGGCGTCAACGTCGCCTTAATTACGTTCGAAGGGCTTACAGGCTGACAAGCTGACATTTTACATTATATTTACGTTATATATAAATAAGATTTAGTTATTGATTAACTGCCGCAGTCAGAGCTAAAATCTTAGTCAGATGAGCACTCAGAGAAGTTCATAAATCGACACTTAATATAAACCTTTAAATTCTTTTACTTCTCTATTTCATTTCAGTAGTAGTATTAGCCTGTAATGTCCCACTGCTGAACAAAGGCCTCTCATCTCACTGATGATATCAGTACAGTAAATATGCAGAATGTTTTATTCCCGTTTTTCATAGAACTTTCATTAGCTACGAGATTCGAAGTGGGTAGTTGTTTGATATTGAACGCACAGTTATTTCGAAACGCGAATGTGTCGCCGGGGCGTCACGTTGGCACGATGTCAACGTTGCATTTAGGCACATTCACACCCATCAATATGTTTTATATTATAACTGGCATAGTGACATAACGCGGGTTTAGTCGTCTTACTGGTAATTTTCTTTGGCCTTCCATATATCATCACTATCACTGCATATTATGAAACAAAGTCCCCGGCCGCGTCTGTCTGTCTGTCTATTCGCGATAAACTCAAATACTACTGAACAGGATTTTGACGCGGTTTTTTTAAATAGATAGAGTAATTCAAGAGGAAGGTTTATATGTATAAAAATTCCCGAAATTCCCACGGGAACGGGCATATGTGGGTAAAACCGCGGGGCGCTGCTAATACTAATAATATAATAAAGCTGAAGAGTGTGTTTGTTTGAACGCGCTGATATCAGAAACTACAAATCTGATTTCTATAATTCTTTTTGTAATGAATAGCCACATTCAACAGCAAGATTATAGGCTATTTTTCATCCCAAAATTCCCACGGGAACGGGCACAGAGCGAGTAGGTAAAAGTTCTCCATTCAATTATTATTATTTAAACATAAATAAATGATTATTTAAAAATAAATTGTTGTGATAAACAAATTGGTGACGGCGCGAAAATGAGTGTAGCAACCTTTATGAAATTCTTTGTTAGTTGGATATGTTTATATAGCTACTGAGTCATAAAAATATCTTTATGTTTATACTACAATATGTAGTGGCAACAAATCAGTGCGATAAATATAGAAACTTCTTACTATTCATACTATTTATAAAAGAATCTATTTAGTTTTTGTTTTGTTCTATTTTCAAAGTGCTATAGAAAACTTATTAATTCTTCACAAAGAAGGTTTTTCTCTCGTCTATTTTTCAAAGCGACAAGGCTAAATTAATTTTCTCTGTCATACAAAGACTTAACATAAATTCTTACGTCTACAGGTACCAGCCGTCTTCAAAGTACGCACAAAGGTTTATATTTATTAAACAAACTAACCCTTTTATTTATTTAACAAAACAAGGAATAATAAACAGCATGCTCTTTTCAGGCAAATTTAAAAAAAAAAGTTTTTAGTCTGTGTTGGTGAGGCGTTATCGCATTCTGCCTGGACTGGAATAACATGTATAAAATAACCTTCATTTGAAAAAAGAGGTTTTTTTACTTATCTTTTTTCATGTCATTTTAATTTTAACTAACTGTAATGGAGAGGCTTTTCATCTTTTTCTAGACATGCATAGTGGAAGTAGTTTATTTTATGTAAAATTATTAATTTCACTTATTTAAAGAAAAAAGTCGAAAAATACGGGTATCTTTTCGGTCTACATTTAAAAAAAACCATTTGACTGAATGTTAAAATGGGTGTCGCAGCCATCACACAACCGAAAACTCAATTAAAAAAATAGAATAACATGTCATTTCAATTTCAAAAACCCAACTCCACACTAATGCACAGACGATGCATATTTTTTACTGACCACAATCGATTCCTTATTTAAAATATATAAAATACCATAAATAACAATATAAAGGTCCACGCACGCTCGTAAGTAGGTCGGGGCGAACGTCACGGTGACGTCACGGGGGTATGACGTCAGCGCCCCACCCCCTGCCACGCCTCGGACACTGTTTTACTACAAATGGGTTATCATATTAACAGTGGCAAATATTTGAATAGCTATCCAATCGGAGCGATGCATAGAGAATAGATGTTTAGTTTAGCCGAGCTTTGTCACTGTCACATTTGTGAAATCTATAAATAAAATTCAAAATCCTGACTGACTGACTGACTGTATAATAATTAACGCACAGCCTCAACCGCTACACCTAGAAACATGAAATTTGGCAGGAAGGTTCTTCAAGTGACCTAAGTGCACTCTAAGAAAAGACTTTCGAAAATTCCTACGGGCTCAACGCGGGCAAAGCCGCGGGGCGCTGCTAGTTAAAAATAAAACGAATATCTGACTTGCGCCCCAACTTTGTGACGTCAGATGCTTCCTTTAGAGTGATTTTGACATGTTATGTATGAAAAATTACGTTAATCAGTTATATGTTAATTTACCGGACGTCTCTGTTGAGGTAAAATGTCGATTTCTACCTCAAAGCAGAAAAAAGGATGTTATGAGTTTGATGTGTATGTCTATTGTCTATGGCATCGTAGCCTATTAACGAATGGACCAATTTTTATACTTTTTTTTATTAGAAAGTAGCTTCGATGAAGTAGTTCGTCCATAGCTCCGAATGAATTTTAAAAAACGGTCACAGTTCAGTTTAGGCCCATCTCGTAGCCAGATTTGGTAGCTAGCTACGAAATGAGAAAAGTGTTTTCCCATCTTGTAGCTAGCTACTAAATGGGAACGATCTATTCGGTAGGTTAGGGTTTTTTTTTTTTTTACTAGTTAAAATCCTAAATCTTGGACTTTCGAATTCCTATTTCGTAGCCAGCTTCGAATCGGGATTATTTCTCCCATTTGGAAGCTAGCTACCAAATCTGGCTACGAGATGGGCCTAAACCCACAGTTCAGATATCTTTTAATTTTTTAGTAAGACACCGATCTTAAACCGATTTGTTTAAAATAGAACTTTAAAGAAATGTTTAAAAATGAGACTACGATCTAATTTAAGCGAAAAATATTAAAATTGTCCGTCATTAATTTGAGTTCCGCCCTCAACGTTATGTTTAACATAAAAACCACTAATTTTCCATGGAAATTAGTTCAGATTTTCATATGAAATAAATGTAATTTGCTTGTAAAAAGTTCTATCATGTAAATATTATGTTTAGTAGCTTCGAAGTCGCGATTGAAATTATTTATTTTTTACTTGTTGAGTCGTAGAGGTTTTATATAGTACAGTGGAAGTTCCTTATTCGCGCTTCCTTTATTCGCGTTTTCACTATTCGCGGATTGAAAAAATGCGATCCAATTCCTATATTCGCGGTCTAAGATTTCTTTATTCGCGGATCGAATCGAAATATCGATGCGTACATGTACCTACCTAAAAAAATGCATTCGCTATCCTTTGTCGACACGTCAGTAGAAGGATAAAAAATAAAATAGACCTTATTACAACGACGTCTAGATTGTGATTTCTAAAGTGATCGGCGTTATTTGTTTTATGCGGCAGTTTCTTTGACGTAAGCCGCCTTCGCCGCAGTCGGTGTTTTTGAGAATACACAAACAGAATGTGTAGGTAAAATTATGTATCTTATTACTCAAAACATAAAGAGCTTTGTGATTTCTTTATGAAAATTGATCCATCTATGGAACGAAGCCTTATTTTTAAGAGGCAAATTGCTAATGCCACTGCTGAATATCAGTCTGAGTTGAAGGAGCTTTTAAAAAATGCCAAACAAGAAAAAATTACTAAATTCTTTAAACCATTGCCTAAACCTGATGATAATATGTAATTAATCAACCTGTATGATCAGAAAGTTCAATTAAACATTTTTTTATCTACAATTTGCTTTTTTATTTCGTCATCTAGGAACGTATCCCCTATAACCCCATACAAATTACCATTCCATATTCACGGTTTCTGTATTCGCGGCATATTTACGGAACGCATACACCGCGAATAAGGAACTTCTACTGTACTAGCAGCGCCCGGTTTTACCCGCGTTATGCCACTTCCCGTGGGAATTTCGGGATTTAAAATAGTCTATGACCTTTATTATAACCCTATTAAGTGCCTCGCGGTCTTGCCCGCGTTGTACCCGTTCCCGCGAGAATTAGGGCATAAAATGTATATATATCGCTAAAGTTTCATCCAAATCCGTCCATTAAAAAAAATGATATAGCAAAAAGTCATATGACAAGAAAACGTATTTAATTTAATATTCATCTTTCATATCACGACGAAAAATAATAAAAAATATGAAAGTTTTCTATGAAATAAACAGACAGACGACCATCGTTATTTTAATTAGAGGGGTTGCAAAGGGGTCGTAAACAAATATGGCCAGCGTATGCCGTATAGCTATCTCTGTCCCTCCCGGTCTAGCAGGCTTCCCCCTCTGTTTACTTTAAGGGTGGCAACCCTCCGCACCGAACTTTGTCACCAAACTGACAATATTGTCAATTAATAGTTAAAACGTTTCCTATGTATGAATTTAGTTGTTTATTTGTTGTATGGACAACGAGAATTTTAGATTAATTACAATAACACTGTGTTTTACCCGACTGCAGTAAAGCAAGATATGTATTAAATATGATTCAAAGCTGTAATCATTGAAAAGCTCTTTTTCATTTAAATTTTCACCAGGCATTAAAAAAACCGGCCAAGTGCGAGTCGGACTCGCGCACGGAGGGTTCCGTACCTACTTTAAAAAACGGCAATTTTTTTTGTATGGGAGCCCCCCTTGAATATCTGTGAAAATTTCAACTGCCTAGCTATCACCGTTCTTGAGATACAGCCTGGTGACAGACGGACGGACGGACAACGAAGTCTCAGTAATAGGTTAACGCTTTGGGTACGGAACCCTAAAAATGAAGGAATAAAGTACCTATTTTTATGGACTTATTCAATTTAAGCGTTTTAGCTGACCTGCTGTTGGTGCTATGCGCCTCACTGGCGCGCGTCGTCCGCGCTCTGCGCTCATTTCTTTTGTTCTTAATATAAAACGAACGTAGCAGTATTAATTTAAATAACCCTAAGTATTCGGGGGTATAAGACAATCTTGACTGATTTCATCGATACATTGTCCATAAAACTATACATATTATAAAACAAAGTCCCTGTCTATCTGTAAGTATTGATTATCTGATCTGACGGATTTTCATGCGGTTTTCACCTGCACACAGAGTAATTTAAGAGAAAGATTTTTGACTTATTTTCAATTCTAAAATCGAACGGGTACAAAGCGGGTACGCCCGCGACGCACTACTATAAATAGTAGGTACCTATTAATAAAACCATGACATAAAAATGTAAATCGTAGCTGACGTAGTATTTCGTAGGCGGCCAAGCGTAGCAATTACGTAGCTCGTAGCATGGACTCGTAGCACATTGTAGCCTTTGTAGTAATTATCAACTTGATTTGTTATCACATGATTAAATCTGTAAGTATTAACCTGTAATGTCTCACTGCTGGGCCTCTCACTGAAGCTATCAGTACAGTGAGGAGGATTGATTCATTCCAATTAACATTATTTTATTGATTTGTGGTAACATTGCTCTTACATATTAGATGATATTGTTATACTCGTACAACAAGGCTATCTGCACATTCATACATACACACTGGATGGAATGCAACCTAGCTAAAATACAATCTAGGTAGTAAAACGATTTTTTCAACTATGTATGTGGTTTTTTATTCAATAATAATAATAACTCATACACACAACAAACACCTTTCATTCGCATCAGCAATCGGTTTATTTTAATTTTCATATGTATTAACATTATAAAAACATCTACTTATCGATAAATTCTGTATGTAAGTACATTACACATCTAGTAATACTTAATTTCCATATACATCATCGTAGCTAGTTTTCACGTAGCTGACGTCAGTGGCCCATGTAACACACAGGTCGAACTGCTGTGCGCGCAGGTCGCCGTCCTACCGCGTGACCAAGCCGTCAGTGGACGCGAGCGCCGACCCGGCCGCTGCGCCGGCGCACCATCTGCTAGAGCCCTCGTCTTCGGTGAAGGACACACGGCCACAGCTGAAGGGGCCGAGGACTGTCGGCAGTGTTTCTGGTTAGTATTCATAAGAGTAAATTCATAAAATTTCATATACTTAGCGTTAAAGACTGAAGTTCTTAATTGACATCAGTAGTGTAAAAATGTTACTATTGTCATAGAGATGCAATATTACGTTATATACCCTGCATTCCCAATCAGCAATTGAGCGCTGTTTACAATTTCTCTCATAATTACCGACCCGAATCAGAAGCACAGCTTATAGCACCGCTGACGTCAGTAATGTTAAACATTTTCCCCAGACTCGATATCTTTATCATCCCCCGTGGCCTGCACGTCACCCAAGGAGGATGTGTGCGGGCCGACACTGCCCGCCAACGTGGCGAGTATGGCGGAGGAGCATCGTGCGGCGCTGCTGGGCAGAGTGGAGGGCCAGCGCGCGCGCCGCCGCCGGGCTATGATCATCTATGTGTGTGCCGCGGACTCGCAAGGTTGGTTCAAAATAAATAAATAAAAAATCATTTATTGCTTTTTAAGAACTCAAAATTATACAGCTAAGTAACTTATAAAACTATAAATAATAAAAAGCAATTGGACAAGGCTCAGCTTGTGCTGCTCAGAGTATGCTACTCTGCTCAGCGCTGATTTACGTTTAAGCTAGTACTCCCACTTCAATCTTGCATCAGTCATTTACATGACAGCTGTCAATGTATTCCATATAGAAACAAAAAATTGTATTGAAAGAAATTAGCTTTAATCATATAGCAAATATTTGTTGCTTGCTTATTACGAAACAATTTCGAAAATAATTGTCAAACAAAGAATATTTAAAGGTAATGTAACTATCACTTTTCTCGTAAAACCACAATATCTCCATCACCATACACCCCTAAATATAACTAATTATTGTATCTAAAACTGTATTTTCAACACTTTTATTCCAGATTGTTGCGCGGAGAAAGGTGCGCTACAATGCGGCGCGGCGGCGCGATTACGCGTGCGCGCGCGGCGCTCCGGCTGGCGCATACACGTCGCCGACCTGCACTGGCGGTCGCCGCTCGAGCAGCAACGGGACCATCGCTTCCCCGTACTCTGCATCGCTGAGCTAGCACGTCAGTACCGTACAATAGTCAACTTCAGTACCGTACATTATCCCCTTCAGAATAAAACACTTAACATTACTTATCTTGTTTAAGTGTGTGCACTATCAGTCAGTAAACGTTTACTGTTAACCCTCATTGTTCACCTTCGTTGTTGAACAAAGGACTCCTGTTTAAGCCACCAATTTACAGTCCCTCCTATTAGCATCCAGATGATTAAAATAAATATACAACATACCAACATCAGTACTGTAAATACAACATCAGCATCATAAAATATACTTATCACCACCTCATTTTGTATTACAGGTCAGTCAGAGCTAGGCGCAGTCGTGCCGGTTCTATTCCTGAACTCAGGGTTGGGCACGCCACTACTCCCACATACATTGGAGTGTGCGGACTTCAAGGCAGCTTTGGAGGCAGCTGAAGATGAAAACGATAAGGCGTTACTTAATAAATGGTATAAGATATAATTTTACTACTGAATAGAAGCTAACTAATAGAAAAAGGTCCCTGAATTCGGGGTGGAAATCATCAATTTTACGTTACTGACGTCAGTATAATAAAGTTGCTGGTGGAGGTGTTTTTGAGCTACTTATAATAATACATTTTGCCTCTAGTGTTGTCAGGTCTTCTTCTTCTTCTTCATCGAGTGGATGGCCAACCTGACCAATCCTGGTGTCAAAGTTATTGAGCCGCCAAAGGCCTCTGACATGGCTCATGTAACGACTACTATCCGTAGAAAGTAGCCGGGACCGACGGCTTAACGTGCCCTCCGAAGCATGGAATCTCTTACTTTTCGAGCAATCAGGTGATTCAGCCTGCAATGCCCTAACCAAACTGAGGAAAGTCTCACAAAGATATTTTTGTGAGATATTCCCACCGGGAATCGAACCCGGATCCTCCGGGTCGTGAGCCGGGCGCTCAAACCACAAGACCACGGAGGCTGTTAGTGTTAGGTAATAAGATACCGCGGGTGTGTGTGTGTAGGTACTCGCTGGACATGGAGTCGTCGCCCGCGTGCTACCGGCTGGCGCGCGGCGCGCCGGCGCGCTGGCGCCGCGAGATGGCCAAGACGCTCGGCGTGCTCGTGCGCGCGCTGCCGCAGGAGGCCTGCGACGCGTACCTCACCACCGTCGTGGAGCAGGTCACCACATCTCATACCAATATCTCTACCCTGCTCAACGTGTTGAAACACTGAACTTGTCCTACATATATCTGTACCCTGCTGGTGTTGACACACTGAACTTGTCGTACAAAAATGAACCTTGCTCAACGTGTTAATATATTGGTCATATCAATATAATTTTGGTACCGTTTGATCATATAAATTCATATGCTGAAAGTGTTAACATATTTGTCAGAGCAATATGATATTGGTAGTGGTACTTTCTGATCATATAAATTTCAATGCATATATTCCCGTCCCGTATAGGAGGTGCAGCACACGGTGCTGATGTCGGCCGAGGCGGCGCGGCGCTGCGTGTGGGTGTCGCGCGCCGGCGGCGCCGAGCCCGCCGAGCCCGACGCGGCGCAGCACCACGAGCTGCAGCGCCGCCTCGCCAACCTGCAGCGGGACCTCAAGGTATGAACCTCAAGCAAACCAGTACTAAGGGTGCAAAAGATAAAACCGTTTTTTAAACTGACTCCTTATAAATACTTTCCCCATGTTTCTCCAGGCCCACCTGAGCGAAAGGAACATAATCCGCGCGAGCGTCCGCGGGCGCGGGGGCTGCAGCGGCGCGGGGGCGGGCGCGGGCGCGGGGGCGAGCGCGGGGGCGAGTGCGGGGGCGGGCGGCGCGGACGAGGAGTACACGGCGGGCGTGCGCGCGGCGCTGCAGGACCGCCTGGACGCGCTGCTCGACCAGCTGCTGGCCGACGGGCTGCAGCCGCCCGGGGACCGCGGGGTGCCCACCAGGTACACCACATGTTTCAGACCATTGACAACTATGATCCAGACAATCTTTAGACCACAGTCTTAAACCATCACCTGTTCCGCCCACCTTATTTACGCCCGAGCTTTACTAACACGTTGTTAGATCTACTGCTGGCTGAAGGGCTGCAGCCGCCCGGGGCCCAAGGAGTGCCCATCGGGTACCAACACCCTATTTGAGGCCATTGAGGACTTAATTTGTTTCATACTTGTAATTCCTGTTCCAGCTTGATGGAAGAGATCAGCGAGCATCTCTCGTTCTGTCAGAAGTCGGCGCAGTGCACCTCCAACCGGGAGGTCACTCTGAACGAGTTGAAAACGTGAGTAAACACACCTTAAACTGAATGGTTATATTTGGACCATCGCATCTGGTCTGAGATCGCACAGGCTAACCTGCACAATACGGGTCTGCCGGGTCTGCAGAGATCAGGTACAGGTAATATAGGTACAATCGCTCATATTCTCTACTTCACAGGGTACAAGCTGGTACAATTAATAAAAATATAATAATGTACCAGGTAAAATTCACACACGGTTAATTAGACCCAAAGTAAGCTCTAAGCTTGTATTATGGAATCTAACTCACTGATACTACTACAAATACAAGAATATATAATTGACACCCAGACGTCGCCAATAACTATGTCTTCACATATTGTTGGCTCCGTTGAATCGAGCCCGCAACCCCCGACACAGTAAGCGCTCTCACTGCCACTGTGGGCTTCCAACTGAGCGCGTGGTGGTGTCGTCAGGTACATAGCGGGCGCGAGGAGCGTGCCGCTGGCGGTGATCGGCGGCGCGGGCTGCGGCAAGGCCACGCTGGTGGCGCGGGCCGTCACCGGCGCGCACGCCGCGCTGCCCGACCTCGCCGTCGTCGTCAGGTAACGACCGTAACAACATGTTTCATACTATCCTCTATTTCTTTTGGAATGGCACAAAATGTGGACCAATGTCGGCAATTTTCCAGCCGAAGACGATTGCTCCTGAAGAGGAAAAAGGTTTAGTGATTTTATTTCATTCTTAACCTATCTCTAAACCTTTTTCCTCTTCAGAAGCAATCGTCTTCGGCTGGAAAATTGACCGGTCCACATTTTGTGCGAATCCAAAAGAAATAGATTATAGTTTCTTAACGTAACTTCTCTTAACGTCTTCTGTGAGCACGGTTCCTGTAAGGGGCCGAAACGTCAGATAAAAATGTAAAATAAAAGCGAAGTGTATCCGTACACTTAGTTTCAATTCAAAACGTTTGATATCATGATGTCCTTGAAAAGAGTTCGTAGAGATTTGTGCAGAGCATCCAGAGCCAATGCTCAGCAACAGTAAATTTTTCATTGACACTACAGTGTTGTTGCGTCCGTCCCGCAGGTTCGTGGGGCTGACGTCTCAGTCCAGCAGCTCGCACCAGGTGCTGAAGTCCATCGTGGACCAGTGCTACGTGCTGTGCACCGGCACCGTCTACCGCGGCCGGAATGTAAGTCGTGTCTGACGTTTACTACTTATCGACCATGTTGGAGGCCTAAGGCGGTCTGGTGACACCAGGGTTGGCCACTGACCCACTCGAACTTACTTACTGTACTACTTATCAGTGTTTATGTATTTGCTGTATATTTTGTACTAACGCAGAAATAATTCAGAAAAGATCGTGGGAAAACTTTGCCCTATGCTCAATAGTGACATAACCGGTGTCATTTGAAAGCTGTCTAAAAGTAATTGTACAAATCATTTTATATCGAAATCGACGGCTAAGTTGGTGATCTCGCTGGCGCTGCGCTCCGTGCTGGCGGCGCTGGGGCGGCGGCGGCCCGTGCTGCTGTGCGTGTATATAGTCCGGGTCCGGGTGTATTATTTGGTGCCGCTGTCCGCAGGACGTGTGCTCCCTCTCGCTGGCGCTGCGCTCCGTGCTGGCGGCGCTGGGGCGGCGGCGGCCCGTGCTGCTGTGCGTGGTGGGGGCGGACGCGCTGCGCGCCGCGCGCTGGCTGCCCGAGAGGCTGCCCGACAACGTCAAGATGATCGTCACCGTCACCGAAGGTACGTACTCGCCCTCGCTCACTCAATACCACGCTAGGAAATCTCCAATTGCAACTATTGGATTATAATTACGGGACTCTGCTTGTGTTACAGAGAAAGACGAGCCGTCAAGCTCGGCCATAATGGCGGTGTTGTCGTCGGAGGAGGGCCCGCGCGTGGTGCGCGCGGCGGGCGTGTGCGCGGAGGAGGCGCGCGGCGTGCTGCGCGCGTGCGCCGCCGCCTACTGCCCCGGGCCCGCCGCGCCGCCGCCGCGCGCCCTCACCGCGCTCGACCACTGCACGCTGCCGCTCTACGCCAAGGTATACCGACCGACCGACCGACTGACTGACTCACACACACACACGTGCGTGGTGACACAGTGACTCCACATGCTTCATGATGGCCCCGTTCGACACATTGACCTCGCCCCCCCCCTCGACACAGTGATCTCCCCCCCCCTCCCCATTAAACAGAGCTCTAGATCAGTCTAGTCTATCTACAATCAGTCCATATGCCTCTTTCTCTCACAGATCCTCGCCTGGCAGATCTCTCTGTCCGTCGAAACGTTTTCGGAATCGGAACCCGAGCCGGCGCCCGAGCTGGTGATCTGCCCCGACTTGGAAGGGCAACTCACTCAGATACTCGTGACTACTGAGAGAGCGTTAGGGGTGGAGAGGGTGAGGGCGTGCCTGGCGCTGCTGACGGCGGCGCGGCGCGGGCTCGACGACACGGAGATACTCGACTTGTTGGCGCATAACGAGCTGTTCAGGAGCGAGGAGACTTACTGTGAGTATGGTGTGTGTGTTGAGCTGTATAGTTTATATCAGGTAGGGACAAGTCTTTCATCGCCAAGTTCAGTACTTTTACTAGACTATTGTCTTTTGACATTGCTATACCTTTGTTTGTGATATATCTAAAGTTTAATTTGGTGTATTGAGAAAAAATCATTTAGAAATTTTGGGATATCTTGTAACCTTCCTCTTAAATGTGACTAGCCAATTCAAACAGAACTCCTGATCTTAACGTGTTCACACAACGATAAAAAATGCTTGCTAATGTATTAGTATTTTACGATAGATGTTTTGAGTCAACGTCAGTCAGTTTTCATGAGTTTGACTTTTGTTACAAACATGCGTTTAACCTAAGCGTTTAACTATTCAGAAAAAATAATCACCTTTGTAATATCGTCGTCATAGACAATCCCTATTCTGTCCATCCTTATGTTGTGTATTGTTGATCGAAGATCCTTATTCTGTAAATCGCGATGTACAGAATATGGATGTGACCCTATATGAGCGGTATGTTTTCGCCAGTGCCGTGGGCGCCAGCGTCGCTATTCTGGCCGGCGCTGGCGGCGCTGCTGGCGGGCTGGCTGCGCTGGGGCGCGCGCGGCGCGGCGCGCTGGCGGGACGCCGCGCTGCACGCCGCCGCCGCCGACCGGTACCTGGCCGGGGGGGACGCGCCCGCCGCGCGCAGGACGCTCGTGCACTACTTCGAGGTCAGTCTTCTTCTTCATCGAGTGGATGGCCAACCTGACCAATCCTGGTGTCAGAGTTATTGAGCCCCCAAAGGCCTCTGACATGGCTCATGTAACGACTACTATCCGTAGAAAGTAACCGGGACCGACGGCTTAACGTGCCCTCCGAAACACGGAATCGTCTTACTTTTCGAGCAATCAGGTGATTCAGCCTGCAATGTCCTAACCAAACTGAGGACAGTCTCACAAAGAGATTTTTGTGAGATATTGTCCCCACCGGGAATCGAACCCAGAACCTCCTGATTGTGAGCCGAGCGCTCGAACCACAAGACCACGGAGGCTATTCCTTCCGTTACTCCGAGGATACTCCTTCCGTTACTAACAAACACTCCGAGGTCAGTCTACACCTTCGATCAATTAAGTAGGTAAGTCGATGGTCTACATTACATTAGATACGCCTTCCCTTACAATCAAAAATAATTTTCACAATAATTAC
The DNA here is from genome assembly GCA_963082685.1 of Cyclophora albipunctata. Lineage (NCBI taxonomy): Eukaryota > Metazoa > Arthropoda > Insecta > Lepidoptera > Geometridae > Cyclophora > Cyclophora albipunctata. The sequence goes on along the minus strand of OY720138.1, from coordinate 3,333,124 downwards.
ACATCATAACTACTGATGTCATTATCTCGATAAAAATTTAATTAAAAAATATTTTGTTTCAGGGCGTGTGGTTCACGGAGAACGATCCCAAGATGGCGGGCCGTCTGATATCGCAGGAGAACAGATTCTCTGATGACCAGTGAGTTCCTTGACAAGTATTATTAATGTCATGGGAAGGAGTTGGCCGTGGAAAGAGATAAATGGAAAGAATTGGGGGAGACCTTTACCCAGCAGTGGGACAGCGAGGTTACGTAAAAAAAATTAGGTTAAGTTAAACCACTTATGACTCAAGATCGGGTGGACCGATTTCGATGATTTTTGTTTTATTTCATTTAGTTATCTTAGTCAGGAAATAGGATAATAAGAAATAAAAATCCCGAAATACCCACGGGAACAGACACAACGCGGGTAAAACCGCGGGGCGCTGCCAGTATAAAATAATGAAAAATAATCCATCCCTCCTCAACCCCAGCTTCAACACCCGCAAGCTGGACGAGCTGCCGTTCCAGCACTACCACATCTACCGCTCGGAGCCCGAGACGTTCGCGGCGCAGCCCTACTTCACGCAGCTCGACTGGGTGTACGACAAGCTGGCCGCCACTGACAGCTGTCACTTCCTCGATGACATCGCGCTGGTGCAGCTCGACCCGCTGCCTGAACATGTGCAGATCTTGAAGGATCTGTTTGAAACACATGCGTATGCGCTGGATTATGATCACAGGTTTGGGGTTTCGTTTTAACTTGTTTTTGAGAGATTTTTTGGTTTTTAGCCAAACTTGTCAATGTATTTTAAGATCTAGTTAAGATATTGTGATAATGTTTACTTCAGAATTTAGCCTTTATTGCGTAGGCATTAACTTGCTTAAGATCTTCCTCAGTGCAGGACACAGGACATAACTTATTTGATATCCAGAGGCTAAGGGATTCAAGTGACCTTTCGCTAAAGTCCCTTCAATAGGAAGATGTCTCTCTTATAAACCCTGACCAAGTCAAATCAAAATGTCCACTCGAATCCACCACTGTTCTGTGATATATCCATATTATATTTCTCTATGAATATATCTTTAATGAACCTATATGGTCTAAAGTTATCGATTTATCAAGGTCCTAGATTACTATAAACAGCTATTTTTTACCACTTTCTTCCACAGACAATTCTACGGCCTCCTCCGAGCAGTCATAGAGAAGAGAGAACGAGAAGGCTTAGAGGTCCAAACGAAAATAGTTCAGAATTGGCTGAGCATTGTCTATGACCCACCTATACCCACCTTTTACCCTGAAAACGAGGATATTTGGAAAGTGGGTGAGGGCACAGACAAGAGGGACTTGTCTATGGGCGATGGTTTTGACAGCAAGAGCTACGACATGATCGTGAGGTTTGATACGAGAGGGAAGTTCGTGGCCACCGTGTCCACGGAAAGAGAGGAGATCTGTGTTTGGGATGTTACTAGGTATGTTTCTGATAGATTATAGAATAGAATAGAATCATTTATTTCAGGCAATAGTTGTTACATGCAATAATAACCAGTGGCTCTTATATACCTTACAAACTTACATACATAAATATATAAAATATGTAAATACCATCTGCTGCAGTTACTAATAATTTTCGGCATTTTTCGCTAAAACATAGGTTATCAACTCAATTTATGACTTTAACTTACCTCTCTCTCTTGAGATGCAAGCTAGTCCTAAGTGTTGAAGCGGTCCTCCTACTCTCCGAATACCCAGCCCCTGTCCCCCCCAGATGCCGGCGGGTGCGGCGGCTGCGCGGCGTGCCGCACCCCATGAGCCTGGTGCCCATCGACGAGTTCCGCTGCGTGGTGCTCTGCCGCCGCGAGCTGCGCGTCTACAACCTCGACCAGGTACCGCAGCGGCCCTGATTATTGCCCAGTACTGGTGTAGCTTGAAACCACTCACCTCTATTATTTACATTGGACAGGCTGATGTCATAATAATTTCGTGCCTATTTGAGTGTCGCCATTTTGACGCTGTAGGCCACTGTAGGCAGATACGAAAGTCCATGGAACTAAAATTAGTTATGTCTTAAGTCGACTGTGGTACCCCTATTTGCTTGCAGTGAACGTCAGAATTAGTTCTCGGGACACTCGCAGGGGCACTTCAAATTGCCAAACAAAATTTGTATGGTAACAGCCAGTCCAGTGTGTAAATAATAGAGGTCAGGGCTTGAAACAGAACAGTACTCAACAGATAGTTTGATATCGTCGCTTGCGAATGTCATTGATGAATGCACTTAAGATAGGCAGCCCATTGCTAGAAGGATCCCTTCAAACATTGCTGTAGGTTGGGATATGTGAACGGACCAAAACTAAAAATAGGTAATGTGTGCAATTGGTCTCTCCCCGGACTACTGTATTTTAGTCAGTACTGTATTTCTACTGGTTTTTCCTCCGGACTACTGTATAAGTAGTCCGGAGAACGAAAAGACGAAAGATTGTGTAGACGTTCAGCAGTTGAAATGTAAGGTACTCCCAAACTCCTTTTAAGCAAGCCAGATCGGTTCCCCGTAAACCAAATGTGTATGTAAATCCAAATTTTCCCTAAAAGGCGAATTGACATTTTCAAATAAAATATACTTGATTGCATATTTGCTATGGGAGGTTATGACATCATGTTTTATTTTTGCTTTCCGTCCAAATGTGTTCTCACTATTTTGCTCCTTACTGTCCTGTACCTATTGGAACTTGGTCTGGACGGCCTTAACTCCATCACCCAGTGGCGAGGCGCGCGGGAGGCGAGACGCTACTCCCTCATGCAATGTGTTCTCCTGATATGCTATCGTTTTGGTTGCAGGGCACGTACGTGGTGTCCCTGAAGGGCGTGATGAACCAGAAGATGCCGTACTTCGGGCTGCACGACGCCAACCATCTCGTGGCGCTCGCGCGCAACCGGATGTACGTCAACCTCATGAACATCGACACCGGTAAGTTTATCCAACCGACTCACAAAAAAGGACGTTAAGCTGTCGGTCGGTCCCGGTTACTTTCTACGGATAGTAGCCGTTACATGAGCCATGTCAGAGGCCTTTGGCGGCTCAATAACTCTGACACCAGGATTGGTCAGGTTGACCATCCACTCGATGAAGAAGAGAAGACAAAAAAGGAAATTCAATTCAAAGCTCAATTCGTCGGAATCTATTTGAAGTGAAAACTTTAGCGGCGTTGTGCAATTTTATTGTGTTGGGTAAAAATGTTAAACTTGCGTCAGGACACGCAACCTGATCGAAAATTCGTAAGACGTTTTGACGTTAATATTCAAGTGTTCACTTTAAATTTTAAATTGTCGGTCTGTAGTTCCAATCATCAGACTATGACGGAGTCCTTCAGCCGGTCTAAGAACACCGACAGGTTTGCCCACTAACCTACTTGAACTTACCTACTTATCGTATCTTTTGTGATAAGACATGATAAGATAAATATGATTTTGCCATTGATAAACGATAAACTTTGGTTGTAATGTATTATTTTGTCCCAGGTGACTGTGTGACCACATTCAAGGCGGGTGAAGACAGGTTCCTCAACTCGTTGCTCGTGTCTGGTGATGGAAGGTATTTAATTATTCATTTACTAAAATTACAACCTTTACAACATATTATTTAATATACAGGTTACTTTATAATTAAAAAATTGCGCTGATTTATCGATAATGCGTTGTGACTAATCTACACATTAGATTCGACCATCGGCTACAGATTAGATTCGACCATCGGCTACAGATTAGATTCGACCATCGGCTACAGATTAGATTCGACCATCGGCTACAGATTAGATTCGACCATCGGCTACGGCTTCACAAGCAGCAATTTGCAATTGAACGCTACGATTCCTAGTAGTAGATAGTGTTGTACATGATGTGCGTGGTGGCAGGGTGCTGGTGTGCGGCGACGAGACGCAGAAGCCGTTCCCGCTGCTGGTGTGGTCGCTGACGTCGCGCAAGCTGCTGTACGACCTGCGCATCCCGCACCACGACTTCGACACCACCAAGGCCGCCATCACTTACGAAGGTATACTACATATACTCTATAATCTTTTTTTTTTGGATTGGCCCAAAATGTGGTTAAATGTCGTCAATGTTCCAGCCGAAGACGATTGCTTCTGAAGAGGAAAAAGGTTTAGAGATAGGGTAAGAATGAAATAAAATTACTAAACCTTTTTCCTCTTCAGGAGCAATCGTCTTCGGCTGGAAAATTGACGACATTGGTTCACATTTTGTGCCAATCCAATAAAAAAATAGAGTATACAACTTTACTTCGAGTAGGTTATTCAGTATCATCTGATTCTTGCTGAAAAATCAAGTAGGGTGATAAAGGTCCCCCGCCGGGCCAAGTTCTCCCTCTTCAAACAAAAATCCTCTGCCTGATGGTAGATCAAGCCCTCCCAAAATCAAATTCTTGGATCCGAGACTGCATTTTTGTCATTTGTTTATGAGGATCATACATTATGTTTGTTATTTTTTCACGCATAACGGAACGGACAGGCTACTCAACGAATTTGGATGAAACTTTACAAATTACAATAATATAGGTTATACATCAGAATAACACAAGGGATACATTTTAATCCGTACTTCCCACGGGAACGGGTACGACGCGGCTAGTATCGTCCTCAAACGTGACTCGTGACGTGACCGCAGGCTCGTACGTGTGCGTGGTGTGCCGCGAGCTGGACGAGCCGCAGCCGAACTTCATCGTGGTGTACGACCTGCAGTCGGGCACGCTGTTCAAGAAGTGGAAGCCGGCCTGCGACACGCACGCGCTCGCCATCAGCGCCGCCGACACCTGCGTCGTGTCGGGGCTCGCCGACACCCGGATACTCGTCTGGGACCTCGTCACTGGTCGGTTGTATTTCATAAGCCTGAAATGTCCCATTGCTGGGCAAAGGCCTCTTATCTCACTGAAGATATCAGTACAGTGAGGAGGATTCGGGCGTATTTTCATAGCTTGTTCTATTTACTGTCGTGTGAGAACTCAGTTGCTCGGTCACGACGCATGCAACTCAAACAATGCATCAACATTGTAAGGGCCTTATTCATAAACGCTTAATAACAGCACTTTAGCTATCAAATGGTTTGTCCCTTTCCGACATACGCTATTTGCCGAAGAGCAAAAGAGACGAAACATTTTAAAACACTGTTTCAGTTAAATATCGTTTATGAATAAGGTGGTAAAAAGCTCCGCACAGCTTCGCTCTGCTTCAATAGAAACGCGCCCTCACAATCCCTTGATGGATACCTTGGTATGGTAACGTTGTCATGTCTCAATTCCCCCCCAACAACAACATCTCCCGTGGTCTTGTGATTTGAGCGCCCGGCTCACGTTCACGGTTCCGGGTTCGATTCTCGGTGGGGATATCTCACAAAAATGTCTTTGTGAGACTGTCCTCAGTTTGGTTAGGACATGCTGAATCACCTGATTGCCCGAAAAGTAAGATTCCGTGTTTCGGAGGGCACGTTAAGCTGTCGGTCCCGGTTACTTTCTACGGATAGTAGTCGTTACATGAGCCATGTCAGAGGCCTTTGGCGGCTCTATAACTCTGACACCAGGATTGGTCAGGTTGACCTTCCACTCGATGAAGAAGAATCCCCCCCGCAGGTAACTGCCGCCTGACGCTGCGCGGGCACCGCGCGGCGCCGTCTCTCCTGCGGCTGTCGAAGTCGTCGGGCGTGCTGCTGTCAGCCGACGACACGTGCAAGGACCTTTCGGTGCGCCTGTGGGACCTGCACACCGGTCAGTATGCGGACTTTTGTCGTGTCTTGTCATGTGGGGATACTATGTCTTGTCTTGTCCTTTACATACCATAACATGAGATAGATATTACTTGAGATAGACTTATTATTTTATTTTATCTTATCTTATCCGCTGGTGATTGCCGATAGCACTAATGTGCTTCGGAGGGCACGTAAAATTGTCGGTCCTGGTTGTTTCAGTCGTCAGACCGTGTCGGGGGTCTTGAGGCGGTCTAAAAACTCCGACACCAGGGTTGGCCACTGAGCTACTAGAACTTCCTTACTTACTTTATCCTCTAACTAATCAGCTTTTTCTTCCCCTTTGTATTTTTTCAACCTAAAATAGAAGGTTCTTTCCAATTTATCAATCATTAAGAAGAACATCAACAGAATCTAAAAGAAACTCTGCTAGTTTTTTTTTTCTTACCCCCTACCTTACCTCTTATTTCATCTTCCCACCATTTTATCTTACCTTATCCTACCCTTTCATTATCCTACCCCACGCCTCGACTCTCGTGCTGTAACTGTAACTTATCTTATCTTTCCTCATTCTCAACGACTCGTCGTTTCAAAATCTCGCAACTAAAACAAAACTTTCTAATTCCAGGCAAAATAATAGCAGTTTACACTCCGCCAGAGAGAATAACATCTTGCGAAGTGCTACTCGGCGGGTCTGTACTGGCCTTAGCGCTTGAAAACTACAAGGAGGTAGTATGCGTCAAACTCTATGGGCCGACCATAGAGTCTGTGGCCAGCGGGCGCGACTGTGAGCTAGACGACCGGGAGTACGGCGACGAGACTTTATTAGGGAAGACTTTTGACGTGAAGGGACAGGAGAACTCATAGCACGGGCACAATTAATTACCCTAGAGGGAAATTACCCTGGAGGTGGGTAATATTACTGTAATTGAGGGGGAATTGATGTATATTGGGTAATTTTACCCTTATTTAATGGGAATTTAACTCATATTAGGTAATATTACCCAGATTTTGGGGAAATTGAGAAATGTTATTCTGTAAAATGTTGCCCTCTTTTTCGGGAAATATTACCCTATTTCTAGGGTTAAATTAAAAGAACACGGGGTGAATTAAGTCACTTTTTCCTTCGTTTAAGTATCGATGCTTCCTTAACGTGTAGGTTTTTCAAAATTCTTGGTAGTTCAGTACAATACGGAGTTATCTTTTAGTGAACGCTAAGTGTCGACTCGCCAAGAGTTTTGGAGTATAGTTTACTTATTTTGTTGTTTTATTGTGTATATAATACTTATATATATTTTATAAGTAATCCTTCACAGCCATAAGTAGGTAAGGACTTGCAGCCATAATGGGAATATAGGAGCAAAAATATGGCAATACTAAGGAACATGATAATGTTTATTAATAAATGACAAAAAGTTCCAAAATTAAGTACTTTTTTAGCCTTGCTGGACTCACGGCAGTGTGTCAGCCAAGTCAAGCAAGTCCATTGTTATTTTCTCCTAAAAATATCGACACTTTCTTTGTCCTAGCAATGTAATGCCAATGTACACACTTTTTATTCTAAATGTTGCCAATTGCTTAAATTCCGCAGTAAGTAGGAAGTCAAATGGTCATAACGGATTATTTTACCATATATAAATGGCAATGTTGTATTATTGACATGTCAAAATGTTCTCACTTTTGCTTTTGAAAATATCTCAACGGCCAACTTAAGTTGATACACGCGGCAAACATCTTCAGTCAGGCAGTAGGCTAGACTATTTTTCAAATTGTCAACGCTATAAATAAGCGTTCTATTGGACTATCACTAAAATAAGCAATTTCGAAGTGGCTTAACTATCGCCCGGAGACGCGAAATGGAGACAAAAAATATAATAAAAAGTATAAAAAAACAATTAATGTTTTGATCTATTACGCTTATTAATTACATTATTATAATATTAATTGTAACTTATTTAGTGATTCTTTACCTGTAACGTTGATGTTAGATGTAATTTTGTGGTGAATTTAGATTGTAAGTGAACAAAAACGTCAAAATAATTGTTAAAATGGTGAATTGGACGTATTCCATTTAACAAGACCTTGTTTTACTGGGTTTTTGTGATGTTACGCCGGCTTGGGAGGGACGGGGGTCTCGAAAGACGGCACCTAGCGCCGTACTCAGAAACGTCCGTTAAATCGATACTTAACTAATTGACGTTATTTTTCATACATAACATGTCAAAATCACTCATTCTCATTCACTCTATTATGGTAGCATTTGACGTCTCTAACTAGGACTATGTCATTTTCACCTATAGCCGAAATATATACTGATCTTACCTTCTTATTGGTAAGTCAATGTATTCCACAGACAACCTCTCAAGCCGGTGTAATAGTTTTAATCCTAATTTCCCCTAAACGTGCCTACTAAATTTTCAACTGCCATTTTCCTAACTTCTAAATTTGAGCGTCTACAGTAGTTGATTTATAAATAAAACTTTTTAAACATTTATTTTCAAATATTTGAAGTAATAGCGTAGCACGAGGTTTTTAGCACAATTTTATTAATATTATTAACGTGTGGGTGTTTTTATTTATTTTCACTAATTTTTTGTTTTCGTACTTAGTGCCTAGTTATGCACGAAGGATTTAAGCACAATTACCATAAAAGATACAGGCAATACCAACTAATACGAATAAAATTATGGGTTTTTAAATTAAGATTTGCATTATGACGATCAAGTATGATTATGATTGGGGCTAATCATAACTCTGAATCCACCACTGGCACAATAAAAAAAAATCGATTAAATCCTATTTTAAATGACACATGACGTTTTGATTCGAAAACATGGCGAAAAGAGTTCCTTGTAGACATCGGAAGCCATAGAGGTTTGACGCAACGTGTTCAAATAAATAAATAAAGACACCCTCAATGTCCTAACGTGAGCTGGTAAAGCTTATTACGACCAAAGCAATCTACATTAAGCGTAGTCTAGCTGTAATCTTTTCTATATTCCGAGATAAATAGTCGTTTCGTAATTGTAAACTATAAATACCGTGTTATAAATGACATTGAAGTATGTATGTAAGGGGAATTATTGACCTCTTTCAATGTATGAGATAACCAGGCCACGCCCATTTTTATGTCCCTTACGCGGACCCTGATTATTTTGGCACCATATTTTTTAAGTCATCTGTATTCTTATTTTCGTTTTTGGGGTAACAGAATACTTACCATAGTATATACTTACCTAATTTTTTCTATACTTATAGTAGGTACATATACTATTTTCCCAATGTATTTATTATTATTCGAAAAGGTTTCTAGATCCAAACGACTATTTATCTCAAACTTACTGTAATTATAATGAAACGGGAGCTGAATCTTAACCTTAATCTTAATTGATAACTTCTTCGCCATTTTAAAATGTTTAAAAAAATAAAGGTTCATAGTTAGTTTTTTTTTAAGAATTCCGTAGAATGTTATTTAAAGTATACCACTCTCTTAGTTTTTATTTCGTTTATGATTTTCGTCCCGTTCGCCGTCCGATTACCATTGACATTCTTTTTTGAGTTACCGCTTATTTCATAGACGATCTAACGTAAACACTATTTTAAAGTGTTTTGTCCCCTTTAGTCTTTGGCAAATAGCGTATGTCGGAAAGGGACAAACTATTTGATAACTAAAGTGCTGGTTAAAAACGTATATGAATAAAGCCCATATTATCTATCAATAAGTACTTATAGATACTCGTTAAAACTTAATCTTTACTTAAACGTAAACTTCGGTTCGTCACGTTTTTATTTTATTTACGTTTACAAAATGTTTGACATGTATTTTTATCTTTATAAAATGGCTGATTTAAAGATCAAATGCAGTATTTCTGACTGGAAATTTGATCTAGTCATGATTCTGTCCATAAATTCATTTAATTGTTGGTTGTTTCAATATATTTATTTGATTTTGTTGTGCAAACAAATCTATTTTAGTTATAGTAACACTTGCTCAATATTTTAATGTTCTACGGAATTCGTTATTCATTTTGTTTGTTTTACTAATAGCTATATAGAGGCATTTATTTTTTACCATTGTTTATTACGCCGTAATGTCCCAATATACAAACTGTTGGGATTTTAAGAGTTAATGTGTTAATGTTTTTAATATTAATTAAGTCAAGCGAAAGGTTTACAAATAAATTAATTTAAAGTTGGAAATGGAGAAAATGTGAATACTTGTACTGGCAGCTAACAACGCTAGTTGGGGTGCGGTTATAAAATGGCGCGATGTGATTAAATTATGAACGTCATTTCAGTCACAGAATTACCTTTTTGAAACTTAAATGTATGATGGCTAATTATAATAATATCCGCGAAATATATTGTGAATAAATCCATCATTAGCACAATAATTTATCTTAGCAAATTTTACCCGGATTAGGGCTGTGTAGATATTTTACACTATGTACTATATCGTATACACAAAATAAGCAAATAATGTTTTTCTAATTGCGGGTACCTACAGTTAAATGGCTAACTTGAGTTTCAAACTGACATTTCGCTTCGACTCTATGGTTATAGCGAGCGACATCTAGCGACCAATAGCATAAACTTTCCAACTTTAAATACAATTTTACATCAACAAAATATAATTTATTATTAATATTAGCATTATTAGTAGTGGAATCGTACAGGCTGGCCCTGTCTTCTGATATTCTAATATATTTAGTTTTAGTAACGATCGTCATGCGTAGATCAATTTGAAAATTTAACATATTAAGTGAAATAATTATAAAGATTGGAGAGGTGTAATCAATTGAATTGTTAAATTATTTATGTAATATGGTGAGTTACAATATTACTTGATGTCCTGATTAAAATTATTGGAAAAATATACTTACTGATGTTTTATTTTAAACCTTTTCACAAGGATTTTTCAACGTTTATTTTCAGAGTTGTTACACAAAATGTGAAAGACTTATATCCCGTATGTTTTATCCCGGATTCTTTACCACATTAAATCTTGATTGTGTATAAACTTGCACAACACGCAATAATTTATCCTGAATTTCCCACTTGAAATTTTGATTGTGTATATTCTCGCGGGAGACACGCAATGTTTTATCCCGATTTTCCTACTATGTAATCTTGATTACCCGAAGCGAAGCGAGGGCGAGTCGCTAGTTCTAACAAAGGATGTTAATAGTAGTAACTATTCCGTAGTTCTGAATTCCAGATATTTTTTGTAAACAAAGTACTTAATGTCAAGATTTGTCACTGTCAATGTAGGAGATCAGATGTGTCGAACCTTCGGGTAATTTCATTTAAAAATAATAATATTATTATTATAAAAAAAAGTATAAATATTTTTGTATGAACTGTTAAGGCTTGTTTTTATTATTTACTACAACAAGAAAACATAATTATTTTATTCGAAATTAGGACATTACATACATTTATTCACTATCCGAAGAGATATTCAGGTAAGGTTCTGCATCTGATTAATTCACATTTTATAATAAAACTATCAGTAAATTAAAAAGAAAAAGATTTAAAAAATGAGTTTTTCACGATTTTCAGCAAAACGGCAAGTTTTATTTATCATACTATTTTTCCCACGAGCCACTCTTTTTGAGATATAACGATTCAAAAAGTTGTAAAAGTTGTAATGGTCAATTATGACCAACGTGTGCTTATTAATGCACACGTTTCCACGCCACCTATGAGGTAGTGTACTTAGCGCTTTTTTTGGAGTCCGAAATACGAACCACGAGTAAAATAAAATGGCGACTCTAAAAAATGTTCTGAGTCTCTGTAGTGTTCCAAGTATACATAAATAAACTACACAAAAAAAGCTTTTGATAATTTTAATTTTCTTCAGAATAACAATCATATAAAAGTCAATATTGCTTATTATTTATGCAATATTGACTTTATATCTATCTAGCTATCTATCCCCTTATTTATAAGATAAATAAATACCGTGAAATCGTCAAATTAACAACTGCACGATTTTCGTGCAGGTTTTGTGCACTGGTATCACATTTGTTTACAATAATATCTGGAATTCAGAAATACATTATAGTAAGGACAATAATCTTAAGTTTAAAAATTCAATAAAACAACCAGTATGATTTCTTCATAATTTATAACATTATTCACAGCAAAATAAAAATAATACTACTCTATGGGTGCCATTGCTCAGCAGGACTGGAACAGGCCCTTGGAACGCATCTCTTCGAATTCCTTCTCAGCATCGTAGTTCCTGGAATAAGAATTGAAACTGTTAGGAATACATTTATTTCTAGTTTTATTCCTAATTAAGTTATTGGGGGGTTGAAAATTGTCTGAACTTCTACGAAAAACGGTATGGTACAGTCCTGCCACTAACTGATGTCTAAGGGGATGATTTTGTAGCATGTAAGAGTATGTATTCGTGAAGATCAACAAAACTTGCATACTTTTTTATCCCAAAGAAATCATGATCAATTGAAGCAAATCACAGGAGGGTTGCTAGTTTTAATCTAAAATAAATCTGGTTTCTCGCTTGAGTCAGTGAGGACTATGCTTTGATGATATAAGCACATAATCCTAAACTAAGTTCAAGGCATTTGTTCAAGTATACCACTATATACTAACTGTATACCTTCTAACTCTAGCTAAATCCAACTACACCTCACCTGTAAAACTCGGCATATCGCTTCTTGCGTTCGGTACCAATAAGCTGTTTGAAGGCTACCCCAGAGATGCCAGCGAGGACGAGCGAGACAATGATGTTACGCTTGATGGCACTGTCGAGGAGACCTCGCATCTGGGGCTTGGCGATCGTGGATACTGCCTTGTCTGCCATCTGGAAATTGGTAAGATAGGAATAAAATATTGGCGGGTATAAATAGGTATGATAGGTTGACCAAAATGAATGTTTGTCCTGTACTATACTGCATTTAAAACTTTGACAAATAACTGGGCTTTAATTAAATTCTTAATAATATTTTTAATGATAAGCTAACATGAATAAGTATTATTTATTATTTATTTATTTATTTATAAGGTGAATTGTGGCTTTTTGGAATAAATCTCATATTATGCTTGCGTACTGTAAACAAATGCTCGGATTAATAAATTAAATTTAAGAAAAACAAAGAACAATCAATAGCGAATAGCAACAGGAATGTCTATCTTTGAAGTTTCCATTTAATAGTTTTTAACTTGATGTTGACATGTCAAAAATATAACCCCAAATAACCAAAAATGGAAATAGTTATGCCTGGATTCCAAGAAGATATAGATAATTTTAATAAACTGTAAAACTTTCCATGATTAAAGGTTCATCTTTTATTTCCTTAACAATTTTCCTAATTTCTAGGGAAGACTTGACTTGAAGTACCTGGGCTTACATAACTTTAGATTTTTTTATAAAATCATCCAATACTTTCAACTGAAGATTGATCATAAGCTTTGGGATAATTAAAGAAAGAAATACCATGAATTAGATCAAATAAACTTACATTTTTATTTAATTTTACACACAAAATTAAGATAGGCACGGACTCACAAGTAAAAATACTAATGTAGTTCGTTTTCAGTTACATTACCGATAAGGTCAAAACGTAATCTAATGACTGTGATTGGTCAATTTCGGATAACTCGGTTGACTACAACCAATGATAAGACGTTAATGGTGGAGAGTTCTCAGTTACATAAAACATTTTATAAATCGATCGATACATTACAATGCGTTTCAATTCAAGCAGAAACTAATTAAATTCTAATAAGAATTCTTCAATTTATATGATACAATTTAACTTTTTCATTCGAATCATAATTTTTATTTCGTACTAAATGTCATACATTATACCAAAATTAACAATAACGACATTTCCGTTTGACACAAGTGGAATAAACCGGAATACCCCCAAGATGAAATCGTACCAAAAATATCTTATTTCATTTGATATTATTGCTAAGACTAGTACTCAGTGATAAAGTTTATAGTTGAATCGCTAATTGCAAAAAGGGCACATGGTGAACATTTTGACGAAATCACTTTTTTTGCATTTTCGAACGTATCATAACTTTAGGCATAATTTCTGTAAAAAGGGCACACGAGCAGCTAGCCAGTATAGAAATATTAAACGCAGAGATAAGTAGTTCGCTGCATAAAAGGCACATGGTCGTGAGCATGTGCCCTTTTTACAAAAATTGGTATGGCAACACTGACCAAAATTGGTACCCTAAGTTTTATTATAAAAATAAAAAATCTGAAGCTCGAGGTAATTCATCCTCGATTCCATTCACTATATCAAATTACCACTATTTCGAATTTAATGACAAGCACCCAAAAGTAGTAAAAACTAAAGAATTCATTGGTGGCCTAGTCTCACATTATTTTCATTTGAGAAAACCTGCCACAATTCCATTGAACTTGCCATCAGAAAAACTTTATCAGAATAAAATACCTTTGTTACAATGTAAAATGGCAGATTTAAAAAAACTTAAGCCTTACATTCCTTCAATATATAACACTTTTTGGAATGCACTTTATGAATGGCCAACTGAAAATCGTACGGAAAGGGACAGTAGAGTGCATAATAATTAATTTCTATACTCAATCTTATGTAAGCTTACAGATTAGTTTAAATAGTGATGTATGTTTTCAGAAATGAACATTATTTTAAATATTAGTTGTTTTATTTTTTATTAAATTTTGTATGACATTATAATGTTTTATTGCAGAAAGGACTCATGTCCCATGTTAATAGCAAAAACGGCTCATGTCCATGTCTTTTTAATGCAATTTAAAAGGAATCTTTATTAATTTGAAAAATCACTTTATCGATTTTCATAGAAAATATCAATATAAATGTCTCTAAAAAATAAAATATGTTTTATTTTAATTAATTATAAAGTTAAACAGTTTTTTGTCTTTCCTGAACATTTTACAAGTGTGGACATGTGCCCTTTTTGCAATTGGTGATTCAGTTATATTATAAATATGAAGGTACTTCACTACATAGTATAAAATAAAGTCGTCTCTGTTTCGTGTCTGTTTGTCTGTATGCTTAAATCTTTAAAATTTCGCAACGGATTTTGATGCGGTTTTTTGTAATAGGTAGAGTGATTCAAGAGGAAGGTTTTTATGTAAAAAAATTCCCGAAATTCCCACGGGAACGGGCACAACGCGGGTAAAACCGCGGGGCGCTGCTAGTTATTTATAAAAACGAAGAATATCATGATAATGTAAGTAGATAACTGAGGTAGTTAAATTCAGTACACAATTAAAACCACAAAATATTTTTATTCATTTATTAATAAACTAACTTTACAAATTTAATAATAGCGAACAATAATATTCCTTATTTCTTTTCATTCATTATAATATGATAATAATTCACCATGACTCATCGTACTTTATGCATATAATTATATGATTTAAAAAATAATCTAGAAACAGTGAAAGCAACTTATAAAGAAAAATAATGCACAATAAAATGTGATAGTAAGAAACATCAAATTCAAAATATACGGAATTGCAATGGTAGAGCCGGTTGCGGAGTGGAGGCGGCAGGGGCCCGCGCCGCCCACCGCCATAGCGAATTACAAGACTCCTTCCATTTATTGTATCAATTAATCTTTCTGTGTTCGGCCATCTATTTACAAGTTATATAATGTTTACATACCAAAACTATACGCTATTTTCGTGTTGTGTAACCCCTATTTCTATATTTATAGTGTTTTCTTTATTTATTATTTTAAAAACTATTTGTATTCCTCTGTTTATATATAAACGTATCATATAGATTTTTACGGCATAAATTACTAACATTAGTTGAGAATAAAAACAAAACAAAATAAACTAAATTGATAGCTCTATACACCCCAATATACACACCTACTCGTTTTTTGAGAAGTTCGTTCTCTATACCAATTTTACATATTTATTATAAGGCTTTGCATGTCCACAACTCGGCGGCGCGGCGGCGGCGCGCGCTGCGACCCCACCAAACAATCTATGTACAATACAACACTATACCAAACGAAATGTTCCGAACAAACAATACACTTACAAAATAAACATTATATCATACAAAACATTTACAGAGATTGTACATCGGCGTCTACCGATTTCATATTAAACTAATAATTTAAAAAATAAAACGAATTAAAAACTCTTTTGTTTAATATTTGTTTTGTAACGAGGATCCCTTTGACTGACTCTCGACTACGCACTAACCACGGCACATGTATTTATTTAGGGCACTATTCATCAGGCAATCACCGAGTGTAGGGCTCGCGCCAGCTTCACGGGCTGTCTACCCGTCAATCTGGAGCGAGCCGTACTCAATATAAAATATACATCTATAGTATAAACTACGAACTAGCACTGCATGTATTGTAGCTATGTTATCAGTTATCACTGTGTTTGAATACTAGTTAAATTGGTTGGGAATAAACTGTGAAACACATTAACCTTTTTTTAAATTTTGAGTAACGCCGACTGAAGTAATAATAATTTAATCAAAGTCAGTAATTTAATTTGATTTATAAAAATGTTAAACTATAGATAAAACCTAAGAAGTCCATTTGATTTAGAAAGTTAATTGTCTGTGGTAACATTAGCCTAATTTAAAAATAAGAATCAGTATTTTATACATATTTTATAAATTCAATCGGCGTAACCCAAATTCAATAATAACAATAAACATTTTATTATAGAAATCAGGCGATATTATTAATATATCTATTTAAAGTAGTAAGATCAATATATACATATAACATTTACTTTAAAAAACAAATTGATTCAAAAATATATTACATCAATTATGAAATTGGCAACACCGAAATCAAACTTAAAGAAACGATAATTTTAAAAAAGTTACCGAATCTCTAGACATGGCAATAAAGGCTTCAAAAAAGTTTGAATATCATAAGCTCAGTTTGGGTCTAATTAACCGTGTGTGAATTTGTCTAGGTATATTTATAGCCTCAAACATCCGAAGTTGTTGTTAGATAATGCTGTAATTCTCTTTATTTATCTGCTTACAATAATGGAATTATACAATAAGGTTTATTAACAGCATTTTAGTTATAAAATGGTTTGTCCCTTTCCGACATACGCTATTACCCAAAGAGCAAAAGAGACAAAACACTTCATAACAGTGTTTAGTTAAGAATCGTTTATGAATAAGCCGTTAAGTGTTTAATTTACGCGCTGCAGTTTTTTTAATTACTTTAACCAACTTCAATAAAGAGGTTCTCAATTTCTGTCTGTTCGGCATAATCGAATTCATATAAAATATCACCTGATTTCTACAAACATACTGCTAAAACGTCTAAGCTAGTAAAAGTGATAAAAAGCTGTCCAAAAATTGTGTAACTTGTAAAAATGTTAGAATGCTCACATCCAATAATTATTGCTTTGGATATCCCTCTCACTAGTTACCGCCAATTATTATCACGCTATGCGCTTTCCCGCCTTTTGTCGAGATAGTTCAAACAATTTTATTAAATAGGTGTCGCTTACACTGTTCGTCAAAGTTATGCCTGGCTGAGGAAGCGGAAGCTCTGCACAGTTCAATTACCCAACCACAATGTGTTACGAAGAAATGTTGATGACTTCACAAACAATTTTAATGCGTTCTGATTCGTCAATTGAACCCCGCACAGCTCCACTTCACTTATATGGAGACACACACTTAGGTTGCGAGGGGATTTATATATATATCCATGGACCGTAGTTTCTTAGCAACCCATTCAATTAATTATTTAAATCACTAAACTATTCCCCTCTAGAGAACGATTTGTCTATGATGTTAATTCGGCCATGTTTGTTTAATGAAATCCAGTCATAGAGAAATAGCAAATCTCAAAAAATAAGTGTTGTTTATTATATTCTAACTTTAAAAAGTTAATGTCTAACTTAGCATCAAAAAATTGCCATTAATGTCCCATGCTAGATCAAGACCTCTCATCTCATTGAAGATCAGTACAGTGTTAATCTGCTTAAACATTGACGAATAGTGTAGAGACCCTCTTATTGTCCATACTTTAGTAATAGACAAAAAATTGTATGATATATCGACAAAACTGCCTTTTTTAAAATGGTGTCGATTTTGATTGGCCGACAAGTAAATATATTTCTTTAACTACTATGACATATTGAAGTAACATCACATATTATTGGTGTTTCGATAAACGTTTCAAATGTATTAAGAATAGTAAACAATTAAAAAAAACATTTAATGTATGTATCTGCAAAAATAATATCCAAAAAATATGTTGATTTATAATTTATAAACATGAGTGTTTTTTTTTAAATAGGACTAGTCGATAAATTATGCTTTGTCTATGGGCAATAAAGATTTGATATTTTGATTCCAATCGGCCAATCAAAACCAATGTTTACAAAACCATTTTATTTACTTTTTTAAAGGCGTAATGTTGCCATCACAAACAAAAAAATATAGATTCATTTGCTTTTAAATTAATTTCAAAATGAATAGATTCTATTACATTTTTGAAATTGATAAAAAAAAATTGATTGTAATCTTATTTTACAGTAATGTATAAAAATAATGTCAAAATTCAAAATAGGAATAACTTTCCCGTAATTTTATTTCATAAAATATATAATTATGTCGTGTGAGGCAACATAACACACTCGCTCGCTTCAATCAGTAAACAATTCATAAATACATCTAAAAACGTGAGTGCGGTGTTAAAACAATCGTGTCCACAAACTATCCTAAAATTCATTCAAAAGAAAAACGATATTTACACAAATACAGTGAGAAATTAACATCTAATAAATAATTTAAGGTATAATTTAATTCACTGGTTTTAGTCAAGAGCGGGGGGTAAGATAACCGAATCGGACGTGGTCGGGGCGTCAAACAAACGTGTGGAGATATAACTGGAAGCCCAACAGATGATCAGTATTGTTCAGTCGCATTTATTATCAACATTTACTAAGAAAAGATTCACATTTATTATTCATCTTTAATTACAATTATTGGTCGTGATTTTTATACTCTTATAATATTTAA
Organism: Cyclophora albipunctata; assembly: GCA_963082685.1. Classification (NCBI taxonomy): domain Eukaryota; kingdom Metazoa; phylum Arthropoda; class Insecta; order Lepidoptera; family Geometridae; genus Cyclophora; species Cyclophora albipunctata. The sequence goes on along the minus strand of OY720138.1, from coordinate 3,314,372 downwards.
AAACGCTAATAGCGATCGCACGCGGACGACAAAACGGCGTGCGTAAACATCTCTATACATTTAAATTGTTAAAATATAATTTATTATATATTCCGAGTTATAAATAGTGGCGACGCTCTGTCGGCCGCGCGATATCTACACAACACAGACGCAGTCGTACGCGGACAACGTTACGTGCAAAAACGTATGAAAATATTTTATTTATTTTGTTTTAACTATGCGATTATATTTACACATCACGGATTATGCTATAACAATGTGCCTAGAGTGCTTTGTACAATATACACATCCTATACACTAACAACTAAGGCTCGCGACGGGTCGCATTACTTTAATCTTTAGAAAATAACTTACGCTTACAAAGAATAGTGTTTCATAGTGAATGGTAACATTTGTTCACTAAATAAAGTATTCACTTCAGTGCTCAGTTCTTACGACTCGATGCTCGGGTTGGATGCAACAATTTATTGTTAAAATGTAATTTAAAAAATGTACGGACAATTTTATCGAGATTCAAATCGACTAACTGTTGTATCAGAGAGGGTGATAGTGATTTAATAACCAAGTGGTAATCCGAATACCCGGGTGGATAGTGTTGTGTTGTTGCCAGTGCGGGGCAGTGGGTGCGGGTCAGTCGAGCGGGAAGAGCGGCGTGAGTGCGGCGCGCGGGGTCTCCGCGCCGCGCCGCCGTCACTTGCCCTCGCGCGAGCCGCGCCGCCGCCGCGCCGCGCCCGCGCCCGCCTCGCCAACTGCAACACACACACATCGTGAGCATCACGCACGCACGCACGCACGCACGCACGCACGGAGCGGGCAGCGAGCTAGTTGCGGTCAGTACCTGCACTCCTCGTTTTCCGGCGGACGGGCGGCGCGGTGAGCGGCGGCTGCGGCGGCTGCGGAGGCACGGGCGGCGCGGGCCCATGAGGCGCGGGCGGCGGCGGCGCGGGCGGCGCGGGGTGGCGGCCCGAGCGCCGCGTGCCCACGCCCTCGCCCTTGGCGACAGGGACGGGCTTGCCCGGCGGCCGCGCGCCCTTGCTCTTGCCGCGCACCTTGCAGATGAGCGGCTCGTCGCTGTCACTGTCGCTGTCCTTCTTGGTCTTGGGCTGCTGCGGCGCCGCGGTCTGCGGCTTGGCGGCGGCGGGGTCGGCGCGGCGCGGTTTTTTCTTGGGGCGCGCGGGCGAGGCGTCCGTGCCGTCCGCGCTGACGGCGGACGCGGCCGAGCTGTCGGACTCGCGCCGCTTGCGCTTGGCGGGCGGCGGCGGCGGCTTGGGCGGCGCTGCGACGCGCGGCGACAGCTTGTCGTCGGGCGGCGGCTCCTTGGCGCCGGGGCTGAGGCGCGGCGTCTTGGCGCCGTCGGCCGGACTGTTCATCTTGCTGCTGGAGCGAGTGCGCACGGAGGTGCGCGCGACGCGCTCCAGCGCCGAGGGCGAAGGCGACTCGGGCCGCTTGCCGCAGTCGGACGGGATCTCGATGAGCAGCTGCTCGAGCAGCAGCTTGTCGGGGAATTCCGCCTTGAGCTGCAGCCGGTCGAGCGGCGGCGGCGCGGGCGACGTGGATGCGTTCTCAGTGCCGTTCTCGGGCGGCGGCGCGGGCGGCGGCGGCTTGTCCTGCGCCGAGTACGTGTGCTTGGGCGGGTCGCGGCGGCTGGGCGGCGGGTCGGCGGGCGCGGGCGGGCGGCGCGGCGCGTCGTCTCCGTTGCGGTGGTCGGCGTGCATCTTGGCCAGCTCGGCCTCGATGTCGCCGAGGTGGTCGAGCTCGGGCTCGTAGCGGTCGAGGCGCGCCGGCTCCAGCACGCCGATGATGCGCTGCACGCTGGTGGGCGAGGTGGAGCGCGGCATGTCGAGGCGGTCCTTGCGCGCGGGCCCGGGCGGCGACTGCGACGCCTGGTTGGGCGACTTCTCGGAGAGCGCGTCCATGGACTCGATGCCCGAGTCCTCGCCCTGCGCGTGCGAGGCGGGCGAGCGCGCGCCGAACTTGTCGGGCTCGCGCGCGGCGCCGGCGCCCGCCGCCCCCGCCCCCGCGCCCGCCGCCCCCGCCGCCCCCGCCGCCCCCGCGGCGCGCTCGGCCACCAGCTTGCAGTAGGACTTGTCCTTGGGCCGGTCCTTGCGCCGCGGCGACGCGCTACCGCCGCCGCCGGCCCGCTGACTAGACGCGGGCGGCGGCGAGTCCGCTATACTCGTCGCTATCGTGCCCACGTTCGTTGACCCCACGGGAGGATCTGAAACACAGCATCAGATTGTCACAAACAGATATCAAAATCAAATTAACCTAATGGTACAGTTTGGGCTTTGTTGTTCCTTAAATATCCCAGTAATAATAAACCTAACAGTATGTATGTGTTGCGATCTTGTTTCGACTCATAACCAGTCAAAACTATTACATATACATGTACTTTTGGAACGAAGTTCCTTATCGCGCGTTGCGAAAGGGGGCTAGACAGAAAAAATGGTAACGAAATTTTTTAGGCCAGAGAGGGACAGACAGAGAAACTTGCGCACGCCAGAGAGAGAGACAGACAGAGAAACATGCGCGAGAGAGACAGACAGAGAAACTTGTGCACGCCAGAGAGAGACAGACACAGAAACATGCGCGGCGCGTATGTTTCTCTGTCTATCTCTCTCTGGCGTGCACATGTTTCTCTGTATGTGTCTCTCTCTTTCTCTCTTATAGAAAGCAAGCTAGATATTTTCGTTTCGTCTTTCTATTTCGCATTGAACAGTGTGGTGTCGCGACGCGGCGACGATTATTTTTGTTGATAATAAATAAACTTCGTTCCATCCGAGTGTCCCTTGACACCTCTCAAGTCTTTTTTCAGATACAATGGACAGAGTGTTAGGTTAAATTAGGTTTAAAAATAATCACGAGTAATTTTACATACGTCAATAGAAATAGAACATATTTAGTTATTTTATAACTACTTTAAACCCGAAAACAGTAGTTTTAACCGGTTTCTTCAGCCAAAACTTGTGTTGGCTGGAAGTGATTTTTTATGGCAAAATTATGTAACAATTGGCATGTTTTTTAGTTCGGTCAATGACGAGTTTTCCCTGGAAAGATATCCGGCATTTCCGATCTGAATTCTAACTCTTTCTTTAAGAGTAAGCAGAAATGAAGAGAGATATTGTATATAATCTCTTTTCATTTTGCTTCGTAAAATAGTTTCGGCCAGGTATTTAAAGATTATATTATTCGTAATTACGAATATGTTTTTACAGTAAAACAAAAGGAAAAAGATATTATTTTTTATACAGCCATTTATACGACACAACCATATATATTACAGCATTATGTAAATTGGCGAAGGGCTTGGATAGAAATCCGAACTCCCGGAAAACTTACCAGTCTTACGTTTTTTTTGGCTTAATTTTTATATTTTTATTAACTTTTTATGATAATGATTTTATGGGAAAGGCCTATGTTCAAGTGTGGACTAAATGTAGTCAGATATGACAATAATTCTTAAAATAAATATAAGTTTAATATGTGTTAATTGTTTAACTGTGAAATGGAAAGATGGTATAAGGATACTTTTTATGAATATGGCATTTGATTTGGTGGATTTTAATGAGTATATTCTCTGTATTAGGTCACCTAGGTTTACAATAATAAACTAGGTGGCCCTTCATTGTTGTGACAGGCTAAGGTGTTTTGGAGGCAAAATTGAATGGTAAATAACAATAAAACTACAACTTTATTAAAAAAGTTTCGGTAAAACTTACTTATTTTATTTATTTCATTATTTAAATTAACTAATAGAATTCACATTTACAAATTTATTTATGCATAAAATAAAATTTATTAAAAATGGCATATTTTTAAGAATAATGTCAATCATTGCCTTAGCCTGTAAAACATTGCCTAGCCTGCCAACATTGTCTTGGCTTGCCAAACATTGTCTTGGCTTGCCAAACATTGCCTTAGCTTGCCAAACATTGCCTGATCCTGCCAATCATTGCCATACCCTGCCATAGCCTGCCATTACCCTAATTGTGATAGGAATGAGTGTGTGTGATATTCACCTGGACAGGAACTATGGCTGATTTTCCTCTTCTTCTCGGACGTCAGTAGACCGTTTGGCGAGGTGACCGCACTGTCAGTGATTGTCCGTTTCAACTTATTGTCCGCATCGGTTTCGGCACTAAGTGTCCACTCTAGACCCTTATGACACTTGAGCAACCTCTCCACCTCACTAGCACCACATTTGTCACTATCACCGTCCAATTGCACCGTCGTCCCGTCCAAGTCCAAACTATCACAATTTGCACCATTGTCCACTTTAGTGGTGGGTAACTTTTTCTTAATCTCGTGGTTGTTGGTCGTTTCTCTGTAGCCCTCGTTCTGGGCGTACTTCCCCTCCTTATCTAACGTGTCGTTCCTCCATTCTTTGTCTCGTTCCTTGTCAGTTTTCCCATCTGTGAGTATTTTCAACTTCTTCTTCATCTTGAGGTCGATAGTCTGGACCTTGTTGTTCAGTTTGTAATCATGCTTGGTGACGATGTGCGCGTTCTTGGATATCGTCTTCATCCTAAACACGACGTTGTTGTCGGTGGCGATCTCGTTGATGGGCTCGCCCTCGCCATAGTGGTTGTTCAGCTTTATGCTCTTCGCGTTCAAATACTCATCAGTCTTGTTTTCGGTACTCTCGCCCGACTTAGATGCTACGGAGTCGTCGGAGTCTCTCCGGTGCGACTTGTCGTCGGACTCTATGGACTTCCTTATTTTGAATTTCTTGAGGTGGAGTTCGCCGGGCGTGAGGTTCTTCTTCTTCTTGGAGTTCTTGATGACGGCGGAGTTACGGCCGCGCAGACTGATATGCAGTGGCGGCACGCGCAGCTCGCCGTCGGGCGTCCTGTCCCCCTTGGGAGACTGGTTGACGAAGCTGACGTCCGCCTTGTAGACGGGCTGCACCACGGGCTCGTTCTTGTCCAGCTTGAGGCGCAGCTTGATGGACTCCTTCTCGCCGGGCGGCGACTTGGGCCCGTCGGCGGGCGGCTGTTTCGCGGGCGCGGGCCGCGGTAAGGCAACTTTGGTACATTTTCCGTCGCGGACGATTTTGTCCTTGAGCGTGGCGGGCTTCTCCTTAGCGCCGGGCGTGCGCGGTTTGCCGCCCTTGCCGGGCGCCTTGTCGTCGCGCTCGCGCTTCACGGGCCGCTTGGCCTTGTCGTCGTCGCGCCGCAGCTCCTCCTCCGGGATGGACTTGGCGATGCCGAACATCTCGACGGAGTCGAGCAGCGGCGGCGGGGCGGGCGCGGACGCGGGCTCGGCCGCCGGCTGCAGGTTGCACTGCGCCACCGTCACCTCGTCCGGCTTGCGGTCGGGCTCCTTGGGCGGCGGCAGGTCGTCGTCCCGCATGAGCGTCTTGATCAGGTACTGCTTGTTCTGCTCCTCGATCTCCTTGGCGGAGGCCTGCGAGCCGACTGTGGCGGTGGTGACGGTGGCGGGCGGCGGCGGCGCGCGCGCCGGCAGCTTGGCGGGCGGCGGCATAGCGGCGGCGTCGGGCGGCGGCGCGGGCGCGGGCGGCGGCGGCGGCGGCGGCATGAAGGCCGCCGCGTCGGGCGGCGCGTCCGGCAGCGGCCCGTTGGCGGAGTAGGCGCCGCCGAGGTCGCGCAGCAGCGCGTCGGGCGGCTCGGCCGCGTGCTGCTCGTGGTCGTACAGGTCCAGGCGCGCGTTGGCGTCCGTCAGCTCCGAGATATCGTCCAGGTCGAGGTCGGCGCCCAGCGTGGGCAGCAGCTGGTCCAGGTCGCACGAGTCGGGCAGGTCGGGCAGCGACATGCCCAGGTCCCGGTACGGCTCGCTCCACTCGCTGGCGCCCGCGCCGCCCACGGGTCGCGACGCCGCTCGCTGTCGCGCTATGTACTGCTGCTGATACCTCTGGAACTCCTACCGATCACGCAACAAACATTAGTTAGTATAACGAAGAGGAACAAATATTATTATAATTTAGATGTTATATATTGTGTCGCTAGTGTACCTGGTAGCTGGACTGCGTCTTCTGGTCCATGGAGGCGGTGTGGGGCGGCAGCAGCGCCTGCAGGTCCTCGTGCGTGACGCGCGGGTGGTGGGTGGGCGGCGCGGCGCGGGGCGGGCGCGGCGCGCGCGTGTAGGGCGGCGGCGGCGGCGGCGCGGGGAACGCTTCGGGGTAGGGCGCGCGCGGGCGCGGCGCGGCGCGGTACGGCGCCGGCGCGGGCGCGGGCGGCGGCGCGCGCGCGGGGAAGGCGCGGCGCACGTACCCGGCGCGCACGCCCCGCGCCGCGCCCGCCGCCGGCCCGCCGGGCCCCGCCGGCCCCTGCACGGGCCCCGGCTGTCCGCCGGGCACGCCGGCCGCGGGCGGCGTCATGCCGGCGCGTATCGCTCCGGGCGCCCGCGCTCGGTATTCAAATGGAGCACGACCTACGGCCAACTCCACCTGGGGACACAAACAATACTATTGACACTTTGTCCCAAAACACATACTTGGATAATTACGTGGTTCGTAATTCAATGACGTGATTCCATAGAAGAGGACGAATCTACGAAATATTTTGATGAGATTGTCCCCGGTAGTAGAGTAGAGTAAAGTTTACAATTGTCGACAACACATTACCTGTTGGTCCTCTAGCCTATCCAGCTTGGCGGGATGCGGCGGCTTGGGCCGGGGCTGCGGCTGCGGCGCGTCGTTCTGCAGCAGGTTGACGAGCAGCGGGGACGACATGGCCACGGTGGGCGGCTGCGGCGAGTCGGGCGGCGCCGGCGCCTGCGCCGCGGGGTAGGGCGGCGGCGGCCCGGGGAACGACGACGTGGACGGCCGCACGAACAGCTCGCCCGCCCCGCCCGCCCCGCCCGCGCCGCCCGCCGCGCCCGCGCCCGCGCCCGCCGCGCGGATACTCGTCGACGGACCCGTTAAACCTGCACAGACCATGTTCGTTACTGATGACTATTTCACTTAACAGCTAGTCTCTTATTGTTGGAGATAGTTCCGATACATGACCTCCAAAATTTTTGTCATATTCATTATTATTAAAATTCTCTACTCTTCATCCCAATTTGACGCTCTTGTGTAAATATTATGCATCGGCCAAATGAAAACCTCAACTAAATTTATAGCATTCTAAAATCCTCGCGATTATGTTACGATTGCCTATGTTTGGGCCTTGGACGTGTGGACGAGAACAGTGGACGAACAAAAGCATGTAAGAGCATACCTAAAGTATTTTCCTTGCGATGTATGACCCGCGCCTGCGTCATGCTGCCGAAGGGGAACTCGCAGCGGTCGGAGGTGGGCGTGGGAATGTTGTGCGGGATCTTGCCGTCCATGGGGCACACGGTGTTGGGCGACTTGAAGTTGTCGCGCGGCGCCGGCGCCGCCTCGGCCGCGGCGCCGCCCGCGCCCTCGCCGCCCTCCAGCAGCCGCCCGATACCGAGCCCGGCCAGCACCTCGCTGCCCGCTTGAGATCTTGATGTACTCGCGTCTGGAATTGTTAAACAACACTCTTTATTAAACTTTTATTGTTGTTTCCTACGGATTCAAGACATTCATCTAAATTCAAAGCAGAGTTATCTGTATTAAGCCATGTTAGACACATTTCTGTGCGAGCGTTTTTAACAGACAACTCTTACTTCTACACTCAATGCACACATATATGTAATACAAACAGTATCCCAAATCATAAATGATAAGCGACGAATACTGACCATCAGTAGCAGTGTTGTCGGTATTAATCCTAAGCTCGGCGCCGTGCTGCAGCCGCAGCGAGACGGCCGCGTCACCGTCCAGCTGCACGGATAGGATGCCGAGCGCGCGCAGCTGCGGCGCGCCCGCCGCCGCCAGCGCGCGCAGCCGCGTCGCCGCCGCGCGCGGCACCGACAGCGTCACGCGCACAGAGTTCCACGGCTCCACCTGGCACATAGACAATTACCTATTATTATTATTACTAGACTCACGTGGATAATATCTAAATAAACTATAAGGGCCATATTCATAAACGCGTATTAGGAATATTTTAGCTATCAAATGGTTTGTCACATTCTGACATACGCAATTTTCTGAAGAGACAAAACACAGTGTAACATTGTTTTAGTTACACCGTGTTGATATAAATAAGGCGGTAGGTGTTCCACAAGCATTTATTTTAAAACTATCCATCTAATATATTATAAAGGTTATTGGAACGAAGTTCCTTATCGCGCGTTGCGAAAGGGGGCTAGACTGAAAAAAAGGTAACGACACTTTTTAGGCCAGAGAGGGACAGACAGAGAAACTTGCGCACACCAGAGAGAGACAGACAAAGAAACTTGCGCACGCCAGAGAGAGACAGACAGAGAGTATTTAAAACACAAGATTAGAGCTTAGTTTGGTCTAATTACCCGTGTGTGAATTTGTCCTCCAAAAATTTATTCATTTATTTATTATGTACATTCATGAAGAAGGTTATGGATCATGGGGTGCTTCTACGGTTAACACAGGTCAAACAAGTTGAAGGTGTTTCATCTATTTCAGGTTCCACATTTTCTTATTACATAAATCTAATGAATGAAACTTCAGTACAAACTACAAGATATTAGTAAACAAACTCACGACGTCATATTACAGAGCTATTAGTATGCGCAATTGCGTAAGTTTTTGTACATTTTAGGATGTATTTAAACTTAGTACTAATTTCCCAACGATGAGGTCATGCTCTGGAGTTGAGAATTGGTAAGTGTCATATAATTTGAAACTAGAGTCGAGTTCTACTTGAGACTGCTAATCCACCAGAGTATTCATTTAGTGTTCAGTCAGAAGGCTGCGTAGTCACTAAGTGCTCAGAATCAGAACATTAAGTGCAACTGAAAACGCGGTTTATCTATGTTAATAAAGCTGAAGAGTTTGTTTTTTGTTTGTTTGAAGCCGATTTGAATAATGCTTTTTTGTAATGGATAGCCCCATTCGACGAGAAGGTTATAGGCTATTTTTCATCCCTACATTCTCACGAGAACGAGCACAACGCAGGTTAAACCACGGGGCGCTGCTAGTATATTTTAGCCGCGAGTTTACCTAGAGTTGTTATTCTACCCGTATTTTAATAGAGTGAGTGTACCTTGTTAACTTTGAGCGTGTGCGGATGGGGCTCGGCGAGCAGCGCGCGGAGGTCGCGCAGCAGCCGCCGCAGCCGCGCCGGGAAGCGCGGGTCGCGCAGGTCGCCCTCGCACGTCACCACCACCCCGCACGAGCCCGCGCTGCCCCCGCACCCCCCGCCGCCCTTGCTCTCTACTAGCCCATCGCTATCCGCTGCCATGCTACTGGGGACAACGAAAACAACTATTACACCTTATTAGCATACAATAAAGCACGATCGTAAGACTGGAAGTATTTCGGTCATTGACCTTTATCTATTTGTTTCAGTCACTCGTACTCAATACTGTTACTGTCTCACTCGCACAATGCGTGGCGGCTGGTGAAACGGAAATACTATTGTAAGCGAGTGATAGAGACAAATAGATCAAGATCAATAAACGAAATTCTTCCTGCTTCAAGACCATACTTTTGTTACAAGAAATAAGCCAGCGATATGCTTACGCTTGGATCATAAAATAGACAGAGGACCCAGAAGATCTACTACTAGATACACACGAAAGAGTAACTACAAACTACCAACAGTACCACATACACACACACACATAGATGCGCGCGTTCTTACAGTTTCGGAAAGGGTCAAACGAAGGCCCAGAGGACGTTTGCTACGAAAAACGTGTATGTGTGTGCGTGCGCATGTATACGTAACCGTCGTAGTTGGCTTTCTGGATGTATTTATTTTGTGGAAAAATGACAACATCTCGAGTTACGTCGTAGACCATACACGAGAGAACATTCTTGAACATTGCTTTTAGCAAATAAAAAGGTATTAGCCTGTAATATTCCACAGGACCTCACATCTCTCATATGTATTTTACTTAGGTACTATCTATACTAATATTATAAAGCTGAAGAGTTTGTTTTGTTTGTTTGTTTGTTTGTTTAAACGCGCTAATCTCAGAAACTACTGAACCGATTTGAATAATTCTTTCACTGTTAGATAGTCTATTTATCGAGGAAGGCATTACATACATTTTATCCCGAAATTCCCACGGGAACGGGCACAACGCTGGTAAAACCGCGGGGCGCTGCTAGTATTAAATAGTCGTTATTCACAAAATGGACACATTTTTGGTAGTACAGTCATTAAGGGTGGAAAAAGTAATAAATATGCCATATTTTATTCCAAACTAGATATTAAAGATGGTACCAGCAGAGTTTCTTGCCCATTCTTCTCTGCTGATGTTCTTCTGAATGGGTGGTATGTTCAAAGGAGCCTCTATGGGGCCAAAACTGATAAAAAATATTTGACTTTGACTTTGAACCATTTTATATCCTATGAAATAAATAAAACAACAATAGAATAAATATAAAATGAAAGTATTAAACCAAAATAGTCAAAGTTATAAATAAAATTGCAATAAATCTAGATTTGAATGGACAATCTGTGATAGTATATTTCATTGGACCATTGTATGTGCAGGATATACTTTGCTATTTCAAATATGTAATAGTATAGTTGCGCCTGCGGTTTTAGTCGCGTGATATTGGATACTAGCAGCGCCCCGCGGTTTTACCCGCGTTGTGCCCGTTCCCGTGGGAATTTCGGGATAAAATGTAGCCTATAGCCTTCCTCGATAAATAGACTATCTAACAGTGAAAGAATTATTCAAATCGGTTCAGTAGTTTCTGAGATTAGCGTGTTTAAACAAACAAACAAACAAACAAAACAAACTCTTCAGCTTTATAATATTAGTATAGATTTTCTTAATTTTATTGCTAGATTCCTACTATTACTTAGTTTTTTCAGTGGACAGGAAAATTCACGATAATATTCTTAATTTTTGCCAGAGAATCCCTTCAGTAGTTTTTGCAACACCTAATGCTATGTTTACGTACCACCAAACATATCCAATGAGTAACAAACATCCATGCATCCATCCATCACAAATTGTAAACAGGAAGTCTTGCTAACATTTTAATTATGAAATAGGAAGTTGGCAGCATTTTTCATAATGGAATATCCTGAGTTACTATGTTGGCAAAACCCAGATAGGTAAACCTATTTATCATATATGTACATTTGTTTTAGACATAATCTATAATTAGTAGTTACTATAACAATATATTAAAGAACACACTAATCTCTTGATACTTTCAGCTACATTTAAATAATAATGTTGGGTTGAATAGCTCCATTCAAGATAAAGGTTATTATAGGCATCTATTTACACCAAAATGTCCCAAAGGAATGGACATAGTATGGGTAAATCACTGGGCCTTTTATCAACATTGAAAACTCTCACTCAATAATCAATCACCATTACGACGGAAAAATAAATAAATATATAATACCTACTTATATTTTTTATCAACACACATATCTCTATATGTAAATGTAAATGTGTATTTGTAAAGGATCTAAATACACCCGGACAAATTCAGATATGGTTGACTAGACCCAAACTAAGCTCTAAGCTTGTAAGTATTAAGGAATCTAATTAACTAATACTACTACATAACACTTCCTGGCAAAACGAAATAAATGTGTCCCATCCCACCAAACCTGAGTAAATAACAATAACTTGCATTCTGGTGGAATCTATCACAGGTGGTCACAGGTGGAACTGTGTGGAACAGATAGTAGTACAATATTGATAAATGACAGCATAAGATTCAGAGATTCTTTATTTACATTAATCTACAACATAAGTGTAGATAAATATTTTTAAAGACTTTATAAACCATGGCTCAGCTGTGACATGACATCAAATTTTCATTTTGTCATCAAATTAGACCATGTCAGAGGCTTTTAGGTGGTCTAAGAACACTGGTTTGACCACTAACCTACTGGAACTAAGTCTATAGCTCTACTGAAGAGGAACCTTTGCGGTTCTCTCTTTTTATTCACGATTAATATACCTATACCTACCTCTCCAGTCAATGCATAAAGTTAATTCTAATAGATCCCACCTAATGACCTACATGAACTTATTCAAATCCTTTCATACATATTTATAATTTCAGTCAATGAATATTTATAACAAAACGTAAAATATATTGATACAGAGTAAAAGAAAACATTATTATAAGTACCTGTCAAAAGATAAAAAAATACATTATAGGTACCTATTAAAGTAAATATACAAAAATGTGCAATTAAATTTATACCTTTAAAAACATCATTTATCTAATAAAATTTTTACAAACTTAAAATTGACTAATAATTATTCTTTTCATACACTGTATGTTTACCTATAAATATTCTACAAAATGTTATAAAAAGATTATGCTGCAGTTGTCCTGCAGTTTCTACCTACAATTGTTTGTTACACAAACATGCAAAAACTACTTAATGGATTTTTCTGTGACTTTACATTAATATACTGGTCATACCGAAATTCCCGCGGGAACGGTTACAATGAGGGTGAGATCGCGAGGCGCCACAAGTAGGTTATACAAGGTAAATCACAGTGAGTAGACAAGCCGCTTTTATTTGAAAAAAGCTCCAAAAGTTTTGAAATATGCCCCAAAACTACAAGTCACAACAGATATTAATATTATTGTTAAAAATGTATTGAAAAAGGTCAAGGATTAGTATAAATAATAACAGACCAGCCTATACTGATAAGATAAATAAAAAATATCAAACTAGTACACCCCGCGCTGTTATACATGAGTACATTATTATACTTTATAATTTTATCTTTGCCCAGCAGTGGGATATGTCGTTTTAATACAATCAAAAGCGAATATATTAATTTCAAATTCCCATGAAGAATATGGACAGGATTATGTCTGTTGCACAAAAAAAACATAAGAGACTTTTCATACACATTGCATTTTAATGGCATATTTTAAATTAAAAAAACTTTCAGTAAATTGGTATTATAACCACTAGGAGGTTATCTTAACGCCATTGCAATTATTGTGAAAATGTTAGGTAATTAATTACTAAAATATAACGTTTCAAAGAATTGTATTACGGTAGAAAATTGAAAAAAAAAAACAAACAATTCAACTTAGAACTTTACATAACATTTGATATTTCTCACCAATCGTAAGTTTCCCACAGCTGGGCAAAAGCATCTTCAAATATAACAGTTTATTATTATTTTTTAAATAGACTAGTTACATAGAGCATATGTGGGGAAAATAATCAAAATAGATATTTTTCAATTTATTAAATACAGGAAGTGTATACAGTAAATAATAAATGAAAAATAAATTATATATTTAAATCAAAATTTATGAACCAAATAACTAACTGAAAATATACATTGACAAACATAACTTGAGGCTACTCAATTGAAAAGTAATAGTAACAGCCCACAATGTATTTTTAGCTTCAGGGCTCACTAAAGTAAAAGTACTGATTATATTAAAACATCAGAAGAATAACAATATTTAAAATTAGGTACATATTAAGGTATTAAATCGGTGCAATTTATCAACGTATATTGTGCCACAAGTGGGCAAAGCTGGGCAAAATATGTCTCTACATAAATTTTCATTCTATCTATTCCTCTTACCTATTTGAAGACAAAATATTATACCCTACACTGTCCCACAGCTGGGGAAAGGTAAAATTTAATACAAAAAAATATTATTTTTTATTAGAAAGGGATTTAAAATGTATATTCAAAGTAAATCCGAAAATATTTTTAATTTTTTAATTTTATTTATTCATAGAGTACCTACATTATAAGACTGACAGTGGCCTATAACATAACAAAACCAAGTAATTACCTCTCACTGAAATATGTACTTACAGTAAAGTTCAAGGTTAAAACCAATCACCAAATAAAAAAAATACAAAACATTCCAAAACTACCAAACCAAAATTACTACTTTAAATTGAAAAACAAATAAAACTTGTAGGAGATTAATTAAAAAAAACATATTTACATATCTACTACCACTCAAAAGAGGTTATGTTGGTGTTATCAAATTTACACTCAAAATTATTGTTTCCAACAAAAATAAGGGAATCATATTAGTAGCTGATCATAAATATAACGCACTCCTTTACGCAAAGTCGGTTAAAAGCCCCGAATGTTATGTAAAATATCAACAGTGTTAAAGAAGAATGTATGGAATGTTATAGTAGAAATAGTTTGAATATCACAAATAACTCAGAATCATTTAGATATTGAATAGGTAAGAGAGAAAAGGCCTTTCCAATTCGTAAGCAGTGGGTGATAACGTAAATATAAGGCCCTGAACACTGTGGAATGACCCAGTGAAACAGTAAGACGACAAAATGTACCGCCGAATAATTGTATGACGCGCCATGTTACACAACCTAAATAATACCCGATTTCGGTCACGGCGGCCGAGGGCATCGTGTAATCTGAGTTTTCAGGCGGCCGCCGTTACCGGTACGTCCTCGGCGACCGCCCAAAGTCCTGTCAACCACATAATGTGTCCATTTTGTGTCCGACATCGCACGTCGAAACACTCGACCAAAATGTAAATAAACTAAAAAAAATCGCACTCACCTCTCATACAATGTCACATTCCGCTCAATTCAACACAAGATCTACTCTCTTGTGTTCCAAACCATCCTGGAATATCAAAGGCAACATTACGGTGCGGCTCGGACGCAAAGCAATATCGGTCTGGCCAGTGTCCACTTTACTCCGAAAACATATGATACACCACTTAGGTCCTCGTTATGATGAAACCTGGAGTTCGTCTGCCGCTTTTTTTAAACTTTTCACATAAGATCACACGACTAGAAACACCACAATAACATCACGAAAAGATTACACTAATTTATATTCCAGTGACGCAAAGCTCATATATCGTGAAGAGCAGCAGCCATTTTGAAATGTACGGGGAGTGCAGTCACAGCATGGAACATTCGCTTATTACAGCTGCTCCGGTCTATCGCCACACTTTACTATTAGTTTTATAGATGAAAGAATTTATGTAGTTGCAACTAACACACTTTTGATTGTAATCCTTCACTCCATTTTCTTGTTGAAACTATTCAAAACAACCTAGGCGACATCCGATAATTCCAGCTTACCCCATTTGCATGACACACATAAAATACTAAAAAAACACTCAAATCACTTGAAAATGTACATAAATTGTATCGCGCCAAATAACTAATAGTTATAGCATCGTATCAGTATATCAATTCACTAGAAAAATCGCTAAACAGATAGGTATTTATTTTACAAATAGTTAATTCTGTACGAACAATAACAACGGGCGCCATTTGCAATTTTCAACTTGACATGCGCATTGACTCGCAGTAGACAAACGTAACGTGACGTAGCTTTGGCCAAGCGTAGATTTGTGCTAATTTTTACATTTTTAATTATTTTTACATATTTTAATAAATAATTAAAAACAGACATCAATTTATTTAATTATTTTGTTGAAATTCAGCGCTGAAAATATATTAATAAAACGATTGGTAAAATTTTATTTTATATTAAGTGGTGAACGCTTTTACAAGGCTACTCCGTATTATTTTCATGCTTCATTGAAGGTAAGCTGTGATTGGCTAAAAGTGTTTTGGTAATATATCTGAGACTTTTAATTGGTTACCGCCTTGAAACGTGCGACACGAATCACTTCCTGTATTTAGTGTCAAATTCAATGAAAAGTAAAATATTTTTTAAAATATAAAACAAAAACGGCTTTTAAAGTTAACTACTAATCTTAAATATTAAATGAAATTTAAATGGATCTAACTAATCTAAGAATTACTTCAAATCCTAATGATTTCTCCTTCAACTGGCAGCCCCATGTTAAGTTAAGATTAGCGGTTTTCTTATATTTTCTTATTTCGTTTGTTTATTAATTTCGTATACAGAACTACCCCCAAAATAAAAATCAATAGGTAATCAAATCTTTTGGCAGGGTGCTACTAAAACGTAGTGATTATTTCCTCTATCGGTGACCCCTTTAAGCACCACATAAAATATTTATATTGTGCCTTAGGTCTCAAAATCTGAACTCTGAAACATATATTGTTTTTTATCACTACCTACTTTTTTCGAATACCTAAAAATATAAGAGTTATTTAAACTAACGTTAATATAACTCGATGTCGAATAAAAAGAAATATAACTGTCCATTTATACGAGAATTAATAGTAATGAACATTTTTAAACCGGCTATTTAACCAAAATTTCCACATTAGGTTTATCTTTCTATACCGCATGTAGAAAATTACTGACGCCAGACGCTCTTTCTTATCTGCTGTTTTTACCTTTCGGTCCGATTGGTGTGGATTGGTACTTAGGGAATAGACAGTAAAGCCTAATTTACATTACGAAACTAGTGGCATGCAACTAGTTTCACCAGTAATTTCACGTGTAAACGTTCAGTTTCACTATGCATGCATTACTTTCGTGAAACTAAATTAGTTTCGTGCCCTGCGCGATTTTTAGGTGAAATTAGTGTCATGCAACTAATTTTATTGTGTAGATGCGACGCGAAACTAGTGTCGCGACAGCATTTCAGAGACAGCAGGAGCAATAGCTATGATATTGACAGGGCCATTATCTCCGCGATACTGATAATTTCACGACATACCTACTATAATTTAAACGAAAGTAGTTTCACATGTGCTGAAATTAGTTTCACGAAACTAGTTTCATCATGCTTGACAATAGTTTCGTAATGTAAATCCCGCTTAAGGTAAACTAAGGTTTTTAGGCAAGGGTTTTGGCTTTTGGCCATGGTTTTGGACTATTTAGTAATCTGTGGTTTTGGCAAAGAAAGATTAAGAGCCTTATCACACTTGCGATTTACAAGCGTATTGAAAGCGAAACGTACGCGCGGCGTATTCGTCGCGTTCCCGTAACCAATTCGCCGCGAAGGCGTCGCGATTACGCCGCGACCGCGTGACGAATACGCCGCGTCTGCGCAGCGAGTTCAAGAGTTCAAGAGTTGAGACATCATGCCGTACATTCGTCATCGAAATTCATTTCTACCCACTTCAGGTGACACTGACAATCTTAAACGCGAGTTTGCACGACTTATATAATTTTGGATCACATTTAACAACTCGTAAAATGTAAGTCTTGACATGCGCAGATAGGAACGAAATTTTTTGGGATTCTTTTTGATTCGTTAACGAAACAGTCGCTCTCTTGCAGTCGATTACTTAAAAATGGATCCTCCCAAACACGCCGTTTTTGATTTTGTTTCCGTATCTTATTTCTTCGAAGCAATAAAGCTAACAGAAGTGTTTCCTCGTCGGAATCCATTATGTAAGTGACTGTCCAAGACTCAGATCACTCTCAGCGATTTACTGACGGCTGCGCAGCGTATTCGTTACGCAAGCGCGGCAAAATCGCGACGCACTCGCGGCGAATTGGTTACGGGTATGCGACGAACACGCCGCGCGTACGCTTCGCTTTCAATACGCTTGTAAATCGCAAGTGTGATAAGGCTGTAAAGAAGGCGATGCTGACAGTTCACAATTCGGAAATGGAACTAGACATTATAGAACTCGATGAGACCCAAAATAGCCCTATTTGAATGTCCTAATTGATATCGTGATTATCGCGTGTTCTTTTCAAGACTAAAAATGCAAAAAATAAATATTTAAACCATTATAATTCAATTCAAAGTGAAAAAAATAACATTATTCCATTTTGTTTCTTTTAAATTCTCCTTGTAGTGATGCTTTAGGAACAGATTGGAATAAACCTTTTCTTGCCATTTCGTCTTCCCATATATCCGGTTCAGCTTTTCTGGAACAAAATAATCATGTTACCTACTAAATTTTTATTTAAAGTTAGCAAACGAGCCTTATATCCAGCTGGTTCATTTTATTTTTTCAATCAACAAAGGCACATCCTCACTATCAAATAAAAAACGGCTTGCTGAACTGAAGTGACTGACTGACGATTTTAATGACAAGTATAAATAAATAAATATAAATAAAAACAATGTCGGTAATCGATTCTAGATTGAAGTACATTTATGTACCTTAGCTTGATTGATTTGCTTGACTGATGCTGTGTATTGGACTGACTGACTGACTGACTAGTGACTGATAAAGATGAAGATTGATCATGACTGTATTTTGGGTTGGGAGATTCTGATTTTGGATTGGAAGTAAAATAAATAAATTATAAAGAGAAAGCTATTCACCACTTCTAGTAATACGTAAACCATGTTAGATCACAAATTGAGAACATAAAGTAATCAGGTGAGTTTATCTTAAAAAGGTGACGAAATAATTAATAAAGCTGAAGGCATTGTTATTACCTACTATTTCATTTTGGTCTAGAACTTTTGTTTAAAATGAATCGATGGTATTAATTCAATGTTAATAATCAGCAATCTATTAAATTAATTTACGTTCTGTATCTAGACTCGATAAACGTTTGTTTAGTACATTTTATTAATGTGTAATTATGATTTAAATGAACGATTACGTTCGAGAGTTTAGCATTTGTTATTGAATTGATTTTGTTTAAGTTAAGTATCACGCTTTTTATTCAATGCCTAGCTTCTTAATTATTACGAATAATGGTGTAACTAAAACAACACACACTTGAATAGTCATTAATTCATACTTGAATAGTGTTGGTGGTCATATAAAAATACTAGCAGCGCCCCCTCGGTTTTACCCGCGTTGAGCCCGTTCCCGTGGGAATTTCGGGAGTTTTTATACATATAAACCTTCCTCTTACATCACTCTATCTATTAAAACCGCGTCAAAATCCGTTCTAAAGATCTAAGCATACATGGGGACAGACAGATATCGGAAAACGACTTTGTTTTTTACTGTGTGGTGATGAAGGGTGATGAGCTTTTCAACTTTTCTTTCAACCTTTCAACTCAAGAGATAGGTTAACATAGAAAGCAGGTCTTATGAAACAGAACAAAATGGAATTAGTATTTTATGTAGGTGACCTCCACTTAAACATACATTATAATTATATTTTATTTACACACAATAATATATTAAAAACCACTTACATACATCACACATTCATATCCCAGTAACATAACATTCATAACACAAATAAATAATTTCTAACCAAATGTAAACAAACAATAATTCGGCAAGCAAACCCGCGCGATATGCGTTGTTCCGAATTTGTGCAAATCTTGCATTTAAGTTAATTGTGGAATGTGAAGCCACGCGGAGGCGCATCGCGCGCGCGCAGTCGATCACAGCGTATGCTACGAGAGACACATACAACTCGTTCTCACGCGCACTCGCGTTTTGCCCACGCGTGAACTGTTCACTTACTACTTTGATTAATTACATGATATGTATTATGTGCTACATTGATCCTGTCTTGCTATCCTTCTAAAAACTAAAATAGTGTGTGTTGTGTGTGGCTAATAAACTTTGGCAATTCATCTTTGTGGTTTAATTCAACCAATATTACCACGCACCGCCCCCCTAAAACTGGTGACCCCGGAACAAACTGAGGAACACGGAAGACAAGGAGCAATTCGCAGCCTGGATGTCGGCGTCGAGTGGTTCAGATACCACCGGTAACGCGGACACGCGTCCACGACGCCACTCCAAAATCAAGATGGCGTCTCCCGTCGTGCCCGCTTTAACAGTTGCAAGTAATCCAGTGAGCATAAGAATACCACCTTTTTGGCCTGAAAAACCAGCAATTTGGTTCGCACAAGTAGAAGGACAGTTTGCAATCATGCGCGTGACAGACGAAGCAGCCAAATTCTACCACATTTTGGTTTCGCTCGACCGTCAGTATGCTGCTGAAATAGAGGACATCCTCACTGGTCCTCCCAATTACCAACGCCTCAAAGAGGAGTTAATCAAAAGGTTGTCTGCGTCGAGAGAAAATAAAGTCAAACAACTTTTGACCTACGAGCAGCTAGGTGATCGCAAGCCGTCACAATTCCTTCGGCATCTTCAACATCTCGCCGGTCCAGATATCCCTCAAGAATTTCTCCAAACAATCTGGACGAGCCGACTACCCGTTTCACTTCAGCCTATCGTTGCGTCACAGCCTACCCTGGGTCTTGACGCACTCGCTGAACTCGCTGACCGCGTCCATGACATCGCAGTGCCATCTCATCAAGTTGCTGCAACCTCAACGGTACCGTCATCATCAATAGCTGTTGAGGAGCTCACACGCCAGGTAGCTCAGCTGACGCGCCAGGTGAGCGCTTTAACTATCCAATCGCGACATCGACCTCGACCCACCGAGCGCCGCAGAGATGCGCAACGCAGCCGATCGACGTCACGACGTTCAGCGTCGAACTACCGCAAGTACCCAGTTTGTTGGTACCACTCACGGCATGGTTCCAAAGCTCGTCGGTGTATCCAGCCGTGCGACTACAACCAGGGAAACGAGAGAGGCAGTCAGTGATGGCGACTGATGATTGCCACAACCCCAGCTCAGGTCGCCTCTTCATCACGGATCGTGGTTCACAGATACAGTTTCTAATAGACACTGGAAGTGACATTTGTGTGTACCCGGTTTCAGCCCTTAAAAGGCAACTTTGTAAATCAACATATCAGCTTAGTGCTGCCAATGGTTCGACTATCGACACTTACGGCTACATGCAATTAAATTTGAATTTGGGTCTGCGGCGTGATTTTCCGTGGCGTTTTGTTGTTGCTGACGTCACAAAAGCAATCATAGGTGTAGATTTCCTTTCTCACTATCGTTTGGTTGTTGATGTTGGCCAACAGAAGCTTATCGATAGTCTAACCAATGTTAGCACTGTAGCTTGTTTAGATTTAAGCGACAATGCTGTTTTAAGTGTTAAGGTAGCTAGTTTTAATGGTGATACTGTGTATCATAAAATTTTGTCTAATTTCCCGGAAATTACACGTCCTTTTGGAACTCCTCAAATCGCAAAACACAATACACAACACCACATTCGCACCACACCAGGTCCACCTGTATCATGTTCTCCTCGCCGTCTCGCGCCTGATAAATTGAAGGTAGCTCGTCAAGAATTTGACGCTATGATTGCTAGCGGTATCGCACGTCCTTCTGACAGCCCTTGGGCATCACCTCTTCATCTCGTGACTAAAAAAGATAATGGGTGGCGTCCATGCGGCGATTACCGCCAATTAAACGCTCGTACTATACCAGATCAGTATCCGATTCGTCATATACAGGATTTTTCGCAAAACCTGTCGGGTTGTACTGTATACTCGAGTATCGATTTAGTGAAAGCATATAATCAGATTAGTGTTAATAGGGCAGATATTCCGAAAACTGCAATAACAACACCCTTCGGATTGTTTGAATTTTTAGTCATGACATTTGGACTTCGTAACGCAAGTAAAACCTTTCAGAGATTTGTTGATGAGCTTACTCGTGGCTTAGACTTTTGCTGGCCTTACCAGGACGATTTTCTTGTGTTCAGCCGCACGCCACGTGAGCACGAAGAACACTTGCGTCAACTTTTTACGCGAATGAGAGAATTCGGTATATTAATCAATCCGGCCAAGTGTGTCTTCGGTGTGTCTAATATTCAATTTCTCGGCTACGAAATCTCTGAAAGCGGCACCAAACCTCTGGACAGCAAGGTAAAGGCAATGTCTGATTTCCCTCTACCAAAAACCGTCCGAGAACTCAGACGATTTTTGGGCATGGTAAATTTTTACAGGCGATTTTTACCCAACGCCGCTCAGATTCAAGCACCCCTGAATGCCTTACTGTCCGGATCGGTTAAGGCATCCGATCCGATTGTTATGACTAAAGAATCATCGCAAGCGTTCGAAAACTGCAAGAAGAGTCTGTGCAATGCAGCACTTTTAGCTCATCCTGATTCGCAAGCTAAATTAGGATTGGCCACTGACGCCTCAGACACGGCGATAGGTGGTGTCCTGCAACAGCTCAAGGATGGAGACTGGCAGCCATTAGCATTTTTCTCTCGCAAGTTAAGCCCGTCACAAACGAAATACTCTCCGTATGACCGTGAGCTCCTTGCCATTTACGAGAGTATAAAATACTTCCGCCATATGCTGGAAGCTACTCACTTCACTATCTATACTGACCACAAACCTCTTTGTTACGCATTCAGTGAACGTAAAAGTAACTGCTCACCACGTCAGTATAGACACCTTAATTTCATCTCGCAGTTCACCACCGATATCGTTTTTATTGCTGGTAAGGACAACGTGGTTGCCGACACACTATCACGCGTCGATGAACTGCAGGTACCAGTTGACCTTGAAGTGATGGCTGAGCTCCAAGGTTCAGATCCAGACCTTGCGGAACACCTCAAAGGTGACACTTCACTTCGCCTTACACAGACGAATATACCTGGGAGTCGTACCGTTCTGTACTGCGACGTCAGTACACCGACACCCAGACCTTTCGTCCCTAAACAACTTCGAATGCAAGTTTACAACAGTCTCCACTCCCTCAGCCACCCCGGTGCAAATGCTACCGCCAAACTCGTTGCACAACGTTTTGTTTGGCCACTGATGCGAAGGGACTGCCGAGAATGGGCTAAGTCATGTTTGGCATGCCAGCGCTCGAAGGTAACGAGACACGTTGCCTCACCTTTAGGTACGCACGATTTACCTTCAGCACGGTTCAAACATGTACATCTAGACCTAATCGGCCCACTACCATCATCCAATAATTATCGGTACTGCCTCACAGCCGTCGATCGCTTTACGCGATGGCCGGAAGCTGTGCCTATTACCGATATTTCCGCGGAAACAGTGGCCAAAACGTTTATTTCCTGTTGGGTGGCACGATATGGTTGTCCTACCGAGATCGTAACCGATCGAGGCGGACAATTCCAATCGGCACTGTTTCAACAGCTTTCTCAGTCCATCGGTTACGATCACCGTAGGACAACGAGTTATCATCCGCAATGCAACGGATTGGTGGAGCGTTTTCACAGGCAACTAAAAGCTGCAATTACCTGTCATGCAGACACCAAGTGGACCGAATCACTTCCACTTGTGTTGCTAGGCATTAGGAGTGCCTTTAAGGAAGACCTCCAGACTTCATCAGCTGAGTTGGTGTATGGTGAACCACTTCGTCTCCCTGGCGAATTCTTCGGTCACGATATTGCGTACTACACCACCGACATCACCGATTTCGCGGCTCGGTTGAAGTCCTTTGCGGAAAATATTCGTCCGGTTCCCTCCCAACACCACTCAAATCGCAGAGCTTTCGTATTCCAAGATCTAGCTACATGCAGTCACGTATTCCTTAGGGAAGAAGTGATGCGTGGCTCATTCCAGCCTGCTTACACTGGTCCATACGAAGTGCTCAAAAGAAGGAGTAAAACATTTATTATTCGCGTTAGGAACAAAGATCTCACAGTAACTATAGACCGCCTTAAGCCAGCCTATATACTAGACGTTCGTGTACCCGTTCCTCGATCCTACACTGCAACTCCAGAACGTGTCCCTGTTCATCCACCGCAGGAAAAGACCGCGCTAACAACTACGCGTTCAGGTCGTACAGTACGGTTCCCTGACTTTTATCGCCCTTAGTCGGTCTCTGGAGGGGGATGATGTAGGTGACCTCCACTTAAACATACATTATAATTATATTTTATTTACACACAATAATATATTAAAAACCACTTACATACATCACACATTCATATCCCAGTAACATAACATTCATAACACAAATAAATAATTTCTAACCAAATGTAAACAAACAATAATTCGGCAAGCAAACCCGCGCGATATGCGTTGTTCCGAATTTGTGCAAATCTTGCATTTAAGTTAATTGTGGAATGTGAAGCCACGCGGAGGCGCATCGCGCGCGCGCAGTCGATCACAGCGTATGCTACGAGAGACACATACAACTCGTTCTCACGCGCACTCGCGTTTTGCCCACGCGTGAACTGTTCACTTACTACTTTGATTAATTACATGATATGTATTATGTGCTACATTGATCCTGTCTTGCTATCCTTCTAAAAACTAAAATAGTGTGTGTTGTGTGTGGCTAATAAACTTTGGCAATTCATCTTTGTGGTTTAATTCAACCAATATTACCACGCACACCCCCTAAATTTTATACCGATTACTGTCACCACACTCACTAATTTCAACATTATTGATTAATACTACAATAAATCACAGATTGAGTAATTTCGATAAATTACATCAGTATAACAGCTCACTTTCATATTTCAGTTGCTTATTTACTACTGTCATTCCCACATATTCAAAGTAATTCGAAGTAGTATCACTTCAATCGCTGATGCTGCATGTTTCGTTAGTACCGACACCAGTGATATGCCATCACTGCCAGTTTTAGCACCAGCCATAATTTCAACCTTTTAATATGTAAACAAAACTTGGACCTACCATATTTCATAATATTATATTGTCACTAATCTATATACTAATATAAAGTGGTATTTGTAATTTTGTTTGTGTGTTCTCTGGAATTATCAGTCCAAATCCAATAATTGTTTTTGTAAAGGATAGCCACATTCAACCGGAAGGTTACAGGCTATATTTCATCCCGAAATTCCCACAGGAATGGTCAGAAGGTGGGTAGAAATGCAGGACGCTGCTAATACTCTATATATGTCGTCAATACCTCCACAGTATACAAAGATTATGTTTGTTTTCAATTATATCTGAACAACATACTAAGGGCATAGTAACTATTTTACATACAGATTGAACTCGTGGTAAGCATTTACTCGGGGACGGGTGACGAAAGTTGAGTAGCATATTCCAACGAAGGCACTAGCCACTAGCGCCTGTGTGATTATGCCGGCTGTTTGCTTCCAGTGCAGACCTCGCATCAGAGGCTTAATCCTGCAGGGAGGTAGCGGAGGTGGAGGGGCACATGTTTGGGGGCAGACGGGGGGCGAGGGCGGAGGGCATGGAGGGCATGGGGGCAGCTCGCACCCACTCATAGCTGTAACATATACTTCTGAAACAAAAAAAAACAAAATTTAAATATAAAATACAAGCAGAGCGCCCCGCGGTTTTACCCGCGTTGTGCCCGTTCTCGTTGGAACTTCGGGATTTTTTAAATAAAGAGGAAGGTTTATACCTTCCTCTTTGTATAAAATATATCCTCCATCTGGGTTAACCACTCAGATATTATATGTATAGTTTATTTTTAGTGACTTCTATGCTCATGAAACGATATTAACTTCCAGCAGTATGGCGCAAAGTTCCCAAGGGTGCAGCCACCGGCGGCGCGAGCACGATGGCGGGCTCCGGTACACCAGCGCGGATAGGGAGGCCAAGGAGGCGCTGTACCACGGCGAGCTGGACGAGGCCCACGCCCGCGCCACGCAGATGGAGAAGACCATGTGCTGGTGGTCCGACTGCACCGCCAACTGGCGGGAGAAATGGAGCAAAGTCCGCAACGAACGCAACAAAGCCAGAGAAGAAGCCAAACAACTCAAAAACAAACTAGATTTACTCAACAAAGAACTGGCCAATTCAAAAGCAGAAAAACATGCACTGGAACAGCAGCTAGGAGATGCAAAGCAAGACAATGAAAAGCTTCTGAGCATAGGGGAGAGCAGGATACTCACGGCAGACTTGAGTAGCGAGGATGGCGTCGAGTTGAGGAGGAAGAATCTGGTATCCCCCAACGAGCCGTCGGCCAGGCAGCGCGCCTCTCTCGACTCCCATAAGTTCTCCAACGTGGACAATGTCCTCGCAAACAAACTAGGAGAACTTAGACTAAGGCTCGACGAAACATGCAAGAGTTTGCAAAACGAAAAGGACCAAAAAGCGTTTCTACTTTCTAAGATAGAAACTTTGAGTGCACAGCTTCATAACACAAAGATGGAGATCACGCATAGCGACAGAACTCTGGGGTCCACAGACTCGAGTCACAGCGAAGTAGAAAGACTACAAAACGAATTACAAGACGAAATAGCGGCAAAACAAGTACTTACTGGAAGAAAAAATAGCAGAATTAAAAATGGAAATTGAGAGACTCAAATCTGAGAACAACGTCCAGTGGAGTAAGAGAGAACTTTTAGAGACTGAAAACATTGCCATATTGAGGGAAAACAAAAAGTTGTACAGCCAAGTGTGCGAGCTGAGAGAACAGATCCACAAGTTGAATAGGATCTCGGACGGCAGTGCTTACTTCAACGAACATAGCCATAAGTTGGAGTCCAACATTTTGTATGTAAGAAGGACCAGCGTGAGTCCTAGGTCGCATGAGTCCAGTAACGGCTCGTCAGAAGCCAACCTCGCTCTAGACAGGAAAACTAACACATCCGGCGAAGACGACGAATTAGCTATTATAGAGAGAAACGACGATTGTTAACGTACCTTTAACGAATTAACGAATATTAAATAAATAATTTGTAGTTATTGTCACAATGTCGTCGGCGAGATTTGACGTAAATTTGAGTTCTCAATTAATTGAAAGAGTTTTTAATAGACGTGTGAGAAACTTTTTCAGTCATAAAAAAGTTTGCAGCGCGAAAAAATTGAATGCAAATTCATATTGCCAAGGACTTGTTGTGAAAATACCCACAATTTAACAAGAGGCTGTAGATGATATCAAGTCGAACAGAGCTAAGCTCTGTTCGACACAGCAACAAGAGTACAAGAAAAACGTGCATTTTATAAAGCATTCCGAAATAAAATACATACTATAGTATTCCATTAAATTAAAAAAAAAACGGTTCTTTATCAGACTTAAAACACGGATTACTAACTGAAAGTTAACTATGCATCAATCAATACCTTCAAAGGAGCCTCTACAGACAAATAAATATTTACTTT
Source organism: Cyclophora albipunctata (assembly GCA_963082685.1). Taxonomy (NCBI): domain Eukaryota; kingdom Metazoa; phylum Arthropoda; class Insecta; order Lepidoptera; family Geometridae; genus Cyclophora; species Cyclophora albipunctata. Next base: position 3,287,658 of record OY720138.1, on the reverse strand, counting down.
TAAATTAAAAGTTGCCCCTTCCAGTCAGATTTGCCAAACAGGAAACTTCACGGTGCATCTTAGCCATTAATGTTAGAAAAGAGAAAAAAATCCCGCCAAAAATATTCTTGGTCTGGAATTACTTGTTATGATCTATAGCAATATCTGTGTAGTGATGGCCGGTTCACATTATTCCAGTCCAGTGATCCAGCGAGCTAATCCAGTCCAGTGCTGGACTGGAGCATATCGTTAACATTGTTCCAGTCTTTTAAGAGTAGCTGGATTGGTCCCCAAAACAATTGACTCGTATTCACTGTTCAACGTTCAATCTAGCACTGGATTGCAACCGGAATGGCTGTCTACACTATTCCAGTGGCGCTGGATTAGGTGAGCTGAATTGAAAAGTTGACGGTCTCTCCAGTCACTGGACTGGAATGCTCACTGGAATGGGTACATTCCAGTGTCGGTTCACATTATTCCAGTAGCATTCCAGTACTAGATTGGATTGCTGGACTGGAATAATGTGAACCGGCCATGATATTATTAAAATTGTGATAGATTATTAAATAATTTAGCTTCGTATTAGGGAAAACCATTAATAATCTTATTTTATTGGTTAATATACAATGAATTACCCATAACACCATTTATTCATTTAAACGTTTATCTATGGAATCATTTATGTGTGGCCATAAGAAAAAAACAGCAATAAACAAAAAAGTCAAGCAATTTATTAACATAAAAATACATACCTACTTGCCATATTGTATAAAATCATAATATACCTTAAATCTGGGCATAATAAAGTTCAAATTATGCGAAAAACAAATTATTAATTATTATTAGTATGACGTTAAATAAAAAAATGTATGTGTTGTAATTATTTGGTTATTTTACTTAGAATAACCAAATATTTACAACACTTACTTATGTTATATCTCTTCTTTTTTTAGATTTTTTTAGGTTTATCTTTCTATACCGCATGTAGAAAATTACTTTCATAACTGCTGTTTTTACCTTTCGGTCCGATTGGTACTTATGGAATAGACAGTAAGGTAAATTAAGGTTTTTAGGCAAGGGTTTTGGCAAAGAAAGAAGGCGATGCTGACAGTTCACAATTCGGAAATGGAACTAGACATTATAGAAATCGATGAGACCCAAAATAGCCCTATTTGAATGTCCTAAAATTCCTAAATGATATCGCTTGTTCTTTTCAAGACTATAAAATGCAAAAAAATATATATTTAAACATGATTTAAACCATTTTATTTCAATTCAATGTGAAAAAAAGACATTATTCCATTTTGTTTCTTTTAAATTCTCCTTGAAGTGATTGTTTAGGAACAGATTGGAATAAACCTTTTCTTGCCATGTCTTCTCCCCATATATCCGGTTCAGCTTTTCTGGAACAAAATAATCATGTTACCTACTAAATTTTTATATAAAGTTAGCAAACGAGCCTTAAATCCAGCTGGTTCATTTTAATTTTTCAATCAATCAAAGGCACATCACTCACTATCAAATAAAAAACGGCCTGCTGAGCTGAACTGAAGTGACTGATTGACGATTTTAATGTTCTTGTATCACTTATTTAATCGATTCTAGATTGAAGTACAGTCCGGCAAGTATAACTTGGCGCAGCTGTGCGCCACTGTGTTCAATGTCAATGTACTTTTATAAAACTGCTTCTCATGTACCAATTTTTATCACTTTAGGCATGATGATAGCACAGTAGTGAGCAAAATATTCGCAACGATGTTTACTATGAACTCGGAAATTTCAAAGTGAATTTTCAAGAAAACCGTTTTAGTTCCTGAAATCGCCACCGCCAACTTATACTTGCCGGACTGTATGTACCATAAATTGATTGATTTGCTTGACTGATGCTGTGTATTGGACTGACTGATTGACTGGTGGTCTGTGATCATGAATGACCAATCATGACTGTATTTTGGGTTGGGAGATTCTGATTTTGGATTGGAAGTAAAATAAATAAATTCTAAAGAGAAAGTTATTCACCACTTCTAGTAATACGTAAACCATGTTAGATCACAAATTGAGAACATAAAGTAATCAGGTGAGTTTATCATAAAAAGGTGACGAAATAATAAATAAAGCTGAAGGCATTGTTATTACCTACTATTTCATTTTGGTCTAGAACTTTTGTTTAAAATGAATCGATGGTATTAATTCAATGTTAATATTCAGCAATCTATTAAATTAATTTACGTTCTGTATCTAGGCTCGATAAACGTTTGTTTAGTACATTTTATTAATGTGTAATTATGATTTAAATGAACGATTACGTTCGAGAGTTTAGCATTTGTTATTGAATTGATTTTGTTTAAGTTAAGTATCACGCTTTTTATTCAATGCCTAGCTTCTTAATTATTACGAATAATTGTGTAACTAAAACAACACACACTTGAATAGTCATTAATTCATACTTGAATAGTGTTGGTGGTCATATAAAAATACTAGCAGCGCCCCGCGGTTTTACCCGCGTTGAGCCCGTTCCCGTGGGAATTTCGGGAGTTTTTATACATATAAACCTTCCTCTTACATCACTCTATCTATTAAAACCGCGTCAAAATCCGTTCTAAAGATCTAAGCATACATGGGGACAGACAGATATCGGAAAACGACTTTGTTTTTTACTGTGTGGTGATGAAGGGTGATGAGCTTTTCAACTTTTCTTCCAACCTTTCAACTCAAGAGATAGGTTAACATAGAAAGCAGGTCTTATGAAACAGAACAAAATGGAATTAGTTTTTTATACCGATTTTCTACAACTGCCATTGTCACCACACTCACTAATTTCAACATTATTGATTAATACTACAATAAATCACAGATTGAGTAATTTCGATAAATTACATCAGTATAACAGCTCACTTTCATATTTCAGTTGCTTATTTACTACTGTCATTCCCACATATTCAAAGTAATTCGAAGTAGTATCACTTCAATCGCTGATGCTGGTGATGCTGCATGTTTCGTTAGTACCGACACCAGTGATATGCCATCACTGCCAGTTTTAGCACCAGCCATAATTTCAACCTTTTATGTAAACAAAACTTGGACCTACCATATTTCATATTATATTGTCACTAATCTATATACTAACATAAAGTGGTATTTGTAATTTTGTTTGTGTGATCTCTGGAACTATCAGTCCAAATCCAATAATTGTTTTTGTAAAGGATAGCCACATTCAACCGGAAGGTTACAGGCTATATTTCATCCCGAAATTCCCACAGGAATGGTCAGAAGGTGGGTAGAAATGCAGGACGCTGCTAATACTCTATATATGTCGTCAAAACCTCCACAGTATACAAAGATATGTTTGTTTTCAATTATATCTGAACAACATACTAAGGGTATAGTAACTATTTTACATACAGGTTGAACTCGTGGTAAGCATTTACTCGGGGACGGGTGACGAAAGTTGAGTAGCATATTCCAACGAAGGCACTAGCCACTAGCGCCTGTGTGATTATGCCGGCTGTTTGCTTCCAGTGCAGACCTCGCATCAGAGGCTTAATCCTGCAGGGAGGTAGCGGAGGTGGAGGGGCACATGTTTGGGGGCAGACGGGGGGCGAGGGCGGAGGGCATGGAGGGCATGGGGGCAGCTCGCACCCACTCATAGCTGTTACATATACTTCTGAAACAAAAAAAACAAAATTTAAATATAAAATACAAGCAGAGCGCCCCGCGGTTTTACCCGCGTTGTGCCCGTTCTCGTTGGAACTTCGGGATTTTTTATATAAAGAGGAAGGTTTATACCTTCCTCTTTATATAAAATATATCCTCCATCTGGGTTAACCACTAAGATATTATATGTATAGTTTATTTTTAGTGACTACTATGCTCATGAAACGATATTAACTTCCAGCAGTATGGCGCAGAGTTCCCAAGGGGGCAGCCACCGGCGGCGCGAGCACGATGGCGGGCTCCGGTACACCAGTGCGGACTGGGAGGCCAAGGAGGCGCTGTACCACCGCGAGCTGGACGAGGCCCGCGCCCGCGCCACGCAGATGGAGAAGACCATGCGCTGGTGGTCCGACTGCACCGCCAACTGGCGGGAGAAATGGAGCAAAGTCCGCAACGAACGCAACAAAGCCAGAGAAGAAGCCAAACAACTCAAAAACAAACTAGATTTACTCAACAAAGAACTGGCCAATTCAAAAGCAGAAAAACATGCGCTGGAACAGCAGCTAGGAGATGCAAAACAAGACAATGAAAAGCTTCTGAGCATAGGGGAGAGCAGGATACTCACGGCAGACTTGAGTAGCGAGGATGGCGTCGAGTTGAGGAGGAAGAATCTGGTATCCCCCAACGAGCCGTCGGCCAGGCAGCGCGCCTCTCTCGACTCCCATAAGTTCTCCAACGTGGACAATGTCCTCGCAAACAAACTAGGAGAACTTAGACTAAGGCTCGACGAAACATGCAAGAGTTTGCAAAACGAAAAGGACCAAAAAGCGTTTCTACTTTCTAAGATAGAAACTTTGAGTGCACAGCTTCATAACACAAAGATGGAGATCACGCATAGCGACAGAACTCTGGGGTCCACAGACTCGAGTCACAGCGAAGTAGAAAGACTACAAAACGAATTACAAGACGAAATAGCGGCAAAACAAGTACTGGAAGAAAAAATAGCAGAATTAAAAATGGAAATTGAGAGACTCAAATCTGAAAACAACGTCCAGTGGAGTAAAAGAGAACTTTTAGAGACTGAAAACATTGCCATATTGAGGGAAAACAAAAAGTTGTACAGCCAAGTGTGCGAGCTGAGAGAACAGATCCACAAGTTGAATAGGATCTCGGACGGCAGTGCTTACTTCAACGAACATAGCCATAAGTTGGAGTCCAACATTTTGTATGTAAGAAGGACCAGCGTGAGTCCTAGGTCGCATGAGTCCAGTAACGGCTCGTCAGAAGCCAACCTCGCTTTAGACAGGAAAACTAACACATCCGGCGAAGACGACGAATTAGCTATTATAGAGAGAAACGACGATTGTTAACGTACCTTTAACGAATTAACGAATATTAAATAAATAATTTGTAGTTATTGTCACAATGTCGTCGGCGAGATTTGACGTAAATTTGAGTTCTCAATTAATTGAAAGAGTTTCTAATAGACGTGTGAGAAACTTTTTCAGTCATAAAAAAGTTTGCAGCAGAAAAAATTGAATGTAAATTAAAATTGCAAAGGACTTGTTGTGAAAATACCCACAATTTAACAAGAGGCTGTAGATATCAAGTCGAACAGAGCTTAGAGCAACAAGAGTACAAGAAAAACGTGCATTTTATAAAGCATTCCGAAATAAAATACATTCTATACTATTCCATTTAATTTTCAAAAAAAACGGTTCTTTATCAGACTTAAAACACGGATTACTAACTGAAAGTTAACTATGCATCAATCAATACCTTCAAAAGAGCCTCTACAGACACATAAATATTTACTTTTAAATTAAAAGTTGCCCCTTCCAGTCAGATTTGCCAAACAGGAAACTTCACGGTGCATCTTAGCCATTAATGTTAGAAAAGAGAAAAAAATCCCGCCAAAAATATTCTTGGTCTGGAATAACTTGTTATGATATGTAGCAATATCTGTGTTAGTGATATTATTAAAATTGTGATAGAATAATAAATAATTTAGCTTCGTATTAGGGAAAAACATTAATAATCTTATTTTATTGGTTACTATACAATGAATTACCCATAACACCATTTATTTATTTAAACGTTTATCTATGGAATAATTTATGTGTGGCCATAAGAAAAAAAACAGCAATAAACAAAAGTCAAGCAATTTATTAAAATAAAAATACTTGCCATAATGTATAAAATCATAATATACCTTAAATCTAGGCCTAATAAAGTTCAAATTATGCGAAAAACAAATTATTAATTATTATTAGTATTTATGACTTCGATCAACAATACAATGTCTATTGTTGATCGAAGATTTATGACGTAAAATAAAAAATGTTTGTGTTGTAATTATAAGTGGTTATTTTACTTAGAAACATCCATATTAATATAATGCCACAGTACAGGCATACTAGAAATTCAACAACTTATATTAAAAGTCAAATGAAACAAATATATTTCACTAATGTGTACTTTATTATTTCACTTATTAAACTATTTACATGATAGAATATTATCAAAAACAATATCACAGTAAGATATAGACATAAAAATGGAATATAGAATATACTCGTACATCTTATTTGGAAGTGTGGTTCGTGTTAGAACAATCTAAGGACAAAGCAGCGCTCAGCGGTTTTACCCGCATCGTGGGCATTTCAGGATAAAAAAATTATACCAATATTATAAAGCTGCAGAGTTTGTTTGTTTGAACACGCTACTCTCAGGAACTACAGGTCCGATTTGAAAAATTCTTTCAGTGTTGGATAGTTCACTTATCGCGGAAGTCTAGTCTATATGCTTTTTTCACCCCGAAATTCGGATTCGGAAAAAAGGAGTGGGTAAAACCGCGGGGCGCTGCTAGTAGTTTATATAACCTTTCAGTTGAATGTGGGTATCAATAGTATCGACCATCACTACATAGTATAAAACAAAGTCGCTACTTTTGTCTCTTTGTTTGTCTGTATGCTTAAATCTTTAAAATTACGCAACGGATTTTGATGCGGTTTTTTGTAATAGGTAGAGTGATTCAAGGGGAAGGTTTTAAAAAAAAATCCCGAAATTCCCACGGGAACGGGCACAACGCGGGTATATGTAACCTAAGGTATGAAAAACATGCCTAAGAAAATTGGTTATTGGCGTGCGCTACTCAATCTATTGATGATACACAAAAACAATGTTCTACACAATCAACGTACATATCATTGCGAACAAATAAGTTCGCGAGGGCATATGTCTAACTATTATAGTTAAGCCACAATAACCGTTTTTAGTTAAAATTAATTAGTTAAAAAAGGAGTGTAATTTTAAGTTGATGATATTCATATGAAGTTATGAATCTACATCAAAATAAATGGCTCTACAATCAAGGTTAATTATGTTTCTTTGTATACCTCTTTAAATTATTAAAATCGGACACTTAGTTTCAGAGTTATGATGAGAAATATTACTACATAGTATAAAATAAAGTCGTCTCTGTTTCGTTTCTGTTTGTCTGTATGCTTAAATCTTTAAAATTACGGATTTTGATGCGGTTTTTTGTAATAGGTAGAGTGATTCAAGAGGAAGGTTTTTATGTAAAAAAAATCCCGAAATTCCCACGGGAACGGGCACAACGCGGGAAAAACCGCGGGGCGCTGCTTACAAAATAATAATGCTCGATGGCGGGTCTCTTATGGCTACTTACTGTTTCGTGCGGTCAAAGCGCGCGGGGATATACCTACCTACGAACTACGAACGACGAAGACGCGCTATGTAGGTATTATCCCGAATTCTTCCTCACATGAAATCTTGATTGCGTATACATATATACTCGCGCGAGACATGTAATATTTTATCCCCAATTTCCCACTTGAAATTTTGATTGTGTATATTCCTGCGGGAGACACGCAATGTTTTATCCCGATTTTCCTACATGAAATCTTGATTACCCGAAGTGAAGCGAGGGCGGGTCGCTAGTAATTCCTAAAAAGCTTGGCACCGTAATTCTTGATCATAGCCCTTAACGATAGTATACTACCCTCATAATTTTCAAGTTCAACTTCCAGTCTTTTGACTTCGTTTCCAACACTTGTTCACCACTAACTTACTAAATACAAAAACTAGTGCACCATGAAATTTAAGCAAGATTTAGAACACGACACTTTACTTGTTCTTCTTCTTCTTTACTAATTTGGACGGCCATCAGTGGCATTTATAAGCGCTATCTTTCCTTGAGCACGTTTCAAAATCGGTCCCAATTGTTATCAATCTTCGGACTACATATGTCGAAGGCTTTCAGGCGGTCATACAAATTTAAACTCTGACACCAGGATTTATTGACACTATTCTTAAGTATTCTAAATAAAAGTTTGACACTAATTTTAGGCGATTTAACCACGGAAGAGCTAAGTAAGAATTTAATTAGTATGTACCTAAATTGGAGAGGTATTTCCATTCGCTTTTCTCGTGAATTAACGGACTAATTACTGTACCGCTTAACAACATGATATGTCAAAGTCAAAATGACCGTCTGTGACAGATTGTCATTACGTTGGTTTTGGCCAATAACAACCCAGGGATGTTGTCATACAAAATCCATCGCACTAATTCCATTTACTTCTATATTTGTCTATTAAACCCTGTAGAGTCAATGAAAACCAAAGACGAACTGCCTTATTCATACTCTCTCTAACTAAAACACTGTTAGTGAGTGTTTTGTCTCTTTTGCTCTTTGGAAAATAGCGTAAGTCAGAAAGGGACAAACCATTTGATAGCTAAAATGCTGCTAGCAAGCGTTTATGAATAAGGCCTTAAGTATGTTTTATCTCTTTTCTTCATATTACAATAGAGAGAGATGTCTAGAGCAGACAAAAATTAATTGGAGCCTCAGCCTTACTAGACTCTATTTACCTTCATGATCTTAATTCAATCAGACTCATCACTATAAGCATCTATCATAGCCAATCCTTTATAAACACCTTTCTTATCATAACTAGTAGACGGTTCATTAAAATCTTTAACCACTTTAGAACTACCCTCATTCCTATTAACATCAGAATCACCCTGATATTCATCAATAATTTCAATTTCGAATGGCATCCCTTTAGTGTCAGTGTTAATTACAACTGGCAACTTATTGAATTCTATACCTATTAAGTCGTTGCCTTTACTTGTAACTATTTTATTTGTATTTTTATCATTAACAGTTTCTGGGAATATTAATTTGTCTGCTTCATCATCATTTGTTTTGCCTAATCTGTCACTAGTTTTGCCTAACCCGTCACTAGTTTTGCCTAAACTATCACTACTTTTGAGTAAATTATCTAAATGGCCAATGTCGTCCATAATTTCATTTATGTCGCTCTCGCTCGAATCGGAGTTAGAATCGCTATCAGTTTCAAACGTGACTTTAGCTAGTTTTATTCTTTTTTTTGGGGGCAAAGATTTTCTCTTTCTCTTTTCCAATTTCTTCCTTTCTGATTTACTGACATCTTCTAAGGCTCCTGTCTTAACACGTCGCCGCGATATGTTTCTTTGAAAAGCTGCTTCCGCAAACTTTTTGCCTATGGTTAGATTTTCGAACGGTACTTGGACTTTTTTGGGAACCTTTTTAGCTCTATCACTTCCACTATCATCACTTATAACTGTATCTTTGGAACTATTTTTATTGCTAGCAGTATTTTTATTAGGGTTATCTTCTTCCTTGTCACTGGCTACACTCAAATCTATGTAGAAGTCGTCAGTTTTCGCGGCATTTTGCGTGGGTTCTTCCGTTGGTTCCGTATTTGATTTTTGTTCCACGATGTTTTTCAGGGACCAGTGGTATCTGGCCGGTATTTCCTCGTTCTTCTTTTTGTCTTGCCTGCTTGTGTTGATTTCGATTGATTTTGTTTTGGACTTGGTTTTTCTGAAAAGAAGAAACATTTGTTTTAGGAAATAGGTAAATTTTGAATTGAATTTGGCCCGTTAAGCAGTTCCGGCTACTCCAATCGTCAGACCTCGTCCGATTTATAACCATAACGGAGGCCTAGAGGCGGTCTAAAACTTCGACACCAGGGTTGGCCAATAACCTACTCGAAATGAATGAATGAATATATGGATGGATGAATGAATGAATGTATATATGGATGAATGAATGAATGTATATATGAATGAATGAATGCATATATGAATGAATGAATGAATGAATGCATATATGAATGAATGAATGAATGAATGAATGACTGAATGACTGAATTAATGAATGACTGAATGAATACCTCTCTTCCACGCTCTGTAGGTGCTTCATGGGATTGACGACGCCGCGCATGGCTCGGCTCTTCAAACTGGCCACCGGAGAGTCTTTATCGGTCGCCTCGGTGGATGCTGCAATCAATCATGTAAGTATAATATGTATATATACTAGTCCTGCCCCGCGGTTTCCTCCGCAGTGCACCCGTTCCCGTGGGAATTTGGGGATTTTTTACTTATTATCCTATTCGTGACCAACGGAAACAACGCGAGTGAAACCGCGGTGTGTTGTTAGTATTTTTAATTTTATATTAGTACTAGCTGCGCCCGGCGGTGTTACCCGCGTTATACCCGTTCCCGCAGGAACTTCGGGAGAAAATGTATCCCATGTGTTATTCTAATGTATAACCTACATTACTGTAAAGTTTCATTCAAATACGTCCAGTAGTTTTTGCGTGAAAGAGCAACAAACATACATCCAAACATCCATACATACATCCATCCTCACATATCTACTTTCGCATTTATAATATTAGTAGGATATTCATGTTGCTTAATCTATATATCTATATACGAGTATATAAAAGAAAGTCGTGTTAGTTACACCATTTATAACTCGAGAATAGCTAAACCTATTTTAATAATTCTTTTTGGAACGAAGTTCCTTATCGCGCGTTGCGAAAGGGGGGGGCTAGACGGAAAAAATGGTAACGACATTTTTTAGGCCAGAGAGGGACAGACAGAGAAACTTGCGCACGCCAGAGAGAGACAGACAGAGAAACATGCGCGAGAGAGACAGACAGAGAAACTTGCGCACGCCAGAGACAGACAGACACAGAAACATGACCGGCGCGTATGTTTCTGTGTCTGTCTGTCTCTCTCTCTCTCTCTCTCTCTCTCTTATAGAAAGCAAACTAGATATTTTCGTTTCGTCTTTCTATTTCGCATTGAACAGTGTGGTGTCGCGACGATTATTTTTGTTGATAATAAATAAACTTCGTTCCATCCGGGTGTCCCTTGACACCTGTCAAGTTTTTTTAAATTCTATTTATCTTGGTCAGGAAGAGGATAATAGATAATAAAAACCGGCCAAGTACGAGTGGGACTCGCACACGAAGGGCTCCGTACCTAAATCACGTTTGTTGTATGGGAGCCCCTTGAGAATATTTGTTTTATTTTATTTTTAGTATTTGTTGTTATAGCGCGAATAGAAATACATCATCTGTGAAATTTTCCACTGTCTAGCTATCACCGTTCTTGAGATACAGCCTGGTGACAGACGGACGGACGGACGGACAGCGAAGTCTCAGTAATAGGGTGCCGTTTTACCCTTTGGGTACGGGACCCTAAAAATCCCGAAAATCATATCCGATGCGGGTGAACCCGGGCTACAGCTAGTCATAAAAAATATATGATAGCACAAGTTATACTCACCACTCTCATCGGCATCCTTCTCCATGTTCCACAGCCCCCCGACCACGTCCTTCAGCGTCGACTCCAAGCTGACGCCGAACGAATCGTTGGTGTAACTCAAACTCCTGCCGCTGTCATGCTTTTCTGAACATAATTACCGCCTTATTCTTAAATTGTCAAACATCTCATTGACATTGTCAAAATAACAGCCTCCGTGGTCTTGTGGTTTGAGCGCCGGCTCACGACCCGGAGGTTCCGGGTTCGATTCCCGGTGGGGATATCTCACAAAAATCTCTTTGTGAGACTTTCCTCAGTTTGGTTAGGGCATTGCAGGCTGAATCTGAATCACCTGATTGCTCGAAAAGTAAGATGATTCCGTGCTTCGGAGGGCACGTTAAGCCGTCGGTCCCGGTTACTCTCTACGGATAGTAGTCGTTACATGAGCCATGTCAGAGGCCTTTGGCGGCTCTATAACTCTGACACCAGGATTGGTCAGGGTGACCGTCCACTCGATGAAGAAGAAGATTGTCAAAATCTTGGTAAACCGTTGTGATTGGTTAGTTGAGCACCACTCTGTTTTATTGGAAACGCATCTAAGTCTAGAAACAATATTTAGAAATTATATTTCTAATATTTTTGTATTTAAGTTAGCCAGTTGATTACTGTAAATAGTCTGTAATCGCACTCCTTGGTACCTCAAGAGTACTCAAGACACAGAGTAATCTAGTGTGAGGGCTCGGAATTATATTTAGTAAAATTGTTTTTTTTTTCATATAACATTTGCGCATGAATTAAGTAAAAAGTTACTAAAATAATGTTAGGTTATGACCAACCTGCCACCGCCGCCTTGGCGGATTTGTAGCACTTCTCCAAATACTTCAACTCCTGCAGCAGATCCACCTCCTCGTTGTGGCGCCTCAGGACGCCTTTAGGACGAATTCCCATGGGCCCGCCCACCGGGTAGTCTGTCAAGATATCACATAAAAAGTAAAGTAATTGTAATGGCCACTCGACTCGCCGAAGATAATATCAGTATAGATACAGTACGAAGGATAAATATAAATCACTACATAGTATAAAATAAAGTCGTCTCTGTTTCGTGTCTGTTTGTCTGTATGCTTAAATCTTTAAAATTACGCAACGGATTTTGATGCGGTTTTTTGTAATAGGTAGAGTGATTCAAGATGAAGGTTTTTATGTAAAAAAAATCCCGAAATTCCCACGGGAACGGGCACAACGCGGGTAAAACCGCGGGGCGCTGCTAGTCTATACTAATATAATGAAGCTGAAGAGTTTGTTTGAACGCGCTAATCTCAGAAACTGCCGATCCGATTCGAATAATTAACACATTCAACGGGAAGGTTAGGTTAAGGCAATTTTTTATCCCGAAATTCCTACGAACGGTCACAATGCAGGTAAAACCGTGGGGCGCTGCTAGTCTTTTTAAAAAGGAAAGGCATTTACGCATCTATGATGAGCGCGGTATGTGGGTCTCCTACACCGTGGACGCCCAAATCACCACATAGCATAAAACAAAGTCGCTTGCCGCTGTCTGTCTGTCCCTATGTATGCTTAGATATTTAAAACTATGCAACGGATTTTGACGCAGTTTTTTAAAAATAGATACATTGATTCAAGAGGCAGGTTAATGTGTATAAAATTTCCCGAAATTCCCACGAGAACAGGCACAACGTGGGTAAAACCGCGGGGCGCTGCTAGTACACACTAAAATAAAGCTGCGTAAAACGCCAGGGCGCTTGGCTTCGGGGATACGGCGAGTGTCTCCGCAGTGTACTTATCTATAATATCCTTCGATCAACAATACACAACTAGATGTCGGGTCGGCGCAAAAAATACGTCTCGGTGAATAAAGCCTCATTTGAAAAGTGAGCTCTTATTTTATTCATAAGATTTGCTACTTTATTGCTACGTGTCATGGTTGTGATTAGGTTGAACTTCAAACTTTTGTTTCAGTTCGGCAGTAAACAAAATAAGCTGTCACACGTCATCCACGCGGACAGTATTTAGCTTTGATTTTGTACGTGACACGATATCTAGTTGTGTATTGTTGATCGAAGATAATATCCAAAAATTCCCAGTCTCCACCGGCGGTGACTGGGAAGTCTTTACCCCAACTTCAGCTACCATAAAATAAGTAACTAAATATGTAAAAAGACGTGTGGCACTCGGGGACTGCCGCGGTAAAGCTATTGCATAGTTATTTTTTGTATCACTAGATGGCGTTAGTGGGGAGCGTGAGGTTTTTTCACGTGAGGTTTTTTCATTACGGAATTTCTGGATTCGGTTCCCGCGCTCAAGGCCCGCGATAGAAGCTATGCAATAGCTTAATAATATCCTACTAATCCTACTAATATTTTATGTAAATGCGTAGGTCTGTGAAGATGTATGTTTGTCACTCTTTACTGTAAAAACTATTGAACGGATTTATATGAAACTTTACAGTAATGTATCAGAATAACATATGAGATGCATTTTTGGATTGAAAAAAATCTATTAAAAAATCGAGAATGAATTGACACAAAAGTTGACACTATATTGACATCCACTCGCGATGAGGGTTTTCACGAAAATTACACTATTGACAGATTTCTGGACCTCACGTCTCAGTGCTGCCGCCTAGTGGATGTCATTTCAGAAAACCCTCATTGTTGAAATATACATTCTTAGTTTGAATCCCTTCCTCACAGGGCGCTCGGCGGAGTGCATTTCACACTGCTAAAGTAAATTCAGACTTTTAAAGATATGTTAAGGTTCATGTTTGCATGGAATTTACGCTTCTCGTCGGTCGTTCTTGCTCCAGGTTCTGCGTCGCCCAGTTGGTGGGAATCTTAACTATACTAAAATATATCTTATATATAAAATTCTCGTGTCACAATGTTCGTTCCCGTACTCCTCCGAAAAGACTTGACCGATTCTCATGAAATTTTGTGAGCATATTGAGTAGGTCTGAGAATCGGCCAACATCTATTTTTCATCCCGAAATTCCCGCGGGAACGGGTACCGTGGTTGAACTCCTCTGAAACGGCTCGACCGATTCTCATTAAATTTTGTGTACATATCGGGTAGGTCTGAGAATCGGACAACATTTATTTTTTATCCCGAAATTCCCGCGGGAACGGGTACAACACGAGTGAAACCGCGGTGCGCTGCTAGTGAATAAATAAACATAAAAATGATGACAAAATGTTAATTTGTATGTATATGTCAATAATATGTTCTATCTAATATATAAAACTCTCGAGTCGCGGTGTTTGTAGTTAAACTCCTCCGAAAGGGCTTGACCGATTCTCATGAAATATCGGGTAGGTCTGAGAATCGGACAACGTCTATTTTTCATCCCCGTAAATGTTAAGGGTAGTCCACCCCTTAATTTTTATATGGCAGAACAAGGTTTGCCGGGACAGTTAGTACTAATATATCATACATTCTATACCAGACCAGTACATGTTTTATATATAAGTACATATAACTACATACTAGATATTAATAAATATATAGGTACAAACACCAGCAATAATTTCATATTAACTTACGAGATTTCGCTCCTTAGCAAGGTTGCAGAGAAATTAAAGTGAACAAATTACTACAAAAGCAACAAGTGGCAAAGTGCATCAGGCAATGTAAAGTATACATGATCATTAAACTAGCGGTTCTAATAAGAATGTTCTATAATTAATATTCTCTATGGGTCTCTTTCTATCTCTATCTATATGGGTCTCTCTCTATCTCTATCTCCATGGGCATTTTTCTATATCTGTCTATGGGTCTCTTTCTATATATATATATCTCTATGGCTCTCTTTCTATCTCTATCTATATGGGTCTCTTTCTATCTCTATCTCTATGGGAATTTTTCTATATCTATGTCTATGGGTCTCTTTCTATATATATATCTCTATGGCTCTCTTTCTATCTCTATGGCTCTCTTTCTATCTCTATGGGTCTCTTTCTATATCTATGGATTTCTTTTTATATCTATGTCTATGGGGCGCTCTCTATCTCTATGGCTCTACCTCCATAGTCCTTCTCTACGTCGATATAAAAGATTTCATCAAAATTTGCCATAGAGATGACTGGGAACTCTTTAAAGCGTATCAGACGGCATTTTGCATTACAACATAGTGAAAAATAGATGAATAATGATTTAGCTGTGGTATTAAGATGTGCCGCTGTAGCGCAGAAATGCGTAGCGCTATGCCTTATATTTACAGTAAGGAAGCACATAGCTATAGTTGTTTTATATTGCGAGCGCGCTTTGCCATACTTGTGTTAGTAATTGTACAAACACACTGTCTTAGTATGCATCATGGTCCGCGTCAAAATTGTCTTTTAAGTAGCGACAGCATGGCAGGTTTCACTAAACGGAAAAAGTCATTCGATAGTTATGCGCAGTGACATATGTCAAATGAATATAAACAATGATCTTGCCGACGGTATTGATTGTCCGCACACAAAGACGCGTGTGTATACTCATTACTACTACAAGTATGACTCAGGGGAGTCAGGGGCGCCAGTGAGATGAAACAACTATACGCGTATCTATATAGCCCGCTTCTTTCCTTACTAAAACATAGCTTAGGTTCATTTATGTATTTACTTTTCAAAGTGTTTCCATTAGTGCTATAGAGAGTGCTATGATTGGTGAATCTGACTTATCATAACTATACAGCATAGCTTTCAGGCAAACATGATTGATTGATATGAAAAGATTCATAGCAGCATATTTAACTTTGATTTTAACAACTAAATAAACATAGTATAGGTTTCCATACAGTACCTTCAAAATACTTCCTAAAACAGAACTCTAGCGCCCTCTCGCGGGCTGAAACGTGGAACTGGCACCGTCCTTTGATGAGCACTTGACCTAGTATGTACAGTATGTCATGTCGTCTCTCCTTCCGCGCTACTAACTCGATATGTTTGATGATGGGCACGTCTTGAGGCTCGAGTCGGAGGGCTGCAAACCCGGGGAAGGGCTGCAGGTTGAGCAGCGCGTAGATGAGGAATAGGGATGCTACGGCTTTCTGGAATATATGTTGAAGTAGTTGAGATATAATACAGTTATTTTGTGGTTTACCCCATATTATATTTTAATAGGGAATATTGTATTGAATAATTTGTTGGATTATACATTACTTTTTTTTATGTAGTGAAATTATTTGGTAGCAAAGTAAAAGTGAATTTAAAACATACTAGCCGCACCCCGCGGTGTTACCCGCGTTGTACCCGTTCCCGCAGGAATTTCGTGATAAAATGTATCCCATGTTATTCTGATGTATAACCTACATTACTGTAGATTCATCCAAATCCGTTCGTAGTTTTTGCGTGAAAGAGCAACACATACTAAGCATACATACATCCATCCTCACAAACTTTCGCATTTATAATATTAGTAGGAGTAGGATAGGAAGTAGGATAAAAGGATAGGATTTTACTTAATAAGCTTATTTCCAATAGTATATGAAAAGAATACCTCATAATTATTAATGTTGGAGACCATAAAATATTTGGCCAAATGTAATGTCTCTTCAGAGAACTCGGCCAGTTCAATCTCAGTTGGACGGCCACTGTAAAAATAAAAATAATAATTTCAATTGCAGGCCATTGTGCCTCATCTTTGTACCCGAGATTAATAGTAGCTGATACCCTAAAAATATAACTGATGAATAAATAAAATAAAACATCAATGATTGCTTACATAATACAGGAAATATATATACAAAACCGAGTCTTACTATAGGCAGGCAAAGCTAATTTTGGGGATTAATAAGGCATAAACTATTGTGAATACTCACTGAAATATACAAACAAAGTTAGTTTCCCTCCAAATTTCACAGAACTTCTCATAGCTAAGTTTGGATACCTTAGCACATTTGCTCAGCAAATCCTCATAGTCTTCCGCTAAACCATCTGCTATGTATATGAAGTATACTGGGTTGATCATTCCTAGAGATAATTATGAGGAAATAAATCAATAATTACTAATATTAACAGGTTTTTTAATATGATACTGTAATATAAATAAATATGTACATTAAACATTTTGAAAAAAAGGTATAATGTCCCACTGCTGGGCAAAGGCCTCTCATCTCACCGAAGATATGTGAGGAGGATTAGGCCTCACTGTACTCATACATTAACATATGTTTAAATATAATAACTGATGGTAATATTATAAATTAAGCAATTTACTAAAGACCAATTAGTATTTTGTTTAAGTGTGGGTTGGTACGTTGAGATGGTTCGTGGTAGATAAATTGGATCGAATCTGTATTAGTTTTTATGTAGTATAATAATTAAATAACTAGGCACAATAATTTAAAAACCCGAGTCTCTGCCTCTAACTGATTAACTCAGAATTTAATAGACTGATTTGAATGAAATTGGGCAGTGAGATAGTTTTAAGACTGAAGAATTCAATTGTCTATAGTCTATCTCAATTCCTGAAATAATTGCAGGCAAAACAAGCTTACGCCGTGAGTTGTATATGGTTTACATATGTTATTGTTTTTCTCGAATAATGTGCAATGTTATGAGTACTTACGAGCCATGGCGAAGTATTTGTTTTATTGCAATTTAATTCCAAGCTAAATTTATAGTGGTTCGAGGTATTTCCACATTTTTAAAGCCTATCCAAGTATCCAAATTTATTGTAGGCCAAAGCAGTACAATTTTGCTTCCTCAGTTCTCACGAATTTAAATTGACTGACATTGACATTCAGTCTGATTGATTGAAAGTTACAGCAATTGGCTAGTGATGTGTTTTATATCTTCATTTTAGTCGATTTTATTGTTTGCTAAATATTTGTGATCGATTTTATCTTGGGTCGGTACGACATCTTTATCTAGTATTCCCACTGACCTGTACTAATTCCAGACATAAAAGGTGCTTTTAAGTTTACGAATCGAAGGTTGGAACTGGAACACTATGATCACATTGTACTACACTTTCTTCGGATAACTATTGTTATAAAATAAAAACCCACATCGATTTAACCATTCATTTATTTATAAGTAACACTAAAGCCCGTAATACATACATCGTCAAACGCTGATATACTCCATTATTTCAATAAAACGTGTTATGCTTACAATTAAATAAAACTGATTTATTTCCGAAACGCATTCATATAAATATTTTTAGTTATGGCAATCGGAGGAACCATAAAATGAAGGCTGTGCGCGGCGTTTGGGATGCGTCGGTATTGCTGATGTATTTGAAAACTACTAATTAACTAGGTGATGCGTTTAGACGGGGTCCTTCTCGACCAGCTTGTACCAATGACCGCACTCGCAGCGACGGGGTTGGTCCTGAAACAATAAGACATGCTCTTACTGATATAGATAGGTGAATAGGTTATGAGAAAGAGATAGTATTTCATTTCAAACATCTATTTTTCTTTATTAGCATTGTTAACTGATTTTTCTAAACTTATTTAACCTTAAAGCCAGGCCAAGGGTTTTTCCAAGTGCTTCCAACCCTCCCTGTTAATAGTGGTATCCACCATTTGCTACTAAAGGCAACAAGGGTTTCCTTGGCTGCCTCAACCTCTTAAGAATCCACTGAGTGATGTGAATTATTATTTACTAGCAGCGCCCCACGGTTTTACCCACATTGTGCCTGTTCCCGTAGGAATTTAGGGAATTTTTATACATATAAACCTTCCTCTTGAATCACTTTATCTATTGCAAAAAAAAACCGCGTCAAAATCCGTGCAGTAGGATTTGAGTTTTTTGTGAACAGACAGACAGACGCGGCCGGGGACTTTGGTTTATAATATGTGGTGATTTTATTTTATTTCAATAATATATTTACAAGGGACGAACTGGACGCCTACAAGAGGGACTGGCAACTGGTGGCTTCGAATCGAGAAGATTGGCGGAAATGGGGGGGGAGGCCTTTGCCCAACAGTGGGATGATACAGGCTAACAGTAACATATTTTCATTTTACCTTGTGTACCCAGAGCCATGTAACAGCGGTGGCGTGTTCCTCACCTGTAAAATAAAAAATAAAAATTATTAACATACATACATTGCTTTCCTTCATACCCTATTGCAACCCCCTCTAGCACCCTTCATATTTGCTTTTGATGGTCTACAGTTAATGTAATATGTACTCTCAGTATATGAATGATCCAGGCAGCAAAAATCAAGGTTTATTGATCGATCTTAGCACACATATTTATAAACAGATGACACCGTCTCACTTATTGAGGATGTTTGAATTACACAGAACTCAGAAATGCCAGGTATTAATAGTTTTATTATTGAACTGTTTTGAGTTTAATTTTATTAAGTACTAGCTGTGCCCCGCGGTCTCACCCGCAGCGCCCCCGTTCCCGTGGGAATTTTGAGATTTTTATTCCTTATTTTTCTTATATAAAAACCTTGTCCTGACAATAAGGAACACAATAAAAAAAGAATCATCCAATTTGGTGCAGTCGTTCTGAAGTTATGCGCTTACCAACACATTTTGCGATTCATTTTTATATTATAGATGGCATGTCATAATGGACTGTAGACTAAATAATAACTCTTTTCTCTTTGAACACAAAGGTTTTACTAAGTAAAGACAACTTACATATGCATCCAACGATACGGGCATCGAAGCATGAGGGGACGAGGGTGGGGCTAGCCCTAGTGCCGGCAGCCTTCTTCAGCACCTTCATGTTGAAGGGGTCGTCGTTACCGGCCTGCATGGCTAGCAGCTCCGTGCGCTCGATACCGGTGGCATGCTCCAGGGGATCGGGCATCACTGAGGGAAATAGGTTTTATGTAAATAAAAAATTGGGTTGAATGAAGCTCCGGCCAGGTATAACTTGAAAGGTATAGCAAATTCTGAGTGTCTATGATATTATGAGCAAAACTGTCATTTGTAGTATGATTCAGACCCAGAACTGCACAACCTTACATGTTGCACCTGTCTGGACTAAACTTAAGACAATCACTAGTAGTACTTAATAATACTTGAGATAACCAATTTGTATAACTCTAGAACTGTCCAGCTCATGTCGGCCACACTATATTGAACCAGCACCACCTTGCCAATATTCTTTTAATGGACTACAATAGATCTATGCTTGCTTAAGTACATGAAGCCCAAACCATAGACACACATGTTATAGTTTAGAGCTATAAGGTTGATATTTCAATATAATTAATACAATAGAAAATTGACTACATAGAAGAATAATGTTACTGTTTTATTCTCGGCTATACAAATGCAAATTATATACTCAAAAATGCTACAAGTACCCAGATAATTCTAGTTTCTGATTGGACGGACTCCTCATCTGGGCAAGCCTATTACATGATACAATCTTAGTAACTACAACTTCGAGATATTAATTGGACTATAATTCATTTTTTTTGACTAACCAATAATTTCATCTGAAATCAGTAAAACATAAATTAATATAAAATGTATTAGTTGTTAAATATCATAGTATTCTTTAGCATTGGATATTTTCAATACGTAATTAAGTATATGGTCATTCGTAAACTTAATATTTGTTATTAAAATACTATGTGTACTTTGCATATAAATAAATCAAGTGAATGAATGGCAGCTATTTTTTATGGTATTTTATTGAATTTTATGAATGTTATGTAGTTATTCGATAGGAACTTAAGTAGATGTGATGTATATATCTATAAATATGTAACTATTCCTACTATCGACATACCTAGATAAGAAGATAACCTAAAAGACTTAGTAAGTTTATAGGAGTCAAAAAACATACTAGTACCTACTTAATATATAAACAGACATATATTTGATATGATTTTCTCTTCAAATTTACTAAACAAATACTAAATCCATAGTTTATAAACATCCACTCAAGACAAAATCAATAGGTCCCCATAACTGCGTTTTTGACAGGGTTCGAATTTTCTATACTTTTGAACACATTCTGAACCTAGCAATAAATGGTATTACTGTTGAAATATATGATTATTGTCGAGGAATAAACTGCGGATTAGTATGTTTAGATATTAATTGGTTTATCTCCATGTAAGAAGGGAGTGTTGGACATTTTTGACATTACGTAATGAAACACTGAAGTGATTTACAAGGGATTATCCTGGTACTTACTTTTGTCGGCATATCCCCTACGAGCCGTGGAGAACAAAACACTCCTAACTGCATTTCCCCTAAGAATTTGTCTACACAAAGAAGCCATTTTAACTATTATTTCTCACTAGACCACTTCTAGCGATTGAAAAATGGAACAAAAATATTCTCGTGTTCAGCAGCTTACTTGATATAGTGTTGTGAAAATCTTCAGTTAATGGTATATCAGCTGCGTTGCAAGCAAAGCAAACATTTAGTCGATTATTGTTTGTTTGGTTGGCAAGCTCTTATCGATTTAAATTTAGTAACTGTGACCTAGGTAGCTTATACCTGTGGCCTTGTTTCGTGGTCTGTGCCCGTGGCTTCCTACTATAATAATAATATTATAATCTTATATTATATAAAATTCTCGTGTCACAGTGTTCGTTCGCGTACTCCTCCGAAACGGCTCGACCGATTCTCATGAAATTTTGTGAGCATATTGAGTAGGTCTGAGAATCGGCCAACATCTATTTTTTATCCCGAAATTCCCGCGGGAACGGGTACAACGCGGGTGAAACCGCGGGGCGCAGCTAGTATAATATAATATGATATAGTATAATATCCTACTTAATATTATAAATGCGAAAGTTTGTGAGGATAGATATGTATGGATGGATGTATGGATGTATGATTGTTGCTCTTTCACGCAAATACTACTGAACGGATTTGGATGAAACTTTACAGTAATATAGGTTATACATATAGGGATGGGATATCATATGGGATACATTTTATTCCGAAATCCCTGCGGGAACGGATACAACGCAGGTAACACCGCGGGGCGCAGCTTGTTATTCAATAAAAGCATATTTTAGGGCGATTATTAAAGCACATTCTTTAAATGTTATATTTATTAATGTTATTAATTAATACAAACATCATTAAATACATTATTCAAGTTCGGTGGGACAGTAAGTAAATGAATAATTTAGTAGACAGATGAATATAATTTTATATTACTTATAAGATTTATTGAAAAAAATATGACTTATTGAACCTAATAAGATTCACATTAAGACTGATATAATATTATTGTTATTTACAATAAATCTTCATATAATTTTCCTGTTGCTTACTTCTTTGACTAATGAATTCCCTTTTGCAACTAGAGTTACATAAACCTGAAAAATAATTAAGAAAATATATTATATAATACAAAATGTTCTGAATGTTATTATTGTATAAAAATTTGGGCACTTTTGTATCTGCAAGCACTGTGCATTTTATAGAAGGAAGTGTTTGTTGAATATAAAAAGGTAGTCATGACCTTGTCAACCTGTTGGTTGTAGGAATTTGGTTTGAGGGTAAGTTTTACGAAGGCATACATGGTTCTAGGGAGAACTCAGATGATTTAGGGAAAAGGCTACGCTAAGCAGTCATGTTAATTTATCAGTCCCGGTTGTTTCAATGTTTAGGTCGTATCGGAGGCTATAAGGCGGTCCAAAAACTTCAACACTAGGGTTGGCCATTATCATACTTGAAATGAAATTAAATGATGGATGGAGGGGTGAGAGGATTACAACATACCTACCTGTGTAACATATAATTTAATTGAATTGTCTTAGTTACCATTAGAAGGAACTGTATCTTGGAACGGATTTTTTTCACTTTTTTAGCACAAAGTAGCAACGATGAAATTAAATTGTGTCTATAGAATCAATTTCGAGTTCGACCACTTCTCTGACTAAAACATCCCTTGAAAGAATTCAATCGCACATCGATTTCTCCTTCTTCAAGCTGGAATAATAACAAGAAGTTATTGCAATACGATGACTAACTTAATAATAGGTATATTAAAAACTACTTTTACCGGATCTCCTTGGTATAATTCCCTGTAACATGACGGTGACACACATTCTCGAATGCAAAGTGTTCTTTGTAACCCGGTAATATGGCTGCATGCGCTACTCTGTTCACAGGCTGTTTCAAACTCACGGAAAGTTTTCTCCTTAAATAAAGAGTTTTAATGAAAATTAGTGAATGAACACCATAATATTATAAGTAAAATGACTTAGAAGAATCAACTTACATTTTTAGGTGTATCCTTGTATTCGTATTCTTTATACGAAAATGTAACCGGATTTTGTTCAGCTGCAGTTATTGAATCAAAACAAAAATATGTTAAGGTAATAAATCCTATTATATGATTAAGTTGCAGCATTTTGCGGATTTGTTTAATGTCAGCGGTATTTAGATACAAATCGATAGATGTATGTTTTAAGTAGTTTATAATTTAGAAAAATACCGCATCTTAGGGCATGCGCAGTAGATTATTTTGCCAATATAGTGCTGTTTGCTGTCTTATTCGTAGTGTTTACGTGGTCTGGTCTGTGACATCCCTAATCGATTCAAAGAGCAAGCAGAACATCACTACGTAGAATGGAAATCTCTATTGATTTCAAGTGTCAGTGGATCTGTCAAAATCATTCAGGTCAATAGTGTTGGGATTCCTACATCCAGTTTGATAAGTTACATTTTTAGTCGATTTCAATATGTTACACTGTTTAAGATGAAATACCTACATTCAGCATAAAATTAATAATTTAAGTACGAAATAAATACGCGCTTAGTTATTTCAGGGGAAGTAGTATTTCAGTTGTAGCGAAGCGTCAATTTATGTAAATCGATTTCAATCAAACTACTCACCTGTAGACATCACGTGTCCATTCAGTCACAAGTCACAACACAATTTACCAATCAATCAATTATCACATCACTCAACCAAACACATCACTATTCATATTTTGGGTTGTGTGCAAATGGGAGATGTTTTGTGTTTTCCATTTATTCATTATAAAATAAATTTTCATCAAAACGTATCGAAATTCCGGGAAATAATTGAAAATTACTCTTCAAGAACCAATTCGAACTCAGTGTGAATACAGTGCAGTGTTAAAGAACAGTTTTATGTTTTGTTTAAATACGAATCAATTTTTGTGTACCAAGAAGATAAAGATTGCAATAATTAAGGGATTATGTGAGTTATTTTCTTATTTTCTCTAATGTATGTTGCGTCAAATATCTTGGCTGCATATTTGGGTGTAAATTTATGGATATTACATCACTAAAAAGGTACATATGTATTCTTACTCAGCGATTCAATTGTGTTTCATGACTTTCACTATGATCGAGCAATTGTTTACATCACACGTAATTTATTGCGTTTTTTGTGAAGCTAGATTAATGACCTGTTAATATACATTGCTTGTTTAGCAAATACTCCATAATTTACAAGGAATTACTTATGAAAAACGTACTTTTCCTATGACTTGTTGGCATACCAAAGTGGTGCTATAGATTTTATAATTGATTTATTTATTTTGTGTAAAATTTCCATACAGTTTAGATAAACTAACGGTGTCATCTTTTTATAAGTTGTTTAGGAATATCTGTAAACATTTGGGTGTTGGGGTGTTGTTAATTTATTTGTGTGCAATTTCTGAGGTGTCAGAAAAACAGGTTGTATACGAAAAATGAGGAAGTAACAAAGACCATATGTATCTATACAAATATTATAAAGCTGCAGAGTTTGTTTGTTTGAACGCGCTAATCTCAGGAACTATTAGTCTGTTGAAAAATTCTTTCAGTGTTGGATAGTCGATTTAGCAAGGAAGGCTATAGGCTATTTTTCATTTATGTGGGTAAAACCGCGGGGCGCTGCTAGTAGCTCAATAAGGGTAAACATATAAAGCATCAAGTTGTTCATTTAAATTAATCTTAAATTGCAAATAATCAAGTAATAAGTAGGTACAATGGTCTTTATTTTTAATCTTCATACTTAATTTAAAACTAGTTTTGAACACACACATTCTCATAAAGCATACCCATTGGTTATAATTAACACATATATGCAAACGGATAATAAAAAATCTCAGTCGAACACTTCTTCTTTAACAACTTTATAAATTGATGATAGCTTGATAAAAAAACTGAAAAAAAAAATCGCTTAGAAAAATTAAATAAATCTGTACCGGTCTTTATACTTACACATTACTTATAAAATGTATTATTGAAAAGAGTTCTACAAAAAACTGAACCAGTAAAAAGTATTTTTTATTAATATTTATGAAGATATACACACAAAAAGGAGGCTACACTACGTCACCTCACTAATACCACCCATTACTTTTTTGTTTTTCTACTTGAACTCTTCATGTTGACCCGTTCCAGTGCAAAATAAGTGCACACGTACTTAAAATGGCTCTACATTGCATACACTTTAAAATAAACTCTTGGCGACACCATTTAAAGACCATTTTCCTCCACAAGCCACTTGCTGTATTAATACTTTCAGTTTTTTTATGTTTTCGCCAAGTGAATAAAGTTGTTATTTCAATGACGTTTGAGTTGTTTTTTGTTTGATTCGGTATGATTGTGAAGGCGTGATGTAAAGCCTGTTCTATAGTGGTGGTATTATTGTTGTCATTGTTTGTGTTGTGGTAAGTACTTTGTCGCATTAAGAGCGCGTTTAGTTAAGGCGTTAACAGCGAGGTAGCTGTCGTGCATATGATGACTTAATAAATGTGTAGAACACTTGTTTGTAGGAAACGACTTCTTTTTAAAGTTGGTAAAATAGACATTTTACATTTCCAGATGTTAAAGATATATATTAATAGTAATTTTATAGTGGAAGATTTTGAACTGTTTCGCTCAATGAATGGGCGCGACCCGCGCGACCACACTAAATCCATGGAAAATTTACCCGCGTTGTGCCCGTTCCCGTGGGAATTTCGGGAATTTTTATACTTATAAATCTTCCTCTTGAATCACTCTTTCTATCAAAAAACTGCATAAAAATCCGTTGCGTAGTTTTAAAGATCTAAGCATAGATAGGGTTAGACAGACAGACAGCGGAAAGCCACTTTGGTTTATACTTACCTACTATTTTACTCTACTTTTTCGCTACACTCTTTCATGATTACTTTTCAGTGTAATACAATATTTTCTTTGTACACAAAGGGAACGTTATCAGTTAACAAACAATATCAAACGGAGACATTACAGGTGTTGTATCAAAATGTTAAATCATAAGATAACATTGTAAAGTATTTACTTGATATGAATGGCTACTTATTTTTAAAGTGTAATCAAGTCTTTATCTAGAACTGTGGCAGACTTTATTTATGGCCGATAAAGGCCCTCGTTACAACGTTACGCGGATCTTTGATACACAAAGATACAAAGTATCTATTTGATAATACACATTTGTCATCCTGTGACCACGAGTGGTGTAATCCACTCGAATCGTCAGGTACGTATTGTAAACACGTTATAGTTTGAACTTGATATAGTTCTATAGTCCCGATTAGTTTATTTATAACTAGCAGCGCCTAGCGGTTTTACCCGCGTTGTACCCGTCCCCGCGGGATCCGTCCGGTAGTTTTGAAAAAGAAATAAACATGTACAAACAAACTCACATCCTCACAAACTGTCGTCGCATTTATAATATTAGTAGGACTAAGCAGTGCTTCGCGGTTTTACCCACGTTATCCCTGTTACCGTGGGAATTTCGGGATGAAAAATAGCCTATAAGCTTCCCGTTGAACATGATCGAAAAACAAAATCAAACTTCGCATTTAACCTTCCCGTTGAAAGTGGCTATCAAAAAACTAAAAGTCAAACTCTTCAGGTTTACTGTATTAGTACCTATAGATATAGCATTCATTGATCCAATTAATATTTTGTTAATCCATTTTGATTAAGGTCACGTTTGCTGCCACGCGGGCTCCAATTAGTCGCTGTATCGGACAAGATTAGAAATTAAATAATTTATTGTTGATATCAAAAAGTCTTCAATATTAAATTCACTCTTGGGTTCCTATAAGTGTTCCGCTTTTACCTTCTCAAAGTCTTTTTTTATTCAGTTTTGGCTCTTCTTTGGAGCCAAGGAAAGAAGGAACGGGTATGTTCAGAAGAGCCTCTTTAGAAAATCAATCAATCACACACATCAGCTATCACCGTTCTTATGATACAGCCTGGTGACAGACGGACGAACGGACGGACAGCGAAGTCTCAGTAATAGGGTCCCGTTTTTACGGTTTGAGTTCGGAACCCTAAAAAGCCACCTTATATGTCATGTGTTCCCGCCCAACCGCGCGTCCCTGAGGGAGGAGAAGGAAAAAAAAAGAAAAAAAGGAAAAAAATGAAAGAAAAAAACCTTATCGAAGGGCTGGGCGCGTGCGGCGCGCTGCACCGCACGCTGGGCGCGGCGGGCTGTATAATACAGTAATTATCTTTTAGTTATATGTACTACGAAAAAAAATACAGATCCGAAGGTGTTTTTTTAAAATGATCGCACCCTATCCTAACTTAACCAGCACAATACAATTGAAATTCAATTGAAATCGCGTTGAATTATTCAGACTATTTTACATTTTGATTTAATGTGTTTTTTCTTTGTTTCGAAGGACTTGATTTGTTATTTCATTAATATTGATTGTGAGAGGCGCCGGTGGGGTATCAGTAATCTGTATTAATACATATATTGTAAAGTGTAGAGTTAACATAACTATGCAAGTGATGACTGAAATCGACTGGCTATCGAATGTCTTTCATTTCAGGATGGATATATACTCTTTTTTTTCTCTTACTTGTCCCAAAATGTAGACCAATGTCGTCAAGCTGAAGACGATTGCTCCTGAAGAGGAAATAGGTTTAGAGATAGGGTTAGAGTGAAATCAAATCACTAATACGTTTTCCTCTTCAGGAGCAATCGTCTTCGGCTGGAAAATTGACGACATTGGTCCACGAATTGGGGCAGTCAAGAAAAAATAGGCTGTTCTATTTAGATTGTATATCCTACTAGCAGCCCGCCCTCGCTTCGCTACCCCTGTTAGGGGTTGAATTTTGCAAGCAACGACGTTCTGAAAGATTTGATGATTTTTTGAGATTTCGTGATTAATAAGTCAGTGGATTTCGCTTTTACCTACATATATAGTATCCGGAATAGGTTTTATCCGCGTTCCGCCAGTTTGTGTGGGAATTTCAATTAATTAATTAATCATTTAACCGATCTCTTCAATGAAGCTATCAATTACAATAAAAATATTCGAAACGGAATAAATCAAATCAAACATAGGAAAAATTCCAACCGAATTGAGGACCTTCCTTCCCGGTTTTTGAAGCCGGTTGAAAATCAATCATTTCAGTTAGTATAGTAACATTTCAGCTGTAGGAGCCATGTCAGAGGCCTTTGGCGGTTCAATAACTCTGACACCAGGATTGGTCAGGTTGACCATCCACTCGATGAAGAAGAAGAAGCTAGTATTCAGTATCATAAGCGGGTTACTAATAAATATGTACAAAGGTGTGTTTCCAAGTCATAAACAGACATTATAATTAATTACCACACTTAATATTAATTGGGTGAACGCTGTACGGATGCGCGCGCGCCGATCGTTCGGTGCGTTCAGTACTACCGCACTGCGTCTGTGTGAAAAACCATCACGTCACAATGAAGGCTGATGTGTTTTATAATAATACTAGCAACGCCCCGCGGGTTCACTCTCGTCGTACCCGTTGTGGAAAGGATTTTGGAGTAAAAAGTAGCCAGTAACCTTCGTCTCGAATGTAGGCTGTCTAAGACATAAATAATTATTAACAGCCTCCGTGGTCTTGTGGTTTGAGCACTCGGCTCACGATCCGGAGGTTCCGGGTTCGATTCCCGGTGGGGACAATATCTCAAAAAATCTCTTTGTGAGACTGTCCTCAGTTTGGTTAGGGCATTGCAGGCTGAATCACCTGATTGCCCGAAAAGTAAGATGATTCCGTGCTTCGGAGGGCACGATAAGCCGTCGGTCCCGGTTACTTTCTACGGATAGTTGTCGTTACATGAGCCATGTCAGAGGCCTTTGGCGGCTCAATAACTCTGACACCAGGATTGGTCAGGTTGACCATCCACTCGATGAAGAAGAAGAATAATTATTCGGATACGACTGATTACTGAGATTTGGGTTCAAACAAACAAAAAAAAACTCAAACTCAAACTCTTCAGCGGTTTTTTCACTCGCTATCCAATAGCGTCAATTTTGAAGACACCGCTTTCGTTATTTACCCAGATTTAATGGCGCCGCGCCCGTACATTTTGTTGAGCGGAAGAAATCTTCGTCTTTATAAAATTGGTATTGTGATTGATCGATTGAGTTCCGCACAGCTCCGTTTTGCTTCAATGGAAACGCACCCTAATACTTCCGCTTACTTGTACTTTCCAACTTTCAGTGTTATTGTGCAATCTAATCTAAGAAAGTACATCACTACATAGTATAAAACAAAGTCGCTACTTTTGTCTGTTTGTTTGTCTGTATGCTTAAATCTTTTAAATTACGCAACGGATTTTGATGCGGTTTTTTGTAATAGGTAGAGTGATTCAAGAGGAAGGTTTTTATGTAAAAAAAAATCCCGAAATTCCCACGGGAACGGGTACAACGCGGGTAAAACCGCGGGGCGCTGCTAGTAGTATACAAAGTCGCTTTCCGCTGTCTGTTTGTCCCTATGTATGCTTAGATCTTTAAAACTACGCAACGGATTTTGACGCGGTTTTTTTCAATAGAGAGAGTGATTCAAGGGGAAGGTTTATAAGTATAAAAATTCCCGAAATTCCCACAGGAACGGGCTCAACGCGGGTATAACTGCGGAGCGTTGCTAGTAATGTATAAAACATGACATTTTTACTCAAAATGTAAACAGAACGTATTTTGATAAAACTGTTATGTAAATCTTTACTGACACTCTTTTGTTTTGTCTAGAATTTTCTTTCTTATCCAAGGTTGACTCCATTTTGTATTTACAATTAGGTTGTGATACTACATCCTACTTATATTATAAATGCGAAAGTTTTTGAGGATGTATGTATGTATGTTTGTTAGTCTTTCACGAAAAAACGACTGAACGGATTTGGATGACACTATACAGTAATATAGGTTATTCATTAGAATAACACATGTGTAATTTTATCCCAAAATTACCATAGAAACGGGTACAACGCGGGTAACACCGCGGGGCGCGGCTAGTCATTTATAATCGTCAGCTTAAAATTAAGTTTACGTTAATTCGCAACGCGTCACCTACTGAAAAGAACTAACAAGAAACTCAGTGGGTTTGTCACTTTTAGGGTTCCGTACCCAAAAGGTAAATACGGGACCCTATTACTGAGACTTCGCTGTCCGTCCGGCCGTCCGTCCGTCACCAGCCTGTATCTCAAGAACGGTGATAGCTAGACAGTTGAAATTTTGACAGATGATGTATTTCTATTGCCGCTATAACAATTACTAAAAATAAAATAAAACAAATATTCAAGGGGGCTCCCATACAACAAACGTGATTTTTTGCCGTTTTTTAAAGTATGGAACCCTCCGTGCGCGAGTCCGACTCGCACTTGGCCGGTTTTTATTTATGATTGTGTCAACTTTAAATAATCTTTTGCCTTAGATAATAAAGTTTTTCTTGTGTAATTTCTCTTCTGGTTCTGTGTTGTTTTAGTTTTACCTGTGTTTGGCATCAATTTTCGTCTAGTCCGTCCATTTTTGGCAACATTTTTGCATCTCTGTGTGCCAACTTTTTGTTTAAAGTTGCTTCCTACAAACTACACTGTGTATGATGAAGATGATTTGTTGGTGTTTTTGAAAAAGTGGTATATATTGAGTTTTTGTAGGTTTATCTCGAAATAGTAACTTGGGTTGTTACTTGACTGTCCTTAACTACGAATGATGGAGCACTAAGGGTTGCTTCATCTTACGGTCACGCACCAGTTAACGTTAACATAAAATCTCAATGGACGTTAGAAATTAAAAATATATGTTTGACTGTTGGACACTACTATCACTATGTCACGTTGTTATGCTACGCTCGAAGCAATTGATGCATACCAAACATAGCGTAGCGTAGGTACGGTGGCTCACCAACAACTTACGTACAACGGAAAAATATTTACCACTGTATCTTTTTTGATTAAATAAATAAATAAATATAAATATACCTGGACAAATTCACACACGGTTAATTAGACCCAAAGTAAGCTCTAAGCTTGTGTTATGGAATCTAATTAACTGGTACTACTACATATACATACACAAATACTTTATAAGTATATATAATTGACACCCAGACGTCGTCGCCAACAACTATGTCTGCACATATTGTTGACTCCGGGCGGGAATCGAACCCGCAACCCCCGACACAGTAAGCGCTCTCACTGCCACTGTGCCAACGGGCTTGTCAAATTCCTCGAATTTGCAAAAATGATCTAATTGGGATTGGGGCACTAATTAGAAATCTCATCATAAAATAAAATCTAGAACAGTTATTGTGGCTGTGAACTGTTAGCACCTAATTCGATTATACTGTTAGACTTTTTAAATAGGACATCTGCGTATTCTTATACCGCTAAGTTATGTGAGTGACGAGTGAAGAAATCTGGGTTATTTGTGTATTTGGTGATTCACAGCTGTTGCCATATCCATTCACCAACAATCTACATATGTTTAATACTAGCAGCGCCTCGTGGTTTCTCCCGCTTTTTACCCGTTCTCGCAGGAATCTCGCGATAAAACGTAGCCTAAGTCCTTTCTCAGGCTTTGGACTAACTGTGTACCAAATTTCGTTCAGATCGGTTCAGTAGTTTTGGCGTGAAAGCGTAACAGACAGAGAGACAGAGTTACTTTTGCATTTATATACTATTAGTTAGGATTAGTAGTACGTGGTTTTGCCTCTATTATACTGATTATTGGTGGTTATACTTAATTACTACTGAATGTGCGAACTTTACTCGATACGATATTACTTCTATACTAATAAAATAAAGCTTTTTTGAGTTTGTTTTTTGTATTTTCGCTTGTATGCTTTTGGCAAGCGTGGTGATTATGCCTAATCCTCCTCACTGTACTGATAACTTCAGTGAGATGAAAGGCCTTTGCCCAGCAGTGGGACATTGCAGGCTAATACTTTTTTTTTGCTTGTATGTACGCGTGAACGCTCACAGGAACTATCAATCCGATTTGAACGATTGTTAACCACGGTACGGTAGCGCTCAGATAGAAATGAGCTGCACGCTGCTATGAGCTAACATCGCTTAGTCAAACTACGCCATGAGCGCAAGTGATTGAACTAATGCGACAACTGTCTCTTCTTCGATTTATAGTTCTACTAGCAGCGCCCCGCGGTTTTACCCACGTTGTGCCCGTTCCCGTGGGAATATCGGGAATTTTTATACATAAAAACCTTCCTCTTGAATCACTCTACCTATTACAAAAAACCGCATCAAAATCCGTTGCGTAATTTTAAAGATTTAAGCATACAGACAAACAGACAAACAAACAGACAAAAATAGCGACTTTGTTTTATACGAGGGCGGGTCAATAAGTCCGTGACTTTTTGAATTTCCGACCTCTTTACTGAAACAATAATACTGGTCCCGTCAACAGGCATCTGTCAGTTGACTCCTCTGAAAATTTGAACTTGCTGCGTCAGTTAGTTTGTGTTTTACAGCTATCTTTATCAGACTACTCACTAATTTGACGAGAAAATGGACAAAAGTGAATTTCGTGTGCTTATTAAGCATTATTTCTTGCGAAAAAAAACCATTACCGAGACCAAGGCAAAGCTTGATAAATACTATGGGGACTCTGCACCATCGATTTCCATGGTAAAAAAGTGGTTTACTGAATTTCGTTGTGGCCGTACAAGCACTAAAGATGCCGAGCGTCCTGGACGCCCAGTTGAGGTCTCTACACCCAAAACATTCAAAAAATTCACGATATGGTGTTGGCCGACCGAAGATTGAAAGTGCGAGAGATTGTGGAAGAAGTAGGGATCTCGCATGGCTCAGTGGTTTCAATTTTGAATGATCACTTAGGCATGAGAAAGCTGTCCGCAAGATGGGTGCCGCGTTTGCTCACAGTCGACCACAAACGCAATCGTGTAACAACTTCACAGGAAGGTTTAGCATTGTTTAATCGTAATATGGAGGAGTTTTTGCGCCGTTTTGTAACCGTGGACGAAACGTGGATCCATCATAACACACCAGAGACCAAACAACAGTCAAAACAGTGGGTTTCCAAGGGTGAATCGGCGCCAAAGAAGGCCAAGGTGGGATTGTCGGCCAATAAAGTTATGGCGACTGTTTTTTGGGATGCACGCGGGATAATCCACATTGACTACCTTCAAAAGGGAAGAACAATCAATGGGGAATATTATGCCAACTTATTGGACCGATTCAATGACGATTTAAAAAGAAACCGACCTCATTTGGCCAAGAAAAAAGTTCTTTTCCACCAAGACAATGCAAGGGTGCACACATGTGCAATTGCCATGGCCAAAATCCATGAATTGGGCTATGAATTGCTCCCTCATCCGCCCTATTCTCCAGATTTGGCTCCGAGCGACTACTTCTTGTTCCCAAACCTGAAGAAATGGCTTGGTGGAAAAAGATTTGACTCCAATAATGAAGTCATCTCGCAAACAAAGGCCTATTTTGACGACCTCGACAAATCATATTTTTTGGAAGGGATAAAAAAATTGGTGAAGCGTTGGACAAAGTGTATAGAGCTCAAGGGAGACTACGTTGAAAAATAAAATATATTTTTAATAAAAAAATCTGTCTTTTATTGCAAAAGTCACGGACTTATTGACCCGCCCTCGTACTATGTAGTGATGTTATTCATGGAATGATTAGTGTTGTGCTACTTGCGCAATGGACATAGCGTGATGGAATCTCCCAAAAAAGTTTAGTTTCGAAATCAGCATCGAATGCGGTTGTAGTTCACAGTTTGTGAAGCGTTTTTGACGTAGGTTAACTGAGCGATGCTAAGTCATCGCGAATAAACTTCGCTGCATGCTTGAATAGGTTCGTCGATTCTTTTCAGCTCTATTATCGTTTATGGGTAGCATTTTCATCACTAGATTACGTAAAAGGGGTTTTTAGGGTTCCGTCCCCAAAGGGTAAAAACGGGACCCTATTACTGAGACTTCGCTGTTCATCCGTCCATCCGTTCATCTGTCACCAGGCTTTATCTCAAGAACGGTGATAGTTAGACAGTTGGTTGTTATTTAAATACGTATGATTCCATCAAAAATAAGTTTGAAGAAATGGCTGTACAAAAACTGAGAAGGAAGTATTAAGTTCTAGTAGCTTAGGGGCCAACCTTGTTATCAAAGTTTTTTGACGGTCTACCTGCAAAGTATGAACGGTTTCTCTAAAAACGGTTTTTTCCTATATAATCCCAGAAGGTTTTAAATAGCTAAAATAGCTAGAAACTGCTGGAAACTCTAGACAGGTTGCAATTGGCTGAATCCGTATGCGTGCAACGTAATTCACTGAGCACGTGTGCTCTTTGTATGTCCTGTTCGTTTCCCTAATCTAAAGACATCTCTTTCTATTGCTATGTGAAGAGAAGAGATAGGAGATAGAAAGGAAGAGATAATCTTTGACTTGCATCATACTTGTTACTGGAAATATTTTTGTAGAGTTAGGTTGTGCGAAGCTGTTGTTTATTTCAGACATGGTTCAGTTTTGAGATCACAAAACCCCAGCAAATCTTCGATACAGCGTGAGAGTTACACCCAATCATCTTTTCATAGTCTTCATTCTATACTTATTACTAATATTATAAAGCTGCAGAGTTTGTTTGTTTGTTTGAACGCGCTCATCTCAGAAACTAATGGATAAACACATTCAACGGGAAGGTTATAGGCTACTTTTCATCGCGAAATTCCCACGGGAACGGGCACAACGCGGGTAAAACAGCGGGGCGCTGCTAGTCTTTGCTACACTGAGATGCATTTGCTGTGCAGTGGGATATTGTAGAAGTTGATTATGAACATTATCACCTAACCAGCTTTCATTTCACGTGTCAGCAAAAGCAGGTTGCAATAGAAGATAAATAGAGCCACTTTAAAGTTCACAAAGCTTTTTAAAAGGCGACTCCACTTACGGCAAACGCTTTATGCACATAAAACATTTCTAGTAAAAACCGGCCAAGTGCGAGTCGGACACGCGCACGGAGGGTTCCGTACATTAAAAACGATAAAAAATCATGTTTGTTGTAGGTATGGGAGGCCCCCCTTGAATATTATGAAATACATCATCTGTGAAAATTTAATCTGTCTATCACCGTTCTTGAGATACAGCCTGGTGACGGTCGGACGGACGGACAGTGAAGTCTCAGTAATAGGGTCCCGTTTTTACCCTTTGGGTACGGACTTCTAATCTATACTATAATATTATAAAGCTGAAGAGTTTGTTTTGTTTGTTTGTTTGTTTGTTTGTTTGTTTGTTTGTTTGTTTGTTTAAACGCGCTAATCTCAGAAACTACTGAACCGATTTGAATAATTCTTTCACTGTTAGATAGTCTATTTATCGAGGAAGGCTATAGGCTACATTTTATCCCGAAATTCCCACGGGAACGGGCACAACGCGGGTAAAACCGCGGGGCGCTGCTAGTAAAACATAAATGTTATATTATAGAGTTTTCCAAGTAAGCGTTGTATGCAATTACTGTCCAAGGTTGTTTGTTCAGAGTGCGTCTGTTGCCTTGACCGTTGCAATCATTCACTGAACGAATGAAAGAAAAGTGGTGAAACATCAATCGATGCACTGTTTATGATAGATTTCCGGATGCATTCAATGAGCCCGGAACACGATTGATCAACAAGTTGTATACCTGCCAAGTGCCAACCTTATCGTTTACCTACTCCAATTTAATTCTAAATTATGTACTCATATATTTAAGTTTATTTATTTTATTAAGTTTATTTTATTCATGTTTTATCTCAAATTCGATCTTCACTACATAGTATAAAATAAAGTCGTCTCTTTTTCGTGTCTGTCACACTGTTTGTCTGTCTGTATGCTTAAATCTTTAAAATTACGCATCGGATTTTGATGCGGTTTTTTGTAATAGGTAGAGTGATTCAAGAGGAAGGTTTTTATGTAAAAAAATTCCCGAAATTCCCACGGGAACGGGCACAACGCGGGTAAAACCGCGGGGCGCTGCTAGTGTTTTGATAAGTAAGTACATAACTTCGAGTAGGTCAGTGGCAAACCCTGGTGTCGGAGTTTTTAGACCGCCTAAAGGCCTCCGACATGGTCTAACGATTGAAGCAACCGGGACCGACAATTTAACGTGCCCTCCGAAGCACGGTAGCGCTCAGATAGAAATACCACCATCGGCCACCCATCCAAGTAGGGGTCGAGCTGAACGTTGCTTAGTTATCGCAATGAACGAACATCGCTTACTCAAATTACGCCACGAGCGCTACGCTTGTTTTGATTAAAATTTGATATGCATACGATGTTATTGTTATCAAACGTATTCGGTTCTGAACAGATCTGGTTTCGAGACCAAACACGTGACATGATTCATTGCATTGGGATATGCTGGTCAGTTTCTTACGGTGACTGCACATAGGCCGGGAATGGCAATAATGTCTCTTTGCCGCCAGTACTTACATACTTATTATGCTGAAGGGAGGTCCAGTTCCCTTTAGCCCTCCTTAATCCTATCCTATCCGTCGCATGCAATGTTAACAAAGCCGATATTTTTCGCCGTCGGTATTTTGTGTAGGGTCCTGGACAATATCATTACACATTGGTGAGGCACGCCGATGTTTTTAAATATTCTTCACATGTGACTCAGTTGAACTTAGTTTTAATGTAGATGTTTTAAAAATATTACCATGTTAGTCATAGGAATGTATTGACGTGTGTGAGTGATATAATATTGTCTTATCTCTATGTAATATAAAAACTCTATGTATGTGTGCGTAGTCAAAAACGGAGCTAATCCAAATTGGTTAGTAGGAGGCAAGCATTATTAAATCTATCCATTCAATAAACATAATCTTTTCAACTATCAGCAAAATTGGTTAAGCTCTTTTCATCAAAAGCCTTTCATCAAAATTAGTTCAGCGTTTACAACGTTACGGATAATTATAGCGTGTTTTACATCAAAATCGGTTAAGCGCTAGCTAAACATTAGCGTGTTCTGACTTGCACCCAAGCGCCATTGTAGCGCCTCTAAAAAGGCGGGCGTTGCCAGTAACGCATCAAGAAAACGGTATTAAAGTAATCTATTCCACCCAGGACCCTCTTTACGAGTCCATCGTAGGAGTCCTTGAGATGTGTCTCGGTCCGTTGAACTAACATTGAACTAACGTACTCTACGGCTATGCCGCAATGCGCTCACATTTCAAAGGAACGCGTGAAATCTGTACTAATACTATAAAGCTACAGAGTTTTTTTTGTTTGAACGCGCTAAACTCAGAAACTACTGGTCCGATTTGAAAAAATATTTTTGAAATGGATAGCCACGTTCAACGGGAAGGTTATAGGCTATTTTTCATCCCGAAACTCCTACGGGAACGGGTACAACGCGGGTAAAACCGCAGGGCGCTGCTAGTTCGGATATAAAATCGTTTGCAGATGAATTTGATATCCAGTTTATGTCAGGTGCCTATCAAAGCTATCCCATTTCTATTTCTAGCTAAACTTTGATATGATTGGTCTATACCACCACAAAATAATGGTGGCTTCATTAGGATACCACTATGGGTATTTATTTATTTATTTCAATTAAAACGGGGACCCAAATTCAATGTTATGGAAAATTCAATGTTGCTTTGCGAAGTTTGATAGTATGTTTAAGTAGCTTTTGTATGTGTGTGCCAACCGGCAAAGGACACGTTAAATAGCTGGTTCCTGTTGTAACAATCGTTAGACCGTAACACACATCTTAAGGGGGTATTTGTATGTAGTATATTGATGTATTTATTATTATGTATTTATATGAAGGTATATGTATTGATTTTAATAGTGGCGTACCTCTAGGCCTCGTCTGAAAATCAGCGCTGCCAGGGTCACACGATCGTGGCGGCATGGCATTACGCTGAGACGAGGCCTATTCAGACCTCACACAGTAGTTCTGTCCGTGTAATTGTTTTATATGTAATATCTGTTGTTTTCTTTCTGTCTTTGCTTTGTTTTTTCGTTTCTTGTTGTGTGATTCGTCTGAATAAATGTTTTTCTTTCTTTCTTTCTAAGGCAGTCCAAAAACTCCGGCACCAGGGTCGGCCATTACATACTTGGACTTACGTACTACTTCAATTATACGGATTCCATTTCTTTTAATCGTTTCTCCACTAACAGAGATGAGGTTTAGTATGATATAAAGTTAAATAAAGTTCAAAAGACTTCATCGATTTAATTATCTTAAATCCTCCGGTGACTTTGAAAGGATTTTTATTTTCTGACTCTACGCATTTTCTCGGCAAAAAACGGAGGTAATTGCGATGCCGTCCGGACCGGTTCAAATGTCGACCGGTTGGTGCAGTTTTTTTTATCTTTAACAATAACATTAACGAAACGCCATGAGAGAAGTTCATTTCAATTTGGTTAGGATGTAAAACATGGTGATTATATTCTCTTTGGTTGGGTGTGGGAATCGGATGGACGCTTTCCATTAGCGTTGCATTGTCTATTGTGCAGTCTGTAGACTCTTTAATAATGTGGCGTGATTTTACTGTTATTCTAATTATTGCTTTTTTTTGTAAAAATACTCCAGTGTTGTTCGATTTGATATCCAAATTAAGAGAGAGTTTATAATGTTTCATTTCTGTAAAAACGTTACACTAATGCTTCCTAAACCAATATAATAAAGCCGAAGAGTTTTTTGTTTGTTTGAACTCGCTAATCTTAGAAACTACCTGTCCAATTTGAATAATTCTTTCTGTATTGTATAGCCACATTCAACGGGAAGGTTATAAGGCTATTTTCATTCCGAAATTCCCACGCGACCGGCCACCACCCAGGTAAAACCGCGGGACGCTGCTAGTTTGTTATATTTGCTTGATACCCAACGTAACAAGGGCTTAGATTCGTCATACATTTTCCATTAAAATAAAAACACGGAACATTATTAGTTTCTAAAAAAATATCGGTTTAGTTTAGGTAGCAACTGTCACGTTAGTTGCACGCTGCCAGTTGACGGCCCGTGGTTCGTGGTTCTAAATTATTTCCGTCCCGTACTATTTATTTTCAGTCCCGTGGGAGGAGAGGGATAAAAAATTGTCTGGCTGTCCTTCTGTCATTAGATGTCGGTTCCATTTTGAATTATTTTATAGTTGAATTATTGCCGTGGAAAGGTGAAAACTCCCAAGAGCCAAGAGTTTGTTAATTAAGTTTTAAACATGGCTCAGGTTTGTGATCACACTTTGATTAGGATATGGTGTTCTTTATTATGTTCCTGTCCACTATGGCAAATGATGATTACGCTTATTCCTTCTACCTGTATTGACTACGTCA
The DNA here is from genome assembly GCA_963082685.1 of Cyclophora albipunctata. NCBI lineage: Eukaryota > Metazoa > Arthropoda > Insecta > Lepidoptera > Geometridae > Cyclophora > Cyclophora albipunctata. The sequence goes on along the minus strand of OY720138.1, from coordinate 3,247,966 downwards.
GCAAATAAAATGCTATATCCCTGTCATCTATCATGTCCTTACTTACTTTTTGTTGTCCAGAAAAAATAGCCCACGATTTTTTCTGGACAACAAAATATGTATAGAGAAAATTTGTTCTTTAGCGCTTTCGTGGCGTAGTTTGACTAAGCATTGCAATTGTTAGGCAACGTGAAGGGTGCTTGGATGGGTGTCGATACTGGTATTTTTATCTGAACTACCGTGTTTCGGAGGATACGTAAAATTGTCGGTCCCGGTTGTTTCGATAGATCATGTCGGAGGCCTTAAGGCTTTCTAAAAACTGTGGGTACTGACCTAACCGAACTTACTTTCTTAGTTTTTCTTTAGGAATTTAAAGTGTCCTCATCATCTTCTGCACTTGTCGTCAACTCACGGAAGGATCCAAGAATAGGAAGTAACGTTTTATTAAACACAAATTATGTCGCCTTCGGAATACTTTTGAATAAATTGCATAAATTCAATGTCAATGTCACTAGACTATAAAACTTTGAAGTTATTTAATTTTTCAGACAGACGGTAAATATTGTTGGCAATATGACAAAATTCCTTCAATGTTGTCTTTGTTTTAAGTCTATGAAGTTTTCTAGTACTGTCCTGTTAGTATTATCAATGTGTTTTCAGTTCGTAAGGACGTTTATAGAAAGTGTCTTGTTTACGAATTAGATTATATTTATTCACTGATTATGTTTGAGCTCAAAATTTAATCGTAATTTTTGGACATAATACACTTACTATTTTCATCAATATAATTTTATCTAGTATTCTAGTATCCCTAACATTGTTAAAATACTCCGAAGTTAGGTATAGATTTTACAATGAGTCACAGATATTTGCGTGTCGTGGGAACTTACAGGTAATTTAATTATGAATTTATTAAAATCGGTTTTGCGACAGCGAGTGAGTCATACGTTAAACACACAGATACACTAATCCACATTCTTATTGATACTCACTTTATTTATAAATTGCATTAACACCCTTTTTATTGCGTCGTGGGTTAAAAATCTATTTCCCTCATTGTCAAAAAGTCAACGCACTTGAATACAAGTACTAAAGATAAAGAAATCTTTTGTTATTCTTGTCCACGAATAAATAAATACGTAAATAGTTTTATACATGGCTAAATATTTGTAAGCGCTTTGGACTGTTCTGTCACAAGTATTGGCTCGATTGCGAAGCTCGGTCGGTCAGTCGGCAGCCGGAATCCGATCGTGAATGTAGTCTATGTAATGCACGCGATAGATAATCTGTGCGTATAAATATTAAACTATTCGCGCGTAAACAAAAGAAAAAGCGGGAAATTTTGACAGTTAATATTCTTTTTAATAATCTTGTCAATTTATTTTTATTCTTATCGGCCTGAGTTTTGAGTTCGAATTTTAAATTGTTGTCTATGTTTTGGTGAAGTTGATTAGTGAGTGGAGTGCTTTGTAAGAAAGTTGCCAGTTTTTATTTTTGTGTTGTGTATTTATTGCCAAATTCTGGTATGGATGTTTATTTGAGGAATAATGCCAAAATGTAAGTATTTATTTTAGTATAAACTGCTGATTTTGTTTTAAAGCACTTATTTGTTGTATATATTCTCCATTAGCAGAGAGTTGATAAATCCATAATTACATTTATGATAATTAGTTAATTACCTACTTATTAATCGAAATAAGGAAAATATTATGACGCAGCAATCAGTTGTATGTAATCAGTGTTGTTTTTACTTTAAATTCGAATATTTGCTTTATATTATTGCAAATCGAATGCTAATTAAGATAACTTCATTTCGAGTTTAAAATGGGTTGAAGATTAAGATTAAATGTTGTCTAAAAATGTCAATTTATAAGTCTTTGTACTTCCAATACGTCACAACACAAATACTACCTTCAGACGAGTTTGTTATTATGTTTGTATGAACGGGTTAATCTCAATAACTATCACTTTTATTTTAATAGTTCTTTTTTATTTGGATAGAGACATTCAACAGGAGGGTTACATGCTATTTTATATCCTGAAATTCCCACGGGAATGCGTACAACACGAGTAAAACCGCGGTGTTTGACTAGTGTTGTGTATCTTTACACACACACACGCACACACACATATAGACATGAAATGTCATTGTATTCGGTGACTTTTGTTTGTTGACCCTACTTTAATTTACATGAAGCTATAATGCAACTGTGATAACGATTGTTTTTCATTATATGTAATTATATTTAAGTCTCACCTAAGAAGTAGGTCGCTGCAGGTCAAACTTAGTCAAGTGCTACTCTTCTGTGCGGGAGTGTGACTGGTGCTCCAGACCAGGACATGGCCCACTTGTTGTCCTGCCCTCTGAGCCCTACCACCTGCACCAAGCAAGACTTAATGAAAGTCTCAGATGCTGCCCTTCTGACAGCTAAATACTGGACAGTAAAAGTTTAAAGGCCATTGACACGATAAGAAGAAGAAGACTTAAGAAGTCGAGGAGCCAGACGACTGTAACGATTAAATTGAAATAGGCCTTAGAGGCCTTTGACCAGCACAGGAACATTACCAACTTACCCCCATTTTCACCGTTACAACTGAACTCTATCAGTTCAATTTAATCCTAGTTCACTATCTTAACTGAGATCAACACTTCAAAATTGATTCACTAAAACTCTGTTCAGTTGACCGTGGTTCCAGATAAAAATGCAGAATTTGGCTCTTAAACTATTTAGTTATGTCGTATCCTCCTCACTGTACTGATATCTTCAGTGAGATGAGAGGCCTTTGCTCAGTAGTGGGACATTACAGGCTAATACTTTACTTAACTTTTTAGTTATTTAGTTTTAAAATCAGTTATTGGCTATAAAAAGTAAGTGTTTATTTATATTTATTTACTTACTTATACAAATATTATAAAGAGGTAAAATTTGTTTGTTTGTATGGTCGAGCTAATCTTAGGAATTACCAGTCCGATTTCAATAATTCTTTTTGCAATGGATAGCCACATTCAACGGAAAGGTTATAGGCTATTTTTGATCCTGAAATTCCAACGGGAACGGGCACAACGCGGGTAAAACCGCGCGGGGCGCTGCTAGTATTTAATATTTATATCACCATTTTGTTTTTCTTTTGTTTTTTTAAATTGAATGACTCGACTAACTGATAAGCTATCTGTGATGTGTTTCGAGGTTTGTGACATTCGGCCTTTAGATTCCATTTGTTTCATGTTAATAGCGTATTAATTTGGTGAACTGTACTAGTCTCGGTCAATTTGGTGATTGTTCTTATAAGGTCATTTAAAGTTATGTATAACTAGCCGCGCCTCGCGTTTTTACCCGCATTGTACCCGTTCCCGCGGGCATTACGGGATTAAATGTATCCCATGTGTTATTCTGATGTATAACCTATATTACTGTAAAGTTTCATCCAAATCCGTCCAGTAGTTATTCCGTGCAAGAGTAACAATAATACATACATACATACATATACATCCTCACAAACTTTCGCATTTATGATATTAGTACTCGTAGGATAAGCAGTGTTTTAAGGGATATCACTACATAGTATAAAATAAAGTCGTCTCTGTTTCGTGTTTGTTTGTCTGTATGCTTAAATCTTTAAAATTACGCAACGGATTTTGATGCGGTTTTTTGTAATAGGTAGAGTGATTAAAGAGGAAGGTTTTTATGTAAAAAAATCCCGAAATTCCCACGGGAACGGGCACAACGCGGGTAAAACCGCGGGGCACTGCTAGTTACAGTATAAAATATAAGATAGTGTTCACATGACACGTTTAAACGAAAACGTTAAATCACAGGTGCGTTAGTAAAGTATCAACTAGCAGGTACATAGTTGTATCTGCAATGCAATGCGCACGCGCAATCACATGATCAAGAATTCAAGACGCAAGTACCAAGCCAAGCGAGTTGTACGAGTATGTGCGAGTACTGTAGTACCGTTTTCTTCCAGCGGGACCGGTTTTGTTCTTTACGCGAGTTCGAGTACTATAGTGGCCAACCCTAGCGCCGCCCGGGAGTTTTTATACCGCCTATATTCCCTGGCATGGTTGAAACATTGTGATTGAATCAACCGGGACTGGCCATGGTTCTCGTTTGCAGGTGGTTCTTGTATGTAGTTAGGCTTTTGTGTTGTTCTGAGGCGAGATTGCCAATGCGGAGGAATGTCGCGTAGTAGCCCCGCGACTCCTGTCAGTGAGCCGCTGACGACGGAACACAGCAGGAGTTTTAGTGGGTATTTCTTGGCTCGAAATGATCCCCGTATTAGGGTTTTCACGTCTGTCACATATAACTATTCCAAATTACTTTTGAAACATCGCTCGGGTTTGAGATCACCAATCCGCAGGGAAGCGTGATGATTACCTCTATAATCCTCCTCACTGTACTGATATCTTCAGGGAGATGAGAGAGAGGCCTTTGCCCAGCTGTGACATTACAGGATTACAATATTTTTTACTAGCAGCGCCCCGCGGTTTTACCCGCGTTGTGCCCGTTCCCGTGGGAATTTCGTGATTTTTTTTTTACATAAAAACCTTCCTCTTGAATCACTCTAACTATTACAAAAAACCGCATCAAAATCCGTTGCGTAATTTTAAAGATTTAAGCATACAGACAAACAAACAGACAAAAATAGCGACTTTGTTTTATACTATGTAGTGATTCGTCAAACCGTATAGAGTGAGCAACGATAAATTGAGCTGCGTTTAATTATCTGGGCATTGCTTTGTCTACAAAAATACCAAATACCTCCATAATCATATAATAGAAAAACAGCTACTTTAAGCGACACACGCTAACTATAAATAAGCGAAACATAACTTTCTTGACCATTTCATGTGCGTGACTAATACCGTACTTATAATAATGTACGATATAATTGAGTGGTACCTTTGTACTTTTGTTATGTAATAAAAAGTACGTAATACTGCGCAGTGCGTCTATGGTATAGTACGCGGCCGATGGTGTTACTCGTTTACTGAGAGATAGAGATGGTAGGTTAGTTTCGATTTTGTAGATCGGTTACTCGTTCACACTATCATATCAGATTAAAGTTGGTAGTTTTTTGATAATTACGTATAACTTAGCGCCATATTTTCATTTTTTTGTGACTGAAGTGTATTACCAAATTGTTTTCCCCGAGAGATAACATTTCTTTTTTTACACAAGACAACCTTTTTAAAGCTTCCGATTTCTCCGAAAAATTACCAAAGTTTGATATTTAATAACGCCAAACCCAAAATTCCCTTAACGTTTACAATATAAGAAGACCTCAAATGGGCCGAAGTTACTTCGGTCTGATTTGGACCACAAAGCATGATCTATCGTCGAGAGATCGACGAGTACGTTTACTGGTCGCGTACTTTATAACTATGATGCTATATGATGAATGGTGAATTGGAACACGTGCCTAAGTAATTGGATCCTGTACATCCTTTGATATTATAAACTAGCAGTGACCAGTGACTTTACCCGCGTTGTGCTCGTTCCCGTGGAGTTTCGGGATGAAAAATAGCGCATAACCTTCCCGTTGACTGTGGCTATCTATTGAAGAAAGAATTATTCAAATCGTATTGGCAGTTGCTGAGAATAGCGCGTTCAAACAAACAAATAAACAAACTCTTCAACTATGTTATATTAGTAGGTATAGTGAGAACGTTTGTGTGGAATAGGGTTATTTTCCGGGATAACCTCGATATAAGGTCCCGTGGGTCGCGTTCCAAAAAGCTATTAAGATTGTCCCGATTTTTGAAACATTGGATTTCCCTTAGGGAGTTGGCAATATTGTCCTAATTTGTGTGTTTATACGTTATCCACATTCGAGACGAAGGTTATTGGTTTATTTTATCCCGAAATTCCCACAGGTACGGGCTTAACACGGGTAAAACGGCGTGTCAGTGCTTTTGTTTTAATATGTGCTACAAACTTCGCCCCGCGGTTTCACTCACGTTGTACCCGTTCCCGTGGGAATTGCGACATGAAAAATGGCCTATGACCTTCCGCTTGAATGTGGTTATCCATTACAAAAAGAATTATCTAAATCAGATCAGTAGTTTCTGAGATTAGCGTGTTCAAACAACGAAACAAAACAAAAGTCTTCAGCTTTATTATATTTGTATAGATTACTAGCTGCGCCCCGCGGTTTCACCCGCGTTGTACCCGTTCCCGCGGGAATCTCGGGATGAAAATAGATTTTGTCCGATTCTCAGGCCTACCCGATATGCACACAAAAGGACCTTGGGAAATTTTGGCCCAAAGCTCAACAGTGACATGACATATGTCATTTGAAAGCTCTTGAGGAGTTGTTTAAGTCACCCTTTGACGGTTATATCGAAATCGACGGCCAACTTGGTGTTTTCGACCACCGAAGATTGGAGTTGACCAATGCTACGGACGCTGATCCTAATGCTCAACAGTGACATGACATATGTCATTTGAAAGGTCTTGGGGAGTTGTACAAGTCACCCTTTGACGGTTATATCGAAATCGACGGCCAACTTGGTGTTTTCGACCCCCGAAGATTGGAGTTGACCAATGCTATGGACGCTGACCTAATGCTCAACAGTGACATGACATATGTCATTTGAAAGCTCTTGACGAGTTGTACAAGTCGTCCTTTGACGGTTATGTCGAAATCAACGGCCAACTTGGTGTTTTCGACCACCGAAGATTGGAGTTGACCAATGCTACGGGGGTCGAAAACACCAAGTTGGCCGTCGATTTCGCCATAACCGTCAAACGGTGACTTGTACAACTCGTCAAGAGCTTTCAAATGACATATGTCATGTCACTGTTGAGCATTATTATCAGCGTCCATAGCAGTGGTCATATCCAATCTTCGATGGTCGAAAACACCAAGTTGGCCGTTGATTTCGACATAACCGTCAAAGGACGACTTGTACAACTCGTCAAGAGCTTTCAAATGACATATGTCATGTCACTGTTGAGCATTAGGATCAGCGTCCATAGCATAGATCAACTCCAACCTTCGATGGTCGAAAACACCAAGTTGGCCGTTGATTTCGACATAACCGTCAAAAGGTGACTTGTACAACTCCTCAAGAGCTTTCAAATGACATAGGTCATGTCACTGTTGAGCATTAGGATCAGCGTCCATAGCATTGGTCAACTCCAATCTTCGGTGGTCGAAAACACCAAGTTGGCCGTCGATTTCGACATAACCGTCAAAGGACGACTTGTACAACTCCTCAAGAGCTTTCAAATGACATAGGTCATGTCACTGTTGAGCATTAGGATCAGCGTCCATAGCATAGATCAACTCCAACCTTCGATGGTCGAAAACACCAGGTTGGCCGTCGATTTTGATATAACCATCAAAAGGTGACTTGTACAACTAGTCAAGAGCTTTTAAATGACATAGGTCATGTCACTGTTGAGCATTAGGATCAGCGTCCATAGCATTGGTCAACTCCAATCTTCGGTGGTCGAAAACACCAAGTTGGCCGTCGATTTCGATATAATCGTCAAAGGGTGACTTGTACAACTCTCAAAGAGCATTCAAATGACATATGTCATGTCACTGTTGAGCATTAGGATCAGCGTCCATAGCATTGGTCAACTCCAATCTTCGGGGGTCGAAAACACCAAGTTTGCCGTCGATTTCGATATAACGGTCAAAGGGTGACTTGAACAACTCTCCAAGAGCTTTTAAATGACATAGGTCATGTCACTGTTGAGCATTAGGATCAGCGTCCATAGCATTGGTCAACTCCAATCTTCGGTGGTCGAAAACACCAAGTTGGCCGTCGATTTCGATATTAGCGTCAAAAGGTGACTTGTACAACTCCTCAAGAGCTTTCAAATGACATAGGTCATGTCACTGTTGAGCATTAGGATCAGCGTCCATAGCATTGGTCAACTCCAATCTTCGGTGGTCAAAAACACCAAGTTGGCCGTCGATTTCGACATAACCGTCAAAGGACGACTTGTACAACTCGTCAAGAGCTTTCAAATGACATATGTCATGTCACTGTTGAGCATTAGGATCAGCGTCCATAGCATTGGTCAACTCCAATCTTCGGTAGTCGAAACCACCAAGTTGGCCGTCGATTTCGATATAACCGTCAAAGGGTGACTTGTACAACTCCTCAAGAGCTTCCAAATGAGATAGGTCATGTCACTGTTGAGCATTATTATCAGCGTCCATAGCATTGGTCAACTCCAATCTTCGGTGGTCGAAAACCCCAAGTTGGCCGTTGATTTCGACATAACCGTCAAAGGGCAACTTGTACAACTCATCAAGAGCTTTCAAATGACATATGTCATGTCACTGTTGAGCATTAGGATCAGCGTCCATAGCATTGGTCAAATCCAATCTTCGGTGCTCGAAAACACCAAGTTGGCCGTCGATTTTGACATAACCGTCAAAGGGCGACTTATACAACTCTTCAAGAGCTTTCAAATGACATATGTCATGTCACTGTTGAGCATCGGGCCAGACTCCATAGTAATCCGCCCAAGGTCCTTTCATGAGAATCGGTCGAGCCGTTTCAGAGGAGTTCAATTACGCACCCCGTAACACGAGAATTTTATATATTAGATAGATATTAGTTTAGATTTCATCTCTCAACAGAATAATTTATTATTCGTCTGTGATTAGACTGTAATGTCCCACTGGCGGGCATCTCAACCCTCATCTCACTGAAGATATCAGTACAATATGGATGGACCGTGGATTAGGTGATACCATCGAAAACATAAATTAATATATACTATACGAATTAATAATACTTTGTTCACTGATTTCCTGTATCTATACTAATATTATAAAGCTGAAGAGTTTGTTTTGTTTGTTTGTTTGTTTAAACGCGCTAATCTCAGAAACTACTGAACCGATTTGAATAATTCTTTCACTGTTAGATAGTCTATTTATCGAGGAAGGCTATAGGCTACATTTTATCCCAAAATTCCCACGGGAACGGGCACAACGCGGGTAAAACCGCGGGGCGCTGCTAGTTTATATTAAAAGTCAGCTCTCTTATCTCTGTTTGAATCAGTCGTTACGTAATGGATCTCCGCATTGCGTCGACATTATGGTGTCGAAGTCGCTCATTGTCTTTGGCAAGGGACGCGGATATAATATATAGGAAAATATTCAATACTACCGCCCTGCGGTTTTACCCGCTATGTACCCGTTCCCGTGGGAATTTTGGGGATTTTTATACATATAAATCTTCCGGAAGAATCATTCTATCTATTGGTGAAAACCACGTGAAAATCCGTGCAGTATTATTTGAGTTTATGGCTATCTATCTAGCCCACTTATACCCGTCCTTATAAATGTGTCTATCATTATACAAAAATATCTTTTCGTAATTAAAAATAAAACAATGACAATTTATAACTCTTCAATTTTATAAACTAGTATAGATAAAATAAGCATAAATGTATATTTATCTTACAATATTCGCTTGCGTGCATAAACAAGCACTTAACGAGCAATTATATTTATCCATATTAAAACCGAATGTGATTAATTGTGAACCAATGTTCGAACGAGCGCATGCATGAGCGAAACCAATAATTAGCAGTGTTTAATGAGGTGTGAGGTTTCAGAATGAATGCCTGTTTCAGCTGTTTTAACTGAAATAAGTCTATAGTCTAGACTACAAACAAAGTTTTCCTCTTTATAATATTATAGTCTAGACTAATATTATAAAAAGGAAAACTTTGTTTCGTTGTAATGAATAGGTTCAAAAACGAATGGACCGTTTTAAAAAATTCTTTCACCATTCGAAAGCTACATTATCCAGGAGTAACATAGGCTATTTTTCATCCCGAAATTCCCACAGGAATGGACACAACGCGGGTAAAACCGCGGGGCGCTGCTAGTCTACTAATATAATAAAGCTGAACAGTTTGTTTTTTGTTTGTTTGAACGCGTTAATCTCTGAAACTTACCATACGATTTGATAAATTCTTTTTGTAATAGATAGGCATATTCAATGGGAAGGTTATAGGCTATTTTTCATCCCAAAATTCCCTCGGGAACAGGCAGAATGCGGGTAAAACCCGGGGCACTGCAATAGCTGGATTGATTACCCATCTGTTGCTGTGTTTGTTTGTTTGATTGATTGCTCCAATGTCGGGAACAGTCCAATTTGAATAATTATTTTTGTAATGGTTAGCCACATTCAACGGGAAGGTTGTTTATATCATGTTTTATCCCACGGGAACGGGCACAACGCGGGTAAAACCGCGGGGCTAGTATTTCATACTAACCTAACTATGCACCACCCAAATCAATGGGAAGCAATAGTTCTTCAAAACCGAATGTTATTTATCAATAAACAACGTATAATGAACTGAAGGACGGACCACTAGGAAACAAACAGATAAAGAATACATAATTACAGATAATCTAGTGATTCCGCAACTCCATTTCCTATCGTTGTGTTTTTGTTGAATAACTATAATTTAATACAGATTTAGAATAATTTATTCAGTGTTTTTGTTTATTTTTGGTGTGATTGTATCTTTAGATATTCTATTACGAAGATGATTATTCAAATCGGATTGATAGTATCTCAGATATCCGTGTTCAAACGAACAAAATTAATGAAAAAATTTAACTCTTTAGTTTTATTATATTGTATACTAGCCGCGCCCCGCGGTTTTACCCGGGTTGTGCCCGTTCCCGCAGGAATTTCGGGATAAAATGTATCCCGTATGTTATTCTGATGTATAACCTACATTACTGTAAAATCCAAATCCGTTCAGTAATTTTTGCGTGAAAGAGCAACAAACATACATCCATACATACATCCATCCTCACAAACTTTCGCATTTATAATATTAGTAGGAAGAAGGATAGGATAAATTCAAAAATCTTTTACACACTGAAACAAGATTTGGTGGTTTCTTAGTGAACCTTATAGCGGTTTTGTGTCAGCTCGTGTTCTGTGTTTCGGACAAAGAACTAAAACAAAATCGGTTCACCCGTCTAGGAACGGGTGTCGCAGATAAAGACACACTTGAGTTCTAAAATCGGCTTAACCTTTTTCTATAAGCTTCTTTAGCGATGTTTAAAAAACCGGGGCTTTAATAAGCTTCTATATCATCTGTAATTGCCCATTAACATAATTAATTTTTTGTACCGTTTTTAGGGTTCCATACACAAAGGGTAAAAACGGGACCCTATTACTGAGACTTCGCTGTCCGTCCGTCCGTCTGTCACTAGGCTGTATATATCAAAAACGGTGATAGCTAGACAGTTGACATTTTCGCAGACGATGTATTTCTATTGCCGGCATAACAATTAATACAATATAAAAATAAAATATGTAAAACAAATATTCAAGGGGGGCTCCCATATAATAAACGTGATTTTTGCCGTGGGCGAGTCCGACTCTCACTTGGCCGGCTTTTTGACTGTAACCAAATGTACCTATATAAAGAATACAATTTCACGTTATTTGAATAATATATACTTACCTTACCATTGTTCTGTATGAGCTTTTCAAAATTTAATACAATGGCCGTGTTTCCAAAGGTTATTTTTTGTATACGTATTGTTAAATTTTCTTTTATGTTATGTCTGTCCGTTATTTTATGACATTCGTTTTTCGATATTTAATTTTTTTTCAATTTGCCTAAGTTTTTGTGGTTTTGACGTAACTGCACGTCGTTGCATTTGCGTCAATCATATTTTTTTGAATTTTACTACGTTATGCTGAACTGGCTAGTAGTAGGTCCGCGGCTTTGCCCGCAGTATACCTGATCCTACGAGAATTTCGGGATAAAATGTATCCCATGTGTTATTCTGGTGTGTGTATAACCTATATCAACGTAAAGATTCTTCCGAATCCGTTTAATAGTTTTTGCATAAAAGACTACATACATACTATCCATCCTCACAAACATTCGCATTTATAATATTAGTAAGATTCTCAGTTATAAAAATAAAACTTATTAAAAGACACAAAACATTTTTTTAATCAAAACTCTTCTATACCAAAAGATTACTTCATGCTCTATGAAACAGTCTGATTGAACGAACCCTTACTTAATTGCCATTTTAGTTTAACAACAAACACGCACACACATTGCGTTATTACGCACACTAGATCGCGTACTCAGATATTTGTTATAACATTTGTTCGAAATAGGTTAGGACCGTTGGTAACTAATGTTGTGTGTTTACTGGCGGTACCGAGGTCGTGTCACAGATAGCGGTTATTTACATTGATGTCTTATTTATCTTACTATCACTACATAGTATAAAATAAAGTCGTCTCTTTTTCGTGTCTGTCACACTGTTTGTCTGTCTGTATGCTTAAATCTTTAAAATTACGCAACGGATTTTGATGCGGTTTTTTGTAATAGGTAGAGTGATTCAAGAGGAAGGTTTTTATGTAAAAAAAATCCCGAAATTCCCACGGGAACGGGCACAACGCGGGTAAAACAGCGGGGCGCTGCTAGTTCTTTGATAAATAAAACTTCTCACTGTACTGACATCTTCAGTGAGATGCGAGGCCTTTGCCTGATATACATCACTTTGTTCTTACTGTACTGATTTTGAATTGAAATTACGTTTACGGATACACTTCGCTTTTATTTTTCATTTTATCTGACGTTTCGACCCCTTTACAGGAACCGTGGTCACAGAAGATTCAAGAAAAGACATCTGGGTCTTCTGTGTCACGGTTCCTGTAAAGGGGCCGAAACTTCAGATAAAATGTAAAATAATTATCTCGGAAATAAGAAGTATGGAAAGGTTATCATTACTTCAGTCGGGTATAGTATTATCTATACTAATATTATAAAGCTGAAGAGTTTGTTTTGTTTGTTTGTTTGTTTGTTTGTTTAAACGCGCTAATCTCAGAAACTACTGAACCGATTTGAATAATTCTTTCACTGTTAGATAGTCTATTTATCGAGGAAGGCTATAGGCTACATTTTATCCCGGATTTCCTACGGGAACGGGCACAACGCGGGTAAAACCGCGGGGCGCTGCTAGTTGCTTAAATATAGCTAACCTTTGACTTTATTCGCGTTAGGAGATTCTGGTGGGCGGAAGGCATTTGCCCTGAACGTCTTAGCATTATCTATGCCTTTCAGGAGATTGGTATTTGAATCATTCATTTACTCCATTTAGTTAATAGCCAATCCTGGAGAATATATTATTTTTAGTTCGTCTAAAAGCTTACGAAATAGACATTCAAACAACCGGGGTCGACGGATTTACGTGCTCTTCGAAGCACGGTAGCGCTCAGATAGGTATTTCTATTTGAGCGCTACCGTGCCTCCTTGAAAAAATATATCTATGGTCTAATCGAAAATATAAAATATGACTTATTATTTTAGTTGTTAACTATTTCCAAAAGAAAAATATTGTAGTTAAGTACTCAACATTACTAATGAATGCATTACATCGTGCATCGTTAAGATCACTTAGTATGTACCTACTCTTATATATGTATCTAGCATCGGTTTTTCGGATTTCGGATGAAAATAGCCTATAACGTTCCCGTTGAATGTGGCTATCATTTACAAAAGAATTATTCAAACCGGATCGGTAGTTTCTGAGATTAGCGCGTTCAATAATCGATCTATATAAATATAAATGAATTGCTGTTCGTTAGTCTGCTTAAAACTCGAGAACGGCTGAACCGATTTGGCTAATTTTGGTCTTGAAATATTCATGAAAGTCCAGGGAAGGTTTAAACGGTAAGCAGTGAGGAAAAAAATGCAGGTGAAACCGCAGGGCACAGCTAGTAAAAAATAAAAATCTATTCAGCTTTATTACAATAGTATCGTATAGATATGAATCGAATTACACATTTAATTATAGTTTTATCGGTTATCGGCCCTCGGTCACACTCGCGCTTACAAAGAGCCCCATATCAAACCATCTCACATTATTTAAATATTGAACAATGATCACGTTTTGTTTAAGTCTGCATCTGCATAGATTAATAACTGACATCGTTTATCTACACTAATATTATAAAGAGGAAAACTTTGTTTGTTTGGTTGTAATGAATAGGCTCAAAAACTACTGGACCGTTTTAAAAAATTCTTTCACCATTCGAAAGCTACATTATCCACGAGTAACATAGGCTATTTTTCATGCCGAAATTCCCACAGGAATGGACACAACGCGGGTAAAACCGCGGGGCGCTGCTAGTACAGAATAAGTACGTGATACAGGAAATAATGGTGTTAAACTATGTAGAAGGACAATTGTGAATAATTTAAAAAATACAAGGATGATACGATAATACTTTCATAAAACTATGGTTTGTTTTATTTTACTAGATTCTACTAGAACGCTTAGTTAAGATATTACGGTGTCTCTATTATATGTCGGAACAGCAAGGGCTTCCATTAAAGCAGGGTGGAGCTGTGCCGAGCTCAACCAATCACAACGTATTACGAAAGATTTTGACAATGTCAATGCGTTCTTTGTCAATTTTAATGCGTTGCGATTGGTTGATTGAGGCCTGCTGAACAGCCTCCGTGGTCTTGTGGTTTGAGCGCTCGGCTCACGATCCGGAGGTTCCGGGTTCGATTCCCGGTGGGGATATCTCACAAAAATCTCTTTGTGAGACTGTCCTCAGTTTGGTTAGGGCATTACAGGCTGAATCACCTGATTGCCCGATAAGTAAGATGATTCCGTGCTTCGGAGGGCACGTTAAGCCGTCGGTCCCGGTTACTTTCTACGGATAGTAGTCGTTACATGAGCCATGTCAGAGGCCTTTGGCGGCTCAATAACTCTGACACCAGCACGGGTAGCATGAACACTGGTAGACATATATCTCTATAGGGTTAAAACTTTTGTCTTGTCTACGGGTTATGGCGCGGTTGCGAGCACATAATGACAGGAAGCGAAAATCTCTACTGTATACAAAACTTTCGCTACGGAAGACATAGAAATATTGCCCTTTACAAATATATTATATTTTTAACATGGTCACACATGATTACCGATAAATTTTTTGAAGCACAACACCGTCACAACACTATTTCATTCATTCGCCATTCATTCATTTCAGTGCGTTTTTGTCTGTGGTTATTGTTTCTTGTTTTCGTTTTTGTTACAAAAATATTAAAATATAATAAAAGAGTCGAAGACAAGCTTTGTATGCACCTTGGAGGGTAGCCTACATATTTGTATACTTTGAAATGTCAAAGTCAAATTAGTCTCTGACGTAGACATAATATGGTCGTCATGCTCAAGGGCGTAGACATTTGTATACAAATGACGTACGCGACAAGACAAATCTATGTCGCGGTAGCTACTGTAGACAAAATCGCGATGACGTCAAACTTGCGCCATAGATGGTAGACATATTTGTATGTCTACTTGTCATGCTACCCGTGCAGGATAGGTCAGGTTGGCCATCCACTCGATGAAGAAGATTGCGGTCTGCATAACTTCGCTCCGATTCAATAGAACCATATGGAAGATTAGATCTCTTTCCAAACTATGTGCGTGTTTAGATTATGTAGATGACACCCCCCAAAGATAGGAGATGACACTCCAATACGCAATTTTGTAATAATTTGACAAAAGTGTATAGGTACATAACCCCCTTCACATTATTTTCATCGACCCCCAAAATATAATTGACAACCACTATAGAACATGGTCAATTCCTTATTCAAATACAAAGTTGGGAAAGTGACATATAAATATACCGACTATAAATAGATGAAAATATTTTCGGACAAACCTCAGTTACGCCCAAAGGCTTTGCGAAGGCTAAATATAGCCAAACACGATGGTCACGGAATAATTCTCTGTTATTTATGGGTATAATTGAGCATAGAGTTCGTTATTTTGTTTTGTCGACTGAATTTTCGTGGCCGCTTAAGCCGCGTTTTCACTTGTGCTCCAAACGATAAACACAATGATCAAAACGGATGTTAAGTGGAAATACTCAGAGAAAACACATGTTTTCTTTCATATTTTAATAAGAATACTTTCAGAATCTACATATATACTAATATTATACAGAGGTAAACATTTTTTTTTGTTTGTGTTTGTATGTTCCAGCTAATCTCGGGAATGACCTGTCCGATTTGAATAATTATTTTTGTAATAGATAGCCACATTCTACGGGAAGGTCATAGGCTATTTTTCATCCCAAAATTCCCACGGGAACGTGTACAACGCGGGTAAAACCGCGGGGCGCTGGTTAATAAATAAGTAAGCTGGAAGTAAGTTCGAGTTGGTTAGTCGCCAACGCTGCTGTCGTGTTTACACCGCCCAAAGGCCTCCAACATGGCCTAAAGCCCGGTTTCCACTGCAAGCGGAGCGGGCTCATTAATGACTCCGTTTGGCAGCCATTACGTGTTTTTGTTAGATGTTATGCGTCTATACAAGAAAAAGTAACGCAATGGTAATTAAACGGAGTCATTAATGGGTCCGTTCCGCTCGCAGTGGAAACCGGGCTTTAACATTGCAACAACCAGGGCTAATACATTAACATTCTATCCGAAGCACGTTAGCGCTTCGATAGATATACGAGTATACCATCATCGTCTCACTTGAGTAGCGTCTGAGTCTGTACTTAGAGAAAACACGGCTTTACATCTACTATACTAATATGATAAAGTTTAATTATTTTGTTTGTTTGAATCGGCTAATTCTTCTTGTGCTGGATAGCCACATTCAAGAATGGTTACTACTCTAGTAATTAATCTGAAGAGTTTGTGGGGGCGTCTGAATGGGTTAATTATGGACCTACCAGTCCAAAAGATTTTTTCCCATGATGGATATCTTTTTGTCCTGACATTCCCACAACAACGGCCACAACGCGAGTGAAGCCGCGAGGCGTGGTTAATAAATATAGACTTAACCTCACCTGTCGTTTACTCTACCGAATGGTGCTAGTTAGTTTATTGTTTACTAACATTCGAGCGGGTATGTGGGTCAATTGGACTCGCGTCGGATGTCGAGGGGTTACGTAATGGTTCGCTTTTATTTTGTACTAGCAGCGCCCCGCGGTTTTACCCCCATTCCCATAGGAATTTCGGGATGAAAAAAACCTATAACCTTCCCGTTGAATATGGCTATCCATTACAAAAAGAATTATTCGAATTGGATAGGTAGTTTCTGAGATTAGGCTTTACAAACATACAAACAAATAAAGTAAGAAACTTTACCTCTTTATAATCTATAATATAAAAATGAATCGCTGAATCTGTTGCTAAGCGCATAACTTCAGAACGACAGCACCAAATTGGATGATTCTTTTTTTAATGTGTTCCTTATTGTCAGGACAAGGTTTTTATATAAGAAAAATAAGGAATAAAAATCTCAAAATTCCTACGGGAACGGGGGCGCTGCGGGTGAAACCGCGGGGCACAGCTAGTAATAGTATAGATTCACACATGGGTGTTAATTTCTTGGTTTATTTCCATGTTTATGCGTGGTTAGGAAGTGCTGTTTGTACTGAAACGGTGATTGTAAAGGCTTATTAGTAAACAAATGGATAAGACACGTATTTCAATGAAGGAAGTGAAATTACTTCAGTTTTTGTTCTAGATTGTGTTGGAAAATTCCATCTGTCATACATAACCGGCGTCTCTGAGTAATTTCACCTAATTGACTAACGACTGTACTCAGAGACATCAAATACTTCATTAGTAGAGAATTAGAGATTACATGAGCGATTATGTCATGTAATTCATGAAAAGCCACGCTCCTCAGTGTTACCCGCGTTGTACCCGTTCGCGCAGGAATTTCGGAATAAAATGTATCCCATGTGTTATTCTGATGTATAACCTATATTGCTATAAAATGTCATCCAAATCCGTTTAGTAGTTTTTTGTAAACGAGTAACAAACATACATAAAATCCATCCTCACATACTTTCGCATTTATAATATTAGTAGGATTATGTCAATTGGTTAAATGTGACAGTAAATGTAAGGGATGTAGAACTAAGATTGACTAAGTTGCATTTTATCCCTTATATAACATATAATATAGTATAAAACAAAGTCGCTTTCCGCTGTCTGTCTGTCCCTATGTACATATGCTTAGATCTTTAAAACTACGCAACGGATTTTGACGCGGTTTTTAAAATAGTTAGAGTAATTCAAGAGGACGGTTTATATGTATAAAAAATCCCAAAATTCCCACGGGAACGGGAACGGTTAAACCGCGGGCGCTGCTAGTCTAATGTAGACAATTCTCGTGTCGAGGTGTTTGTAGTTAAACTTCTCCGAAACGGTTTGACCGATTCTTATGAAATTTTGCGTGCATATTCGGGTAGGTCTGAGAATGGGACTACATCTATTTTTCATCCCCCTAAATGTTAAGGGAAGACCCTTGATTTTTATATTGCAAAACAACGTTTGCTGGGTCAGCTAGTCTTCGTATTAAGTTCTTATAATTTCTATATATGAGACGTAACGTACGTGTCCTCAACAATCAGATATATCTCCTAACCTTTCCGCGGTACATTATTATTCCATAAACAGTGTCAGGAAAACGAAGCGTAACGAGTAATCAAATGACAAGTCTTTGACCTTCGTAACGATGTTTGATTATGTTTTCATCACTAGTGTTTGTTTAGGGGTCTTACAGACGAGCGGTATGATGCCAATGTCAGAGTTGCTGCCATCTTGTATATATTTCAAGGGGGTTGGGTTTACGAGGGGTTTGGGTCTCGCTGGTCCCTCGTGGAGCTAAGGCTGCCCGGCGCCAAGTTCTCTATAGCGACAGTCAGGAACTAGCCGCACACCGCGGTGTTACGATGTGTTATGTATAACCCATCTTTATTATTGTAAAGTTTCATCCAAATCAGTCCAGTAGTTTTTTCGTGAATGGGTACCAAATATACATACATCCATCCTCACAAACTTTCGCATTTATAATATTAATAGGATTTCACGTCTTCCTTTTTCTTTGTCACCGTAATGATATCTTCAGTGAGATGAGAGGCCTTTGCTGTGTAACATTACAGGCTGATACTCTTACTTTACTGTAACAAAGGGTTGATTAATAAAAATGTGTGTGTAAAAGGGAGGGTTGGGGGGGGGGGGGGGACTTGCTCTGCCCATATTGTCGAAAAAAAAAAGCAATTTGCAGAACACTATTGAAAAAGGTTCGGACCCACCAGCGTACGCAAACACTGCATACGTATTAAATGTGACTGTAGTCATTAAGACTCCCCTGATAAAGCTATGTATGCTACGCCTATAGCACAAGCCCAGTTATACAAGCCATTGTCAATACCTAGTAAGTACGAGTAAGTATTAGCCTGTAATGTCCCACTGCTGAGCAAAGGCCTCTCATCTCATTGAAGATATCAGCACAGTGAGGGGAATCAGTCGTAATCACCACGTTTTCCTAATGCGGGTTGGTAATCTCAAACCCGAGCCATGTTTGAAAGTAGGAAACATGTTTTCGCTCGACCCGGGAATTGAACCCAGGACCTCAGTCTTGGCAGGCGAGTGCACTACCACTAGACCATCGAGGCGTATAATATAACTATGTAGTTAACTGAAAGCGAATTCGTATAGACTACTATTTACAAGAAAGATTAGTAGCAGTCACCGTATACTCAATACTGATTCTGCCGTTGACAACAGCCGCTCGTGTGTAACACCCCTTATTCGATAGCTTGCTACCGCTCTTTATGTTATTTGTACATTTCATGAGAAGGTTATGTTTTACCGATTTCAAAAAGGATTTTATGTTGAAGACACGTATGTTACTTGTGTCTTCATAGATAAAACCTTTTTTGGTAATATATAGTATGCCTTATATATATATAGAGTAATAAGTAGAGCTGCAGTAGAGATGTCATGCGTTCTTTCACTTGTGGCTAAAATATATCCCGTAATAATTCTGGGATAACTAAATAGCAATTTTGTTCCCACCAAGTTTAATACACATCACGTTAACATTACGTGTGGGATATCCACCAATCACATTAAGGGTAGTATGGAACGTAGTGTATTCCATATATTGCTATGATTGAAAGAGATAGACTACTCCAGGACAAAGACCTCAACCTCATTGAAGTTATCATCACAATAAGGACTTCGCGTAACCAACAATGTTTAAAAAAAATACTAACAATAGACACTCTATACTCTATGGGTGATGGATTACGTAACGCACCAGTCATCCTTGACTATAACAAGCGAACTTGTCAACACGCAGTTAACGTGTTATAATTTAAAGATGGATTATCGGACGAATATTAATTAGTGATTTATTGTCATTTGTTTTGGGAGACGTTGTAAAAGGTTATCGTAATGGTGGTTTGGTGGATGGATGTTTATTTCTTGGTAAACGATGCATACTTAGGTTCTACTTTGAGTTTTAAAAATATTTATTTATTTTATTTTATTTATTTATTTCAATTAAAACGGGAACCCAATTACATCAATTGAAAAAACTTACAAACTAAAAGCATCAAACCACAATAATAAAAAAATATACCCGAATAAATTCACACACGGTTAATTAGACCCAAAGTAAGCTCAAAGCTTGTGTTATGGAATCCAACTCAGTGATACTACTTCATATACATACACAAATACTTTATAAGAATATATAATTGACACCCAGATGTCGTCGCCATCAACGATGTCTTCACATATTGTTGACTCCGGGCGGGAATCGAACTTGCAACCTCCGACACAGTAAGTGCTCTCACTGCCACCGTGCCAACGGGCTTGTCAAAAGTTTTAAGTATTTCAGTTTATTTATGACACTTTCGGGTAAAAGCCTTTCATATCACTGATATCTACAGTGAGACATTATACACTAATATATGTAATACTTACTTTTTTTTTTTGTGGAGATACTCCTTATTCTCATCACTGTACCTTCAGTGAGATGAGAGCTTTCGCCCCGCAATGGGACATTACAGGTTAGCATTTACGAATACAAGGTAATTTTCTTCAAAAAATTCTACAGTGATAAAACGAAAAGCGTCAAACAAAACCAACGCCAATAAATATCAATGTAACAAATCCAAAATGGCCGCCTTACAAATTCTTCATAATAACAGAATCTTGAACGTACAGTTTGCGTATTTCCTTCAGGTCACGGATAATTTGGTATCTCGGTCGTGTTCCGCCCTTGAATGATAACCCTCGTTTTCAAGGACCCTTCCCTTCCCGTGTGGGCGGGAAATTCAAGGGTAGAGGGCTCTAGTGGGCGCGGTCGTTACTACGAAGTTAGGATAAAACAATTTCAAGTTATCAGGAGTCGAAAATCGAATGAATTGAGTCTGATTCGGGAACGAATTTTTGTGAAATCGTATTGATGTTAGTTTTTGAAGATATACATCTTGTCATCTCTTGTATGTCAAAGTCAAATATTTTTATTCAGTTTTAGATAGCCATATTCAACCGGAAGGTTATAAGGCTACTTTTTATCGTGAAATTCCCACGGGAACGGGTACAACGCGGGTAAAACCACGGGACGCTGCTAGTTTAGATATAAAATGTCCACGGGGACTTTTGTCTCTTAAAATAGAAACTAGAATTATCCAGGGACTTTTATTACTTCGTGTGCCTTATTTAGTTTTAAGTGTCCTATTTTGGCGAACGATAAAGTATGTAGATAGAAGTCCCCGCGGACAGCCTGCGCGCGCAATCCTTGTTTCCATATTAGATTGTGAATACGTAAGCATATCTCGCAAATTCCGAGAATATTACTTCAGATAAAGTAACTTTAATTAACGGAGCTGTTATCTTAGTTTTCGTTTTGATATGATAGAGCATGTTTAATTATATTAAGTATACTGTGTTATCAATCTTTGGGGGCTAGATATTTGATATTTCTTTAGTCATAACTCGTACATTTCTTTTAAAGATATCATCATTATATATTTAAGAGCAAGGCTCTTGTCGGTGAGTCCGATGCAGACTTCTCCATCTATTCCTATTCAGTGCAAGTTCCTTCACATCTCTATAAGACATGACAGACACTTTTTCTTTAATCTGACCCATGTAACTGATTCTAGGCCTTCCCCTACCTTAAAAGATATACTTGGACGTAATTCATATATGAATAACTGTTAATGTTAACCTGTATCATCCCATTGTTGGGCAAGGCAACCCATTCTCGCCACTGTTCTCAATTCATATATTTTACCCCAAAAAACATATTAATACCCAAGATATTCTTATATTATCAAGGGTAATTAAAATCAAAGCTATGCAAAGAGTACCCAAACACAACTAAAATTAGGAGTATAGCATAGCCTCATCTGCATAGCCTTATATGTATAGGAACTAGCAGCGCCCCGCGGTTTTACCCGCGTTGTGCCCGTTCCCGTTGGAATTTCGTGATGAAATATAACTTTCCTGTTGTATGTGACTATTCATTACAATTCAAATCGGATTAATAGTTTCTGAGATTAACACATTCAATTAAAAATACTAACTCTTCAGCTTTTTTATATGTATTAGTATAGATATTAATCCTTTCAGTATTAGGACCTAGTGACAATCATTCACATGTTAGTATTAACAAATGGATTCAATGAGAAGGCAGCACAGTAAGAAAAACTATTCATCAAATTCAAATTCAAAATTCAAATTCAAAATGTCTTTATTACATCAGATCATTACAATCATTTATAATCGTCAGCTTAAAATTAAGTTTACGTTAGTTCGCATCGCGCCACCTACTGAGAAGAACTAACAAGAAACTCAGTGGGGTTGTCATTTTTTTTAATGATTGTATTAACAATTTTAAGCCTTAAATAATAGAGCAATTCATTTCCAAACGTCTGAGTCTAGAATATACTCTGAAATAGAGTAATATGCCTTTTGGCTTAGTCTATGCATAATAAACTTTTTGAATTTAATAAATGAAAGACTTACCACGTCGTTTGGTAGTTTGTTATAAAAACGTATACATTGACCTACGAAGGAGTGAGACACTTTATGGAGCCTAATAGTGGGCACAGCGAGCTTATTTTTATTCCTAAGATTAATTTGGTGGAGATCACTGTTTTTCTTAAATTTACTAGGATTTTTGTGCACATACATGAGGTTTTCATAAATGTATTGTGAGTGTAATGTTAGGATGTTAGTGACTTTGAATGTGCTTCTCAGTGATTCCCGTGGACCCATCATATAGATGGCTCGAATAGCCCGTTTCTGGAGCACAAAAATGGAATCTATGTCAGCGGCACTACCCCAAAGCAGTAGACCGTATGACATAATGCTATGAAAGTAGCTGAAATACACTAAACGCGCGGTGTCAACATCGGTCAGTTGACGGATCTTTCTAACAGCGTAAGCTGCTGAGCTAAGTCTACCAGATAACGTTTCTATATGCGGGCCCCATTGTAACTTAGCATCTAATGTAATGCCTAGAAAGACAGTCTGATTGACCACTTCAAGTTCCTCATTGTTCATCATAACCCTGGTTTTTACTTTTTGAACGTTCTTAGTAAAGAACCTGACACATTTAGTTTTACTATTATTTAAAAGCAGGTTATTAGCACTAAACCAGTGTAATATCTTAGAAAGAGCACTGTTTACATCGTCAATTTCTGACTGGCGTCTGTTAACCTTAAAAACTAAAGATGTATCGTCTGCAAACAATACTATCTCACAGATATCCCTCATAAGATGAGGTAAGTCGTTGATGTACAAAAGGAACAGAAATGGGCCTAAAATAGAGCCCTGTGGCACCCCCATTGCTACAGGTGACCCATGAGATACTTTCCCGTTGACATCTACTTTTTGAATCCTATCGCTTAGATAAGAAGTGAGAAGATCCAAAGCAATGCCTCTTATACCGTAGTGGTATAGCTTCCTGACGAGAATTGCATGCTGCACACAATCGAATGCTTTGGATAAGTCACAAAATACCCCAAAGGCATCCCGTAACTCCTCCCAAGCCTCGAATACACTCTCTAGTAGTTTGACCCCAGCATCAGATGTTGACCTTCCACGAGTGAAACCGAATTGGTTGGTGTGCAGCAATTTATTACCATTAAAATAAGTAAGCAGCTGAGTGAGTATCAGCTTTTCAAAAATTTTACTCAACGTAGGTAGTACTGAAATTGGTCTGAAATTCGTGGGGTCTTGTGTACTACCTGATTTGAACAACGGTGTTACTTTACTATACTTCATCAAGTCAGGAAACACGCCACAGTCAATACATCTATTGAAAATTATAACTAAATCTGGAATCAAAATGTCAATTAAAGAATTAACAATACTAACCGAGATACCCCATAGGTCAGCTGTTTTTTTCATATTAATTGATTTGAAAGCAACACTAACATCAGAATGAGTGACATGTCGAAAGGCAAACCCGTTGAAAAATTCGGGTACATTTTCTTTAATTAACGACTCTGCAGTGGAGGTGGAAGAGCCTAAAGAGCTTGTTAGACAAACTGGGAAAGTAGAAAAAAATTGTTCAAAAGCAGTGGCCACCTCTAAATCAGAGTCAACAATGTGACCGTCGACATTAAGTTTAAAATCAGAGTCTTTAATTCTAGTTTTCCCAGTCTCGGCATTAATAACCTTCCAAGTGGCTTTAATTTTATCACTACTGTTTTTGATATTCGATTTAATATACAAAGACTTTGCCAATTTGCAAACCCTTTTAAAGACTTTAGAGTAAGATTTTACGTACTCTTTAAACTCCTCACTTCTATTGAACTGTCTTTCATGGTACAACATGTACAACTTTTCCCTACTCTTATATATACCTGTTGTTGCCCAGTTACCAAAAACAGGTCTATCAGTAACGGTAATCTCCTTGGAAGTAAATATTGAGTTATATTTACTGAGAAATGAATGGAAAAAAGAATTATACATAGAATTTGGATCTAATTTACTATCCAAAACTAGTAAATTAGTAACTAAACTAACTCTCATACGTTCCAAGCGACTAACAGTTACCGGAACAAAAGTAATTTTTTTCTTAGCTACCTGTTTTTGCTTACCATAAAATCCTACCAACTGACCAGAATGGTCAGAATCTAATTTATTAATAATGCTTTTAAAGCATGGAACGATGTCTGTGAATATGTTATCCAAACAAGTAGCAGTAGTAGGGGTTATTCTAGTAGGCTCCATAAATAAATTCAGTAAATTATGGGACTTAAATAGACTTAATAAATTAAAAGTGGGACTTGAACTATCAAGAATATTAACATTAAAGTCACCACAAACTAACAAAGACTTACCTGAGTTGGTAAGTTTGCTTAAGGCCTCATCCATTACTTCTAAGAATAAATTGAGATCGGCGGAGGGAGGTTTGTATACGCTTATAACAATGAATTGCTCTAGTTGAACACACGCTAATTCGATAGAACATTCCACAGAGAGAGACACAATATCTTTCCGTTCCCTGAATTTAAGATTTTTATGCAATAAAATAAGAGACCCACCGTGTATTGTGTTGACTCTGCAGAAGGAACTTCCTACCCGATGGTTCCTGAAATTAAACATGAGCTGGTTCCCCTTTAACCAATGTTCTGTAATACACATAATACTAATATCCTCCGAGTTCATGAATAATTCCAGCTCTAGCTGCTTGCCCCCCGTCAAGCAACATATATTTTGATGAACCAATCTAATACAATTTACATTATAATTAGTATTTTTTTGTTGTGAAGAGTAGTGTGTGTTGTTGTAGGTGTGATTTGATTGTAATGCTAACTGAATCAATGGTGTATGTAATAAATTAGAGCTAGAAGTTACTACCTCTGTTGTCTCAGAAATTAATTTAAATGACAAGAAATGTCAGAGGAAATTATATTATTAGAAATGTCATTAAAATTATTCAATGTCAATGAATTTATAATTAAAATGTCAGACTGCTCAATAGAAGCAGGTGGGGAAGCCAAATTCTTGGCTAAAAAGTCTAAATAAAAAGATAGCGAAGTAGCTACCTGTCGCTTAAAACTATGAGTAAGGTAATATTTACCTTGAGTCAAATAAGAACTATTACTAACTAAATTGTTAGTGTCAATTAAATGAAATTTATCATTATATGTCGAGATAGTGTGCAGTGTTGTATTAAGCTTAAATCTATGAGTATTTTCCGCTTCTGGCATGGTTTTACAGTAGGGGAATGTGAACAAAATTATTTTACTTACATCTAAGTTTAACAAACTATCACAAAACTGAATAAGTTCTTTTTTGCTTACATTGCCCCTATTTGTTGATAAAATCACAAGATTTTCGCAATTAGTGAATTTATGATTTAAAACCCTGTTTAAAATGGATTTAAAAGAAGCTGAAGGATAACAAAAACCTAAAGCTGATTGTCCTGAAAGCTGAGAATTTAAGGTTGAGCCCATATTTTTTCCAATATCATCACTGAAAATAAGTGTTTTGTGTGCACTAACTAATGTACTAGGTACATTAATTGATGCACTGAATGACTGCTTTGTCCTATCACTACTATGAATGCTGTCACACAAGGGGTCACTCAAAGGGTCACTTAACACCGGAGTACTTGCAGGCTGTGAATGAGCTGTACGGGCACAATCACAAGAGTGATTGTTGACTAATGAGTCAAACCGTTCGGTGTTATACTTAGAAAGTTTTAGAACATCATCCATTGCCTTAGAGTACTCTTTAATCTCGTTTTGGGAAATTATATAATTATATACATCATCATATCAAATGAGTAATCGTCCTCTATACAAGTCGACGACCTAAATGCGTCCTAAGTACTTAATTGTTATCAGCACTGAACCGTTGCGAAACATGTCAGTACACTAGTGTCCTATATAATTTATCAACACAGGATATTTGTGTTCCGAAACGGTCGCAGACGAACAAACGGTACTAATGTTATTGTTATTGTAGTTCTCATTGGGATTGTTAAATGACTGCTCTGCTTCAATGGGTGGCTGATAGTGGCATCTCTATCTGAGCGCTACTTTGGAGAGCATGTTAAATTGTCGGTCCTGTTAGTCCAATTGTCAGACCATTTCGGAGACCTTTAGGCGGTCTAATATATCGATGCTGATTTGGTCACAAATCTACTAGAACTATATTTGACTCATTGTTATACTAGCAGCGCCCCGTGGTTTCACCCGCGTTGTACCCATTCCCGCAGGAATTTCGCGAGAAAAAGTAGCCTATGTCCTTTATCAGGCTCTGGAGTAACTGTGCACCAAATTTCATTCAAATAGGTTTAGTTGTTTTGGCTTGAAAGCGTAACAGACAGACAGAGTTACTTTCGTATTTATAATATACTAGCAGCGCCCCGCGGTTTTACCCGCGTTGTGCCCGTTCCCGTGGGAATATCGGCAATTTTTTTAACATAAAAACCTTCCTCTTGAATCACTCTACCTATTACAAAAAACCGCATCAAAATCCGTTGTGTAATTTTAAAGATTTAAGCATACAGACAAACAGACAAACAGACGCGACTTTGTTTTATACTATGTAATGACTATGTAATGAAGTTAGGACGTACTCGAATTCATAGTTAAGAAAGAACCCGCTTTCCAGTTAAATAAAAACATTCCATTTTAAGTTCCATTCACCTTCCAATTTCACCTTTTTAATTTCGTGCCAAATTACGATTACGGCTCCGTTTGAGACGATCGGTGGAAATTAAACGTAGTATAGTTATGAGACATAAGAACTGGAAAGACAAGAGACCCTTAACGCTCGACAAAGCCGAAACTACCCCGTCGTTCATCCTTGTATCCCCAAACATACATCCTGACCCAGTCTCTCCATATGCTCTCACAAACTCAAGCCATACATCGTCAAAAACATTCGCGTTAATACCGGTGGTAGGAAATGTATGATTAATTCATTTGCTGATGTTCTGTTCCATCAATTTAAAATAGATTTGTTTGTTTTGCAAACGGGATTGTTTATATGTCTTTATTTATTTCGTTCGTGTATACGTTCTTGATGTCATGTTTTGGTTCAATGATTTTGTTCTAAACTGATTGAAAAATATTAAATGTAGAAACCTGTGATCATCACTACATTATTAAAAATTTTTAGTGATGATTACAGATTACATAATTAAAAAACAAAGTCCCCGGCCGCGTCTGTCTGTCTGTTCGTGATAAGCTCAAATACTTCTGTACGGATTTGGACGCGGTATTTTTAAACAGAGTGATTCAAGAGGAAGGTTTATATGTATAAAAAATCGAGAAATTTCCGCGGGAACGGGCACAACGAGTGGTTAATAATTATTTTACAAAAACCCTTTAAATTACTTAGACACAGTTCAAGGCCAAATATGGCAAAATAACGAATTAGGACAGGAAATACTAAAAATAAAATATTAAAGTCGGATAACCGGATTTATTATTATTTAATGCAAATTAATTATCGTTCTACCGTCTATAGGTTACTCGTTGGTAGGTATACGGAAAACCGCAATGTAATCAATCTGTTTGTGTTCAGCGTTTTGTTATTGTTTTACTACCATTTTTATTGAGTACCCTTTAGGGTGCCTGTCCATTGATGCGTTTATTTGTCCGTTTCTCCGCTCCGCAGCCTCGCTCCGTTTCAATGGACAGACACCCTTATTCTGACACCAGTTAGACACTGACCTACACTAACATTTTAAAGGCGGATATCGAAATAAGGTGAAGAATACTAATTCCCCAAGAATGTGGCTTTCCATTACAATTCTTTTTGTAATGGATAGCATAATTTGAATGTGGTTATCCATTACAATTCCTTTTGTAATAGATAGCCACATTTAACGGGAAGGTTATAGACAATTTTTATCTCGAAATGCACACTGAAACGGGCACAACGCGGGTAAAACGACAGGGCTAGTTTAAAATAGGCGTAATCACCTTGTTGCAACTAAACGAACCTTAAATATCAGTGCCAGTTATAGGACCGTAAATATAGAAGTGCGAGGTGCATTGACCTTTCTCTCGGCAGCCAACATTGCATTACGTAAACATAATATTGTGTCGATATTGTTACGCAGCTGTTTATTTAATGTATCTACAAATAATAATAGGCCCTATTACTCTGTAATACGTTCTATTCATTCATTTCTTACGAGAAGGTTGTGGCCAACTTTGGTGTCAGACTATTTCGCCTAAAGGCATTCGACATAGTTTAACGATTGAAACAAACGGGACCGACTGTTTAACGAGCTCTCAGAAGCTAGCGCTCAGATAGAATTCATTCTTTACTTCCGAGTAGGCTGTAGTCAACACTGGTGTCAGAGTTTTTCGCCTAAAGGCCTTCGACATGGGGATTGAAACAAAGGGGACCGATTGTTTAACGATCTCTCGGAAGCTAGCGCTCGATTTGAAAAGCCACTTTAGTCCACCCATCCAAGAAGAGTGACACGTTGCTTTACAATTGCAATGATCTAACATCGCTTAGTCAAACTACGTCTATTGTTTAGTTCGCACAAACTATCTTCTACTACGTCTACTTCGTTGACAGCGCCCAGCGGTTTTACCCGCGTTGTGCATATAACCTTCCCGTTGAATGTGGCTATTCATTACAAAAATAATTATTTGAATCGGATTGGTAGTTTCTGATATTAGGACATTCAAACAAACTCTTCAGCTATATTATATTAGTATAGATGGAGAAGAGCTTTAGGGTTTGATTAGGGTTGTACAGAGTTCTTCCTCGCAGTAAGAGATGGATGACACTGTGAGCGAGGCCCTACGAAGGCAGGCGGCGTGCTAAGTGCACTATGCACTATCCAAGCAATCCGCCTGAGAGAGAGGGGGGGTAGGTGCCGTTACACTCCCTTTCCTCTCTGAGGCGTGCTCGTCAACGCGAGCTGCCGGCGCGACTAGAGAAACGGAGGAATGCCGCAAGGTAGCCCCGCGACTCTTGTCAGTGAGCCGTTGACGACGGAACGCAGTAGGAGTTTTAGTGGATATTTCCCGGCCCGTTGATCGCGCCGGGACGAATCCCAAATACCCCGGTCGTTTCCGGAACTGCCGGGGATGCATAAACGCATTTCTCCTGCTCACAAAAAAAGGGTTGTACTTACCGATTTATTATTCTTGAGGTAATACTCGTATCAGGCCAAGAGTTATTACGACTTCTTAAAAACCTCCGCCATGTTATGAAAAAGTTACCGGGATCAATTGCGTGTCCCCCATGTCAAATGCAAAAGCAAAGACCTGGTGTCTTGTTTTCGATAGTAGCATTTTTCGGTAAACATATATGATCCCGTAAACCTATGTACAGTCTCGTTTTTATGATCATACCTGATTGATTGAATCACTACTATTAATGGCTCCTTATTAATCACACCATTTTTCAAAAGAAGCGTATTTTTCTTTGTATATTCTATACGTCCATAAATACTTTCAAGGTGTACACGATGTGTTATGCAAACAAGAATCACAAAATCCTCTTCGGTGCGTACGAAACGTCAAAAATTTCCGCTCTTAATCTTCCTGTTATATTGCTTTCAGAGTGATGCCCATTGTTTAAGTAATTAATGTTTTATTGGCCTTTATTGTGAAAGGACGACAAGCTTTGGAATTAGTTTGAGCAGTTCATATCGGCAATTTTTTATTAGGTATTGTTTTTGTGTTTTCATGGACCCATAAAAAATATGTAGGTATTTGAGATTTTTGATAGTTCGAAAAATGATCGATTTTGAAACAGGTGGTCCCAGAACAGTCACTTTGTTCTTGCGGTAAAACTTTACACCACGTTTTGTCCAATAAGCTTCATTGTACAGTCCAATAATATAACAAATATGTACCACAATTAATACCTACAATCACTAATATTTCAAATATCATGGTTGTTTTTACTTTAGCACTGTTATGGTGTTAGGTATCATTCTTTGATTTTGAATTTGATAATACTCAACAGATATCTAGCAAATGCTCAATTCCAGTACATTTTGTTTATTTTACCAGGGCTTTTCTGCTAAATGAATTGTATGTCAATTGAATCTCAATTGGATCTTTAGAATCGTTGACACATAATATCTTACTCCTAGGAACATAATAGGTATGTCAATATCTATCAAGATCTAAATTAGCTTTAACAGAATTGAACCTTTACGGTATTTTTACATTTAGATCTTTTAGGCTGACCGTTAAATTCGGCTGGCTGAGTCAATGTCACTATAAATAGTCCCGATAAAGTGAAGTAGGTTTTTCAGTTTAGGCTCCAAAGTATGACCCTACAGACCCTTGAATGGATCCTTTGAACGTATCCAATCAGAATATCTATACTAATATTATAAAGAGGTAATTTTTTTAAGTTTGTTTGTTTGTTTGTTTGTTTGTATGTTCGGGGTAATCTCAGGAATTATCCGTCCGATTTCAATAATTCTTTTTGTAATAGATAGCCACATTCAACAGGAAGATTATAGGCTATTTTT
Source organism: Cyclophora albipunctata (assembly GCA_963082685.1). Classification (NCBI taxonomy): domain Eukaryota; kingdom Metazoa; phylum Arthropoda; class Insecta; order Lepidoptera; family Geometridae; genus Cyclophora; species Cyclophora albipunctata. Next base: position 3,216,685 of record OY720138.1, on the reverse strand, counting down.
CATCCCGAAATTCCCACGGGAACGGGTACAACGCGGGTAAAACCGCGGGGCGCTGCTAGTCTTCAATAAAGCTTACATCCCATCCATCTCAGAGCAAGTTTTCCTATAAGTGTTAATTATTGCGATAAATACGTCGCGCGGCAAATGTGGATTGGGGGGTGAAAGTGGCGGGGCGCGGGGTAGTGTAGGAGGCAAGCGATTAGGCAATACAACGCGCAACGCGTAGTGCTAGCCATGCATCGCGTCCTCTTACCCCCCCCCTCCCCTTCCCCTATAAACCCGACAAGTTCAGCGCTCATGACTCGTTTCGCGACGTGTAGGTATGTACTCTAAACCCCGTAGTAGGTGCTAGTAGAATGGCGTAATGATAATAAATGTTTAATTAATAAAGGGCAAGTTATGAACAAAAATATTAATAAATAATTAATTAATTATATTTTACAGACAGGGTTTAAAAAATACATATTTACAGAAAATGAAAGACAGACACAATTTGACAATTTAAACCTAGTTTGGTTACTGTACAAAATATTTCACTGACCGGGTCGGATTATGCCCAGTGACCTTTGATTATTATTATCTTAACAATAATTTCTCCACTTCCAGCCCCCCCACGCGACGTGATACGTCGCCGTCCGTAAGATGCGTTCGCTGCTGGTGTACTACGCCGACGCTGTGATGTCGGCGGCCGCGAGAGGAGCCGGCTGCGCGCTGGGCTGCTCCGGCCGAGGGGACTGCATGAACGGGACCTGCCTCTGCGAGATCCGGTACTCGGGGGACGAGTGCGATGGACCTAACCTGCCTTACCATGCCTGTGAGTACTGCGAATCTATAGTCAACAGTATTATAACCAAAGCAAGAGTTAATCCATAGCACTGAGGTACGGTTACGTGAGAACGGGTGAGAAACTTCTAGGCTGTTTACAAAACTGCTCTATAACGCAATGCTATCTAAACCACACGTTAAAAGTCTTCCATTCATGTGTAGACTACAGAGGTCTTCCTCTTAGTGTCCTTTTCCATTGAAATCAAACGGAGTTGTACGGAACTCAATCGACCAATCATAATGCATTGAAATTGTCAAACAACGCATTGACGTTGGCAACGTCTTTTCGCAATGCGTTGTGATCGAACGGCCCAATCAATGGAAACGTACCAAAAAGAACAAAATGATTTTCTAGCGCACCAAATAATATGATCACTACGAGTATTATCGCCTTTAATAAAATATATATACCCGGAAAAATTCACTCACTGTTAATTAGACCCAAACTAAGCTCTAAGCTTGTAATATGGAATCTAACTCACTGATACTAATACATGATATACACAAATACTTTAAGAATCTAGACACGCGGCAGCGTGTCAAGCCAAGTTCAAGCAAAGGAACGGCTAGCCAGCGCCGAGTGTAATATTACACGAACCATTTGGTGCCACTTTTGACCCTTCTATAACTCAAAACCTATTTAACGTAAACACATGAAACTTCGTGTGTTTAATTATATCCATTAGGACATCTAGAAACCCAAATTTCATGAAGCTAGCTCAAACGGTTATAAAGATATGAACGTCAGAAAGTCGTAAATTTTAGTATTGACTGACTGACTGACATATAGTACCTAAACCTAACCTACTTCCAGATGACCTAGAAGGATGAAATTTGGAATCTAGCTCGGTAATTGTGTGTAAGCGTAAGAAAAAATCTAAAAATATAAAATACACTTAAGAGCATAGAAATCGCACATAGGGGAATTTTCCTGCATTTTGATTTTGATACTTGTTTTTTTTTTAAATTAAGTGTTGGTTGCAACTTAAATTAAAGTACACACTGTTAGCTTCCTAAAAACCCATAATGTCTGGCCTTGACCTTCCAAATCATAGCAGTGGTGGCCTAACAATGGAATGGGCTAAATTCGCTCGTTACAAGTAGCGCGGTTTGTGGGACTTTGAGCAGGTATAAAAGGTTAAAAAAACAATAAATCCGTGAATGTAACGATTTTTTAATACGAGGTATTGCCTCCCCTAGCCTTAATAACAGCTTCCAGTCGAAGATTCATTGAAGAAATCAATGTTTTTACGAAATCCTTCGGTATGCTGTCCCATTCTTCCTTGATCGCGGTTTGAAGCTCTCAGAGACTCGTAGGCACTGCGTTTCTGGCTCTTACTCGTTTCTTTAGTTCGTCCCATAAGTGCTCAATGGGATTGAGATCTGGGCTTTGAGCAGGCCACTCCATAACGAGTACTTCAACCTCCTCCAAGTACTGGCGTACTATAGCAGCGTCGTGTGGTCTAGCGTTGTCCTGCATAAAAACGAAGTTTTCGCCGATAAATCCCGAAAAGGGCACAAAATGTTCTTGCAGGATATCCCGACGTAACGTTGGGAAGTCAATCCACGCGATCGATGATCGGTATCGGGCCCTGTGATGAAGACAAGTTCGGTTTTCGCTTCCAGTGAAATACCTCCCCAGAACATACACGAACCACCCCCGTATGCGACCCGTTCGGAGATGCAGCATTGAACAAAACGCTCACCGGATCTTCGGTAGACTCTACCCCGTCCGTCGTTACCAAGGAGACACATCCTGCACTCATCGGAGAAGAGGACTGCCTGCCATTGATCCATAGTCCAATTTACGTGATTTCGAGCAAACTGAAGGCGTGCTTGTCTGTGTGCTGGGGTAAATTTTGGGCCAGTTGCGGGACTGTGCGCTATCAGACCTCCTTCGGCTAGTCTTCTTCTAACTGTCCACAAACTGACTTCCACTTCTCTAACTTCCTGGAGCTGCTGTCCGAGTTGAACTGCAGTCAACCGGCGATTTCGTAGTGATGTATTCACAAGAAAGTGGTCATCGCGCTGTGTTGTCGCACGTTTTGGGCCTGTTCCTGGTTTCCTGGTATAGCCACAAGTTTGCTGATATCGCAGGTATACACGTCGAACAGCATATCTGCTCAAATTTTATTGACGAGCCACTTGACTTTGGTTCTGTCCAGCTTCGATAAGTGCAACCACTTGAGCCGCTACTTCTGGTGTGGTATCCATTTTCTTGATTAGAGAGATGCCGTATTCGTTAAAGAACCTTTCTGACTGGGAGTTGGTATGCAAATGATGTCATTTTAATCATCCCTTGTCGTTTTATACCTGCTCAAAGTCCCACAAACCGCGCTACTTGTAACGAGCGAATTTAGCCCATTCCATTGTTAGGCCACCACTGCTATGATTTGGAAGGTCAAGGCCAGACATTATGGGTTTTTAGGAAGCTAACAGTGTGTACTTTAATTTAAGTTGCAACCAACACTTAATTTAAAAAAAAAACAAGTATCAAAATCAAAATGCAGGAAAATTCCCCTATGTGCGATTTCTATGCTCTCAAGTGTAGTTAAAAAATAGGGGGGGTCCCCATACAAAAAATATATTTTTTAATTGTAGCGTTGGAACCGTTACTAGCAGATATTTGAAACTATCCCAATATATGTATTATTATATTTGCTATTTAACTGCAATATAAACGTAAAGTTAAGTAAAAAAAATAAGTGGTGTCCCCATTCAAAAAAACTTAAATTTCGCGCTAAACAACCGGTCAACGGTGTGTCGTCGGCGGCGCGCGGTAGGTACTTATGACGCGGTCGGTCCACCGTCGCCCCAGCCAATCAGCGTCACGCTCTGATGAATAGTACACAATTATAAGCGGTAGCGATTTGGTAAAAATTTAGCGGGTCGGTTGGTTTATACCTGCATGGTAGTAAAGCGATGTATTATTGTTACCGATATAATGTATGTATTGACTAATTTAAGAATGCTGGTTGAACTCGCTCGCGCCTTGCACTTGTACGCGGGGGCAGCGCGCGGCTCACAAGCGCTATACGATACAATTTAAAATGCGAACGAACCAAAGTACCTATGCAGCGGAAACGCAAGAAAAAACAATAAATATCAATACCTAGTTTTCTTTACAAAAAGTAATGATATCCCACCAAAAACATAAATGTAAAAAAGGAGAGCCAAGTTCAATACAAAAATTATGCATGGCTATGGGCTTCGCTGCAAAAAGAATGGAGATCTAAATGAGGGCCAAGTTCTAGGCAATATCTCAATATGTATTTATAGGAACAAAATAACATTATGAACAAGTATTAAACTCTATTTCTTCTCTTTATTCGATACCTATGACAATTGCTGTTATTTAAAAATGTGAGATCTTAAAGTGGGTTAGATTTAACTTGGCCAGTTTGTTGTTATATGTTGAATAACTTTATAAAATGACTGCTGTAATGAAAACTGGTCAAGTCAAATCTAACTCACTTTAAGATCTCACATTTTTAAATAACAGCAATTGTCATAGGTATCCAATAAAGAGAAGAAATAGAGTTTAATACTTGTTCATAATGTTATTTTGTTCCTATAAATACATATTGAGATATTGCCTAGAACTTGGCCCTCATTTAGATCTCCATTCTTTTTGCAGCGAAGCCCATAGCCATGCATAATTTTTGTATTGAACTTGGCTCTCCTTTTTTACATTTATGTTTTTGGTGGTATAATATAATTGATACCCAGACGTCGTCGTCAACAACTGTCTGCACATATTGTTGACTCCGGGCGGGAATTGAACCCGCAACCCCCGACATAGTCTAGACACGCGGCAGCGTGTCAAGCCAAGTTCAAGCAAAGGAACGGCTAGCCAGCGCCGAGTGTAATATTACACGAACCACTTGGTGCCACTTTTGACCCTTCTATAACTCAAAACCTATTTAACGTAAACACATGAAACTTCGTGTGTTTAATTATATCTATTAGGACATCTAGAAGCCAAAATTTCATGAAGCTAGCTCAAACGGTTATAAAGATATGAACGTCAGAAAGTCGTAAATTTTAGTATTGACTGACTGACTGACATATAGTACCTAAACCTAACCTACTTCCAGATGACCTAGAAGGATGAAATTTGGAATCTAGCTTGGTAATTGTGTGTAAGCGTAAGAAAAAATCTAAAAATAAAAAAAAGTTAAAAAATAGGGGGGGTCCCCATACAAAAAAATATATTTTTTAATTGTAGCGTTGGAACCGTTACAAGCAGATATTTGAAACTATCCCAATATATGTATTATTATATTTGCTATTTAACTGCAATATAAACGTAAAGTTAAGTAAAAAAATAAGTGGTGTCCCCATACAAAAAAACTTGTAATTCGCGCCAAACAACCGGCCAACGGTGTGTCGTCGGCGGCGCGCGGTAGGTACTTATGACGCGGTCGGTCCACCGTCTCCCCAGCCAATCAGCGTCACGCTCTGATGAATGGTACAAAATTATAAGCGGTAGCGATTTGGTTAAAATTTAGCGGGTCGGTTGGTTTATACCTGCATGGTAGTGATTTTATAGTCCACGGCTCACTAAAATAACAAAGATCAGTGCCCAAGGTTCGTTTCTCTGATTTCTATTGAAAATAAGAAATTATATTTTAAGGTATGAATTTGTTAGTTCGAACTCTTTGTAACTTAAAAGAATGTCCAATGAGTATGTATACCAAGGTCAAGGTAATAGCGATGTATTATTGTTACCGATATAATGTATGTATTGACTAATTTAAGAATGCTGGTTGAACTCGCTCGCGCCTTGCACTTGTACGCGGGGGCAACGCGCGGCTCACAAGCGCTATACGATACGATTTAAAATGCAAACGAACCAAAGTATGCTCTTAGCGGCGCTCATTCGCGCCAGCGTCCTCGTTATGCCCGGTTGTCTAGCGGAAACCCACCTATTAAATTGCGTTTTATGCTGCGTCGTTTCACTAAATTTATTTGAGTTATAGCTGGAATAGTCCTGATATAAATTATTCCTTTTTAATATTGTACTTTAACGGCATTTGTGAGTTATTTAATACTAGCTGTGCCCCGCGGTTTCACCCACAGCGCACCCGTTCCCGTAGGAAATACGGGATAAATAGTATCTTATATCCGTCTCCTGGTTTTAAGCTACCTCCCCACCAATTTTCAGCCAAATCGGTTCAGCCGTTCTCGAGTTATAAATGGTGTAACTAACACGACTTTCTTTTATATATATAGATTACTTAGGTAAATTGTTTCTTTCAAAACCTCATTTGTTTGTAGCTCTTTTAAGTTAGTCAGTCATTTCATTTATTAGGTAATGGGCAATGCGTACTACTATCTCCAGCATCCAAGAGAATATAGAAAATAGTATAAAAAAGAAAACCATGCAGCGGAAACGCAAGAAAAAACAATAAATATCAATATGTACCTAGTTTTCTTTACAAAAAGTAATGATATCCCACCAAAAACATAAATGTAAAAAGGAGAGCCAAGTTCAATACAAAAATTATGCTTGGCTATGGGCTTCGCCGCAAAAAGAATGGAGATCTAAATGAGTGCCAAGTTCTAGGCATAATCTCAATATGTATTTATAGGAACAAAATAACATTATGAACAAGTATTAAACTCTATTTCTTCTCTTTATTGGATACCTACGACAATTGCTGTTATTTAAAAATGTGAGATCTTAAAGTGGGTTAGATTTAACTTGGCCAGTTTTTATCAGAATTAAAAAATATATATACCTTGTTGAATAATTTTATAAAATGACTGATGTTATGAAAACTGGTCAAGTGAAATCTAACCCACTTGAAGATCTCACATTTTTAAATAACAGCAATTGTCGTAGGTATCCAATAAAGAGAAGAAATAGAGTTTAATACTTGTTCATAATGTTATTTTGTTCCTATAAATACATATTGAGATTATGCCTAGAACTTGGCACTCATTTAGATCTCCATTCTTTTTGCGGCGAAGCCCATAGCCAAGCATAATTTTTGTATTGAACTTGGCTCTCCTTTTTACATTTATGTTTTTGGTGGGATAAGCTCTCACTGCCACTGTGCCAACGGGCTTGTCAAAATGTGATCTTTAAAAACCTCCTGAAAATTACAGATGAATTACTTTTCTTGATGAAAAACTTGTCTTTAGTTTTACACTTATCAATACACAAGACACATTTATTTACACAGAGGTATTATTTGTAATGACAATGAGTTTCCAAGTGCTAGCGCACTGAATGTACCGGCTGGGACTAAGTAAATTGACCGTCATCGGCGCATGCGCACCTAACGGGTTAAAGTTCTGTAATCAACATCAATATCATTAGGTCAATAAGTTAAGTATTTGTCAGCATTGAAGAAATTGCTATCATTATACAATATTGTAAATATTGTGGTTTAAATTATTGGTTGGATGGCTCTCTATGGTTTTACCAGATTTCAGTACTGCGAGGTATTTTTTGTAATATAGGCTTCAATCAACAATACACAACTCGATATCGGGTCACGCACAAAATCAAAGCTAAATGCTGTCCGTGTGGATGACGTGGTGACAGCTTCATTTGTTTACTACCGAACTGAGAAAAAAAAACAGATCTAAGTTCAACCTAATTACAACCATGACACCTAGCAATAAAGTAGCAAATCTGCGGGAATTTCGGGTTAAAATGTATCCCATGTGTTGTTCTGATGTATAACCTATATTACTGTAAAGTTTCATCCAAAACCGTCCAGTAGATTTTTCGTGAAAGAGTACATACATCCATCCCCACAAACTTTCGCATCATTACTACATAGTATAAAACAAAGTCGCTACTTTTGTTTGTTTGTTTGTCTGTATGCTTAAATCTTTAAAATTACGCAACGGATTTGATGCGGTTTTTTTGTAATAGGTAGAGTGATTCAAGAGGAAGGTTTTTATGTAAAAAAATTCCCGAAATTCCCACGGGAACGGGCACAACGCGGGTAAAACCGCGGGGCGCTGCTAGTTTAAATTATAAAGTAGGATAACTCCCTGTGTCCTTCAGTAACTGTTCCTAATGCCCTGGTGAAATGTTCCAGGTATCGGAGGCATGTTTCTCTGCGTTGCATTTGTGTGCGCAGTCCAGCTCACTATCTGCATAGTGACCGAGTACCGGCGTCTGAAGGCGCCCAGCTTCCTCCGCGCCTGCAAGGTCACCACGCAGAAGATGCTGTACCTGGTGGCATTCCTGGCTTCCCTCATCAGAGGAGCGTACTTCGTATCGCCGGTAAGTGTTCAGATCATAGATCAAGGGGTTATATCGATGACTAGGGGGGACTTATATATCTATAAACATAAAAATCAATTCGTTGTTATTTTATAACTCAAGAACGGGCTCAGACAGTTGAAATTTTTACAGATGATGTATTTCTATTGCCGCTATAACAACAAATACTAAAAATTAAATAAAACAAATATTCAAGGCGGCTTTTAAAAAGTACGGAACCCTCCGTGCGCGAGTCCGACTCGCACTTGGCCGGTTTTTTTTACAAATGAAATGTTTCCTAAGAAAACATCTTTGTATCACTTTTAGTTTTAGACTTACCCATATACCGTTTTTCAAAAGCCACCCTTTAACCATAACGGCCAAAACCTTCACCATAAGCTGGGTATCCATTTGAGGCAGCTTCGGGCCGAGCGGATGCCTCGGCCCGAGGCAGATCTAGTGGAGACCGTGCCGCGAGTCGAGGCTTGCCGCGACTTGAACCAAACGAGGCGGCCGCGCAGCGAGCCAAATCGTGTCGGTAAATGGCCATGCTCAAAGACGCCTCAGTGTGAGGCGTGCGTTAAGTGGAGACGGAGGTACGTGTGCTCGGCACGCAGCAAAATGGATACTGAGAAATGTATCGAATTAATTAAGTTATATGAAAACCACCGACATTTGTGGGATCCAACTTCACCGCATCATTATAATAAACAATTGAAAGAAGATTCTTGAAAAATAATAAGCAAGGAAATGAAACTACCCATTTCCGAAGTAAAAAAAAAAATTACTTCGCTTTGCGAAACGATGTATCTTTTTTTCCAATTATTGGTTCAAGCTTGATACATAAATCTTCAAAGGTTTCAGAGTTCATTCTGGTAAAATTTTTAATAGTTTCTTCTACGCCTTCAAAGGTCATATCTCACAACAATTGTTTTGCATGAACATTTCGCTGACGATATATTTCCTTAATCCACCATCGATGTTTCCGTTTCTTATGTTGCTTCCTTTTGTAGTGACTAATTACTACTAATGCTGCAGCGACTTTACGTCCGTCAACCATGGTGGTTAATGAGGAATTGAGAAAACCGTGGCTCGGGTTGAGGCTTGCCGCTCGATACGATATTATGTGTGCTCAAGTGGAGACGCATGTACTTTCCGAAGCCCGCGGCACGCTCAGGATGAGGCAGCTCGCCACGAGGCTGCGCAAATGGATACCCAGCTATAGACAGTTCTGAAACTCTACGCACGCATCCATCGTTAATGACTCACAACCTTGAAACGTTGGCACCACCACAATCACCTAATTACTCGATGTCATTGATGTTCGCGTCACTAGAGTAACATTCGAAACATTTAATTGAATCGCACGTGAGGAACAAACTCGCGTGCAATGATGCGTAAACAATGGAACCGTGCCGCTGTGATGTGAGGTTATTCATGGATTGGGAAATGTTTGGGTGTCAATGGGATGGTGGAGCGATATGGTTCTAAATGTAAATACAGAACAGTCTCCTTCAAATAAGTTTCTCAAAGAAAAAGTTTGAGTCGAAAGAGAGAGTCAGACTATTCCCGCGTCCCGTCCGTGAAGTCACATTTGTGGGCGAGGCATAATATCAGTGTTCTGTTCTGTGAACAGATGCTTCACTGAGTATCTGTTCAAACCCTTTTGTCTTGTTCAGGCACACTGATCATTTTTTGTTCATCAATGTCATTTTATTCCGCTTTTGCGTATGTTTCTTTCATTGAAATTTTATGTACTTACCATTCTGTTTGTGTGTCTTCAAGCAATAAAGTTTTTTATCTATCTATCTTCTATTCCCAAGGGCTTACTACATTGTGGGTGTTTCTGTAATCTTCTCTTCCTCGTAGTTCTGACCAAAAATTTTCCTTTTTGCGCCATCACCTTCCCAATCTTACTATCCCAACTTAATTCTACTAATATTATAAATGCGAAATTTTGTGAGGATGGATGTTGTTACTCTTTCACGAAAAAACTGTTACTCTTTCACGCAAAAACTACTGAATGGATTTGGATGAAACTTTACAGTCTTCTTCTTCATCATGTGGATGGTCAACCTGAGCATTCTTGGTGTCAGAGTTATTGAGCCGCCAAAGGCCTCTGACATGGCTCTTGTAACGACCACTATTCATAGAAAGTAACCGGGACCGACGGTTTAACGTGCCCTCCGAAGAACTTTACAGTAATATAGTTTATACATTAGACTAACACATGGGATACATTTTATCCCGATATTCCCGCGGGAACGGGGGGCGCGGCTAGTAAGTAATATTGTTTGTTTTGTTCCACAGTCAGCGTTCCAAGAGGGATGGGCCACCAGTCTCCTGTCGGCGTACTACCCGCTACTCATCTCTGGGTCGTCGCTGATCGTCTGCTTTTGGGCAGAGGTGAGTACTTGCAATATAAATAGGCTTAGATCTCTCAGCAGGTTCACATAAAACGTGCCTAACGTGCGTTTGGTTGACGCGCGTTTACAACTACATTTTATTCAGGCCGGGTTGTTCCTCGCTTACGCCTTCAGCTTCAGCTTACGCCCTCGCACCAGTTAACGTTAACACAAAATGTCAGTAACAGATGAAAGAAAATAAAAAATCGTATCTTTCTACTGATCGCCCGATTAACTTTAACAGACTGTTATTTAAGTTATGAAACAACGCTTTGTATTGAACAGATATTTAACAGCGTAAGTAGTCGCGAACTTTTGTTGAAACAACCTACCCTTACCAATAAGTTAACCATGATGTAAGTCCTACTAATATTATAAATGCGAAAGTTTGTGAGGATTTATATATGTTTGTTACTCTTTCACGAAAAAACTACTACACGGATTTGGATGAAACTTTACAGTGATATAGGTTATACATCAGAATAACACATGGGATACATTTTTATCCCGAAATTCCCGCGGGAACTGGTACAACGCGGGTAACACCGCGGGGCGCGGCTTGTCTACTATAATTATACTCGTAAGGCCATATTAATAAATTCGTATTAAGAACATTTTAGCTATCAAATGGTTTGTCACTTTCTGACATACACAAATTTCCGAAGAGCAAAAGAGACAAAACACATTATAACAGTGTTTTAGTTATACAGCGATTATTAATAGTTATTACTAGTACAGCATTGAATTGAATTACATATAATGTGTCCAATTGTCCATCTAAGCGTTTTCCTTACAGAGTCCTTGCAACACTTCCATATTTCATTCTAAATGTATGTACGAGTATTAGATTTTCCATAAAAGGGCCTTGCGTTTTTCCAGTCTTCGTAATATTTTTACTAAGTAAAGAGACTGATAGCGCCATCTAGGTGGCTTTAATAGAACTAAAACAAGTTGTGGGTTATTTAGTTTGGAAGTGATTTGGTAGATGGCGTTAGTGATGGTGGAAGATAAATTATGTTGTAGTTCACTGCAATGATAAGAGATGGCGCTGTGAGTAAAACATGTGACGATATAATGATTTAATTTAAAAGTTTATTGGATGGAAATAGATAAATCTAATATCAGAACTATTTTGTGTTTTTACGGCTGAACAAAGCCGATTTATTTTAGATCTTATTACCGGGATCTTTTTTATCCCAAAATTCCAACTAAAACGGTTGTTCATCTGTTTGGGAGTTAAGAACATAAGACACTTAGGTACGTCCGATTAAAACACCCCTAAGGGTAAAAAATAATGAGAGATACACTTCATTTATTTAAAAAATTGCCGGGCCCTTCGGTTCCACCCGCGTTGTACCCGTTCCTGCGGGAATTTCGGGATAAAATGTATCCCATGTGTTATTTTGATGTATAACCTATATTACTGTAAAGCTTCATCCAAATCCGTTCAGTAGTTTTTGCGTGAAAGAATAACAAACATAGATACTACATCCTCACAAACTTTCGCATTTATAATATTAGTAGGATTATCCCTAACACCATCAAAGTACAACAATAACGTATCACAACAAAGCGAGATTGAGCGATAACATGTAATTGTTGAAAATCATCCAATTTAAAATAAAATAATTAATCCAAACCGTTGGCAGTGTCTCACCTGTGTCATTGTTTTTAATGACATTTATGACACAGGTACGGATCGACACGTGAATACGTTTTAATTATGATTATTATATTATATTTTTTGCTTCCTCATTTTATTGTTTATGGAAAAATAAAACAAGATTGCATCTCGGATAATGTCAACTAGTGTAAAGTCGCATCGCAGAGTAAAAGGTGGTAACAGTATTAAAACCTGGAAATGACATCACTACAAAGTCGCTTTCCGCTGGCTGTCTCTATGTATGCTTAGATCTTTAAAACTACGCAACGGATTTTGATGCAGTCTTTTTAAATAGATAGAGTGATTCAAGAGGAAGGTTTATATGTATAAAAATTCCCGAAAATCTTACGGGAACGGGCACAAGGCGGGTAAAACCGCGGGGCGCTGCTAGTTTTATCTTATATATAAAATTCTCGTGTCACAGTGTTCGTTCGCGTACTCCTCCGAAACGGCTCGACCGATTCTCATGAAATTTTGTGAGCATATTGAGTAGGTCTGAGAATCGGCCAACGTCTATTTTTCATCCCGAAATTCCCGCGGGAACGGGTACAACGCGGGTGAAACCGCGGGGCGCAGCTAGTATATATATATATATATGTGTAGGAATTTATTCTACTACTTTTCAGAACAAACTGATAGTCAAGGATGGTTTCTGTCATTCTGATGATGATGAAGGAAAATATGATGACGGAAACTAGCTTTATTAAATCAGTAGAGACTTCAATGATCATGATCAATCACGCAATGATACCTATTGTCTTCAATTATTCATTATAATAGCACTTTAAATTCTATTCAGTGATGTAATATCAAACAATATGCAATAAACTTATTGAATGAATCGTTAATTGAACTGTAACTGGCATAGTTCTCCCATTAATCGGCAATGAATAATATTATAGAGTTAATAGCTGACACAGAAAACGATGGTTTACCTTTAAAAAAAATTAGGGGTGCACTACCCTTAACATTTAGGGGGATGAAACATAGATGTTGTCCGATTCTCAGACCTACCCTAAATTTTTTTATGAGAATCGGTCGAGCCGTTTCGGAGGAGTTTAACTACAAACACCGCCACCGAGAATTTTATATATTAGACTAGCTGCGCCCCGCGGTTTCACTTGCGTTGTACCCGTTCCCGCGGGAATTTCGGGTTGAAAAATAGATGTTGTCCGATTCTCAGACCTACTCGATATGCACACAAAATTTCATGAAAATCGATCGAGTTTCAGAGGAGTTCAACTACGCACCCCGTGACACGAGAATTTTATATATTAGATTGTGCTTAGTAGGTATGCGTAGTTTGAAGCGATGTTAGCTCCTAAGCAACATTACAAGAGTTAGTGGCCAACCCTGGTGTCGGAGTTTTTGACAGCCTTAAGGGTGCCTGTCCATTGAAGCGGGGCGTGGCTGCGGAGTGGAGAAACGGAGAAATATTAACCTATAAGTTTGCATAAAGTATCTGACTGTTTAATATGGTCAACCGGCACCGATAGTTTAATGTGTCCTCCATCACGATAGCGCTCAGATAGAACTGTCACTATCGGCCACCTATCCAAGTTGGAGTCGAGCTGCACGTCGCTTAACAATAGCAGTGAGTTACTCACAAAAATCTCTTTGTGAGACTTTCCACAGTTCGGTTAGGGCATTGCAGGCTGAATCACCCGATTGCTCGAAAAGTAAGATGATTCCGTGCTTCAGAGGGCACGTTAAGCCGTCAGTCCCGGTTACTTTCCACGGATAGTAGTCGTTACATGAGCCATGTCAGAGGCCTTTGGGGGCTCAATAACTCTGACACCAGGATTGGTCAGGTTGGCCATCTACTCGGAGAAGAAGAAGAAGATTATCCAAACTACGCCACGGGCGCTACAGTCATGTAATGTTATGGAATTTCCTATAGTTAACTAAAGTCAGGTCTTGTGAAGAAAAATAAACAATATAAAACATCTTCAATTCTCAGAAAGGTATTTGGTTGTGATTGCTTTTTGGCTGGGAATTTATGTTGTTGTTTTTTAATAAGATACTGCCATTTTTATTGACAGAACTGTAAACCATATTTTGTTAATACACATTCCTTGATTGATGTAACGGTAACTTTGAAATAAGAACTTGAAAATAATGTTTGTCAGTGGTCGACCTTCCCGCCAAGTCACGGTCTCGGTCAGATTATTTTTTTAATCGCGCGAGTGGCTAATGCCGAAGAGTTATTCCGCCTCGAAGTGTAAGCGGCCAGTGTTGTGGTTGTTACTCACAGATAATGCGATAATTCTGAACGCGGAGGTTGCGTTTGAAAAAAACAAAGGACGAAATAGTCTATTTTTTTTAAGAGTGAAAATGGTTTTTAATTTATGTAAAGAAAAAACTGAAATAGTGAAAAACTAAAAATTGTTATTTATCGTTGTGAAAAAATTAAACTTTCATCGGAAAATTGTGTAATGGATTACGGTGGTTTAGGGATTTCTTGAGACGTAAGTAAAAATAATTAATTATCAAAATTCATTCAGGGTCATAAATTCATTATTTTGATATCATTTTATGTGATACAGAAAAAAACAGCTGAGTAAAATAGACATTCCTAGTTAATGCTTCGATATTGTTACCTCATCTAAAATCTCGGTGAGAAATATAGAATTTCGCCCCGTGGTTTTACCCGCGTTGTGCCCTTTCCCGCGGGAATTTCGGGATATTTTAAACATATAAACCATCCTCTTGAATCATTCTATCTATTTAAAAAACCGCGTCAAAATCCGTGCAGTAGTATTTGAGTTTATCGCGAACAGACAGACGCGGCCCGTTATTTTATAATGTGTAGTGTTTTCGTTAACACCATTATAGGTATGTATATATTTTTTACTCTTTTTGTTTTTTTTTCAAAGTATTATGAACATCGTGAACACAGTGAACTGTATGCTTTATTGCAATTCTATTTTCGAATCGAACGCCAATCAAAGATATTTTATTGTTTTTTTTATTGGCAATCATTTCTGTTACTGACTGGTTTAATCTAATTTTTTTTATTACAAGTGTTGCTAGAGTTAAGATTGTTATTTATGCAATTCTTCATATTATGCATACCGCAGGCGTTAAAAAATTGCTGTTAAGTAATTTAACTTAATTTAGTTTTGTATTTACCGACTTCAAAAACCAGAGACAATATCAACAATTAGAGAGCGGATAAAAAATATCGTTTTTATTCTACAACTTTATCTCAATAAATACATAACCTTAATTCCTTTTGGGCTTCGCCGCAGTCGCGTAATAGGATCCAATTGGCAATTTTCCAATCCTTCGCAACTAAAGAGGTTTAGATCATGCATGACTACTGTTTTTTTTCTTTTTGTATAAAAAAGTTCCTTTTTAGGGTTCCGTACCTAAAGGGTAAAAACGGGTCCCTATTACTGAGACTTCGCTGTCCGTCCGTCCGTCCGTCTGTCACCAGGCTGTATCTCATGAACGGTGATAGCTAGACAGTTGAAATTTTTCAGAAGATGTATTTCTATTGCTGCTATAACAATAAAAAAATATATAAAAAATAGTCAAGGGTCCCATACAACAAACGTGATTTGTTGCCGTTTTTTAAAGCATGGAACACCGTGCGCGAGTCCGACTCGCACTTGGCCGGTTTTTTCACATATTAATTTGATTCATTTTCCTTACGACGGGCCTTCCCAAGTATACATCGTTATCTTTTCAAACAACGTGATATAATTTGATGCAACCTCTTAATCATCTGAGTTTTAATGCAATGTTCAGTGATTGGTTAGAAGAAGAAAAAAAATACAGTGAATCGTGAAAAGTTTTAAACAATAGAGGTTTGCTTTACATGGGAATGAAGATTTATGACTTCGGTTGGTTTGTTGTGACGTGATTCTTTTTTCAAACCAACATTTGTTTCGTTATTTAAATTAAGTTTTTGTTTATAATGTAAAGTTAGAGAAAGCTGAAAAGATAGACTCAGGATCAACATAAGTGGAGTAAGTAAGTTCGTGAAGGCCGTGGCCAACCCTGGTGTCAGTGTGTTAGACCGCCTAAAGGCCTCACATGGTCTAACGATTGAAACTACCGGGATCGACAATTTAACGTGCCCTCCGAAGCACGGTTTAGATACAAATACTAGAAACAGATATGATAGTCGCATTTCTATCTGAGCGCTACCGTGCTTCGGAGGGTACATAAGTCGAAAGATAACGTGTCACCTTGTATTGAGCTCCGAAAAAGGTTTTTACTCATCTTTTTTTTTATGGCTGAAATATTTTTTTTTTTTAAAACCGCCAAACGCCATCGTTATCGTATGCCCGATTCGCACTTGGCCGATTATATTATATTAGTTAGATAGTTTTAAATCCTTGACTTTTAACTCGTCGACCTCACAGTAGAACCCAATACCTTTGAAATAATGCTAATTTTATATTGGCAACGTTTTATTTATACTTATTAGTTTTTAGATACCTTCTTGGTGGTGTAATGTTTTCTTTTGTAGGGCTGTGGGCTTCCAAGCTTTTTTTCTAAAACTTTAAGCTAAATATAGCCGAATGAATTATTGTTTGTACTTTTATTCTGATACATCAGTGTCTATACTACTACATATTATACACAAATACTTTATCTAGTCTAATATATAAAATTATCGTGTCATGGGGTGCGTAATTGAACTCCTCTGAAACGGCTCGACCGATTCTCATTAAATTTTGTGTACATATCGGGTAGGCCTGAGAATCGGACAAAATCTATTTTTCATCCCGAAATTCCCGCGGGAACGGGTACAAAGCGGATGAAACCGCGGGGCGCAGCTAGTAAGAATATATAATTGACACCCAGACGTCGTCGTCAATAACTATGTCTTCACATATTGTTGACTCCGTTGAATCGTACCCGCAACCCCCGACACAGTAAGCGGTCTCCCTGCCACTGTGCCAACGGGCTTGTCTTTCTTTGTTTGGAGCTAAAAGGTAGATGTAAAACTGTCTATAGAACATCAGATATCCACTCTATGACACCATTGACCACAGTGCATTTAATAGTTGCCTTCTATGACATAGAGAATCTGATACCACGTCACACCAAGAAGGACGCGTATGTTTTGACTTCATTTTATTAATAAGGTGTTAATTCACACTGCATTATGGTCATGTATTCGTAAATACTCCTTGACCCAGTTAGGTATGATGTGATACTAAGAAAAATATTATAATTATAGTGTTTAGAATTTAAAATTATTTTCGTATATTATCAATATTTATTAGAAAAAGTGATAAAAGGATATGTTTATAAATATTTATCGTATTATTATCATTCAATATGCGTCTTGTTTACCCTGAGCTTTGTTTTGGTAATGGCCGGCCCCAATAAGCTGTTTATCGATCGATTGATCGATGGATCTAAAAGATTTTAATGCTCAAGATAATTCGTAGGTTTAATCGATCATTTGAACTAATATTTGAATTAATCTACATATTTTTTACTCATTATATAATCGTGGATCATAAGTTATGATCATGAGTTATTCCACGTCCTCAATTACATAGGTAATGCGTTGCCCTTGTCTATGGGAGCTTTGATCACTAGTTCCGTATGTTTGTCGTTATTGTGATGTAGCAAAAACTTTATTAACAATCTAATAGATTTTAACCGCCTTATTCATAACTTATATTGAACTTAAACACTGTTTTAAAGTGTTTTGTCCCTTTCGCTCTTTGGCAAATGGCGTATGTCAGAAAGGGACAAACCATTTGATAGCTAAAGTGCGGTTAGCAAGCGTTTATGAATAAAGCCCTAAGACTATTGAGTACTATACAAACGACACATCTTCACTTAGTTATGGTATCCTGTGGGAAATCAAAACATATACTTACCCTTATTTTGAACTTCGTCGAAATCGACACGTCCCCTACGACACCTAGTTGCATGGGTGACCGATAGTGGCATTTCTATCAGAGCGCTACCGTGCTTAGAAGGCGTTAAGCAGCCGGTCCCGGTTGTAGCAAACGTTAGATGTCGGAGGCCTTTAAAAAACTTCGGCATCAAGTTTTACCACTAACCTACACGAACTTACTTACCTATCTCTCGGCGAAAAATCTTCAAAATCAATAGATCAATTAAGTACTTTATAGAGAACAGTCGTTACAGTATTTCGTAAGCCACTATCACTATCACTACATATTATAAAACAAAGCCCCCGGCCGCGTCTCGCTATCTGTCTGTTCGGGATAAACTCAAATACTACTGCACGGATTTTGACGCGGTTTTTTTTTAAATAGATAGAGTGATTCAAGAGGAAGGTTTATATGTATAAAATATCCCGAAATTCCCACGGGTACGGGCACAACGCGGGTAAACCGCAGGCCGCTGCTAGTTTACTTACAAAGTTATTTTGATATTCTTATATTACTTTTCCTGATAGATATCAAGTTGATAGCTGTACGGTGAAACCATCATTATGTTATGTTACTGGTATCACTGCCACTGTCTTTGTGTACTAGGAATACATAACAGATACAGAATGGACAATGGACAATGGTGTTATAGGAGGAATACTATAGATAAGTAACCTGTGCTATACAGATCAGTATAGTTGATCATTGTGAGAGGTATTGTACGGCATGGGCGGGCTGGTGTCATGGTTAAACTTCCTCAGTCCTTTTGTATTGACATAGATTAGATGGATTTGCCTTTACTAGTTCTATCTGCTTACGTGGGCACGTTAAGTTATCGGTCCCGATTGCTTCAACCTGCTTACGTCTTACGTGGGCACGTTAAGTTGTCGGTCTCGATTGTTTCAACCTGCTTATGTCTTACGAGGGCACGTTAAGTTGTGGGTCCTGATTGTTTCAATTTGGCTACTGACTCGACGATTGAAACAATGAGGACCCACAAGTGAGGTGGCCTTTAGGCGGTCTAAAAGCTACAAAACATATGCTATAACATAGGCATGTCTTATAACATAGGTAATATAAGTTTCCATACGTTTTTCCTACTTTTTAAACATGGCTCGGGTTTGAGATCACCAACCCGCATTAGGCAAGCGTGGTGTTTAAGCCTTATCCTCCTCACTGCACTGATATCTTCAGTGAGATGAGAGGCCTTTGCCCAGCAGCGGGGCATTACAGGTTAATTAATACATATATTTTTTTTAACATAAGTTTGATTTTTACATTTAATTTATGCCTTTTTTACGCACAAGGTATTAGTTTTAACTTCCGATTATAATAAATAAATAATAAATAATCTGTTTGGAATATCGTAGCTCTCAAACGGATGGGCCAATTTCGGTGCGGTTCCTTCGTTTGAAAGCGAGTTTCCTTGAGTAGTTCTTAGCTAAGTTTGGTACAAATCAGTCCAGCTGTTTTTGCGTCGTGTTTATATTGAATTTTACTTGTATATATTATTGTTCACATAAAACTTTGCTTTTGTTCAACATCGATTATTAGTAAGAGCTTGGCGTTATCTATTCCCCGACCACAACAAAGGAATGGTTTTCAATATCAATAATGCTTTGCCAGTGAATAATAATTTTTCAATTGTGGTTTTGTATAGTCATACACCGTAACTGCCTAATTAATATCCGCATATATTATGTTAATTAATTTTGTTTGCTCAGAATTTAGTTATTTCATTTTATTATTAAGTAAAGAATTATACTTTTTTAGGGTTCCGAACTCAAACCGTAAAAACGGGACCCTATTACTGAGACTTCGTTGTCCGTCCGTTTGTCCGTCTGTCACCAGGCTGTATCTCAAGAACGGTGATAGCTAGACAGTTGAAATTTTAATAATAAAATAAAACAAATATCCGGGTTCCGTACTTTAAAAGACAGCAAAAAATCACGTTTGTTGTATGGGAGCTCCCTTTGAATATAATTGTTTTATTTTATTTTTAGTATTTTTTGTTATAGCGGCAATAGAAATACATCATTTGTGAATATTCCAACTGTCTAGCTATCACCGTTCTTGAGATACAGCTTGGTGTCAGACGGACGGACAGACAGACGGACAGCGAAGTCTCGGTAATAGGGTCCCGTTTTTACCTTTTAGGTACGGAACCCTAAAAACTACTAACTTATGTTCCGAGCCGACTTGGAACTGTGTTCTATCAATTAAACTAATCGCTTGTTTACTAAACCGCTGGCGTGACGTGAGTCACGTAAACGGACGTTTAACTCCAGTTCCGACCTTTGTAAACACACCTGAGTAATTGTTGAGAGATTCTTTTATTATTTAAGTAATTACAGGTTTTTCAGACCAGTTTCTGACGGTTATATATTGTTTTGTTGGAAGTGCATCAACTTTCAGTGTAAATTATTTGTTAGTGTTTCAGTTTCATTGTTAATCGTTTAAGTTTGCTTCGCTCTAATTTTTATTTCGCTCAAATTTTTACTTCGCTCTTCGCTCTGGGTTAAGCGACGGTAATATGAGGTAACAAACACAAAATTGTTGAAAACATTCTGCTGGTTATTGAAGTCCTTTTTTGAAAGTTTTGTTCGAATATCAACTAGCTGTCCGCTATTTTTTTTTACAGATGTCCATTATCACTTTTCATTTCTCATTGTTATGTGAGAGGAAGAATATATTTAGCGAGATGAGAGAGCATTTGAAATGTGTGACCATACAATATTTTTTACGTTATTTTGAACTAGTCGCACCCCGCGGTTTCACCCGCGTTGTACCCGTTATTATTATACGTATAAACCTTTTTTTAAATCACTCAATCTATTTAAAAAACCGCATCAAAATCTGTTGCGTAGTTTTAAAGATGTAAGAATATATAGGGCTGTCCATATAACAGCGGAAAGCGACTTTGTTTTATACAATGTAGTGATGATTGAAACTACGTATAAATAAACTACGTCCTTTACATGAACCGTGGACACAAAGGTTTTTAATGAGGAAGGAAGGAAGGAAGGTGATTTCTTAATTTTAAGCGAATTCTACTAAAATGATATAAATACAAATCACTACATAGTATAAAATAAAGTCGTCTCTGTTTCGTGTCTGTTTGTCTGTATGCTTAAATCTTTAAAATTACGCAACGGATTTTGATGCGGTTTTTTGTAATAGGTAGAGTGATTCAAGAAGAAGGTTTTTATGTAAAAAAATTCCCGAAATTCCCACGGGGACGGGCACAACGCGGGTAAAACCGCGGGGCGCTGCTAGTGTAAAATAAAAGCGAAGTGTATCCGTAAACGTAGCCTGTTATCTATTTAAAATACTGTTCGTTTCAAAAACATTTTTAAAATAAATATGAATAAAGAATATTTTTCGCACATATCTACATATCAATCGCGCTTGCCAATCTTTGTTTTACAAAGGACGTTTGAAATCTGTTCACCACTATCGACTCTTGCGCAACTAATGTGATTGATTGTAGTTTATTGTTTAATTATCTTTAATCATACATAACGCGAAGATTTAATACTGAACTATAGTATGCGAGAATCAAAGGATAAAGTGGCATATAATACTTTTTTTATTTACCTGTTGAGTCCCACTGCTGAGCAAAAAGGTCTTCCTCAGTTCCAATAGTAACAATTTCGCCTTTGTAAATATTCCTGAAGAGGAAAAAGGTTTAGAGATAGGGTAAGAATTGGAATAAAATCACTAAATCTTTTTCCTCTTCAGAAGCAATCGTCTTCGCATCGAAAATTGACGACATTGGTTCACATTTTGTGACAATAAAAATACATAGAGTATACATCAAAATAAGACATGGGATCCATTTTATCCCGAAATTTTAGCGGGAACGGGTAGAACACGCGTTAGACCGCGCAGCGCAGATAGAAGACAATATCTGCTTTTGAAAAACAATATTTGCGTAGGGTTTGAGGAAAAGATATTAAAAAAAAATTGGGGGTTATTTTAATATTAATGATAATGTAAAATAATAATTTAAAATTAATCTTTCCTTATTTTGGTTTACATTGTTAATCATACACAGGTGTCATCTTCGACTGTGCTCTCTTCGAAAGATTGTCATGTCATATTTTATGTATTAAAAAAAATACGTTTATAAAAATACTTAAAAGTACTTTATGAAAAAATTTAATATTTTTACTTTTGTGATGATTGTAATGTCATGTCCTAAAAATAGAAAGATTAGCAAAATCGTATTTTCATACAAAGGGATACAAAAAAAAAATTGACAGCTTTTTTGCTACCTCATCATGTCATATTATGTGATGTAAAATTATAAAAAGAATACGAATCGATCCTAACAATAGGTAGATGTTTATTATTATCAAGTAACAAGTACTCATCTTTTTTATTTAAACTTACGTCAAATGTTATTTCCTAAATATAGAAATAAAAGAAAAAACATGTTCAATATTTGAATATTGATTTTCGTAATCAGTTAACGATAGATTCTTTATATTAGCATAGCAAGTATTTATGGGTACAAGTACTATTTGTCGGTAGCTGCGATATTCTTACTTTTTCTTGTATAGACGCATAACATCTCAGTCTTCTGTGATCACGGTTCCTGTAAAGGGGCCGAAAGGTCAGAAAAAAAATTAAAATAAAAGCGAAGTGTAAAATAAAAGCGAAGCTGCACGTTGCTTAACAATCGCAATGAGCTAACATCGCTGAGTCGAACTGCACCACGAGCACTATACTATCTTTACCGGAAGACGTTGGAAATTAGACTTTAACTTGACTAAAATTGTATAATTCTTAAATCACCGGTGTCTTTGAATTATCTTCCGATAGGTACATTTTATATGTTATTGACAAATGTCAAAAATTGACAGAAAAGGACATTCTATTTATACGTCAAAAATATTATTGTTGTCCCACAGTGCGTATAAAAACATGTTTACTTACGGTATTCGCGCGTTAGATGTGACGTGGGCCTTGTACTAAACTTGAACTTAAATTAATGGTTGCTAGTGTAAGTAAATCAGTAGGTAAGAGTTTCGGTTTGGGTGTTGTGAAGAAATATTCGTATTTAGTGTAGAAGGTAATTTTGACTAACTGTGATACATTAATACAGATACCTCTATACACCACTGGCCAAAGAAATTGTTTAGTTTAATAAGAGCTTATTCAATGCTGAACTCTCGTTTTGATAGTTTTATGCTCAGCGACAGTGTCTTTATAATTTTGTCGCATTGTCACGCACGCCTAATCCTTACCAGACCAACATTACAAGCTTTACGTTTTGTAAGTGTATACGGACATAAAAAAACAAGTTTTGACTTGTTATGTCCCACAACTGGACAGGCCTCTCATTTGACTGAAGACACTGGAATTTCATAGCAACAAAAAATGTTCTAATCCATTTATTGAGCGAGAACCTTGGTCCTGCCGTAGGATCCCAGAGCGATACTTTACTAAACGTTTTTGAAACTAAACCAAACTTAATGGTTTTAAACTGACCTACTGCCATCACTCACTCTGTGTCTCCGCAAATAATATTAATCTCCGATAGCAATAAATAAGTGTTAGGTAACGTTCTGTGGGTGCGAGTATTGACCTCGGCGCCGCCTTGCATCGGATTGTACCGAACATGACTCGAGGCCACTTCTAATCGTCACACTAATTAATATGTACGTTAAATCATTAGGAATTCCGCGATTTATCATTAATGTACTCTAGTTTGTTAACCGATTTGGTTAAGCAGGAAGAGGGCGTCAGTCCGTTTGGTTTTAAGTTCCTCAGTGAACAAGCATAGACAATGCCTGTGGGGTTTAATACAAAACCATTTGGCATGAGTAAAACAACCATCTTTGTAATCGAGTTCATTTATTGCCAACCAGTACGGCGGTGATTTTTCTCCTACTTGCTTTATAAATATTATAATATTAAGCTATGAACTTTTGCGAAATGCTAGATAGCCTATAAACCTTCCCGTTGAATGTGGCTATTTATTACAAAAAGATTTATTGAAATCGGATGAGTAGTTCCGAAGATTAGCCGTTACATACAAACAAACAATCAATCAAACAAACAAACAAACAAACAAACAAACTGACAAATTTTACCTCTTTATTAGATTAGTATCGATTTAGGAATCGAACTATGGTAATGTCCCGAACAAAATGTTAGCGTGATTCAGACGGCACAGTAACGCCATCTTTTATCAATATACACACAACCAAAGCTTGACATTAGACACTCAGTCAAGAGTTGTGCTACCTCTGTCTGCCCTAAAGCTAGTAGTGGCACATTCGATACTGATATTTTTTACAAACTTTTATTTAGTTAACGCCTCGGTGGTCTAGTGGTATTTGCACTCGCCTGCCAAGACAATGTGACAACAAGACAATGACAATGTTTCAGATTCAATTCCCGGGTCGAGCGAAAACATGTTTCTTACTTTACAAATATCTGGTTTTAGATCACTAACCCGCATTAGGTAAGCGTGGTGATTACGCCTAATCCTCCTCACTGTACTGATATCTTCAGTGAGATGTTAGGCCTTTGCCCAGCAATGGGACATTACAGGCTATTTTTTTTTTACATTTGATTTTTATATACTAGTAAGTATGTAAGTTCAATTGGGCTTTTGAAAAAAAAAATTGTGATAAATGGAAAGATTATACATAGTGGTTAGGCGAGTACATATAGCATTCGCTAATTTCTTATTTTTTTCGCAACGGTACAATCGCACATTCCTATCTTCCCTCCCCCTACCCCTCCTACATGCCTCCATGCAGCACGAGGCAACATTAGTACAAAAAAGGTCGTCGTACGTAAACCTGCGTTCGCGCCTGTGCTCACGCTAATCTCAATTACCGCTAATAATATACCGCGAAAGGCCTAGATCCTAGTGCCTACTCTAAACGCTATTCCCGTGTGATCGCGCCCCCGCTAGCGCAGTGACAACGAGTGAAAGCCTGGAACAATCGGTGGAGTGAAACTGCAGTGTCATCTTTCTGGACTGACGAAGAGCGATCTGCCAGCCCTGGACGTCGCCCGGAGTTTACTCCTAAAGGTTCGTGCTGCTTCCTTCTTCTCTTCCCGAATTGCCGTTCTTTCCCTAATTGTTCACCTCTGTGCGTACCGCTTATACATCTCCAACTTTACATCGAAGAATTCTAAAATAAATTAATCGGCGCCATCATCGGTGGTCCTTCGAGCCGGATTACATACGTAATCTGTATGTGCCGGTACCTAATTATTTCCCATTCTTATAACTATTCCGCTACGTATTCCGCTACATACCTATTCCGCTATTAATACATATTATAATTTACAAAGGAATACAAGAATCTACTGTTCTAATTCCTTATAAATTTCGCGTAGGTTGACAATTGCGTCACCTACTTTTCCATCGCTAAAAAACCATCAACCGCTACAAATTAAACACAATTGTGTGTTTTGGTACCTAGATATATTCATCCCCTAACTATTTTATTATATTTGATCTATTTCTATCATCGTTTAAATAGTAAAATCATATTTATTCATTTCGCTAACCAACGTTATAAAAGTCTACCCTCAACAATTTTTATTAATCGCATCAAGCTAACTACGTCGAGTTACTTGTTATCCGCTCATTGTATTCAATTTGACCTACTAAATTGTGCCGCGTCATATATTATTGACATATTTACTTTATATTTTTATTCTATCGCTTGTGTATACATATTGCATTCTTTATAATGCCACCTAAAAAGCAAGCAGGTAGTAAAAGCGACAGTGATTATGAAGATGCACGAGATATGAAATTAGATTTGCTCCAAGCAAAACGCGAAGCTATTTTTGAAATAGTTCAAAGTATATACGATCTTTCTTTCGATATTCATACGAACGACGTGAAGAAGGAAAGTTTCCTAGACCAATCATCGCAAATAGACCAATTGCATAATGAATTTAAACAAATCCTAGACCAGTATAATTCTCGTTTGTTAGAAATAAATTCTTCCGCAAAGCCTGATTACAAGAGTTTAGTGGCTTTCGAGTCTTTATTTAGTCGTATTAAGCGACTTCAGGGTCAATACCCACTGAGTCAAAATGAATTACCTACCGCAATAAATAAAGCTCGCCCTAAACTACCGTGTATAGAATTGATTGCATTCACCGGTGACGTCAGATCATGGCCCCTGTTTTATGCAAGTTTTAAATCGACAGTTCACGATAATCCATCGCTCACAGATGCCGAAAAGCTTTATTATCTATTGGGTAAGCTGTCGGGCAAGGCTTTATCAGTGTGCGCGGGTATTATTCCTTGCGCTGAGAATTATCAATTGTTTTTACAAGCATTAATTGACAGATACGAAGATAAGAGATCTCTCGGTCTTGAATATTTAAATCAAATGTTTGAATTCAAGTGTTTACAATCCGCTTCCGCGACTAGCTTTGACTCGTTTACTGAGAATTTCACAAGCGCAGTTCGCGGTTTGAAAAATTTGAAAATACCTAACTTAACTGATTTCATAATACTTCATATTGCATTAAAGAAAATCGATTCTGATACTGTACGCGCTTTCGAGCTAAGTCATAGTTCTGAACTACCTACTTTCGAGAATTTAGTCGAATTTATAAAAACCCGCACCAAGGTGTTGGAGCGAACTCAATCCAGTTCCACCACAACAAAATTACCTCGCAAAATTAATAATAATAAACCTCCATCGTCACCACGTTACCAAGCCTATGTGAGTACGATGGATTCCGCAAATAAATGCCTATGCTCAAATAATAATCATCAACATTTATTTAAATGCGCATCATTTAATCAAATGACACCCGAAGAACGATTTAAATGTGTGAAAGATTTAAATGCGTGTGTTAACTGCTTAAGCTTTAATCACCGGACTTCTAATTGTCTGTCAAAAATGACCTGTCATACGTGTCGTAAAGGTCACCACACTTATCTCCATTTCGATCGATCAACAACCGCCTCACGCATCACGCCGCAACCACCAGTGTCAAAGTCACCGGCCGCGGCCGACGTGGTACACACGCCCGTCTCCCCCGCGCCGCCGCCTCCGTCTCTCACTCCCGCGCGTTCGGAATTTGCATTGTGCGCTATAAACCGATCACCGCACTTGGTTTCACCGAACAGCGACCCACCAACGCATAAACAAAATAGCGTTTTATTGTCAACCGCGCAGGTCGTTGCATATTCGACTGACAATCAACGTGTCATTATAAGAGTACTTTTGGACAGCGCCTCGCAGTGTAATTTTTTGACTCGAGAGTGTTGCAGCCGGTTAGGTATAAAACTTCAAGACACCGAACGTACTATTGTTAAGGGGTTCGGTGGAAAAGAGAACATAATAAATACTGGCTCGGTTAATCTTAAATTTCACTCACGCTTCGACGATAATATTAACTTTAATGTTTCAACGCTGGTCGTTGACAATATCACCGACCTATTACCTACCGCTGTGGTAGATACCTCTGTCTTATCACACCTGTCAGGCATACAGCTTGCGGACGAGAGCTTTGGCGTACCTAATAAGATAGATGCTTTGATTGGCGCCTCTCTCTTCCCGCATTTGCTTCTCCCCGACGCAGTTCATACTCCACGTGACTCGTCGTCGCCCGTTGCATTGCGCACGTTACTAGGATACGTAATTATGGGCTCAATACCCACGATACCTACACTTCAACCCCACCAGGCCTTGACATGTTGCCTCGCTCAAGAGCCTGTCGCTATTGACTCACTAGTCAGGCGATTCTGGGAGCTCGAAGAGCTTCCCTCCGCTACGCCCATTCAACACCCAGCAGATGTTGAATGTGAAGAATTTTATAATTTAACCACTTACCGCGAACCCGTTTCTGGCAGATACGTTGTCGGCCTGCCATTTAACGAGGATGTACATTCATTAGGAAATTCATTTGATATCGCTCGCAAGCGTTTCATGTGTCTCGAACGAAAGTTAGAATCTTCACCTAGCTTGAGGTCGGCATATGATGACGTCATAAAAGATTATCTCGCTAAAGAGTATGTTTCTCCCGCGCCTCCGTACGACCATCATGACCCAACTCCTACATATGTTATACCGCATCATGGAGTCGTGCGCGAGGACAAGCTCTCGACTCGCCTTCGCATTGTTCTTGACGCCAGTTGTAAGACTAGCAAAGGCACGTGCGCTGGACCATCACTGAACGACCTACTACACTCAGGCCCGAACTTGCAAGGCGACTTGTTTAATATTATTTTAAACTTTCGCTTATACTTTGTCGCGATGACCGCGGACTGTCGGCAGCAGTTTTTGCAAATTATCGTGCGCGAAACCGATCGTCGTTATCAGTGCTTCTTATATCGCTTTCGACCACAAGACCCTCTCGTTATGTACCAGTTCAATCGCGTTTGTTTCGGAGTCACTTCGAGTCCTTGGCATGCATTACGCACCGTGAGACAACTCATCAAGGACGATGGTGCCAAGTATCCTCTCGCGAGTAGCATTGCGTCTACGTCACTGTTTATGGACGACCTTGCCTTCTCGCTTCCTAGCGAACGTGAAGCGGTCTCTGCGTCTCAACAGCTGATTGACCTATTTAAGGGTGCGCAGTGGGACCTTGTTAAGTGGAATAGCAACAGTCGAACAGTCTTGGACAACATCCCCGCTACGCACAAACTTCCCACCGAGGTGGAGTTTGACAAATCAATGCATCATAAAATACTAGGGTTGCATTGGTCGATAGATGATGATTCATTCTATTTTAAAATTTCCGCTACCGCTGATGTGCCGTGCACTAAGCGCTCCATCCTATCGACTGTCGCCCGTCTGTGGGACATCATGGGCTTTGTCGCTCCCACAGTCGTCTACGCCAAGTTGTTAATAAAACAACTTTGGCAACTAAATCTAGATTGGGACGATACACCGCCTCTATACATTGCTAAAATGTGGCAGCAGTTCCGCGACGAACTACCGGCTCTCAACAATATACGCATACCTCGACACGTGGGCGTATCACCAGATTGTGACGTCACCCTCATGGGATTTTCTGACGCCAGTATTCACGCGTACGGAGCGGTAATATACCTACACGTGAGTACCGCCGCTGGTAACACTGTCCAGCTGGTGTGTGCGAAGTCAAAGGTCACTCCTACCAAGCCGCTTTCGATTGCTCGCCTGGAACTCTGTGGAGCAGTTTTACTATCGAAGCTGCTTCGCAATGTACTCGATAATTATTCTCGTCATGTCCCAATCAAGACTTACGCCTTCGTCGACTCTAAAGTCGCGCTATACTGGATTAAAAGTTCGCCACACAGGTGGCAAACATTTGTCGCAAACCGCGTTGTTCAGGTCACGGATAATATTCCAGCTGACAACTTCTATCACGTCTCCGGGATCGAGAACCCCGCGGACATAATTTCACGTGGTATTACACCGTTGAAATTAACATCGCACCCTCTGTGGCTCCATGGGCCCCATTGGGCCTCTCTCAATCCATCTCAGTGGCCCCTCAGAGATCTGGACGGTGAGTCTATTATAGACATACCTGAACAGAAGGTATTAGCGCACACTGTGTGCACGCCTATAAAGCATTGCGCTTTATATGAGCTCGCCCTCCGCGTCTCTTCGTGGAATAGACTACTTCATATAATTGTATATGTATGTAGGTTCGCAAAGTTAGTGCCCCGCCGAAGCACTACTGCAGTGTCTGCTGAAGACATCAATTTCGCTGAAACTATAATGCTACGCGCCCTGCAGAGATATCACTTTGCAGAGGAATACTCTAGTATTCTCGCTAATAAACCTTGTTCGCCGGCCTTTAACCGCTTAAGGCCTTTCATCAACAACGGACTGATTCTCGTTGGAGGTCGTCTTGTCAACTCCGCGCTGGAATATGCTCACAAGCATCCAGTTATATTACCGCGTAATGGTCATGTAATTAATCTGATCATTGATTATTATCACGCAAAACACTTACACGCCGGACCAGAATTATTAATGTCGCTTCTTCGCCAAAAATTCTGGATCCTATCCGCTCGTCGCATTGTGCGACAGCGAATCCACATGTGCAATACATGCTTTCGTCTAAAACCGCGACCAACTTACCCGCTAATGGCTGACTTACCAGATTGTCGCACACGCCAAGTAGTCAAGGCATTTACTCACACGGGCTGCGATTACGCCGGTCCCATCGCTTACACTCCTGTACGCCGCCGTGGTGTTCGCAGCGAGAAAGCATACCTTTGTATATTTACATGCCTTACAACGCGTGCTGTGCACATCGAAGTCGCCACTGACCTCAGCACTGCTAGCTTCCTTGCCGCGCTAAAACGTTTCCTTTCTCGACGAGGACCCGTTCAAATTATATATTCGGATAACGCAACAAACTATAAAGGTGCTCAGTCGTATATTCGCGATCTATATAAGTTTTTAAATGACGAATATCGTCCGAAGCTAGAGCAAGAGTGCGCTGAGAGTCGCATAACTTGGAAGTTCATCTGTCCTAACGCTCCTCACCAAGGCGGAGCTTGGGAGAGCATGGTCAAGGTTATTAAAACCATATTTTTCCGCGTTGTAGGACAACAACTGTTGTCTTATGAAGAGCTCATTACTGTCCTCACTCAAGTTGAGTGCTTACTCAATTCGCGCCCGCTAACAGTACTGAGTTCTGACCCATCGGAGCCCTCCGCTTTATCGCCGAGTCACTTCTTGCACACGGCTCCGTTGTTCTCTATACCTGCGCCTCAGGTTCCCAAGTCTGACCCTGTCAGCTTGCTCAATAGGTATTCGCTACTGGACAAACTAGTTCAGTCGTTTTGGGATCGTTGGAGGATGGAATATCTACACGGTTTACAGGTTAGGCAGAAATGGAATACTCCTTCCGCACCTATCACTCCAGGCACTGTCGTGGTAGTGATGAGCGATAATTGTCCGCCCCTAGCCTGGCCACTCGCGATTATAGAAAAGATTCATCCCTCCAAAGACGGTGTCACCCGCGTGGCTACCGTCAGGACGGCCAAGGGAACTTACCTTCGTCCGGTCGTTCGTTTATGTCCTCTCCCAAGACAATAATTATCGTTTTTGTTATTTGCTTAGTTTATAAGTACTAACATAATTATATATATAGTTAATTTATCGCAACACATCATACAATTATACTCCCGCAATCCTTATTTTTGTTTATATTTTTTTTATACTAAACCGCGCGCATTGAGCGCTCCTTCCTAGAGTCATTATCTCGCAATTTCTCACCTATTTGTTAATGGTGACCCATTAAGGGCGGGTGGATGGTTAGGCGAGTACATATAGCATTCGCTAATTTCTTATTTTTTTCGCAACGGTACAATCGCACATTCCTATCTTCCCTCCCCCTACCCCTCCTACATGCCTCCATGCAGCACGAGGCAACATTAGTACAAAAAAGGTCGTCGTACGTAAACCTGCGTTCGCGCCTGTGCTCACGCTAATCTCAATTACCGCTAATAATATACCGCGAAAGGCCTAGATCCTAGTGCCTACTCTAAACGCTATTCCCGTGTGATCGCGCCCCCGCTAGCGCAGTGACAACGAGTGAAAGCCTGGAACAATCGGTGGAGTGAAACTGCAGTGTCATCTTTCTGGACTGACGAAGAGCGATCTGCCAGCCCTGGACGTCGCCCGGAGTTTACTCCTAAAGGTTCGTGCTGCTTCCTTCTTCTCTTCCCGAATTGCCGTTCTTTCCCTAATTGTTCACCTCTGTGCGTACCGCTTATACATCTCCAACTTTACATCGAAGAATTCTAAAATAAATTAATCGGCGCCATCACATAGGTATATTAGTTTTATAACAAAATTATTTTTATTTTATTTTTTTCGCAATAATTCAAAAGTTATTTCAAAATAAAAATTAATTTTTGAATCCAGTACCGAAGACACGCCGACAGCTCCCGAACAAACCCGAGCGCGTGTGACGTCATAATGTTAGTTTTCACTCCGCCCGTTTCAGCCGTAAACGCTGTACTGTTACTAGATAGCTATAACATTAAGACGTCACAACTATGGTGACCAATCTTGGCGCGTTTATAGTCACGTGATTTTTATTTAAATTTCATCAATTTTTTATTGTTTATAATTAATTGAAAAAAAAATTTTTTAAGTTTTTTGCATTAAATATCAATATTATTAATAATAAAGTTTTAAAATACATAAAAAAATCAATTTTTTTTTTCAAAAGCCCAATTGGGTTAGTGGCCTACCCCGATGTTGGTATGGACGAGAATCTATCTATACTATAATAGTAAAGTTGAAGAGTTTTTTGTTGATTTTTTTAACGCGCTATCATCCATTAATACGATTTAAATAATTATTTTTGCAAAGGGTTGCCGACGATATTCAACGGGATGAATATAGGCTATTTTTCATCCCGAAATTCCTACGGGAACATGAGTAAAACCATATAGGGATTGATAATGACAAAAAATAGAAGCTTGTGCGTCCTACATATATTTCTTTATATAAGAATATAAGCATTTTCCGCCTAATGTTATATTTAATTTAACGACCACGTCAGTGTTAATTTCCCCGACATATTTGAAGTAAACATAACTTGTTTGTTATTGCCACATTCGCCGTCTTTGTGTTCTCGGAATGGTGTCTATACAGGGAACTTTGGTCCTTGTTTACGTACTTTATGTTAATATTGTTTTTAACTTAGATGTTATAGATTGTCAAGCCAAAACGTATCCCCCGCGGCAAGAATTTGCATACTTTAGATAGATGATTGTTTTAAATTATTATTTTGAGCTATATAAGCTATATATAGGATATGAGATTAAAACTTTCGGATGCTTTTCTTTTATTTTATCCTACTAATATTATAAATGCGAAAGTTTGTGAGGATAGATTATCTTATATATAAAATTCTCGTGTCACAGTGTTCGTTCGCGTACTCCTCCGAAACGGCTCGACCGATTCTCATGAAATTTTGTGAGCATATTGAGTAGGTCTGAGAATCGGCCAACATCTATTTTTCATCCCGAAATTCCCGCGGGAACGGGCACAACGCGAGTGAAACCGCGGGGCGCAGCTAGTATGTATATGGATGTATGTTTGTTGGTCTTTCAGGCAAAAACTACTGAACGGGAAATTTTACAGTAATATGGTTTATACATCAGAATAACACATGTGAGACATTTTATCCTGAAAACCCGCGGGATCGGGTACAACGAGGGTAAAACCGCGGGGCGCTGCTAGTAAATAAATAAATTAATAAATTTGTAATGACTAAAACCTGTTCCTCCTAGGTGTTCCACCTGCGCGACATCCGCTGGGAGCGGCCCCGGTTCTTATCCAAGTCGTTCCTGGCGTTTGTGACCTTCAACATCATCAGCTACTCGCTGCTGGCCGCTGAGGTGCTCACCACCAACGTGGCTGACACCGCTGCTGATAGGAAGGTAACAATGAAATTCGTGTACATTAATGTACGTGTACATTACATTTTGACAAGCCCGTTGGCACAGTGGCAGTGAGAGCGCTTACTGTGTCGGGGGTTGCGGGTTCGATTCCCGCCCGGAGTCAACAATATGTGCAGACATAGTTGTTGGCGACGACGTCTGGGTGTCAATTATATATTCTTATAAAGTATTTGTGTATGTATAAGTAGTAGTATCAGTTATGATGGGTGGCCGCAAGTGGCATTTCTATCTGACCGCTACTGTGCTTCGCAGGGCACGTTAAATTGTCGGCCCCAGTTGTTTTAATTGGTAGACCACGTCGGTGGGCTTAAAGCGGTATTCAAACCAATAACTTACTTAGGCATTACAATCCAGGGATTATGATGAAGCTATAATAATACACTAGCAGCGCCCCGCGGTTTTACCCGCGTTGTGCCCGTTCCCGTGGGAATTTCGGGATAAAATGTAGCCTATAGCCTTCCTCGATAAATAGACTATCTAACAGTGAAAGAATTATTCAAATCGGTTCAGTAGTTTCTGAGATTAGCGCGTTTAAACAAACAAACAAACAAACAAAACAAACTCTTCAGCTTTATAATATTAGTATAGATTAACGGGCAAAACATCAGAAAATGCGAAGTATTGGAATTGAATGTGACTATCCATTACGAAAAGAATTATTGAAATCGGATTGGTAGTTTGCTGATATTAGCGCGATACTTCAGCGACACTTCAGCTTTATTATATTAGTACTAGCAGCGCCCCGCGGCTTTGCCCGCGTTGAGCCTGTTCCCGTAGGAATTTTCGAAAATCCTTAGGAGAACCTTCCTGCCAAATTTCATGTTTCTAGGTGTAGCGGTTGAGGCTGTGCGTTGATTATCAGTCAGTCAGGATTTTGAATTTTATATATTAGAAGATAGATGTCCTAACCGTTATTGGTGTATTGCAGTGTTTCTACCAGCACGTGTTCAACGGGTGCTACGCGGTGCTGCTCCTCATTGTGGTGATCTTCTTCCTCATCTACGGCGTCGAGGTGTTCTTCAAGGTAAGAACATTACACTTATGAAATTACATGAGACTTTTCATGAAATTACATGTCAAATCGACACTATTATTATAAAGACTCCAAATTTCTGACTTTGTTTGTTTGTAAGGGCTGCTCTTAAAAAAATACCAATCCTATTGTCTATCGGCCACCCATCCTAATAGGCACCGAGTTGCACGTAGCTAAACAATCGCAATGTCATCGCTTAGTCAAACTACGCCCCGAGTTCATATAACGCTCGTATATGAGACACTATAATATAATATAGGACCACATAAGGCCGATGTTATTACATCCCAGCCATTGTATATGAACAATAACAGTTTGGAATTCGCATTGTTTTGATCGCCACCGTGTCGGTAATTAAAATGGCAGAGGTGACAATCAGATGTATATGGTACGTTTAATTGACTTAGGGCACGGTAATACTATCCTATACCGTGCTTAGGGTGCGTTTGTATTTAAGCTGAGCTGATCTGCGTGGAACTCGACCAATAACAACGTTTTACGCCGGTAGCACACCTCCGCTGCGAAACGATAACAGCGGAACTGCAACAATTTCGCGATGTCGTGTCCGTATGTGTGAGAAGCGGAATACGAAACTGCCTGTTCTAACGCATAGATTTGACTATTTCTATCTGTTTCCCCGCGCGGTTTCGTGGATCTGCTCCGAACGCCAGCCACACTTCCGCGCTCCGGTCGTCATTCAAACTACACTTGATCGCACCG
This sequence comes from Cyclophora albipunctata, assembly GCA_963082685.1. Taxonomy (NCBI): domain Eukaryota; kingdom Metazoa; phylum Arthropoda; class Insecta; order Lepidoptera; family Geometridae; genus Cyclophora; species Cyclophora albipunctata. The sequence continues at coordinate 3,181,514 of OY720138.1, read as the reverse complement.
GAATTGATCCAGGCGGTTCCGCTACTCGTATTTCGCGGTGTGCTACGGGCATTACGATAAGATTTTGACAATGTCCTGTTCCTGCTCAATATGCTGATCAAATACTAAAAGAATTATTCAAATCGGACTTCGTTCAAACAATCAAAAAAAACTTCTGCAGTTACAAGCGTAAGCGTCTAAACACAGCTTTAACTAATGTAGTACCTGTACTAATACTAATATAAAATCTAATGTATTTTATGACGAAAACGTTAGGCTAACTGTGCTATATTGAAAATACTAGCAGTGCCCGCGGTTTCGCCCGCAATATACCCTTTACCGTGGGAATTTCAGGATAAAGGTAACCTATGTGCTATTCCAGATTCTAAACTCTCTCTGTGCCAATTTTCATAAAAATCTGATCAGCAGTTTTTGCTTTAAAAAGAAACATAAATCCTCACAAACTTTCGCATTTATAATAAGTAGAACATTGGCATCTAATTCCACACTAATAAGGTACAAATTAAGTTCCTTTGTTTGTACAGCCGGTAACTCAAGTACCAACAAGACGTAATAAAGATTAAACTTAAGTTTTGTGCTGAAAATGAGTTTACACAAGCAGCGTTAAGCGGTGTTATCTACCCGTTCCTGTAAGAATTTCGGGATTTAAAGTAGGCTGTAACCTTCCTGTTGGATGTGACAACCTAACACAAAAATAGAATTTTGAATCTGACTGATAGTTACTGAGATTAGTGCGATCAAACACACAAAACCTCAACTTGGAGTTTAGTTATATTAGTACCCCGCGGTATTACCCGCGTTGTGCCCGTTCCCGTGGGAATTTCGGGATAAAAATAACATATAACCTTCCGGTTGAGTATAGCTATCCATTACACAATAATGATTTGAATCAGATTAGAAGTTTCTGAGATTAGCTCGTTCAAACAAACAACAAAACAAACTCCTCAGCTTTATTACATACTAGCAGCGCCCCGGGGTTTTACCCGCGTTGTGCCCGTTCCCGTGAGAATTTCGGGATTTTTTATACATATAAACCTTCCTCTTGAATCAATCTATCTATATGAAAAACTGCATCAAAATCCGTTCCGTAGTCTTAAAGATCTAAGAGATAGAGATAGACACGACAGCGGAAAGCGACTTTGTTTTATACTATGTAGTGAATTGTAGATAGATGATTGCAAATCGTATGGTCTTTAAGTATAATAGAGTTTCTTAAGCCTGCACAGAGACACTTTATCATGCCTTTCCCTTTAACAAAAGTAATCTCTCGCTCATTAGCCCTGACCCTACAACGTGTATTGAGTCAACCAATGTCTTTGTGACCTAACGGCCTTGGGTACTTGGGCCATTGTCTGTATTGTGTTGCCTAGTTGAATGTTGTCCAATACTATAATCATGTTGGTTGGCGTACGTTGATTTTTTAAATGGAGAATAATATTATTACGTAATAAGAGTTTGTTATTGTTTTTTATTTCGGTGTATGTATCTATACTAATATTATAAAGCTGAAGAGTTTGTTTTGTTTGTTTGTTTAAACGCGCTAATCTCAGAAACTACTGAACCGATTTGAATAATTCTTTCACTATTAGATAGTCTATTTATCGAGGAAGGCTATAGGCTACATTTTATCCCGAAATTCCCACGGGAACGGGCACAACGCGGGTAAAACCGCGGGGCGCTGCTAGTATTTAATAATGCTAGCTGTTATTTGCTATTTCGTCCGCATTTAATCCGTCTGTAGGAATTTCTGAATAAAAAGTAATCTATATCCGGTATGCCAAAGTTCATCAATATAGGTAAAGCGTTATAGCGTAACAAGTAGAAAGAGATACTTATATCGCCGTTTCATCTGCCTCAATCCTTTAAAAATATGAGATAGATCAGTACAGCTGTTTTATTTCACGAGCGAGCGTTCCTGAACCATACCTATCGCTGTAATGCGTCCGTATATCGCTGGTGTCCGTAACTATCTGTATCGCAAAATCATTATTTTTCTTATTTAGTCTTCTGTGACCACGGTTCCTGTAAAGGGACCGAAACGTCAGATAAAAATCACTACATAGTATAAAATAAAGTCGTGTCTGTTTGTCTGTCTGTATGCTTAAATCTTTAAAATTACGCAACGGATTTTGATGCGGTTTTTTGTAATAGGTAGAGTGATTCAAGAGGAAGGTTTTTATTTAAAAAAATTCCCGAAATTCCCACGGGAACGGGCACAACGCGGGTAAAACCGCGGGGCGCTGCTAGTGTAAAATAAAAGCGAAGTGTATCCGTAAACGTAGTTTCAATTTAAAATGAGTAGTGTTCGCTTCAACTTAAGAAACTAGTAAAATATTTGACTTTGAAACGTATAGTATGAGAATTCAATTATTTTTATTCAGTTTTGGCCCCAAAGAGGCTCTTTTGAACGTACCACCACCAGTTTGAAAGGAGCTTCAAGTAATGTAAATCGTAATGTTTGTCGCAGCTCCGCGGCGAGTTCGTAAAGGAGACCAAGGTGTGCACCATCATATCGCCGCGGCCAGGGCCCTCGGCGGAGGACGAGGACGACGTGCAGGACACGCTCGTGACCAAACAGGTGGGTTATTGAGCTTTAGAGAGATCAGTCTATAGTCCGATTGAGTCTATAGTCAGATTAAGTCTACGGGCAGATTTGATCACATATCCCGCACAAATAGTCCCCTAAAGTTAGTGAAGTAACTGTTTCAAACTGTTTGTCAGTTCCGAACAGTAAAAATCATGGCCAAGTAAATAAACTCCTACTTCATATCATATCATAGATCATATGTCATAGATCAGTATTGAATATAGCTGCATCTGTTTAGTCCGATAGCCATCTTTGGCTAGGCATTTCAGCTTGATAGTTCACAGGGGTAGTTAAATAACCATAAGTCTCATTACAGGCAATAGTCTCATAGATATCAAAGCATAAGAAGAATTCTTGTCACTAAAATTCTCGTCATCCATCCAGGGAATACAAACAGATCTGTCCGATGGCAACGGCAACATCGACCCTCGTTCCGTGGACACGTCGCAGCTGCACCAGTCGCGGCTCGGGCTGGTCAGTCAGGCGCTCATGCTGATCCTCATCGCCGGCTTCCTCGCCTCCGAGACACTCAGCGAGCTCTGGAAGACCAAGTATGTATTGACATGTAGTAGTGTCACGATGCATTACGAAAATATTTTGACAATGTCAGTGCTTGTTTGGCAATTGGGTATTTGAATGTTATTAAAAGTGTACAATTTGAGAGATGAAATTAGTAAAATAACTAAAATTATGATCAAAACTGAAATCAGAATCAAAATCGTTTAATAAATAAAGAAATTATAAACTCTGAAATATTCTCTCCTGTCTGATGCTGTCCCTTTCTTGCAAAACGATATTTTGTATGCGACGTCTATGGCGTTCTAACATTGTGCCGTCACAGAGCTAGTTGTGCTGTCTCTGTCTAATCAGCAACTTTGACCGCCTGTAACTCTCGAAATAATAACGATATAAAAAAACGGATTTTAGTCTCTTACACGTGATAACAAGATAAGTTAATAGGAAGAATTAAAAAAAACATTCAAATACCCAATTCGAATGCTCTGTTATTGGTGAGCCGAGCTCCACTCCGCCTCAATACGAAACGTGAGAAAACGAGAGATTTGGCAGAGAAAATGATGTTACCACTAATATATTGCATAATAATTCGACGTTGCAACAGTGGATTCATTCATTCAATTCGGCTGGTTTTGTTCCACTTACTCTGTTATGATTGGCTGAATATTTTATGACAGTGACACTGGAGAGTAAATACGTAAGTTTTTAGATAGTAGATATAGAGAAATTCGTCTAAAATGTAGAGACAAAACGAAGGGAAAACGTTTGTCTTCACTTGTATGCTAGCTCCGCTGGTACATGCCTTACAACATTTCCTTCTTTTTCGTACAACATTGCATATATCATGCTTTCCCCAGGGTCCCGGTGGTGTCCCGCAACTGGCACGACTTGGTGTTCCGCCTGGCGGAGATCGGCGTCGCGCTATGGTTCCCGTGCGTGCTGTGGAACTCGATGGCGCCCGAGCGGCTGTGGCTCCTCAACCCGCGGCGGCTGCTGGCGCGCCAGCTCGACGACTCCAAGCTAGCCGACTTGTTGGCGCACAGGCCGCTCACCAAGGTAACTTGACATACGTCATATAACTTGTATTTTCGTAGCCGTCTTTAAAATCATTCTTAATTTATTTTTCTTAACCTATATTGTCCCACTGCTGGGCAAAGGTCTCCCCCAAGCATCGCCAACCCTCTCTGTCCATATTATAAACAAATTATTCTGTTGTCTCTTCTCAAACATGGCTCGGTTTTGATATCACCACCCCGCATTAGGCAAGCGTGTTGATTACGCCAAATCCTCCTCACTGTACTCATTGTCTTCAGTGAGCCTTTGCCCAGCAGTGGGACATTATAGGCTTCTTCTTTCTCTGTATGACTACATAGTACCAATGCGATTTAAAAACAACTTGTTATTTTCACAAGCATCACGTGAGCTCATTAGTCGCGTCCGGTGTACAGGGCTAACTTTCTGTACGTATGTATTTGCGGGCTTACTAACGTGTATAATAATTTGATATACATTATCTCGGTAGCTTTTTTTGGGTTTTTACGTCGAGACCGTGTTGTGGAAATTCTAAAACATCGGATAGCTATTAACTACGCTGAATGAATTTTTTGTATGAGTGTGTATCAAGTTATATTATAAACTTTTTGTTGTATAACTGCGCTTAAGTTAAATATTTTTGTTCATGATCTAAAAATGAGATAATAATAGATAAGGTTTCGATATTTCCCAATCGCTCACTACTCAATCTATTTATAGTGTACATAAAAAGTGTACTTAGATTATTTGTTGTTAAGAAAAATTTTTTCCCTGTATTTTATGTTTTTGTACGAGTATGTTCGTGGTTTTTTTTATTTATTTTCGTGATTGATTAGAATGATTAGACAGGGCCGAGTTTTTCATTTCTATCATAAAGTATTTGTGTATGTATATAATATGTTGAGTAGTATCAGTGAATTAGATTCTATAACACAAGCTTTTAAGAGCTTACTTTGGGTCTAATTAACCGTGTGTGACTCTGTCCGGGTATATCTTATATATAAAATTCTCGTGTCACAGTGTTCATTCGCGTACTCCTCCGAAACGGCTTGACCGATTCTCATGAAATTTTGTGAGCATATTGAGTAGGTCTGAGAATCGGCCAACATCTATTTTTCATCCCGAAATTCCCGCGGGAACGGGTACCGTGGTTGAACTCCTCTGAAACGGCTCGACCGATTCTCATTAAATTTTGTGTGCATATCGTGTAGGCCTGAGAATCGGACAACATCTATTTTTCATTCCGAAATTCCCGCGGGAACGGGTACAACGCGGGTTGAAACCGCGGGGCGCAGCTAGTAATATTATAATTGTATAATAGAATGTGGAGACGGAGTCGCTGGTGGGCAGCGTGGGGTCGGGGCGCGACTGCTGGATCTGCTACGACGGCGCGCGCGGCGAGCCGCTCATCACGCCGTGCCGCTGCACGGGCGACGTCGCCGCCGTGCACCACGCCTGCCTCAGCCGCTGGCTCGTCGAGGTACACGCGCACACTCCGACACACACACTCACTGACGTATCTTACATATTATGAAACGGAGTCCCCAAAAGCTGTCTGTGTGAACGTAAATGATTTTCTCAAAACTTACATAACGGATTTTCATGCGGTTGTCACAACATAAATAGTGATTCAAGAGGACTAAAAGGACTAAAGGATTAAATAGTGATTCGTTTAAGACTACATTTCATTAAAAAAATACAAAAAACAGGTACAACGCAGGTGAAACACTGCTAATACTCACATACAGACAAATACGTACAGTTCATTTACACACATACACATTTTTTACGCCGACTCAATTCCAAATTCAAATTGCAGAACACGTTCACCATTCAAACATACATGCGTACAGTTCATGTATACCGGTACACGCACACACACCCCTACACAAAATTTTTACGCCGACTCAATTCCAATTTTGAATTGCAGAGCGCGGCGACAGGTGACGGTCTGAAGTGCAAAGTGTGCAACACGCCGTACATAGTGGCTGAGAGCAACCGCGTGGTGTGGGAGCGCGGGTTCACGGTGTCGGCGTGGGTGCGCACGGCGCTGGCGGCGGCCGCCGTGGTGCTGGCGGCGGCGGGCGCGTGGGTGGCGGCGCAGCTCAGCGCGCAGCCCGTCGTGCGCGTGCTGGCCGCCGGCGCCGCGCTGCTGGTCTGCTACGTCGCCTTCAGGTCAGGAGCTACACTCCAGTCTTTTGTGTGCTAACTTCACATTATGTGTATGCTACATTTTCCCGTAATACAATCAAAATCAGCATAGAATTCGACACTCAATGTAGAATATTTACCTGAATGCCCACCCTTGACCCTGGTGAGGGTAAAGGACGAGATACTTTACATCACCAGATTTTGGGCAAAGTGTCTCTGTCCCTTCCATCTCATTCTCATCCGCCCTTCAACAGCTTGAAACTAAGAAAAACTAGGGAATTGATGAGTGCTCATACATGTATACATACAATCGCACATTGCTCAATGCACATTTCATTCGAGCCCCGAACGTGTAAATAATGACTTAGTATTACCTAACTAACGAATCCCAATAGTGCCTTACTTGAATTTCTTGTGTCTAACTCCTTTCTTACCCCTACAGATTCCTAGGCGTAACAACCGCCACAGCCTACCAGCGGGCCAAAGTGTCATCGCTGCGCATCCTGACCGAGCAAGAGGTCGCGGCTGACCACAGCCAAGTGTGCACCATCAGCAATACTGTTACAGTGGAGATAGCTTCCAAAGCGGTCTTAGAGAGGGCGCTCAAAGGAGATATCAACAAATAGAGATACGCGCGCAGTGGAGGGTTAAATTAAGATATCGTTGAGGTGAAATCAACTTGTAGTGTCTTGTCACGGGTTTAAACGAATATTTGACAACCACTGGACTGAAAAAGTGGACTAAAACTTACGAGAACTATTTTCGCCATTTCTAAAGATAACGTTCGAGATGAGAAACTTAGGTTTCTTCGGTTTTAACGAACACTGCAATTTATTACTCCTTCTCCTTTTGATTTTAAGTGAGTCGTGGAACGTGAGTGAAATTCCGTGAAAAATGTGAGCGAAAACTGAATGAATAAAAAGTGAGTGAAAAAACGTGTGTGAGAAAAGTGAAAAATAAAAAGTTCTGAAAAAAATATGGAAATTCTCAAGCGGGGAATTTCCGTGCGAAAAAACCTCGTGTTTTTAATGTGAGTAAAAAAAAACTTTATGAGTATTCACGAGTAAATTCCATGTCACAGCCTTCTGTGAGTATAAAGACAGTGAAAAACAATCACGAATCATTCCTGAGAAGCCAACAACTGGACAGAAAAATGCGACAAAAATGTGCAGAAAATCATTATTTATTGTGAACGATAATTGTGAACGAAACGGACTTTCATATTGAGTCAATTCGATACTGGTGATATAACAATGAACATTGAGTAAGGGTAAATTACTCAACATTTGAGTAAACGTAAAAAAAATTTTCGAAAGTTGAGTAATTGTAAAAAGCGTTTTATGATAGCGAGTTTATGGCTAAATTGTAGTAAATCCTTATTTATAATTGATATTAATTATAAATAATTTTAATCCCTGGACACTCAAATTAATCAAATCAAGAAGCTCCTAATTTTAATTATATATCGACTCAGTCATTAATTAATAGTAGGCTATTTTGAAAAAAAATTGAAGAATTTTACAGTGGTCAAGTTGATAAATTGTTATCAAAATGTTATTGTAGCTGTAAGTTTTGACAAACAGTTGTCAAAAAAGATAAAATTAAATATAACCCTTAATTTAATTGGTGTTTCAATATTTGGAAGGTTAATATTGTATTTAGTTAATCTCAATTATAAAGTAAGGAGGAAATTTCGAAACATGTCACTACTACAGTTACTTATTAGGGCCGAAACTCCGTTAAGCGGGTGTCCGCGCGGTTACATACAGAAGTGAACCGGCGCGTGCACCCGCTTAACGCAGTATCGACCCTTCCTTATCAGAATATTCCTTAAATTTTACTTTAATCAGTAAATATACTTTACATTTTGTATTGATAGTATTGATACCACAGCATAGAAAAGTATAACTAAAAATTACGTTTTATATCGATAACCTAGGTACTACTTTTTTATTTGTGAAATAGTCTAAAATTCTGTGAATATACAAAAAATATTAATATTATTAACCATTTTTAATATTTTTCTGCTTTTGAGCTCGTAGTTTTACTAATGAACAATTATCCTCAGTATAATAAGTTATACTTAGTATAAAATCATATACAATGTATCATATTGTTAAATTTTGTACCGGGATACAAATGTTAAAGTTATACTAAGGAAACTTTATACTCTGTATACATTTTTTTAGCGGCAGGATTGCAAAAATAACTGTTACCGATTGTAAATAAAATTCTGGTGTTAATAAAATCGTTTATATATCGTCGAAACTTAACTTAATTTAGTACAAATAACGAGTGATTTGAAATGGTATGGTTCGCGACGCAATATCGATTTAAATTCCTTTGTGATAAGGCTTGTTTTCGAATGCCAGTCGAGTTGGTAATAATAATTTTTCATAATTAATAATTGGATAACAATTTAAGGTGAAAACAATTCAAACTATTGTATATTTGGATATTAAATAACACTTCTCTTCACCATAGGCTTGCCAAAAAATGTGAATAGTTTGGATAAAACAAATTGTATACAAAATGCTGGTAATTTGTAAGAAACTTTCAAACTATGCTTTAGAGTAGTATAAGGTTGCTTTTCCATAACTGTGCTTTGCGACGTTTGATATTTTATCGATACTAAACGTAGCATAGCATAACTCTGGTAGAAAAGCACTTTTAATCCTGAAGATGGCGTTAGTGGTAACTAAAGATAATTATTATTATATTTTTAATTAAATGTTCTAAGAGATCCTTCGTAGATGGCGCTACTGTACTGTTTACTAAGCTGAGGTTACTTGAGTAGACGTCAGCAATGTAAATATAGAACGTCAGCTGTATACAATGGAAGAATACAAACGCACATACAGACGTGAGATTACGAAATTTTACGAGAATTTCAAGTTGTTTGGACGTCTAGGTAATTCTGCGTTTGTTTTTACTCATTTGTACGAAGCTGTCGAGCTGACCTTCTATATATTTTTTGTGCTTCACTAAGTAGTTGTCTCGCTTAGCTATGTCGGGTCTTTTACTGAATATACCCTAATGTAATTAATTTATAATAATTATTATAGTGAAGTTTAAACTTACGTACTCTTAGCTTTCATATCACACGCTTAACATGGCAACATAATATTCACTTATATGTAAAAAAAACTATATTTTTATTGCGTATAATATCACTTGTTTAAAAATTTAAAAAAGGAACTATTTTTTAAATTATTGCGTACAACTAAAGGCATTATTTTTTTATTATGCTGATGTGGATCGATAATGTCGTATGCTGATATCGTAACGACTAAATTCTTGTTGTTTATAACATTGACGTCAGTGGGACTTAATGTGAGTTTTCTGAAATAGCCTACGTAAGACGATCATTGACGATCAACGTCAGCGCTGTAAATCAATGCAGCTATTTGATCAGACATACACACTTCAAAATATAGTAGTTTTAATAACATGTTTATATCTACGTAAAATAGTCTAGTTCAAAAATCTTTGCTGCGCAGAGGTAGACAAAAATCCAATTAAAATATTAACTATTTTCATTAAAAAGATAACTTAAATGAGTCAATGTAAATAATATTACACATTTTAAAGCTTACTTTTAAAAGTCTATGGAAAAGACAAATTCTATGTATGATACAAGCTAAGATATGTCTTATTTTCTAAGATGTTGAGTCTAAATTGAATCATCACTTGATGGTAAGGGCCTAAATTGAGATCCCAGATTGATGTTAACGCCATTGGTATTTTTAATTATAAATGAGGCTGCATAGTTCGGATACACGAGAAAAAAAAAATTAAAAAAATATAATCGCTAATACTCTTCCCATGAAAGAACTTAAAAAATCTTAATTACATTCGCATACTTATTCGTTTAAGAGCTAGGATACTACATATGCAGATAAACATATACATACTCGTACATGTATATAAAAACAGACATACATATGAAGTTATAGTAATTAAAACATTTCTCTTTTCGTTTAACGTATTTTTTTACATTATTTTTAAACATCAAGATTATTTGAAAAATCAATCTATTTTGAATTGTGGTCTATTAAAAGAATGTCTTTGTAAAGTCATACATATTACTATGTATATGGTAGTGATTTAATAATGTTTTGATTATGTTATTATTCATAACAATGAGTTATACTTGTTATACTGTGACCTAACGAAAATATATTTTTGTATAATTTCTAAAACGTGTATCCGAACTGTGATTATGTTAAGAATGTTGAAGAGAGGGTCACAAATATTTTAAAATTTGTACGAAAAACAGTGCCAAAGACAAAATGTATTTTATGTTGTAAAAATACGTATATATACATCGGTTTCGTTTCAGAATAGACCCTAATGCCTAGGACTTAGAGTTGATTATAGATACGCTAATAAATAGCTATTTTCGACTTTGTAGTTATGAATGTAGAGTAGTTCTGCAACTTAAATTATTTTTCTAATAATCAATTGCAATTGTTTATTGCCAAACAGTTCAAATTAGATTAAAAAATTTGAAAGTCTATACTTGTTTTCTTTAATACCTTTCTATAATTAAGTTCGAGTAATAGATTATTATTTCTTTTATTTTCAGTCTGAATTGTGCAACTGCAGAGCACAGGCCTCCATACCATCTATTATAGAAGATAATACTAATATCACTACATAGTATAAAATAAAGTCGTCTCTGTTTCGTGTCTGTTTGTCTGTATGCTTAAATCTTTAAAATTACGCAACGGATTTTGATGCGGTTTTTTGTAATAGGTAAAGTGATTCAAGAGGAAGGTTTTTATGTAAAAAAATTCCCGAAATTCCCACGGGAACGGGCACAACGCGGGTAAAACCGCGGGGCGCTGCTAGTAATTTATAAGTCGGAGTAAGTAAGTAGTATTAGTTGATTTTAGACCACCTTAAGGCCTCCGCCATAGTCCAAATGAAACAACCGGGGTTCAGACATTGAGTTATCTTACTAATATTACAAATTCGAAAGTCTACGAGGATGTATGTATGTATAATCTATTTCTTGCTCCTGACGAGGAAAAAGGTTTAGTAATTTTATTTCATTATTACCCTATCTCTAAACCTTTTTCCTCTTCAGAAGCAATCGTCTTCGGCTGGAAAATTGACGACATTAGAACTAGAAGAGGTTGTCAATGTATCCGTTAAAAACGTTCCCAAACAGCACAAGACCCACTATATACCTGCAAATAGTCAAGTAATTTATCTCACGTTTAATTGACTCCCGTCTTAATTGGTGTTGAAATAGGCCTCATGTGTCATCTCGCATACTCTACGCGACCCGCGGCGAATGTCTAATTACAGTCCATAGAATGAATTGAATTGAATCCAGCCATGGTTTTTCAATTGAATGAATGAGGAAAAACGGTACAATTGCGTAGCGTAGGTACTGGAACCGAGCAAATAAAATCGACATACGGTTCTTATAAAATCATTAGATGAGGTAAGGTACAGAGATTGTACATACCTATATCTATCTGTTATTGTTAGGTAGTTATCTTAACTAATATTATAAATGCGAAAGTAACTCTGTCGTTCTGTCTGTCACGCTTTCACGCCAAAACTACTGATGCCGATTTAATGAAATTGGTACACAGTTAGTCGAGAGCCTGAGAAAGGACATAGGCTACTTTTTATCGCAAAATTCCCGCGGGAACGGATACAACGCGAGTGAAACCGCGGGGCACGGCTAGTTATATATTTTAGACTTTGTTTACCTTCATTCTATGGTAATATTAATTATGTATTTTTTTATTAGTTCGTTTGAAACTTGCCTTTTATATCTGACACTAGGAGTGCCCCGCGGTTTTACCCTCGTTGTGCCCGTTCCCGTGGGAAATTCTGAATGTAAAATAGCCTATAACCTTTCCATTGAATGTGACTATCCATTACTAGAATAATTATTCAAATCAAACTGGTAGTTCATGACATTGGCCCGAACATACAAACATACAAAATTACAAATTTTATCTTTTTATAGATATCTAATATTAGCATAAACTTGCTGTGCCCGCGACTAAACAGCGGTTGTTTTTATTACACTAAATTACATTTTAATGTTACAACCAAAGGTCAAAAAATGAAATATTTAATTTTTTGACCTCTTCTCACAATTTTCATGCATGGCTCCAGGCTCGGATTCTAGATTACCTACTTTCGCTCGCTTTCCGAAAACGCTACATCTTAGGAAGCGGGGAACGCAGCTCATGCATAAATAATAACATTTGAAATATACCATACGCGGTACACCTGTGATATGGATTTTAAAATATCTAGGAAAAATAGTTTTCACAATTTTCCACTTGAGTCGCTAGTCGCAAATGTGAATTGCGAAGCATAGGCATTAAATATTTGTGCTAAAAAAAAACCACTTTCCACCTACGCTATAACTACCTATAACTAAATTTTTAAAGTGTTTTGTCTCATTTTTTCTTTGCAAAAATAGCGTGTGTCGGAAAGGGACAACCCATTTGATAGCTTAATACTGCTAATAAGCGTTTATAAATAACTAGCAGCGCCCCGCGGTTTTACCCGCGTTGTGCCCGTTCCCGTGGGAATTTCGGGATTTTTTTTACATAAAAACCTTCCTCATGAATCACTCTACCTATTACAAAAAACCGCATCAAAATCCGTTGCGTAATTTTAAAGATTTAAGCATACTGACAAACAGACAAACGACAAACAGACGCGACTTTGTTTTATACTATGTAACTAGCAGCGCCCCGCGGTTTTACCCGCGTTGTGCCCGTTCCCGTGGGAATTTCAGGATTTTTTTTACATAAAAACCTTCCTCTTGAATCACTCTACCTATTACAAAAAACCGCATCAAAATCTGTTGCGTAATTTTAAAGATTTAAGCATACAGACAAACAGACAAACGACAAACAGACGCGACTTTGTTTTATACTATGTAACTAGCAGCGCCCCGCGGTTTTACCCGCGTTGTGCCCGTTCCCGTGGGAATTTCAGGATTTTTTTTACATAAAAACCTTCCTCTTGAATCACTCTACCTATTACAAAAAACCGCATCAAAATCCGTTGCGTAATTTTAAAGATTTAAGCATACAGACAAACAGACAAACGACAAACAGACGCGACTTTGTTTTATACTATGTAACTAGCAGCGCCCCGCGGTTTTACCCGCGTTGTGCCCGTTCCCGTGGGAATTTCAGGAATTTTTTTACATAAAAACCTTCCTCTTGAATTACTCTACCTATTACAAAAAACCGCATCAAAATCCGTTGCGTAATTTTAAAGATTTAAGCATACAGACAAACAGACAAACGACAATCAGACGCGACTTTGTTTTATACTATGTAACTAGCAGCGCCCCGCGGTTTTACCCGCGTTGTGCCCGTTCCCGTGGGAATTTCGGGAATTTTTTTACATAAAAACCTTCCTCTTGAATCACTCTACCTATTACAAAAAACCGCATCAAAATCCGTTGCGTAATTTTAAAGATTTAAGCATACAAACAAACAAACAGACAAAAGTAGCGACTTTGTTTTATACTATGTAGTGATGAAGCCCTTTGCCAATATGTAAGCACCTACCTTTTAATACTCTTACCTACCGGCTTCATAAACGCTCTGTAACTATAACACTGTTGCAAAGTGTTTTATCTCTGTTACTTTTCCGAAAATAGCGTATGTCAGAAAGAGACAAACCATTTCATAGCTAAAATGCTGGCGTTTATGAATAAAACCTCCTACAATAAAAATGAATCATTAAAATGAAAGCTGAATTGCCGCATAATTTCCGTACAACTGCACCAAAATGGATAGGTAGTTAAGCTATCATTATGATTATTATTTTTTGTCTCTAGGTACTGTTAGGAACTTTACTGTAACGCCTCGGTCACAGTACATAGTTGTACTGTGCCTAGGTGGTGTAGTGGTATGTGCGCTCGCCTGCCAAGGCTGAGGTCCTGGATTCTATTCCCGGGTCGAGCGAAAACATGTTTCCTACTTTTCAGACATGGCTCGGGTTTGAGATCACCAACCCGCATTAGGTAAGCGTGGTGATTACGACATCCGACACACTGTACTGATATGTTCATTGAGATTAGAGGCATTTTCCCAGCAGTGGGACATTACAGGATAATACTTTACTGTAAGGAAAAGGTTTACCTTACACGTAACGGTAGTATACTTACGTTAAGCTTTGTTCTCCTAAAAGCCTTGCCTAAATTCGCCAATTTTCCTCTCGCAGGCATCTACATAGGTACGAGCAAGTATTTTAATAGATACATGCAATATTCAACTTGGAAACGGTCCAAATGCAATTTAGGTAAAGTTCGGGCCAACAGAATGTTTTATACCTACTTTGGTACCACGAGGAGGTACGTAGTTACAGTTCGCATTTAATTTTAATACTTAAATTCCTTCCTGTTTAATTTTTTAAGCTTTCCCACTGCTGGACAAAAGGCATCAACATCTTCCAATCGTTTTTTTGTCTTTTTATAAATATATATATTTTTTTAAGTTATAAGGTATGTTGTTTTTAGCTCCCAGATGTTTGTTGTGGTCGGTTGAAGCGTGCACATCTACAGGCCGGCAGCTGGAAATTTTATTACAGCAGATAATTAATATATATATTACATAAGTATGTACTTATTTGAGTTATAATTTAACCTATCCATCTAATTTCTAAGTAAACAATTATACTTATGCAAAATAGATTCTCGTCTAATCATTCCTTATCTTCTTTCGCAAAAATTTTCAATCATAAAAAGTAAACAATTTCCTTTTGGCTAAAATTAGAACCATGATGACGCAAAATCTAAAAACTTGCATTGAAACCTCAAAGTAACATTTTAAACCTTGCTACAAAGGTTTTAAGGTCAGATTTTCATTGTATTTTGTTACAGTTTGCAGCACCTACGGAAAAGTCTGCTTTCACCGAAAACGGGCGGAAGTGACCGAAGATGGCCGAACCATTACAAGATGGCGGACCTTTCCCGCGCATGCCCGCTCACCCCATCATACCTTCACTCTGCTCTGGCACGTGACATAACGGACAAGTAGGCATGGGACATTACTTTCATCCCCTATTTTTATCGAGATCGGTGGACAATTTTGACCACGAATCGAAGTTGATTTATTTTAATAGCTTTTTATGGATGCTAAGTAGGGGCTGGAATTATATTAATTTATTAACAATCAGGTATAAAAAAAAGTAAGTTCATGTGGGTTAGTGGCAAACCCTGGTTTCAGAATGTTTACACCGCCTAAAGGCCATCGATTAAAACAATAGGGACCTACAATTTTACGTTTTAAAATATACAATAGACAAGAATATCATAAACACTGTTAAAATTTAATCCAAAATAAATACATTCTAGTAATATTCTAGCTTTATTTATTAGCTCGAAATATTTAAAACAAAGTAGGTACTAAAATCTGTTTATATCTTTATTTGATCTCCTATGATCATAAACATACACAAATCCCATTCAATCGGTTATCCATCAGATGGATATATTACACATATAAACAAGCATTCCTAGTAACATACTGAGAGTCTATTTTCCGAGATATTGACGCTGTCAGTTCCGGAAAAATTCAAGACTATTTCAAGATCTTGAAAAATTATGGCTTCGTCTCTCTAAAACATAACCAAACTAGATAGATACCCACAGATATATATTTATTTACCAACACGAATCGATCATAGATAATAAAGATTACATCATGAGTCACAACACAAAGCCCTTATGGTATACAACATTGTTTGTTTAAACTGGAAATTAGTTTGTTCATTATGTAAGGATAGTAATTAATTTTAGATAATCTTGAAACATGAAACTTCCGTCAACTATTTTTGGAGGTGAAAGATATGACTAAATAACGAGAACCTACTTATAAATAAACATACATGTTTAGGTTAGGTTGCTTAGTTTTTTCATACAAAACATACGGTAAAAAATATTTAATTAATATATTTAGGTACAGTCAAGTCATGAAAATGTTATTTTAGGTAGGTAATTAGTCCTTTATAATTCACATTATATAACTTTAATATTGTCTACTACGTATAAGCGAACACAACACATGTTAATAGAAACTGCGTTTCCAGATACACCGCGCCTTTATTTTATTTTTTATCTGACGTGTTGGCCCCTTTCATAAAGAGTAGACAGACGACTTCTCTTCATACTCTTGACATGTAAGCACAGAATAAGTGTGATGTTAGTATTAAAAATAAAAAAAAATATAGCAATGTATTTTTTATTTTTGTATTAAGAAAAGATTTAGACAATGTCAATGTCTTGTTTGACAATTTAAATTCGTTGTGATTGGACGATTCAGGTCCGCAATCTCCGCTCCGCTTCAATGAAAGCCTACCCTGTATAATGTTTGGAATAGTTCGGATCAAATAAGGTTTTAAACATTCGGAACCTTTTTGATGTGCTTATAGTCCATAGCTATGTATATGTCGTAGGGTAATTTGATACTTCGAATCTTCGCGGAAATCCTAGGGGTTTTGCGAAAACGCGGATAATTAGACATAGGCAACCGGCTAAAACTAGGTGTAGCCGCACTTCGGGTATTAGCCGTATGTCATTTTAATGAAAAGAGAGAGTTTAAACATGAAAAAAAAAATAACCCTAACCTACCGAATTACTTACTATTCGGTAGGTTAGGGTTATTTTTTTTTCATGTTTAAAAGTAAGATTTGATAATTTTTCGCCTATGTCTAATTATCCGCGTTTTCGCAAAACCCCTAGGATTTCCGCGAAGATTCGAAGTATCAAATTATCCTACGACATATACAAATACACATAGAACATTTCCTGTAATTCAAATCGTGCATTAACATGACATACATTAACAAGCACTATGATAACTATGAGAACTCGTTATTAGGGCTTATTTAGCTCATGACATTGTGCACACAATCAGAGTTAATTGATGGCCAATGCAGAAGTATGGCGACAGTGACTGCTTCCTGAAATAGGCAATCAAACGTTAAATGGTGGTGTCAAAGTCCACAGCAATGGTAGGATTTCACGTGTTTTGTTCGGGTTTGGTGGTTTATTCTGTTCGTGTGGTGATGGATGTTTGTGTGTAATACTGCGTTTTTCGTATTTCCTCCATTTTTTCTCCATCTTTTCTACAATTTTTTTTCCCCAACTAATATTTGTAAATTTCTCCGGTGAGGCTCCTCTAATGCCTCTAGCTTTTGCGTTGCAGTTGGAATTTAGTAGTTTTTTTACCAACTTTTTTGAAATATAGTAACTTTAAATTAATTACCTATGTTTAAATAAATGTCTTTACAAGTCTATCAATAAGAAAACTCAATTTGAAATAATAATATAATTTGTCTGATAAAACTTGCATATCAAAGTATATTATTATTTATTACAAGATATGACGTGTAGTTACATTAAAGTATATTAGCGGTCCCAAGTGTTATTCACTTCATATAATAATGTCCAACATCATCAATGTGGATGAATGCAATTATAAACCAAATTACTAATTAAAGATAAGTAAAATTGCATAAACAAACAGTTTAGACATTTTTAATGCTAAAAACATCTCAATACGAACGGACATGAATTTTATTTCACGGAATTTTGCCGCGTATTTAATTTAATTGTTCCGTTTATATTTTTAAAAGACATTAGTAATTATAAAGTCATTTGACAACCGTGTTTTAAACAACGTTCAGTTTGGTTCAAAATAACTTCCCAATTTATAAAATAATTTAAATTTGCAATGCTACTCATGTTAATGCTTTATGTTTGAAATTTCAAAAACGAACATCAAAAATGTATCGATATTGTGTTATAAATAAGGGTGTCGCATCACTAAACCCGCTGGGCGGCAGTCAGTACAGAACGCCCGCCGCGGATGTCCGCTTACCGCGATTCTGATTTAAATAAAAATCGCGACCTACAGTGTTTCAATACTGGTGCAAATAATATCATTCCAAGTTTTTATTAGTTAAAAAAAACAGATTCTGTAAGTATTCATTTCGTTGACATTACCTAATCATTAAAACATCTGCGAAGCGATCGCTTAAAATTTAAACATGGAATATTTTTTTTTTATTATTTACCATTCAGCCGGGCCGATGATTTACCATTCAGCCGTGTTTTAGCCATGTTTAAAAGTAAATTTGAAATTGAATGAAAAATATCTGAAATAGCTGTAATTTCATTGAGATTTTACCGTGTATAGGTGTTTATTGA
The DNA here is from genome assembly GCA_963082685.1 of Cyclophora albipunctata. Classification (NCBI taxonomy): domain Eukaryota; kingdom Metazoa; phylum Arthropoda; class Insecta; order Lepidoptera; family Geometridae; genus Cyclophora; species Cyclophora albipunctata. The sequence continues at coordinate 3,163,017 of OY720138.1, read as the reverse complement.
TTGTGCGCGGCGGGCTGGATGCAGGGGATGCGCTGTGGGCTCGGAAGGTCAGAGGACTGCTGAAATACACGTGGGCCCCTCACGTGGGATCATTTATTTATAATAACAAGTAATTAAACCGTGTTGATTGATATGAAAACTTCTTTTGATTGGATTAGGTAATTTGGTTTCTCTATGGTTAACTAGTTTAACTCAAATGCCAGTTCTATTTAATATATTAGTAAAATCAATAATAAGTACTTAAATATCGGCTTTTTTATCTTTATTTTTTTACATAAGATTTTCATGAATTTTAGACACAAACGGCAATTTGTATCATAAAAGAACGAATAGGGATAACAGCACAAAACCTCATTCTACATTTAACATATTCACATTAATAGATATATCAATTGCTTACTTATTTTACTATTCGTACCGCAAACGGGCTTCGACTAATTTGACTACAATACTTAAAAAAAACTCACTGAAATATATAGTCGAAATGACAAATAGAGACTGGAATAATAATTGTCCGGAAGTAGGTTAATGCAAAAGTTAGGGCCGTTTCATAGACAATCGCGATTCACGAAACGTTCTGTAAGGGTCGCGATGACGTCACCAACCACGTCACACGAGCGCAGCCGTCGCCACAACGAGTTTAGATATATACATTTTAGACGATACACTATGGTTACTTACGACCAATATAGTTACAGGATTTTGAATTTTAGAAGACAGAAGGTACTTATTTTTGTAATTAGAGAAGCTTAGAGTATTTTTGTGAGTGGGTAATCTTTGGAACTACTAGACGGATTTGAATATATATTATCTGATATATTTAAGAGAACACATGTTTCTTATCGAATTTCTCACGGGTAAGGGTATAAATATGCGTAAAATCAGGGCTCTGCTAGTGTACTAAAAATTCATAAAAATGACCACAAAGTTTTATTATTTTCCACCTACCACACTGTTTAGTGCATAAATAATTTAATGCATTGAAATATAATTGTTATTATGCGAACTCTGGCAGGCACGACGAGTTATTCATAAAATTAATAATTAATTTTCGTCTCAAAACGTTTCCTTGAACCGTTCCATATGAGTAAATGACAACATCTTATTTAATTACGTATACCTAGTTAACAATCGTACCTACTTCGACAGTCAAAAATATAATTTTCTTACATCAATCCTCCGCACTGTAGGTACTGATATCTTCAGTGTTCAGCCTTTGCCCAGCAGTGGGAAAATATAGGCTAATACTTTTTTTCTTACAAACGTCAAAAATACCTCTAACAATCGTAACACTTTTGTTTTGTCCCAACACTACAATAGTCATCAGTGAATCGATACAATTATGTCGGTAATTAAATCGATTAATTGGCATCATTAATTCATTAAATGTTTGTGCCAATGAACGGGTCACTTATTAATTGAATGGTCTCTGTACTTAAACATCGATGCAATGTATTAATGCAGGTCAGCAACGGACCTTTTTAGTGCTTTTTGTTTAAATTGAGTACGTTTACAAGACTCACAGAAGCGTCTTCTGTGACCACGGTTCCTGTAAACGGGCAGAAACGTGAAATAAAAATCTATATAAATAAAAATGAATTGCTGTTCGTTAGTCTGCTTAAAACTCGAGAACGGCTGAACCGATTTGGCTAATTTTGGTCTTGAAATATTCATAAAAGTCCAGGGAAGGTTTAAAAGGTAAGCATTGACTAAATAAATGCGGGTGAAACCGCAGGGCACAGCTAGTGTACAATAAAAACGAAGTGTATCTGTAAACGTAGTTACAATTCAAAATGAGCAGTGTTCGATTAACCAAAGGAGTCACTATTTTTAGGACTTTTTCAAGAACAACTCAAACTCATTCTCTTGATTTAATAATCTCTACCGCGATACCGGACTACAAGGGAACTCGTACGGAACATCTTTAAAGTTCTTTTCGTATAAGTTAGTGACCAACCCTAGTGTTAGTGTTGTTAATACCATCTAGAGGCCTCTGACATGGTCTAAATGTCTGTTATGTGACACTGCAAGACAAAGGCCTCTAAGACTATATTACCATGCACCGCAGATCCGTAGTGTTTCCTGTAATTTCATAAAATTATGAAATTATTATCATATAACTCACCGACTCACTCGCTGCGTCTAAACTTGTCAATTTCAACGACGCCATACTTTACTTTACTTCAACTAATGTCTTTACGGAGTCACTGACCTTGGTTTTTGAGTACATTTTGAATGACTTACAAAATATACACGAAACATTCATAATGGTCGGCATTGAATAGATGACATGCTTCTCCAGTTTGTGGCTGAATGAAACCGCAGGACAAAACATAATATTGTTTTATCTACACTAATGTTGTAACATTCTACTTATGTTTCCAATACTTGACTTATAATTACTACTGTTATAGCGCAGACAACTAAAACACTCAATTTAAACAATTGCACATGATGTTATAATATCCACATCGATATCGTAAAATCTCATTATAACATCATTATAACGCGACCAATTAACCTGGCGAGCCTTATGTCAAAATCCTCATACTAGTTGTATAAAATTTTGATATTAGGCTGGCTTTTGAAAACAGTTGGGTTATACGTGAAAACTTCGTCGAAACTACTAAACTTACATACACAAAACTCTTTGGTAAGATCTCGCTCGCTCCTGATTGGCCCTACGCGCAGCTGCGCTCTCATTGGTTAGATTTAAATGGCGGCAAGTTCACTGTGACAATACACGTACGCGTGAAAAACTATTGTCAGCTTTTACTCTTGTTGTTTGATTAATTGCATTAGTGAAGATAAAGTAGTGTATGCAACTGCATATAACACGGGTATTAAAACACTCGTTACTATTATGAAACTCGCTGCGCTCGTTTCATAAACTTACACTCGTGTTTTAATACCCTTCCTTATATGACAGTTGCATAAACTACTATATTTTGACAGACAGAAAAGGTCCCCATTGGTTCAGCCTCGTAAGATCACTACATAGTATAAAATAAAGTCGTCTCTGTTTCGTGTCTGTTTGTCTGTATGCTTAAATCTTTAAAATTACGCAACGGATTTTGATGCGGTTTTTTGTAATAGGTAGAGTGATTCAAGAGGAAAGTTTTTATCGAAAAATAATTCCCAAAATTCCCACGGGAACGGGCACAACGCGGGTAGAACCGCGGGGCGCTGCTAGTAAATTATAAAGCTTATAAAACGTAATCCTCACCCTACTAATATTATAAATGCGAAAGTTTGCGAGGATGGATGTATGTATGGATGTATGTTTGTTGCTCTTTCACGCAAAAACTATTGAACGGATTTGGATGAAACCTTACAGTAATGTAGATACATTTTATCCCGAAGTTCCTGCAGGAACGGGTACAACGCGGGTAACACCGCGGGGCGCGGCTAGTATTATAAACGCACAAGTAACTATGTCTGTGTATGTCTGTCTATGTTACGCAATGACACCCAAACTGCCAAATAGATTTCAATGAAATTCAGTACAGGATATAGTTTAGACCTCGGAAAAGGACATAGACTACTTTACATCCCAAAATTCCTTCAGGAACGGATCATTGCGGGTGGCACCGCGGGGAACAGTAACGCTCTGTAATATCTGTAAAATACCGCAGCACAACCGTATCAAAAATATAGATATTAGTTTGACACACCCATATCTCAACTGACAGATATTACAATTTATAATGGACGAATGGAGAGTAATAATACAAATTACAAATCAATGCTACGATTGTTTGTTCGTATCGAGATTGAAACATGAATCAAAGTCCTTCATTATACAAATACAGTCACAGAATAATTAGTTTCATGGTAAATTTCCTTGTAACATACATACCTACTTTATCCATAAACTAGCATTGCCCGCGGTTTTACCCTCATTGTACCCGATCCCGTGGGAATTACGGGATGAAAGTGGTAACTATATGTGTTAATCCAGACTCTTATTTATCTTTCTGCTAATTTTCATTTAGATTCGACGGGTAGTTTTTGCGTGAAAGAGTAACATCCATACTCCATACTTCTACCATCTTTCATTTTATGATATTCGTAGGACGATTAAGCATGAGTTTTTTAATGCCTAACAATCATTTTATAATTGGCAGCTAGTATTTACCTCCATTGCATGATTTCATGTATCCTGTATTTTACTAGCGATACGCCGCTATTTTACGCGCGTTTTCACCGTTCCCGTGTGGATTTTGGGATTAAAAATATATTATAACTTTCTTGTGGCAATCTTGTACACACATTTGGTTTTAAAACGATTTATTTTAAAATCAAACAAAGAAATCACACACACACTAAGTAATATAATGCACAAATATTATATTACTTAGTACAGCGCTACGTGCCTTAATTGCAGGTAAAAGTAACTAATTATAACCTAGGTGTAATGTAAAAAACTGTAGGGACCTCTACGTATGTAATATCTTATATATAAAATTCTTATTTATTAAATTAAAATTAAAATTAAAAAAATAAAAATTAAAATTTGAATTTGAATTGAATTTGAATTTGAATTTGAATTCTCGTGTCACAGTGTTCGTTCGCGTACTCCTCCGAAACGGCTCGACCGATTCTCATGAAATTTTGTGAGCATATTGAGTAGGTCTGAGAATCGGCCAACATCTATTTTTCATCCCGAAATTCCCGCGGGAACGGGTACAACGCGAGTGAAACCGCGGGGCGCAGCTAGTATAATATAAGTAATAAAAACGCAAAGACACAACTATTGTAACATGCTTATATTTAGAAGGCTTCTATCGAACATCGCAATACAAAATACTTGGAGTCACAATAGTTTAATCGATATTCTGTATCGATACTATCGCTGTATAATCGACTAAAAAGTAATTACGGAACTATCATCACTATTATATTTTGTTCACAGATAAAGTAAATGATGAGTGATGACAGATTGTTTAAAATTAAAACACATTTGGCGGGAATACGTCACACGTTCTATTTTCATTTTAATTAACGTGATGGTTTTTATTTTATACTGCTTTTGAATAATTAATTATTTAACTACTATACACTTTTTAACACAATTAAATGAAGGTATCCACTAGCGTTTTCACTACATAGTATAAAATAAAGTCGTCTCTGTTTGTCTGTATGCTTAAATCTTTAAAATTACGCAACGGATTTTGATAAGGTTTTTTGTAATAGGTAGAGTGATTCAAGAGGAAGGTTTTTATTTATATATTTTATAAAAAAAATCCCGAAATTCCCACGGGAACGGGCACAACGCGGGTAAAACCGCGGGGCGCTGCTAGTACGAGTAGGTATACCTACCATAAAACACAGCCGTAAAATATACTTACACGGATGCAATATACCATAGAATAGTATTTTTTCAGTTTAACCTTTTTCACCAGCCAGACCATAGACTATAGACCAGACACCCCAAAGCGGCCAGACTCTTTAGACATCTTGATTAGCGAGTTCGCACAAAGGTCCTTTGGCATTCAGCCACATTCATTCAAGGTTCAAACAAAAGTCTTTTCACCGTGCCCCTTGCTCCTGTATTTTGTAGGGGATATTACAAAGCACTGGCAGCCTTGACACGGTTATGCGACGGTGAATCAATAATTTCTCCAAGTGATGTGATTTCGTAACGATTTTATGGAGCCGTATGTGTAATGAAGTATGGTTTATAGCTGCTTAGGGCGTTTTCAGACTAGCGGTTTATCAGAGCGTATTCAATTATGTAAGAAATGTGCGTATGCCTAAACGACCGTATATACATGTACGTACATAACATACCGCTGTTCTGAGCCAAACATGTTAAGTAAATATCTAATGTACAATTTGCTAGTCGTCATCGTCAACACAGTCGCGGCACCCCAGTGAAAGATATCAGTATCTACTGTATTTAGGACTTGCAGCGCCCCGCGGTTCTACTCGCGTTGTAACTGCAACTGTGGGTATATCGGGATGAATAATAGCCTTTAACCTTCCTATTGAATGTGGCCATCCATTACAAAAAGAATTAGTTATTCAAATAGTAGTTTCTGAGATAAAAATCGAACTATTCAGCTTTATTATATTCGTATGACAAGTTACTTCTATGTTTTCTATAATCACTGCGATTCTGATTTCCTCGTGCTATTTAAAAAGTAATCAGCGAGCATCACGCGAGCATGCTTCCCTTTAGTCATTCCTATTTTTAGAAAAATATCAACACTGCACATTTTGCTATATATACTAAGGTTAGTCCAAAGAGGTTACTATGTTTACGACCTACATGGAGATTGGCTTATTAACGATGGGGAAAATATCGTAATTAATTTATGGATTTGTGTGAGTGCATTTTTATTAATCTGTGGCATTTAATTTGAGTGGTATTACGTATTGAGACATAAGTTTATAGGAAAACTGGAAAGATAGCATAAAAACTGTATATCAAGTAGTTATCAATCCAATGCATACTTTAATTACCTACTTATTAAAAAAATATATTTTAGTAATAAGTAATTTCCCGTGTTTTTTAAATAAGTAATTACATGTTCAACTTATATTTCATTTAATGACAAAATGAATGATATCCCGAAATTCTTAGAAAAAAATAGGTACTCAAATCTGGTAAAGTAGGTAGGTCTGTAATGTCCCACTGCTGGGCAAAGGCCGCCACTAAAAATATCAGCACAGTGAGGAGGATTATATACAATAAACCTACTATCAAATCCAGTAAATCCGTAGAGCTATCCTAGTTCTCCAATAAAACCTTTGCTAATCTCTTATATTATATTAAAACTGTTCCTTCAGTTACGTAACAACTTATAAAGAGGTCAGTTATGAAAACCTTTTCAATTTAGATGAATAGAATCGATTCTCGAGGGGTAAAATGTTAGGGGTAGCAGTAACAAGGCAGTAACCGACCTTTATGTAGGTCAAACTGTCACTTTGACAGTTCGAAGTTTAAAAAAAAAAGGAGGGGATTGAAAATTGATACGGACACAAATATGTATATGCATACTAGCAACGCTTCGCGGGTTTACCCGTGTTGTACTCTGTCCTGTTCGAATTTCGGGATGAAAAATAGCATATAACGTTCCTGTTGAACGTGGCTCTAGAATCCAATACAAAAATAATTATTCAAATAGGATATCTTTTCGCAAAAGCTCAATATGCTTAATTGATAACAATGAAATGCTTTAAAAAGGCAGTCACGGAAAAATGAGGGTGTTACTGCCTTAGGAACTAATTTAGGCCAAACCGCTTAATGCCAAAAACTGGGCGCTACACCCTAGTTTTCGCGGTTTTAATATCTATGGTGAGGTCATTCTTTTACCTTCTTTCGTTATAGATACCATAGACACATAAATATAGTTTTCATGTTGGAGGCGTTTAAAAACTCCGATACCATAGGGTTGGCCACTAACCTACTCGAACTTATGTACTTACCTTTTTATTAGTTAGAAACATAAAAAATACAGGCAAATGATAACATATTAGATTTATCTTTGCATCTTAATGATGTTTACTAATCATAAACTATCTTTGTTACAGATAACACCCATGTAATCGAACACCGCCGGGCCCCGCACCACCCGCGCAGTTCTGAAAGAAATGTTCCACCACTAGCCACCACACCCTCGCTTAATGCACAGACAAGCAACGTTCGTCTTCAGAGATTCATTGAAACTAAGACAAAAACTCCTACAACGGACCACCACCTACTTTAAAGTTGTAGAGTTCGTCAAAAAGGACGCCATACGATTCTTCACATACGACTATGAGATTCACCAGTAGCATATTATTATGAACATATTCTTAGGTAGCAATCTTCTCAAGAATCTTGTTAAGTTGAAATAAGACAATAACCTCTATTCTATTACTTAGTTTACTTTTAACTAACTGCGAAACAGATTAAAATAACACATTCCAATTAAGTTAAAAATTCAAATTCTGATCAATCAAAAAGAACACCAATTCAAATTTTGAATATCGGCGGCCATTGCTAAAAGCAAGATGGCGGCGAAGGCTGAGCCAATAGGACCGCGGAATGGACACGAGTTGGCGCCACTGACCACGAGAGCTGACGGGTCGGAGCGGCCTCATGGAGTCACCATCGTACTGCAAGGGTCGAGAGGATCTCTCCATAGAGAAGTCAATGAGGAAGACAGAGCTGCTTGGAGCGGGAAACTTCAGTTCTTCCTCTCTATTATTGGATACTCTGTGGGCCTGGGAAACATCTGGCGGTTCCCGTATCTGTGCCAGCAGAATGGCGGAGGTGAGTTTTTTTATTTGTTTTTATTATATAAACAAGAAAAGTCGCAATCATGGATCGCGTATTTACTAAAGAGCGATCGATCGTTCGTTCTCCCGGTTAATCAAAAGACAAGTTCATTCTGTGATGATTGGTGAGGAACTACTGTTTTTCCTCCTTTTCGTCAAACTCCTCATTTAATCAAAACCAAACATCAGCAGCACGGCCAATTCTTGCTCTTATCAAAATGCTTGTTCTCGAAAATTTTATAAGTAGGTTATAACCCATGAGTGACCGAATAGACCCAGGTCATGTCAACCTAGCTTTCCGCTGTCACTACGCACGTTTCAGCTAAAATCTACGGGCAATAAGTGTCATACAGAAACGTGATGTTTTGGGGCCAAAACGTGTGTAGCAACGAGTGAGACGAACTTCTAACAATGGCAATGAGTCCAAAACTAATCTCAGAGTGTGAAAATTACCTTAAAGGAGTTAAAGCATCGTTTAGATTGCGCTCACTTACAAGCTGCAAGAATAGGCTAGGTTTAGTCTGCAAGCAGCAAATGTCAAATTGCGTTTTAAATTATTTTTTTCCAACTTCCAGCTTGTCAAAACAATATCATAGGAATTTACATGGATTTATTATCTGTTTTTATTCGTCTAATCCGTCGCGTCGTACCGTTTGGCATCACGGAAGACCAAAGCACTTACTGCGTCTCTATTTTGTTATTGGCACTATGGTTTGTGAGAGCGCTCACTGTGTCGGGGGCAGCAGGATCAATTCCTGCCCGGAGACAATACAGACAATGGACAGATAAAATTGTTGGCTACGAAATCTAGTTGTTAATCTTAGTGACGGAGGCTTTAAAAACCGAATTTGCAATAAAAATAATTTCCATAAACACACACGGCTCGATTCAACGTAAACAATACAAAAACGTTTTCTTTCACGTTTCAGTTTACATTTGAATACATGAATATATTTAAAATCATTAATGTATGTCTAATTATGTGGACTAGCGGAATAATTGAGTTTTAAGCAGTCGGGTAAAAATATCAGATGTTTATAATTCGCAAGACTTAGCTATAAAATGGTTTGTCACTTTCTGACATACGCAATTTTCCGAAGAGCAAAAGAGACATAACACAGAATAACAGTGTTTTAGTTACACCGCGTTTATCAATAAGGCGAATGGAGTACGATGACTTTAATGCTGGGGCTCCATTAGCGGGCGAAGATTCGTGTCGCGTTGTCTCGACAAAAACATCGTGTTCGGGCATAGGCGATGTTCTTGTCTACACTAGGCGGGCGAAGATTCGTGTCGATTCGACGCTATGTATCGTGCCGGATTGTGTTGTTCAATTCGGCCGAGAAGTAAGCGGTAATTTAAAAATGGAGGAAATAGTGGCTTTTCTTTATATGTCAGTACTCCACTCCATAGTGTATAAAAAACAGGCACCTCCGTCTTGCTTCAAAGTTTGGAAGACACTGAATTGACGCAGGTGGAGCCACCCAAGCAAATATTGTCGCGACAAATCCCTTTGATTCGCGCCCGTTTACCGACAGCTCCCCGATGCTACATCGTCTTCGCCTGAATACTACGCGATGACACGATGTACTACATTATCGCGTTAACACGAATATTTGCCGTAGCTAATGGAGCCCCAGCATACGAGTGTTCCCACTTTTTGAAGAATAATTAAAAATATGCAAAACGCTGCGATCTATCACTGGTAGAGTACTAAATTGACTTTACCAACCACGATACTAATCTCCCAAATAGGCCATACGTACTCGAAGTATCTAGACTGGTTTATTTGCCGATCAAATCAGAACTGTATTACGTAAACAGCACGATCTATATTTAGGTAGCAGCTGTCTGTAGGTATTGATTTTAGGTCTAGCTTGGCATCTGTGACCTGTGGTATTTTGTTGAAGTCAGACTTTTGAATTTTAAAGTGTCGTAAATTTATTGTATTTATACTATCTGTGCCCTTCGATTTACCCGCACTATACCCGTTCCCGTGGGAATACAAATTAGCCCATAATCCCCTCTTGAAAATTAGTAGCATACTAGCAGTGCCCCGCGGTTTTTCCTTCATAGTACCCGTTCCTGTGAGCATGTTGCCATTAAAAGTAATCACAAACCTTCCCCTTGAATCATTCTGTATGTTAGTGAAACTCGCATAAAAATCCGTTCAGTAGTTTTTGAGGAAATTTAAGTTTTATAATATTTAAGACGACGACTACTCCTGAAAAGGAAAAAAGTTTAGAGATAGGGTAAAAATGAAATAAAATGACTAAACCGTTTTCCTCATCAGGAGTAGTCCTCTTCGGCTGGAAAATTGACGACATTGGTCCACATTTTGGGACAAATAAGAAAAAATAGAGCTATGCAAGCATTTGACGTCTTGTACAGGCGTTATAACCGTCAGAATACTTGTACATACATACATACCTACTTTATATTATAATGTTGGTAGGAAGTTAAAGTCTTGGAAACTCAAAGACCAAAGTTATCTGTTTCAAAGTCGGATAGACTTAATGGCGAAAGCTATTGTATATCGCATTAAAGTATCATAAGTATCTTCTTCGATCTAAATTCGCTTAGTTTTAGTTTAGTTCTACCCGCGTCCCGCGGGTTTATCCGTGTTGTACCCGTTCCCGCGGAAAAATCGAGATAAAATGTATTCCATGTGTTATTCTGATGTATAACCTTTATTACTGTAACGTTTCATCCAAATCCATTCAGTAGTTTTTTCGTGAAAGAGTAACTAATATACAAACATCCATCCTCACAAACTTAAAGTAGCATGAAACAATTATTTTCCTGACCAACTATGAATTGAATATCCTTGAGCGAGCGAAAATAAAAAAGTTCATATACAGTAATATAGGTTATATAACCCATGGGCTACATTCAGAATAACACATGGGATACATTTCATCCCGAAATTCCCACGGGAACGTGTACAAAACGGGTAATACCGCGGAGCGCGGTTAGCTGTTAATATTTCTGCTACTTTGAGCGAACAAACACAGACAGAACAACACACATTTGTTCAAAACGAATTATTTACAACTGAAAACACAATTCTCTACATGTAGGTACGAACAGACCTGCTATATTACGCAACTATACCGAATCTTTGATTGTTTAGCGCTCGTGGCGTAGTTTGACTAAGCGATGTTAGCCAATTGCGATTGTTAAGCAACGTGCAGCTCAGCCCCTACTCGGATGGGTGGCCGATAGTGGCATTTCTATCTGAGCGCTACCGTGCTTCGAAGGGCACGTTAAATATTCGGTCCTGGTTATTTTAATCGTCAGATCATGTCGGAGGCCTATAAGCGGCCTAAAAACTCCAGGGTTGGCCACTGACCTATTTTAACATACTATCTTTTCCGTAATCCTCAACAAAATTACTCCAAAAGAATGAATTTACATAAAATTATTTCATTTACGACGGCCACGTACCATTTGGTTGGAACATTCTGCTTTGTGGACATACTTTTACGTCTATTTTATTGAAAAAGGTCGTATGCTGGCTACACATTTGCCGAGTTCATATTTTTCCGTCAAAGCTCGTTTAGAGAATGATGCTTATAGTGTACATAGAGACGAAATGAGAGTTTTCGGTATAATAGGCGATGTCCTAATAGAACTCGAATGCGCGATCATCGTAAGTTCGCGCGAATTTTACTCGTACGAACGCGCGATCAAACATATTTAACTCTAATAGGTGTCCTAACTGACAATCGCACGACGCGGTCGCGCGACTCAAATGTTTGAAACCCTATTCGCGCGAACTTAGTTCGTACGAACGCGCGATCAAACATATTGAATTTGAATAGGTGTCCTAATTGAAATTCGTGCGAAAACGTCGGCGTGGTATGATTCGCGTAATCGCTTATTCGCGTTCTATTAGGACACCCAGTTTTTGACGTCGCGCGAACACGCGATGGTCGCATCGCTCGCATCGCGCATTCGCGTTCTATTAGGACAACGCCTAAGTGCTTGCCCACGTTGAAAGCGCGGGCGCGGTGGCGGGCGCGGTCACGAAATATCAAACATATGACGTGATATCCAAGTGTTCACGTTCAAAACGCGAGTGCGGTGTAAGTAGCGAGCTAACTAGCGACTAGCGCGCGCGGCGCGCTCCACAATGGTCCGAAAATCGCTCGTAGTGGACATAGGCAATCGCGAAAATTGACTTCGTATTTTTAATATTTTTATTGCATATTTGGGTTTTGCTATTAAATACAAGATGTTTTTATAGATGGTAATTTTTGATAAAACCTTATATTTTTCGAGATATACGTCATTGAATTATTTTTTGTATGGAAAAAAACACATTATTTCGAATATCTTGAAAGTCTCAAAATGTCTCAAAATATGGTTTTCAGATTTGGATAACACTATTTTAGTGCTAAATTAAAAGCTATATGCCAACCCTCGATTTGCCCCGATTTTTGAGAAATTTCACTTTTCATTCTCATTTCCACACCACCCCAGAGGTAGAGAATAAAGTGCGTTTTTTTTTAAGTGGTGTCCCCAAGAGGCATATTCCACTCACACAGACTTAAAAACAAGCACTTAAAAAAAGTAAATTACACAAATCAAATTTTCCTGTCATTGTCCTTCGATGATAGTTTCTACATTTATAAATTCAATGTTTTCTTGCTCATCATCTTTATCAAAACTATCAGGTAATAGCAATGCTTTCGCGTCTTCTGAAAGCATTTTATGTACACGAATTATTTTATGCCTCTTTGTTGATATATAGGGATCAGAACTAATCAACAAGTTATTAATAATATCCTGATTACAAGCAGTCCGGTTAATTTTACGTGAATGACTTTCACGGTACCTTCTGAAATCTTTGTTTCTAGACTCTGCAGCTTCTTCTGATAGTTTTCCAATTGGAACATAAAATGTTTGTTTCCATGCAAAGAATACAAAAAAATGATTTTGAAGCCCTATGTCCCAACTTTGCAAAATCGGACCACTGGCTCGCTCCAATTTCAAACGCTTGAGACGTTTGTGTGTGTTCACGTCAAACTAGCGCGGTGGCGCGCGCGATTTACTCGCGACGTCAGGTAAGTTCAACCCATGGACTTATTACTAAAATCAGGACTGAATCAAATCAAATCAAATCAAAATTATTTATTTGTTCGAATACGGGTTACATTGTTTTTTTAAAACTCATATTCCGCCTTTTGGCATACGAATTTAAAGAAGAAACTTATAACGTAAACATAAAGTAACTAATTATGTAATAATATTATTATATAAAAATAAAAAACATAAACATAACCATAAACAACTATAAAATATACAAACAACTATGAAATAACTATAAACAGGAATCATTTAGGAAATCTGAGACAGAATAATAACATTTTTCTAATAATAGTTTACTTAAATGAGATCTAAATTGAGTGACAGCGGAAGGTCTATATATACAAATATTTAAAATTACTCCTGTCACTTATTAACGAATAGACAACATTTAGTGTGAACTCACCGCGATACAGACCCGTTTCATTTAGTATAATGTTTCCTGATATGTTTACGACCTCTGACAAAACGTCACATTCGCGCGAACGCCTGGCGGTTAAGTGTAGGGCCACATCTGCGGAACGTACGGCGCCGAACCTTCCGCTAAATACGCTCGTAGTGTATTTCAAGTTATCTATGACACATCAGTACGCGGCGTAATTTCGACTGATGTGTCATAGAGCGGAAGGTTCGGCGCCGTACGTTCCGCAGATGTGGCGCTACACTAACGTGAACACGAGCTCGCAATGTTTCCCGCGCCCTCCACCGCGCCTGCGCCCGCACTTTCAACGTGGGCAAGCACTAAGAGTACAAGCCGCGGTGTTCACCGCGATGTATCCGTTCCCGCGGGAATATCGGGATAAAATGTATCCCATGTGATATTCTGATTTATAACCTATATAACTGTAAAGTTTTATCTAAATCCGTCCTGTAGTTTTTTCGTTAAAGAGTAGCAAACATACATACATGCATCCATCGTCACAAACTTTCGCATCACTACATAGTATAAAATAAAGTCGTCTCTTTTTCGTGTCTGTCTGTTTGTCTGTCTGTATGCTTAAATCTTTAAAATTACGCAACGGATTTTGATGCGGTTTTTTGTAATAGGTAGAGTGATTAAAGAGGAAGGTTTTTATGTAAAAAAATTCCCGAAATTCCCACGGGAACGGGCACAACGCGGGTAAAACCGCGGGGCGCTGCTAGTTTATAATATTAGTTGGATTATGCTAACAGATTGGTCCCTTTTTTATCCGTTTAAAAGGTAAATGTACTTCTCATAAAAACCTGCATTCGCAAATATAAATTCGGTGATTCGCATAAAAGTTATTAATAGTTTTATTTATGTCAAATAACTCGAAATGTCTCGACAAATGTATAGAGCGAGCATAAACAAATTGTCTGTTTTGGATGTCTTTGCTTTGTGTTCAACTGTGTCTTTTGAAAACTTGCCCTTTGAAGATAAAATATTCATTCCGCGGTTGAGATAATCATTGGGTTTATTCTGTAGTGTTTATTTGACCTCACTAAATTAAAGGACATTTTTGAGATACTTATTTTATAGAGAGGAAGATTTTTCCTGTTCAACGCAAAGGCGCGACCCCACAATCTGGGAAAAAAACCGTAAGGCGATCTATAAAATTTTCACACTAGCTCCATCTATCGGTTCTAACTACATATTGTTTAATAATAAAACGTACTTACTTGCGGCATGTCCCAATAATCTATCGCTAAACTAATTTTTTACATTGTTTCTATGAATATAAATATCAATTTTAAGGAAAATTAATACCAAGCATTTTTTCCAGGAGCATTCCTGATCCCGTTCCTCATAATGCTGATCCTGGAAGGGATTCCTCTCTTCCTGATCGAGATGGCGATCGGGCAGAAGATGCGTCTCGGTTCCCTGGGGGTCTGGAATACCATTCACCCGTGGCTGGGGGGCATCGGCATCTCCAGCTGCATCGTGACCCTGTTCGTGGCGCTCTACTACAACGTCATCATCACCTGGGTCTTCTTCTACTTGTTCAACAGCATCAGGGTGAGTTGTTTAAAAAAATACCATATCCTTGTTCATTTCCTACATACAACAGCACTTTAGCTATCAAATGGTTTGTCCCTTTCCGACATACGCTATTTGCCAAAGAGCGAAAGAGACAAAACACTTTAAAACACTGTTTAAGTTAAATGTCGTTTATGAATAAGGAGGTTAGAGTTTCAAGATATATTATTCTTTAAGGGTATCTTCTCTTATCCGCCTTCATTTCACCATCTCTCTTCTCCTACCAGCTGACCGCCGACCAACTGCCCTGGGCCCACTGCCCTGCCGACAACGGCACGGCTGAAGCTGAATGCAACAAGGCCTCTGCCACTGTTTACTACTGGTACCGGGAGGCTCTGGACGCGTCCCCCAACATCGAGACTCCTGGCGTACCGCGGTGGTGGATCGTGCTGTACTTACTGCTGGCTTGGATCATTGTGTTCTTCATCGTGATGAAGGGCATACAGAGTAGTGGCAAGGTTCGTTCATATTCATTTATTTTGCGAATAAATGTACAATTAAGGTGTTATATTGTAAGTGAAGATCCTTCTTATCCTGCCTCATATGTGAGGAGTGCAAACATTGTTGGTGTTGTCTTTACTTCTTTACGTGGATGTATGCTTCTTTGTTATCCATGGTCCTGGCTGTCATCCCAGTAAAACGCAGAAAATAATAAGTCGATTTTTTATGCGAAAGAGTTCCTTTCTTTCAAAATGTGTGGGCACGCCAGTTAAGCTGAGGAAATAATTTGCATTCAAGAGTCTCCTGCAAATGGAAAGGAGGAATATATAGTTCTATAAAAAAATTAACCGACTTCCGAAAAAGGAGGAGGTGCTCATCCATCGGAATTATTTTTTTAAGAGTTCTCATGCAAACTAATACTTATGACAGTTATGACAGATCTTCTGACCAAAGACATTTCCTTCTATAGATAAAAAAGTAATTACCCAGTTTATTGTATTGTGAACCGGTCATTCATCATTCGTGCTGCATTTAACAGTTTATTGTTCAACCCTTTATCTCTATGCCCCGTACAATAACATCTCCATCCCCAGGTGGTATACTTCACGTCCCTGTTCCCGTACGTGGTGCTGACCATCTTCTTCGTGAGGGGCATCACTCTCCCGGGCTCCGCCGACGGCATCCTGCACATGTACAAGCCGAAGGTAAGGATATATTTTGACGATTCAAAATGTTTATCTTTCTTTTTGAAGATTGCGGCTAGTGATATATTGAGATTAATCAATAGGGGGTGTGGAGATGCAAGCGACGGACCGTAATTAGATATTCTTTGAAGAATATAAAAAACTAGCAGCGCCTCGCGGTTTTACCCGTGTTGTGTCCATTCCTGTGGGAATTTCGGGATGAAAAAAAGCCTATTTTACTCGTGGATAATGTAGCTTTCGAATGGTGAAAGAATTTTTAAAAACGGTCCAGTAGTTTTTGAGCCTATTCATTACAACCAAACAAAGTTTTCCTCTTTATAATATTAGTGTAGATAAAGGCTGTATTTTACGAGCTCAAGAGTACCGTGGCCGAAGACCCTGGAAGAGCCTAAAACAGCAATAAAGCATATTTCCCTACGTCCACAGCTGGAGAAGCTGCTGGACCCGACCGTATGGCTGGACGCGGCCACACAAGTGTTCTACTCGTTCGGGCTCGCGTTCGGCTCGCTGATCGCGTTCGGCTCCTACAACCCGCCGAACAACAACTGCGTTCGCGACGTGTTGCTCGTGTCGGTGTGTAACGCGCTCACCGCTATCTACGCGTCGGTCGTCATTTTCAGTATCCTCGGCTTCAAAGCGTATACTATGGTCGAGAATTGTATTGGCAAGTAAGTTGGGATTTACTAATGAGTGTGTATTTTTATCGATTTGTTTAAGATTAGCTAATTTTTCGAAGGTTTTATTTCCATTACTCGTAGACCTCGTAGATACTCGTGGTGTAGTGGTATGTGCACTCGCCTGCCAAGACTGAGGCCCCAAATTCAATTACCGATACCGGGTCGAACGAAAAATGTTTCCTACTTTACAAACATGGCTCAGCATGGCACCAACTCGCATTAGGCAAGCGTGGTGATTACGCCTTATCCTCCTCACTGTACTGATATCTTCGGTGAGATGAGAGGCCTTTGCCCGGCAGTGGGACATTACAGTAATCGTGCAGCCACTCGAGTGTCATTGGGACCTACTGGGATGTGATGATCAAAATAATAAAAAAATATAGGAGAGTGCAAAAATTCAGTGGTGGGTTAAAAATATAATATAAAGTTCCCTTGCTACAATCTTTACATTCCAGTAGGTTCTAATGGCGCTTGAGTGACTACACGATTAGCACGTAGAGGCAGCAGCTCCCCATCAAATAAATCATACAAAAACAAAAAAAAACAATATTTCTACCAAGCGAGCTTTGCCTTCGTGTTCGCGCATAATTTGCGAGTGACAGGTAGGCACAGTCAACTACAAAAGTGGAAGAACATAATCAATATTACAAAACACCGCAGCATCTCAGCTACTTATGGAAAATTGTGGTGTTGACTGTTTTTTGTAAATTGTACTAATGATAAGAGTAATTCGTCTTGTTATGACACTTATTTATGGAATTTTAAAATGGTCAGGTTACTTCTTCTTCTTCATAAAGTCAATGAGTCTTCATTTGTTTGTCTAAATATGGTTGGGCAAAAAAGAGGCCAATGAAATTGCCCTGCTTGGAGCTGCCTGCAAGTTCTGGAGCGAACAGGCCTCCACACAGGTTACTGTTAGCCTGTACCATTGTTAGGCAAAGGCCTTCCCCATTCCCGCCACTCTTCTCGATTTGAAGCCAACAGTGGGCAGTTCAGTGTTCAGGTATTTTTGAATGTGTTCATCGACTGTTGTAGTTGACTGTACCTTTACAAAAGCCAAGGTTACGAAGTGACGTCACTATTTCTACGTAGGCATAGACACAAAGGTTTTAATCAAAAGAGAAGCTATAATAGCTGAAAGTGCAATCCGAATGTAGTGCCAACCGCCCGAATGGAAAAATAGCAACCATTTTAAATTGAAAAGAATACCGTGCCAAACTTTTTGCATAAAACCACTTTTATCTATTAGCGTTATTCAATAGTTTTTGTAAAAGTTATTTACCGACTAAATTGTAAGGTAACTCTAAAATTATACCTCAAAAAAGGAGGAGGTCCCAATCCAGATGTTTTTTAAAGATTTCTGTCTGTTTAGGTAAACGAAGAGGTTTCTATGTCTGTGGTTCAGGCAGAGCTTTTTTGTTTGAATATGTCGAGGGTTAAAAATGGAATTATACCTATAACAGTACTTTTTCTTATAATATCTTTTCAGAACTTCATCTATGGTATTATTTAAATTGTCATTGCCATTAAAAATGATTGTGATTGTTTGAAAGAACCTAATTATCATAGTGCCTATTAGATACCTAACTAAGGTATTCAGCCCAGCTGTTCCTCTATTCCCAACAGTAATAATTCCGCGAACATTATTGATCCTTCGTGTGAAGCGACCATTAGCCAATGTTGAACTTGAACCCAAAGGTCATGTAAATACCGAGCTCATGGCGGGCAATGGCGGAATTTTATAGATATACCCGTAAATGACTGTTTTATTTTGGTAATGTTTGGGAAAATAAAATTACATGGTTGTTGTGACGTCTGAATGTTAAATTATGTCCGATTTTATTTCTTTTTTCGTGTTCTGCAGTATTGTTCGTTCATTTGACTAAGTGGATATTTGACCATATCTTGGATCTTTGTTTTAGATGTGACCGACATTGTCAAATCAATGTCGGTTAGATCCAAACTATTTTCAAACAATTAATTGGGTAGGGAGGAGAATATTCCATTAGTAGAATTTGTTTCTTTGGATCTGGTGGTTTTGAAAGGTAAATGACTACCCCCTAACAGAATTTCTCTACAGCCCATAATATCACCTGCGAACGACCACTTTGCGCTAGGCCCTGGTGTTTCTGAGGTTAGCACATTTCTTGGCACTAAGTCCTGAGGCTTATGCCTAGTGCTGTTGTGCTAACACAAGTCGGTGTACCTTCCAGAGAGGTCAAGATCCTGGCGGCGCACCACATCGGCGGGTTCACCCTGAACTCTTCGCAGGAGTACTACCAGGAGCAGTTCCCCAGCCTCAACTCTACCCTCACCGCCTCGCTCAACCTCACCGGGTGCACTATGAGTCGCCAGCTGGAAGAGGTATGTCCATTCTACTGAGTTTCCAGGTATAATTTCCAAGGATAGTGAAAACATGTTTCTTTCTTTTCAAACATGCCTCGGGTTTGAAATCACCAACCTGCAGTGCAGGCAAGCGTGACGATTACGCCTAATCCTCGTCACTGAACTGACACTTTGAGGAGATGAGAGGCCGTAACTCAGCAGTGGGACATTTTGGCTACGGTAATCTTTGAGAATACAAGTTAGATTTGAACACACTACTAAAGTGATCCAAGAACCCATAAAATCTGTTCAAATCTTCACACTTTGCTAGACTGTCCATTGTTGGGCAAAGGCCTCCCCCCATTCCCGCCACTCTTCTCGATTTGAAGCCACCAGTTGCCAGTCCCTCTTGTAGGCGTCCAGTTCGTCCCGCCACCGCCTGCGCGGTCTGTCGCGACGCCGTCTCGCTGTCTCCGGGCGCCTCAAATTATTTATCACAATAAATCTTCATCTTGCAGGCTGCAGAAGGCACCGGCCTGGCCTTCATCGTGTTCACGCAGGCCATCCTGAAGCTGACACCGGCTCCGTTCTGGTCCATCATCTTCTTCCTGATGCTGCTGTCCCTGGGCCTGGGCAGCCAGATCGGCATCATGGAGGGAATGCTCTGCACCATATTCGATATCGACTTCTTTAAGAGGCTTAGCAAGCCGGTTATTACTGGTAAGGTTTGGTTTTAGTTAATTGCCAAGGAATTTTGGAAAAAAAATCTTTCAGGGTCCTGCAAGTGTCCAAGTTTGGGAACATTTTCTTCTTCTTCATGTGTTATTCTGATGAATAACCTATATTACCTACTGTAAAGTTTCATCCAAATCCGTCCAGTAGTTTTTTCGTGAAAGAGTAACAAGCATATAAACATCCTCACAAACTTTCGCATTTATATTATTAGTAGGATATTCGGAATTTGATGGTATCCCTCAAGGGTATAGTGGGTTTATTGGTACTTTTCGCTAAAGCTATATATTAATAATGCGATGTGATGTCCCAGGCGTGGTGTGCGTGTTCTGCTTCTGCGTGGGGCTGATCTTCACGACGGGCGCGGGCGAGTACTGGCTGAAGATGTTCGACTCGTTCGCCGGCACCATCGGGCTCGTCGTGGTGGCGCTGCTCGAGATGGTCTCCGTCGTCTACATCTACGGACATGAGAAGTACGTGCTTGTTGGGCTTGTATTTTCAGCTCATACCGTGAAGCTAGGGAGGAAGATTTTATTACCTCTTTTCAATCTATTTCAAAAAAGGAGGGCGGGGGTTACCTAATTCGACCCTATATGTTGACCCTAAATGTATGCATTTTATCTCCGTTACCAAATTGTAGTAACAAGCTTTGATAGTTTCATAGATAAACGCAGTCAGTGAATCAAAAACCTACCTTCAGTTTTATCAATAGTATGGATATGAGATTTTCCCTAACTTACCACAAAAGCCAAAAGAAAAACCTCTTTAATAAAAATTACTTGACCGATGTTGACATGAAAACTGAACTGAACTTTCAAATGAAAAAAACCGCATCTAAATCGGTCCGTTCGTTTGAGAGCTACAGTGCCACATACAGAAACGTCAAACTTAGAACACCCGTCTTTTGTTTTTTATACTGTCTTTGAAAAATGAATCCCCTAATGAACTTTCAACCCTCAGGTTCACCAACGACATTTACGAGATGACAGGCTACCGGCCCGGCCTGTACTGGCAGGTGACCTGGCGCTACGTGGGCCCCTTCATCGTCAGCTGCATCCTGCTCTCCTCGCTCGTCTTCATGCTCATCAACCCGCCTACGTATGGAGCTTGGGATGCTGCTGAGGTTGGTGCTTTAAGAGTTATCTGATTTGGAGACGTAGGGGTTAAAGAGTTAAGTTTTTTATCTTGGATTGGGATTATGAGGTTGGAAGTTGAAGGGTTGACTGGTTTGTAATCATAATTCCAATATTAATAACCAATATTCACTTAACGAAAAAAATCAAACAAAAGTCTCAATCTATGCTTTAATGCCATAACAAGTCCACAAAAGTCTCCAAAACGCCATTCTGTCGTGATACACGTGTACTTTCATGTTGATGCTCGTGTCGATGTTCCAATAACCTCTGGTAGCGACATCTGTTGGTCTCCAAGACTCTGGTAGTATGCCTGCTTGCAATAGGTTAGGGTTTCTAGAAGAAACAAAGATTTTAAATTTGGAAAATGTTTTTCTATGATATAAAGTAAAACGGAGACCAATGGACCAATCACAAGGCATTGTAACAGTCGTGCATTGTGATTGGTGAATTGAATTACGTCATCTCTATCTCAATGACAACGTACCTACTCTGTAATTTAAAAAGTAATTTCGAGTAGGTTAGTGGTCAACCCTGGTGTCTGACTTTTTAGACCACCTAAAAACCACATGGTCTAACGATATAAACATATTAAAAAAAAAAAGTATTAGCCTGTAATGTCCCACTTGTTGGGCAAAGGCCTCTCGTCTCACTGAAGATATCAGTACAGTGAGGAGGAGAAACATATGAGACAGACAATTTATCATACCCTCGAAAGCACAGTAGCACTCTAGCAGTCCCCATCCAGGCACTAGCCAATCTGCAAGTTGCAACAGTGACACTCAACTTGATAGGTACGTTACGCCACGTTTCGTTACGCTACGCTACGTTATGCTACGCTACGTTACACTACACTACACTTGCTGCACTTACCCATATTTAATGAAATTGCTCCAAAAAGTAGTCATCCTGTCCAAAATCGTCACCTGCTGAGCATTAAAATGTTCAGAGCCCATATCGAACAAATACTGTAATTCCTCGGTATGGTACGCGCCTACGCCACTGATATTACTGTAGATACTACCTCCAGTGTAAGAAAATACATATTTAAACACTCTACTGTTATTCAGCCTTAAGAAATCGTCCACAGATCTCTCAACAGCGTAATTCAATTTGAAATCGGAAGAAAAATCAACCAATTCCAACATGGCGTCTTTGGACACATTTTTGGCGCCTAAATAAAAGTCTTTCACTATTCTTGTTGCCTTAATCAGTTCACTGCCTTTGATTTTGAAAATACTTGCTAGAGTATTATCAAAAATTGAAGTTTGTTGTTGGTAAAATTCGTCGGTTTGTGTAGCAAAGCCGCCGAAATCTTCTTTACTGTTGAACCCAATCAAAATTGGCGTGTCCTTATTATTTTCTTCGTGGTTAAACGATTTCGATTTGCAAACGCCGAATCTTAAACCCAGATTTTTTGTGGCATTCATAACTGATATTGGGTCTGCTTTATTTAAAAACTTCATTGCCGATTTTACGTCGTCAGCGTTGTAGCCTAAATAATTTGCCAATAAAATAGGTGCAGCATCATTTTTCTTGCTGTTAATCCCAAACGCATATTTCGAACCGCTCTGCACAATAGCTTGTTTGAACATTCTGTCCTTGTAATAGAGGTGAAAATCCACTGCACCACCGCCGTAGCTTTGGCCTCCAATCGTCACTTTTGTCCTATCACCACCAAAACCATCAATATTTTCTTGAACCCATTTCAAAGCATTCACTTGATCTTTCAATCCTTGATTCTTTATGTTTTTATGATCTGTGCACAAGAACCCGTAGGGACCGAGTCTGTAGTTGACAGCTATGAATATAATGCCATGCTTGATGAAATATTTCGGATTGTAGCTATTGGCGTCTCCCATTACGAATCCCCCGCCAAATAACCAGACGAATACAGGGAGAGCGTTTGTCTCTGGTTTGATGTTGTTTGGTACGTAGATGTTGAGGGTAAGGCATTGTACAGTGCCGCCAACTTTTCTTAGGACTTGAGGACAGATTATAGTAGAGTCTGTAGCGTTGAACGGTGTTGTGAAGTTTGGGTAGTCTGTGGTATCCTGTTTGGGAAGAAAAATGGTTTTTAGACAAATAAATCAGTTAGAGTTGAGGCATAATATGTCCAGCTGTGGGACACAAGCTAATACTTGATTATTTAAGGCTTTGAGATTTAGAATTTAGAATAAGGCCTTACCTAATAAAAATGAATTCTAGACCCGAGAATTGACCCATAGACCTCTGATTCATTAGAGCTACTACTGTTCCAAGTAACATCTAACTATTTATCTATACTATACTACTCGTATAATAAAGCTGAAAAGTGTAGTTTTTATTTGTTTGTTTGAATGCGCTCATCTCAGAACTCAGACTGTCATCCGATTTGAATAATTATTTTTGTAAGGACCGACACTGCGTTAAGCGTGCGGACGCCGCGGTATCATACAAAAGTGAACCGTCGCGTGCGGTGTCATTCAACAGTGAACCGCCGCGTGCGGTGTCATACAACAGTGAACCGCCGCGTGCGGTGTCATACAACAGTGAACCGCCGCGTGCGGTGTCATACAACAGTGAACCGCCGCGTGCGGTGTCATTCAACAGTGAACCGCCGCGTGCGGTGTCATACAACAGTGAACCGCCGCGTGCGGTGTCATACAACAGTGAACCGCCGCGTGCGGTGTCATACAACAGTGAACCGCCGCGTGCGGTGTCATACAACAGTGAACCGCCGCGTGCGCACGCTTAACGCAGTGTTGACCCTTATAGATGGCTACGTTCTAGAGGAAGGTTTTAAGCAATGTTTCTTCCAGAAACGTGCAAACGGGAAACCTGCAGAGCGCTGTCTAGTCGAGAATAAAACATAACAGAACTTACTTCAAAAGGTTTATCCTCGTCAACCTTAGCGTATGGTATTCCGTAAAACACGTTGACATTATTAATCTTCTCTCCTATGACAGTTCCTTTTTCAATTTCCACCGCCACCTGTTCACTTTGAACATGGTAAATGAACAACAATATTATGAACATGGTACAAACCTCTTCAAATGAGTGCTCGTGAAGTAGACTCGTGTATTTATAGTGATATGGAGTTAGGGATCCGCGATACGCGGGGACGCGGGCGTTCGTCAGTGTAACGGGGCCAGCCTCCGCGCGACGGACGCCCGCGACGTAGCACTTTTGTATGAAACCGCCGAGACGGGGCCCGCGACGCTCGCTCGACTGTTGCCCGTCCAGGCGCCCGCTTAACGCAGTATCAGGCCTTGCCGATGAAGTTTTTTTGTTACTAAACTGTTTATACTTACTTACCTACATATTTTTTGAATAGCCAATTTGTCCCAGTGCTATCTTCTGTAAACCGAAAAGTATAATATTTTATACGGAACCCAACAAAGTACTTGACGTATTTATATACGGCAAGTACTTTGTAGGTGTTACTAAAGGAGATATGGAGTACTTACTCAATGCTATTGGAGTGAATCATATTATTATGCATATTGTCGGGGAATTACTTACAGCTCATTCGCACTAGATCAACAACGAACGACTGACATTTTACAATGCAACTAGGTATTGCCCGCGACTTCGTACGCGTAGAATTAGAAAAGATTGTAATTGGATTTTTACAAAATTAATTTTGTTATTTTTAACTCCGTTTTAAAAATAATATAAAATAATACAAATTTTACCTCTTTATAATGTTAATATAGATTACATTTTCATTCCCAGGGTCGTGTAGTAAAAACCCAGTACCCGTCCTGGGTGCTAGGTATCGCTGCCATGATGATCCTGGCCGGAGTCCTGCCCATTCCCGTAGTTCTTCTACTGAGGAGATTCCAGTGTCTCTCCCTGGATGTGGATATTCATCAGGGTTCCATCAGGAGGATCGAGACTACCGTATCGACCAAGGAGATGATGAGTGATCAGGATGTAAGTGGTTATGCTTATTTTTTTTATATTGGTTAGTGTAGGCGTTTTGGTATTGGCTAAATGTATGTGTGTGGTTATGCTGGGTGATTAACTAACCTGACTAACTGTTGAACTGTTAAAGTATTTTTTTCAGGTTAAGGTAAATCAGAATTTTAAGTAGGTACCTAAGGCTAAAATTTGATCAGAAAATAACAATATCATAGAGTAAATTAATAATCATACATAATGACGCTTGACTTGACATATCATTCAATCCAGCAATTTAAAGTGATTTTAAATATTATATCTGTTAACATACTCACGATTAACAAGTTTATTGTATCCAGACCCATAACAACCGAAACCAAACTACTGTAACCCATTATAACCATAACAACACAATAACCCGACCATATTATCCATAACCACGTAACCCGCCCAATATAACCATAACCACAACCATCCCATCGTAACCACAACCACTAACGCTCGCTGCCATTGCTAACCCACTAACAGGTGCTGTCGCCCGAGTCGGCGCCGCCTGCGCCCGCGCAGCTCGTGGCAGAGGCAGCTGGCACTCGATTCACCATCGGCGATTTTGATGTAAGGATGGTTACTCTTTACTCTAGGAATTGGTTACGCTTTACTCTTGGATTTATAACTCTTGCTCACAGAGGTTTAACAATGAATTAGTAATGTTAACCTTATTGATGGTCTCTAATTGATGTTTAAACAGCTAGTATAAAAAAATAGTTATTCGATGGCTTGATGTTGTAAATATGTTAATGTTAAATTATCATTAGGGGGTGGACAGCAGTGACGACAAGCCCAGCAGGCGCCTCCCGACCAGCATCGCGCGTCGAAACAAGAAATAAATGTTTGTCTCGCTCTTTCTTACACTAACACACGCTTCTTATGTGTTTACGTCTCTTTCTTTTTATTACTTTTTCTTAGCTTTGATTTTTGGTATATTCTAAGTCTCTGTTCCAATTTAAGCGTTTTCAATCGTCCAGCTACGCGCCGCAGTAGGGCGCCGCCGCGCCGCAGTAGGGCGCCGCCGCGCCGTACGCACGCACGGATGTTCTTTCTTTTGTTTATCATACAAAACGCACGTAGCTGGACGGGTGAAAACGATTAATTTGAAAGCGCCGTAAGTTAAATGGGTTAAATATATTCCAACATTTTTGGTAATGGGATTTTTTCGGTTATACCCATTGTTTTTTCTGCACTGCAATTTTGGCATGTTGTTTTTAATCATGATGTTATGGTTTTCAGGGATATTTTTATCTAAATATTGTGTTTTATATTTTATTTCAGTATCTTTAGTAATCAGTTTTAATAGATTTTACGTAGTAAAAACCTATTTATTGATGTAGTAACTCTATCACAATTTGTAGCTTATTTTTTGCCTTTCACACGCTGAAATTAGTAGAAAGAAAAACGTTTCTTTTTTGGAATTGGGAATTTTTTCATAATTTTTCAGCATGGTGGATGCTTAATAATTTTCATGTTTTATTTATCTCCAAGCAGTAGTTGTATTATGACGTTCAATTTATAGTATAATTATTTTGATATTCATTAGATAAATTAAATTATAATGCTTTATGAGTTAGGTCATTAACATATTATTACCTGGTGAGTTAGGTCATTAAGATTTGACCCACTTAGGTTAATATCTCGAAGCCGACTTTAGTATATAGAGATCCTTAAAATTAAACAAAATATATAATTGAAACATTTCTTCCAGTCATCGGATTCAGAAGGCGAAGTCCGCACGTCCGGTCGCCTCGACGCCTCAAGCTCCAGTGACGAAGAGATTCTAAATACGAAATGCACAAACACGGCAGTCGCGGCCGCGCGACGTCTCGCGATGAAGCCGATTGGTCGAAAACCGACAACATTTAAAATGGCCGTCATCGATGATTGAGCGTCACATTTAAAATTAGAAACTCTATGATCTTTTTTCTTTTAAGGTGTGTTTCAGATATCAATACTTTTTTCTGATGAAAAGTATGTGAATGTAATTTTTGAGCGATTCAGACTTTTATGTGGTTTTAGAACAACTTATCTTTAGAATAACTTTAAAACAATTAAATAATTTCAATTATAAAGTAATGTTGGATGCAGTTAGTTGTTGTTAGTGTACGTTAAATTCAAATGCAGTAGACAAATGCAGCTACTTATGGAAATTAAAACAATATTGAATTTTGGCGGTAAAACATTCTTGAAAAAAGGATACACGTGCCATAAACAAGGCTATGACTAGAATAATATTACTAAGTTTAAAAAAAATGCTAATTTGCAATTGATATCAAATTCTTGATTTTTTAAAACATAACCGTATTCCTATTTTAATATAAAAGACAATATTTTTCATTTTAAAATATAATAATTAAGCTGTTGACTTTTGTAGAATTATTAGCACACAGTACTTTTAACCTTATTTCTATTAAAAATAAGGCTTTTATTGCAACGATTAGTGCCAATTGGAAAATAGAATCAGAAATAGAACACCATTTTAAAGGATAGTAATGTATAATTAAATTAACACGGTTACTGGTCAAAAAGTATTGTTAAGAAATAAAAAAGCAGATTTATGGAGCACGCTCTAGTTGGCTTTGACTGTCCATCAACAGATAACATAAAAAAATATCCAATATTTATTAAATCAATAATTATAATATAAAAAAATGCTACGCGAGAAGCCTACGCACGTAGCAGCTTGCTACGTTCGTAGCATCTGACTACGCACGTAGGCATTTGCTACGTGCGTGGTCAACTGCGCGTAGCCAGGTAATATACTATATATTTTTATTTAATTGAATTGTTGTACAAAATATTTTTAGTAGGTATATACAAAAAATATTGAACAAAATAATCGCTCATTAATGTAAATCACAATATCTATACTCAAAATCATCTGAATAAGTAATCTCATATCGACAAGAAGCTAGTTAGAAAACAAGCTAAACCCAGCTCTTTCCTTCTTAGTTTAGGAATAAAATAATTTATTTAACTTTAATAAATAACTATAATGGCTTGTTCAAAGCTAGAACCGTCGCATCGGGTGGTACATACAACCGGTAAAAAATGACTACATACATTTAAAAAAACCGAATCATCTAAAAAGTCTAAAAAACTCAAAAAAGTATTTAATATATTTTAGAACTACATACGGTACTTCCAAATACAGATTCAATACTTTTTAGAGGTCGTTAGAAATTCGAATTATAAAAAATCATTCGAATTAGCTAATTCAAATGCGTACGGTTCTAGTTACGAATAAGGTTTAATATTATTATTATTAAGGATGGTGAATAATAGTGAAATCGCAGCGATGCTAGTCAAAATATAGAATAGTGTAGTCACGCGTAGGACGCACTCGGGGCAGACCTTAGCTTAGAACGAACGGGTCATTACGCTTTCATAATTACAATTGTATTTGACAAACTAAGTATTTGACGAACTTCTTGTCAATACCAGCTGTAATAAAAAATCATTGTCATCAACAATCGGTCTGTACCGATATTTCTAACTAATTGAAAAATGTGAGTGAAATATTTCATTAATGGCTCGATTACATTAGCCGTTTAGACCGAATTCAGTTGGCCGTATTCCGTAATCGGTTACAGCCCGTACCTATTCGGTTCTTTCGCCGCTAGTGTAGGTAGTGGGATGCAAAAGATCACTTAACAGAAAATGTTTACCGAATTCGGTGATCGACTTAATGTAAACGACCCATAACACGTGTATTAGACAAAACCACGATAGTGGCAACATTTTAATCTTAACTATATATAAAACAAATATAATTGTAGTTATGAAATGGTTATCTTATCAAAGTTAAGCCTTATGAATACGGCTCAAAATCGAGTTTTAATATGTGTTAAGATATTATATTAGTATTAACTAAATATATATCTATTTGCAAAGACTGTTGGTCTATTGTTGAATGGCTGAGTCAGAATGAATTATTAAATATTGTCTAGTAATATATTTTGACTGTTTTTGGGCTAAAAATCTTTATTTTTTCCCATAGACACTTTCTTGGCCAGTCGTAATCTCATTAAAACTCTTTTTAAATAACTACTTGATTCAATGAGTCTATAATATTTATAATCCATAGAAACATTTACTTGCTTAGAAATGTTTTTATTTGCACATCATTATAAGGTTTGCCAAAAATATTATTATCAAAAGATTATGAAATGTGGATTAGTAACAAAAAGTATGGGGTAACGTTTTGGAGGGAAGAGATTGAAAATATTTTCATAAAAATATGGTAAGAATATTATAATACAGGTCACACTAGGTTATGGGACATTGGTCTGCCCTAGAATGTAGAGGAAAAAAGTCGCTGTAAAAACAAAAATCAAGTTACTTTCTACAAGAAAGTTCAAACGCTTTTAAAAAATAACGTTATGTTACCTCTTTTGTTTTTAAATTGTTTGATGTTTGACATCATATTTTTTTTATTGACATCGTATTTTTAGTCTGTTGTTTTTTTGGCGCGGAATTGTATTTTTTTCATCGGACTATTTTGTCTCGAATATTTTTTACAAATAATTTTAATACTTAAATATTGTTTCGATTTATAAGTGTAGCGACGATCAAAAGTACATATTTTTAAGAAAAACTTGATTTCACTATATACAGTTAATATTTTTAAAGTAAAAGCAAGTTCAATGTTGCCATCTATTGATAAATATAAGAACTTATGATAAAGTTTATGAGAAGAGTTACTAGAAGTTCATAAATATATATATTAAAGTAATACATTTACTATAGATACTAGAGTGTATGTTACCACTTAGGGCGGGTTGCTTCATCTTACGCTTACGAACCAATAAACGTAATAATAACACAAAATGTCAGTTTCGAAAGACGTAAAAATATGAAAAATTTACCTTGCTACTGGCCGCCCGAATAACTTTAATAAACTGTCATCTAAGTTATGAAATAACGCTTTGTACTTATCAGCCATTTTACAACTTAAAAAAGTCGAGGGCTTCTTTTTAACGAACAAATCTTACGATAACCAACTGTTTGTAACAACCCACCCATATTATTTAATTCTTCCAATACAATATAATACATATATATACAGCATGAAGTACAAGATAAAAATAGTAACCCTGACCTGAAAAGGTCGGTAGTTTCTGTTTTACGTTTATTTCACTCTACAGACTTAAAATTGTCTCTAGTCTCACTTGTGACAGAGACAACACTATCAAAAATCAAGAAACCGATCATCTCGAACTCCCCTCGGCTGTCTCCTTCTTACAACCACTGTGACAAGACATAATAAAACGACTATGTGTTGATTGGTGGAAAATTTGAAAATTGAAATTCCACCAATCATAGGCCAGTATTTTATCTTACAGTGCCACCAACTTAACTGTTCAGGTGGGCAAAATGGGAACTACAGCCGCGTCATATTGAATCTCTCTCTTAGGTAGGCTTTATATGATTGATATTGTAGTTTCCTATATTTTAATGATATCTATAGACTGACTTGCAAGACATGTTTTAATTACCTTTGTTTCTTGGTGAATTTCTTATATTATGGCAAAACCAAATTCTCCACTAGCGACGCTGTCAACTGAACAGATAAGATGGTGGGACTGTACCATGTTGTCACATACAATCTTGTCAATATTAAGTCTAGAGAGTAGTATATAACCTAAAATATCTTCAAAATGCCTTCTAGTAACTTTTCTCAGTAAACTAATTACACAATTAGAGCTCGAATGAGTGTTGAGTATTCGTTCCGTAGGGGATGTCATCCCTTTAGTGTAGCGTAAGATTGTAATTACATTTCAAAAACGCAAGAATAAAATAATTGCTACTATTACTGTATTTTATTTTATCCAAAGGTGCCTATTTTAAAGAATCCTAATATAATTTATTCGAAGTTAAAAATTATCCTTGCACAAGAACTCCTAAATATACCAAGGGTGAATTGCACAAACATTCATAAGTTCACTAGCAGCGCCCCGCGGTTTTACCCGCGTCGGTTTTACCCGTTCCCGTGGGAATTTCGGGAATTTTTATACATATAAACCTTCCTCTTGAATCACTCTACCTATTACAAAAAACCGCATCAAAATCCGTTGCGTAATTTTTAAGATTTAAGCATACAGACAAACAAACAGACAAAAGTAGCGACTTTGTTTTATACTATGTAGTGATTTAGTTAGCGGATAAATAAGTTTAAAAAACAAATGACGTAAGTTTTAAATAGTGTCCTATTTGGTACACAATAAAGTACAAATTCGAATAAACAACTTATGTTTTTTAAACATATTTAAAATAAACTAAAAAAATATTTGTGCAATTCACCCTAAATACAGGGTGATTACGGGGTCGTGGAGCAAGAAAGAAGCATTTAACTTACTTTCTCCTATGCATCACGATAGGTTAGGACTAACAGTACACCAGCGACTTATTTTAGTCAGGAAAAAAAACTGTGATAATTCGAGATCATGGTCACCCTACTATTTCCCAAGAAAACTTATGTCAAGTTATATTAAAAGTAGAAATACGTAAATAACGAATCATCTTTGTTTAAATTTAAAAAAAAGACGTGTGGCACTCGGGGACTGCCGCGGTAAAGCTATTGCATAGCATTTTGTATCAACTTATGCAATTATAATTTAATACGTCTAATCGCACACAACGCCGTGTCGAAGACTGCCGAACTGAAACGACGTTAGACGATGCACGGCCTTCAAGCCACACCTCCTTGCCCGTCGGAGTGGGGAGCGTGAGGTTTTTTCGTTACGGAATTTCTGGATTCGGTCCCCGCGCTCAAGGCCCGCGATAGAAGCTATGCAATAGCTTAATAAATACAGGTAGCATCGCAATCATGACAATCACGACCCCGAAATCATCCTGTATACTCTTTAAGTACCTAAATATGTTTAAGAAACACAAAATGTTCAAAATTGTATTTTATGTAGCACGAAATAGAACACTATTTAGAACAAACATTTGTTTATTAAACATTAGACGCCAAATGAAATTAAAAATGCTTGTGCCCACCCTGAGTATTTGTTGTTCTGCAATTCTGATGGGAATTGGATAAACAAAGGGATCTGCTGAGAAAAACTATTCAGGTAAGTTTCCTATTGATTTATTAAATAATTCATTGGTAAGAGATCTTAATAAATAAATACATCAGCATTATAAATATTGTTATCTTTCTATACTAATACTAGCTGCACCCCGCGGTTTCACCCGCTTTATACCCGTTCCCG
This sequence comes from Cyclophora albipunctata, assembly GCA_963082685.1. Lineage (NCBI taxonomy): Eukaryota > Metazoa > Arthropoda > Insecta > Lepidoptera > Geometridae > Cyclophora > Cyclophora albipunctata. Next base: position 3,130,491 of record OY720138.1, on the reverse strand, counting down.
CGGGAATTTCGGGATGAAAAATAGATGTTGTCCGATTCTCAGGCCTACCAGATATGCACACAAAATTTCATGACAATCGGTCGAGCCGTTTCAGAGGAGTTCAGCTACGGTACCCGTTCCCGCGGGAATTTCGGGATGAAAAATAGACGTTGTCCGATTCTCAGGCCTACCCGATATGTACACAAAATTTCATGAGAATCGGTCGAGTCGTTTCGGAGGAGTTCAATTACGCATCCTGTGACACGAGAATTTTATATATCACTACATAGTATAAAACAAAGTCGCTATTTTTGTCTGTTTGTTAGTCTGTATGCTTAAATCTTTAAAATTACGCAACGGATTATGATGCGGTTTTTTGTAATAGGTGGAGTGATTAAAGAGGAAGGTTTTTATGTAAAAAAAATCCCGAAATTCCCACGGGAACGGGCACAACGCGGGTAAAACCGCGGGGCGCTGCTAGTTACATAATAAAGCTGAGTTTGATTTTTGTTTTTTTGAATGCGCTAATCTCAGAAACTATCAATCCGATTTGAATAATTATTTTTGTAGTAGATAGCCACATTCAACGAGAAGACTATTTTTCATCCCAAAATTCCCACGGGAACGGGCACAACGCGGGTAAAACTACGGGGCGCTGCTAGTACTCTTATAATTAACACAGCAAAGCAAAATAAATTAAACATTTTAAAGCTTTTACTTCACAGTATATCTACTTGAAGTCATATTGAGCAACTAAACTATAGATTTGAAGTCATGTTGAAGTCAACTAAAACTGAGCAATAAAAACTAAAATACATTTTAAGTAGGTAATTACATGATATTTTACATTTAATTATATAAAAAGCGAATAAAAAAAATAAAGAGATACATATTGAATACTTTTTGTCATAATCTTGTTAATTAATAATATTATAATAAAAATTTAATATTTTAAGTGTATTGCACATATTTTAAGTTAAATTCATAACCATTTTATTTGATAAAATGTATATTTTTAAGTTATTATATTGCAATAGTCCATTAAAATTCATTTACAATTTCTTAAAGTAACATTAAACCTTAATCCACCATTAAACAGTATATACTTTACAGATAAAGATTTAAAATTTAACCTTAAATTAAAATTTCAAATGCTCACCCATCTTAAATGGAGCTAGGGTAAACGTTGCTTAACAATCACGATTAGCTATCTATGTTTATAAATCGCATTTAATTCTAAAACTAAGGTCAACTTGAATAGCATAATTATATTTATTTAGTGCATAAGGGCCTTATTCATCAACGTTTAACAACAGCATTTTAGTTATCAAAAGGATTGTCCCTTTCCAACATACGCTTCGGAGGGCACGTTAAGCCGTCGGTCCCGGTTACTTTCTACGGATAGTAGTCGTTACATGAGCCATGTCAGAGGCGTTTGGGGGCTCAATAACTCTGACACCAGGATTGGTCGGGTTGACCATCCACTCGATGAAGAAGAAGAAGAAGAACATACGCTATTTTCCAAAGAGCAAAAGAGACAAAACATTTCATAACAGTGTTTGAATCATAGAACTAGAACGCAGCGAAGAGGTTTCTATGTCTATGGTTATAGTTTATGAGCGTTTATGAAAAAGGCGGCAAATTATTTAAAGGTTTCTTGGGTTAAAGCTAACACTGCACTACCCGGTTCGACTCCCGGGCCGTAGCAAGCATATTTTGAATGCATTATTACCTTACTTTGTTTAACTAAGACTTTCTCGTTTAGGCATAAAAACTGTATACTATTTTACTATACTCTATTTTTTATTAATTGTCCCAAAATGTGGACCAATATCGTCAATTTTCCAGCCGAAGACGACTACTCCTGAAGAGGAAAAAGGTTTAGAGATAGGGTAAGAATGGAATAAAATCACTAAACCTTTTTCCTCTTCAGGAGCAATCGTCTTCGGCTGGAAAATTGACGACATTGGTCCAATATAAGTATGAAAAAAAGGTATATATTATTCAGGCACTGAATAAAATAATTAGGCAATTCACAACCTAACCTAACCTAACCTAACCCTACTAGCATAGCGGTTAAACCTAACTTAGTTACTTAAGTACACACATTCAATACAGAATTACCCGACACCCGAAAAGGGAGGATAATGTGTTTTGCGTCTTATTTTAAATCTATGCCCCTCACAACACACATGTTGAAATGAACGAGTAAAGGCAAATCACGGGGCTTTGCTGAACCGTTTTTGAAAAACAAATGAGGAGAGATTTTCTTTAAAGAATCTAATAACATATATTTTCTAATTTACGATTACGATTACGACATGCTCCTCACTGTACTGATATCTTCAGTGAGATGAGAGGCCTTTGCCCAGCAGACCCAGCAGTGGGAATGGGACATGACAGTTTTACTTTTTTTAACTAATATTACCATTTTTGAAAGTTTTTGAGTGTTGGTATTAAAAAGGATTAAGGATTTGTTAAAGGAAGACAAGGGTGGGTATATCAAAAACGGTCCAACACCTATAAAACTAAATAAAGCTAATATTGAGATTTCATCATAAAATAGATTTTCTATTTGAATTAAGTACATATACGCCTATTTTGAATAATTTATCTAAAGAAATAATTTTGCTAAGCCATTTTAAATGAAACTATGAGATGAACTCACTTCACTCAGATTTGAGGTGTTTAGTGAACTATATTACAAAAATATTTTAATATTTGTTTTAGACACTTTGGCGTTTTGTTTTGGCACTTTGGCGAACAAAAAAAAATCATTCATAAAGTCGCCAAAATTGATTATTTTATAAAACTACTGTTTACTATTGATTTTTGACACAGTTCAAGTTAAACTATGTGTATTTCGTCAATAATACTTATAATATAGTTCACCAAAATATCAGTTAGAATCATCATTGAATGTAAACTCAATCTCAAGTAAATAATTAATTATATTCAATGATATTTCTCTCCAATAGTAAAGGTAGTGATTGTTCTTTATTCATTTGACACTTTGGCATCTTGACTTTTTAAGCTACCTATTTCAAATACCTACCACCATATCAATTTATCTACCTGGATATCTACAATTCCTTTTTATAGCCATCAACCACTGGGAGAAGAGATTTGTATATAAGTCTTAGTAAAGTAAATCCAAGCCCATTAATAACTTCATGAAATTTATGGAAAAGGTAACAAACATTTTAGACAACCCGGTTCTTTTTTAAACTTTAGAAGTTGGCAATAAACAGTATTTTGGTATGGGTTTCTTAAAATCTCCCCCAAATTGCCAAGATGTCAAACGAAAAAAAACACTACGACCCCACCTCAAGGTTGATAACAGAACGAGCATAGACTTAAAAGATATTGTTACATCGCTTCACTCTTATTATTCTTCTGTGTCAACTTACTCAGCGTGCTTAGTTGAGGGAATGTAGTCTTATTCTGAACAGGGTTGAGTCGAGAAGTCATGTAGATGAACGGTTCGTACAGAGTAGGCCTCTCCATGGCTGACACTTCAAAATGGCGGATCTTTTCGCGGGAACACCAGTTAGAGGCTTTGGAACCTGTGTTCTCTAGACTGTTCACGTCGTCCGGACCGGTGCGGTTGCCTATAACTAGCATTACTACCTGAAAAATTGAGTTTAATTATAGTTAAAATTGTTGCTTTATTTTTTTACCATAATGTATTATTTTGCAATTTGACAGTTGATCACTATATTACTTAGAATTGAGTTAACTTTAAACAAATATCACGAATAGATATATTTTTAAAGTGATTTACTAATAATACTGGAGTAAGATTTCGAACCATATTTTAAATATTGCCTTTCTGTTTGTCTGGTGAATTCATTGGCACAGTTTAACTGTTTGTAATCGGACTTTCAATTGATATGAGAAGAGTTCTCCTCTCTCCATTTCATCCCAAAATTCCCAATCCTGGGCAGATCCTTGTCTGCTACTAATCTATATATACAAAAGCAAAATACCATTCACAGATCAATGACAAAATCTCAGAAACTATTAATACTAGGAGCCTCACATTTTGTATGAGCCTTTCTTTTAGCACATGCCTAGTTGCTCACTAAGAAAGGATGTTGCGAGATTCAACCCCTAATGAAGCAAGGGCAGACTGCTAGTAAATAATATCTTCCAACCAACCTCCTTTTTATCTTTGTTCCTATCTATATCTTTCTTCAAGTACATGAGCACATCGAGCGACTCGGGCCTTGTGGTGTCGTACACCATGACGTAACCCTCAGCGAAGCCGAGGTAGTGTCGCTGGAGCACTTGGTTAGTTGTCAGCTGCAATGTCGGGGACTGAGGAGGACCTGGTAAGAGGTAAGGGTTTATTGCTAATGCAGAACTTTGTAGAGATGAGTTAAATTATTTTACTAAGACAAAGTTATCAGGTAGTAAGATGTAATTACTTAGATGTATTAAAAGTAAAAAGGCAGACCAATCAGAGGGTTTAAGGTGGTCTAAAAACTCCGACACCAGCACGGGTAGCATGAACACTGGTAGACATATATCTCTATAGGGTTAAAACTTTTGTCTTGTCTACGGGTTATGGCGCGGTTGCGAGCACATAATGACAGGAAGCGAAAATCTCTACTGTATACAAAACTTTCGCTACGGAAGACATAGAAATATTGCCCTTTACAAATATATTATATTTTTAACATGGTCACACATGATTACCGATAAATTTTTTGAAGCACAACACCGTCACAACACTATTTCATTCATTCGCCATTCATTCATTTCAGTGCGTTTTTGTCTGTGGTTATTGTTTCTTGTTTTCGTTTTTGTTACAAAAATATTAAAATATAATAAAAGAGTCGAAGACAAGCTTTGTATGCACCTTGGAGGGTAGCCTACATATTTGTATACTTTGAAATGTCAAAGTCAAATTAGTCTCTGACGTAGACATAATATGGTCGTCATGCTCAAGGGCGTAGACATTTGTATACAAATGACGTACGCGACAAGACAAATCTATGTCGCGGTAGCTACTGTAGACAAAATCGCGATGACGTCAAACTTGCGCCATAGATGGTAGACATATTTGTATGTCTACTTGTCATGCTACCCGTGCAGGGCTGGTCACTGGCCCACTCAAACTTACTTTATAGTAAAAAGTAAAGTATTATTATCCTGCAATAATTCAGTGCCTGGTAAAGGCTTAGACACTAAAGTAGATGTTATTGTAGGACTCTAGGAATTAAAAATGAAATGTTTATTCTTAGAATTGTGTTTTAAGATGCAATAGAACACACTGAAATGTGATAAATTTCTTACATAATATTTCTGGTTTATTGATCCTAGTTTACGCTCTTAGTTACTATAACATATCGGCACACATAGTATTAGTAAGAGCAAACTTATTCAATAAATTAGTAACATTTTGTGTTAGTATTTATTATTTTACCTGGCGGTGCTGCAAGCGAGGCGTGAGTCACAAATAAAGCTAGAAATAAAGAAATATCTTAAACCTTTCAACTCGCCTGTAATCGGGGGCTCCAGCCCGGCCGTGTCGTAGAAACACACGCGTTCTTTGGAGCCCCGATCTGTCTCAATATTGGCTACATAGATATCCTCAATGGTCGGGTAAAATGATGACTTCAAACTCACATTCCCGTATATAAGCTGCTCTAAAAGTGCAGTCTTTCCTACACCTTTCATCCCACATATCACAACTTTACTCGTCTTCCCCATTTTATTGATAAAACTAGATAAAAATTAAAATAATAGCGTCACAAAACTTTAACTTTCACTTCCTTGACATTGTAGCAGTCTAGCAGTGTTTTACTTTACTTGTGATATATGAATCAAAATATTTTGAGAATTAGTAAATCATATTAAAAAACTGCATTTTTCTGTATTTTTTTTATTTTGTTAAGTAATATAACTTTAATATCTTCATTTTCAAATCCCAAACATTAATTATATTTACTAAATAAAAAAGTGAACGAATGATTGATTGAAAAACGAACGAATGGAATGAGTGAGGTGAAGTGAGTGAGTGGTGACTGAGGGTGACTGAATTGATCTATAGTGCTGCGACTTCGTGCTGCCACGGGTGATGTTTAATTGTGGTTTTAGTCGATTTTTGGCTAAATTTTTAATTTCTGTGGACGGGCTATTTTAAATTCTTTGATAGATGTCAAATAAATAATTGACACCATGACACTCCGCTGTTCAACAAAAATCCAGGATGGCGGCAGCCACGGCATCTGATTCCGAAATAACAAAAAGCGATAAATACTCAATATTACTGCCCACATACAATGAGAGGGAGAATCTTCCCATCATAATATGGCTAATAATCAAATATTTGGATGAAACGTAAGCATTGACTCTAGTTTCCGAGTGTTCTTTATCTAATGAAGACCCTATTGTTTTTATCGAACCTGTACATTGTGATAACGTAAATAACATGTTGTTTTTCAGTAATTATGACTACGAAATTATAGTTATAGACGATGGAAGTCCAGACGGAACATTGGATGTGGCGAAGCAGCTCCAGAAAATATATGGATCCAATAAAATAGTACTACGCCCTAGAGAAAAAAAATTGGGTCTTGGAACTGCTTACATACATGGAATTAAACATGCTACTGGTAACTTTATTATCATCATGGACGCAGATTTAAGCCATCATGTAAGTTAAACTTTGTTAAATGAATAAGTAACTTATTAAAAAACTACTACAAGCAGCGGCTATACTATAAGTACTACCTGCAGTTTTACCCTCTATATAGCTATTTCCGTTAGAATTTGGAGATAATAGTAGCCTGTGTAAGCTATATTACTCTGATGTATAATAATAAGCTATATTCTTGCAAAGGTTCTCAACAATGGGTTAGGAGCTTTACGACTACATATCTATTGTGACTAGGCAGCGGATGTGACTAGATCGCTTTGGGACTAAATCGCGATATGACCATATCGCGTTGGGGTTACATTGATTTTGGACTACATCGCCAAAGGACAAGAAAGCGTATTGACTTAATCCTCGTTTGTTTTCGAAAGTACAACTATGGCGAAAATCAAAACATTGAAGTTTTTAAGTAGTTAGGTAACACTCTGCTCTGTTGCAGCAACGCCAGAAAGACGTTCCGCTTGCATTGTTAGATACAAAGTTGTACCGATATCACTACATAGTATAAAATAAAGTCGTCTCTGTTTCGTGTCTGTTTGTCTGTTTGTCTGTATGCTTAAATCTTTAAAATTACGCAACGGATTTTGATGCGGTTTTTTGTAATAGGTAGAGTGATTCAAGAGGAAGGTTTTTATGTAAAAAAATTCCCGAAATTCCCACGGGAACGGGCACAACGCGGGTAAAACCGCGGGGCGCTGCTAGTCCGTTATAAAGAATAGCTTCCTTATTCTTTTTATTTTTAATAAAATAAAATTGCTCTTTAGTATTCATTTTAATTTTTAACTTATGACATTTTACGTCAAATGAAACAAAACAACCATCTGTCACTAAAAAAGAGAACGTTAGTTTGAGTCGCGAGTGTTTTAATTCTAAAGTTCCGGAACTCCATGGTATAAGTTAATTGTTTTCTTTCCAAGAAATACTTATACCTCTATAATAAGCTGAAGTATGCGGTTGAACTGAAGTGCCACTTTTAAACACAACTGTACGTCATATCGATATTACGTCGAACTGATAATAGGACGTAAGCATATATAGTCGAACAGCTATTTAACCCCAACGCGATATGGTCATATCGCGATTTAGTCCCAAAGCGATCTAGTCACATCCGCTGCCTAGTCAAATAGAGATGTAGTCGTAAAGCTCCTAACCCTCAACAATCTGTTCTGTAGTTTTTTGTATGGGAAAGTAACAAAAATACAAATTATCACCTATATAAATTCATCTTTACTTCAGAACACAAACCTTTTTGAAAGATTTTTCACATTGAAATTCAAAATCAAGACTTTATATATAGATTTGACCTTTAAAGATGATGATAATTACTCACAATATTATAACAAAACCAGCGAGTACACAGTTCAACATTTATTAACACTTAGAGCCTTATTCGTAAACACTTAACAGCATTTTATCTATGAAATGGTTTGTCCCTTTCCAACATAAGCTATTTTGCAAAGAGCGAAAGAGACACACCACTTTAAATCAGTGTTTAAGTTAAATTATGTTTATAAATAAAGTGGTTAATTATATAAATGTTAAAGCTACAAACACACAGATCGGCAACTTTTAAAATGCCTAGAGTCCTAGATTGCCCAGTGCTGTTTAAATACTAGGTAAGGAACCCAGCTAGGCGCCAAGCTGCCAGTTGTGAACATTTCTTTTACCTACATGGCTATCTAAACTCAAAGCGTCAAATAAGCCGGCTGCCTGAGTTTTCGGAGCCTAAGTAATAAAAATATATCTAATATACATTAACAACAACAGAACAAGACTTAAAAGTTTATTTTTACTGCACATTTAATGTTTGCCTAGTTAGGATAAGGTAAAGTTATTAGGTATAAGAATAGTAAAGTGTGTGGAATACGATCCTGACATAATTGTTAACATCTTCAAAATATTCTCTTCCAGCCAAAATTCATCCCTGCGTTCATAGACCTCCAACGTCGCTACGACTATGACCTGGTCTCCGGCACTCGCTACCGGGAGGGCGGCGGCGTCCACGGATGGGACTTCAAAAGAAAGCTCATATCTAGAGGCGCTAACTTCGTGACACAGTTGCTGTTGAGGCCCGGGGCTTCGGATCTTACGGGGTCTTTTAGGTACATGTTGTTTACTTAAACTCTCAGGGCCTTATTTATAAACGCTATTAACAGCACTTTATCTATCAAATGGTTTGTCCCTTTCCGGCAAACGTTATTTGCCAAAGAGCGAAAGAGACAAAACACTTTAACACTGTTTAAGTTAAATATCATTTATGAATAAGGTCAGCGTCCCAGGGTTTTATCCGAGTGGTACCTGTTTCCTTGAGAATATTGCAGTGAAAGTAGTCTTTAACCTGCCCCTTGAATGTGGCTATCCAATTTAAAAAAAGACTTGGAACTTAAGAAATTAGCACATTTGAACAAAAATCGAACTTACTGGTTTCTTAAATATAAGCAAACACTACTTATTTTGAATTGTAACTATGTTTATCGTGGTCTTCTGTGACTTCGGTTCCTGTAAAGGGGCCGAAATGTCAGATAAAATTTCTATACTAATATTATAAAGCTGAAGAGTTTGTTTTGTTTGTTTGTTTGTTTGTTTAAACGCGCTAATCTCAGAAACTACTGAACCGATTTGAATAATTCTTTCACTGTTAGATAGTCTATTTATCGAGGAAGGCTATAGGCTACATTTTATCCCGGATTTCCTACGGGAACGGGCACAACGCGGGTAAAACCGCGGGGCGCTGCTAGTGTAAAATAAAAGCAAAGTAATAAAGTAATGCCCATGGTACACTGTGGATAAAATGCAAAACAATCTTCTTCATCGAGTGGATGGTCAACCTGACCAATCCTGGTGTCAGAGTTATTAAGCCGCCAAAGGCCTCTGACATGGCTCATGCAAAGCAATAATAGTTTGATATAACTTGATATGACAATTGTACTATGTTCATTCAACATGTATTGTTTATTTGTAATTGCAGATTGTACAAGAAAGATATATTACAGAAACTAATTGATAGCTGCGTGTCGAAAGGATATGTTTTCCAAATGGAGATGATTATTAGGTAAATATTAAATCATTTATTATTAATTCTAAACAAATATATATTTTTAATTACATATATTATATTTTTATTTGTTTAGTTGAAATATTTTTAAATAAAACATTTTAAGCACACAATATCATAATATGTTTACAAATAAATGACATTCACTTTAAATTGTATTCTATTTGTTGAGAAATAAAACACAATTTTGAATGAACTTTGTTTCTAAAACATATCATGTAAACTAAATTTATTCTACTTTTTTAGGGCGCGACAGCTAGAGTACACCATCGGAGAAGTGCCAATCACGTTCGTGGACAGAGTTTACGGGGAGTCCAAACTGGGCGGATCTGAGATTGTACAATTTGCCAAGGCCTTACTCTATTTATTTGCTACTACATAAACATTCCAATTAATTTAAAATTAAAGAAGAAAAGAAAATGTCGAAAAATTTTGTCTAAGCTATGAAATTTAAAAAAAATATGTAAACCAATATGGCCGACTTTCCAAAACAAAGACAATAATTCATCTGAAGAAAAAAATATTTAGTGATGGGGTAAGAATGTAATTATATTTTGTTATGCAAAAAAAATCGTTCGTTCTTTCATTCACTCACGAAATTCGAAAAACTGTAACTACATATTGACTTGGCAATCTGTTATACATTGAAAAATCTGCATAAATTGAATAAATAATAAACTTAACAAATAACAATTGTATACCTTACTTGCATAAATGACACAAATATTAAAAATGAATTTACCTCAATATACCAAGGTTTTTTTTTCATTGTGTTACTTATTCGAAGGTTACTCATAGCGATTGTTAGCTGTTAATTGAATAGAATATTAAGTTTTACACACGTTGTGCCAGTTTCCGTAATTTCAGGAAATGGCCTTATAAGCTTTCCGTTGAATGTGGCTATCCATTACAAAAAGAATTATTCAAAACTGATTGATAGTTTCTGAGATTACCGCGTTGAAACGAAAACTAAAACTCTTCAGCTTCATTATATTATGAATTGAATCTTCGTTTACGGATACACTTCGCTCTTATTTTACATTTTTATCTGACGTGTCGGCCCCTTTACAGGAACCGTGGTCATAGAAGACTGTTATGCCTATGTTCATTATATTAGTATGATTTATGCCTCTATACTGAAGGTATATTATTTTTTATGGCTAACCTACGCAGCATAAAAATGAGTATTAATAATTCAAACAATAGTTTTAAAGACGTAATGCGTTCTCGAAATACGCTTGCACAAGTGTTTTTATTTAATTTATTATACTGCCAATATTTGCACTACCATATTAATATTTAAGTTTTGTCAGAAATATTATGTCTGTTTCAAATATTCATATTATATTATATAGAAAAGATATCGATATATTGTGTATTTTCTAAATAATTTGTGTAATAGTTTTGAATTGAACGTTTACGGATACACTTTGCTTTTATTTTACACTTTTATCTGACGTTTCGGCCCCTTTACAGGAACCGTGGTCACGGAAGACTGATTTGTCTATTGGTTGTTTTTATCTCTAAAATTGGTGACATGATTGCTAAGATAACATCTTCGTATCTCTTGAAGTTTCAGTTTTCCCCGTACTGACCGATTAAAGAAGACACCCTGTATATATTATTATATAGAGACTAAAATAACTAATACAAAATTCTGTAGCTAATCTCTGTATTTAATTGTTTTACACATAACAAATACACATTAAAACTTATTGTAAAAACTAAAAAGTTTTCACTACCGTGTCGCTATTGTATGTACACATACAATATACACCCAACCTTACTTAGTAAAGATTTTTAAGTGTGCAAAATAAGCATAAAACTGCCGTGAAATACGCAGTAAATACTTAACATATATCAGTACGTTTATTGATACAAGTGCGCAAAATATGGTTAATATACTGCCTCTATACAGTGTTATTGTCAATTTTAACTCGTACTCCTTGGTCTAATCATGTCAAAGTTATTTTTTTTAATTTTGTCTATTGCCAATTTTATTTTACCCGCCTTTTTAGACAAAATTGTTTCTTTGGATAGTTTGAATAATGATTTAAATCAGTTGAATGATATAGCTCCGCATACGGCGACTCATGTTGAACCGGAGGATTATTTAAATAATGACGTGGTGTGGGTATTGAGGATGGATGATAAAACGCTATGGGACCCGTTGAGACTAAGGGTTGCGACTGCAGACGAAAGATATGAGTTTGAATCTCATACTTCTTCCGCGATACAAAGGTAAGGATTTATGTTTTTTATCTACACTAATGTTGTAACATTCTACTTATGATTCCAATACTTGACTTATAATTACTACTGTTATAGCGCAGACAACTAAAACACTCAATTTAAGCAATTGCACATGATGTTATAATATCATTATAATATAACATTATAACATCATTATAACGCGACCAATTAACCTTGCGAGCCTTATGTCAAAATCCTCATACTAGTTGCATAAAATTTTGATATTAGGCTGGCTTTTGAAAACAGTTGGGTTATACGTGAAAACTTCGTCGAAACTACATACACAAAACTCTTCGGTAAGATCTCGCTCGCTCCTGATTGGCCCTACGCGCAGCTGCGCTCTCATTGGTTAGATTTTAATGGCGGCAAGTTCACTGTGACAATACACGTACCTACGCGTGAATTTAATGTTTCGCAATGTGTTTTGTTTTTAAAATTTTGTTTGATTAACTGCATTAAATAGTGAAGATAAAGTAGTGTATGCAACTGCATATAACACGGGTATTAAAACACTCGTTACTATTATGAAACTCGCTGCGCTCGTTTCATAAACTCACACTCGTGTTTTAATACCCTTCTTTATATGACGTTGCATAAACTACTATTATAAGTCTTACAGTAAAAGAAGTACGTATTTATAGTTTTTATTAAAAGCTAGTATATTTTCCGCTCTCAGAGTCGTCCTTTAACTAATTGACGTTATTTTTCATACATTATGCAATTGGTGTCTCTTGAGTGTGTGCTAAGTATCGTTCGACTAATCATATTAGACGCAGCATAGCAACGTGACCTAGTGGTGGCATACCTTAATCATGAATAATTTAATTATTGTTTAGACATGATTTCTTATATTTTCATTAACATTTTTATTTTAAACATAAGTATATTAATATTCACATCACTATTTTAAGACACTAGATTTAGGGCCGGTCCCAATAACCTATCTAAGAAAGCTATCTCATCTCAGCAGATAAAGTTTTTACATTATTAAATGTCAAATTTTAACGGCATTAAACATACAAAACATGATCTGCTATCTATATATATAAAATTCAAAGTCCTGACTGACTGACTGATAATCAACGCACAGCCTCAACCGCTACACCTAGAAACATGACATTTGGCAGGAAGGTTCTTCAAGTGACGTAAGTGCACACTAAGAAAGGATTTTTGAAAATTCCTACGGGAACGGGCTCAACGCGGGCAAAGCCGCGGGTCGCTGCTAGTCTGTTACATAATTACTTATGTATATTATAATTTACTAGTACCCCGTGGTTTTACCCGCGCTGTGCCCGTTCCCGTGGGATTTTTTATACATATAAACCTTCCTCTTGAATCACTCTATCTATTTAAAAAACCGCTTCAAAACCCGCTGCGTAGTTTTAAAGATATAAGCATACATAGGGACAGACAGACAGGGAAAAGCGACTTTGTTTTATATTATGTAGTAATGTTTTCAAGGTGATAAGTAACTGTGTTTATCATTACTTTATTAATAGTCACTACCCAGTGATATTAATAGGTATATAATCTATTTCATATTATGTAATCTGCAGTGAGATAGTATAGGACCTTTCTCTTGACCTCAAAAGAAAAACAAGTGAGTGTAAAATTGCGCGCTTTCTACATACCTTCGATAGCTCAGTTGGTAGAGCGGTGGACTGTAGTCGGTAGCATTGATATCCATAGGTCGCTGGTTCAAATCCGGCTCGAAGGAAGATTGATTTTTAACTTTTTAATAAAAGTTTCGGGATTTTAGATTTAGTTAAAGAGTCATCATAAACGCATTAAGCATTTTATCTAACAATGGTTTATCCCTTTCCAACATACGCAATTTGTCAAAGAGCGAAAGAGACAAAACACTTTAAAACAAACCCTTTAGTTAATACTTTTAGTATATTACAGATATAATCGTGGCCGCAGTACGGTGGTCAAGAAAGATGCTTCCAGAATAATAACCGATGCGGAATACCAGAAGAAAATAACGAAGGCTGAAATATTCCACCTAATGAATAAGTTTGCGTGAGTATTCTGTATCTAGGTACCTTTCTACGTATATGTAAAGTTTATATCATTATTTACTTAAACACTGGTTTATATAACCCAGTATATCTTAATATATACAAATTACGTGTCACTTGGTTTGTCCGCGATGGGCTCCTAAACTACTGAACCTGATTTTAAATTTGATTAACACACCGTGAGCAATTTGATTCAACTTGGAAGAAAGGATAGCTTACATCCTAATTTATAGTGATTAGGGTGGTCCATCCCTTAATTTTTATAGTGCAAAAGAACGGTTGCCGGGTGAGCTGGCATAATAATTAATTATACATATTAGTACCTACATATCTACGTATTACGTAGTTTTTATCATTATTTTCTTAAACACTGTGTTTCTTAACAAACTTGTCCTGCGGTTTTACCCACGTTACCTGATTAAGTACAAGTTGTTTAGAAAAGTACCCGATTTTGAGTAGGTAGCTGCATAATTTTTAATTATTTTAATTTCGCGGACTAATGTAGGGTTGCCTGTGTTACCATGTCTGTCCAATAAAAAACATATTCATTCAATTAAGTATTTTTTTAAACTTATTATTGTAAATAAATGAATTGAATTGAATTGTATCATTCCATTGTTCGGCAAATGCCTCATTCGACTCAAGATATCAATATTAATCCATTTAAATATATTTTTCCAGGTCGTATGCTAACGTCGAGCCGGATGCAATATTGTCAAGTTCTACTAATAATGACCTGACTACTTTGACCGTAAGTTCTTTTAGATCAATTTTATTTAACTTTCTAGGTGAAATCCATGCGACCAAAATCCGTTGTAAGCTGTTGTAGTCTATCCGTTCATCTATTTTTATGTTTTATTTTCATATTTCTCCGACAAATTAATTAATTAAATTTATTTCAGATGTATTTCCAAGATATATTCGCTTTGATAGTAGTATCGAGTGGTGACCAAGAATGGCATTTCTTCATAAAGCCTCCTTCAAGCATACCTTCATGGTTCTTCGATGATCATACAAACTCGTGGGGGATACCACCAACGTCTGTCAGCATACCGGAAGATGTACAAGAAAATTTATTCAGATATTTAGGGAAAACCCTGCGAACAATGATTAATTATCCCCAAAAATGATTTTGTGATTAATGTTTTGTATAATGTTGTGTGTTTGTTTTATTATATAATATTAAATAGTACGTTACTGCGGCAAAATGTTGGTGTCAAGACATAAGTCTATATGAAAGTAAGCAAGGGATCCTTTATTCTAATCATAATTATTAAGAGCATCAATGAATTGCTATTGGATCACATTGGATCTTTGGAATAAGACAATGCCACTTAACATAAATAAAAATTCGAATAATTCTATACTGCTTTTATTTAATTAATTAAAGGACATCTTCTAATCAAATAAAAGACAAATTAGTCGATTTCAGTAATAAATTAATCCCATCCCTAGTCATTCCACAGAGTAAATTAGATTTAGTCCTGTCATTCATTCACTCCTGGGCTACCAACCTAGAAAATTTTCCCTAGATTTATGGAGAAAATGGGTAATTAGGAATTTTTGAGTTCCATCTTATTAACAAATTTTAGTTGTCGTGTACACGAATATCTAGACTTGCTTAAGTTACGGTACTGAGTAATAACGGTGTCATGTCATTAAAAGTTTCTGGTATGAGTATGTCTCGATAGATCAGATAATGTTAACGACACACTTAGTATGCAACGCAATATGACATTCTTATATGATTCTTGAATTTGTATGACAAAATTAAATGACTTAGAAACATACTTATACATCTAAAAAGTAAAGGGGTTTGACATAATACTAGGGCTTAAATATGGGTAAAGTGTTTTTGTCAATTGGTAACACTGATTGCCGTGCCGTGTTTTGTTTTCATCTTCAGCCAATTCAGCCATTCCCAATTCCATTCATTCATTCATTGATGATTCACGTTGACGTTTTGCATATTTTTGCTTTTTGTGCTATTTCCCAACTATTATTGTAAAATAAATGCTGTTTCGATTTATCAAAAAACCGATGTAGTTAACAAAACATCAACATGTCTAGGAAATATTTCGAAAACGTTGGTTCGTTTGTAACCGAATGTGACGGAAAGAAATTGAAATATGACCAGGCTTGTTTACAAGTTGTAACCGATCAAGAAGTTAGTTTTTGGAGCCAATATGAAGAATGCGAGGGTTGTGAGCTACTTCTTCGTGCTAATTTGTCGGAGCCTGAGTACTTCGTGCTGCAGACGAAGAGCCCGCTCCTCTATGCCTTCCAAGTCGGGCAGGCACAAATCTGTAATGGTAAGTAACCAAGTGACGTCGTTTCAATCCCTTCTTTCATGTTTTTCATGCCATGAAAACTCGATAACTGGTATAAATACAATACAATACTGTCACCTTCAGGTTTTTAATGTTACTGACCTTGTTTGAGGAAATAATAAAGCTCTTTGTGTTTCTCTGTTTATTATTATTCATTGCAGTTTGTTGTCTGATTTTATGTTCTCAACAACATTGTTCTGTTGGCTGTAATAACTAAATTATGGACAAAATTTGGAGGGAATTTAAGCTTTCTCACTTATTTGCTTCTTCTTCTCTAATATAGTATCGTCTATCTGTACTATTTATTAAATTTAACACATTTAAAACGAAATATATGATTATCTATACTTTTCTTTGTTTTCTGTTATCAATATCAACACTATATACAAATCTGTTTAGTATTTTAGCTATTAACATGCTAAGCTGATTGTTAATTCCCTTCTATCTTAGATACGAACAAAACAATATAAATTATACTACTTAATAGTGTCATCATCATAATTATTAAATATTACATTATGTTGGAGGTTTAGAGTGTTATTACACCAATCGATCAATCATTGATCGCTGGTAGTTAGTCAACAACCCCCACAGCCAGGAGTTAATCAATCAACATTGATGGATGCCATTGACCCGCAATTGATCAATTAGCTAGTTAAACAGTATCCAGACCAAATGTTGATAAATAATTATATAAAAAAAACCCACCAAGTGCGAGTCGGACTCGCGAACGCAGGGTTCCGTACTTTAGAAAACAGCAAAAAATCACGTTTGTTGTATGGGACAACAAATATGTTGTTATAGCGGCAATAGAAATACATCATCTGTGAAAATTTCAACTGTCCAGCTATCACCGTCCCGTTTTTACCCTTTGGCTACGGAACCCTAAAAAAGTATCAGGGGTATTACAAATTGTAGTGAACTGTGGAAACTAACAACCAAATTGTAACATTTAAAAATCCATTTTTATATTAAAAATATGCTCTAATTAAACAAAACAGGAAGAATTTTTAATAATAATACTTACCTATGAAAAATAAGTATGTATATCATATATAAATACAATACCTATTATTATAAATTCAAGGACATTTCTCAGGAGCATACATTTAGCTACAAAAATAAATTTAATGATAAGTAGGCATGAGCACTCATGCATATATTATCTTTTAATTTAGATTTTTTGTTTGTTTGAACACACTAATTTCAGAAACTATCAATCCAATTTGTATCATTCTTTTTGTATTAGATAGCTACATTCACAAGGAAGGTATTGGCACATGAAGCCCGCAATGAGTGTAAAACCGCAAGGCGCAGCTAGTAATGTGTTGTTAATTGTAGTAAGGTGTACATTCTATTGTTTCTTACAAGAATTAAATACTTAACCATCATAACTGATTTTCCAACCAAAGAAAACTCATTGTTGAAAGAATACAGTGATGGTGTGAGAATGGAATTAAATCACTAAACAATTTTTTCCTCTTATGAAGGAATTATCGGCTGGAAAATCATCCGCAACAGTCCATATTTTAAGTCTCGTAAATAGTGTACATAATATGTATTTAACGAGCTAACTAACGGCCCGTTCACACATGGGAGTCCGTTTTACTGGTACGTTTTTAACGGATACGTCATAAATGTATGCTCTGTTCACACATAGGCACCGTATAACGTTCAACGGATCCGTCATTACTGGATGCGATGTGTGAACAGAAAACTCGCAGTATACCGCCGCTATTCTACTACAAGGATGGACGCTGTCAAAACCTGTCGCATCACTCCCCCTCCTACACCCCGCACACACCGCCCGCCACGCACACAGTATCTATCAGTTAAAATTCTACGTATCCGTATATTTTTCCTATTCCGTCGTCCAGTATTCGATGACAAAACGGAATGTCATTTTTTTACGGAACGATATTTTTTACTGTATACGGAATACTGTGCCATGTGTGAAGTCGCTCATACAACTACATACGCCATCGACGAAAAAAAAACGTACACGATAAAACGGAACAGTAAAACGGAGACATGTGTGAACCGGCCGTAACTGTGTGATATGCATGCTATCATTCATTGTCATGTGACTCACTATTAAGTATACTTATGTCTGAACAAATAGTTTCTATCATGCATTATGATGTGTTACTGATGTGTGTTTATAGTTGTGTAGGTATGAATAATGAAAAGCTTCTAAATACCTATTGGTTGTTAGAAACTACATTTATTAGAAACTAGCCGTGACCCGCGGTTTCACCCGCAGCGCCCCCGTTCCCGTGGGAATTTTGAGATTTTTATTCTTTATTTTTCTTATATAAAATGTGTCCTGACAATAAGGAACACATTAAAAAAAGAATCATCCAATTTGGTGCAGTCGTTCTGAAGTTATGCGCTTAGCAACAGATTCAGCGATTCATTTTTATATTATAGACTAGCAGCGCCCTTCGGTTTTATCCGCATTGTGCCTGTTCTTGTGGGAATTTCAGGATGAAAAATGTCTATAAACCTTCCCGTTCAAAGGGTGTTGGCATTTGGTACAGAACCATTCAAAACCAACCGAATTGGTCCCCTTGGTTTGGTAATGTCAGTCTATCTAGACAAAGTATGGTGTCTGCGTTTAGGTTACGGTCTGGTCACATTCCATGCAATAAGTTCCTCCATCTGATGGGCATCAAAACATCACCTCTTTGTGAGGATTGCCACAGAGTGGAGGACGTAACTCATATCTTGCTGGAATGTGGCCGAAACGCTGACCTGAGAGTGAGGTTGTTTGGAGGTCCAGCCCACCTCTATAATGGGCAAATAAACTGCTGGTTATCAGAGTGCCTCTCAGACAATGCTATTAAATTGTACAAATTCATAGCATTGTCTGGGTAGGCCATAGGCAAGTAACCATGAGGCTGACATGACCAACCAGGGTGGTCGAAGCCTTGATAAAAATTAGAATTAAAAATATAAAAAAACCTTCCCGTTGAACGAGGCTATCCATTACAAAAGTATTATTTGAATAGGATTGACAGTTTCTCAGATTAGCATGTTCAAAGAGAAAAACAGAAAATTAAAAACAATCTCTTCAGCTTTAACCAATTTATTTAAGCACTAGCAGCACCCCGCGATTTTACCCGCGTTGTGTCCATTCCTGTGGGAATTTCGGGATGAAAAATAGCCTATGTTACTCGTGGACAGTCGTGGATAATGTAGCTTTCGAATGGTGAAAGAATTTTTTAAAACGGTCCAGTAGTTTTTGATCCTATTCATTACAACCAAACAAACAAAGTTTTCCTCTTTATATTATTAGTGAAGATGTTAATTAAATACTCACCTACCTGTTTCTGTAATAAATAACCAGCCGAACAGGTTTTCGTTATTATTTGCTGATTCACAAGTCTGTCTGTTTTATAATTCAACTAGCAGCGCCCCGCGGTTTTACCCGCGTTGTGCCCGTTCCCGTGGGAATTTCGGGAATTTTTTTACATAAAAACCTTCCTCTTGAATCACTCTACCTATTACAAAAAACCGCATCAAAATCCGTTGCGTAATTTTAAAGATTTAAGCATACAGACAGACAAACAGACAGACACGAAAAAGAGACGACTTTATTTTATACTATGTAGTGATGATTTGCAAGTCTGTTAAGTTACAAGCCAGATTCAAATGCATAAAGAATGATAAAATCATGCACACAAGAAATTGATGGTAATGTTATTATGATTGTTTACTATAAGTTAACATTTACCATGAATATTATATTACTGTAAGATAGAGATGGATGATTCATTCATAGTATAGTGATATTTTTTTATATAGAACTAGCAGCACCCCACGGTTTTACCCGCGTTGTGCCCGTTCCCGTGAGAATTTCGGGATTTTTTTTACATAAAAACCTTCCTCTTGAATCACTCTACCTATTACAAAAAACCTCATCAAAATCCGTTGCGTAATTTAAAAGATTTAAGCATACAGACAAACAGACAGACAGACACGAAACAGAGACGACTTTATTTTATACTATGTAGTGATACTATACATGTCCTCATGGAGGGCTAATGTTAAATTGTTGACGCAGACTGCGATCTAATAACTCTGGTGATTGGCCACAAAACCTCATGCAACTACAAGTTTGTAGAGGGCTAAAATGTACGTAGTTTATCTCTTCTCTTCATAATAAGAAGAGAGAGGTTTTAGATTTTTGAGGCAAAAAAGTTTTAATAAAATATTTTAACCTGCATAAATATGTATGTAAAAAGAAGAGTACATATCACTACATAGTCACTACATAGTATAAAATAAAGTCGTCTCTTTTTCGTGTCTGTCACACTGTTTGTTTGTCTGTCTGTATGCTTAAATCTTTAAAATTACGCAACGGATTTTGATGCGGTTTTTTGTAATAGGTA
Source organism: Cyclophora albipunctata (assembly GCA_963082685.1). Lineage (NCBI taxonomy): Eukaryota > Metazoa > Arthropoda > Insecta > Lepidoptera > Geometridae > Cyclophora > Cyclophora albipunctata. The sequence continues at coordinate 3,109,795 of OY720138.1, read as the reverse complement.
GAGTGATTCTAGAGGAAAGTTTTTATGTAAAAAAATTCCCGAAATTCCCACGGGAACGGGCACAACGCGGGTAAAACCGCGGGGCGCTGCTAGTAATTAATAAGCTCAAATAAAATATTGAAAGAAAACACTCATTGTTTTAAGTTTTATTCATTAACATGGTATCACTTAGCTAAGTTAGGTAGGACACTGCCTACAATCTGACGAAATGGCTACTCCAGCATCATCCAATGTTAGATCACCAACCCCAACACTTGTTCCATCTTTTGACTGCTGCAATGCCATACATCATGTCCTTGTACAATGGAGGACATATGCAGAGCCATCGAAAGCGCTATCGGTGCCGCAATAGTCTGACTCCATAACATTTCAACTTGAACCGTTTTGTCATGATAAACAGAGCAATGACATCTCGATATCTGTTCCAGGTACCTATCAGTTCGGTGAATACGGTCAATACTCCTTGAATCTAACCCAAGCGACCCGCAGTTGCCCGCCGCGGATGACCGCCGAGCCTGATGCGGCCTACCTGCCCATATTGACCGCGGTGGTCGTTCTACTCTCTATGGCCACTCTGTGGTACACAGTTAAGGGTATAGGCAAGAGATTTGTTGCTGGAAGACTCTATGCTAGATATTTTGCAAGGTTAGTATAGATATGTATATCTATCTAATATATATTCTTATAAAGTATTTGTGTGTATGTATATGTAGTAGTATCAGTGAGTTAGATTCCATAATACAAGCTTAGAGATTTTGGGTCTAATTCACCGTGTGTGAATTTTTCTGGGTATATATTATTATATTATATAACATTATATCTAACTTTACTTTCACCTTACTTTCATCTTTGTTCTGCTTGGATTTTTTTTCGAAATAATGTAGCCTTCTGTCTGTTTCTTACGGTTTCTTAAATGTAAACAAATATGGCCGATTATACAACCAAAGACAATTCCTTCTATAGAAAAATTGGTTTATAAAAAAAATATAGTTCTCATGAAAACCTATTTAATGTCGGTTTTTCACTAAATCATAATATTAAACCTAATTCCCAGAACACAATCATATATTATAGGTACCTCATCAAACCTTACTGATGTAATAGAATAGAGATATAGGCCCGTCACCCGTGTATATCTTCGATCAACAATGCACAACTAGATGTCGGGTCGGCGCAAAAAATACGTCTCGGTGAATAACGCCTCATTAGAAAAGTGAGGCGTTATTCTCACTTATGTTATTCATAAGATTTGCTACTTTATTGCTAGGTGTCATGGTTGTAATTAGGTTGAACTTCAAACTGTTTAAAACTTATTTTTCAGTTCGATAGTAAATAAAATAAGCTGTCACACCACACGTCATCCCTGCGGACAGTATTTAGCTTTGATTTTGTACGTGACCCGATATCTAGTTGTGTATTGTTGATCGAAGGTGTATATAGGAAAACCGGTGTTTCATCGAAATTTAAAACCGGTGCGAGTCGGACTCGCAGACGAAGGGTACCATTATCTATTAAAAATTATTAGTATCGAGCAAGAAACGGTAAAAAAATCACGTTTGTTGTATGGGGTGTCAATCAACCCCTTGAATATTTGTTTTATTTTATTTTTAGTATTTGCTGTTATAGCGGCAATATAAATAAATAATCGGTGAAAATTTTACTGTCTAGCTATCACCGTTCTTGAGATACAGCCTGGTGACAGACGAACGGACGGACAGCGAAGTCTCAGTAATAGGGTCCTGTTTTTACTCTTTGGGTACGGAAACCTAAAAAATTAAAACAAAATTAATGTAATTTTTTCAGAGAGGACAATGAACTAGGCTCGGAGACCAGGGTCCTGACTACGGAGGCGAGCGTGGTGCGTCCCCCGACTCGCTCCCGACTGCGCTCTCTTGATATATTCAGGGGCACTGCTATCGCACTCATGGTATGTAGGAAAAAGTTTCTTAAACAACGAAAAGGGACATTTCAAATATTATAACTTTCAAGCATAAGGGTGGCTGTCCATTGACGCGGAGCGAGCTGGCGGAGCGGAGAAACGGACAAATATAAACCAATAAGATTGCGTAAAATATCTGACCGCAGATTCCATGCAATCCTATTGGATTGGATATATATCCTAACTAGCAGCGCCCCGCGGTGTTACCCGCGTTGTGCCCGTTCCCGTGAGAATTCCGGGATAAAAAGTAATTGCATGTGTTATTCTGATGGATAACCTATATTACTGTAAAGTTTCATCCAAATCCGTTCAGTAGTTTTTTCGTGAAAGAGCAACAAACATACATACATACTGTATGGATGGATGTATGGACCATACATCCTCACAAACTTTCGCATTTATAATATTAGTATGATGGACCGGCACCCTTAGTCTCGAGTAATAGTTACGTTCGGCCTTCACTACCTGATGGAAAGTACTTTACTTCTTACATAAGGTTTATTTATATTTTTGACATCCGGCGCAAGGGAGGGCTTTATAAGTTTTACGTCGATGTGTCTGTGTGTGTTTGTCTGTGGCACCGTTGTTGGACCACCAACGGATTGACCGATTACGATGCGGCTTTTCTTCATTTGAAAGCCAATTTCCTTGCTTTGATTCTTAGCTATGTTTGGTGAAAATCGGTCCAGCCGTTTCTATTTTTAATTTAACTTTTTAACATATATTATTGGGTTCAGCGTACATTGCCTACATACATATTGACTTATATATATTGTCCCTAGATATTCGTGAACGCGGGCGGCGGTGGCTACTCGGTGTTCTCGCACAGCGTGTGGAACGGCGTCACCCTGGCGGACCTGGTGTTCCCTTGGTTCGCCTTCGCCATGGGCGAGGCGCTCGTGCTCTCGCTCAACGCGAGACTGCGCACCGCCATGTCCAGATGGGTGGCTTTCAAGCAGGTAAACTATGTTAAGACTAGCCGCGCCCCGCGGTGTTACCCGCGCTGTATCCGTTCCCGCGGGAATTTCGGGATAAAATGTATCCCATGTGTTATTCTGATGTATAACCTAATATTCAAAAGCAATCGTTCCACCTGCACTGCTGTACGTATCAGACACTGCCATTTCGCTTAAGAATTACTGGTCTGAGAAAATATAATTATTTATAAACATAATGAATGACAATAATAATTTTGCGCCATTGACAAAAGAGCAACGGATTTACCGTTTGTCCTTACTTCACTACATAGTATAAAATAAAGTTTTTATGTAAAAAAAATCCCGAAATTCCCACGGGAACGGGCACAACGCAGGTAAAACCGCGGGGCGCTGCTAGTAGTTAATAAATTAGACGCAAACTTTGCAGCTTTATTATATTCGTATAGACATGGATTATCTAACACAGTGGTTCTCAAACTTTTTTGGTAACGAAACACTTTTGAAAAAGCGAAATTTTTGACGCAGCCCAAAAAAAAAGGAAAATTACGTGCATTAGTTAATAATAAGTGTGTGTAATGACTAATGTTACAACGTAACTGTTTACTAAATTTTAAAAAATGGGACACTGATGGATAGGAGAGGTGTATTTTTGTCCATATATATTAGTTATATTGTACAGTCACGTGCAATGAAATGTATACACGGGCAGATAAATGTCTTCTCTGAAAATTTCAAAAACATATAGCCACTTAACAATTCATACTATATAACCACCCGAGTTTCTCACAATAATGTATACATTTTTGGCAAAAATATGGATATGTATATTCACTATTTTGACAAATGGGTATTAATTTCAATAACATGTTCACAAAGTAATTTTCCATTTAATGTAAACAATATTCATTTTTGTCTTTGAAATATGCCAGGATGCGGAAGAAAAGCCTCTTTGGGGGCAACAACTGAAAATAAAAGACTTGACTGATAGGTAATAACCATAGAGATATAGAGAGATACCAACCTACGCGCTGAGTACGAAACCTAGTGTCCCACACACACAAAGTAATCAAAATAAAAACAATACTTCGCGTTTAGTGTGTGTCACGCACACATACAATTTTTGTGAAATAATATCGTTTTCATATTTATTATTGTAATTCAAAATGGATACATATTTCTGCATGTGATCGTGTAAACAAATATCTGAAAACAACCTGTGTCCATATTTTTGCACAAAAATGTATACATTATTGTGAGAAACTCGGGTGGTTATATAGTATGAATTGTTAAGTGGCTATATTATGTTTTTGTAATTTTCAGAGTGGACATTTATTTGAAAATCTGCCCGTGTATATATTTCATTGCACGTGACTGTATACTAGCAGAGCCCCTACTAAGGCTTTGCGGAACCCCAGGCCTCCACGGAGCACAATTTGAGTATGACTAAGCCAACATATCCGTATTCATTCCAGGTGGTGGTCCGCTCCATCGTGCTGTGCGCGATCGGCATGATCCTGAGCTCGGTGAACGTGTCGTGGCACGGCGCGCGCGCGCCTGGCGTGCTGCAGCGCCTCGCCGCCCTCTACCTCATCGTGGGCGCGCTGGAGTGCGTCTTCATGAGGGCCAACCATGACATCAGACCCGGTGAGGACACTACTTCGATTATTATGTATTACTAGCAGCGCCCCGCGGTTTTACCCGCGTTGTACCAGTACCCGTGGGAATTTCGGGATGAAAATAGCCTATAACCTTCCCGTTGAATGTGGCTATCTATTAAAAAAAGAATTATTCAAATCGGACGAATAATTCCTGAGATTACCTCGAACATACAAACAAACAAACTTAAAAAATTACCTCTTCATAATACATATAAGTATAGACGTACTTACTTTATTTTATTTTGCGCTACGCGCTGCATTTTGCGCTACTGTGCTTCGTAGAGCATGTTATGCAGTCAGTCCCCTCTATTTCAATCGTCAGATCATGTTATAGGCCATTAGGCGGTTTAGACATGACACTTTGGTTAGCTTCTAACTTACCTTTCCAGAGTCGTTCTTTAGTGTAAAAAGGTTAACGAATATTATTTACAAAAACATATTTATTAACCTATATTATTTTTCTTCAGGTCGTTCTCTGTTCCGTGATATATCGGCGGGTTGGCAACAATGGTTGGCTACGTTGCTACTAGTAGCTGTGCAGGTAATTACTACTTCTTTATACCTTACTACCAGCGCCCCGCGGATTTACCCGCTTTGCGCCCGTTCCCGTGGGAATTTCGGGATGAAAAATAGCGTACAACCTTCCCGTTGAACGTGGCTTTCCATTACAAAAAGAATTACGGACTGGTTTTTCCGAAGATTGTCCCGAACAAACAAACTTAGGAATTTCACCTGTTTATAATATAAGTATAGACATTATACATGTAGTGTATATGTGTGCATGTATGTGGATAGTTGCTATGTACCCGAGTTATTATGCATTAAATGATTTAGAGTTGATCTAACACCTCGTGTTTAAATAAGCTCCCATACCTCGCTCCTTACAATACATATGTGTGTGTCAGGTGTGCATCTCGCTGCTGGTGGCGGCGCCGGGCTGCCCGCGCGGGTACGCGGGGCCGGGGGGACTGCACCTGTCGGCGCTCGGCCGGGACCTGCGGAACTGCACCGGCGGCATCGCGGGGTACATCGACAGGTCAGTCAAGTACCCATACATACTATGTACCTCCTTTTTTTGGCTTCAGTACCTTTACTAAAATTTCCTCACGTCAACGCCTCGATGGTCTAGTGGCATTTGCACTGGCCTGCCAAGACTGAGGTCCCAGGTTCAATTCCTGGGTCGAGAGTTAACTTTGGGTCTAATTAACCGTGTGTGAATTTGTCCGGGTGTATATCACTACATAGTATAAAATAAAGTCGTCTCTGTTTCGTGTCTGTTTGTCTGTATGCATAAATCTTTAAAATTACGCAACGGATTTTGATGCGGTTTTTTGTAATAGGTAGAGTGATTCAAGAGGAAGGTTTTTATGTAAAAAAATTCCCGAAATTCCCACTGGAACGGGCACAACGCGGGTAAAACCGCGGGGCGCTGCTAGTAATATTATATTATCCTTTCCAGATTGCTCCTGGGCCCGTCTCACCTGCACAAGCACGGTACTTTTACCGACGTTTACGGCACGACCTTGCCTCATGATCCCGAGGGAATACTGGGAGTACTGTCTGCGGTGTTGGTGGTGCAGGCGGGCGCGCATGCCACTAGGATTATGTTGGTCTACAATCATGCTAGGTGGGTATTTTACTGATTTAACTTAATTATATAGTGGCACAGTGGCAGTGAGAGCGCTTACTGTGTCGGGGGTTGCGGGTTCGATTCCCGCCCGGAGTCAACAATATGTGAAGACATAGTTGTTGGCGACGCGACGTCTGGGTGTTCATTATATAATCTGATAAAGTATTTGTGTATATATATGTAGTAGTATCAGTGAGTTAGATTCCATAACACAAGCTTAGAGCTTACTTTGGGTCTAATTAACCGTGTGTGAATTTGTCCGGGTATATTATTAATATTATTATATATTATATTATATTATTATTATATTATATTATATAGTATTTTAATGCATATAAACTAGCGGCTTGCAGAATACTGCAAGCCGCTAACGGGTCTAACTAGATAACTCGCGTTGTGCCCGTTCTCGTGGGAATTTTGGGATGAAAAATAGCCCTTAAACGTCCCGTTGAATGTGGCTATCCATTACAAAAATAATTATTCAAATCAGATAGTAGTTTCATATAGGTAATTTCTGAGATTAGCGAGTTCAAAAAAACAAACCAAGTCCTCAGCTTTATTAGTTTAATACCCACGTCCTTCTTTCTTCAATCTTTAGTTATGAGAAATAAACTTAAATCTATTACAATTTAAAACGTATCCCGAAATTCCTATAGGAAAGGCTTACACGCGGGTAAAACCGCGGAGCACAGCTAGTATCAGTATAAAATTTCACTATAACTTGATAAATCTATTCCGCAGAGCTCGTATAATGCGTTGGGTATTCTGGTCCATCATATTCGGCGTCGCTGGCGGGTCTCTGTGCATGTTCTCGAAGAACGGCGGGCCCATCCCCATCAACAAGAACCTCTGGTCGGTGTCCTACTGCCTGGTGAGCGCCTCCACCGCCATGTTTGCTCAAGCGGTGCTGTATTTTGTTGTCGACTTGAAGAATAGGTGGGGAGGAAGGCCTCTGTATTATGCTGGTGAGTTATTTAGTTTTTTATGACACAAAACTACAATAATTTGAATATCTATCTTATATATAAAATTCTCGTGTCACAATGTTCGTTCCCGTACTCCTCCGAAACGGCTCGACCGATTCTCATGAAATTTTGTGAGCATATTGAGTAGGTCTGAGAATCGGCCAACATCTATTTTTTATCCCGAAATTCCCGCGGGAACGGGTACCGTGGTTGAACTCCTCTGAAGCGGCTCGACCGATTATCATGAAATTTTGTGTACATATCGGGTAGGCCTGAGAATCGGACAACATCTATTTTTCATCCCGAAATTCCCACGGGAACGGGTACAAAGCGGGTGAAACCGCGGGGCGCAGCTAGTATATATATAAATATAAATCGTGGTTTGTTATTCTCGCTCAACTCGAGAACGGCTGGACCGATTTAGTTGATTCTGGTTTTGAAATGTTTGTCGTAATCCAGGGAAGGTTAAAACAACACACTTTTATTTGCAGGACAAAACGCGTTATTCCTCTACATCGGCAGTGAGCTTCTCAAACGCCACTTTCCTCTTCACTGGGCCATTCCTTCTCCTTCTCACTCGCAACTGCTGATGGCGCATGCGGGCGCGATGTTGTTGTGGCTCGCCGTCGCTATAGCATTGCACAGGAAGCGAGTCTTTATCACGCTTTAGAGTGGTGATGAACAAAAGGATTAGATAGGGGTGAATGTTTCTCAAGGGGGTTTCATGTTAAAACAACTGAAATGGTAGTTATTTGGGGATGGAATGATGAAGAAAATGTTACCCTCTTTTGTTCGCACAGTTGGGTAAGAATTGCCTTGTTTTCTTCAATTTATGTATTTAGGTATGATGTGATAAGTGTCTCATGGGATTTAATGTGCTTCTCGGAGATGCTGTGTCGTTCATTCGTTCTCATGTCCAGTAAAATGAAATATATACTTTATTACGTTGCATTAAGAACTATATTCCTTAGTTTGTAACAAATACTTATGTATGGAAATATAGACCTTATATTAATCGTGTTATAGCTTATATTCCCTTAATAGTTAAATAGTTTAATTTGTACATCTTCCATTATAATATTATGTAGGCTAGAGACAGCTTTTAACCGACTTCAAATGAAGAGGTATATATATTTTTTTGTATTGAACTGATTTTCATGATATTTTTTGTTAAATAAACTTGTAAGTGGTATTTTGAAGTCGGCTTCTAGTTTTATATAAAAATGTATAAATTGCCAAATTTATTCTCATTAGATATAATGGTAATATCATTTTAAATATAAATTAAATTTATATTTATTGGGTGAATTCGTTGGTGTAATTGGAAATAAATATAATTAGATACTAGATATCTATTGATTATATATTTATTTTGATTAATTGTCATTTAAAATGGATATTATAAATTATATTTACATATCTAGAATTCCTAATTGGTAAATAGATAGATAGCAGTCACCATATTATTACATTTTTGAAACAGTAATTATTATCAATATAATATAACACTGCATTAATTTTATGCTTAAAATATAACATCATCTGTACGCAAAACGGAACCTCTTTATTATTTGAAAAAAGAACAATATTGTATATAATTATGGGCGAATGATTAGACTTGTTTTAGGCCAAAAATATTAAGTTACTTCTAAATAAAGAAAGATTCTTTTTTATTATTATATTCGTCCGCGATTGTAGATGATTAGGTTTAATTATTATTCTATTGTGGCTCAATTCTAAATTATGACCGGCCTCCTAAGACTTATAAACTTGTTTGCAATAAAGGTTATGTTCATTAAATTGTTGTTTTATTTATTTGCTAGCAGTCCCGCATCCCACTCTTTCATTGAAGAATCATTGTTCGGTCAAAACCGTAACTTTAAATATTTCGGTACTTTTTTGGAAACCGTACAAGTTCAAAATTGTTGACATAATACGGAACAAGTTGTCAAATTTCCAATTTCCAATCCTTTTTGCGCATTTATAATATGTTTAATTAAGTAGGTATGTAATACATTTTACCTATAGAGCGAGAGCTGGCTGCAAAAATCCTGGCCGATCAGTTAACAGAATGAAATGTTTTTTAAAAGTTAGTACTTATATCTAGAATGACAAATATCAATGTGTGCCTGGGCGGAACTTGTGCATAAGTTTTATATGTGTTGTCTTTGGAGCTTTTTTCGTACAATAACTGTACCAATGGAGTAACACTTTCAAATTATTTTCAAAAGTTAGTTTTCAACAAGTAAAATAAAATTGTTTTTGTGTGCCTCATTAAATCCTGTGCCCATGCCTTGGCACACCATATTTAAAAATTATTTTTTTTGTTCGTTTGTGTACCCATCGTGTAACAACTTCAAATTAGTACCAAATTAAAGTTTAAACATTCCTTTATTAAAAAAAAAAAGGTGTGCCACGCCTATGCCTGTTACTAATACATGGCACACACCATTTCATGTTGAAAGTCTTATACTATCACTAATATAATCTATTGAGGAAGTATTGAGGAATGAGGAATCAAAATGATTAAAAACAAAACTTTTCATTTATTTAGGTAACTAAAAACAAAACTTTTCATTTATTTTGATGTAAACAAAGTCGGAATTTATAATATTAAAAAATTAGTCTTACATATATTCATAAAAGTGATAAAAAAATACATATCTAAAAACATACGTTAGAACATTCATACCTTTCTGTTCTTATCAAACATCGTCATAACTATCATCATGATCATCATCAGCATTATCATCATTATCGTTATTATAATCGTCATTATCATTATCACTTTCATCGTATTCTAATTCTACTGACACAATGTCTTGTCAATGTCAATGCTGCAACAGGTGTTTGCAAATTTGAATAATATAGATGAAATTGATAATTTTAGAAGCATGGAAATATTACAACAATATACTTGTAAGATTTATGGAATTAATTGTAACAGTGTGAATGATGCTAGATTCATTTTTCAAAATAAATTCGCACCAACGTCAGCCGCAGAATACTTCATGAGAAATGTTAAAAAATTCGATTCCACACAAATTCCACCATGTTGGAAATCACTCAAACAAAAAATTTTAAGGACAATTTATATTACTTCGATGTGGCAAAATGCCACTGAAACAAACTGTGTAAATTTATCGCTCGAAGAATGCGGATGGACACTTGATCATAATAAAACTGAACCGTTTTGGTTCGAAGGTGATCCAACACCGCTTTTAATTGAAGACATTGTGTCAGTAGAATTAGAATACGATGAAAGTGATAATGATAATGACGATTATAATAACGATAATGATGATAATGCTGATGATGATCATGATGATAGTTATGACGATGTTTGATAAGAACAGAAAGGTATGAATGTTCTAACGTATGTTTTTAGATATGTATTTTTTTATCACTTTTATGAATATATGTAAGACTAATTTTTTAATATTATAAATTCCGACTTTGTTTACATCAAAATAAATGAAAAGTTTTGTTTTTAATCATTTTGATTCCTCATTCCTCAATACTTCCTCAATAGATTATATTAGTGATAGTATAAGACTTTCAACATGAAATGGTGTGTGCCATGTATTAGTAACAGGCATAGGCGTGGCACACCTTTTTTTTTTATAAAGGAATGTTTAAACTTTAATTTGGTACTAATTTGAAGTTGTTACACGATGGGTACACAAACGAACAAAAAAAATAATTTTTAAATATGGTGTGCCAAGGCATGGGCACAGGATTTAATGAGGCACACAAAAACAATTTTATTTTACTTGTTGAAAACTAACTTTTGAAAATAATTTGAAAGTGTTACTCCATTGGTACAGTTATTGTACGAAAAAAGCTCCAAAGACAACACATATAAAACTTATGCACAAGTTCCGCCCAGGCACACATTGATATTTGTCATTCTAGATATAAGTACTAACTTTTAAAAAACATTTCATTCTGTTAACTGATCGGCCAGGATTTTTGCAGCCAGCTCTTGGACCACTACTACTTCATGTAAGTATAATTTTTTCATTTTGCAAAAGCTTATTATGATAACTGTACATTATTACCGATAGATGTTAATTAGTATAAAAAACACGACGTTACGTTCCATTCTAAGCAGAAAATCAGTGTACGGAACGCAATTCTTTAACCTTCACTTATCATTGAAATGTCAAACAGAAGTTTGTTATCAGCGGCGCTCATTGTTACCCGCTCGTGCCGAATATATAATATTAAATTATTCTCCACAACTATGGAACCGAAGATTAATCTAAAACAAGATCCAGCTTACGTGAAACTTCAGGATTATTATGATAAAAACCACGATAAGATTAACATTCAGCAATTATTCCAACAAGATGCCGATAGGTTCAACAAATACAGGTAAGTTTATCGCAATATTTTTGGTAAAAAGTAAAGAAAACTAGTATTTGTTGTATTAAAACTGTGTTTAATATATTGTTGAATGTAAAGACAAGTAATTTAATGTCTTAATATATAATATTAGCGGCGAAATACAGATAAGTATGGTAATTTAAACGAGACAATGAACTTTCAATTTCGATCGATTTTCCGAAAGTTATGCAAAGGTCGCGATAAATTTGACTATCACTACAAAAGTTCATGAATGTTAAACATGTTTATCTAATTATATATTTGCTATGAAGTATTTATTTTAATACCTTTGGCTGTCGTTTGTTATATGGAATCCTTAGGAAAAACAAAAGCCGCAAATAATTTCATGTTTGCAATTATAGGTATTTATTTTATTCAGTTAAATGTATTTTGTATGAAATACTCATAATTACACCCAAATCCGATATTAGTAGTATATTAGTTGCACAACTTATATCATAATTACAATTATTTAAGTTCCACAGGAATAGTTATCCTCCATATTGGAAGCTCTCTCTTAAAAAAACAGAATTGATTGAACCATGTCATTTTATGAAATTACGCATCTCACCACATTCTTCATTGCACTGATCTGATAAAGTAAACCATAGACATCATAGACCTTTACATACATTACTTACCTATTAAAAAAAATAGGATTAACTTATTTTAATTAAGAAGAGGAAAATGTATAAAATATGTTACTGCATGTTACACATCATTATGATTACAGTCTCCGTCTCCGAACACCTTACGATGGAGAGATGCTCCTGGACTACTCCAAGAACCGGGTCACGGATGAAACCATGAGGCTGCTGTTCGACCTGGCTCGCAGCCGGAATGTCGAACAAGCCCGAGATGCTATGTTCTCAGGTACTTGTTTAGTTGTGTATAGATTTTATTAAGAGCTGTTACTTACATTGCAGGCCTCTTTTCTTCCATTTTTTTTGTTGCAACAAATATTTAGTTTTTTTTTACTTATATGTAGTTTTGAAAACATTTATGTCCCCTTTTATTTATTTATGTATATTAGATGTCATTCTAATATGAATTTGGGGATTCCAATTTGATCCAGTCTAATTAACTAACTTAATCTAATTAAGTATTTAACATTACTTCCCATTGCCCTCGTATCCAATTGACTAGCAAGGCTGTGTTAAAAACATCTCTAATCTCCCCTGAAGTCTGCCATTTAGTCTCTATTAGAGAATCTCTCTTAAAATTAGGGCTTAAGGTGTCTCCATAAGGGCGAATACCGAGAAGTGTGTTTTATTTTCATAAACCCTACAATTCTTAATTCATAAAGATTAGCTGTTCCGCGCGGTGGGTTTACGATCCAACAGATGGCGCCAGTGTAAAATTATAATTATACATTTAGTTGTTCGAGAAGAAAATTTACCCCTTTATCACTACATAGTATAAAATAAAGTCGTCTCTGTTTCGTGTCTGTCTGTCTGTTTGTCTGTCTGTATGCTTAAGAGCGGCCAACCCGTCCTACTTTTCATACAAACGCTGTTACGTGATTACGGCGTTGTTATAGATCTTTCTTTGAAACTTTTTAGCTAATAAGTATCTTATGCACTATATCTAGGTTTCTATCGTAACAGAAAATCTAAATTTTTAGAAACAAATTCAGTATAAGCCTCCGAAAACCGGCTTTTTGCACAAATTTTACCTGAACTTTGGGCGGTCATATTGTATTTATAAATTGTAAAATTAAAGAAAATATTATAATAGAAACCTCGTAAATATAATGAAGATTTTAAATAACAATCATTTATTTTACAAACATGCAAGGTTTTTTTAAAAACACGTATATCCTGGAACATGTTTTATGAAGATTCCGCACACTATATTTTGTTCAACGTTATCGCGGTCTCCCTTGCTTGTTGTCAAGTGACGGAAAGAGGTATGCGGGGGGCGAGTCTATCTATGAATGGCGCACTCGCTCGCTAGCTCGCTAGTTCGGTCGCTCGCTCGCTTCGTATAGAACTTTCTTCGTTCTTTGTATTGTGCCTACGATATATATTTTACTAGCTGCGCCCCGTGGTTTTACCCGCGTTGTGCCCGTTCCCGGGGGAATTTAAGAACCGCTCGACCGATTTTGTGCAAACTTCACATAGACCATCTACTAAATAGACCGAACAAAGCCTAAATATTTAGTTTGGATGGGTCAGCCCGTTCCTGAGTTATAAAATTACAACGAAAAGTGGCATTGATTTTTATATATTTCCATAGTATCCCACACGTATGCTTTCGCGAACTTATTTGTACGCAATAATGAGCAATGAGCAATGCAACGAAATGTTCGACATAATCAAAGTTTGATTATGTTGAACATTGTTTTTATGTATCACTAGCAGCGCCCCGTGGTTTTACCCGCGTTGTGCCCGTTCCCGTGGGAATTTCGGGAATTTTTTACATAAAAACCTTCCTCTTGAATCACTCTACCTATTACAAAAAACCGCATCAAAATCCGTTGCGTAATTTTAAAGATTTAAGCATACAGACAAACAGACAAACAAACAGACAAAAATAGCGACTTATACGATATCTAGATTTACTGTGATATTATTAGGCGACGATTACACGTAAAGTATTTACTGTGATCCATCAGTAAATAATGACGTATCGTGGTATTTACTGAACGTGTAACCTAATGTATCGATGGATGTCAGTATTTATTGATGAATTTCTAGATTTCTTGATTCTGTAATGATGATCCGTCGGATTATGATTTAAAAAGGTGTTACTAATGTCAGAAGTTCTTCAAAGCAGGGTTCAGGCATTCGAAAATAATTCTCGTAATCATCCATTTCACCATGTAATTTAATTTCTGCCATTAAATTCAAATGTGTGTACCTTTCCCTTTTTGCCCATCGCTTTCGCTTGGACTTTTTATTTAAACTAAGTGCTAAAATAATAGCCACGCAACCTTTAATTTTCAGCTCTGTGGCCATTTTAGACGTGTAAACAGCAGGAGACCGGACACAATACTGACGTAATAAATACTGTACGTGTAGGCCGGTGTATTAATCCATCAGTAAATACTGAAATCCATCAATAAATATTGTATTGACGGATCACAGTAAATACTTTACGTGTAATCGTCGCCTTATGAATGGCATCGTACGTAACGTCATCGGCCGGCCGCCCCGAGTGAGCGACGAAAGTTATCGAATGCCAAACGAGCGCTCAGGCACTTGCTCACTCTTTTCGCAGTGCCTCTTTTTCTAACATTTTGCTAGTTGAAACAACAAGCTTTTCAATAATGTTCGCGTTGGAGATTGACGGCCCGGGAAGGGCCCTCTTAAATCTTTAAAATTACGCAACGGATTTTGATGCGGTTTTTTGTAATAGGTAGAGTGATTCAAGAGGAAGGTTTTTATGTAAAAAAATTCCCGAAATTCCCACGGGAACGGGCACAACGCGGGTAAAACCGCGGGGCGCTGCTAGTAATTAGTATAGTATAGAATCTATTACATATATACTATAAAATATATATACATATATATGTGTAACTCTAAAACAAGCAGAATATCATAAACAAACTGATAAATTCAAAACTACTTTAATATTAAACACTAGCTTCTTCACATTTCCTTCCACAGGTCAGAAGATAAACTTCACCGAAGACCGAGCAGTGCTTCACATTGCGCTGCGCAACCGCCGCAGCCACCCCATCGAGGTGGACGGCAAGGATGTGATGCCGGACGTGAACGCGGTGCTCGCTCACATGAGGGAGTTCTCCGGACAGGTCATCAGTGGCCAGTGGACCGGGTATGTCATTCACGTTCCTTTGAAATGTCTAGTTTTAAAGTAGGAAATGTCAGATGCGTAGAAACCCATAATATAGGTAGGTATTTTAAATTAAAATACATCACCAACCTATACTATGTTACTGGATAGATTAGACAAATCTCTTATGCATATAAAATTTGCATATATTATTAAGAGATTTGTCTTGGTCGGAGCATCAATGAATCTTAATAAGTGACGTTATGGACTACGTAAAACAGTTGCCTTGGGCTGTTTAGAGAAGAAACTTAGCGTGGTTTGCACAAGACCTATTAAATCTATTCAGTTCCTAAACATGTTTCGGAAACAAAAGCTGTTCGTTCAAAATTGTATTTTATATAAAGTTTATATAGCATGAAATAGAACACTATTTAAAACGAACGAAGTGCTAAATAAAATTAAGAATGATCGTACAATCGGTACAATAATTGACAGTTAAATTCGTTCCGAAAATGGTATATGCTTACTTCGACTTAATGTAATAACTGGGCTTCAGCCTGTACTATATTTGATGTATTTTATTACAGTTACACCGGCAAGAAGATCACTGATATAGTGAACATTGGTATCGGAGGGTCGGACCTCGGACCCCTGATGGTCACTGAGGCGCTCAAACACTACGCCAACCACCTTAAGGTACATTGGAATACTTCATTAGTAAATGCTAGTTCATTCTTCTTTTGCAATTGACTCTCAATCGCCCTCTCTGTACTGATCTTCAGGGGGCAGAGGCCTTTGCCCAGCAGTGGGGCATTACAGACATTACTACTTTACATTTGTATTTTTTCATCATAATTTTGACTACTCTTGACATGCCCATATTTCCTCTCTATCCTCCCTGCAGGTCCACTTCGTGTCCAACATCGACGGCACGCACCTGGCGGAGGTGCTGAAGGGGCGCAACCCCGAGACGACGCTGTTCATCATCGCCTCCAAGACCTTCACCACGCAGGAGACCATCACCAACGCCACCTCCGCCCGAGCCTGGTTCATGGAGGCCTCTAAAGATGTGAGTATTACAAGGCTTCAGCTTACGTGTCAGTAAACGTTAACACAAAATGTCAGATACAACAGACGAGACGTAAGAAAATGAAAGTCATGGCTTTCCACTGACCGCCCGCATAACTTTAACAGAATGTCATGTTGGATATGAAACAACGCTTTGGGTTTAACAGAAATTTAACAGTCTAAATCAACGTGCACTTTTTAAAGAACGTATGTTACGTTTTATTTTGAACTAGCAGCGCCCCGCGGTTTTACCCGCGTTGTGCCCGTTCCCGTGGGAATTTCGGGAATTTTTTTACATAAAAACCTTCCTCTTGAATCACTCTACCTATTACAAAAAACCGCATCAAAATCCGTTGCGTAATTTTAAAGATTTAAGCATACAGACAGACCAACAGACACACACGAAAAAGAGACGACTTTATTTTATACTATGTAGTGATTGAAACTACTGAGTCTTCTGTGACCACGGTTCCGGTACGTCAGATAATAAAAGCGAAGTGTACCCGTAAACGTAGTGTCAATTCAAAATGAGTAGTGTTCGCTTCAACTTAAGAAACCTGAACATATGTTACCGTCATAATTGGTTCACTAAAACCGAGTTCACTTGACCGTGGTTCGAGATAGAAACGTTGAATTTTTTTTGCTTCCCCCTAACGCTTCGGTGGTCTAGTTGTATGTGCACTCGCCTGCTAAGACTGAGGTCCCAGGTTCAATTCCTGGGTCAAGCGAAATCATGTTTCCTACTTTTCAAACATAGCTCGGGTTTGAGATCACCAACCCGCATTTGGCAAGCGTGGTGATTATGCCTAATTTTCCTCAATGTACTGATATCTTCAGTGAGATGAAAGGCCTTTGCCCAGCAGTGGGACATTACAGGCTCATTCTTCTTCTTCTTCTTCTTCTTCTTCTTCTTCTTCTTCCCCTTTACACCATTAATTTGTCACGTTTGTTTCCAGCCCATGGCAGTGCCTTTACACTTCGTAGCGCTGTCCACTAACGTGGAGAAGGTGACGGCGTTTGGCATCGACCCCAAGAACATGTTCGGATTCTGGGACTGGGTCGGGGGGAGGTACGTACTTTATATATTACTAGCAGCGCCCTGCGGTTTTACCCGCTTTCTGTCCATTCCTGTGGGAATTTCTGTATGAAAAAGAGCCTGTGTTACTCGTGGATAATGTAGCTTTTGAATGGTGAAAGAATTTTTAAAAACGGTCCATTAGTTTTGAACCTATTCATTACAAACAAACAAAGTTTTCCTCTTTATAATATTAGTGTAGACTAGCAGCGCCCCACAGCTTTGTGCCCGTTCCCGTGGGAATAGGGTAAAATAACTAACATAATGATCAAAACTGAAATCAAAATCAAAATCGATGAAAAAATAAAGAAATTATAAACTCTGAAAGATTATCTCCTGTCCCTTTCTTGCAAAACAATTTTTTGTATGCGACGTCAATGGCGCTACAAGCTTTGTGACGTCACAGAACTAGTAGTGCGGTCTCTGTCTAATAAGTAACTTTGACCGCATGTAACTCTGGAAATAATAGCGATATAAAAAAATGGATTTTAGTCTCTGACACGTGATCAAAAGATGAGTTAATAGAAATAGTAATAAAAAACGGCGAAATATCCTATTTCGGGACAAAAATAGCTTAAAACCTTCCTCTTGGCTTCTGACTATTTCCGCGGTCCATTAGCGCGTTCAAACAAACGGAAAGACAAAGTCTTTTGGTAAAATCATGGCGTAGTTTGACTAAGCGATGGTAGTTCATTGCGATTGTTAAGCAACGTGCAGCTCGACCCCTACTTGGATGGGTGGCCGATAGAGGCATTTCTATCTGAGTGCTACCGTGCTTCGGAGGGCACGTTAAATTGTCGGTCCCGGTTGTTTCAATCGTTAGACCATGTCGGAGGCCTTTAGGCGGTCTAAAACTCTTGACACCAGAGTTGGCCAGGAACATACTCAAACTTACGTTACTCTTTAGGTTGTATCGTAAGATTTATGTAATGCATCGTAAGATTTAAGTAATGCATCGTAAGATTTAAGTAATTCATCGTAATATTTATGTAATGCATCGTAAGATTTAAGTAATGCATCGTAATATTTAAGTAATGCATCGTAAGATTTAAGTAATGCATCGTAAGATTTAAGTAATTCATCCTAATATTTCAGTAATGCACCGTAAGATTTAAGTAATGCATCGTAAGATTAACCTAATCACCCAGGTACTCGCTGTGGTCTGCGATCGGCCTGTCTATCTGTCTGTATATCGGGCCCAACAACTTCGACAAGCTACTTGAAGGAGCCAACATGATGGACAACCACTTCACTACCGCGCCGTTGGAGCAGAATGTAAGTAATTATATCTTTTTAACACGCTTTTATTAGCTTGGCCTGTATGTATGTACGTACGTACGTACGTACGAACGTATGTAATGAAATCTTTGAACATCATTTTCACCAACTTCCAGAAGTCTGATTAATTTGAAACTTTGCATACGTATTAAGGACCGATGACAATGCAATAATTTAATAACAGTTTTCCATTATCCTTAATGGATTTGCCAGATTTACTAATAAATTATTACTTCATATAAAAGACATCAACGGGCGCTCGGTGTCACAACTTCTGTTTTATTTTACTAAATGGTACTAGACACTAACAGCGTCCCGTGGTTTTCCCGTGATGGGCCTGTTCCCGTGGGAATTACGGGATGAAAAGTTGCATATAATGTTATGCTTACAAAAAAATAAAAAATAAAATTATAGTTTAAAAAAACTAAAAAACACGCTTTTTGCAAATTGAACTAAAAACTAGAAAATAATTTTTCACCTCAAATCAAAATTATAATAAAATTTAAGTTATTAACACAATGATTCAATTCAGAGTAAAAAGCGTGGGGTGCATTTTACTGTAGTTCATAACTATCCTCTCATAGATAGTTACCAATGATGATTGTAATATTTAAAAATATTAAGCACCCCACGCTTTTTTATTCTGAATTGAATCATTGTGTTAATAACTTAAATTTTATTATAATTTTGATTTGAGGTGAAAAATTATTTTCTAGTTTTTAGTTCAATTTGCAAAAAGCGTGTTTTTTAGTTTTTTTAAACTATATTTTTATATATAAGGCAATCCTGACTGACTGACTTATTATCTAGAATTTTCTGTGTCGAGGGTTGCGGGTACGACTCAAAGGAGTAAACAATATGTGAAGACATAGTTGTTGGCGACGACGTCTGGGTGTCAATTATATATTCTTATAAAGTATTTGTGTGTGTATATGTAGTAGTATCAGTTAGTTAGATTCGATAATACATACAGGCTTAGCGCTTAGTTTGGGTCTAATTAACCGTGTGTGAATTTGTCCAGGTATATTATCCTATCCTACTTTTATAGCGAAAGTTTGTGAGGATGGATGTATGGATGTATGTTTGTTGCTCTTTCACGTAAATACTACTGGACGGATTTGGATGAAACTTTACAGTAATATATGTTATACATCAGAATAACACATGGGATAAATTTTATCCCGAAATTCCCGAGGGAACCGATATAACGGGGGTAACACTGCGGGGCGCGGCTAGTTATATATGTATCTGTCACCAGGCGCCAGTGATCCTCGCGTTGCTCGGCATTTGGTACTCCAACTTCTACGGCGCCGAGACGCACGCCCTGCTGCCGTACGACCAGTACTTACACAGGTAAAGATTTACGCCCCAATACTAATTACAAGTTATGTCCCACAACTGGGCATAGGGTCCTCACTGAAGACATCAGTATAGTGAGGAGGATTAGTCATAATCTCTCACCGAAGATATCAGTACAGTAAGGAGTACCAGGCGTAATCACTACTTAAACAATTTGTCAAATTGTAAGAGTCAGAATAAACTTGTTTGAACAAATATTTTCCCAACAGATTCGCGGCGTATTTCCAACAAGGCGATATGGAGAGTAACGGCAAGTACGTGACGCGGTCGGGCGAGCGCGCGGCGTACTCCACCGGGCCCATCGTGTGGGGCGAGCCCGGCACCAACGGGCAGCACGCCTTCTACCAGCTCATACACCAGGGCACCAGGTACCTCTCAACAAACTATATGTCGTGTATATGTATTACAAGCCCCGCGGTGTTACCCGCGTTGTGCCCGTTCCCGTGGGAATTTCGGGATTTTTTTACATAAAAACCTTCCTCTTGAATCACTCTACCTATTACAAAAAACCGCATCAAAATCCGTTGCGTAATTTTAAAGATTTAAGCATACAGACAAACAGACAAACGACAAACAGACGCGACTTTGTTTTATACTATGTAATGATTTTTATCTGACGTTGCGGCCCCTTGACAAGTACCATGGTCACACGACTTAAACTTAAGCAACCAGTAACTTTACATCTATACAATAATAGTGTAGACACACACTAACCTGCTCGAACTGACCTACCTACTTCCGTTCCAGGCTGATCCCGTGCGACTTCCTGGCCACCGCTCAGACTCACAACCCCATCCGCGGCGGCTCGCACCACAAGATACTGCTGGCCAACTTCCTCGCGCAGACCGAGGCGCTCATGAAGGGAAAGACTGAAGAAGAGGTATATAACATCCTTACTTCAATAGGAAAAGTACTAGACGCGCCCCGCGGTTTTACCCGCGTTGTACCCGTCCCCGCGAGATAAAATGTATCCCATGTGTTATTCTGATGTATAATCTATATTACTGTAAAGTTTCATCCAAATCCGCCCAGTAGTTTTTTCGTGAAAGAGTAACAAACATACATACTCGTATAACCATCATCACACTTTCGCATTTATAATATTAGTAGGATTAGCCTGTAATGTCCAAAAGGCTAGGCAAAAACCTCTCATCAGAGAGACAGACGATAATCAGTGTGAAGATATCTTATACTCTGATACTTTTTTGTATATTTGCATATGTATTAATCGTGTAATGTTCTCAGGCGAAAGCGGAGCTGGTGAAGTCGGGCATGGCTCCGGAGGCGGTGTCCAAGATCCTGCCGCACAAGGTGTTCCCGGGGAACCGCCCCACCAACTCCATCGTCGTCAGGACCCTGTCGCCCTTCACGCTTGGAGCGCTTATTGGTAAGTGTTTTGACTTTTAAGGCGCGTATTTATTTAATTACTAATTGTTAGCACCAAACACCAAATAAACACTAACCATATCTTTCCAGCAATGTACGAACACAAAATCTTCACCCAAGGTGTGATCTGGGACATCAATTCCTTCGACCAATGGGGCGTGGAGCTCGGCAAGCAACTCGCCAAGGCGATAGAGCCGGAGTTGAGCCACAACAAGCCCGTGACGTCACACGACGCGTCTACCAACGGCCTTATCAACTTCTTGAAAGAAAACTTCCTTGAATTGTAAAATGATGAGTAGTATGGTAGAGTACGAGCGATTTTTTTTGTAACCTCTCTGTCCCACTGCTGGGCAAAGGTATCTGCCAATTCCTTCCATGATTTCAACTACTGAGTCCACCAATCACATCGCCGCGTCGTCTTGTCGCATTGTGATTGGATAAACCAGTCTCCGTTTACGGTTTATTTTCTTTCTTTCTGAATACACTGTACTTATAAAACCTTACAAATTAACGTATTTATAAGACTTCTCAATATGTTTCAATGTTATTCCAATAATAGCAGCTCTACCCATTACAAAAAAATGGTCAAAAGGTTTGGTAGTTTCCGAGATAAAAACGCGTTTAACATTTGAGACTACCCGAGATGTGGCGTTTAAAAAATCATGTTGGTAATATATTATTGTTTTCAAAATTATGATCGAATCATGTTTGTTATAAGTTAGGTGCAAAAGGATTTTTAAATGTTTTATCTACACTAATGTTGTAACATTCTACTTATGTTTCCAATACTTGACTTATAATTACTACTGTTATAGCGCAGACAACAAAACACTCAATTTAAGCAATTTCACATGATGGTTTGTCCACATCGATATCGTAAAATCTCATTATAACATCGCGCGCTCGCTCCTGATTGGCCCTGCGCGAGCTGCGCTCTCATTGGTTAGATTTTAATGGCGGCAAGTTCACTGTGACAATACACGTACGCGTGAAAAACTATTGTCAGCTTTTACTCTTGTTGTTTGATTAATTGCATTAATGAAGATAAAGTAGTGTATGCAACTGCATATAACACGGGTATTAAAACACGAGTGTGAGTTTATGAAACGAGCGCAGCGAGTTTCATAATATGACTTCATTATATGACAGTTGCATAAACTACTATTATGCTTACGGAAATGTGTGGGAAAGTTTATTTGCTTTTTAGTTTATTTATTTGTATAATTGTACTTAGTACTGCGGCGTATCAATACATGAAAAAACATTTTGTATGATGTAACTTTTGAAACAAAGTTATTTGAACATTGTATCACTTTTGTATGTATTACTCAAAAAATATATACTCTTTTAGAAGTAGGATTTGTATGGTAGGATTACGAAATTAATATATTTCTTAAATTAAATGAATTGGATGTTTTATTTTATTTCCAAAACTAGGCGGTCTAAAAACTCCGGTACCAGTGTTGGCCACTAATCACTCGAACTTACGTAGTTTTTGACCACCAGGAAACAGCGGTTTGATTTAGAGGGAAGGGCAAATAATAAAACTATAAATATCAGAATTAAAAGTATATTATTTTACAAAAATTAGATAACGGTGGTGATTTGTAGCATGGTCCATATATCTTTATTTGTTTAGTAGATCCAGCTACGATCTCAAGTAAAAACATAAATTAAAACTATCTGTTTTAGCTTACTACAGATAATTAAGCAGTAATATAAATTGAGCAGAGGTGTTAATTATCGGTAATCAACTGACGTAATTACTCATCCGTTACATGTAAATGTTACAATCAATCACCTGATTAAAATACCCTTCAGTAATCATTTGATATATCTGAGTATGGTGTTCAAAATGTGCTAAGTTAATTTTACTTATATAACGCCTTGGTTGAGACTCATGTGTAAAGCCTAGTTCGCATTAAGCTAGTAATTTAGTCTAGTAGCGAGTAATTTAGTAGCTAAACATGTCTGAACACCAAAAATTTTGTCTAGTAGGTTAGTAAGTAATTAAGTCGAGTCGATCCATTTCATTATATTTTTGACGGGCGAGTAGCACCCCCACCACGCGTCCGTTCTCACTAGTTCGCCGGCTAAACAAGTCCGAACCTGTCGAATTAGTCGAGTACATTACTTATCGCAAAAATGTAGAAATGTAGACTGTTCATTTTATAAAACACCACTCACTTGTAAACTGTACTCGAACGAAGTGCGAACGATTTTGGGGCAGTAGCGAGTATTGTAGTTACTAAACTACTCGCTACTCGACTAAATTACTAGCTTAATGCGAACTAGGCTTACGAGTATATTAACAACAATTTACCCAAATAAGAACCTCACCTCACACACACATTACTTACATAGATGAGAGATAGGCGTCATAATCACATTATTGCGCCAAAGACAATGGTGATGATGGAGCACACTTATTGTGCTATCGACACGAAGGTTATATTATTAACAAACATTAAGGGTGAATTGCACAAATATTATTAAGTTTATTTAGCGGGTAAATATGTAAAAAACAAAAGTTTTTTATTCAAATTTGTGCTTTATGATGTACCAAATAGGACACTATTTAAAAGGAACGTCATTTGTTTTTTTTAACATATTTAGCCGCTGAATAAACTTAGGAATGTTTGTGCAATTCACCCTAAAAGTTATTCTCCCTTCCTAGTTAAACTCCCTAACTTATTACTATTTGATAACTCAAATAGCCGCATTTTCACATTTTGTATTTTCATTTTTATTTTTCTTGTAATTGTGGCAATAAATGATTATTTTATTAATTTATTTATAGTTGAGTCATTACAAACGAGAATCTAGAAAAGGCGGTTACACTATAGTTGGTTCATAAATCATATTTCAAATCCGTTTGTTATTGTATATTTATTAGAAGTGCGAGCGAGAGCTCCGACATTCGTATAAGTGTAAGCGAGAGGTCTGATAAATATCTCAGTTAGCTAGTTTGTTACTCAACAGTGAAAATGCGACTTAATTAATTATGAACAATACTCTATTTATAACCTAAAACTAATATTTATTTTGGCTTCCTGCCGCGGCCGCCGCCCGACGTCTTTGCCTTTTTCTTGGCCGCGTTCTTTTTGTCTTCCTCGGCCTTTCTTTTGGGATTTGGAGTGGTTTTGACCTACGAATATATAACCAGTATTAATGAATGTGAACCGAAAAAATATGAGACTGGCGTGACGGATACACAAAACGAAAATTTCAAAATGTTGTAACCCTCTAAATTCAATGAGGGTTTTCACGAAAATGACAATTTTGACAGATTTCTGGACCTCACGTCTCAGTGCTGCCGCCTAGTGGGTGTCATTTCAGTAAATCCTCATAATAGATTAGAACCCTTTAGTGGAAACGTCTTAGATATCCTAAAAATAAAATAAAATCCATCTTTTGTTTGCAATCCAATTAAGAAGCTACAATATGACCGGCAGATAGTCTGAAAAATATCATCACCATAAACTTGACTCACCAAACCTTAAACCTCTTTATATACCCCTTTTATTAATTACTGGCTGTGTGTGCCCCGCAGCTTCACCCGTAGTGCACCCCCGTAGCTAATTTCGGGATTTCTATCACTTATCCTTTTCCTGATCCAGATACATAAAAAATATTCATTCAAATCGTTCCAGCCGTTCTCGAGTTATAAATCGTGTAACTAACACGGGTTTCTTTTATATATACCCACTAGCAGCGCCCCGCGGCTTTGCCCGCGTTGAGCCCGTTCCCGTAGGAATTTTCGGAAATCCTTTCTTAGTGTGCACTTACGTCACTTGAAGAACCTTCCTGCCAAATTTCATGTTTCTAGGTGTAGCGGTTGTGGCTGTGCGTTGATATCAGTCAGTCAGTCAGGACTTTGAATTTTATATAATATATATATTATAGATTTTTTGCGTCACATTATAAAGCACCAACACCACACAACGAAACATCATAGAATGCTTCTTAGAGATAAATACCAATCGCTTGTTATAATAAAGCGGTGTTACCGTGAAGAACCCGTCGAGCCTGCCCTGCGTGGTGCCGGTGCGCGCCTTCATCAGCTTCTTGGCCCCGTTGCGCACGCGCTCCTCGTTGAACTGCCGGTCGCCGCACAGGAACTTCACCAGCCCTTCCTCATCAGGGTCCGTCCATTTCATCTGGGAATATAACAAATAGTGTAGTGAGTATGAAAGTAGTAGTATTAGATATCGCCGAATATATCAAGTACAGTGAGGAGGATGTCGTAATCACCACGCTTGCTTAATGCGGGTTAGTGATCTCAAAGCCGAGCCATGTTTGAAAAGTAGGAAACATGTTTCGCTCAACCCGCGACCTTAGTCTTGACAAGCGAGTGCACATACCACTATACCACCAAGGCGGTATATTTCAAATATATATCATTAATGAAGTCGACTTTTTCGACATCGATAAAATTATTACATATGCTCCCACCTCAATTTCCTTAGCATCCAAGACTTCAGGCTCCAAGAACAGCTCCCTCGCCCGCTCGAAGTCCCAGTCCTCGGGCGGCGGGTACTTGCTCGTGTCGATGTTCTTCAGCACAGCGTCCAGGGACCGATGCTGGCGGATCAACTCGATGGCTCGCTTCGGGCCGATGCCGCGGATGGAACCGCAGTAGTCGCAGCCCAGCATTATACAGAGGTCTATGAACTGGGGACAGGAATTAGGAATTACTTATATAATTGACTAGCCGCGCCCCACTGTTTCACCTCCGTTGTATCCGTTCCCGTGGGACTTTCGGGATAAAATGTATCCCATGTGTTATTCTGATGTATAATCTATATTACTGTACAGTTTCATCCAAATTCGTTCAGTAGTTTATGCGTGAATGAGTAAACAAACGTATATACATACATTCTCACAAAATTTCGCGTTTATATTTTTGTGTTCCAGGGCTATCTCCCAGGTATTGTCTTGTTCAAAACGGTATGTATGGCCACATTAAGTATTACCTCTTTATGATTTAGCTCCAGTCCGTTCAGCACATCATTCAAATGGAACTCCTGTACCGGCATCTTCCTCGCCTCGGAGAAGGTCAAGTGCCTCACCAGCACGTTGGAGCCGAAGGTGAGAGCGTCCATGTCTTCAGTGGCCACTGCAAACACTTTGCCAGCTTTCACCTGGGGGAATATAGAGAATTAATGGATTTGTTTAACTTTATAATGAGTTGTGTATTATGTATGTATTAGCCTGTAATGTCCCACTGCTGGACAAAGGCCTCAGACTGAAGATATCAGTACAGTGAGGAGGGTTAGGCATAATCACCATGCTTGCCAAATGCGGTTTGGTGATGTTAAACCAATAAACATTGTATAACGTATAATGATTATGGCTAAGAAAATATTCAGTCAGGTATTATTGGTTTTAAGGATAACAAAGAGGATAAAGGACTCACCAACGCTGCACACTGAGCCTCGGCCTCGCATGGTGCTTCCACCACGGGGATGCCCATCAACTTGAGCAGCTCCCGAGCTTCGTTACTGTGGTGCTTTGTCACTTTCACCAGACGACGGTTGAACTTCTCAATAGAGGCTTGATCACCTGGAGTTTTCCACCATTTTCATATTAGGCATTCGATATTTTGAATTAGCAGAACATATGAGTTGTAAATATTTTATTGATTTTTGAACTTATGATTTGTAAATATTTTTTTGTACAAGACATATTAGCAAATATTATATTGTAACACAATATGGAAATGACCTGGCAATGTTAAGTTGATTATTAACTAAGTGGCGTCATAATAAAAAAATATAGAAATGCCACAATCCATCCACACTGCCACAAAGTACAGACAAATAAAAATCGCTTGGTGGTCAACTGGGCCCGCAGAGCACTGAGCCCGCAGGTTCAGTTACCCACTCCGTTTTTTTTCATAGGTGACTCGACCCACACTAATTTACACGACTACTATTTACCAAAAAGGGCCTGCTCAGCCCACAGGTTCAGACGATAAAAAAAAAAAAAACCCTAACCTACCGAATAGTACCTACGCCCGCGGGCTGAATTGACTCTTAGGCGGTAAGTAAGCGGGCTGGGTTGACCCTTGGGTCGAGTCGCCCCTAAAGAAAAAAAATGGTCAACTTAGCCCGTGGGCTCAGTGCTCTGTGGGCCCAGTTGACCACCTTGCAATAAAAATGACATAACTGGCAATTTTACAATCAAATAGTTTTGTCTGTCAAGGTGAACGGATCCAGTGTCCAAGGATATGGCTGAGTGCAAGATTTCCGATGACGACATCCACAAAAGAGCGAAGTGGAGGAGAAAAATAAGGAAGGCTGACCCCACCACCATGTGGGACACATAGCCAGGACGAGAGAGAGAGAGAGAGAGATATATATAATTTTAACTAAAACTATATTGACATGACGAAGAAGATTAACCATTATTACCTGTTTCAGTAGCCTTCTGCAATTCCTTCTCAGCTTCCTCCCGCCTCTCTGCTCTTTTGTTCAGCTGGTGAGACTTCATCTCCGGAGGTTTCCCGTCAAACACATACAGTGGCTTGATACCATTCTCGATGAGTCGGATTGTGCGGTAAAATGTACCCATGAGGTGAGATGTGGTCTCGCCATCAACAGAGACTAGCTGGGCACCTGTAATGTGATTAGCTGATAAGGATCTGATCATGATGGTAAGTAAGTTAAGGCTAGTACAACCCTGGTGTCGGAATTTTTTGACCGTCTCAAGGCCTCAGACATAGTCTTATGCTTGAAACAACCGCATGACGATGGTCTATGGTGTATTTGGTAAAGTATTGTAGTATACAGCCATACTATTTTGTAAATCCATCCGGAATTACCTCAATGAACCTTACTTTTTATTTGATTATGACTGGTGGTTACTTCTTGTTTGGTCAGGTGACAACAGTTACAGAGGAGAGACACTAGCCTAGTTAGTATATTTTTCAGTCTCCTATCAGGTCTAGAACATGTCAGTCAAGTGCAGTGCCGATTTTGCACATCTTGTTAAAATTGTAATAAATACTCACCTTCGCTTCTTACAGCTATCAAAAACTGGTACAAGCTCATGGACGCATCAATAGCTATCTTACGTCCTGAAAATAAATAATTTTCAGTTAGTTTTTCATTGAAAAATATAATGTTTAATAACTATGAAAGTACATACCGAAATAATTCTTTATTTCCATCTCTTTGACCGCCTGAGGAGCAATATCTGCTATCAATTTCGATAAACCTAAAATACCCATCTTGATTTTGATAAATTAAGATAAACTGGCTGAATTACTAGTTGTTTTAATTTATTAATCGCATAAATTCACCGGTTTTCTGTGCTTGCTGGCTTTCATTCACATCACAGCTTGACTTGACAGCTGGATGTTTGTATTCTAAACAATTGGCGGGAGAAAATAACTATGGAGTATGGACATTTGTTTGGACTTTGGACAAAGTCGACAAGTTGAGTGAGTTGCACTAAAGTCACTGTCAAAGTTCGTGGTCTTTGGTCAAAAACAGGTAAAAAAATAATTATATTTTGTCTCTATCATCGTAGAGCTGCCAGAACGAGAAAGTAGTTATAGGGTCTTTGCGTGTAGTGTTGTGCTTGGAAATTTTTGACAAAATCGCGAGTATCGATACAACCATCGAATACGCCTTAGTATGTATGAATATCACCATATTTCTTATACAAAATCTTAATAAGACAAAACAGCATGAAATTCAAATCTTGATAACCTCACAACTGGCACGCCTCTTTTAAAAAATATGGCGCGTCTGGCAGGGGTCTGGCAGAGCCTTGGCAAATAGGCCCCGTGAAGTCGGCGCGCGCCAATGTTTTATGTAATTTCTCAAAATGTTGTATAGAAGTTATATATGATATTTATGTCTATGAAATTGTACTGAAATGAACTATCTAACTGCAAAATAATTAATTTAGCTCAAATTTGTAAAATATTGTCAATTCGAGCTAAAAGTAGAGAGAAAGTAGAGATAGATTTTTTTTCGAAAGTAGAGTAGCAAAATCGTAATAGATAAACAATAAAACAACTTTTCTGAAATAATTTTATTTTAATGGACACATAAATATATCGTTTATCAATAATAAGTGAAATAATATATATACGTGAAATAATAAGTATTTAAAATGTGAAATAAAGTAGCATGTGACACGACCACAGAACACATACACCTAACAAATGTGCTCACGAATGAATAATTTTCCTTTAAAGACGTTCCAATTCTTATTGAATATGCTAGCCTTGTCTTTTGTTTAGGCTCTACTATAAGTTAGAGCAGGATCGTTATAGTTTTTAACTGTTAATTATGCTAAAATTCTACCCACTGACACAGACGCCTGATTCAGGCGTCCGCCAGATGCGCACTTTTTGACGGACGCCTGATTCAGGCGTCGTGCCAGACAAGGGGTCTATATCATATCATTGTGATAAGGAGCCGTCCATTAATCATGGTGATTTTTTTGGTATTTTAAACCCCTTGGTGATACATGGTGAGTAGTGACGTGAATAACGGCTATTTTATTATAACGCGGTATACGTTAAGCAAAATTTAAATAGCGTGCTATTTTATCAGCTATAATTATAATCAGTTACAAATAAAAATAAAGCAGTAATTAAAATTACAAACAAATAAAAAATAACAATCTCGTACCTATTTGGATATTATTAATAAACATTTTGCGCATCCAGCAATTACGCAAAGTATAATTCGTTATATAACGTCAGTTGACGCGCAAGCTATGGTTTCCTCGTCGACAGGAGCTACGTTATAATTATTATAGCTGGTTAAATATATCACGCTATTTAAATATAGCCTTAATGTGTAACGCGTTTTAAGAAAATAGCCGTTATTCGCATCACTAATGCACAGCGAACAGAAATGACAGGACAGGCCATTGTCAGATTGTCAGCTCCACTGTATGAGTCAGTGAGTCAGTACCGTCAGTAGCGAAACTTACTCAAGGGCGTTTGTTTGTTATTGATCGACAAGACAGACTTGTTATTTTATTGAAATTAAACTAAATAAAATTAACAAAATGGGCAATTTAATATCAAATAACATGGAAGAAAACTTCAAAAAGAATCAAGAATTTATACAAAATATGAATAAAATAAAGGTAGATACACACTGCTCAGTTTTATTTATATATTTATTTCATTCAATATTTTGATGTAAATTAATGATATAATTTTAGATGGAGAGACAAATTCAATTGCAATTCCAAATGCAAGAGAGGCAAATGGCTATGGCAATAGCGAAAAGCAGGGATATGTTTGTTTGGTTTACTGCATTTTATGGAACTGCTTTAGCTGGTTTGCTGAGTGGGTAAGATATTTTTTGTTATTAATTTAGCTAGCTAAATAAAAAAACCCGGCCAAGTGCGAGTCGGACTCGCGCACGGAGGGTTCCGTACTTAAAACAACGAAAAAAAAAACACGTTTGTTGTGTGGGAGCCCCCCTTGAATAATCTTTTATTTTATTTTTAATATTTGTTCTTATAGCGGCAATAGAAATACATTAACTGCGAAAATTTCAACTGTCTAGCTATCACCGTTCTTGAGATACAGCCTGGTGACAGATAGACGGACGGACGGACAGCGAAGTCTCAGTAACAGGGTCCCATTTTACCCTTTGGGTACGGAACCCTAAAAACTTCTTTTATCTCCTTAAATGTATGTACTTAAATTCTTCCAATAGTTGCAATAAACTGTTATGTTAAATAGATATCACGTATTGATTCTACTTATTAATAGTAATGGTGACTTAACTTGTTTTTATCTTATATTTTAACTCCTACTAATACATATTATAAATGCGAAAGTTTGTGAGGATGGATGTATGTATAGATGTATGTTTGTTGCTCTTTCACGCAAAAACTACTGAACGGATTTGGACGAAACTTTACAGTACATATGGAATACATTTTATCCCGAAATTCCTACGGAAATGGGTACAACGCGGGTAACACCGCGGGGCGCAGCTAGTATTTTTATATAAATGACCGAATAACGCTGACTATTTTTTTTACACTACGAACTTCTTTGTGTGTAATAAATAGGTACATAATTTGTATATAATTTTTTGTATGTATGTAGAACTAATAATTGATATTATTGTTGTTGCATTTGTTTTCAGGTTCCGAAAAACTAAAAACCCTGCCCTATTAATACCTCTAGTACCTTTGACGTTTGTCGACGCGTTCTTCTGGGACACCGCGTATGGAAACAAAATTCATAGGATAAGGAGTAAGTTTACTATATGAATAATAAAAAATACCAATAAACAAATGAAAGCACAATAACAATACTAAGTATTACGAGCTTACAGTCAAAATACCGATATCTAGGAAACTTTTTTAGTTCTCAATATTTTTAAGATCAATATTTACCTATTGACAACTCGGCGCATGTATGTATGTACCAAGGATCACCAAAAATGTTCTACTATTCATGATATCTAAGAGGTGTAGGAGGACTAACTAATAACAATTTGGTTTATAATTTTTTTTAATTATTTGTATAAAAATTGTAATTACCTACCGGTATAGAATTCTCGAGAACAGTCGGATTTTAAATTTTGCTCTTACAGTACCAAACATTTTTGTTTACCAAAATGTATTGGTATTTAATTGTTATTTAGATTTCTGTATTAAAGTCGTAGGATAACTAGGTTACATATTTTTGGTTTCGGTATCTATTACTATCATTTAATTTTATTTGTTACTAGCAGCGCCCCGCGGTTTTACCCGCGTTGTGCCCGTTCCCGTGGGAATTTCGGGATAAAATGTAGCCTATAGCCTTCCTCGATAAATAGACTATCTAACAGTGAAAGAATTATTCAAATCGGTTCAGTAGTTTCTGAGATTAGCGCGTTTAAACAAACAAACAAACAAACAAAACAAACTCTTCAGCTTTATAATATTAGTATAGACGTGACTTGAATTGATTTTTATTGCACTTTTATTTTTTTATACATTAGACGTAATAAAAACCTCGATCAATAAGACATAACTACTGAAACTAAAAAATAGCGGTCAGTTATAGTATAGCCATATCCAGGTCACGTACAAAAATGCATAATTAGTATTTGCATGGACCAAAATTACGTATGATTTCAGGTTATAAATTACCAGTGTGCAAAATATAATATAAATCGATTAACCTTGAGTTTATAAATAACGTTACCACACTTTGTTTTTGTATGATTCCAAGATGGGAAAGACTGTACAGAACAATTTTGAGAGTAATGATGAGTTACATTTTACCTCAATAGCTTATCATTTTTGATAATAATAGGTGCATGGGTTGTGATCTTCAGTAACTATCCGTCGGCTAACGTGACCAATGTTTATTACCTATGTAGGTTTTAGATTATTTAATATATTTTTAAGAAATGGGAGATCTGTGTATTTGTTTATTAGACTGACAAAATAAAGATTAATATAAAATATTTTTAAGAAATGGGAGAACTGAACTCTGTATTTGTTTATTAGACTGAGAAAACAATAAAAAATAAAAAGTAATTTATTGTCACACTAGCAGCGCCCCGCGGTTTTACCCGCGTTGTGCCCGTTCCCGTGGGAATTTCGGGATTTTTTTTACATAAAAACCTTTCTCTTGAATTACTCTACCTATTACAAAAAATCCGTTGCGTAATTTTAAAGATTTAAGCATACAGACAGACAAACAGACAGACACGAAAAAGAGGCGACTTTATTTTATACTATGTAGTGATAAAGAATGCAAAAAAAATACATAAAAGAAGACAAAGACATACAAAAAATAAAACTTATAAATGTAATAAAAAAAAGGTAGGTAATTGTTTTTCATTCTCATCATTATGATATTTTTGTACTAAGTAAACTAAGAAATGCGGGCTCGATTTTTGCCCAGAGTCATAAACTATTCGTTAGTGACTGGTGAGGGCGTCGTATATATTAGTATAAATTACTAGCTGCGCCCCGCGGTTTCACCGCGGGAATTTCGGGATGAAAAATAGACGTTGGCCGATTCTCAGACCTACTCAATATGCTCACAAAATTTCATGAGAATCGGTCGAGCCGTTTCGGAGGAGTACGCGAACGAACACTGTGACACGAGAATTTTATATATAAGATTTATGTCTGTATATGTAGCAGTATAAATTAGTTAGATTCCATAATACAAGTACAAGCGTTAGTTTGAGCTTAGTTTGGGTCTAATTCACCGTAGGAGAATTTGTCCTGCTTTTTTTTTAAATAACTGCATGTCAGTTATATGTATGAGTACGGATCGACAGTACGTTTGTTCCTATTCGCCACTAAAGTGGTTACTCACATCCCTAATATTACCATACAGCATTAATCACTTATTTTTTTCCCAATACGACGATAGTTAACAAAAACCTTATCTTATTTCCAGTGGAAGCGGAACACATCATGACACACGAGAAGGACATGCTCGAGTGGCCCTGCAGCCTCCCCACGCCCTCCTCAGTCGACCTCGGACGCCTCGACGTAGAAGAGAAGAAGAAGATTCACCCGCCATTAGTATAAACGCGGCAAAAAACATGCTTTTACAACGAACTGTAGTTTAAGATACACGAACACTGAGTTTAAAATGGCATTTAATTAATTGCCTTATTAAAAAGTTAATTGGCAAGCAATTTAACGAAATGGTAAGAGCATAATAATAATTTAGTTTAATGTCCTCTTAATTTTAAAAGGAGGGCATTACGTATTAGGGATAACAATTGTCATAAAATGTACTTAAAGTTGAACTTTTGTGCATAAAACAGTTTTTTAAAACTAGCACTGGGTGCTGGAATTTGCACAACACTAGTGCATCTACTAGATGAATTGGCATAAATATCTTAATAATAAAGTTACAAATTTGTCCCATTTCGATATTGCACTAAATTAATAATTTACTGTTGATAAATTTGTGAAAGTAGACAAATATTAAAAAAGCTATTCATTACAAAAAGGCGGAGACAGATAATATCATATTCATAATGCTGTTATACAATTTTAGCTACACTAAACGTAATTTAGTATTTATACTAACAAACAGAAAGCTTTTTATTTAGATAGGTATGTAATTTTAATGTTTAGAAATTGGCAAAAACGACATGAAAAATATACCTACAAAAAAAAAACTAAATCAGTATTTTAAAAAAGTTACTAAAAAAACAAAGTGCTCAAAAATACAATAAAAAGTTATAAAATGTTTAATATTTCCGTAAAGTTTAGATAATGTTCAAAATGTGCCTTCACGCAGTAGAAGGTTTGTACGCACATCGCTAGGTTAGCTGTAGTTTCTTTAGTTATACATATTTACTAAGTAAACAATTACAGTAACAATATCAACATAAAACCAAAAACAAAAAATATATATTAATATATATATTTTTTCTTTTTGGTATAAGTATTACCCTTAAATGTCTAATTATTGGGCAAAGGCCTCCCCCCCATTTCTTCCATAAGGCTCAGTCAAGATTAAAAATATATAAACTTATAAAAACACTTAATGTCATTTTTCATCGAAAGTACGTAATATCAATTATTACTAACTCCTTAATTATTAATATTAAACTTAATCCTAAAGATGTAACATTATCCATTACAGCATTTTATTAACTTCAAAATTAAAATATAACTTCGATCTTTGTATCTTGGTGTTGTACTTTCCATTTACATACATTTTACAAATATTAAGTAGGTGCGATAAGTAAAGTGGGATTCAGAAGTTTTTATCATATTTATTAAGAAAATTAATCTGATAATACCTTAGTGAGCGTTTGCATTGAAATGGAGCGGCGCTGTGCAGAGCTAAATAGACCAATCTCAACGCATTACGAAAAGATTTTGACAAGTTTAATGCCTTGTTTGACACTTGTTGTAATTATAATTGGTCGATTAAGCTCTATACATCTCAGCTTAAATGCAAGCGCACCCTTAATCACTACTTATGTAATTAATGTATCGTAATATATGTATGAAGTAAACATGTTTATCAATGTGCAAGTGATTTAAATAGTTGTATGAATACAATAATTCGTCTAAAGAAGCCCTTGAATGTAATACTGCAAGTCGTCTTTTGGACAGTGAAGAAGATTAGGCGCTATCGCCACCCGTGCCTTGGTTGGTGATTTCAAACCCGAGCAATTTTGAAAAGTAGAAATCATGTTTTTCGCTCGACCTGGGAATTGAATAATTGAATCAGTCTTATTAGACGAGTGTACATACTACTAGACCACCGTGGCGACACCTACTTAATATATTTTAAATTTCTTAAAAATATATTATAAAGTAGTTACTTGTAAATCTATTAAGAAACAATACAATGTTAATTACATATACATTATTATACTGTAAGTTAGATATTAGGTACATATTTATTTTATGAAATATATTTTTATATAAAGTTTATTTAATTAGGTGCCTAATTTTAGTTTTTAAACTTTATGCTACTGATTTTATTTTTTATTCTCGTTTTAGGGACGCGGTTAGTAAATAATAAAGGTTTCATACTATATTGCCTGTTTATTTCTGATAATAAAGTTTATTTGTAGTTATTGTTAAAAAGCATGTCCAAAAGTTTACTATTAAATAAATTAGTATTATCTAGATTTTAACATGTTTTATTTGAAGAATGTAATCCAATACCTAATTATAAATTGAACATATAAAATGAAAATGAAATGAAATTGAACACGTTATATATCCATTATTCAAACACTAAAACCAACTAACAATAGGTAGGTACCTAGGTTTATGACTTAGCAAGACCTAAATAATGGCTGTCTGGAAATTCGAACAGCCAAATCATTGTTGTAAAATTCAAAACAATAATCGATACAGACCTAAATTCGTAATGATGTATCGATTTAACAATAACATGTCACATTACTAGTTGTCAGTGGCGCGTTACCATGGTGACGGACATCTGTTTGCGGGCCGTAAACAAATGAAACACGAGCAACTCACAGAACGTCCCGATATTTTCATGAAAACAGTGTAAATTAATTAATTTGTTATTGAACAAGAAAATGGATTTCGGCGGACAACTAAACAACTATTTTGTAAGTAAGTATACAAGTTTTTAAAGAAAATTCGGTGTTAAAAATTGTAAATTGATAAAAAAAAACCCAATATGTTTTTTGGTTGCTTAGAGTTGAAAATAATCGATAATTTTACAATGACTACAGTCACGCTTCGCTCCAATATTCAAATTTGTTAACGATAAGCGTAAAATTTGCATTCTATGTCGTCTTTTGGATATAATAAACATTAAAAAAATGGTATTTTAGAACTCGCTTTGAAAACACTTTGAAAATATGAGTCAGCCACAGAATATTAAGAAGGATGACAGAAAGAAGGATGGGAACCAGAAACCGGCACAGAAAAAGACTCCGGACAAGAACATGTCTGAAATTGACGAGCACATTTTGAAAAGGTTCGAGGTAAAGAAACGGTTGGGCAAAGGGGCATACGGGATAGTGTGGAAAGCCTTGGACAAAAAGTCCAAGGAGGTTGTGGCCATAAAGAAGATCTTTGACGCTTTTCGTAACCAAACCGATGCCCAAAGGACCTTCAGGGAGATCATATTTCTGCAGTCGTTCCGAAATCACCCTAATATTGTCAAACTGCACAGTATTCATAGGTGAGAACCGTTTCCTCTTAATTCAAAACTATCTCATTTAACGCTTTAAAAATCGCTCATACAAAATTCATAACCTTCCTTTTGTTTACACAGTCGTGTAAAAAGGTCAATCCATATCGATTCCAAATTGAAATACCTACTGTCTGTCAGTCAATTTTAACTATGGATTTTTTTTAAAGAAAAATCTATAATGCGCTCACGATGTTTTGGATTTATGTTTAAGCAACTTCTAAATAGGCGAAAGTTCCTAAATATCGCTCATTTCACTCAATATCGCTCATATCACTCAATATCGCTCACATTCAAGAGCAATAGGAAATAGTAAGCAGGCAGGTAGATTTCACTAGGATCGACGCCGATAAGCGTTGGTAACTGGCGCATTGTACCATTATTTTTGTATGGGGTCTGTAATAAAAAACTGAAGATGTTAGAATTTCTGGAACGATTAAGTTTTCAAGTTGGAAACGGTAATGCGGCGTTGCATCGTATTTGAGAAATGCTAACTAATGTAATAGTTCGCATATCTCATATATACGAGTACCTATAATAAATAGTTCGCATCTCGCAAGAATAAGCGAAAGCTTCGCATCGTAAAACAATATCTTTATGTATGTATTAAGCCTCCTCATCACTAACCCTGGAGATCGTCCATCATCGTGCAAGCATCCACACTATAACCGATCACTGAATTTGCGATCACTTTGATGCGTGCCCGAAAAAACATCAATTGCGCGATCGACATGATCTGTGTATATCTGTGTATAATATGATGTATAGGAGATTGGAGGCGATCACAGACGATCATGCACATCGCGATGGTTGATTGAGATTGGCGATAGTGTAGAGAAGGCTTAGATCTTTCTTTGATCAGTGATCATGATCACGATCATCCGCGATAGGGCGGAGAAGACTTAGATCTTTTTCTGATCATCACGTTTTCACCACCACAGAGCCACAAACAACCGCGACATTTACCTAGGCTTCGAATACATGGAGACAGATTTACACAACGTGATCAAAAGAGGCAATATCCTCAAGGATATACATAAGAGATACATTATGTATCAGATGCTGAAGGCCACCAAGTATATACACTCCGGGAATGTGATTCATAGAGACCAGAAGCCTAGTAATGTGCTCATTGATAGCGCTTGTAGGTAAGTGGACTTCACTACATAGTATAAAACAAGGTCGTTATCCGCTGTCTGTCTGTCCCTATGTATGCTTAGATCTTTAAAACTACGCAACGGATTTTGATGCTTCCCACGGGAACGGGCACAACGCGGGTAAAACCGCGGGGCGCTGCTAGTTTATAATAATAGACGAATAGGAATGAATTCCTCACTGTGCTGATATCTTCGGTGAGACGAGAGGCCTTTGCAGTAGGACATTACAGGCTAATACTTCCTTTCTTTCTTTACGAATAGACGTATAACACCTCAGTCTTCTGTAACCACGGTTCCTGTAATGAAGCTATGACGAGCATTTCAGCTTTGCTATTGTCTTTTTTAAACTGAGTTTCTGTAGGGTGAAACTGGCAGACTTCGGCCTAGCCCGGTCTGTGTCGAGCATGTACTCAGGCGGGGAGGAAGGCGCAGACCCCTGTCTTACCGACTATGTGGCCACCAGGTGGTACAGAGCTCCTGAGATACTCATCGCTAGTAAGAAGTAAGTGAGATCTTATATAGCCTAGGTTTTAAACCCGCTGTACCCTTTTCCGAGATGATTTCGGGGTGTAAAATCTATAATATACAGCGTCCTCCAAATTTTATTTATATTTAACCTACCTACAGTATTTACCTTTCCTCTTCAACGTGATTATCAGACGGATGCAGACCGCAACCGCAGGCCTGTCTCGAACATCGTAGGTGCACTCGTGCGGCGACCACAGATTAATGTCGTGAACCGCTTGCGGTTACGGTCCGCGGTTCGTCTTCGACTTGTTCCCTTAAATAGCCACCGAGTTGTTTGGACTCCTCGAAGCGGTTTTTATAAATAACTAGCTGTGCCCCGCGGTTTCACCCACAGCGCACCCGTTCCCGTAGGAAATACGGGATAAATAGTATCTTATATCCGTCTCCTGGTTCTAAGCTACCTCCCCACCAATTTTCAGCCAAATCGGTTCAGCCGTTCTCGAGTTATAAATAGTGTAACTAACACGACTTTCTTTTATATATTTTCAGCCAAATCGGTTCAGCCGTTCTCGAGTTATAAATAGTGTAACTAACACGACTTTCTTTTATATATATATATAAGGGCGATTAGGTAACAAAATATTTGAAGTTAGTTAATTTATTGTGCATTTTTATTTTTATATTTTTTCTTTTTTCATACCAACTGACCCAACAATATAAGATTCGCCTCACATTTCTAACGTCATCCATAAACAAAGTTTGTCCTCTATAGCTACACGAAAGGCATAGACATGTGGTCCCTGGGGTGCATCCTGGGTGAGATGCTGACCGGGAACCCGCTGTTCCCTGGGACTTCTACCGTCAATCAGATCGAGAGGATCATGGCGGCTTTACCTAGACCTTCGTCAGATGGTAAGTTCACTAATTTGTACTACTGGTTCGTGTAAGGAGCTGAATGGTATAAAATAGAGGAATCCTTAGCCCAAAAACAGGACACTTACGACTTAAATAATAACTGTTTCACCGACTTTATATCCTCTGCTGTACGAATTTCAGGATGTCAAATAGCCGACGTTTGGATGACTGAGGAATAGCTAATTTTAATTGTCTCCATATCTTTAATAATATCGAATCAGCGGTTTAACAATTTTTTGACAGAAATTGTGTTCTTACGATATCAATTTCTACGAGGTAGTGTAACTCCCTAATTGACACCAATTTTGACTGCATATCAAAAACATATCTTTCTTTTCCGTTTCGTTATTCCTCCAAAACGGTGCCAGTAAAGATATATATTATATGACACCAGACCTATATTACGCTACGTTTGGTAGTCACCAATCATATATAACTTAGCATAGCGACCTTACATATCTAAGACTAGCAGCGCCCCGCGGTTTTACCCGCGTTGTGCCCGTTCCCGTAGGAAATCCGGGATAAAATGTAGCCTATAGCCTTCCTCGATAAATAGACTATCTAACAGTGAAAGAATTATTCAAATCGGTTCAGTAGTTTCTGAGATTAGCGCGTTTAAACAAACAAACAAACAAACAAACAAACAAACAAACAAAACAAACTCTTCAGCTTTATAATATTAGTATAGATTGTACCCATCAATCACACCAACTGTACCTGAACATACCACTTTCAAAACACCCAATCTTTTACCCCCACAACCCCACCACCCCTAGACATAGCAGCAGTATGCAGCGGCTACGGTTCCTCCCTGATTCGGGAGCAAGCAACTAACACCAACGGGATTAACGCCACGCTCACCGCCTTGCTGTCATGTGCTCCCAAAGACGCAGCCGACTTGGTGCAAAGACTGCTGCTCTTCAATCCCGCGAAGAGACTGAGCGCTGAGAAGGCACTGGACCACGAATATGTTGCCAAGTGAGTGAGATGGTTGATTAATGATGGTAGAAATTTGTTGATTCAATATTTGTTGATCTGATATGTTTGTAGAAAATTTTGCCGTTTATGCAGAACACAAAAAAACTGCGTATCTTTGGTTTGGAGTTGGGCGTAACGTTGAAGAGTAGAGAATTTTTGTTTTTAGGGTTAGATGCTGTTTTGGGAGGACTGACTTTGTCAAAGGGGGGTTAAGTCCATAGCCCTTAGCCCTGTCTGCCCTTTACCCCCTTCCTTAGGTCCCCCATTTAAAACTAGGTTAATTAAGGCCTAGGTTGCTGGCTAGGTTGTTGAGTTACATAACACCGTGAATATATACTTAGATTCCACCGTGAACGCGACGAGCCTACTCTCCCATCAGACGTACTCCTTCCTCTAAGAGACGACAAACAGATGTCCATCGACGACTACAGGAACAAACTCTACAGCATCATGAACAAAGGCTCCCATACTTACAACGGACAGCAGAAGAAACCGCTTAATAGGTATGGCAAACCAAAAAAAGTCGTAATGTTGCTTTGGAAAAAGGATATTATAGGGAAATGATGATATGTCTGTCACAAAAATGGAATAATGATGGTAAATGGTAGCGGTCGTGGCCTAGTTTGACTAAGCGATATTAGTTCTTGTGAAGCAATGTCCAGCTCGGTCCCTACTTGGATCGGTGGCCGTGTCATTTCTATCTGAGCAATACTTGGGCTTGGAAAGGCCCGTAAAAATGTACGTTTGTTTAAATCGTATGAAAGTTGTATCACAATTTCTGTGGGTTTTAAAAAGCTGTATTGCTCGGCTATAAAGTACGTTTGTCTCAATAAAGTTTGCACTTCTCTTATTTTTGTGACAAGTATTGCATCATGTTTCCTATTTCTGCTTTCTAAAGCAAACATTGTAGTGCTTAGGTATCTGTCAGATGCCAGTTAGTTACAAGTTAGACTGATATTCCTATAAGAGTTTTTGTACTTGATTAATAACTTCAGTTTTGTTTCATCACTGTTCTAATAAGTCTAAAGGTGCGTACAGACTATATAACATAACATGTTATTAACATGCTATATAACATGTTTTAGATAATGTGGACACTGAATGTTATAAAACATGTTATAATAATATGTTATTGATATGTACAACTCTCTCTTGTCGACATTATGGATAGCACTGAAGAACGACAAACGACAATGGTTATAATAACATTGTTATATTGCATTAATGTGTACAGTATTGTTTTATGTTGCAATGTCGAATAACAAGGTTACATAATGTGGACGTGTTATAAAACACAAGTTATATAATATGTCACATAGTCTGTACGCACCTTTATACTTCTAAATACTCTAAATACTCTAAATAACTTGATCATCTTTCTATCTAAACTTAACATTTGCTTACTCATTCCAATTGATTACAATCACTCAAGCAAAATTTCTTCCACCAGCACGCTCCCACAACCAGCAACGAAAACCAGGTCCTACCACGACACCGAAACCAAATCCTACATCAAATCGAAACTCAGTGTTTCATCCGACCAAAAATCTAAAGCCAAACCATTAGATCGGCATATCAAAGAGATCAGGTCTGATCATACAGTGGCCAAGCCATTGAAGGCGACCAAGCTTTTCGAGCATAAGCACGAATGGGTCGAATCTAGAAGCCATGGGGATTACTTCCAGCTGGTAAGTAGACAGAGTCCAGACACAGTCAGTGGTGGCAAAAAGAGTATACAGCAGAGAAGGAATTCGACGTCTTTTTCGACCGTTACGATTGGCGGCGACGCAGATTACTTGGGCGCTGGTAAACAGAGGCATGGCGTGATCACGGCAAGTGCGTTGATGGATCTCAGGACTAGTATCCGATGAGGCATGTCTTTTTGAAAGGTTGGACTTAAGTAGTGGTTTAATTAGGATTTTATTTTGAATGTAGGGTCGGAGTAGAACCGGGTAATACGAACGGAAATCCGGGTAAAACAACAACTGGATAAACGAACAAATCCGGGTAATTTAAAGCCGATTGATTAAGGTTTAGAATGAAAACAGACGAAAAAAAGTTTTAAGGGTACAAATGTAATGGAAACCCGTGTTTGGTTGGGACCATTGCGTTCGATTGAAGCTTTTATGTCTAGATTATTAAGATCCAAAATATACAAAAAAATATTTCTTAAATGAGATCTTTATTCCCATTCCATTCAACTTGTGGGTCTATTTGTCTGGATATGTTGTTTCAGGAACCGGACCATTTTAGTTAGATTTTTCGCTCTTCTATCCTTCTATGTCTTACAATATAATAGAACCTGGGTAAACATAGAAAATTAGACCTTATTGGTTTAGTTTTCAGGTTCTTTTTAACTTAGCCTTTCCACCAGAACTATGTTACTCTACGTTTAATATGGTTGGTGGATACCAAATGTCACATACCAACGTAGCATTACACAGCTGTGGTGGAAATACATCGTTAGTCCTTAGATTGGGGATATGGACAAAATGGATATAAAATAAAACACAAATATAAACAATAAATGCTTAAAAAATCTCAAAGCTAAAAATAAAAAGAAAATCTACTTTCGCGAAATTATTCGACATAACTTTTTAAACTTTCACTACTATATTCAATGACGAACACTAAAATTAAATTATTCCACCAAGCAAGTACCAATCTTTCTCTTCGATAAGGTTTTGTTTAATCTAGGTGATAATGGGATATTTCAAATATATGTAATAAAGAGGCTGTTTAATATTTATTTGTAGAAGGTTTGTCTGTGAACAAATTGCAAGCGAAGTTTTAGAAGCGTGCGAAGTTGAGTTAAATTAAAAACGATAATTATTTATTTATGTCATTAAAATATAATAAGTTTTTCTCAATACTAGCAGCACCCCGCGGCTTCCTTTACGTTGTGTCCGTTCCAGTGGGAATTTCGGGATAGAATAATAATTTAAATCGGACACAGATTAGCGCGAGCAAACAAAGAAAAGTACAGCTTTAAAATTTTTATAATATTATTAAAGACCAATATAACTTATTTACTCTTGGGTAACTTCGCTTGCTTCTCTACTTCGCTTAGGGCCTATTTTTAAACTTAAAATATTTAATTATCAGGGACTACTCAACTAATACTTGTGTGAAAAATCGGCCCTTGTATTGAATATCAATGACGATACTTGAATATTAAACAACGAATGAAATTATAATATTATTAGACGGTTACGTTCTGTTCTGTGTTGTGTAAATACATTGTTTTCTAGTCAAAGTACATTAAAATGTATGTTGCGACACCGCAACTTATGTTATATTAGTAAAATTGTTTAGTCAATAAAAATATGAAATTGCTCACTTTGTAAATCAGTCTGATTAAGGTTTTAGCACAATGTTTAGGATTTTAACTAATGTCTAGTCATGTTGGTACCTTACCTATGATATTGTATATGTACTATGTATTGGTAGAGAAGAGCCGACTTCAAATAAGTAAGTTATTATTTTATGACACCGTACCTTTTAGTATTGCATTAGTTTTGCTAACACCTCGGTTTTCTAGTGGTATGTGCACTCGCCTGCCAAAACTGAGGTCCTGGATTCTATTCCCGGGTCGAGTGAAAACATGTTTTCTACTTTTCAAACATGGCTCGGGTTTGAGATCGCCAACCCGCATTAGGCAAGCGTGGTGATTACGCCTAATCCTTCTCACCGTACTGATATCTTCAGTGTGATGAGAGGCCTTTGTGAGACATTACAGTCGAATTATTTATTTTATGAAATATTTCATTTTGTTTGTTTATTTTTGTGGCGCTGAGAAACTTATTTACACTTCTCTAAGTCTGTCCCTCTTTTACCCGACTACGGTGAATCCAAAAAGGAAGGTTATGTTTTACAATTCTATTGGTATATTTTTACTTCTTATTATTTTTAGGACTTCGGTGGTATGTTGTTAAGTGGAAAGGCAGCCTATACGTTATGTGCCTATTGTAAATTGTTATGTAATGAAATTCTTTTTCTAGATAACTCTATTACATTTTACGTTTTTGTTAATT
Organism: Cyclophora albipunctata; assembly: GCA_963082685.1. Lineage (NCBI taxonomy): Eukaryota > Metazoa > Arthropoda > Insecta > Lepidoptera > Geometridae > Cyclophora > Cyclophora albipunctata. The sequence continues at coordinate 3,065,168 of OY720138.1, read as the reverse complement.
AATGAATCTCTGTTTGAAGTCGGTTCTATGAAATGTGTGTAGTTATTGACTAAATGATGTGATTAGGTATTCGGTACCTGTTGCTCAAAATCATGTTTAAAATAAAGTTTATTGCACATCTACTTATTACAATGTGTGGTGATAGAGGACAAAGGGTCGCAGTATATTTCATAGCATTCATAGAGAAAGGACTGCTGCTACAAACTAAATAATTCGAAAGATTTTTGAATCTTTTGGGTGCGAGTTACCAAATTGTTTGAAATAGTCATGTTAGAGTCAAAAGGCGTAACATTCGTAAAAGGCTTTGAAAAGATTAGTCAACCAGTCGCCATATTGAATAACAAGATGGCGGCCTGTCAATATTCGAAATATCTTCGAATTTCGAATCACGAGTCCGAGTCGGATTGCAAAGGTAGATGCGTAGTGCATGTTTACATATTTAAAAAGAAATAGAATGTTTATAAGATGGTAGATGTGTACAGAGCTTTACTGTGTGACGTCAAGTGGCCTTATTTTTAATGAAATTGTATTTCAATGTATTTAAATCTAGTCTGTAGACTAACATATAATAATATTCTGTAGTAATGCAGTACTGCACAAAACATGGTTATTGTAACATCGATGAATCGATTTTAGCTCGTCGAAACAACTTCTTTATATATCGGAGTTATTTCCATGAGACGTATGGTTTTTTAATAGCTATTTTGACGTACAGATAGCTGAGACTAATCTAGCTGTATGGACTTTCAAAATGGCGGTAAATTAAAGTAGCACTCTGGGCAATTACGGTTATTTCAAATTCAGCGTTTTCAATCGTGCGTTTGCACTGCACGGTGCGTTTTGTTTGTAAAACATGGTAAATCAACGTTCAAACAAACAAACAAACGAAACTCTGCAGCTTTATAATATTAGTATAGAATAGCAGCGCAGAGTGTAAGTTCACAAAAACGCACGGAGGACTAAAAACGCTTAAATTGAACCGTTCCTTAAAGGCCAAGTTTTCAATCTAACGGTCTTCGCTCATATACCCGACCGGCGCTGCCTCGCGTAAACTCATTGTTCCTCATTTTATGGAGTCTCTACATTAAGTAGATGAGATGTTCATGAGCCTTTTTGGGGCGAAAACTGAAATAAATTGACTTGGCCGTCGGCAGTGCGTCATGAACCATTATCAGTCGAATAAACTAATACAATGATTGAGAAGTTTGGTCTTACTTTCAGTTAAGGTGGGTTGTTTTTAACTGTTGGTTAACGTAACATATGTTCGTTAAAAACACGAATACGTTCGCAGTTAAATGTTTGTTATACAAAGCGTTGATTCATAATTTAAACGATAGTCTGTTAAAGTTATTTGGGCGACCAGTAAAGTCACAATTTTCTGACAGATATCTGTTGGAATTGACATTTTGTGTTAACGATTACTGGTGCGTGAACGTAAGCTGAAGCAACCTGCCCTTAAAGGTCGTTATGATTTGGGCTCTGGGTGCTACATGTAGATGAAGGCAGTCTGTTTAGAGGTAAATTAACTGTAATCGATAGTGGTAGAGGAATATAAGGCTCAATGGTTTAGGCACTTTTGTAATTACATAATATACATGGTTCTAATAAATGATTTCGAATATATTGGTTTCATTTTTATTTAGACTTCCCATTTTCATTTATTCTATCTCGAACCACGATCAACTAAACTCTGTTTTAGTGAATCAATTTTGAAGTTTTGATCTCAGTCTAGCTCGTGAACTCCGGATTAGGTTGTACTGATCGAGTTCATTGCAACGGTGAAATTGCATTTAAGAGTGAGTTTTTATTGAACCGGAGCGGAGCTGGGTGGAGCTCAATCGATCAATCGCAACGCATTATGAAAAGATTTTTACAATGTCAATGCCTTGTTTGACAATTTCAATGCGTTATCCACCCACACCCTTATCCTTTTGCTGTACTGATATCTTCAGTGGGTTGGGAGGCCTTTGCACAACAACGGGACTTTGTGATCGGAGCGGAGAGGAGAGCAGCGGAGATCAATTGACTAACTTAATACATTGCCAATGGATTTCGAGTATTATAATTCAATGTTATTGTAGTAGGAGAACGGGATGGACAGAATTTCAAAGAATACCTTTTTAAGTTACAAGAAAGATCTAATCTTTAATTAGAATTACATTAATTCTCTCTTCAAGAGTAGATATTAAGGTGCGTTTCGACTGAGATGGACCTGGCGCAGTGGAGCTCATAACAAATCAGAGGGGAGTTATCTAATGTCATCTATATAAATAATAGGCAAACCTGATTGTCTGTCGTGAGTTCTGACTCACTAACTTATTTATCAACGCACAGCCTAAACTTCTGTACCTAGATCCTAGAAACTTGGCACAGGGGTTTTTCTTGTCTTTCGTGATATACCTAAGTGAGCACTAAGAAAGGATTTTGAAAACTTTAATCCCTAGGCCCTTTCACTAAAAGCGAAGCGAGGGCGGGCCACTAGTTTGACATTTGACTCCGTATCAGTGAAGACGCACCCTTAGGTAGGCAAAACTCTTACCTGACAATCAAAACTTTTTGCTCTTCTAGTACCCATGAGAATATCAAATAACCTTCAAAAATATCAAAGAAAATCAAACAAAAATAAACAAAAATAAACTATAATGTTTTCAACGTAGGTTTATTTACTAGATTTGTTCAAAATGAAACATTTGATAGTATTATTTGTGTGGTGTGTCGTGAATGCGGTTGTTGGGGGGCAAAAGGTGATGCTGCCGATTATCGAGGTTGACAGCACCCAGGGGTATGGCAACAGGACGCAATTGGGCATGGTAAGGAACTAATTGGAAATAACAAAGGGCTCCCACACAAAACTGCGATGCGATGCGATGCGAACTGAAATAGTTATATCTATCGCCATTACTACAGTACAAAGAAAAGAGATGAATATATTAAATGGAATTCGCATCGCATCGCATAGCAGTTTTGTGTGGGAGCCCTTACTAACAGCATTTTAGTTATTAAATGGTTTGTCCTTTACCAACATAAGCTATTGGCTAAAGATCAAAAGAGACAAAAAACTTTCGGTGTCCTCCTTCCTATAAGTATCTAAGTTAGGGCTCCCACACAAAACTGCGATGCGATGCGATGCGAATTCCATTTAATATATTCATCTCTTTTCTTTGTACTGTAGTAATGGCGATAGATATAACTATTTCAGTTCGCATCGCATCGCATCGCAGTTTTGTGTGGGAGCCCTAATAATGGATAAAGCCCCATGTCTGTAGCCTTGACGTGTTCTAAATACTTATCAGGGTTGTCCACTGACTTATTATCTTGATTATAATATGGGATATACAATGATTTTTAGTTATATTTAATTACTAGCTGTGCCCCGCGGTTTCACCCGCAATGCCCCCGTTCCCGTGGGAATTTCGAGATTTTTATTACTACTTTATATAAAAAAACTTGTGCTGACAATAAGGAACACATATAAACATTCAATTTGGTGCAGTCGTTGTGAAGTTATTCGCTTAGTTTGCTAAGATATCTATTTCCTTGTTAACGATATTCGAAGTTTATGACTATGTATGTCCCAACCTCAGATAACGGAATCATATTCAATCTCAGATTATAGAATATGATTCTGTAACTCTTATTTCCACATATAAGTACGTTTTATTTCATTTCTCTTTAGGCACCAAGAATTGAAAGAGACCGTGGCTCGCTACCAGACGAGGTAAGTCTACAACTAGCAGCGCCCGCGGTTTTACCCGCGTTGTGCCCGTTCCCGTGGGAATTTCGGGATGAAAAATAGCCTATAACCTTTCCGTTGAATGTGGCTGTCCATTACAAAAATAATTATTCAAATCGGACTGGTAAATCCAGAGATTAGGATATACAAACTTACAATTTTACTTCTTTATAATATTACTAGCTGTGCCCCGCGGTTTCACCCGCAGCGCCCCCGTTCCCGTGGGAATTTTGAGATTGTTATTCCTTATTTTTCTTATATAAACCTTGTCCTGACAATAAGGAACACATTAAAAAAAGAATCATCCAATTTGGTGTAGTCGTTCTGAAGTTATGCGCTTACCAACAGATTTTGCGATTCATTTTTATATTATAGACTAACAGCGCTCCGCGGTTTTACCTGCGTTGTCCCCGTTCCCGTGGGAATTTCGAGAATTTTTATACTTACAATCTTTCCTCTTGAATCACTCACTCTAAAAAACTGCATCAAAATCCGGTGCGTAGTTTTAAAGATCTAAGCATACATGAGACAGACAGACAGCGTAAAAGCGACTTTGTTTATACTATGTAGTGTTAGATTGAGAGTTAACTAATACGCTTCATTGTTTTCTGTTCATCATCAGCCCCTTCCATTCATAATGCTGATAGATAAATCCAAAGACACGAGCGAGTACTGGCGGGAGACAGAGATACTCTCCCTCATCAGGACCAAGGAGATGGACATAGACTACGAGCGGTGTGCGCAGACCAACCCTGAGAGCTCTGCCCTGCATATGTCAAGCAGGAGGAATATTAGGCCTATCTGCAGAAATAATATCGGTATGACAACTTGTTTTATTGAACTTTCGAGTAACGTTCGGCTATAATAACGTTTTATCAATACATGTAAAGTGTAGCCTGTAATGTCTCACTGCTGGGCAAAGGCCTCTCGTCTCACTGAAGATATCAGTACAGTGAGGAGGATTAGGCGTAATCATCACGCTTGCGTGCGGGTTGGTGATTTCAAACCAGAGCTATGTTTAAAAAGTAGGAAATATGTTTTCGCTGATCCGGGAATTGTACCAGGACCTCAGTCTTGGCAGGCGAGTGCACGTACCACTAGGCCACCGAGGCATTCGCAAAACTAAAACTACAATGAATGTAATACCAATAGGTTTTGATAGATGAATAAATAAGATTATGTTATTGCTCAATTTAACGTTGAGCATATAATCTTATATATAAAATTCTCGTGTCACAGTGTTCGTTCGCGTACTCCTCCGAAACGGCTCGACCGATTCTCATGAAATTTTGTGAGCATATTGAGTAGATCTGAGAATCGGCCAACGTCTATTTTTCATCCCGAAATTCCCGCGGGAACGGGTACAACGCGGGTGAAACCGCGGGGCGCAGCTAGTAAGAGATAATGTTGAGTAATTGAGCATACATAGAACCTTGTCATATTAAAACTTCTATAGTTTATACATAGTTAACAATAAACCATGTCACGGCACAGTTAGTTTTATAATTTGACGAAGTTCTAAAGTACCTTTTCGTTGACTGCAGATTGTGCTTTGTTTTATGTCGATAAGTAAGCTTTAGTGCCTCCTTGAACCTTACCTCGAGTAATGTTTTCAGATTTCCAACTGTGCCCTCAATGTCCGCATTTCAGCAATGTCTCTGAATGTGAATTATTTAGAGATTCTTGCAGGTAAATTATATCAGTCACAATTTTAAAAGATCCCTTGAAAGTACTTAAATACGGAGTAGAAGAGAGGAGGGTAGAGATATACCACCTTATTCACAAATGATATTTAACTTAAACAGTAAACAAACTAGCCGCACCCCGCGGTGTTACCCGCGTTGTATCTGTTCTCGTGGGAATTGTGGGATATAATGTATTCCATAAGTTATTCTGATGTATAACCTACATTACTGTAAAGTTTCATTAAAATCCGTTCAGTAGTTTTTGCGTGACATATCCATACATACATCCATCCTCACAAGCTTTCGCATTTATAATATTAGTAGGAAGTAGGATAGGATTATTAGGATTCAAATGGTTCCTAATTTGTTTTGGTTTGGTTCCTTGATTACTCTAATAAAGGAATCCTTTCCCAGAGAACGTCGCGTCTTCCCCACCGAGTACCGTACTTACTGCAACAACAAGTACGGCCGGTACCGCACCATGTTCATACCGGCGGACTACTCGCAGTGCCGGTGCTGTGACGAGTGCGTGTTCTATAGAGGTTAGTGATTGAGTTGCGTGTTCTGTGGAGGTTAGTGATTTTGAGTTGCGTGTTCTATAGAGGTTAGTGATTGAGTTGCGTTTTCTGTGGAGGTTAGTGATTGAGTTGGGTGTTCTTTGGAGGTAAGTGATTGAGTTGCGTGTTCTTTGAAGGTTAGTGATTGAGTTGCGTGTTCTATAGAGGTTAGTGTTAAAGTAGCATGCTCTACTGAAGTAAGTAACAATATTCAAAGGGAAGTTTTAAGGATATCTTTCATCCCGAAATGCCCACAACGCGAGTGAAATCGCGCGGCGCTACTAGTCTAAGTATAATTATCTATTCTATCTATTTTGGAGTTCTTGATTGTTTGTTTTTCAGAATTGGACCAGTCCTGTATCCAAGATGAATACGTATTTGATACGGAAGAGTTTCTCCCTGTTACCACCATAGGTAAGTATGATTTCTTATCTTAACTCTATAAATCATGACATAGATGACAAGCAAACATTATGAGTTTGTACAAACTTTACCTCTTTATAATATTAGTTAGTATAGACAAAGCCTACTTTTATATACTAATATAATGCCTTTTAACCAATTTCTCTCTCGCCCCTGCACTACCTAATTGAAAAACATCGATCCCATGTTCTGGCACGGAACTCCGCCGAGCTTACTTAACCCAGCACACTGACCCAAATGTTTTGGACATATTCCATTAGCTATTCGTTGGGCACCGTGTTCAGCCTTGGTTATTTCATACTTCATTCGTTGAAAATGAGCTTCGTAATTTAGGTTGATGGTTGGGGTGATTTTCAGTTTAATACTATCTATCTATATAAATAAAAATGAATTGCTGTTCGTTAGTCTGCTTAAAACTTGAGAACGGCTGAACTGATTTGGCAAATTTTTGTCTTGAAATATTCATGAAAGTCCAGGGAAGGTTTAAACAGTAAGCAGTGACGGAATAAATGCGGATGAAACCGCAGGGCACAGCTAGTATTATATATATTACTAGCTGACTCGGCAAACGTTGATTTGCCATATAAAAATTAAGAGCTTGACCCTTGACATTTAGTGGTATGAAAAATAGATTGTGACCGATTCTCAGACCTACCCGGAATAAGTAAGTAAAATAAGTATTAGCCTGTAATGTCCCACTGCTGGGCAAAGGCCTCTCATCTCACGGAAGATATCAGTACTACAGTGAGGAGGATTAGGCGTAATCACCACACTTGCCTAATGCGGGTTGGTGATCTCAAACACGAGTCATGTTTGAAGTCGGTAAAATGGTAGATAAATGATCATAAATGATCTCTACCGTGCGGGGGTCACGTCAAATTCTCGGTGGTTGTTGGTGAAGCCTTGAGGGGTCTAAAAATTCTCGACACCAGGGTTGGCCACTAACCCACTCGAGCCCACTTACTGGTATTCCTAATTGTTGTAGATTTCAGAGCCGGCTGCAATCCATATTGGGGTCACCCCGAGCAGGAGTTGAAGGCACTCAGATGTGATAAAGTACTGAGAAGATGTAAGTATTTATTTATTTGACTAATCCTAAGTACTTACCGCCATATTCATAACGGCTATATTATATAACTGAAGCATTGTTGTCAAGTGTTGTCTCTGTTGCTCTTTGGAAAATACCGTATGTCGAAAAAGGACAAACCATTTTATAGTTCAAATCCTGAAGTAAGCGTTTCTGAATTTCTCTTGCGTCTGAAACTGCGTCGAGCGGGCGCCCGCGACGGGCACCCGTCGCGTGTCTACGCGTATAATGTATTTTTTTGGATTGGCACAAAATGTGGTTAAATGTCGTCAATTTTCCAGCCGAAGACGATTGCTTCTGAAGAGGAAAAAGGTTTAGAGAAAGGGTAAGAATGAAATAAAATTACTAAACCTTTTTCCTCTTCAGGAGCAATCGTCTTCGGCTGGAAAATTGACGACATTGGTTCAAATTTTGTGCCAATCCAAAAAAAATAGAGTATATGGATATATGGACGTGGATATGCGGGTGGACTCTGTGGGAACGAGGACCCGTCACAGGGACCGGATTATTTTATATACGTAGTCTCCCTAGTTAAATTTTAACGGTTTCCATGTATAGTCGTGCCGATGGAGAATTTAATATATTATTTCGAAGAAAAACGCCGATTAGCAAAAAAAACAGAGTCAGTAAGTCCCTGCGTGTTACCGCTGGCGGGGTTAGGTCTTAGGGCGAACTACACAAGAACTCTTATATTAATAACATAATATAAAATGTTCTATTCTTATGTTTCATAAATATATTTAGTAGGTAATTAAGTACTATACCTATAGATTTAAGAGTATTCCGAAATTGCCACGGAACGACCACAACGCGGGTCAAACCTCGAGACGCTTGTAGTAAAAAATAAAGCTGTAGGGTTTTTTTTAAGATTGATTAAAACATGATCTTTTTAATAATTTAGGTGTTCCAGACACCGTGCCGCCTTTACCAGAAGAGACTTTGACTTAGTAAGTACCTATGTAGTGACTGTTTTATTTATAAACTAATACACTGTTATAAAGTGTTTCATCTCTTCTGCTCTTTGGAAAATTGCGTATGTTTGAAAGGGACAAACCATTTCATAGCTAAAATGCTGTTATATAAAAATGCTAAAATGCTGTTATATATTATAATACTAGCAGCGCCCCGCGGTTTTACCCGCGTTGTGCCCGTTCCCGTGGGAATTTCGGGTTTTTTTTTACATAAAAACCTTCCTCTTGAATCACTCTACCTATTACAAAAAACCGCATCAAAATCAGTTGCGTAATTTTAAAGATTTAAGCATACAGACAGACAAACAGACAGACACGAAAAAGAGACGACTTTATTTTATACTATGTAGTGAAGTGTTTATGAATAGGGCTAAGTCTTCATCTAATATTAGTAAGCCTTCTTCTTCATCAAGTCAATGAGTCTTCATACATTAGTCTAAATATGGTTGGCCTATTAAGAGGCCAATGAAATTGCCCTGCTTGTAGCGGCTTGCAAGTCTTGGGGCGAATAGGCCTTCGGACAGCCCGCACAGGCCAACTAGTGAGCCATTTTTTTTAGTAAGAAAATCGTACGTTTTATCTTCTCCTGTTTCGCTTTTCTTCAACTTTATTACATATAAGGGTTGAATTGAAGGGTTGAGACTGAATTTTCATTTTCTCATGTTGGAACCGATATTTTGTGTTAATAAGCTCTCTACTTTTCCCATAATTTTCACCCATCAATAAGAGTCAAAGAAGAAATATTTAAAAGGGTATATTATTTAAAAACAATCTACGCTATAAAGTAATGGAAACAGTAACAATGTTGTTCTCAGCCGTCGCAGCTACCGCTTCGAGAAGCCTACAGAAACCGACTGCCCGATGTCCTGCCGAGGGTGGGAGTGCTACGGGGGCCTGGTGAAGGAGTCCCAATGTTTCCAAGGAGCCTTCCTGCCGGATAAGGACCAGTGTAACTGTTGTGGACGTTGCAGCGCTTACACGCGTTAGTAGATATTTGTCAAGTAGTTTGGCAAACGATTTGAAGAATGGTTTGACAAATGCTTTGACTAATGTTTCGATAAATTGGTTGGTTAATAGTTTGGCAAATGGTTTTTCAAATGATTTGACAAATATGTCCTGCCGACTGTGGGAGTGCAACGAAGGCCTAATGAAGGAGTTACAATGTTTCTAAGGCACCTTCCCATCTCATATAAACCAGTGTTGGGGACGGTGCAGCGCTTTATACGTTTGTAGTTAGTAGTTTGTCAAATGGTTTGGCAAATGTTTTGTCAAATGGTTTGGCAAATGCATTGTCAAATGCTTTGGCAAATGTTTTGTCAAATGGTTTGGCAAATGTTTTGACAAATGGTTTGGCAAATAGTTTGGCAAATGTTTTGTCAAGTAGTTTGTCAAGTGGTTCTGTGATTCTTTAAATCCTAGAATCTTGGTGGTGGCATACTACGTTTTAACATAATGCTGAATGTTATTACAGAATTGAACCAGAAATGTGCTGAATTTAAGAAAACTGTACACTTGGTGAATGGATCTAAGGAGATTGAGGTAACTTTATGTTACTTTCGTCACGAAACTATTTCCTTTGATAATTATCATTAAACTAGCCTCGCCTTGCGGCTTGTTACCCGCATTGTACCCGTTCCCGCGGGAATTTCAGAGTAAAATGTATCCCATGTGTTATTCTGATGTATAACCTATATTACTGTAAAGTTTCGTTCAAATCCGTCCAGTAGTTTTTTCGTGAAAGAGTAACAAACTTACATACATCCATACTCACAAAATTTCGAAGATTCCTTCCCGGTGGACGGTACAGGTTGAAGAAGAGTTCTTGGAGCCAGGCTGCGACGACGGGCTGGTCTGCCGGCAGGGCAAGTGTCAGAACATCCACACCGTGCAGGCCTCCAGCGAGACGCGGCGCAAGCGGGACGGTTACCAGCCCGAGCCCAGAGGTACTGCGGATGTTAAAAAACGTCGGACTCGCGCACGGAGGGTTCCTTTCATTAAACTCCGGGCAAGTGCGAGTCGGACTCGCGCACGGAGGGTTCCGTTCATTAAACAGCAAAAAATTACGTTTGTTGTATTGGAGCCCCTTTGAATATTTGTTTTATTTTATTTTTAGTATTTGTTGTTATAGCTGTGAACATTTCAACTGTCTAGCTATCACCGTTCTTGAGATACAGCCGGTGACGGATAGACGGACAGCGAAGTCTCAGTAATAGGGTCCCATTTTTACCCATTGGCTACGGAACCCTAAAAGTGATGTTCTAGAGAACTTGGCTCAAATCCTAATATCCGGCCAAAGCGAGACTCGTGCACGAAGGGTTGGGCTGACTTCGGCAAATTAGTAAAAAATAACGGCGACGAATAAGAAAACCACGCTTGTTTAATGGAAGCCCTCCTTTACATTATGGTTTTAGATATATTTGTTGTTATACTACCAACAGACATCACACATTATCTGTGAAAATTTCAACTGTCTAACGGCTCATCCTATAATTAAGAATTGTTACATAAGAAACTTGGTAAATCTTCTTCTTCATCGAGTGGATGATCAACTTGACCAATCCTGGTGTCAGAGTTAACTTGGTAAATAAGAAGATCATATCATAGATCATCTTTTTTTTCTTCTGCTGCCCCTTTCCGACATACGCCATTTTCCAAAGAGCAAAAGAGACAAAACACTTACAACAGTGATTTAGTTTTAAAGCGTTTATGAAAAAGGCGGTTAATTTATTTTACTTTTAACTAGCATCGCCCCGCGGTTTTACCCGCGTTGTGCCCGTTCCCGTGGGAATTTCGAGATTTTTTTTACATATAAACCTTTTGGAAGAACCATTCTATCGATTGGTGAAAACCGCGTGAAAATCCGTGCAGTAGTATTTGAGTTTATCGCGAACAGACAGACAGACGCGGCCGAGGACTTTGTTTTATAATATGTAGTGGTTGAAACGTACGTTGATGTCATTATCTGGTTACTGTTGAGGGACACTCAACAGTAACCTCCGTCGTACGTAAGTTCCTGTTTTAACAAATAATAGGGCGGTTAATCTTTTAAATTTTGGGTTCTCTAGTTAGTCAGCAGCTCCTGGCGACACCTTTTCTTACTTGTCACCGATTTGTCTTGCCTACAGAGCCATGCAAGCAAGAGTTGATCTACTTCAAGAAGAAGTACGGGGAACTCGGCCATCTCCACTACAACGCGCCCCAGTGCACGCCTCTGTGGCTATACGCACCAGTACAGGTGACATCTATATACTAATATTATAAAGCTGCAGAGTTTGTTTGTTTGAACGCGATAATCTCAGGAACTACTGGTCCGATTAGAGTATCCCTCTCTCACTTACTCGATCCGTACTTTTCCATTCTTATATTTATCTTGTCCCCCTTAAGTTTACCAGCAGCTGAAGCCCTAAAGGTGTGTGTTTTAAGTACAGTCATTGATCAGTCGGGCTAAGCACAGCTCCGCTCCAGTTGAAACGTATCCTTATCCAGATTCCATGGATTTTCAACCTCCTTGTAATAAATATGATTCATGTTTTTTTTATTGACAACCTCCTTTTTCACAATTCTCTACTCCGCCTAGGAACTCAAATCGAAATTAAATCTAGAACTACTATTATTTTATCCTACAGTAGCAGCGCCCCGCGGTTTTACCCGCGTTATGCCCGTTCCCGTGGGAATTTCGGGAATTTTTATACATATAAACCTTCCTCTCTATCTATTTAAATCACTCTATCTATTTAAAAAAAACGCATCAAAATCTGTTGCGTAGTTTTAAAGATCTAAGCATACATAGGGACAGACAGCGGAAAGCGACTTTGTTTTATATTATGTTTTGATGTATGTGTAGTGTCGTCGCTTCGTGTGCTACTGTGCTCTGGAAGATGGGTCCTTCATCGACGGCATCAAGGTGCCGCGGGTCGAGGTCTCCAACATGAACTGCGGTTAGTTTATATCCCCAGAAACATTTAGGGGTGGACTACCCTTAACATTTAAGGGGATGAAAAATAGATGTCCGATTCTCAGACCTACCCGATATGCACACAAAATTTCATTGAGGTAAAGCAGTTCAGAGGAGTTTCACTACAAACACCGCGCTCGAGAATTTTAAATAAATAAATAAATAAAATAAAATTTATTGCCACAAAAAATACAAATATTCACATTTTACTTAAGACTAAAAAATTGTGTAGCAATGGGAGGCGTCTCAGCTAATGTTCTACCTGGCCCGAGGCTTCGGTAGAACGCTGATTTTCAGACGCGCCCTACTCTTATTTTATATACTATTATCAGCTATTATCATTAAAAGATGACGTACATACATATTTTATATATTAGATTATATTATCTACTGTTATCCAGATTGCGCCCGAGAAAAGTGCCGCCTCGGCACTGAAGTGGAGTGCGATGGATACGGGAACTACAAGGAAGCTGCCTTCACGTCGTCGCAGAGCGACATGTGGCCGACCAAGGTCGCCACGGCCGCTGGTAAATATCAATTAACTAGCAGCGCCCCGCGGTTTTACCCGCCTTGTGCCCATCCCGTGGGAATTAATAGATAATGGTACGGAACCCTTCGTCTGCGAGTCTGACTCGCACTCCGGTTTTATAAGATTTTTATTTAAAACTAGCTGTGCCCCGCGGTTTCACCCACAGCGCACCCGTTCCCGTAGGAAATACGGGATAAATAGTATCCTATATCCGTCTCCTGGTTCTAAGCTCCCTCCCCACCAATTTTCAGCCAAATCGGTTCAGCCGTTCTCGAGTTATAAATAGTGTAACTAACACGACTTTCTTTTATATATATAGATTAATTTCCACAGCTATTTTACCAGTAATTGAAACGTACGTTGATGTCATTATGCGTGCGGGGAGACGCTGTCGCGAGCGCTTCACCCACCTCTTGATGAAGGTTACCAAATGTGTTTAGGGACACTCAACAGTAACCTCCGTCGAACGTAAGTTCCCGTTTTAACCAATAATAATTTCCACAGGTATCGACAATTCGTCCAAGGAGACTACGCCTGCCGCCAACGATACGACACCAAGCTTTGTTTGAATATTAATTATTATTTTATAATTTATTAAAATGTTGCAACAATATTACACTAGCATTTAATTTCTTAGGGTGCGTCCACATCTGGCGAATGCGCCGCGAATGTGCAGCTCGCCAGCCATGTGCGAGCTGCCCGCATGCCGCGCGCGTGCAGTCACGGCAATGGTTTGGTGCACCTCATGCAAGGCTCGTAAAAGGCGCGCGCGCGGCGCAAGAGCGGCGCACGAACAAAAATGCACGCGCGCAGCTCGCGGGCAGCTCACAAACGGTTCGCGACCTGCGCATTCGCGGCATATTCGTCAGATGTGGACGCACCCTTAGGTTAAAGCGAACACGACTCATTTTGAACTGGAACTCCGTTTTACGTTTACATATCGCTTTTTTTTCTTCTGAGAACTAGCAGCGCCCCGCAGTTTTACCCGCGTTGTACCCGTTCCCGTGAGCATTTCGGGATGAAAAATAGCCTATAACCTTCCCGTTGAAAGTGGTTATCAATTACAAAAAGAATTATTCAAATCGGACTGGTAATTCCCGAGATTAGTTCGAACATATAAACAAACAAACAAACTTACAAATTTTACCTCTTTATAATATTAGTATAGATAAAATCGATTAGAACTAACCCCGAGCAAAGCTCTATCTCTTGGGAGAGGATCTATTAATACCTCTGGTATTCATAGCTCTTAGTATACTAGCAGCGCCTCTCGGTTTTACCCCCGTTGTTCCCTCTCCCTTGGGAATTTTGGGATGAAAAATACCCTTAACCTTCCCATTGAATATGGCTATCCATTACAAAAAGAATTATTCAAATCGGATTGGTATTATCTGAGATGAACGCGTTCAAACACACAAAAAATCAAACTTTTCAGCTTTATAGTATTATAGTATAGATATATTCGTAAAATAAGATTTTCACTATACCTACTCTATTTTTTCTTCATCATCATCATAAATTTCAGAGCAAGGCTCTTGTCGGTGAGTCCGATGCAGACTTCTCCATCTATTCCTATTCAGTGCAAGTTCCTTCACATCTCTATATTCATTCATTTCTATTTCTATTTTTTCTTACTTCTCCCAATATGTGGACCAATGGCGTCAATTTTCCATCCGAAGAAGATTGCTCCTGAAGAGGAAAATTTTCGTCATTGGTCCACATTTTGGGGCAATCAAGAAAAAATAGAGATATACACACTACATTCGTTTAGATCATATTATAAGGGCTAGGTATATTAAGATTATATCGGACCCGATAGCCCAAACAGAACTAAAATAATATCTCTCCATCAATACAAAATATTAAAGCAGAAACTTAAAATGAATTAATTCATTTGTTACTGTTTTACATTGTTATTTGCATCTGGGCCTGAACCAAGCGTACCTAAATAGAAAATATATACCGAACACAATTTACTAATCATTTTATAACATTACGTAGATATAGAAATGCCCTTGACGACCGTTAAGTAATAAAAAACTGAACAGATTGAAAAAAAGTATTATTATGCCCCTGAATTGCATTGGCTATGACCCTGTCAGCGATCGCACGATATAACCCTGACAATTAAAAACTGTCGTCTCTACTTCAGTTTTCATTGACGTTCAATGTCATCTCAATTTGGCAAAGCTACTGCGCATGCCCGGATGATTGTTATGTCAATATTTAATTTTATACACGTGATTTAGTTGCGCCTACTTACAATCTTGTTCGTTTAAATTACGGTAAAGATTTGTGGTGAATTAATAGATAGGTATTCTCGTTTTCAAATTCTAGAGTCTTTTTTGGTATAGAGACTTTATAAATCAAGTTCTTAGCCGTTTTTTAAAAATAAGTTGAAAAAAGAAGAGGCTCGAAATTTTTAAAAAATCCTTTTGTTTCTGAAAAGTAAATTAAATGTTGCCAAAATTCGAAAAAAGCCCAATTAAAAATGGGGTTTTAATGTACTTAATCAGGTTCTCGGATTTATTATAATATATGTTTCTAGCGTAAAAGAGGTTTCTATATGCTACAAAATTAACCCCAGACTAAATGTGATTTTCAAGAGTGTTTATAAATATTTTTTTTCGTACTCTACTTTCATCTGAAATGGGCTAGTGCTAATTATTTCTAAGATTCGGTCATGCTTTAACCTTCACCTAGCCGCCTGAAAGCGGGTATTTCTGTGCGTCCTTGTGACGTCACTGTCACGCAGCGCTCTACCGGTGTTGCCAGTATAGTAATCGCTTTATTTCTATAATAAAACTCTAGATTCGTCCAGATTAATGTACATTATACTTACTCAAACGACAACGAGTACATTATAGTTAAAACAATTTAAAAATTTCAGCAATCGTAATGTAATGCTACAGACAGAAGTAACATTTTTTTAACTAAATTGAAATAGTCACAGGTAGAGTCGGTAGATTCTTAATACAATATTTTACTAAGGTGAATATATTATTGAATATTTAGTTGGGTACCCATACAATTCCAAAAATTCAACTACATATTAATCAAGTAACTAATTACAATTCATAATGCCCGAAAATGTAAATACAATCAAGCTAGTGCCACAATAATCAATACAAATATCAAACAAGACCATAATATATCATGCGATAAAATCAGGAACAATTTGTAACACAAATCACCGGAAAAACTCGGGTAACAAATAAAATTTCCCGGCAAAATATTTCAGAACGCGGCAACATTAAGCCGGCAAGTCGAAAACTCGAAATTCGAATTCAGTCGATACGCGCGCGGGAAGGGGTGCGCTGTTCGTTCGGAGGAGATCCGCGTATTTTTGTTATATTTCTTGTAATATAAGACCAGTGCCTATTAAAAATGCCAAATATAATAAACGAAGTGAAACTAGACTTCAAGGATGTGCTATTGAGACCTAAACGGAGTACATTGAGGAGCAGAAATGACGTAAGAATGTTAATTTCCTTTTGTTATCATTATTTTTTACGCGAGTGTGAAAAGTCAGAGCTAAAATAAGTTTGAAATTGGATCTAGAATTATAGAGAGGTGTGAGGCGAGGTTTGTTTGAATTTGGAACGTTACTTTTTTAATAAATTACTAGAGAGCGCATTACCTCTAGGCTCTACGTTACCTATATATTGATTGGTAGACATTAAAACCGATTAATAGAAAACAGAGTAATAAAGTTAATAGCTTTCATTGATGAAAATTAATTACCTTTCACACATTTACCTACTAACAGTGCCTTCGTACTTAGTAGGTTTAAAATTAGTCTTTTAAAATTATTCAATAATTAATCAAAATGTATAGAAATACCTAGGTATTACGTGTTTATATAATTAAGTGTTCGAAAACCCGACTTCAACCTAGATTTTATAAGAATTACCACCTTATTTTGAAATCGGTTAAGTATGGGACCATTCGAAATCGATTCATATTCAACAAAGATTTGAAGCACCTAAATAATTAAAAATCAAAATTATAAACCACTAGCAGTCAGCTGTTCCGCGCGGTGGTTCTACCCGCGATCCTATAGATGGCGCTAGTGTGAACATTTTGTAAATCACGCTAACGTTATTTTCTCAGATTTAGTGGGGTTGTGCCCATACAATTTTAGTGTTCAGGAAGATTACTTTTTTCTTTATAATTAGTATTAGTATAGAAAAGTATAAGCCTGTAATGTCCCACTGCTGGGCAGAGGCCTCTCATCTCACGGAAGATATCAGTACTACAGTGAGGAGGATTAGGCGTAATCACCACACTTGCCAAATGCGGGTTGGTCATCTCAAACCCGAGCCATGTATGAAAAGTAGGAAACATGTTTTCGCTCGACCCGGGATGAACCTGAGACCTCAGTCTTGGCAGGCGAGTACACATGCCACTGGACCACCGAGGCGTGGTCTAGAAGTAATAAGTATAGATAGGAAAAAAAAACACAACTGCCGTTTTTTACCCGACTGCGCGTCCCATAGAAGGTATTATAGTTATGTTCATCATTTGAATTCGTGTAATCTTCTTCTTCATCGAGTGGTGGTGTCAGAGTTATTGAGCCGCCAAAGGCCTCTGACATGGCTCATGTAACGACTACTATCCGTAGAAAGTAACCGGGACCGACGGCTTAACGTGCCCTCCGAAGCACGGAATCATCTTACTCTTCGGGCAATCAGGTGATTCAGCCTGCAATGCACTAACCAAACTGAGGACAGTCTCACAAAGAGATTTTTGTGAGATAGTGTGTCCTCACCGGGAATCGAACCCGGAACCTCCGGATCGTGAGCCGAGCGCTCAAACCACAAGACCACGAAGGCATTCGTGTAATGAAATTGTGTATTACCATAAACAAAGCCGTCCTTGTAATAGAAGCACGACATTATTCACAATACCAATAAAACAAGGTACCGTTTCGATCAAACATCCCATTTCGTAACAACGCACGGCATCAAATTACTTTATAGGTCTTTATTTATAAGGGTACCTACCATTCCACCATTGACATGCGATTACGTTGCTCTGTTCATTTGATGTATATTTGTTTGATATAAATTTATTATCCTACTTCACTACATAGTCTATACTAATATTATAAAGCTGAAGAGTTTGTTTTGTTTGTTTGTTTGTTTGTTTGTTTGTTTGTTTGTTTGTTTAAACGCGCTAATCTCAGAAACTACTGAACCGATTTGAATAATTCTTTCACTGTTAGATAGTTTATTTATCGAGGAAGGCTATAGGCTACATTTTATCCCGGATTTCCTACGGGAACGGGCACAACGCGGGTAAAACCGCGGGGCGCTGCTAGTATAAAATAAAGTCGTCTCTTTTTCGTGTCTGTCACACTGTTTGTCTGTCTGTATGCTTAAATCTTTAAAATTACGCAACGGATTTTGATGCGGTTTTTTGTAATAGGTAGAGTGATTCAAGAGGAAGGTTTTTATGTAAAAAAAATCCGAAATTCCCACGGGAACGGGCACAACGCGGGTAAAACCGCGGGGCGCTGCTAGTAATATTATAAATGCAAAAGTTTGTGAGGATGGATCGTGGGATGGATGTAGTATGTTTGTTACTCTTTCACGCAAAAACTACAGTACAGATTTGGATGAAACTTTACAGTAATATAGGATATACATCAGAATAACACAAGGGATACATTTAATCCCGAAATTCTTGCGGGAACAGGTACAAAGCGGGTGAAACCGCGGGGCGCGGCTCGTAGTAGTATACATTGATGATAACACGCTACCAATGTAGTTGAAGGACAAATTCTTTGACTTTACCATGAATTAAAGCTAAATAAACGTCTAAATTGATTGGGTCTAGAAATAGAGTACCTAGAATTATATTAGGCTTATTCTAGAAACGACTTCTTATTAAGTACCTGAAATCTAGATAAGTACCGTACATTGTAGGCATTACGTAGAATGCTGAATCGAGTATCGGAAATGATTCCTAGAACGAATAAGTCACTGATTTCTAGTGAAACAAGCAAGTACGAGTAGGTAAGTGGCCAACCCTGGTGTCGTGCGCTTTTAGACCGCCTAAAGGCCTCCGACATGGTCTGACGATTGAAGCAACCGGGACCGACAGTTTTACGCGCTCTCAAAAGCACGATTACGCTCACATAGAAATGCCATCGGCCACCCATCCAAGTAGATGTCGCGCTGCACGTTGCTTAGTCACGCTCTGCGGTTTTACCCGCGTTATGCCCGTTCCCGGAATAATTTTGGGATGAAAAATATAACCTATAACCTTCCCGTTGAATGTGGCTATCCATTACAAAAAGAATTATTCGAATCGGATCAGTAGTTTCTGAGATTACCGCGTTATAACAAACAAACTCCTCAGCTATATTATATTAAGTATAGATGCATGCGAACAGTGGGTAATAATTCTAAATTGATACAGTAAAAACAACAACGAGTTGTTAGCTTAATAATAAATATAAATCAAATAAAAGTTATTGAACTAAAAAGCAGTAAATCGCCATTGAATAAGATTGACGTCATTCTTCGATTATAGTTTTCAAGACCGTAAAAATCTGGAATCGATTAATGGTTTAATCTATTTCTAGTTTCATCCAAAATGGATCAAGATACTGTTACTGTTACTATTAGCCTGTAACCTGTAATTGAGGGTGGATTAAGTTACTGTTCCTGTTAGCCTAAAGTAAGTATAATCTATTTTATTTGGATTGGCACAAAATGTGGACCAATGTCGTCAATTTTCCAGCGGAAGACGATTGCTTCTGAAGAGGAAAAAGTTTTAGAGATAGGGTAAGAATGGAATAAAATTACTAAACCTTTTTCCTCTTCAGGAGCAATCGTCTTCGGCTGGAAAATTGACGACATTGGTCCACATTTTGTGCCAATCCAAATAAAATAGAGTATAAGTAAGTTAGTAAACCTACTCGAGGTTAGTGGCCAACCCTGGTGTCTGAATTTTTAGACCGCCTCAAGGCGTCCGACATGGTCTGACGGTAAAAAAACCGGGACCGACAATATAACGTGCCATCCGTACGGTAGCGCTTAAATAGCAATGTCGATACTGACATTTGCCACAAAAAGTCCCTACTTTATCCTACATCCCCTTAGTCCCACTTTACTACTTAGGGGTCGAGCTGCACGTTGCTTAACAATCGCAATGACCTAACATTGTTTGGACAAACAATGCCACGAGTGCTACTTTAAAACGACAAACAATAACTTCTCGGAATTACTACACGAATCATATCAAAGGCAGCTTGCACCTTTTTAATAGGCACTTTTACGAAGTAACTATTTAATATTTTCTGCTTTTACTTCAAATTTTAGGTAGGTACCTTGTCCCGTAATCGGAACCAAATCTCTTTATCAAGGGATTATATCGGTGACGTCACTTGTTCACGGCCCGCGAGACGTTTTAGATGTCAATCATTTGATACGTTGAGATAGACATAATTGATGCGGCTCTTTTGAGGGGCTTGTACGTTTGGGATTAGGTTATCTCACGCTACGAACTCACTAATAATAAATTGATTTAGGTTACGTTTTTATGTAAGCGGAGCGGAGTTGTGCGAAGCTTAATCAACCAATCAGAGTGCTTTATTCGTCTTTTTTTTTTATTCGTCTGAGTGTCAATTATACTCGTATCTTCTTATCTTATATATAAAATTCTCGTGTCACAGTGTTCGTTCGCGTACTCCTCCGAAACGGCTCGACCGATTCTCATGAAATTTTGTGAGCATATTGAGTAGGTCTGAGAATCGGCCAACATCTATTTTTTATCCCGAAATTCCCGCGGGAACGGGTACAACGCGGGTGAAACCGCGGGGCGCAGCTAGTATTTTTATAAAGTACTAGCAGCGTCCCGCGGTTTTACCCGCGTTGTGCTCGTTCCCGTTGGAATTTCGGGACGAAAAATAGCCTATAACCTTCCCGTTGAATCAGGCTATCTATTACAAAAAGAATTATTCAAATCAGACTGGTAATTCCTGAGATTATCTCGAACATACAAACAAACAAACAAACTTACAAATTTTACCTCTTTCTAATATTAGTATAGATTTGTGTATGTATATGTAGTATCAGTGAGTTAGATTCCATAGTACAAGCTCAGAGATCTTAGTTTGGTCTAATTAACCGTGAGTGAATTTGTCCAGGTCTTTTTATTATTATTAGGAACATATTCATCACAGAGCATTGGGATTGTCAAACAACGCATTGACATTGTCAAATTATTTCTAATTGTATTTTTTCGTAATGCGTTTTAATTGGTCAGTTCAGCTCCTAACAGCTCCTCTCCGCTTCAATGGAAGCGCAAGCCACAGAAGGCCATACATTACAACTCAATTACTTTCAGTACAGACTAACTCGTAAATAACCTGACGTTGAAGATAACGCCATGTTTACACGTGTCTCTATTCATTCTATGTAATCGATGGGGTATGTACTACGTACTCACTATGTTTTCCGCTTATGTGTGTATTCTTTGCGTAATTTGATGATACAGTAATGTAATTAAGTTTTTGAGTTATGTCTTCACTACATAGTATAACTTTTGTCTGTTTGTTTGTCTGTATGCTTAAATCTTTAAAACTACGCAAGGGTTTTTGATGCGGTTTTTTGTAATAGGTAGAGTGATTCAAGAGGAAGGTTTATATGTATAAAAATTCCCGAAATTCCCACGGGAACGGGTACAACGCGGGTAAAACCGCGGGGCGCTGCTAGTCACAGTATAAAACGAAGTCACATACTAATGAAATGAATAAATTCAAAAGTAAACGCCATATTAACAAAATAATATTTCCACATTGCAGAACTAATAAATTCAATGACAGCTTGTTTTCCCTAGGCATCTAAAAATTCAATTCCACTTTCTATTAGAAAAATAGACAGAGCAGATAAGTTTAAACTTAAACTAAAAGAGTATCTTTTACAAAAGGCATACTACTCAATAGAAGAGTTTTTTGAAGATAAACACGTATAATAATGTAACTAGGTCTAAGATGTTAAGTTTAACATTTTATTTTATTCTATTGTTTAGTTCATTTTAAGTTTTAGTTTATTTTAGTATATAGTTTTTATTATATTTTAGTTTTAATTTTTATATTTGCATACCCTTTGGGTTTGTAAATAGATGTAATAACTATTTACGCAAATAAATTATTTGAATTTAAATTTGAAGTCCCCCGCGGCGTCTGTCTGTCTCTATGTTTGTTCTAAGCCCACCACCAATCGGATTTTAAGGCGAGGATATGTGGCGCTCGGACAGAGCTGAGGGGGTGTTCTTAATTCCATAAAATAAGGTTGAGATTTGTGAAGCAAGACACGAGTGCGTGATACGTGGCAGGCGAATATTTGAACTCTTGCGTTTTTATAGAAATTGCCGGGTCAAATGAAAAATGTAACTGATTTAAAATCTAAGTGAGTATTAGGAAATTGATATTCCTAAAAAAAAACTATGACTATCGCTTCAAATAACGAGATCTAGGACGAGAAAATAATATTTGGTGCTACTTTTACATAATCTTGTGCATCTTATTTCTACATTATTATAATGAATTTTAAAATTCTATTCGATTTAAAATTTTATTAAGGATATATTCTTTTAATTGGTGTTTTTATTTTATTTATAGAATCGATAGAAGTGTTGATATTTGATCGTCAAAGTAGCGACTATGCGCGTTATTTTTTCATATCCTCGCCTTAATTAGGTCTCACAACAGACAGAGTGATTCACGATTAAGGTTCTTGTTTACTTTTTCCACGTAATCTTGGTTAACCGAAGCTAAATGAGGGCGGGCCGCGAGTAAAAACTAAGATTAATCTGAAGACAAGTGCCAGTTAGCTATTCGACTGGACACACCGAAAATAACGGCGTCCGCGTCTATCCCAGTGACATTGTTGCATAGAATTTGGCACACTTTCAATATTATGTGTGTCGTAATCAAATACGTAGGTACAGTCGGGGAAAATATGCTTATTTAGCTAAAGTGTACAAATAATATTTATCCTAGATTTATTATTAACTAGCTGTGCCCCGCGGTTTTACCCACAGTGCACCCGTTCCCGTAGGAAATACGGGATAAATAATATCCTATATCCGTCTCCTGGTTCTAAACTACCTCCACACCAGTTTTCAGCCAAATCGGTTCAGCCGTTTTCGAGTTATAAATAGTGTAACTAACACGACTTTCTTTTATATATATAACTAGCAGCGCCCCGCGGTTTTACCCGCGTTGTGCCCGTTCCCGTGGGAATTTCGGGAATTTTTTTACATAAAAACCTTCCTCTTGAATCATAGAGTGATTCAAGAGGAAGGTTTTTATGTATTACAAAATTTTTTACAAAAAACCGCATCAAAATCCGTTGCGTAATTTTAGAGATTTAAGCATACAGACAGACAAACAGACAGACACGAAAAAGAGACGACTTTATTTTATACTATGTAGTGATAATACTAGCTGCGCTCCGCGGTTTCACTCGCGTTGTACCCGTTCCCGCGGGAATTTCGGGTTGAAAAATAGATGTTGTCCGATTCTCAGATCTACTCGATATGCACACAAAATTTCATGAGAATCGGTCGAGCCGTTTCAGAGGAGTTCAACCACGCACCCCGTGACACGAGAATTTTATAAATTAGAAGATAGAAGATAGATAATGTAATAGTAACATATTAACTTACTTTAATATGAATAGACATTATTTATTTATCTATAGGAGGCTTTTCGACCAGTGTCACAATTAAATAAGTATGCATAAATCATCAATCTCAATCAAACGTAGTATCAAGCGTTGCATAGCACACTTACTGCCGCACTCAGATACATCCATTAAATAGACACTTAACTAATTAATGTAATTTTTCATACATTACATGTCAAAATCACTCATTAAATCTCTACTAAGCAAGCATTTGACGTCTATGAGTTAAGGCGTTAGCTAAGAAAATAGTCCGTGGTATAAGTAGCAACGTCCCTGACAGTACCACGATAAAGGTGTGTCTGAGCTATTTTCAGTCTTCCGGGCCGTAATAGCTCAGTTGATGGGTGTCATTTAGGCATTAGCCGTGGTATTAGACTGCGAGTGATGGCGTCTAGGTAATCTACGATTACGGTCGAGAGTGCTCTAGACAAAGATTTTAGTTGATTATGATCTTTTTAGACCGATTTAAAACAAGAAAGGTTTCCTTATTCAAGTTTTATTCTTTTTACGAGTATGTTATTTATTTTATCTACACTAATGTTGTAACATTCTACTTATGATTCCAATACTTGACTTATAATTACTACTGTTATAGCGCAGACAACTAAACACTCAATTTAAGCAATTTCACATGATGGTATAATATCCACATCGATATCGTAAAATCTCATTATAACATCGCGCGCTCGCTCCTGATTGGCCCTGCGCGAGCTGCGCTCTCATTGGTTAGATTTTAATGGCGGCAAGTTCACTGTGACAATACACGTACGCGTGAAAACTATTGTCAGCTTTTACTCTTGTTGTTTGATTAATTGCATTAGTGAAGATAAAGTAGTGTATGCAACTGCATATAACACGGGTATTAAAACACTCGTTACTATTATGAAACTCGCTGCGCTCGTTTCATAAACTCACACTCGTGTTTTAATACCCTTCTAACTTCTAACTACTATTTCTTTACCATGAAGTGTGTTTTAACAAAGGTCCAATTTCACCTATATATAACAGCTGCAGAACTTACGGAAGATAGCCTTTGCCCAACAATGGGATGATTCGGGCTAACAGTATCAATATTTTCGTCATATTTAACCTTAAATGGTCTAGTGGTATGTGCAGTCACCTGCCAAGATTGAGGTCCCGGGTTCAATTCCCGGATCGAGCGAAAACATGTTTCCTACTTTTCAAACATTGCTCGGGTTTGAGATTACCAACTCGCATTTGGCAAGCGTGGTGATTATGCCTCCTCACTGTACTGATATCTTCAGTGAGATGAGTGAGAGGGCTTTGGACAGCAGTGGGACATTACAGGCTTTTATACTTTATACTTTAACCTTTATAACCTTTTCCAGGTGGACTTGTACCGCGAGATCACATTCCGTAACTCGGGCCAGACGTACCGCGGTGTGCCAGTCATGGCCAGCAACATGGACACCGTGGGCACCTTCGAAATGGCCATAGAGTTGTCCAAAGTAAGTACGAT
The DNA here is from genome assembly GCA_963082685.1 of Cyclophora albipunctata. Taxonomy (NCBI): domain Eukaryota; kingdom Metazoa; phylum Arthropoda; class Insecta; order Lepidoptera; family Geometridae; genus Cyclophora; species Cyclophora albipunctata. Next base: position 3,040,045 of record OY720138.1, on the reverse strand, counting down.
AGGTTGTTCTACATTTTAGAAACTTATTTATACTAGTGGCCAACACTGGTGTTGAAGTTTTTGGACTTCATTCCCATATAGTTCATTCATTTATTAATTTCGAGGAGGTCAGTGGCTAACCCTGGTGTAAGAGTTTTTAGACCGCCTAAAGGCCTCCGCATGGTCAATCGGTTGAAATAACCTGGACTGACAGTGTTAGTTACACCAGTTATAACTCGAAAACGGCTGGAGCGATATCATTGATTCGTTTTCTATTTTATTTATGTCAGGAAAAGGATAGGTAATAATCATCCCGAAATTCCCACAGGAATGGGTGCGCTAAGTTTGAAACTGTGGAGCGTAGCTAATAATAGTATAAATTAAGTAGAATTTCTAAAGAGTGTGTATTGTTACTTCCAGCACGGGCTATTCACGTGTATCCATAAGTACTACACAGCTGAACAGTGGAAGAAGTTCGGTGATGAACACCCTGATAGCTTGGAGCAAATAGGTAAGTAGGGGGTGGATATCCCTGGTCTTCTTCTTCATCGAGTGGATGGTCAACCTGACCAATCCTGGTGTCAGAGTTATTGAGCCGCCAAAGGTCTCTGACATGGCTCATGTAACGGCTACTTGTCCCCACCGGGAATCGAACCCGGAACCTCCGGATCGTGAGCCGAGCGCTCAAACCACAAGACCACGGAGGCTGTATATCCCTGGTCATAAGTAATTCGAGTAGGTTAGTGGCCAATCCTAGTGTCGGGGAGTTTAGACCGCCTCAAGGCCTCCGACACGGTCTGAAGATTGAAACAACCGGGACCACCAATTTTACCTGCCCTCCTCGTCACGGTAGCGCTCAGATAGAAATGCCACTATCGGCCACCCATCCAAGTAGGGGCAGAGCTGCACGTTGATTAACAATCGCAATGAGCCAACATCGTAATCGTGTTCGGCTGGAAAATTGATGACATTAGTCGACATTTTAAGACTCGCAAGAATTTTTTTTTAATGGTATGTTCGTGACTATTTGAGCACCTCGTCCGTGCTTCGTGCTGTGTTCACACCTGTTCCAATTTATAAAGCCTTCCTCGATTACAGCCGTCAGCTCAGGCACCGCCGAGGCCGACTTCGACCGGCTCGCCGAGATCCTGACAGCTGTCAAGGATCTGAAGTTCATCTGCCTGGACGTAGCCAACGGGTACTCGCAGCACTTTGTGGAGTTCGTGCGCAGGGTGCGACTGGCCTACCCTAAGCATACCATCATTGTAAGTTTATTATTTTACTACCAGCGCCCCGCGGTTATACCCGCGTAATGCCCGTTCCCGTGGGAATTTCGGGAATTTTATAATTATAAATCTTCCTCTTGAATCACGCTATTAAAAAATCTGCATCAAAATCCGTTGCGAAGTTTTAAAGATCTAAGCACACATAGGAACAGACAGACCGACAGCGGAAAGCGACTTTGTTTTATACTATGACAAGCCCGTTGGCACAGTGGCAGTGAGCGCTTACTGTGTTCGCGGGTTTGATTTCCGCCCGGAGTCAACAATATGTGACGACATACAAGATGTCTGGGTGTCAATTATATTTATATTCTTATAAAAATCTAATTCGTTAATATCTAACTGCTTGTGTTTATTATTTTCCAGGCTGGCAACGTAGTAACTGGTGAAATGGTAGAAGAACTAATATTGTCTGGAGCAGATATCATCAAAGTAAGTTCTTATTGGTAATCATTTCTGAGCATTTTAATGCGAACTGGTTTTTTAAGTTTAAGCGAACACTACTCATTTTGAAATGAAACTTCGTTTACGGGTACACTTCGCTTTCGACCCCTTTACAGGAACCGTGGTCACAGGTCACATTATTTTCTCCTGTGTCTTAGTTTATGTGACACCTTTTTTACCATTATATTCTCTTGTGTCCCAGGTAGGCCTAGGCCCCGGGTCCGTGTGCACGACGCGCATCAAGACGGGCGTCGGCTACCCGCAGCTGTCCGCCGTCATCGAGTGCGCAGACGCAGCCCACGGGCTCAAAGGACACATTATATCGGTGCGTATAACGCTCTTCATTATAGCCAACTAGCAGCGTCCTAGCGTCCTGCAGTTTTACCCGCGTTGTACCCGTTCCCGTGGGAATTTTGGGATGAAAAATACCCTATAATCTTCCCGATGAATGCGGCTATCCATTACAAAAAGAATTATTCAAATCGGATTGGTAGCTTCTGAGAGTAGCCGTTACAAACAAACAAATTTAGAAACTTTGAAACGGTGAAACCGCAGGGCACAGCTAGTATATATAATAAAAATGAATTGCTGTTCGTTAGTCTGCTTAAAACTCGAGAACGGCTGAACCGATTTGGCTAATTTTGGTCTTGAAATATTCATGAAAGTTCAGGGAAGGTTTAAAAGGTAAGCAATGACGGAATAAATGCGGGTGAAACCGCAGGGCACAGCTAGTATTAGCATAGATGGATACCATCGTCGCTTCGTTTCATAGTATTGGAGCAATGTATTAAAACACAGGACAGGAGGAAATGTATCCTAATTGTCTGACAAAGAATGGCAGAATAACAAAAGCACCCTTTTGTCCTATAAAGGCATATTGTCCCAAAGGGATTTTTTTAAGCTATTGCATAGCTTCTATCGCGGGCCTTGAGCGCGGGGACCGAATCCAGAAATTCCGTAACGAAAAAACCTCACGTGAAAAAACCTCACGCTCCCCACTAACGCCATCTAGTGATACAAAAAATAACTATGCAATAGCTTTACCGCGGCAGTCCCCGAGTGCCACACGTCTTTTACATTTCATTGACAATCTGTAACAGGCAAAGGCAGGTAACTCTGAAGATACATATATTTAATGAATAGAGATTCTGCGCCCATTCATGGCCGTTGCTTGAGTAGATTTTTTCCAAATGTTTTGTACCCATCTAAAATGATCAATGATCCTTCTAAATAGCTCTTTTAAACCATTATTGGTTTTCGAATTTCTTATAAACTTTAAGAATGACAACTTTTGGCAGTACAATATGATATTTTTTGTTGCTACTGTACAGGGACATGATAATGACAGGTGTGATCATTGTACAGTGTACTCTGTAGGTTACAATAGGTGCTTGCAACCAAGATGGCAGCAAGATTGTTACCGCCTTATTCATCTCGCTCTTTAACTAGAACCCTGTTAAAGAGTGTTTTGTCTCTTTTGCTCTTTGGAAAATTGTGTATGTCGAAAAGGGACACCATTTCATACAAAGCATTGTTTCATAACTTAAGTGACAGTCTGTTAAAGTTATTCGGGTTAGTAGAAACCCACGATTTTCATTTTCTTAAACACACAAAACACTGTTATAAAGTGTTTTGTCTCTTTTGCTCTTCGGAAAATTGCGTAAGTCAGAAAGTGACAAATCATTTGATAGCTAAAATGTTTTATGGCCCTACGAGGTTTTTCGCAGCACATTATTTGGGTTAGTTTCGCTATGCTCGATTCCCGCTATGCACTGATCATAAAATACCTAACAAAAAGTGCCGCTATGCACGGAATCAGATTCTTGGACAGTCGAAAGGAAAATGCTTATGTTTAAATAAATAAAATGCTCTCTTACTAGTTTCACTAACTATAACTAAGCAAACAGTATTCGTGTTAATCAACACATAGCTTAAACCGTCAACACCAAAACAACGAGTTTTTTGGGTTGCCTCTTCCGGGAATTTGTAGTACCTGAGTGTTAACTTTTGCCTTGAATAGAAAGAGACAGTAGGATTGCAATTTTGGTGCATCTTTATTTTATCTTTATTTTACTGATAAGGGTAATTAGGTTAGTTAGTTAGTACGTCTGCAATCATGTCGGACGCAAGTTCTTCCCGTGGTCCGGTTAAAAATTATACAATAATTGATAGTAGACGTGGTGGAAAGACTTTAGGCCCATCTCGTAGCCAGATTTGGTAGCTAGCTACGAAATGAGAAAAGTGTTTTCCCATCTTGTAGTTAGCTACTAAATGGGAACGATCTATTCGGTAGGTTAGGGTTATTTTTTTTTTACTAGTTCTTTTTCCTAAATCTTGGCCATCTTGTAGCTAGCTACTAAATGGGAACGATCTATTCGGTAGGTTAGGGTTATTTTTTTTTTACTAGTTCTTTTTCCTAAATCTTGGACTTTCGAATTCCTATTTCGTAGCCAGCTTCGAATCGGGATTATTTCTCCCATTTGGAAGCTAGCTACCAAATCTGGCTACGAGATGGGCCTAAAGGGTGGAAAGACCCTGTTATATACCGGACACAATTACTATTTTGTAAGACAAAATAAAAGAACTGTTGTCTGGCAATGTGTAAATAAAAGAAGTAATCTTGATTTTGAGTTGATTAATGTTTCATAGCGTTTTTATATTTTTAATCAAAATATACGCAATTCTTAAATTTAAATTAGATTTTTATTTACCAAAACAATTTTCCTCAAACTATGCAGTCCCAGGCTAGCTTTAAGAGAAATATTACTTATAAATATTAGATTATACTTTAGAAACACTTTTTTATCGAATTGTACCTTCCATTGTTAAAGGTAGCACTGAGAAATTCAGTGCAAAGCGGCACTTTTTGGTAGGTATTTAAAGATCAGTGCATAGCGGGAATCGAGCATAGCGAAACTAACCGCATTATTTTGCCAAAACACTTACTTTGTACCTATTGTAATACGTTAATAATGTGTACAAATTGTGAAAGTTTAAAAAGTCTTTAGGGGGTGTGCGTGGTAATATTGGTTGAATTAAACCACAAAGATGAATTGCCAAAGTTTATTAGCCACACACAACACACACTATTTTAGTTTTTAGAAGGATAGCAAGACAGGATCAATGTAGCACATAATACATATCATGTAATTAATCAAAGTAGTAAGTGAACAGTTCACGCGTGGGCAAAACGCGAGTGCGCGTGAGAACGAGTTGTATGTGTCTCTCGTAGCATACGCTGTGATCGACCGCGCGCGCGCGATGCGCCTCCGCGTGGCTTCACATTCCACAATTAACTTAAATGCAAGATTTGCACAAATTCGGAACAACGCATATCGCGCGGGTTTGCTTGCCGAATTATTGTTTGTTTACATTTGGTTAGAAATTATTTAAGTTTAAAGATTATTTATTTCTCAAAAAAGACAATACAGTCACTTACATGAGAAATTATAACTAATGATTAGTATTTCACAATGAGTTGACAGTCGTAGTAGTGTGATACAATTCACTCGCACAATGTTTCATCCGAATATGGCCATAATAATGTAAAACGTAATAAACAACAATATAAAAAACAACTAAATAAAGTAATATCTATTACGCAAAACTAGTTATAATACAAGTTACAACGGGTGATAAGTTATTGTAAACGAATTACAATGCAATTGGATGTTAGCATCAAGTGGGTAGATAGCAAGAATTTAGTGTAAAGCCGTGATCACAATTGAGATTTTATTTAGTTTATCAGATTATATTTTATATGTATTTGGAATAGTTGGAGATAATATAATTAAATAATTTTACTTTAAAAACATTGTGTGAGTTTACATTACGTATGTCGGAAGGTAATTGATTATATAGTTGTGCTCCATCAAAAGTGATATTTTTCTTTGCAAATTTAGTTCGGACTTTCGGTAATACAAGTAGACTGGCACGGCGAGTTTTATGTTTATATATTTGTATTTTTTTTATGAATGACAGGTTTGTTTGTAAATTATTATGTAGTACCTTTCTAATTACAATGCATGTATTGTACGCGTGAAGTTGTTTTATGTTCATTATTTTTAACTCTGAGTATATATTTTTTGTAGGAGTGAGGTGGTGATAGTTGAATAACATTTTTATTAGTTTATTTTGTTTAACTTGTAATTGTTGTAGTTTTGTTTTTGGTGCGTTTCCCCATATTTCAATTAAGTAGTTTAAATGTGATTTAATCAAAGAATTGTAAATGTTATATTTTAACTGTTTGGGAACGCATTTGGAGATGTTACGTAGTGATCCTAAAAGAGATGAAAGTTTGTTTTTGATATGTTCAATCTGGTTGGACCACGTTAGATGACTATCCATCCTTAAACCTAGGTATTTTTCAAAGGACTTTTGCTCAATTGCTATATTGTTCACGAGTAGTGCGCTATGAGATGGAATAGTTTTATTTTTTGGTCGGAATATTACGTAGCATGTCTTTGTTGTATTAATGGTGAGAAGATTGAATTTAAACCATTCCGTAAGAATATCCAAATCCTGTTGAGCTTGTGCTGTTATGTCATTTATGTTAGATCCAAAATAAAAAAGACATGTGTCGTCTGCATATAAAGTTAGGAAACCCTTTAGTCCTAAGTGCGCTATGTCGTTAACATAGATAAGAAATAGCAGGGGCCCTAAAATCGAACCTTGCGGGATGCCGCAGGTGATTGGTGATGCTTTACTCTGGTTTTGATCTATTTTCACCGATTGAAACCGATTGCTCAAGTATGATTCTAAAAGCCGAAGTACTTTACCATCGATTCCAATACGTTTTAGTTTAATTAATAACAGTTTGTGGCTAACGGTGTCGAACGCTTTTTTGAGGTCGATATAAACTCCCAACGCAATAAGCTTTTTGTCTAGGCTTTGTTTAATTTTATTTACAAGATCAAGTGTCGCAGCTAGGGTATTACTTTTGGCTCGGAAACCATACTGTCGATCAGAGATTATATTTAGGGAATCGAGGTGGGCTATTAGGCGTTTGTATATTATTTTTTCTAATATTTTAGACATTACTGGTAACACCGAGATCGGGCGATAATTGCCTGGGTCTGCTTTGGGTCCTGACTTGTGTATCGGTGTAATTTTGGCTATCTTTAAACTATCTGGGAATGTTCCACTGTCCATGATATTATTAAAACACTTAGCTAGACTAGGGGCAATGAGATTACTGACACGTTTTATAGCTTTAACGCTGATTTTATCGTAACCCGAACTTGAATTTGAGTCTAGATTATTTATGGTATGAATTATTTCATCTTCGGTGCAGGGCTTAAGAGAGCATAGTTTTATTTGATCATTAATATGATTTGAGGAAGGAGATGGACAGTCTTGGAAGTTATGATATTTAGCAGGAATTTCTTTAGCTAGTTCTGGCCCAATGTTAGCGAAGTATTCATTAAAAGTGTTACAAATTTCAAGAGGATCGTCAATTTCTTTTGACTTAATAATCAATTTTTGAGGAGCACTACTATGTTTTATTTTATTGTTAGCTAAACGGTTAATCAGAGTCCAAGTTCGTCTAGGGTTCTTATCGCATCGTTGGAAGAGTTTGTTGTAGTAAGTATTTTTGGTGTTTTCAATTAACTTCGACGTCGTTTCCATTGCTGTTTTTAGGTCTTTTTCTATTGTTTTATCCCCAGGGTCTTGTTTGTGTTGCCGCCATAAACAATTTCTGTCATTGATTTTCTTGCAAATTTCTTTATTTATCCAGTCTTTCTGCGGTGGATTAAGTATTTTGATTTTAGTTATTGTATTTTCTTTAAGGTGTTGTTTTAGTTTATTCTCCAGTAATCTATAACGGCTGCCTAGTTCATCAAAGTTTGTCAGTAGCATATCATTGTACAGTTGGTTGTAATTCACCGCTTCATATTTTTTTCGTAGTGTTTTTGGGGGGTCAAACTTGTTAATTTGAAAGTATATTTGCTTATGATCTGACATTGTTGAATTGATCATTGTTAATCTATAATCATGACCCTTTAAGTTAGTCGTAACGTGATCAATAATCGATTTTTTTGTAGCGGAATCTCTTGTACAGTAGGTCGTGGAGATTTTATTCAGGAACCTGTGTCCTGATTCACTGACGGCTTGTTTGTATCTGGTCGTTTTGTTGTTTTTTGACAGAAGGTCAATGTTGAAATCTCCCATAACTATTGCTCGTTTACGTTGTTGTAATTGCGTTTCGTAGTCTTCTAGGAAGTTTTGGAAGTTTGTATCGCCTGGATTATACACTAAGCCCACGTCCAGGGCGAATCTATTCACATGTATCCATAGGTAGTTATTCCCATTTAAGTAAGTAGATTCAATGAGATTGTGTTTCAGGTTGTTGTGGATGTAAATCGACACTCCGCCTCCTCTTGCATCTGTCCTTATGTTGTAGTAGTGCGTGTAGTTTGTAATTTGTAGTTCCAGCGTTTGGGTTTCTGTAGCTATCCATGTTTCTGTAAGTAGTATGATGTGTATTGTGTTGGGGGTAGATTGTAGAATGCACTTCAGCTCATCTAATTTGCCTTTTTTGCGTAAACTTCGAGCGTTTAGGTAGAGAAAAGTTAATCGTGATTTGTTGGTTTGTATGTCTTGGTAGTTGGTTACTATTTGGTAAGTGATGTTATCTGTCACAGTAGCGGTGCTTGAGGGTGTTCCATGTTTTTTGGTTCCATGGTAATAATGCTAGGTGTTCCGTGTATGTACTTTATTGTTAGGTTCGTTTCTCCACTAGCAATACGTCGCTTGAGTTCGTCTTTTACATACGTGTAGTATTTGTACTGGGACGGTGTCTGGTCAGAAAATACTTTGATATTGGAAGGAAGTTTATCTTTATTGCGAAGTATGTATGCAGAGTGTTCGGGATTGTCGAAACAGACTTTTATTTTTCGAGGTTTGTCTTGGTTGTAGTGGCCAAGTCGAGTCATCTTTATTGGCTTCAAGTCATTTTTCACCAATGTGATGATTTTATGTAACTCGGATTCATCGTTTGATGATCTTGCTTTAGTATTATCACCAGATGGTTCCGGCATGCCAACTACAATAATATTGCACTCTCTTTTTTTACGTTCTTTAACTTCACGTATGATATTCTCGTTTACTTGAAGAAGATTCTCTTGTCTTGTGGAGGTGTTCGGATCGATTTTACCAACAGTTGTCTCAAGTGCGTTAATTTTGTTCTCACCATGCATAACTTTTGTTTGAAGTTGTGCTAGTTGACTCTTAATGTTGCATTGTTCGTTTGCTATTTGAGTAGATGTAGTCTTGAAATCTTTGATCTCTATTTTTAAGTCAGTGATCTCTTTTTTGACTTCTATGATACTTTCATTCATTTTACTCATCAATTTTGCGTTGGAGTCGACACAGTTTTCAAGCAATGAGGTAATTCGTGACAGTTCGGATCGAATATTTTTTATGTCTTCAGAACACTGGCATTCACGGTCGAAAGTTTGTTTGCGTTTACGGTAAGTGATTTGTGGATCTGAGACTTCATTATTTAATTTAGATAAATCTGGTTGCGATCCCCCGGCTCGGGTGTTTTGCGGTGGAGATCTCATTGCTTGCATTTTAATGCAAATAGATTACCTTGTGATGTTTCAAGATTTATTCCGCCGTGAACGCAGCCTAATGATGACGTTTATGCACCGGTTTGGCTGTTGGTGGATGTGCGTGCGAGACAGAAGATACGCGTTCGGTGAAGCAAGTCCCCCCGCTTGCCGGTGCAAACTGCGTCGGCGCGTAAACAGCTTAAATCTCAGCGTTTTGTACACAGCAATTTGAAACTAATCACTTTGTAACTATTGTCTTGTTTTGCATAGCACTTATTTAATATATTTTTGCGAAATTTTGCACACGTCTGCTCAGGACTACGGCCTATTGACAACTCAAATTATTTATTTGTGTTATGAATGTTATGTTACTGGGATATGAATGTGTGATGTATGTAAGTGGTTTTTAATATATTATTGTGTGTAAATAAAATATAATTATAATGTATGTTTAAGTGGAGGTCACCTACATCATCCCCCTCCAGAGACCGACTAAGGGCGATAAAAGTCAGGGAACCGTACTGTACGACCTGAACGCGTAGTTGTTAGCGCGGTCTTTTCCTGCGGTGGATGAACAGGGACACGTTCTGGAGTTGCAGTGTAGGATCGAGGAACGGGTACACGAACGTCTAGTATATAGGCTGGCTTAAGGCGGTCTATAGTTACTGTGAGATCTTTGTTCCTAACGCGAATAATAAATGTTTTACTCCTTCTTTTGAGCACTTCGTATGGACCAGTGTAAGCAGGCTGGAATGAGCCACGCATCACTTCTTCCCTAAGGAATACGTGACTGCATGTAGCTAGATCTTGGAATACGAAAGCTCTGCGATTTGAGTGGTGTTGGGAGGGAACCGGACGAATATTTTCCGCAAAGGACTTCAACCGAGCCGCGAAATCGGTGATGTCGGTGGTGTAGTACGCAATATCGTGACCGAAGAATTCGCCAGGGAGACGAAGTGGTTCACCGTACACCAACTCAGCTGATGAAGTCTGGAGGTCTTCCTTAAAGGCACTCCTAATGCCTAGCAACACAAGTGGAAGTGATTCGGTCCACTTGGTGTCTGCATGACAGGTAATTGCAGCTTTTAGTTGCCTGTGAAAACGCTCCACCAATCCGTTGCATTGCGGATGATAACTCGTTGTCCTACGGTGATCGTAACCGATGGACTGAGAAAGCTGTTGAAACAGTGCCGATTGGAATTGTCCGCCTCGATCGGTTACGATCTCGGTAGGACAACCATATCGTGCCACCCAACAGGAAATAAACGTTTTGGCCACTGTTTCCGCGGAAATATCGGTAATAGGCACAGCTTCCGGCCATCGCGTAAAGCGATCGACGGCTGTGAGGCAGTACCGATAATTATTGGATGATGGTAGTGGGCCGATTAGGTCTAGATGTACATGTTTGAACCGTGCTGAAGGTAAATCGTGCGTACCTAAAGGTGAGGCAACGTGTCTCGTTACCTTCGAGCGCTGGCATGCCAAACATGACTTAGCCCATTCTCGGCAGTCCCTTCGCATCAGTGGCCAAACAAAACGTTGTGCAACGAGTTTGGCGGTAGCATTTGCACCGGGGTGGCTGAGGGAGTGGAGACTGTTGTAAACTTGCATTCGAAGTTGTTTAGGGACGAAAGGTCTGGGTGTCGGTGTACTGACGTCGCAGTACAGAACGGTACGACTCCCAGGTATATTCGTCTGTGTAAGGCGAAGTGAAGTGTCACCTTTGAGGTGTTCCGCAAGGTCTGGATCTGAACCTTGGAGCTCAGCCATCACTTCAAGGTCAACTGGTACCTGCAGTTCATCGACGCGTGATAGTGTGTCGGCAACCACGTTGTCCTTACCAGCAATAAAAACGATATCGGTGGTGAACTGCGAGATGAAATTAAGGTGTCTATACTGACGTGGTGAGCAGTTACTTTTACGTTCACTGAATGCGTAACAAAGAGGTTTGTGGTCAGTATAGATAGTGAAGTGAGTAGCTTCCAGCATATGGCGGAAGTATTTTATACTCTCGTAAATGGCAAGGAGCTCACGGTCATACGGAGAGTATTTCGTTTGTGACGGGCTTAACTTGCGAGAGAAAAATGCTAATGGCTGCCAGTCTCCATCCTTGAGCTGTTGCAGGACACCACCTATCGCCGTGTCTGAGGCGTCAGTGGCCAATCCTAATTTAGCTTGCGAATCAGGATGAGCTAAAAGTGCTGCATTGCACAGACTCTTCTTGCAGTTTTCGAACGCTTGCGATGATTCTTTAGTCATAACAATCGGATCGGATGCCTTAACCGATCCGGACAGTAAGGCATTCAGGGGTGCTTGAATCTGAGCGGCGTTGGGTAAAAATCGCCTGTAAAAATTTACCATGCCCAAAAATCGTCTGAGTTCTCGGACGGTTTTTGGTAGAGGGAAATCAGACATTGCCTTTACCTTGCTGTCCAGAGGTTTGGTGCCGCTTTCAGAGATTTCGTAGCCGAGAAATTGAATATTAGACACACCGAAGACACACTTGGCCGGATTGATTAATATACCGAATTCTCTCATTCGCGTAAAAAGTTGACGCAAGTGTTCTTCGTGCTCACGTGGCGTGCGGCTGAATACAAGAAAATCGTCCTGGTAAGGCCAGCAAAAGTCTAAGCCACGAGTAAGCTCATCAACAAATCTCTGAAAGGTTTTACTTGCGTTACGAAGTCCAAATGTCATGACTAAAAATTCAAACAATCCGAAGGGTGTTGTTATTGCAGTTTTCGGAATATCTGCCCTATTAACACTAATCTGATTATATGCTTTCACTAAATCGATACTCGAGTATACAGTACAACCCGACAGGTTTTGCGAAAAATCCTGTATATGACGAATCGGATACTGATCTGGTATAGTACGAGCGTTTAATTGGCGGTAATCACCGCATGGACGCCACCCATTATCTTTTTTAGTCACGAGATGAAGAGGTGATGCCCAAGGGCTGTCAGAAGGACGTGCGATACCGCTTGCAATCATAGCGTCAAATTCTTGACGAGCTACCTTCAATTTATCAGGCGCGAGACGGCGAGGAGAACATGATACAGGTGGACCTGGTGTGGTGCGAATGTGGTGTTGTGTATTGTGTTTTGCGATTTGAGGAGTTCCAAAAGGACGTGTAATTTCCGGGAAATTAGACAAAATTTTATGATACACAGTATCACCATTAAAACTAGCTACCTTAACACTTAAAACAGCATTGTCGCTTAAATCTAAACAAGCTACAGTGCTAACATTGGTTAGACTATCGATAAGCTTCTGTTGGCCAACATCAACAACCAAACGATAGTGAGAAAGGAAATCTACGCCTATGATTGCTTTTGTGACGTCAGCAACAACAAAACGCCACGGAAAATCACGCCGCAGACCCAAATTCAAATTTAATTGCATGTAGCCGTAAGTGTCGATAGTCGAACCATTGGCAGCACTGAGCTGATATGTTGATTTACAAAGTTGCCTTTTAAGGGCTGAAACCGGGTACACACAAATGTCACTTCCAGTGTCTATTAGAAACTGTATCTGTGAACCACGATCCGTGATGAAGAGGCGACCTGAGCTGGGGTTGTGGCAATCATCAGTCGCCATCACTGACTGCCTCTCTCGTTTCCCTGGTTGTAGTCGCACGGCTGGATACACCGACGAGCTTTGGAACCATGCCGTGAGTGGTACCAACAAACTGGGTACTTGCGGTAGTTCGACGCTGAACGTCGTGACGTCGATCGGCTGCGTTGCGCATCTCTGCGGCGCTCGGTGGGTCGAGGTCGATGTCGCGATTGGATAGTTAAAGCGCTCACCTGGCGCGTCAGCTGAGCTACCTGGCGTGTGAGCTCCTCAACAGCTATTGATGATGACGGTACCGTTGAGGTTGCAGCAACTTGATGAGATGGCACTGCGATGTCATGGACGCGGTCAGCGAGTTCAGCGAGTGCGTCAAGACCCAGGGTAGGCTGTGACGCAACGATAGGCTGAAGTGAAACGGGTAGTCGGCTCGTCCAGATTGTTTGGAGAAATTCTTGAGGGATATCTGGACCGGCGAGATGTTGAAGATGCCGAAGGAATTGTGACGGCTTGCGATCACCTAGCTGCTCGTAGGTCAAAAGTTGTTTGACTTTATTTTCTCTCGACGCAGACAACCTTTTGATTAACTCCTCTTTGAGGCGTTGGTAATTGGGAGGACCAGTGAGGATGTCCTCTATTTCAGCAGCATACTGACGGTCGAGCGAAGCCAAAATGTGGTAGAATTTGGCTGCTTCGTCTGTCACGCGCATGATTGCAAACTGTCCTTCTACTTGTGCGAACCAAATTGCTGGTTTTTCAGGCCAAAAAGGTGGTATTCTTATGCTCACTGGATTACTTGCAACTGTTAAAGCGGGCACGACGGGAGACGCCATCTTGATTTTGGAGTGGCGTCGTGGACGCGTGTCCACGTTACCGGTGGTATCTGAACCACTCGACGCCGACATCCAGGCTGCGAATTGCTCCTTGTCTTCCGTGTTCCTCAGTTTGTTCCGGGGTCACCAGTTTTAGGGGGTGTGCGTGGTAATATTGGTTGAATTAAACCACAAAGATGAATTGCCAAAGTTTATTAGCCACACACAACACACACTATTTTAGTTTTTAGAAGGATAGCAAGACAGGATCAATGTAGCACATAATACATATCATGTAATTAATCAAAGTAGTAAGTGAACAGTTCACGCGTGGGCAAAACGCGAGTGCGCGTGAGAACGAGTTGTATGTGTCTCTCGTAGCATACGCTGTGATCGACCGCGCGCGCGCGATGCGCCTCCGCGTGGCTTCACATTCCACAATTAACTTAAATGCAAGATTTGCACAAATTCGGAACAACGCATATCGCGCGGGTTTGCTTGCCGAATTATTGTTTGTTTACATTTGGTTAGAAATTATTTATTTGTGTTATGAATGTTATGTTACTGGGATATGAATGTGTGATGTATGTAAGTGGTTTTTAATATATTATTGTGTGTAAATAAAATATAATTATAATGTATGTTTAAGTGGAGGTCACCTACAAAGTCTACTGCTCCATGGTACCAAATCTTAACACATTCATGACCATATCTGTGCAGGACGGCGGCTGCACGTGCCCCGGCGACGTCGCCAAAGCGTTCGGCGCCGGCGCCGACTTCGTGATGGCGGGCGGCATGTTCGCGGGCCACGACCAGTGCGGCGGCGACCTCATCACCACCGCCGACGGGAAGAAAGTCAAGCTCTTCTACGGCATGGCATCCGCCACCGCCATGCTCAAGCACTCGGGCGGAGTCGCCGAGTACCGCTCCTCGGAAGGTGAGCAACGTGTTAACATCGGGTCCTTATTGTGGGACGATTTACTATTTTATTGTTGAGTATACGACATACATGATAGATCCGACTGACTGAAATATTTTAAAAGAGATCCGACTTCTTTTGTTTGAAATCTGTTCAAATGCTTCTTTGGATGCCGTGCATTCAGCATTGTCCTAAGCCGTTATGAGTATCATCAATCATCAGGATTGGCCAATAATCTACTCGAGCTTACTTTATCATCAAAAAACCAACAATATTCCAACAAAAGCTCATTTTATTTGTAACCACACCCTCTTGTAGGTCATACCATCCAAAAGACATTTAGATGTCATCCAAATGTCATGAACCGTGGGTTATCTAGCAAGTCGTCGATGTTGCAGGTAAGACGGTGCAGGTGGAGTACCGCGGCGACGTGGGCGCCACCGTGCGCGACATCCTGGGCGGGCTGCGCTCCGCCTGCACGTACGTGGGCGCCGCCCGCCTGCGCGAGCTGCCGCGCCGCGCCACCTTCATCCGCTGCACGCGCCAGGCCAACGACGTGTTCGCGTAGTCGGGGGACTAGTGGCAGCCATGTGGGCGTAGCCAGGGGGGGCAAGGGGGGGGCGTATCGAATCAACCATGTGCTAGCATAGGCACGGGAACAAATTAAGTGGGTGCGGGGGAATTATAAAAGGGGGGGGGGACAAGGGGGCAATACAAAGTGCGAGGGGGAGGGGGGTGATAAAGTGGTGGAGATAAAAAGTGAAGGAAAAAGTGGGTATCAATGATGTGTTCGCGTAGACAGGGGTGGAAAGAGTTGGTAATGTGGGCGAGGAAAGGAGAAATAGGGGAAGGGGGAAAATAGTAGGTATGTATAATAGCTAATGGGGCGATGCGGGTGACTTGAAATCTGTGGCGTATTTATTATTGGGAGACTTTTGGATGAGGGTGAGAAGGGGTGCCTATTAAAAGGGCATCGAAAACAAATAGCTAACGAAAGGGTTTTGGAGACGTTGACAAAGAATAGTATAATGGGTAACTATACGTTGGTGCTGTTACAGTTGTAACAAATAACTACACAGGGCCCGATTAAGGCCAATTCGTTTGTGGGCAAAGTGGGCAACACTTCGAAATGTAATAAAATGATGTTTAACGCCCTCTCAATATCGCTCGAGTATTTCAACTCTTCTTCTTTATTCTTATATTACAAAGCTCGCATCGCTCTACTGACAATGGCCTTACATTGACTGCATATTCCTTAAAATCTTCGATCAACAATACACAACTAGATATCGGGTCACGTACAAAATCAAAGCTAAATACTGTCCGCGTGGATGACGTGTGACAGCTTATTTAGTTTACTACCGAACTGAAACAAAAGTTTTAAAACAGTTCGAAGTTCAACCTAATTACAACCATGACACCTAGCAGTAAAGTAGCAAATCTTATGAATAAAATAAGTGAGAATAACGCCTCACTTTTCAAATGAGGCGTTATTCACCGAGACGTATTTTTTGCGCTGACCCGACATCTAGTTGTGTATTGTTGATCGAAGCATAAAATAGATAAATCTTACCGCCGTACTCTGAGACGTCAATTAAATCGACCATTAACTAAATGACGTAACTTTTCATATATAACATGTCAAAATCAATAACTCAGAAGTATATTTTATTTTTTCTTACGTAAGTTATATTTCAAATCATCATGACTGATTTGTCATCTAAAGACAACTTCTTCAATTGAGGAAAAGGGTTCATTGTTTTGTAAGAATGGAATTAAATCACTTAACCTTTTTCCTCTTTAGAAGGAATGGTCTTCGGCTGTAAAATCGTAAGTTAAATTTCGTAAGAAAAAGTATGAATAGTTTAGGAGAACTTACGTTAGACGTCTCTGAGTACGACGATTAAACTGAAATATTGTTAAAAATATGCACCTAGTTATATATAGAAATGAACACAACTTTGATCCTTATTTAAATGTCTGCTGTTAGCTAGTTTAGAATAAATTCTAGCTTTATGCCAAACAAAATTAAAACTAATTTATAAATGATAAAATGTAGTTAATTGACTAATCTCTTTGTGTAATGTTGTAGTGTTTACAGGGACGTATTTAGAACTGTTTAGCCCGGGGCATTGTGGCCTAATTTTACATGATCTAATACAATTTATACCCAAAATTAATACTATTAACTAAATCAAACATTATATGATGACAAAAAATATTTCTAATAAGAAATAAATTTGTCTTTGAATTGACCTTTTTGTCTCGCCCAGGGCGTATTCCTGAGTACGCCCCTGTACCGACGATCAATACTTTATTTTAAGTACCTAACGGTAAGAAATGGAAAAGCACAAATGTTTATGTTTTTTGAAAGCGTTTATTTTTCTATGTTTGTTTTAATTAATTATAATTTAAACAAAAGACTTAATTAAGCTGTTGATTAACTATTTCTTGAATATAGATACTTAAATTTTTATATGGAGTTTTTTTTCTGCACCGAAACTTTTGTATATTTTCATCATAATCTTGTAGATTTTTTCCTTAATAAATTTATCTAAGACTTCTTGAATTTTCTGCGCCCTAATACCAGAATTTATGACTCTCATATAAATAGCAACTAACTCATATCACACGTAAAGTCACAGAGTATTTATATGATCATTTAAAGGGAGGCTTCGCCCTTTTAACCCCGCCTTGAATACCTCCCTCTTCTACTTCTATACTAATTTTAAAGAGTAAAATCTTTCCTGCTCAATGCATAGCCGCACTAAATCTTTGAAAAAAATACAAGCACGATCTACAAATTTTCCTTACTAGCGTCATCTATTGAACCATAATATAAACCGCTTCCATTATTAAAATCTTTTAATTAAAAATGCCTATATAACGCTAAAGCTTATCACACGCCCTAGTGGTACACAATGCGTTCCCATGGTCGATGCAGAAACAGTAGTTACAATCTATCTTGTACGAATGCCCTTTAGGACAATAACTGACGTCCTGAGCCACAGGAATTATATCAACATAAATATCCTGTTTTTCATCACATCTTTTCGTCGTACAAGCCATAGTGGTACCCTTAGACATACATTGGCAAGTATTGCAGTCTTTTCTGTAAATGTGGTAAGGTTTACAGAACCCGTCTAGAGGATAAAATGTTGTGTATTTCTCTGAAGCTTTGCATTTAGGGTTTTCCTGACAAATTTGGATGGGAACGCCCTTTTTTAAAAAACATTGGCATATAAGACAGTCCTCTTCGTAAACTGTGCCTACTATGCAAGTGCCTTCAAATTCGTTGCAAGAAGTCATGGTGCAAGCGATTTTTTTGACACCCTCATTTTTGTAGCAGTAGCAAATGTTGCAGTCTTTCTTATACTTGGTACCTGGGATGCATTCTACGTCTCTTTCTGGCTGTGTTACTAGCGCAAAGTTATTGTTTAATCTACTCCTTGCTTTGTGTGTACCTAAACTGTTTTCAGAACATTTCTTGTCAGTACAATGCACATAGCCTTTGTTGTCACAGTAACAGGTTTTGCAGTCTATCTTGAAGAAAGATCCGGGTATTTTTCCGAAACAAATGGTGTCTGCTGTACAGTTTTTGCAATGCAACCTGTTGTTCCTCAAACAGTCGCATTCTTTACAACCTAATACGTACTTTTTGTGAGTATCACATTGAGCGTAAATTTCTTCCTCCTCACTTGTCGTGCCTAATTCTCTCTCACTCTCTTCTTGGCCATAACATTGGTCATTAGTGCAGTATGTAGGGTCTATTTCGCCTTTAGAATTGCAAATGCAAACGTTGCAGCTGATTAGATACAGTTTGTATGGAATACAGGTGTGGAAACTATCTAAGTCCAGGTCATGTATTTCTTTCACTGGGTGCAGGACCCTGAAGATGTCTCTGCAGACTGGATTGGGCCAGTACCCGTCTTCGGTGCAAACGCAGAGCAATTCGTTTCGTTTGTAATGCACTCCGGGTTCGCAGAACATTTCTTTACTCCGCCAAGCGCCGTGACCCTCCATCCCTACGTGTAATTCTTTGATGGCATCTGAAAAATAATGTTTAAACCTATTGTCGACTAATGTCTTCTCAAGCTGATATTTTTAGAATAGTCTTTATATAAAGTATTTTTTGGGAATCCTTTTAACTTTGTTTGTTGGTTAGATAAAGATTTAGGGCCCATTACTCTAACTTAACTAAAATCCTGAGTACCTACAACACAGGGAAGTTCAGTTTTTAAACATATTTCTAGGCCACGTAGTTACCATTGCAATAACTTTCTCAGGTAAATTTTGGAGTACCTAAATCTATTTTATTTTAATTTACCTTTAAAATGTCCGAACATGTCGACGGTAGTACACACTTTGGCGTTGCAAATGTACTCCGATTTCTCATTGCACCAACACCAGTTGCAATCATTTATCACCTTGGAGTGCTTCGTGCAGTGCTGGTTCCAAAGTGTTGCTGGGATCGCTATCAACAGAAATTGCCAACATCGTAGTTAAGTTAGTTTTGATGTTTATTTTTTAATTTTTAGTTTGCAGTGCCCTAACAGGGTGAGATGTATTTAGTACATTATGGCAAGCAAATAAATTTGAATTTGAATTTGTGTTTGAAAATCAGAATAGAGATAAATTATGGGATACTAGCCGCACCCCGCGTTGTAACCGTTCCCGCGGGAATTTCCGGATAAAATGTATCCCATGTGTTATTCTGATGTATAACCTATATTACTGTACAGTTTCATCCAAATCCGAACACTAGTTTTTTCGTGAAAGAGTAACAAACATACATACTTTCATACACACATCCTGACCAACTTTCGCATTTATTATATTAAGGATACTTACAAATAATCACAAACGAGTATACTTACGAGCTCGAGATAGTGCTGACAATACGACGAAAAAATAAGATAAACACAAATATTTCAGAAGCATTTTGTTCCTAAATCTGATACATCACAATAAGTACATATTTGATAGAATAACGTAAGGAGAATGGAAGAGAATAAAATGTAAGATTGAAAGCCAATCAAATAATTTTGAATTAAAATTAATTTTATGATTTTCCGATTTGGTTGATCACGCAGTATTTGATAGTGGAAAGCAAGTTGTAGGTAGAAATGCATAGCATAGAATATTAATACTTTTATTCAACAAAGCTATATTACAATTCATTCATTCATTTCGTTAGTGGTTAACCCTGGTGTCAGAGTTTTTGGACCGCCAAGGCTTCCGACATTGTCTGACGATTGACATAACCGGGACCGACTGCTTAACGTGCCCTCTGAAGCACGGTTGCCTTCGCTACAACTAGATATCGGGTCAGCTCAAAAAATACGTCACGGTGAATAACAGCGCACTTGAAACGTGAGCTCTTATTTTATTAATAAGATTTGCTACTTTATTGCTAGGTGTCATGGTTGTGATTAGATTGAACTTAGAACTGTTTTAAAACTTTTGTCTCAGTTCGGTAGTAAACAAATGAAGCTGTATAAGTATATGTATATATATCCACGCGGACAGTATTTAGCTTTGACTTTAGTACATGACCCGTTATCTACTTAGTTGTGTATTGTTGATTGAAGACGGTAGCGCTTAGATAGAAATGCCACTAACTTAATTGTAACTACAAATATTTACAACGTTTTGAGACAGGCTTGCGACAGTTAACTTAATCTACCTATAGGTACGTTATTTGCGCCCGTACCCAGAGACGTCAGATGCTGGTGACCTTATGTCACATATTTAACATGCCTGAATAATTATTTGATATATTGATAGCAATAATACTAACATATTTTCAATGACAAATAATTTATTCGCACACGCTATCCGTACACATAAACTTATTCGATTCAATACAAATGCAAATGTTACATTTGACCAGCTCCGTAGTGCCAATCTTACAAATGGTTTTCGAATGTACAGTCAGAAACTCCCTCGATCTCATCGTAAGATGGAACATCTTATTCATTAAGCCAGGCATCGCTGCGCTTGACATTTCAATTAGCGATGTGAGAGGGTTATTCTTTTTTGCTAAAGCTTCTGGTTTCACTTCAGACTGTTCGTTTTTATGCCAGAATTCCGAAGGTGCTTCTTCAGCTTGTAGTTGTTTGTCTTCTGTCTTCTGACTTTCCTCAATGCTGACCTTCATGCCACTTTCATCAGATTCATTATTAAAATTATCCTCATTTTCCCTCGTCATCTGCTCGTCTACTTTGTTTTTCATATAATCTTCAGTATTGATTGAGTCGAATTGTAAATCTTTTTGGTAAGCTCTTAGATGTTCGATAGGGATGAGCTCTAATGCTTCTTTGATATAATCTTTCCCGCAGATGTAAAGTTGATGGCCGCCGATAACCATAGTTGCGTCCTTGTCTCCAGTATTGCAGATAATTTTGTTCTGACCGGTGCAGTAGCAGAAGTGGCAAGGTTTCAACGAATACCAAGTATTAATTTCGCATTTTTGGTATATCTGTTTGAGAGTCATTGATTTTCTGTAGCTTATTTTATATTTTGGTTTAGAGCAATTGTTTTTGGTGCATAAGTTCTTATTGACTGTTCCATTGGGGCCACATTTGCAGATGTTGCAGTCGTTCATTACGTAGCTATCTTCTGCACAGCTGATGTTGGAGTTGACTAAAGTTTGGAAAGTGTCACTGCAGTTTTTATGAGGCCATTCTCCGTTGGCGTTGCATCTACAAGTGACCTCACCAGCTGAATACAAGATGTTGGGTCGGCAAGTGTCTTCAGCGCTTGGGTTGATCATGTTACAGTATTTCTGGAGGCAATTGAAGGTATCACTGGTACAAGTGCACCTGTTGCATTCGTTTTCTATCACCTCTCCTGGTGTGCATTGTGTGGAATCTAAAACCAAATGTAATGAGTGAATTTATTAATATTTCAAAATAGTTTGACAGGGTTTATCGGTGGAAAAAACAGGGCCGATAATTTGACGAGCCCTCAGAAGCATGAGTACAAAGGCAAGTACCTTTCCTAGTTCCTATAGTTCGTTCCACAAACGGACAAAATATTGTCTAGCTATATAAATACTTACCTTTAGTTCCAAAAATAGTACGGACCGAAAAAAGAACCAATAAACTTAATCTTAATAACATTATTACTCGACTGAACTGATTGTGGCTAATGAGCTTTTTCAATCAGCATTCACGAAGTAATAACGAACGCTCATTAGAGATTAGAGCTAATGAATTTGACTTTAGATGAGATAAAAATGTATTTTTAATGCTACACTGCAGAGTATCTACATATACATACATGTATCTAGGAAAAACTGAGGACCTACCTTGATATAAGTTTCGATTTAATGGTGATAAGTGGTGGATGATAAATTATAGTTAGGCGATAGAAATAGTAAACTTTTCATCTTTCTGGGTAATGGACATATGAAAATGTGAAACAGTAAAGTAGGAAAACTGTTCTAGAAGATTTATTGTACGACTTAAAATTCAAAGAGATTTTCTTAATTTGTATGAGTGATACTATTTTATTGGAAGGCATATAGGTATATGAAAAGGTATTTTTCACGAAACAATTATATACTTATTGGATATACTAAGGTGCTTTTCCTTCAGAGCAAAGCTATGCTTCGTTTCATATGATTGTCAGGTATCACCAGGCACTATTGTTAGCACATCAGTGTGTTTGTACCAGAGCTATTGCTATTTGTTAAGCAACGTGCAGCTCGGTCCCTACTTGGATGGGTTGGTGCTTCGGAGGGCACGGTAAACTGTCGGTCCCGGTTGTTTCATTCGTTAGACCATGTCGGAGGCCTTTAGGCGGTCTAAAAACTCTTGACTCCAGGGTTGGCTACTAACCTACTTGAACTAAATTACTTTTTTTATTGCTATTTTAGATTTATCTATTGTGCTAGAATACTTCATGGAAGTAATCGAATGAAATAAAGATTTTTCGGAAAAGGAATCAAAATAAAAGCCAAAAATCAGACTAGAACTATATCACTTTCGATCAAAAACGTCGGTTTGGTTAGACCGTCACATTCGGTCGCGTTGCTCTTGAAGCAGTGTTCTTCGATGATGTACTGGCCCTCGCACTCGCAGAGGAAGCAGGTGTCTGTTTGGTTCTGGTCACACTTGTAGTGGGTGTGGTGGTGAACGATTGATGTTGGGTTCTTTATGACGGTAGTGAGGTTACCTGGAGGGGAAATAAACCATATTTTAGCCAGTAATGAGGAGATAGGGGCACGTTAAGCAGTCGGTCCCGGCTGTTTTAATCGTCAGCCCATGTCGGAGGCCTATAGGTGGACTAAAACTCCGATACCAGGGTTGGCAACTAACCTTCTCGAAATGAATGATGAAAGAAGGGCCAACTTGTCTCCGTTGCTAACACGGAACTAGGACTTTGTCCCCTTTTAAATTTACTAGGGGCAGATTTCGAATTGGGGATGAATATGCCCGCCACAGTTTTTGCTAGGGGTAGATTCGTCCTCTATCCATTTTGGACAAAAATGACCCCATCAAAACATCGGAACACCATGTTCTATTATTTTAGTGAATTCGTGTTGTCCCAACTCAATGCGGTGCAAAGTTCTCCGTCTCACTGAAGATATCAGTACAAAATAATAATATATTAGTTGGTATTAGTTATATGAGTTTCTTAGCTGAGACACTTCATCAAAAATTACTTAATGTTAAAGTAGTCATCACTTCTTCCGTGCGCAAGAGTTCCTTCTGTCTTCTTAAGTCTACTCTACCTCATAGGGTACCAGGACTGACCATTATTTTGTTTCGTTGAGTTTCCCTTCGTTGTAGGCCAGTAGTGGAGCCCGGCAGAGGGCTGGTCGCAGGAGAACTCTCTCGGTAGCGGTCGACAGTATTGATGGACGTTGTCCACGTACGGACAAATACATTGCATGCATCTGAAATGTTATGGGACGGTAGAAAATAACGTTGGAAGTACAGGAGCGTCCTGTGGTTTTACCCAGGTTGTGCCCGATCCCGTAAAAATTTAGGGATAAAAGATAGCTTAAATTCTTCCCGTTGAATGTGGCTATCCATTACAAAAATAATTATTTAAATCGGACTTGTAGATTATGAGATTAGCGCGTTCAAACTACATTTACGGATACACTTCGCTTCTGACGTGTCAACGGTTCCTGTAAAGGTGCCGAAACGGTAGGTAAAAATGTAAAATAAAAGCGAAGTGTATTCGTAAGCGTAATTCACAACGAGATAGTTAAACTGACCTAATGGTATACATGGAGCCGGCCGTGCACTCGATGGGCTCAGACTTGGAGTAGACCATGCAGTTCCTTTCCACCTGCCGCTTGGAGCGGTCGTGTCTCGAGTCGACGTTCCGGTCAGAGACCAGCTTGAACTCGGATGGACCCTGAAACATGTTTTAATAATTGGTTGGGCATAAGCAACAGTTATTTATTAGTTTACTACCATCGGTTTTACCGCAACACCTCCGTTTTTGCGGGAATTTAGAAATTTTTATTATTTACCTAAATCAAAAGAATCATCCAATTTGGTGCAGTCGTTTCGGCGATTCATGATTATTTATATAGATTATAGTGAATCTCTGGGGCCGACACTGCGTTAAGCGCACGCACGCTGCGGTTCCATACAAAAGTGAACCGGTGCGTGCGCCCGCCGCATGTTGCTTCATACAAAAGTGACCGGTCGTGTGCGCTCGTCGCGTGAGGTGTCATACAAAAGTGAACCGACGCGTGCGCACGCTTAACGCAGTGTTGACCCTGATAGTTAAGGAAATTCGAGTAGGTTAGTGGCCAATCCTGGTGTCGTGTCTCAATGTTGGGCAAAGGCATTTCATCTCACTGAAGATATCATCAAGATATCAAGAACGGCCTAATTATATCCAGTAAACTAAGTTAATGTGAATGTTGGTAAGTCTTGCCATTAATCTACTCGACAAGAAGAAGAAGAAGAGCGAGTTTAGAAGAATGAATTCTAAAAGAGTGTGGTATTTGTATGGCATTCCCGGGGATATAAATATATCCTATAAAGGTAGAGGGGTGAATAATTAGACTAGACTAGATGTAGATTGATGATAAACAAGATTGGAAGAGGGCATGCCCTGTTTACTATTTTTATAACAAGCAAAAAACATCATGCTAGAGATAAAGAAAACTACATCACCAATCGTGTCATCACTTACCAAATTATTGTTCTTGTAATCGTTGCACAGCATCTGAGTGCAAGCAGCATACACACGCAGTCCCATATCAGGACACACGCAGACTTTGCAACCAATCTCAAACTCTTCACCAGGAAAGCAAAGCTCCAGGCTTCTGATAGAATCATCCATCATATTGCTAGAGGACATTAAACTCTGGGACAGCTTGAAGATCTTCCGCCAAGGAGTTTCAATATCAGAACAGGTATAATTAGTACAGACTTTATCCACTTTGTATCCGTTTGGAGGACAAACACAGACATTACATTGATCGCTAAACAGATCTCCAGGCACGCAGACGTCGCTCCGCAAAAAGTTCTTTTCACAAATATTTTTCGTACATTTGGCTATGTTTTTCATGCCGTTGTTCGGACAGAAACATGTGTTGCAGTCAACGTTGTAGTAAGCAAGAGGTTCGCATGTGAATTTATCGGTGTTCAAGTTTGTGGGAGGACGCTCCAAGTCAGTACAAACATTTTTAGTACAGGCTCTATCTTTGAGGAGACCATTGTCATTGCATATGCAGAAATTACACCCTACTTTCGACAGTGAACCGGGCACGCAAGCCCCGTTGGAATTATTCTGATCAGCATTAAGACCCTTATGACTGTCCTGAATTATTCTTTTGGCTTCACAGTCGTCGTATGTGCACCATTTTGGATCCAGTTTTCCCGATTTTGTGCAATAACATGTGTTGCAATCGAATTCGATGAAGGTGCTCGGGTCGCATGGAGCTTTGAAGTCAATTTCGATAATTTTTGGCTTGTCTTTGCTTTCCGGCTTAAGAGTCTCTGGAGCATCCGTGACAGGGAGAAGCGAACACAGTTTAAATTCAGTAGTTCCATTTTCAGGGCATAGGCAGTACTTTCCTTGGTCTAAATAAACAGAGCTTGGTTCACACTCTTCACCTGCAATAACCTTTTTGATTGCTCCCTTATCAATCAATCGGGGGTTAGCCTTAGCCTCTTTCACAACCGTTTCTAAAATCTTCAGTTTTTGCTGGTACGAGCAAACTTTAGTGCAAAATTTCAACTCGATGCGGCCGTTCTTGAGGCAGAAGCATTCGGAACATATCGGCACCATCTCGCCTGGACTGCAGTTGTGCTTGGTGAACTCATAGTTCAAACTGTTCACACAATCAGATTCTAGACACGAGTTTTCATTGCTAACGCCATGGGGACTGCATTCGCAATAGAAACAACGTGGCGTGGTAAACATATGTCGTTGACATCTCCGAGTTATGTTCCTGAGGCTGTTCAGAGAAAGGAGTTTCAACTTGTCTTTACAAACGGACTTAGTACACAACGATTCACTCGCGATACCATTATCAGGACACCAGCAAATATTACAATCTCTTCTGTAAAATGTTTTAGGAATACATCTGACTGTAGTCTCATCAATAAGCGGCTTCCGACAAGTCTCCACACACTTGCTGGCGACAAAGAATCCGTCGTCGGAACAGTGGCATTGCAGACAAGGGAACAAGTACATGACTTTGGGTATACACATGTGATTTTTGATTGCTGCTTGGTAATCAGTGACTCCTTTGAACGGGCAAGAAGCATCTCTTGCACACCTGGCTTCTTTAATCCTGCCGGAAGCAGGACAGACGCACAAACTGCAGTTAACGTAATAAGAAACGAAGGGCACGCACCAGAAAGCGTTTATTTCCGGCTGGGCTCTCAGAGCAGGTCGTGCCGCGAAGTCGTCACCGCAGACTGAGTTAGTGCAGAGAAAATGGCCGCTTTCCTGACAGATGCACTGGCTGCAGTCTTCCCAGATGATCTGGCCTGGCTTACAGGTCTGACGACGTGTCATCTCACAGCTGGCTTCGCTCCACCGGCCCAGTGAGTCACAAAAGCAGAGGCGGCCGTTCATACGGAACTGAGTGTTTGGTATACAAGGACCTGCGGAATGACCTAGATAGGTTATGATTCTACAAATAAATTGTGAAAAAGGGAAACCTGCTGACCTGAGTATATACCGCAGTGCGAAGTGGGCAGGACGAAGACGTGAGAAGTATTGTGTTTACACACTCGTCCTGCCCACTTCGGCTGAATGTAAACGTAGTATTAGAGCTGGTCTCTTGTCAATGGAGTCCTTTCCATTTTCCTCTATCTTCTGCGAACAGCTGAAAAGGCTCTGAAGCTGTTCGTACGAATGATGAATGGAAGGTTGGTAACTTAATTAAGGAACTTACGAAAAATTGCATCCCCGTTCGACAGTAGGGCGGAATACCCAAAGATCATTAAAATTATCAACATAATTATCCCCAGTACACACGCGGCGGTATGACTCCATAATTTCACGCTTATAAAGAATTTCAATTATTATTTTATGAACCAATCGGTTCGTTGACTTCTTCTGCTCAATTTGAAATTTCTTTTGGTATTTTGTAATACCTAAAGCGGGATTTACATTACGAAACTAGTGTCATGCATGATGAAACTAGTTTCGTGAAACTAATTTCAGCGCATGTGAAACTACTTTCGTTTAAATTATAGTGTCGTGAAATGATCAGTATCTCCCTGTCAATATCAAAGCTATTGTTGCTGCTGTCTCTGAAATGAACTTTTTCTAATAAAGTTGGGCACGCCAGTCATGATCGCGCTCAACATCAAAACCCACCTCTTTATAGCCAAATAGGCAGTCACTGTAGCCGAAATCGGCCTGGAAGATTGTCATTAATAATGTATTCAAATCAGATTTGTAGTTCCGTGAATAGCGCATTCAAACAAATTTCAAAAACTTTTCATTATTGTATCTATAAGTATAGATAAGCATATCCCGACAGAAAGAACATCAACTATGATTCGTAGTTACGTCTCTATATGTTCCTTTATATAATCATTAATCCTGTCGTATTCAAATCAAACTTATGACACAAAAAACACAAAACAAATTCATTTATTTCAAAAACAGGCCTAATACAATAATCTTAAAATTAGATGAAAGAAACCTATCATGCACTTATAACTCAGATTTTATGTATAAATAGGCTTATAACATATACATTCCCTACCTCCTAACTACTACTTTCTAAGGATAATAGTCGTTAGATACATGAGCCATGTCAGAGGCCTTTGGCGGCTCAATAACTCTGACACCAGGATTGGTCAGGTTTACCATCCACTCGATGAAGAAGAAGACCTCCTAACTAGTGGGAACTGTAATATAGGAAGGTAAAAAGGAAAAAACAAAAAGCGCACCACATTTTTATTAGTGCAATTTGCAAATAACATAAACTAATTTCAGTAGCCGTTCAAAGTCTATTGCTGTCTCATGTTTAATTCCATAGGTCTGAACATCGAAGAGAGATAGCGTGAGTTGAGGTTACAATCCATGCTGTTCTAGATACAGTCGTTGTTTATGGATTTCTTCTGCTTGGCGGTATGAGATACAGGTCTTTTGGGTGCAGCGGAGCGTGCGGTCAGGTTGGCAGTAACAGCGGTTGCAATCTTGCCTGTAATGGAATAAGGGTTAACAGCGTGCAGCTCGACCCCTACTTGGATGGGTGGCCGATAGTGGCATTTCTGTCTGTGCGCTACCAAGCTTCGGAGGGCATGTTTAGCAGTCGGTCCCGGTTGTTTCAATCGATTGACTGTGTCGGAGGCCTATAGGCGGTCTAAAAACGCCGACATTAGGGTTGGTCAATAAACTACTAAAATGAACGAATTAATTTTAAAAATCTAGCAGTGGAACAGAACAACATATGTTAGGAAAAAAGGAGAAAATTTCCTTAAATGTGTAGGTCCTACAAACGATCGGTTGAGAATAGTCGTACGAGTATGACAATATTTTGACGGATAAGAAAAGAGACGCCGACAAAGTCCGATTCAAAGCTTGTTCTTCCCTACAAACGTAGTAACTTAAAACGGCTTCTCACAAGTAAACTCCTCCCGGCAAACAGACATCCTTCGTCCCGTCAATCTTAGTCTTGTGGTTCTGTCCCAGCGCGAGAGTCTGTTGTTTGAACTGCTCCGGGACGCAGCCGGGCTGGTACACGCACTTCGTCTTGTTGAAGATGCATTTACAGGTCACGCAGTTGTTCTCCGTTTTGATGACGTCATCCCCGGAGCAGGGGTTCCCTGGAAGTGTGGGCAACTGCTGGTATTGGATGTTGGAAAGTAGATGTAAATCACGGAAGAGAGAAGCGCTCACTGCGTCTCTATTTCATCGTGTAAAACTTCGATCAACAATTTTGTGTATTGTTGATCGAAGGTGTAAAAGCATAAGGTATATCATATTGACTATCAATCTACCATATCATAGGCGTTGAGCATTCTAAAAATAATATTGGTTGCTGTTCGAGAGTATTTGGGCTATACGGCTGGTCGATGTCATTCAGGCGTCTGAAAATTGTCAACACCATTATCGATTACTAGAAGTTTTAGTACCGAGTGTGTATGTTACAATCAAGATCAAATTCGAGTTTTAGTAAGTAAGATTTTTATGTGATTGTATTGTTATTTGTGCCGTAATAAAAAAGTATTAGCCTGTAATGTCCCACTTGTTGGGCAAAGGCCTCTCGTCTCACTGAAGATATCAGTACAGTGAGGAGGTTTCAGGCGTAATCACCACGCTTGCCTAATGCGGGTTGGTGATCTCAAACCCGAGCCATGTTTGAAAAGTAGGAAACATGTTTTCGCTCGACCTGGGAATTGAACCCGGGACCTCAGTCTTGGCAGGCGAGTGCACATACCACTAGACCACCGTAAAAATAAATACCATAGCTGGCCATGCCGAAGGCGGTATAGAACTCCATTACCAGACCAACTAACATATATTATGTTTCCTTACGAGAGTAAAAATTAAAACTAATGTGTCAATTTTTTCCTTCAAAGACAAGAATAGGGTACGAAAGGAATCATATCACTGTACCTTTTACCACCAGAAGGAATCATCTTCAGTTGGAAAATGGACCACATTCGTCCACATTTTAAGTCTCGTAAGACAAATGTATGGCTTACACAACCTTTACATACACACCTTTGCCATCAAGAGCTGCTATTCTATTCATATCGTCATAGCTCAAGCACATCATCTTGTCGCACAGCAGGTTGAAGTTCTCCAAACACACGCAGTGGTTACACTCCACCTGGTAGATCTTCCCTGGGACGCACTTGGTCGTGGTGCTGGGAAGGGTGGGCAGGTCGGCCACTTCGGTATCTCTGAACGGGGGGCGAATGTCGGTTGGTTCGAGTATTGGTTTACGTTTTCCTGGAAATAAGAAGTTATGATTTGCGTTGGACTGATTTTCATTGGGTAAAAAGTAAGTTCGGCCAACCCTGGTGTCGGAGTTTTTAGATCGGCTAAAAGCCTTTGACATGGCCTGACGATTGAACGAACGACGGACCGGGACCGACAATTTAACGTCTTCTTCTTCTTCTTCATCGAGTGGATGGTCAACCTGACCAGTCCTGGTGTCAGAGTTATTGAGCCGCCAAAGGTCTCTGACATGGCTCATGTAACGACTACTATCCGTAGAAAGTAACCGGGACCGACGGCTTAACGTGCCCTCCGAAGCACGGAATCATCTTACTTTTCGGGCAATCAGGTGATTCAGCCTGTAATGCCCAAACTGAGGACAGTCTCACAATGAGATTTTTGTGAGAGTCCCCGCCGGGAATCAAACCCGGGGTGTAAGTGATTTAAAAGTATGCATTCTGATATCTTATTAAAGTAAAGTAAAGTATTAGCCTGTAATGCAAAGGCCCTCATCTCACTGAAGATATAAGTACAGTAAGAAGGATTAGGCATAATCACCACGCTTGCCAAATGCGGATTGGTGATCTCAAAGCCGAGCAATGTTTGAAAAGTAGGAAACATGTTTTCTCTCGACCCGGGAATTGAACCCGGGACCTCAGTCTTGGCAGGCAAATGCACATACCATAAGGCCACCGAGGCGATATTTAAAGTATAAAAAAATCTCACCGGATCTCTGAATATCACACGCCTCATTCTTCTTATCAGAACATACTATTTTCTTCGAATAGTCACAGAAGCATCTCGCACACGCTTTCATATACAGCTTGCCTGGGACGCAGTTGTCTTTCGGTGCTTCAGGCAGCTTCAGACTCATCATTTTATCCTTCAACTCATCTAATTTCAAAGCAGAATGCCAAGAAGCACAGGCCATTTTGGTGCAGAACAATTTATCTGCCTTAAGACACTGACATTTGTTGCATTCCATCCTGTAAGTCTTCCCTGGGACGCATGGTTCACCTTCCTTGATTTCAGGAAGGTTCTCTCTTCCAGCCTTTAATTTTCCGTCAGATTTACCTAACTTGTCTCTTTTAATGGGACTACTCTTTACTGACTTTATTACTTTATTGTTTTTAGCGTATTGTAACTTCTTAAGAGGGACATCTATCTTTTGTGGCACGTCTGACTTTTCAATCGACAATGACTGGCTTTCGTCGGTCTCTTTACCTACAATTTTAAATATTTATTGCTTATTAATGATAGCTTTACCCAGGTGGTGGTTAATTTAGATTCGATTGCGTGGGTACTGAGTAAATATAAACTCAGGAAACCCAACTGCTGTTTCAATAGATTGGTACTGTACCCCGGTACTGTATTCTTCACCAGAAAGATACCTTCCTCAAGAGTTAGGGCGATCGCCACCGGCTGTTTCTCGCGAAACCGTTCTCGTTTTAAAAATAAGTAATTATTTGTTCAACGGACGTATAATTTAATAACAAAATTTCCAGGTTTTCTTATATGCTATAATAACAATTAAAGACGCTTTAAGATAATTTTTTTCATCTAACTAACTGCTCCACTGCTGGGCAAAAGTTTCCCCCAAACACTGGCAACCGTTCCTATCTTTCGCTTTCGAAAAAGTATCGCCATCTTCTTCTGCATCATCGAGTGGATGGTCAACCTGACCAATCCTGGTGTCAGAGTTATTGAGCCGCCAAAGGCCTCTGACATGGCTCATGTAACGACTAGTATAGCCATAGCTTAAGTATATTAAGGTAACAAGCAATAAAACACAGTTAACAGTTCATTTATATTCTATTTTGGTTATCAGTAAAGGTATGTCGAAGAAAATCATCCATACAGATCATTGTAGTACATATGGGTTTACCGACGTTGTTACAGAAACAGGAATTGCACTTATACCTGTATTTCAAATGAGGTTTACATTTATCATCCAGAGAATGTAGTTCAGGCAACAAGAAAAATGGGTTAACATCCTTTTTCTCTCTTAAAACCAATTTATTATTACAAACATTGAAATCACACTTCAACACACCAAATTCATCACAGCTACAAGTTTTACAATCAATTTTGTATGTAACATTCTCTTTACAAATACTCTCATCATCTATCTTTGGCCAACCTTTACCAAAATCGTCTAGAGCAGCCAGGGTTGACTCTTCTACCTTTTGCATAAATTTGTTTTCGACAGGAATACAAAGTTTGTCTATGAAATAGTTTACATCACTGCAAAGACAATATTCCTTATCAGATTTGTGGACTTCGCCTATTTTGCAACGGTCTGCTTTGTCTCTGAGTGGACAGAGCTTGCTAGTACATTGCCTGAAGCTTATATACCCTGTATCTTCACACTGGCAAATGTTGCACGCTATTATATAGAATTTACGAGGAGTGCAAGGGATTTTAGTCCTAATAGTTGCTACGTTAGGGTCGCTAATGGATTTGAGTCGGCCGAATAATGATTTGCACTCCGTTGACATCCACTTTCCTGATTCACTGCAAGTACACATAGTGTTTTCATATCTATATAGTTGGTCTGGATCGCATTCTTTCACGTTTTCTGGTAAAGCTGAAAATGATTGAAGAGTTATTGTCTACCTAATATTGTATAGAAAAATATTTTAAAACTTCTAAGTTTAAAGACAATAATCTACTAATCTATCCACAAATATAAGTTTTCTAACCTTAAATTTTCTAACTTTAAGTTTTCCGATAACCCTGAAATTGGTACATCCCATCGAAATCGATCTTTCAAAAACTGTTCAACAATGCTAAATTTTTACCAATACAAAATCTAACTTACTCAGAAGAGGAATAGGTTGAAATGGTTAATCTAATCTCACTTAAAGATAGATACATCAAGATACTTACTTTGTGGATTCACGGTACAGTTGGGTTGATGCTTGCAGTTGTAAATGCGTCCCAAGACACTACACATACACTCGTGGCATTGTCCTTTGCTGAATGCAGTGGCAATACAATCCTGAGTGCGTCCAACTAGCGTAACAAAGCTGTTTTAATGCAATTTGCTTTGATTTTATGAAGACAAGTATATGGTGAAAGTAACGTATGTTAGATCCGACCTACATCTAACCGTAAAGAAACTATTCCAGTAAGATTGAGTAGGTTACTGGCCAACCGACATGGTCTAACGATTGAAACAAGTGGGACCGACAATTTAACGCTTAGATAATATTTTGACAATGTCATAACGTTCGATAATTTCAATGCGTTTTGATTGGGCGATTCGTCACCGCACAGTTCGGCTCCGTTTGAATAGAAACATAACCTTAGGAGACCTGTCTATTGAAGCAGAGAAATGGAGAAATATATAGGATTGCAGAAAATCTCTGAGCGGAGATTTTTTGCTATCCTATTCTCGCTTCACTAAAATGGATACGCCTAAACCTATAGGGGCTAATTAATAAACGCGCTGTAATTATAACACTGTTACACTGTGTTTTGTTTCTTTCGCTCTTCGGAAAATTGCAGATGTCAGAAAGTGACACCATTTGATAGCTAAACTGTTCATAATACGCGTTACTTTCTACGGATAGTAGTCGTTACATGAGCCATGTCAGAAGCCTTTGGCGGCTCAATAACTCTGACACCAGGATTGGTCGGGTTGGCCATCCACTCGATAAGAAGAAGAAGAATACGCGTTGATTAATAAGGCCGATAAAGTTCTTCGCTCACTTCGCTAGTACAGTGAGGAGGATCAGTCGATTTCCTAACCTTATCTATACTTCTATACTAATATTATAAAGAGAGAATTTGTAAGTTTATTTGTTTTTTTGTATGTTCGAGGTTATCTCAGGAATTATAAGCCCGATTTGAATAATTCTTTTTGCAATAGACAACCACATTCAACAGGAAGGTTATAGGCTATTTTTCATCCCAAAATTCCCACGGGAACGGGTACAACGCGGGTAAAACCGCGGGGCGACACTAGTTTGGCATAAGTCTTAAATAAACTTATTAAAATCTCAAAATACTTACATATTGCACTTTGGATAGAAATTGCGACGAGGAGCAACAGAAAGAATACACAAGAGTACATAGCTCGCCACTTACAGAACTAATCAACAGTGGATTAATTAAAAAATGCTAAGCAATTACACGATCATTCCGAATTACGACTATTTAGAAATGAAATGGAAAATTAAATACATCTTTATGATTCTAATCGGTTAATTAAGGATCTTAATGGAGTAGTGGTAACCGCTCAAGCTTTGGAACAAGGGGTCGAGGGTTTATTCTTGAATGCAGCTATACCCACGTTTAGGGCTATGCCAACAGGGTTGTAACGTTGTAAGCCCGTTGGCACAGTGGCATTGAGACCGCTTACTGTGTCGGGGGTTGCGGGTTCGATTCAACGGAGTCAACAATATGTGCAGACGTAGTTGTTGGTGACGACGTCTGTGTGTCAATTATATGTATATTCTAATAAAGTATTTGTGTATGTAGTAGTATCAGGTAGTTAGATTCCATAGTACAAGCCTAAAGCTTAGTTTGGGTGTAATTAAATTTTCAGGATTTTCAGGATAAGATGTATCCCATGTGTTATTCTGATGTATAACCTATATTACTGTAAAGTTTCATCCAAATCCGTCCAGCAGTATTTTCATGAAAGTGTAACAAACGTATCCATACATCCTCACAAACTTTCGCATTTATAATATTAGTAGGATTTAACCAAATAAAACACTAAAATACAGAATCAAAATAAACTTTATTTCGCAAAATATTTTAATAAAATAATTACGTATATAATATACCAATTAATACATGCTCTAGTACTCGCGTACTATTAATAATAACTGATAAATTTCACTATTAAACTTACAATAAGGAAGTTAAGTTGTACGTTACGAATGGAGTTAAGAAATCGTGATTATGTGAAACTCGTTACACTAGGAACGGTATTTTATCGTTATTTTACCAAACCGTTACTTCAATAACGATTACTGATATAGATTCCGTTATCGTTACCGACCACTACAATACCGTTTTCAAATATTAACGTTCCATGTGTAACGAGTTAATATATGAGTTAATGAAACTAATACTAATATCAAGTACATTAAAAACAACAATCACACAATAACTCTATGCTAAGCATAATATTACAACATGTACTTCAATAAATCAACGTTATTTTATAAATAATAACGCTCGAGTATATCGTTTTTTTTAATGTGTGTTTACTTTCAATAAATGTGTAAAAATATTGAAAACAGACATGGTTTTTACACTGTGTTATATGATTTTCATGAAAAGATATTTAACGTGGCTATTTAAAAATAACTACAGGTTAAAAAGTACAAAATAATACACTCTAACATTCACACACAAATAACTAGGTAAATAAAAATTACTCACAATACTTATAGGACACAAAACTTGTTAACTAAAAATGCACAAAAGACGGATAACCGTTTAAAAAACGAAAATATTGTAACGTTATTTTCGTTTTTCGTTACCGAATTCTAAGATGGCATAGCTGCAAGTGTTAGGTAGATTCCTGACACGTAAAAAAGGGGATTTGAGGACACATTAATATGAATCCTTTCAAAATATGATAATACTTGATAACGTGTTCTAATTATGACGTAAGGAATAACTAAAATAACTGATAAGTAACGAAAAATATACCATTACTGTTAACGTTACTTTTGTTTTAATTATTGAATGATTGAGTATCGTCATATTTCAACAAAGCATTTGGACATAGAAAGAGTATTAAATAAAACTGTTCTGAGTATTTTACACATGAAACGTCAAAGTCTATGATCTATATATCTTTAAATTAATATTAATACAGGCAAGTTTTGTTGGACAATGGATGTGTTTGTGTGGGCAAAAACGGTTTTAATGATTCAAGAAGACCAAAATTAATGTGACACTTAGGCAAAATGATAATACCTATTGAGAGACCTACCCAAATACTCAAACGCCACCGAAATTGAGCCGATTTTTTTTTCTTTAATTAACCCCCGACGCAAAGAGAGGGGTAGGGTAGGGGTGTAAAAAGTTTGACGTCAATGTCTCTGTATCTGTATTTCTGTGGAAACGTAGCTCTCAACCGGATGAACTGATTTCGATGCGATTTGAAAGCCTTGTGGTGGTTCTTAGTTTGTATAAATCGGACCATCCATTTTTGCTTGTGATTTTTTTCTGATTTTTCATTACCTTTATGGAATTGAGTTTGTCAAAACCCAAAATAACTCAATGAAGTTAAAATGTTGTAAGACTGCTTTATCAAAGAGACGTTTGAGTATTAAAGCGTTGTCGTGGTACGGAAAGTTGTGTGGTGTGTTATGTGTCGATGGTGTCGCAGAACCTGAGGGTGCAGAAGACGGTCTTGCCGTCGGCGGCGCACGTGCAGTCGTTGCAGTCGCGGCGGAACTGGTCGCCGGGGTCGCAGCGGTAGCTCGCCTCTGCAAATTGGAAAAAAAAACGAAAATTTAAATGTGCAACCCGAAAAGTTTATTGTAACACGAATGTTTTATGAGGGGGAATCTGAATTTTAATCAGATTATATGATTACAAATATTATATGAAGCTATGAGCAGTGATCTAAAATATGGATTTGAAAAATTGAGAGAATGTAATGGTATGGTACGTTTTATCAAGGACAATATGATATGATGGACGGACTCAATTCATTGGTTGTAGAGTTTTGGAGTCTAGAACTTCCTTATTAATAAAGGTGGTGTAACTAATACACTGCAGTTATAATGTGTTTTACCTCTTTTGCTCTTCAGAAAATTGCGTATGTCCGAAAGTGATGATGATGAACCATGGCTGTTACTGCTATTACTATAACACCTTGTAAATACCCTTGTAGCCATGTTTATTGAACAATAAATTGAATTGAATTACCCATTTGATAGCTAAAATATTCTTAATATGCGTTTATTAATATGGCCCGAAGAACCAGAGAAAAAAACCATATCAAATGTGATAAAGAGATCACCACCAGACATCACATCGCACTCACCAGTACTGAAAACTATACTAAATTCGATCTCTAAGAAATCATAAAAGATTTAGAGATAAACAATAGAGTTACACTCACCAGTAGTGACCTCATTGTCCTTCACCTCATGATGGCACCTCTTCACGGTACACGTCGCGTGTTCCCCGTCCTCAGTACAACGACAAACGTTACAATCCTGATCGAACACACTGCCTGGAACGCACTTCATCGTTACGTTCTGCACTCCCCTTACTTTAACGTTATCCAGTTGCGTTACTTTAACGTTCCGTTCTTCCGTTACTGGTTTTTCAACTTCCTTGGCTGTAATGTTTTCTGTTTGTTTCGAAGGACCGTTTTCTGATTGTGGTGTTTCTAGAATGATAATTTTGATAATTTTTTATAATTTTTAGTTTTATAAGATACTTTAGCTATGGCCTCTCACCTCACTGAAGATCAGTACAGTCATTGGATTGGTCAGGTTGGCCATCCACTCGATGAAGAAGAAGTACAGTTAGGAGGATGAGGCATAATTACCACGCTTGCCCAATGCGGGTTGGTGATCTCAAACCCGAGCCATATTTGAACAGTAGGAAACATATCCGGGTTTCTTAATTTAAATGCCATACCTCTTTTAGCTCTGGCACTAGCGAAGCTATCAGCGCCTCCATTACTGTTGAGCGCCGCGCAATCAATTCGGGTACAGGAGAAGTCCTGACCCTCATCGTTGCAGAGGCACTTGTTGCAGTCCATGCGGAACTCCTGGCCCGGCTGGCAGGTCTTCGGCGGCTCCTACTGGGGCATGCCGGTTTTAGTAAACGTACTCGCAAACTCTACAAATCGCGTTATTTAAAAAAAATAATTGTATAAATAGGGATATAACATTAATTACCGGTGTGGCCCGAGTGTTTCTGTTCAGTGATGTGATCTGAAAAGAAGAAATCACTAATTATAATAAAACAGATACAAATGTGTATTATTCTGTGAGTGAAGTTAGTAAACCAAAAGTCGTCTTTAAATAATTAAATCATTTTGTTGTAACAACCATCACCAGAAGCTCGTAAAAATATTAGGTAGGCTATCTTAAAAACAACAGTATTCTTAAAATTGTTATAGAACCCAAAATAATAGTCCTTTATTTTGGGTTCTGAAACCTGAAACCTCGAAATAAAACGCAATAGAATTTATTTTATAACTTGAGACAGAAAGTAAGTAAGGTACCCTTAAGTAAGGACGGAAAAATTAACAGGATAGAACATGTATCTCACATCTTTTTACGGTAGAAGAACTGAGTAGCGAGACTTGGCTTTTTTACAAGTTATGATTTTGATGGGATTTATTTTATTCATATTCTTAAAGGAACAATCCAAACCACTACCACAACACCACTACCACAACACCACTACTACAACACCACCACCATCACCACAACCAACCAACACCACTGCTATAAAAACTCAAACCTTTTCATTCGGCTCACAAAGTCGTCTCGTACAATAGAACGATTTGCCATCAGGCTCGCACCGACACATGTTGCAGTCAATAGGAAATACTTCGTTAGGAGTACACTCCTTGTTAATGGTCCTTAGTTTCAGCTGGAAAATGTGGACGGTAGAATATTTAGTATTAATGCTATAGAGGATGATATGGAAAAGCAAACTTCTAAAGTGACGAGAAGAGAAGCCGTTTCTCAAGAAGTAGTTGAAGAAGATGTAGAAGTAGTTTGAGTAATGTTTAGAAGAAAATGAAATATAAGCAAAATAAAAAGCCATAAACTGTTAAGAAAGACTATTATAAAAGTACGACAATTATAAGAAACAGAGAAAAAACAGAAATAGATGTAAAAATATCAAGGAGTGAAATCTATTAGGAAAGTAAAGTTCCCCAAGGAGACGAGCAAGGTTTCTGACTCCATCAATAGAACTCCATAAAATGTCTGCTCCTTGCATTTCATGCAATTTAATTGGTCATTCATTCATTACGTTTACGTTACTGGCCAACCTTGTTGTCGGAGGTTTTAGACCCCTAAAGGCCTCCGACATGGTCCAACGATTGGAAGGGTACCGAATTGACTCTATTAGTGGATTTTTATTATTTTCTCTGCCATCTGATGAAAAGGCAGTCTAATACCATTGCTTATGACATTGGGATAGGTTAAAAACATTCTTCCAAGCCAAGAAGAAGAGAGACAATAAAAGAAAATCCATAATTGATTCTATTCGTGCTTGTTTTTACATTTTCACTGACACCACACTATTGAACAAATATCTAATACCATTTCTTGGAACAATCAGAAAGCTTAAAGACATTATTTCCGAACCAAGAAGAGAAACAGACCACAGAAAATCCCACAGCAAATTGTCAACTCTAGATCTGTATATACAGCATACTATGAAGTCACAACCTCTTCAGTAGGGCCTTCCTTATTAAACCCGTCAGCGTTTTCAATGCAAACTCTCCGAGTGCAAAAGTAGCTGGTACCATCTTCGTTGCACCAACATGTGTTACAGTCTTTAATGAACATGCGGTTGGCGACGCAAACTACTTTGGAGTTGGGAGCTGATGTTGTTTTACCCTATAATGACAAATACTAGGGTTTCAAGTCATGTCAGATTTACACTCAGAAACGTCAAATTCTTGCTTAGTAGAGAGAGTAAATGAGCGATTTTGACATGACTGTATGAAAAAATATGTCCATTAGTTAAGTATCGATTTAACGGACGTTTCTGAGTGTGGAATTTAGAATCTCAAAACTGGGTAAAATTTGAAGAAAATGAAATATTCCAATAAATAAAGAGACTATGTCGAAATTTCAAGTCTGAAAATACACTTTTGAAAATGTTCAAATATTAATAATGTGCTGGAAATAAATAGTTCCGGGAAGACAGGAATACAGTCAAAAGGTATGGGAAGATATTTAATAAAAAACTGATATGACATAACGAAATATAATTATCATTCATTCATTCATTCATTCATGAATGAATATATTTATTAAGAAACAACTTTAATATTGCACGTCCCAGGTCCCTTTTAATTTTGAAACATAATGGTAAAGGCTTTTTTAATCATCAATTATTGGTTTTGCTTGCATGTATGGTATAATTCGCTTCTTCTCCTGAAAGAAAAAAAAAATATTATATATCTTCAAAGGTAAAGAAGACGCTGAATGGAATATTCTAGACTATATTACGAATCCTACTTCCTACTAATATTATAAATGCGAAAGTTTCTGAGGATGTACGAGTATGTCTCTTTATTACTTTTGAATGAAAATCACGATTTGGATAAAACTTTACAATAATATAGGTTATACATGAGAATAACACACGGGATACATTTAATCCCGAAATTCCCGCGGGAACGGGTACAACGCGGTTAAAACTGCGGGGCGCGTCTAGTATTATTATAAAGAGGTAAAGTTTCTTACATTATTTGTTTGTTTTTAAGGGCTTATCTTAGAAACAACCCATCGGATTTGGATAATTCTTTTTGTAATAGATAGCCACATTCAACGGGAAGGTTATAAGCTATTTTTAAGCCCGAAATTCCCACGGGAACGGGTACAAGAAACTAGTTGAAATATCAAATTGTTTCACAGAATACCTTAAGATCTTCACTAATGATTTCTACGTCTTTAGGGAGGGGGCATGGCTTGTTGGTACAACTGTAGTAAGTGCCGAATGGGTTGCAGAGACAAGGGTTGCAGCCGATGGAGAAGTGTTCCCGGGGCTTGCAGATCGTGGCCCTTTCAATGTGATCTGATCCCTGGAACATCAAATCAATATGTTGGAAAATAGCCGGGTATGAGAGAGGGAGCCGGGATTAATTATTTTTGATTTATTTAGTACATAATTTTAATGTTAAAAATTTTTGGGATTTTTGGTTTGCTTTTGAGTTTTGTAACATCATCTTATTTTTCTCAAACCCGATAAGAGTCAAGTCACAATCTTAAAGTCTTAAATACGAAGGAATTATTAATACAGATATGTATTGTCTATTAATACAGATATAAATATAGACAACTAGCAGTGCCTTCCGGTTTTACACGCGCTGTGACCTTACCCGTGAGAATTTCGAGATGAAAAATTGTTCCTTTCTTCCCGTTGAATGTGGCTATCAATTACAAAAAGAATTATTCAAATTGGATTGGTAGTGTCTGAGAGTAGCCGTTACAAACAAACAAATATTTAAACTTTACCTCTTTATAATAATAGTATCCTATCCTACTAATATTATAAATGCGAAGGTTGTGAGGATGGATGTATGTATGTTTGTTACTCTTTCACGCAAAATACTACTTGACGGATTTGGATGAAACTTTACAGTAATATAAGTTATAGAACAAAATAACACATGGTATACATTTTATTCATTAAATCCCGCGGGAACGGGTACAACGCGGGTAACACCGCAGGGTACAAATAGGCTAGCAGCGCGGTTTTCCCATAGGAATCCCGTAGGAATTTCGGGATGAAGAACAGAAGTATAGATAGATAAAGAAGTTCTCACATCGCTCTCCATAAAGACTTCCACCTCCTTGTTCATATCCCGCTCCAGGCACTCGTTCTGGGTGCACGTGTAGCTGAGCCCGCTGGAGGCGCACTTGCACTGGTTGCAGTCGACTTGGAACTGCTGGTTCGACTTGCACACCGCGCGTTTTGTGACACTGTGCCGATTGTATTCGTACGCGGAGAACATCTGGAGGTTGTGTTTGAAGAATTTAAATGTATTATTAGATGAATATGACTGTATAAAATGTGTTAGAAAGAATTATGAAATCTTTATCCCGTCCAGTAGTCACGTAACGTTTCTTTGGCATTTTTCAACCCCCTCTTAAACCTCACTATATATCACCAAGGGGGATTGGTGATATATAGTGAGGTTTAAGAATACACCCCCCCCCCCCCCCCCCTATGACCGGGCTTATCCCGTGACTCCGAGAAGAAACACTATAACAAACGAAAAAATAAATACACATGACATATTACTACGCCCCCTTGTGATATTTAGTGACTTTTATGGACCCCTCCCCTCCCCCCCTTTCGATCCTCACGTGATTAATAGTGAGTCTTTTTTTATGTCAATTTGTAAACAAAAT
Organism: Cyclophora albipunctata; assembly: GCA_963082685.1. Taxonomy (NCBI): domain Eukaryota; kingdom Metazoa; phylum Arthropoda; class Insecta; order Lepidoptera; family Geometridae; genus Cyclophora; species Cyclophora albipunctata. Next base: position 2,997,988 of record OY720138.1, on the reverse strand, counting down.
GTTGCACTTTATTTATTTATCCCAAATCCTCAATATGGCATACATTAGCAGTGATTGTGTCCTTGCATTGTGCCTTATGATAGGTGACAGATGTCACCTGAGTTCATTGTTTTTCTATATGAGCCCTACGATGCTTCGGAGGGCACGTAAAATTGTCGGTCCCAGTTGTTGCAATCGTCAGATCATGTCGGAGGCCTTTAGGCGGTCTAAAAACTCTCATACCAGGATTGACCAATAACTTATTCGGCCTTACTTATTTAGTCAATTAGCTTGTCTCCCTGGTTTCACACTACTCTCAATAGATGACGCTACGATGCAAGTCAAAGCACGCTATCGTTATTTTTTCAGTTTTGGTGGAGACAAACCCGTACTTTTGTTGGCCAGGAAGAAAATAATAGGGGCAAAGACAATAGTGACATAGTCAGACTCAATGAGCCATTTTTTCTTAATAAATAAAAAAATGAAAATAACTTACCTTATTTATATTAAACCACACAAAACAAAAGTTTTATTCACACTGGTGCAACCACTTCCAAAATATGAGGTGAATGATTTTATGAAAAATGATTTATTTTATTTTCCGATAAAAGTGCATTTTTAGGTATGATGAAATTAAACAAAGTTTCGCGTCGTTAATTGATTACAATGCAAATAAAAGCAATGCTCAAAAAATTTTTATGCTGCTGCAGAAAGATCTTCAGCAATACATTGCATTGCACAAAACCTTTTGCTTTGTAATCAGCAATATTTGTAATCGTTCTCAGTAGATCCATTGTCCAGATCCAAAATGGATCTACTGATATATTATTTACTCAGATCCAATTTTTTACAATGTGGTTCTGGTTTCTTCACTAATCGTTTTGAATTATAACTACGTTTACGGATACACTTCGCTTTTTTTAACATTTTTATCTGACGTTAGGCCCCTTTACAGGAACCGTGGTCACAGAAGACTGATATTTTACATGACAGACAGAGACTGTACTGAAAACTATGTTTATGGATCTACTGAAAACTATATTTTTTACCGCTTGACAATCTCTCTCTAGTCAATACAATTGAATTAACTTTGGCTCTTTAATGGGCACACACCTTATGATATTTAGGTTAGCACTTACACCAACAACACTCAAAATCGTTTCATTATGGTATCGCTTGTTCACATCAACTAATAAACAAAAAACGGTCGACTGTCATTTTTCCAGCCACTTTTTAGTATTAAAAATACATATTTTATGTTAGCACTCACAAACGTCAAATTAATTCAAGTAATGTGTAATGTTTGAGTACTTACAGTGTCTCCTGTACTTCTTTTTCGTCTCGCTGAAAATAATAAAGGAATTGAAGTTAAAATACTGTTTGTAAAGTAAAAATCTAAATAACTAGGTGTAATCAGTACGTTTGCCTAAGGGCCAACACTGTGTTAAGCGTGCGCGGCGGTCCAGTTTTGTATGAAACCGCACACGACGGGCGCACGCGATGGTCCACTTTTGTATGAAACCGCACACGACGGGCGCACGCGATGGTCCACTTTTGTATGAAACCGCACACGACGGGCGCACGCGATGGTCCACTTTTGTATGAAACCGCGGCGTGCGCAAGCTTAACGCAGTGTTGGCCCTTAATACCTAAACGAATGGAGATATCAGGTAACATATATACACAAACATACAGTTGAAAGAACATCCTCCGCTGGTCTTTAAGGTAGATTAAAAAAACGGATTGCCTACAGGTTACTATTTAAGTCCCTCACACCCGTACTCAGAGACGTCTAATACTTCCTTTGTAGTGATTTAATGAGCGATTTAAAATTGCGTCAATTAGTTAAGTATCGATTTAATGAACGTCTCTGACTGCGTAAGAAAAACATATTTTAGATGATAGTGATGTTATCACCTCGGTGGGCTGAGACCTGCCAAGACTGAGGTCTCGGGTTTAATTCCCGAGTCGAAAAAAGCATGTATCCTACTTTTCAAACATGGGTTGGATTTGAGATCACCAACCCGTATTAGACGCGATGATTAAGGCGCGGGCCCACCGCGGTGCACGGAGAGGCTACGCACGTGTATTAAGCTTCGCTTTGTAAGAAAATGTATGTGGTTGTGTCCACTGTAACCCACGGAGAGGCTACGCATGAATTGACGTCATTGATACACGCGTGGCTAGCTCGAATAGGCGGTTACATAGCTCAACGCTGTCAACGTGGGTCTACGTTTCCACTGGAGTACACGAATATGACCCACGACTATGTACAGCTCACTTATCCCACCGCGGTGCACGGAGAGGCTACGCACGTGTATTAAGCTTCGCTTTGTAAGAAAATGTATGTGGTTGTGTCCACTGCAACCCACGGAGAGGCTACGCATGAATTGACGTCATTGATACACGCGTGGCTAGCTCGAATAGGCGGTTACATAGCCTCTCCGTGCTCCGTGCCACGCTATACATAGTCGTGGGTCATATTCGTGTACTCCAGTGGAAACGTAGACCCACGTTGTCAAACAAATTAATACACGCAACTAAAATGCGCCGCGTGCCCGTGCAGAGCATGCGCCGCGGTGGGCCCGCGCCTTTACGCCTAGTCCTCCTCACTGAACTGATATCTTCAGTTAGATGAGAGGCCTTTGCCCAACAGTGGGACATTACAGGCTAATACAATTGTTTTATCCCCCAACAGTCAATGAATAAAATAAACCATCTCACCGTTAGCCATCTTGATTTTCAGCACACACCCTCTCTTGGTGCAGAACAGCTTCCCGTTAGGGGTACACCGGCAGATGTTACCGCACTCATCTCGCGATAAGGAATTCGGCTCACATTTTGCACTTACTGAAATGTTCAGAGGGGTTTAATAAGCTGGGTGTCTCGTAACTAGATAGAGGCAGCCTCAGGACGAGCTGCTGACGTGAGGCATACAACGTAAAACAAATAAATATACATTGGGAAGCAGCGTGCCTTAAGTTGAGGCAGTGTCGCCACTTGCACGTCCTCGGAGCGAGGCAGCTGTGGCCCAAGGCTGCCTAAAGTGGATTACTTTTTTTACAAGTTTCATGCTCTATACTATACCCAGCGTTTAAAGGAGCGTTCTTAATGACTGTTATTGAAGGAGCGTTTAAGAAACGCTTGTGAAGATTAAACAAGGCCTTATAATTTTTAACGTATAAATCCACAATCAACCAGGCGGTTTAAGCATGTTTATTGATCAACACCATCGATTCATGTTAAAATTAAACAAACAAAAAGAAAAGAAAAGAACGAACTCTTCAGCTTGATTGTACAGCGAGAATTAAATCGGAACTTACGTACATTTCGATTGGTTGTCTGGGTAGCAGGCAGGATCGCTGCTATCGGGGCTGCATTTTAACGCTGGAACAGATACAATTATTTGATTAAAGGATAGGTCTGTTACGTTAACTACTTACTTATGTGTAAAAATACTTCTATACATAATATAAAATAAAGTCCCCAAAAGCTGTCTGTTTATTTGTCATCAATTTGCTCAAAAAGTACCGCTCGGATTTTCATGCGGTTTTCACCAACATACAGAGTGATTCAAGAGAAATGTTTCGGTGCAAAATTCCTTTAGGTATAACGCGGGTAAAACCTCGGGGCACTGCTAGTATACGTATAAAAAAAAGAAAAAGGAAACTTAAGATTTTGGAATTTAAGAAGTCTCACAGAATTATCCTCAATCCCTAATTATAGAAAACTGTATCCGAATCGGTCATACGGATAAGGAATAAATGCGGATAATAGAAGCTACACACAAATAAACAAACTCATAAACTATCTCTCCCACTTTACTTTCGCGCCATTAATCAAAAATGGCGTCCATAATAAAGCGCTGTTTTCCCGCCATAATCAATCAAAGATGGCGACACTGTGCGTCACGTGACTCCCGACATTCGGCCACGCAGCGCGCCCGAACGATCCTCAATTTGCCCTTTAGCCTTCACAATTATTGCAGTTCTATTATTAGCGGCTAACAATTGTTCCAATAATTGCAAATGATAGCTTTGACGGGCGATATGGCCAAATTATTTGAGATAAAAGTTATAAATAAATATAATGTTATTAATAATTTGCATAAACTTATCGAAACATGTTTGTAAATTACTTTTTAATGTGATACGGGTTGAAGACCCGGCTAGCAAGAATGATAATAATAATTACGCCTAATCCTTCCACATGTAAACATTGATGCATATATTAGCGATCAACAGGCTTTTGGCCCGCAAACAAAATGTTTAGAATAATCTCTATCTACAGATATCTGTAGATAGAGATTATATGAGATATAATCTCTCATATGAGAGGGAGCATAACCACTGTCGATTATTTCAAAAACGGAGGTAAAATAAAAACACCGACACCAGCGTTAACCACAGGTAAATTGCAAAATTGCCTTAGTTATATTGATTTTAAAACAGTTACAGTCCCCTAAATAACCATAGATATAAGCCCATGCTACTCTACATCCATCAACATAGTAATTAAGAAATTCCTCAGAAAAGACTCTCAATCCTTGGCCACAGAGTAGCAGATTGCTAGGGCAAATGATCACCCCCTAGAGTCCCTTGTATTCCCCCTCGAAATTTGACATCTCTGGTCAACCCTGGTATCGGAGATTTCAGACCGCCTAAAGGCCTCCGACATGGTCTAACGATTGAAATAACCGAAGTACCCTCCGAAGCACGGTAGCGCTCAGATAGAAATGCCACTATCAGCCACCCATCTCTTAGTCATTCACACACGTCATACTACCCCAAATTCCTATCGAAAGTAACTTCTCAGAAAGTCCAATTAATACTTCCTTCCTCGTAGTCGTTATCGCGGCGAGTCAACAAGCGCGTTATTCCCGTTCGTAGTAAAATTAACAATGAATGACTTACTGACTTTGATAACACACTGATAACCGAAGGGAGAGTAGTAAAACTACGTTCATACTATTGTCTATGGGTGTTCGATTTTCAAACAGATACTTTTAAATACCAAAGACAGTCGTTGCTTTTTTAACATGTATAGTAACTGTTGTAAAAAAAACAGAGTTGCTTTTGAATTCCATAAACAAATCGTCGTTATTTTTTAATGCCTAGAACAACTAAAAATGGCAGAGTATACAGTAGAGGCGTGGATAGGCAAAGGGAAGGAACATCTATAGATTTAAATAATCTATTCTTAGACAATTTCGCAATAAACCTCGTGGAATAAAAATAACTTTCGAACCCCGACCATAACTGTCGGAGTTATGTCCGAAAGAAGCTCTTACTCCTTTTTAGAAGTCAATTCAAAAAGAGTTTCTCAAACTAACTTTGTAAGTATTATGAAATGGTTGAAAGGTTAAAGGAAAGTTAGACGTAGTTACTTTCTAGGTAGACACTTAATATATCCATTTCAATACTAGTATTGCATATTAGAAACTTTACTACTTTGAAAGCTGTCCCATAAAAGCTCAGGATGTAAGTGTGCAACTTGACCTTACTCAACCCCGATACACAAGTAGGTGTAGTGTTTTGACGAGGTCACCTAAGGGCGACGACCCGTGTGAGCACTAACAGGTAGATCTGGTATTTGCAATACAGTTGTGGACGATGTAATAGGCTAATTTGTAAACATATACACTATATACAGACTTATTAATATAAAGTTTTACCTCTTTTCATTTTGATATTAAAATCGCATACGCAAAAACTGAATATGGAATTCATGACAGGCATAAATTGTAGATTTTGTTCATTGTTAACATGTTCTATAGTAAAACGAGAGGGAAAATGTTATTGTAAAAATAAACATTTTTCAAGATGGCGTTACGATTGGAAGATATCGAAGGCTATTCATATTCGGGAATAGCACATCGACGTCTATGAAACTAATTAATTTTCGAAATTGCCGAAGAACTTTTCAGTAAAAAATCTCTATTGAGAGAACCTAAATGGACCAGAATCAATAGGTGTAGGTGCTATCAGGTAGTAGCTAAAAGTATTAGCCTGTAATGTCCCAAAGCTTGGCAAAAGCCTCTCACCTCACCGGAGATATCACTGAGGAGGATAATTCATAATCTCCACTCTTACCTACGATGGGATTATCCCAAACTTTAGCCATGTTTCGTTTTGCTCAACCTGGGAATTGAACTAGGGACCTACTCTTGGCAGAATGCAAATACCACTAGACCACCCACGTGTGGTAGGAACGACCTAAATATGATCAATGCACCTATCATTTGAGCATTGATTATATGTAGCGCTCGTGGCGTAATTTGACCCAGCGATGTCAGTTCATTGCAACTTTAAGCAAAGTGCAGCTCGCAACCCCCTACTTGAATGGGTGGCCGATAGCATTTCTATCTGATCGGTACCGTATTTCGTACAGCAGTTGGTCCCAGTTGTTTCATCGTTAGACCATATGGGAAGCCTTTAGGCGGTCTAAAAACTCCGCCATCAGGGTTGGCCACTAACCTACACAAAATGAATGAACCTATTTTTAGTCCTGCAAGTGTACCGTCCTAACGCTGCGACTAGCAACAGGAGCAGGTCACTAACGGTTTAAGGGAACAGAGTCCGCTAATGTTTACTCTATGGTAATTCTAGCCATCTCGGCTTATCTCAGATGTGGCTTGAATTACTAAGGATGCAAGTTAGCGGAATATGGCTGTATAACGGTCGGAGGCACCTACCTATACTAATATTTTAAAGCTGAAGAGTTTGATATTTTGTTTGAATTATTATTTTTGTAATGAATAGTCACATTCAACGAGGAAAATATCCCACGCTAATATTCAAATCTTAATAGGAAAAAAATATAGCTTCCAAAAACACAACCAGACTCAGACGTCCGGCTTTTAGATACTAGCAGCTCCCCGCGATTTTACCCGCGTTGTGCCCGTTCCCGAGGGAATTTCGGGTATTTTTATACATATAAACCTTCCTTTTGAATCACTCTATCTATTAAAATAACCGCGTCAAAATCCGTGCAGTAGTATTTGAGTTTATCGCGAACATACCGACAGACGCGGTCGGGGACTATGTTTTATAATATGTAGTGATTTTAGAGCGACTTGCACAGATCTGTTAAATATATTAAGCACATTTTTAAGAAAAAAACCATGTTCGTTTTATTTTATGCAAAATAAAATACAATTTTAAACGTAGTTTAGGGACTAAACAAATTTTAGAGTTCTTGAGAAATCTGCCCTAAGTAATAAAATTACTATTCAAATCCGACACAAGGCTATCTTCATCACGATACAACACTAGGTGTTTATCACTCTACGCATCTTCATTCGTTATCTAATAACTACTTATAAGTACTAATTATCCTGTCAAGACCTGGATAATGAGCCTGAAGCCGCAGACCTCCTTGGCAATGCGCTGTGAATGCTAATGCAATGACGCTATGAGGAAAACGGTTTATTTAATTATGAATAAACCATCAAGCGACCATTTTTCTAAGGATTTATGTAGAACTTACAAAGTATGTACTTCGCTCTTCCGTGTGAAGAACCCATCTATACTAATATTAATAAGCTGAAGAGTTTGTTTTGTTTGTTTGTTTGTTTGTTTGTTTAAACGCGCTAATCTCAGAAACTACTGAACCGATTTGAATAATTCTTTCACTGTTAGATAGTCTATTTATCGAGGAAGGCTATAGGCTACATTTTATCCCGGATTTCCTACGGGAACGGGCACAACGCGGGTAAAACCGCGGGGCGCTGCTAGTAATCGATAAAACGACATAAAAGATAGGTACTGACTATCATAAAAAAAGTAATAGCCTGTAATGTCCCACTACTGGGCTAAAGACTCTCATCACACTGAAGATATCAAGACAGTGAGGAGGATTTCTATTGTCTTTTAAAAATTGCTAAATAAATATGGACCATATGTAATATTTGTTTCTTTGTGATTGTTAGCAGCGTGCATTTGGACTCTTTCATGGATGGGTGGCCGGCATTCCTATTTGAACGTTACCGTGCTTCGGAGGGTACATAAAATTGTCGGTCTTATTTGTTGCAATCGACTGACCAATCGCAGGACTTAATCGGTCTAAAAACTCCGACACTTGGCTTGGTCACTAACCTCAACGAACTTACTTGACTTCAGCACCAAAATATTATAAATATTATCCCAAATATCGTTATAATTGGTAACATCGTAAGTTGTGCGCGTCATTCGTTATCTTGGTCCGAGGTCCCATCCATTCATACCGGGCCGATAACCACTGTGATGTCATACAGTACACGCTTCGCAGCGCGTGGTTTGATGATACCTATAAGTATATTGAGTAGTTCACTCCTTATAGACGGAAAAAGAAAAAAAGAGAGAAAAGAAGAGAATAGAGAAGATAATTTGATCTAGTTACAGTCCTTTGCTCACTCTTCTTTCGGTATCCTAGAGTGTATTTAGCGTGACGTGTGACAGGCAAATACGAGTGTCAAAGAAACAGATATTCCCTTTTTTTAATTTGGGGGCTAAAAATTGTTATCATTTATCATCTTTTCATCTCTTCAAAGTCAAAGTCAAATATTTTTCTTCTGTGTCGGCCCCAAAGTCAAGTATAGTCAATAGTCATACAATTTAATAATAGTGAATCGATTGCCACTTGTCTTTTAAGAAAGATTGTCTATTTTAAAATGGCGAGTATTAGAAAGGCTGAAACATGAAATTATTTTTAATAGAATTATTTCACCAGGCAGGCGCCCTTAACCATTTTAATGGTTAATCCGGGTCCGTCAATTATCACATATTAACTAACAAATTATAATGCAACAAGGAAACATTCCCACGAAGCAATCATTTGCTCCATTGTTGTGTATTTACGGCGATTGTCGACACGACACGACATTGATGTCAGATTACAATTAAAAATGTAATTCTCTCTAGTTAGAAATAAATTAAAATCTATCTACGTGTATATAAAAAACGTAGATACGAATTAAAATGAGTCGTAAAATGTGATGCTTGATTTTTTTAAGAAGGGCTTTACAACGCCCCTAGCGGTTACTTGAGGAACTATTTAACTATATTTATTTAGCCCCAATTTCACCGTTACCCTGAACTCGATCAGTTCAAGTAAATCCGAGAAAACTAAACTGATATCAAACTCAAAAATCGTTTCACTAAAACCAAGTTCAGTTGATCGTGGATAGAGAAAGAAACGGTAAATTTGGTCCTAAGACGCTCTGCTAGTCTGAAAAGCTCTTCAGATATTTCTAATCAATTAAACTTCACCCAAACTCGAAACCATTGACATTGGCCAACTAATATTGAAATTGTAAACTATTTCCGACGTCACACACGTCCAGTCACAATTAGGAAGGTAGACGATCTTTATTGATAGACGCCAGTCGCCAGACGAAATAAAAAAACATTTGCCACCAATAACTGAGACCAATTGGAGCAAAAAAACTCGGTTTGACGTTACCCTGATCGAACACAATCAATCAATCAATTACTGATTGTTTTTATTGGGCGAGATTGCGGCTAGACAAATAATTCCTGAAATGATTGGAGCGCCAGACGAGTGGTCTCATACCTAAGTATAGGTTATTAATAATCAGTATTTTGTTCTACCACGAGATGAGACAGTTGAAGCAGTTACTTTGATAAAAGAAGATGAAGGAATAAGACAGTAACCAAACCCTTAACGCAGTGTCTCCTAAATCAAATGACTTTTCCTAATAGCACAGTCAAGCTTGGCTTAAACTTTAACACAAAAAGAAGTTCAGGAGTAATGCATAAAGGTGTGTCTTCGTTAGCCACCGCATCAGCAGGCAGCAACTGCCGACCACTAGCAGCAGTGCAATTTCTGCAGCATTTCAGAGATTCATAGAATCTGGTAGTGATGCTTGCAGTCAGTTGCTTCCTGTTGTGGCGGTCGCTACCGAAAACAGACCTTGGGAATGAGACTAGGTTAAATAAACTAGTAGGACATATCAACGCCATAGGCTGGCATACACGTCTGTAACTGGCAAGGATATGGGACACAGGCATGCAAGCTTGCACGTGCCAGGGTGGGTATAAGATGATAATTTAAATTGTTTACTTTCAGTAATTCATTTAAAACATTATTCCATTTTTGATTCGTTTCACACCTTCAATTTTCCATGATTTTCATAAAGTGAAAGATTAGATATTATGCCATTCAAAACTATTGAATATTTGAGATATGGACTTGTTGAGGTGCTTAATGAATTTAACATGGTTCCCAATTTTCATAAAGTGCCACTAGAGAAATTGGCTAACATGGGAAATGCAAAATATGGACTATGCCATAATTATAATAAGTAAGTTAGGTTAGTTACCAAGCCCGGTGTCAGAATGTTTAAACCGCCTCAAGGCGTAACATGGATTAACGATTGAAACAACCGGGACCGACAATTATACGTGCTTTCCGAAGCACGAGAACGTTCAGATGTATTGTCACTTTCCGTCACCCATCCAAGAAGGGGTCGAGCTATACGTTGCTTTACAATAGTATCAAGTTGCCATCGCTTAGGTCAACTACACCACGAGCGCCTACCAGTACCAGCTATCAACAATATAGATATGCTAATCAGATCTGACGCTGTTTATGCCTGGAACAGCTGTCAATTCAGTTTTGTGTATCTGAGCCTAATTTTTGGCGTCATTTACACAAGTGGCAAACGACAGAGGCAACTGCAGCCCTCGTGGTGACTGCAGCAGTCGTGACAATTGAAGCCTTCAAGGTAAATTGCAGCCGTCGCGTTGCGGCAACTGCAGTCATCACGCGCTTAGGGTCCCGTGGCAGAGGAGGATCATTATGTCTTCAGAGGATTATGATGTACCGTGGATGCCAAGGCATATCATAATCCATACTCAGAAATCTTCTAGCGATTTTTTAAGAATGACATTGCATTACAATGTTAGAATGTTTTAAAAAGTTTAAAAAAATATATATAAAAAATCAGCTCAATTTTTTATAAATCTGAATACCTACCTAGTAAAAGTAATTCGGCTGTAATATAATGCGCTTATTATTGCCACAAAATATAATATTTTGTGTTAAACTAAACCGTTCTACATTATCATTGGCACATAAAAGTCCGTTTACTTAGTTTTTAATAATTAACATCCGAAAAAACCTTTTGTACACAACAGGGCGAATTAAAGTTAATGAAAAGAGTATCATATCAAGGATTATTTAAATAAATTAGAAGTCATAAAAATGCACTTTACCTTATTAGGTTCTTCAAAAATAAACTAACTATATGATAAAGTTTAAACCCAAAATTAATAAAAGACACAGCTCGATAACATAAACTTAATATCCGTTATTCCCGTTAAAGATATATCTGACCATACCAAACTTCGCCAAAATCTTTATCTGACCAAACTTAGCTTAAAAACGATAAAATCTTAACTTACCTCCAGCGTCGTTAAGCTGTACCATAAACAATAGAACAGCAACAGTTGCCAACCACATCTCACTAAAATCACTGCACCACCGAAAAAAATAAAAAATAAATAAAAAAACCCGCGAGGTCTACGGGCGACCAAACCCCGCCAAAACTGTCCACAGACTGCCACGCTACGAGTTTCCACCCACTGTTTTATTCCAGCCAACTTATTAAATACATCTAATTAAATCCTTTTTTTTCTAACAACTCTTTAGTACAACGCATTACGACTCATTTTAGGCACCGTATTAGTAAAATTGAGTTTGTTAGTAACGTTTTTATAATGGCAAAGAGATATGTTTTAATTAATATTTGTAAGTTTAGGAATTGATACGTTACGTTGATATTATTTGACCTTACAGCAGTTATTTAAGATAGTAAATAGATGGGTTAATAACCATTTTAATAGAAATTACGTCAGTGTATGTTTAGGGATCTCCATTAAGATATGAAGATCTATCAAACCAAAAAGATATTTTCAATAACAACTTTTTAAATCGAAAATCTGAATTTTACTATTTTTTGAAATGGATTAATAAAAGGACCAGTCTAGCATTTATCTTTCTTTAGTACACAATTTATAGGTTGCAAATAAAGGTGTAGACTAACCCTGGTGTCGGAGTTTTTAGACCACCTAAAAGTCTCTGACTTGGTCTATTTATTGAAATTAGGACTGTCAATTTTAAGTGCCCTCAGAAACGGTAGGGCTAAGAAACTAATGCCTCATATCGGCCACCCATCCAAGTAGAGATCGAGCTGTACGTTGCTTTAAAATCTAGCTAGTCTCGCTTAGTCAAACTACGCCAAGCGCTGCTAAGTAAAAGTTGAAAGCTTGTTTTTGAAGTTGGTTCAAAGAAAAAAAAAAAAAACATTTATTGCTACAAGAATACAAAAAGACAACATTAAGAACAAAATTAAAATAATTTTTTTTTTTAAATTTAGCAAATGGAGGCGTCTCAGCGAATGCTGTACCGAGGCCGAAGTCTCGGTACAGCGCTGCTTTTCAGATAGCGGTACCTGAAGCGATGCCTAGGTATAGGTAGACACACAGAGGTAGACACTATATTAAATAGCTTACTTTAGCTTATTTAGATGCAGTCTATCGGAGCCAGTTGACTACTGGATATTGAGATTTTACCTATGGCTGAATAGTTTACTAATGTAAGAGTGACTTACTTATACGGCCGCACTCAGAAACGTTCATTAAATCGACACTCAATCAACTAATTGAACTAATTTTCCATACACTACATACCTACATGTCAAAATCACTGATTAAAATCTGGCGATAGAGTAACCCCACAAATAGTAAATTACACTTCTACTTGTCTATGCTTAATTGAAATAAGTATCAGCCGTAAAAGTCTCTGTTTAACCATACTAGTTAGGTAAAGTAATTATTTAATTCCCGCCAACTTTTGTTGTTGCCTAAATACCGTAGGTCTACCAAATAAAAGCTGGTAAAGCCTACGTTTGTAACTAGGCCGCCTAGCATTTTCAAATCTAAGGTTTAAGTCAATGTTAAGCACTTAAATCGCGGTTAAGAAAGAAGGAAGTCCTAAGGATTTAGTATGTGAAAGTTTGTGAGAATGAATGGATGAATGGTTTGTTGCCTACGTAATCTTTGACAAAAAGCTACTGAATGTGGATATTAAATTAAATCGGCACGGCGATAGAGTATAGATATAGAGTCTGGAAAACCTGCACATTTTATCTCTACATGCCCCCGGGAACAGGTATAAAGTGGGTAAAACCGTCGGGCGATGCTAGTTAAATCTTAAGGCCGCGCAATTTTGCACCTAAAATCATAAGTCCAAAGTCACGGCCTAGTAGATCGTTACAGCTCTACGCTGCAAACTTTTTAAATGCATGGAGGTTTATTTCACCGTCCATCTTTTATTTTGTTATTGTTAGCAACGCAACGAATGTAAATTCCTTGTAAGTAAATTCACATACCTACCGCCGTGCTGTGGCCGCTGCTACGCCTTAAAGGTCTCTGCTTTACTGCTTTTTTACGACAAAACTCTTGCTCTCTTTGGGATGTCGGTTTAAATTTAGGATTCGCATATTTCGCATTTTTATTTTTGTTTTTAACGACCAAAAATCTCTGTTGCTAAGCTAAGCTAAGCCACCATTTTGTTTTGTTTATTTTCGTTCCCGCCTTTGATGCGAAACCTACGTGGATAAATTGAAATGAGTTCGAATTCCACGGATTCAAAAATAACAATCGAGTTCCATAGCAAATAAGTTTTTACGCGTGTTTAAAAATAGTTTTAGAAAAATATTTTATGGTCCTTTGTTTATTTTAAGAAGCATAGAGGTTGATTGTTATATTAACCGAATTCAGAAAAGAGGCTATTCCTATGAAAACTTCATATGAAAGAAAACTCGGATTTATAAAAGCAAGTTAGGTACTGTCGTATTAATAATAATGACATAATGTTTTAACTCATTATTACATAGAAATTAGTCATAGAATCTGTTATTGACGTTGAATTAATAGGTCATAGTGCAGAGGGCGGGTAGGGTGATGCTTATTGTTTGTTTACGGCTAATTTCCACGTAATTAATAAGATAATATTGTGACTAAACTGCGCCGTCGCGTGATATTTTATCTATATTGCAGTAAGATGCGATTTTGTGAACTGAATTTACTCTACTCCTGAGACCTTACTAAAGACGACGTCTTTCTAACTTGGATGGGCCGATGGTGGCATTTCTTTCTGAGCGCTACCGAGCTTCCTTTACCGAGATGATCAGACAATCCTTTCAGCGGTTCCAAAAATCCGACAGAGCGCTTGGCCACTAACTTACGCGAATAACTTACTTAGCCAATAACTTACTTACTTAGGTATTAACTACTTACCGTAGTCAAAGTCAAAGTCAAAGTCAAAGTCAAATATTTTTATTCAGTTTTGGCCCCATAGAGGCTCTTTTGAACGTACTCGAGCTTACTTACTTATAATCATCCTCGGAGTCGTTAAACTGACGATATCTAATAAGTTCTACCAGTGATGTTATTAATTATTAGTCAGAACGGATATTCGGCGATATGGCGCCGGAATCGCGACCAGATAACCGTGGGAACATCCTCGCTGGACTGCGGTTACGAAATAGTGCGATTAACTGATGTTCACTCTGAATCTGAGTGGATATTTGTTTACTTCACTAGCGATGGTGGCGTTGTTTGACTAATGTTGCGCGTTCGTCGTATCGTATGCTACACTGTGGTAGTGAAAAATGCATCTAATTCATAAATTTAGTCGTAAGTTTTATTTGTAAGTTTAATTTAAGTATATTTCACTGGTCGTTCTTAAATAAATAAATACCTAAATATAATAAATCACAACAGTATCGTGTTTGACTATGTTAGCTCATTGCGATTGCTAGGGATGTTACTTCATTGCGATTAAACAATGTGCAGCTCGGCACACTTACCTACTTGGATGGGTGGATAGTGGCATTTCTGTCTGAGGAGGTCTTCGGAGGATACGTAAAAAAGTCGGTTTCGGTTGTTCTAATCGTTAGACCACAAAGGAGGTCTTTAATGATCCAAAATCTCCGACAACAGGGTTGGCCTCTAACGAATTTCACTTTTACCAGAGTTAGTGGAAACGGACAGTTACATAAATGATTTCCCAAATAAAACTACAATAAGTACAAAAACTATTTTTCCATTATTGTATATCACAGGCAGGAAATATGAATTCTGGTTCTTTCCGTAAAATAACTTACCCTACAAAATTAAAGCCACTTTCCCTCCATGTTGCATAGCAATGGGACACCCTGTATGTGGGAGTCCATTTCCATGTATATACTCTGTATTTTCCATTGACATATTAACCGATATATCATTTACGACATTGACATTTTTATTTCAGCGGGGTTTTTGACACGTGACAGATCACAGATGATTTGTTTTGTTGTTATTATAAAATATTTTATTTTCCTGTGATAATTTCTATTTCCCAGTATATTTTGTGGAATATGAGATGTTTATTAAAGGATAAATAATAAAAAAACAACTGATTACACTAACAATACCATGGATGACGGAAATTCCATAATATATGGTCTTGAGCACCAAGTAAGTCCATAAATGGGATTTTTTCCCTGAAACTTATATTTTACTTCATTTTGTACATACAAGACTTAAATATTATTTTTAGACAAAATTGCAAATGCTTTAACCTACTTTGTGCGTAATCTGCATATTGAATTGAAACCAAAAAAATACGTTGACTTGCTAATATAACAGATTTTAAATCCTGCTACAGGCCAAAAACCTGAAACATAAAATAGTCAGGCATGGCTGGAAAGCATTGTAAGTAAGAGGTCAATAAACCAATTTGTATTATTCTAGACCCGAGCCCTATCACCACAGTATGCGGAGAGTGACGCGATCCGGTTCCTCATTGGCACTCAGTCATTAAAGCCGCAGTCCAACCAAGTCCATGTGGTTGAGCTGGAGGAAGACACCGGAGCTTTGCATACTAAGGTTTGATGTGATAGTGATGTTGGAGTTGATATTATGTTTTATTATTATAAGACTCTGTCTTGATTGTAATTTGTATAACTGCCCAATAAAAGAAAAGTATGAGTAGGCCAACCCTGTCGAGCGTTTTTTGACTGCCTAAATGAAAGTCTCAGATGCTGCCCTTGTCTCAGAAGGCCATTGACACAATAAGAAGAAGAAGGTCTCCAACATGTTCTCATAATTAAAACAACCGAGACTTAATAAATAATTAACTACCTATTTCAATGGAATCACCTCTCATGTGTAACACACAGGTATACAAGCACCGTATCGGTGAGATATGGCACTTACGCTGTTCACCGCACGACGCGGCGGTATTGGCGACGACGCACAGTGCGTACGATGCCGCCGCCGTGCAGTGTCGCATGGGTGTGTCCGTATACAAGCTGCCTACGTTAGAGGTTAGTACCGATCCCTTGTGATAATATAAATAAATCTATATATATAAAAGAAAGTCGTGTTAGTTACACTATTTATAACTCGAGAACGGCTGAACCGATTTGGCTGAAAATTGGTGGGGACGTAGCTTAAAACCAGGAGACGGATATAGGATAACATTTATTCCGTATTTCCTACGGGAACGGGTGCGCTGTGGGTGAAACCGCGGGGCACAGCTAGTACAATATAAAACAAAGAACTATACTAATATTATAAAGAGGTAAAATTTGTAATGTTTTTGGTTGTATGTTCGAGCTAATCTAGGGAATTGCCAGTCCGATTCGAATAATTCTTTGTGAAATGGTTCACATTCAACACGAAGGTTATAGGATATTCGATTCCCACAGGAACAGGCACGCGGGTAAAACTGAGCTAATCACTACATAGTATAAAATAAAGTCGTCTCTTTTTCGTGTCTGTCACACTGTTTGTTTGTCTGTCTGTATGCTTAAATCTTTAAAATTACGCAACGGATTTTGATGCGGTTTTTTGTAATAGGTAGAGTGATTCAAGAGGAAGGTTTTTACGTAAAAAAATTCCCGAAATTCCCACGGGAACGGGCACAACGCGGGTAAAACCGCGGGGCGCTGCTAGTAGTACAATATATATCAAAGATTTTGTATAAACCTAAGATTCAGTTTTATTTTGTGTTATGAATTGTGTTTCTTACATCATTAATAAGTTAACGCAGTGGAATCGCACTTTATACTTTACCCTGGAATGTTGCAAAGCATTAATTAACATTATATTTCATTTGCAGGTGATTCCAAAGGACTTGGATGATCTTAGTGCTATCCAAGGCAGGAATGCGGAAGAAATGGAACTGGTTACTACAATCTACCCGGATGTGAGTTACTTCAGTGATGGATATTTTTTTTTCTATGAGTCCTAAATGTTAACCAATATGGCCGACATTCCAACCAAAGACAATTTATTCTATAGAGGAAAAAAGTTTAGTGATTGGGGTAAGAGATATAATGAAATCAAGTTGGTATTTTCCACTAATCAATATACAGTATTTTACAATATCATGTCACTTTGTTTAACTAGTGTGTGTAAAGCCTTCAGAGTGCCTTAATATTTATTCAGATATTTATTCACTTCAGAGTGCCTTCAAAGTGCCTCAATAATTATATGATTGAAATCATTGTTGAGTTATTGAAAAACGACCATATTAATTTACATTTAGGATTCGTTCTGTTTACCTTTTAGATAATAAGTGTTACCAGATACCAGATGTACTCCTCACTGTACTGATAACTTTGGCGAGACGAGAGGCGTTTGCCCAGCAGTCCGACATTCCAGGCTTAAACAATTTTACTTATACTCAGAGACTCCAATGTGAGACATCACTAGTTGGCCTCTCCAAATGATATGGCGTCTTCCTGGTTGTATTAATCGTCAGACCGTGTCGGAGGCCTTTAAGCGGTCTTCTTCTTCTTCATCGAGTGGATGGTCAACCTGACCAATCCTGGTGTCAGAGTTATTGAGCCGCCAAAGGCCTCTGACATGGCTCATGTAACGACTACTATCCGTAGAAAGTAACCGGGACCGACAGCTTAACGTGCCCTCCGAAGCACGGAATCGTCTTACTTTTTGGGCAATCAGGTGTTTCAGCCTGCAATGCCCTAACCAAACTGAGGGCAGTCTCCGGATCGTCAGCCGGGCACTCAAACCACAAGACTGCGAAGGCTGGCGGTCTAAACTCCGACACCAAGGTTGGCCACCACTCGTACTGATATGATAACATTATATTCTAGAAAGCAGACGAAGAACTCCGTTGCGCTGAATGGCATCCCTCTTCCTCTAATCTGATCGGTATAGTGGGCGCTCACTCGCTCACCATACGTGACGTGGCGACGGGCGCGGCGACGGGCGGAGCCCCGGCCGCCCGCCTCACCTACAGCGGGGGCAAGTGGGACCCCCACCACTCGCACTCACAAGTACAGTGTTATTCCGCCTTAATAATAAACTAGGAGCGCCCCGCGGTTTTACCCGCGTTGTGCCCGATCCCGTGGGAATTTCAGGAATTTTTATACTTATAAACCTTCCTCTTGATCACTCTATCTATTTAAAAAAACTGCATCAAAATCCGTTGCTTAGTTTTAAAGATCAAAGCATACATAGGGACAGACAGCGGAAAGCGACAATTTTTTATACTATGTAGTGACGCTCTGTAAATAGAACACTGTTATAAAGTGTTTGGTCTCTTTTGCCTTAGACAATGCAATATGTATAACTAATGAGTAGCGCCCCGCGGTTTTACCCGCGTTGTACCCGTTCCTGTGGGAATTTCAGAATGAAAGATAGCCAATAACGTTCCCGTTGAATGTGGCTATCTAATCTTTGACAAGCCCGTTGGCACAGTGGCAGTGAGAGCGCTTACTGTGTCGGGGGTTGCGGGCTCGATTCCCGCCCGGAGTCAACAATATGTGAAGACATAGTTGTTGGCGACGACGTCTGGGTGTCAGTTATATATTCTTATAAAGTATTTGTGTATGTATTTGTAGTAGTACCAGTTAGTTAGATTCCATATTACAAGCTTAGTTTGGGTCTAATTAACCGTAAGTGAATTTGTCCGGGTATATTTATTTAATCTTTACTAATATTATAAAGAGGTAAAATTTGTAAGTTTGTTTGTTTGTATGTTGGGGGTAATCTCAGGAATTATCAGTCCGATTTGAATAATTATTTTTGTAATAGCCACATTCAACGGGAAGGTTATAGGCTATTTTTCATCCCGAAATTCCCACGGGAACGGGTACAACGCGGGTAAAGCCGCGGGGCGCTGCTAGTACAATAATAATTATATAGATCGGATTGATAGTTCCTGACTGCTAAGTCAGTGTAACTAAGTGCGTTTAAACAAACCAAAATCTAAATTTTCAGCTGTATAATCCTAACTAATATTATAAACTAGCAGCGCCCCGCGGTTTTACCCGCGTTGTGCCCGTTCCCGTGGGAATTTCGGGAATTTTTTTTTACGTAAAAACCTTCCTCTTGAATCACTCTACCTATTACAAAAAACCGCATCAAAATCCGTTGCGTAATTTTAAAGATTTAAGCATACAGACAAACAAACAGACAAAAGTAGCAACTTTGTTTTATACTATATAGTGATGCGAAAGTAACTCTGTCTGTCTGTTACGCTTTCACGCCAAAACTACTGAACCGATTGTACACAGTAAGTCCAGAGCCTAAGAAAGGACACAGGCTACTTTTTATCGCGGAATTCCTGCGGGAACGGGTACAACGCGGGTGAAACCGCGGGGCGCTGGTAGTATTAGTACAAATCTGATCAATTCTAATAGTGTTGAACTGTGTCTTTTTTCTCACAGTTTGCAGTATTACAAGACATGCACATAAAATGTTTCGACACGAGATCCGATGGGTCCAAAACTGCGTGGAGTATAGACAACGCGCATAGACAACTGGTCAGAGATCTAGACTTCAATCCAAACAGGTAACACTAACCATGGAATAACTATGAATCTTTATTGCACTTAATATACTTTTTTTTTTAAATCATCCATATTTCATCAATAAACCGTCTTCTTCTTATACCAAACTAGCAGCGTCTCGCGGTTTTACCCGCTCTGTGCCCGTTCCCGTGGGAATTTCGAGAACTTCATACATATAAACCTTACTCTTGAATCACTCAATCTATTTAAAAAACCGCATCAAAATCCGTGCAGTAGTATTTGAGTTTATCGCGACCAGACAGACAGACGCTGCCGGAGACCTAGTTTTATAATATGTAGTGATTGTCATATTGTTCTCTACTTACTACCTTCTCTTAGTCACACCCTGTCTGTTTCATTCACTCTTCCGTACCGTACCGTTCACCTCCAAACATAATTAATTACCGTTTAATATCATCCCACATTAATATATTAAACGCTACCGAGCTTCGGAGGACACTTTACATTGTCGGTCCCGGTTGTTGCAGCAGGGCGGTCTAAAAAAATATTTTATCAGGGTTGTCCACTAACCTACTCTAACATAAACTTACTTTTGATATATTCAAAAGTCAAGTCAAAAGTCAAATATTTTTATTCAGTTTTGGCCCCATAGAGGCTCTTTTGAACGTACCATATATTGACAGACAGTTCCACGTGGCGAGCGCGGGAGACGACGCCGCGCTCAACATCTGGGACTACAGGAACGGCAAGGAGCCGATATTCACCAGGACCGACCACTCACACTGGTGAGACGATGTTCAGTTTGTTATCTCACTAAGGGTGTTACTACACCAATCGATCGATCATCGATCGACGATCCATCGATGTAAGCATGGTTTAGTCAACGCCGTCGCCCGCTGCCCGCCGCGTCAGGGGTAAATCGACCAACGTCGACCGATGCCATCGACGCGCAATCGATCGATTGTCTAGCTAGTCGAACGGTATCCGTCGATCAATTAAAGCTACCAGACCAGTCGATCAATTTCGATCGACGTTGTTCGAAGCCGTCGAACGAGAATCGATTGATTGGTGTAGTAACCACTTAAACAATAGCCCTCTCTCGCTATTAGCACAAAATTTGGAAAATGAAGCTACTAAAGTACCGCTGAAACCTATGAAAATTCCAGTAGTGATCAAGTTAGTTTCGCCCTTCCTTTTCCTCTCAAAAACTCACTGTTCCATCCAGAGACAAGATAACACACTAAGACATAATATTGTCAACGTGTTTCTCTTCTCTCTCTCTTTAAAGTCTTCAAAGGAGATGAAATATAGAAGAGTTTTAAATAGTCTTTGGCGTGCTTGGACCTTGCTAGGACCAAATGTTTCATGTTTCGGACACACTAAGGCAAATTGTCTTCGTGTGTCATTTCTCTCTGTTTGTATATGATGAAAAGAGATGCAACATACAAGAGATATTGCCTTTGGCGTGCTTCTCATGTTTATAGGACCATATTATTTTGTTCGGCAGGGTGTGGACAGTCCGTTACAACTCGTACCACGAGCAGCTGCTGCTGACGGGCAGCTCGGACGCGCGCGCGCTGCTCACCGCCGCCGCCAGCATCTGTGTCGACCCCGACGACGACAACCAACACCCCGTGTAAGTGTCATATTAATACCCCGTGTAAAAGTCATATTGATGCTCAGTGTAAGTGTCATATTTCTCGAGCAGCTGTTGTTGTTTTTAGGGTTCCGTACCCAAAGGGTAAAAACGGGACCCTATTACTGAGACTTCGCTGTCCGTCCGTCCGTCACCAGGCTGTATCTCAAGAACGGTGATAGCTAGACAGTTGAAATTATCACATATGAAATGATTAACTAATTTTATGTTTGGAAGACAGAAGCAAGGAAAGTTATATTATACTTCTTTTCGTGCTGATGTTACAATAATATTGAGTTCATTTAACGTTTTTTTTTATAGAGTTAAAACCTATAATTATATGATTGATTTCCCAATTAAAGACCATTATTTCGATAGATGATAATTTTAATAAAAAACAAGAAATCTATAGAAGAAATTGTCTTTGGTTAGAAAATCGTCCATATTAATTTTAGTTATGGTGCTCGTTAAGTTTGTAAGTAACTATTCTGCCCTTCCAGTGTGGAAGACGGCGTCCTCCAATCGTACGAGCAGCACGAGGACTCGGTGTACTGCGCCGAGTGGAGCGCGGCGGAGCCCTGGACCTTCGCTTCGCTCAGTGTCGACGCGAGACTCGTGCTCAGTCGGGTGCCCAGGCATTTCAAGTATAAACTGCTGTTGTAATGTTATAAGATCATTCCAATTTCCATATTTTATTTAAAACATAATTTATTTACTAATTTAAGTGAAAATAAATGCTGTATTTATTATATTTAATTATTAACTTATTTGTCAGCCAACAAAGTAATAAAACAACTATTAGTTAGATAAATATCCTTATATTGACTAAAACCTCTCGGCTACTCTGTTGGCCACATTTCTCAAGTTTCCATACACTTTAGAAGGAGGCGATCCCATAATGAGGTTGCATATCGCTCGTCGTGCCAGCGCAATGTTCTGATAACTGCCTAAAATGTGAATTTTCGAATCGGCCAGTACTATTCTTGTTTTAGTCACATTCTCTATGGTAAACTTTGTTCTTCCCGCCTTTCCTGCTAATCTTCCAATGGCGCGACCTAAGTGGTCTCCGTTTAGCGTTTTGACATCTTTAATTTCAAATGATTCTACGAATAAGTCGTCTAATCGGAGAAGAGCTAGCGCATCTTCAACATCGAATCCATATATAAATGCCTGGAAATAAAGATAAAATTAATAAGCAAGTGTTTGTTACATAGGGTAATACAACATTCCTTTTTGCATTTGTTTGAGATCTCTAATGGGGGTTCCACAAACAGATAGAGTAATTCAAGAAGAAGGTTTTTCAATGCATTTTATACAAGATTTCTTACAGAGGAACCTTACGCAATCATGATAAAATTAATAAGCAAGTGTTTGTTACATAGGGTAATACAACATTCCTTTTTGCATTTGTTTGAGATCTCTAATGGGGGTTCCACAAACAGATAGAGTAATTCAAGAAGAAGGTTTTTCAATGCATTTTATACAAGATTTCTTACAGAGGAACCTTACGCAATCATGATAATCTGAATTGCTATTTTAGAACAAACGAGATAACAACTTAGAGGGTTTTTTTACTTTTTAATAAAGAAAATAAATTATTACAGTGAAAAAGAGAACATTCTACTTTTTCATACAGTTTTCACTTCTCATAACCTAACATAATGAATCATGTAGTTTTATAAATATACTAGCAGCGCCCCGCGGTTTTAACCGCATTGTGTCCATTCCTGTGGGAATTTCGGGATGTAAAATAGCCTATGTTACTCGTGGATAATGTAGCTTTCGAATGGTGAAAGATTTTTTATAAACGGTCCAGTAGTTTTTGAGCCTATTCATTACAACCAAACAAACAAAGTTTTCTTCTTTATAATATGAGTGTAGACAAAGAAATATGTTACCTTAACAAAGTCAGCAGCTTTCTGTAAGTTAGCAATGTCTTTAGTCTCCGGACCGACTTTAATCTCAACATTCCTTGTCTTCGTGTTGAACCTGACTTGTAGCAGCAAATGTTCGACAATAGGCGTGAATATCTTTAGCCAACTTTCTTTTAGAGGTGTGTATCTGAAATGATTGAATATCTATTGGTAAAGGTAAAAGGAAGTATTGATGTGTGGAAGATTTCATCTTAAGAACGCAGGAGATTTGAAAATTGACATGTATTGTTCATGCAAAAGGGTTCTAACATCCCAGCTGAATACGAGAAGAAACTGTTTTGTTTGTAGTTGTTTTGTAATAGTATTTTGAGGTTAAGTACCTGTGAGCAGGCACGGCAACTTTTCTCATATTAACTTTGCTTTCATTGGGTTCAGTCTTCTTCTTGGCTCGCTTCCGCCTAGGTTTAGTGTGTTTTGCCTTTCCTTCGATGCCATTGTGTTCCTCTATTTCCATAACATCGCCAGATTCCGAAACAGCCCTCCGTTTTATATTTTTCAATTTTATAGGATTCTTGGCAGGCAAAAACTCCTCAACACTTATGTTTTCTGTTTCCATTTTTAATAATTGTCGCACAGAACTTTAAATTATAGCCAATTTCTTGTAATTTATTATTTTTGTTGATAAAATAAATCAACACATGGTTTCCACCTGGAACCACAGACTAAAAAGAAAATTGTAGGTATGGGCGTTATTTCACGTCACTAGTTACAATAACTAGTTATGGGGCATGTAACCGAATAACTAGTTTCGAGTCACACATAAACATGTTATTTTTGTAACCAGTTACATTATCAATGCAGTGATCGAATGAAAAGCGAGACACGAAACAAAACTAGTTGCGAGCGTATGTCGTTTCTTTCGCGCGTAATAGTTACTGTTACTGCTCTGTGCCTACTTCTTTGTAGGTACTGACCGACGAAGCGAGCCGAGACTTCCCGAAATCACGAGTGATGACACGATGAAATTCGAACATGCACACACCAAGTCGCCAACTACCAAAATGATGCGTAAAATTTTCTTACGTATTACTTAGGACTTAAAGATTAATTTAGATTGGTCATTATTTTTAAACTTCGACGGGCGGCGTACAAACTAAATTTGATATTGTATTAGTATTTGTTTATGTTTACTTGTTTACAAGTGAAACTTGTTTAGTTCGTTGGTGAATATTGCGTAGACCCTAGTATGATACGATATCTCCAGGAGATGACTACACTAGCTACAAAAACTAATTCGTTCAAAAAACCTGAAGCTTGTGACATGTAACGATTACGTAGGTAACCAGTTATATTTTCGTTTCGCAAAAACTTCAGTAACACCATGTTAAATCACTGAATAGAATTTGACAAATAACTAGTTATTAGTTATAACTAGTTTTCAAAACAGGTTACGCCTTCACAATAACTAGTTACGTTACGTTTCGCAAAAATCACGTAACGACCCATACCTAGAAAATTGTTCTAATATTTTTTCCTAACGTCAATGTCAAATTGACTGCCAAGTCGATTATTAAAATCGACTAAAATTTTGGATGCGTTCAAAATTTATTAATTAGTTGCTACCTTAATTACATTATATTATTTTCGTTTTCTAGTGTAATTGCCCTTAATATCTGCACTTGCTAATAATGACTAATTTATATAAAATAAGTTAAGGACATAAATAAAATAAAAATTTTAGTAGTTTATTATTTAAGATTTTACAACTTTGAACTGTCATTAAAAGTTTTTTTCACAGTTTTTTTGAACGCAATTTTACCATGGTGTTATGTCACAGACATTTGCCAGACGAGATTTTTGTTTTGAGTTAGATTGAGGTAAGAAAACCTATAATTTGGATAAAAACATATTTATTCTCGATCTTAATCGCTATTGTTCTAAAACAGGTATCACACCAAAGGGATACCTCAGTCACAATGACTACCCTAGTTAGAAACGCCTTCGTGAAGGTGATTGCCCCGAGTCAGGGGTGCAAGATCGCTGGTTGTATCGTCATTCAGAACCGCAACATCGCCGGCAGAGCCTTGCGGGAGACTCTGCCCCCTCGCCCGCCCAAGCCGGCGGCGTTTGACTATGTAAACAAGGACTACACTTGGCTGCGAAGCCTTTTCGACCGCACGACCCATAGAATGGATGAAAACTCCAAAGTAGTGGTCGTAGAAGGCCCCGTAGCTTCTTGCAAGACTAAGTTCGCTGCTGCGCTGGCCTCGGACTTAGGCATGAAGCACTACCCCGAAGCTAACATGGATATTCACTACCTAAGACCGAATGGTTGTGACTTACGCATGTTCGATGATCAAGTGCCTGTAGACACTCGTACTTTCGACCATGTTAACTGGAATCTATGCCCGAATCATCGCCTGGCTGGCAACTTCCAGATTATGCAGTATACGGCTAGATACAGCCAGTACATCGATGCTTTGGCTCATTTGTTCAACACCGGCCAAGGAGTCGTGCTTGAAAGGAGTCCGTACTCTGACTTTGTGTTTCTAGAGGCTATGTACAGCCAGAAACACATTAGTAAGGGTGTTAAGAACACTTACTACGCACTTCGGTTTAATACTATCGAGGAGTTGATGCGCCCACATTTGGTTATTTACTTGGATGTGCCAGTAGATAAGGTTAGTATATATTTAAGGTATTTATTTGTTCATAGTATTTAGATAGTCACAAAGTTTTGTTAAGTATAAAAACATTATCATGTTTTGGGAAGGTTTAACCTTTTGTTTTCCGGGATTCCAGACACAATAGATAATCAATTGTGTCTGGCTTGGATGTGCGTTCCGGCTTATGAGGGGTTAAAATGTAAATGCATATTATTTTTGGGGGTTCATAAATCTGGAGGCACTAAAACCCTAGTTTTGATCTCAAAGATATATCAATATATAATTTTTCAAGTCTTACAATAGAAAGCGCATAAAAATATAATATAGTATACTAATTTTATTAAAAATCTTGCCATGTAATTTGCTTAAAATGGGCCAGCTAGACGTTTCAATAACAGTTTATATTAAACTTCAGACTCACATAAAGTAATTGTTTCTATTTACACTAACTAAACCCCACCACAGGTGCGAGACGCACTCAACAAGCGCAACAACCGTCACGAGGTGACGGGCAAGGCACTGACAGTGCCGTTCCTCTGCGAGATGGAGTTGCAGTACAAGACCAAGTATTTGAGGGACATTGCTACCCACGCCGAACTCCTGGTGTACGACTGGACCGGGGGCGGTGACGTTGAAGTTGTAAGTACTTGATCATTAAGCCTGATTATAAACCAGTATGAAAACATGGTGATAATTACTAACCTTGTCAATGTATGATCAATTATGGTATCAGTGAGGATGCCTGCTCAGCAGTGGGACATAACAGACTAATTTTTAACCTATTTAACTTTTCTGCAAAGAGCATATTATGTTATATCCTTGTTGAATTACTAAGAATATTCCCCATTTTAAACTGTTTTAATGAATATTATTGTTTTAATAAGGTAGTTTGTTTTTTATGTCCAAATTACCAAAAAAATAATAAGTTTCCTTTAAAAGTGGTGTTGCCGAATATAAATCTTTAGTAACAGAAGCAAAGCAATTGTAAGCTCCTAGTCACTGCACATGATGTCCAATATTGCCCCATTTTTTTGATAATTTATATTTTCCCATGGCTGAGCAAAAGGTATCCCCCACAAAAAAAAACTTAGAAAAACTTCCCATTTCCTCTAAAATTCAACTCTTAACCATAATATATTTCCAGGTGGTAGAAGACATTGAACGTCTGAACTTCGAGCAGTACAAGGCGCGAGAGGAGCCCAAGATGAAGGACTGGAGGCTCCCCCGCGAGATGGAGTGGGCCGACAAGAGGCAGCTCTACACCAACTCCAAGTACTGGCTGATGAATCTGTTCAACATCCCCACGCTGGACGTGCCCGAACTGATCACTAGTGCGGACGATGCTTATCAGAGAGAAATGGTTTGTTAATGTTGTTTGTCTGTTCTAATTTGATAGAGAAAGAATTGTTCTATGTATGAAAATGTTCTGAATTTCTTATTAGAAGTACTGAGTTCAAAATATATTCCTAATCGCTAATGGTTGGAGTCGGGTAAGCAGTTGGTGGTTTCAATCTATAGACCATATCTGCGGCTCTTAAGGTGTCTACACACCAAAGCCGCCGGCCCGGTGGCAAGGCCGGCGGCCTGATTTTGAACGAAAATCGTTCAGAATCGTTCAAAATCAGGCCGCCGGCCTTGCCGCCGGGTTCGTGCCGCCGGGCCGGCGGCTTTGGTGTGTCGACACCTTTAGGCCGACTTTGACACCAAGGTTGGCCACTAACCTATTCGAATCAAACGAATGAATGAACTGCTTGGAGTACATTGCTAAACTGTGTCACGATTTGCCGAAAACGCCGGTTAAAATTCCTACTAATATAAATGTGAAAAAACTACTGGATGGATTTGAATGAAACTTTATAGTAATATAGGTTATACATCAGAATAACATATGGGATACATTTTATGCCGAAATTCCCGCGGGAACGGGTACTCCGCGGGGGGCGGCTAACGATAAATAAAAGCGAAGTGTATCGTAGTAAACGTAGTTTCAACTTTTTTACGCTATGTTTCAGATTATCACCAGTCATCCTAAGTTCGAGTACGAACACGGGTACAACAGCCCGGAGGCCACGCTCACTAAGAGCAAGATGCCCAAATACACAGAGTACATCTAAACGAATCCATTGTAGAGTTGTATAATATATTATTTAATTGTTCACTTGTGTTTTATTTCCTCGAACTATTTTTATCCCTGCTTCACCTAGTAGTACACTGTTACGAATAATTATTTTTAAATAAATTTTGGATGAAAGATAGCCTATAAGCCTCCCGTTGAATGTGACTATCCGTTATAAAAGAATTATACAAACCTGACTGGTAGTTCCAGAGATTAGCTCATAATCTAGATTACTGCTGAATGTGTGAACGAAAGCCCATGCCATGGTTTTTACTCGACATGATAGCTCGATCGAGTAAAACGTGAGTAAAACCGAATGTGAGTACGGAGCTTAAAGGATTTGCCACACTGAATGCGGTCAGCAGTCAGGTCAAAGTGCGTTCACTTTCTCACTGCCCGCATTATGTGTGCAACTTGCAGTGACCGTTGGCCTGCCCGCCGCCGCTGCCCGCCTACCTTCCCGTACGCACCCTGCGTTCTTTGATCATGCCCACACGGTCAGAACGCATTTCGATACAAAATACATAGTGACCGACAATGTTGTTCACACATAATGTGGGCAACGTTCACTTTGACCTGACCGCTGACCGCAGAACGCATCCAGTGTGGCAAATCCTTAAGAGTCAATAAGGGCAAAAATAACACAAAACTTAATTATGAATACTTTATTTCATATTATAAATCTATCACAGCTACTTTTATAAAATGGAAAATATAATAAGATTAAATTATAATTAAATAAAACACGTACCGTCACGAATATAAAAAATAAAAATATAATTCTTGGATAAAACCATTTGTATTCCCACGAGTGGGATTTAGCCCACGATTTTGAATTAAAACTCAGAAATGTTGACTTATAAAATGATCATAATTTTAAAATATAACGAGATTATTTATATATACCCCATAATTACAATATTAGTACACAATATTACTTATTTTTCCCCATCACAGATATATTTCTAGTTACGCAAGAGCTAATAAAAAAGTAAGCTTAGTTTTCACCAAGAGAACATTGTTTTTAACCCCCGACACAAAAAGAGGGGTGTCTGTGTATTAGTCTGTCTGTCTGTGTATCTGTCTGTCTGTCTGTCTGTGTATCTGTCTGTCTGTCTGTCTGTGTATCTGTCTGTCTGTCTGTGTATCTGTCTGTCTGTCTGTATATCTGTCTGTCTGTCTGTGTATCTGTCTGTCTGTCTGTGTATCTGTCTGTCTGTCTGTGTATTAGTCTGTCTGTCTGTCTGTGTATTAGTCTGTCTGTCTGTGTATCTGTCTGTCTGTCTGTGTATCTGTCTGTCTGTCAGTCAGTCTGTCTGTGTATTAGTCTGTCTGTCTGTGTATCTGTCTGTCTGTCTGTGTATCTGTCTGTCTGTCAGTCAGTCTGTCTGTCTGTCTGACTGTCTGTGTCACCGTATTTCATACAATACGCTCATAACGAACTGAGTCATCGGCCTATAAATCGTTTCCTATGTCTATCTCGCTTGCACCAACGGTCCTAAGCACAGTGGAACGCAATCGACCAATCAGCATAACGAAAACATTTTGCCAACAATTCGTTGTTTGATAGATTCAGTGCTTTGTGATTGGTCTATTTAGTTCCGTACCGGTCCACTCTGCTACAATGCAAACACGTAAGTAACTAAAACAGTTACTTTCTACGGATAGTAGTCGTTACATGAGCCATGTCAGAGGCATTTGGCGGCTCAATAACTCTGACACCAGCTAAGGTCAGGTTGACCGTCCACTCGATGAAGAAAGTGTAAGTGTAACAAAAATATATACTTCTCTTTTCAATTTAATTTTCTCACGACTCAGTTCTTAATGAGCTTACAAATTCAGTTGGCACAAACGAATGGACCGATTTTATCTAGGTTTTTAAAAATTGAAACTTCGTTAACGGATACACTTCACTTTTATTTTACATTTTTATCTGACGTTCCAGCCCCTTTGCAGGAACCGTGGTTACAGAAGACTTCTTCTGTAAAAATGTAAAATAAAAGTTTGAAGTATATTCGTAAACTTAGTTTCAATTCAAAATGACTACCGTTTTTTGTTTGTAAGCTGTTGTTGCTTACATGATAAGTATTCTTAGTTATGATAGAATTTAAAATACCAGTCGGGGATTACACAATTTTAAATTTTTCGTATTTTTTTTGTAGTTTACGAGTATATCCTACTTCCTACTAATATTATAAATGCGAAAGTTTGTGAGGATGGATGTATGTTTGTTGCTCTTTCACGCAAAAACTACAGAACGGATTTGGATTAAACTTTGCAGTAATGTAGGTTGTACATCAGAATAACATATGGAATACATTTTATCCCGAAATTCCTGCGGGAACAGGTACAACGCGGGTAACACCGCGGGGCGCAGCTAGTAAACTATATAAATGCAAAAGTACTCATATTAATTTATGTTACATTACTTGGGGCCTTCTAACTATTTACCTATCTAGCGTATTCTGCCATTAATTATTTCAATTTTTTTTACCCGATTACAAAAAGGAGATATTAAGTTAATTAGTTAACAATTATAGTTTTGGTCACTGAACAGTGCACGCACCCTGTATTTCAAATAAAACGGATCGGAGCGGTCCGAAACCCGATTCACCAATCACAGCAATGCGTTGTTTGTCAATCATTGAGATTGTCAAACAACGCATTGACATTATCAAACAACGCATCGACATTGTCAAACAACGCATTGACATTGTCAAACAACGCATTGACATTGTCAAACAACGCACATTGTCAAACAACGCATTGACATTGGTTGAGCCCCGCACAGCTCCCTCTCCGCTTCATCAAAAACGCATCCTAACGCAGAACCAAAAGATAGGATTGTTTATAAAACATAGTTTCTTTTGAAAAATGTATTTTAAGTTGGTTTTATTAAACAGCTTCTTAATATATATTTATATCATTACGGTTAAAATTGGCTATTATTTACGTATAATACGAAACCTCTCATTCAAGTACTACATAGTTTCCAAGTTCGACCGCAGCCCGCACCCGCAAGCGTTTAAGAAATTGAGGTTCATCAATAATGTTGGCGAACCGCCTGCGGTTGCGGTCTGCGGCCGAACTCAGTATACTAACTTTAGGGCGCTTCAATTTAAGTGTTTTCAGTCGTCTACGCGTATTTTGAACAGAAAGATAGTTAAAAAAAGTATGAGCCTGGAATGTCCTGCTGGGCAAAGACCTCTCATCTCACTGAAGATATCAGTACAGTGAGGAGGATGTCGTAATCACCACGGTTGCCTAATGCCCGTTGGTGATCTCAAACCCGAGCCATGCTTGGAAAGTAAAATTATGAGCGGAAAATGAATGTGTCAACTATATAGTACATACCACTGCGGCAAGACGAACGAAAACGCTTAAATTAAAAGTCCTAAGTAATAAGGCCAGCCGTGACTACTGTGTGAGTCCTAACGCCGTGACGCCGGTTGAGGCTACATCTGGAGCAGGTAGGGCGAGTCGAGCGCGCCGAGCCCGGCGGCGACTCCGCCCTCGTCCGCGTCAGCTAACTTCGTGCGCAGCATGTGGCCCACCTGGCGGTTGCAGTGGATCTTGTCTTTGGACCTGGAGAAGTTCAATATATACTGGTTTCTTTAGTTTAAACATTACTCATTTTTTCGACGTTTCGGCCCCTTTACAGGAACCGTGGTCAAAGAAGACAGTCATCAGTCAGAGAGTCTCATTGTACTGTGACCACGGTTCCTGTAAAGGGGCCGAAACGTACGTAGTTTCATTTCAAAATATATGTTACTAGCTGCGCCCCGCGGTGTTACCCGCTTTGTTCCCGTTCCCGCGGGAATTTCGGGATAAAATATATCCCATGTGTTATTCTGATGTATAACCTACATTACTGTAGAGTTTCATCCAAATCCGTTCAGTAGTTTTTGCGTGAAAGAGTAACAAACATCCATACATCCATACATCCATACATCCATACATACAAACTTTCGCATTTATAATATTAGTAGGATAGACTGACATGATCAGACGATTGAAACAATCGGAAACGACAATTTAACGTGCCTTCCGTCCGAGGCCCGGTAGCACACACTATGAGCATGCACGGTAGCGCTCAGATAGAATTGCTACTATCAGCCCATGCAAGTAGTGGTCGAGCTGAACGTTGCTTAACAATCGAATTATCAACACTATTAGTGAGGTTGTTTGGAGGCAACTTCTATAATAGACAAAAAAAACTGCTGGTTATCAAAGTGCCTCTCAGACAATGCTACATATTAAATTGTAGACATTTTGAGCGTTGTTTGGGTAAGCTATAGACAAGTAACCATGACGCTGACATGACCAACCAGGGTGGACGAAGCCTTGATAAAAATAAGAATTTAAAAAAAAATATCGCTACTATCGTCACTACTTCTATACCACGAGGGTTACAATGATAAGTACTGACCCGATGATGACTCCGAAGATGCCCAGCTCCGACACCAGGTCCGTGAGCGGCGGCGGCACCGTCGCGCCCGGCCGCACCACGTACCCAGACACCTGCCAATAGAAACCAACATCACTTAATATCTATACTAATATTATAAAGAACTAAAAACTAGAAAATAATTTTTCACCTCAAATCAAAATTATAATAAAATTTAAGTTATTAACACTATGATTCAATTCAGAATAAAAAGCGTGGGGTGCATTTTACTGTAGTTCATAACTATCCTCTCATAGATAGTTACCAATGATGATTGTAATATTTAAAAATATTAAGCACCCCACGCTTTTTACTCTGAATTGAATCATAGTGTTAATAACTTAAATTTTATTATAATTTTGATTTGAGGTGAAAAATTATTTTCTAGTTTTTAGTTCAATTTGCAATAAAAGCGTGTTTTTTAGTTTTTTTTAACTATAATTTTATTTTTTATTTTTTAGTAAGCATAACATTATATGCAACTTTTCATCCCGTAATTCCCACGGGAACAGGCCCATCACGGGAAAACCACGGGACGCTGTTAGTGTAGTACCATTTAGTAAAATAAAACAGAATTTGTGACACCGATCGCCCGTTGATGTCTTTTATATGAAGTAATAATTTTTTAGTAAATCTGGCAAATCCATTAAGGATAATGGGAAACTGTTATTAAATTATTGCATTGTCATCGGTCCTTGATACGTATGCAAAGTTTCAAATTAATCAGACTTCTGGAAGTTGGTGAAAATGATGTTCAAAGATTCCATTACATACGTACGTACATACATACATACATACATACATACAGGCCAAGCTAATAAAAGCGTGTTAAAAACAAAAACAAATCGATTCAATGAAAGGAACACACGTAGATAGCTATGGGATGACTAATTTCGCGTTCACAGACATGTCTTCGGTAGTATAGTGGTAAGTATCCCCGCCTGTCACGCGGGA
Organism: Cyclophora albipunctata; assembly: GCA_963082685.1. Classification (NCBI taxonomy): domain Eukaryota; kingdom Metazoa; phylum Arthropoda; class Insecta; order Lepidoptera; family Geometridae; genus Cyclophora; species Cyclophora albipunctata. The sequence goes on along the minus strand of OY720138.1, from coordinate 2,964,482 downwards.
GACCGGGGTTCGATTCCCCGCCGGAGAGAACACTTTTTAGTTATTTTTTTATTTCAATTGAAATATACTTTTTTTTGCATCTTTATTTTTTTTTATATAAAATTTGCGAACTTTTAGAAGCGATGCAATGACACTATTTCTTCTTTAAACTACAATCACAATTTCTGAGGTATTAGAGCTATATCTAGATATATTTTGGAAGGTAAATTAGGTTTATCCCCCCTTATCCCCTCTCACCAGCGGCGGCAGTATCCGCTCCATGAGTATGTAGGCGGACCGCTCGCGGCTGTGCCTCATGCGCAGGAGTGCCTCGCGCACATCCTCGCCATACAAGTTGTTGCCGCCGCCTTCCCGCTGCGGCTTCAGGACGAATCTGAACATGAAAAGAAATTATGAAGTTATCCTAACTAATATTATAAATGCGAAAGTAACTCTGTCTGTCTGTTACGCTTTCACGCCAAAACTACTGAACCGATTTGAATGAAATTTGGTACACAGTTAGTCCAGAGCCTGAGAAAAGACATAGGGTACTTTTTATCGCGAAATTCCGGCGGTAACGGGTACAACGCGGGTGAAACCGCGGGGCGCAGCTAGTAGATTATAAATGCGAAAGTTTGTGAGGATGTATGTACGGATGTACTACTCTCGCGAAAGAACTTACTGGACGGATTTGGACGAAACTTCACAGTAATATAGGTTATGTATCAGAATAACACATGGGATACATTTTATCCCGAAATTCTCGCGGGACGCTGCTAGAGTATTACAAAAAAATCAGTAACTGACCTATCAGCGTCCGCGAGCGCCATCTCGAGCGCTCGCTCGCCACCCTCATCAAAATCGAGCGAGTACAACCCGGTGAAGATGTCCCGCACGCGGCCCGCCGCCGCGCCCGCGTCCAGGAACTTCTCCAGCGAGCCGGGCGCCGCCAGCGCCTGCTGCACCTTCTTCGTGCCGGCCAGCTGGTACTGGATCGACGGACATTTGATCGCGCTGCACAGATAGGTTATATGATAGGTTAATAGTAATGTCAAATACATCTTATACGCCTCGATGGGCTAGTGACATGTGCACTGGCCTGCCAAGACTGAGGTCTCGGGTACGATTCCCGGGCCAAGCGAAAACATGTCTCCTACTTTTCGAACATGGCTCGGGATTGAGATCAAAAATCCGCATTTGGCAAGCGTCGATATTATGCCTAATCCTCCTCACTGTTCTGATGTCTTCAGTGAGATGAGAGGCCTTTGCCCAGCAGTGGGACAACATATATATGTTAGTAAATACATAGTTTAGTTTATATCAATGCATAGTTACCTGGACCGCTCCACCCTCAGCCTGGCGTCCCACTCCTTGGTCGAAGGGTACTGTTCCGGCTCGTATCCTGACCTGTAGTATACCACCGCCACAGGCTTGCCGTCGCTAGCGAAAACAATGTCAGCTTAGTTCAATTAATTTATATGTATGTCAGGTTATAATTATAGTGTCAATAATTTAATAAATATATATCCGGACCAATTCACACGGTTAATTAGACCCAAACAAAGCTCTAAGCTTGTATTATACAATCTAGTCAAGTCATACTACTACATATACATACACAAATACTTTATAAAAATATATAATTGAAACCCCAACATCGTCGCCAACAAATATGTCTTCACATATTGTTGACTCCGTTGAATCGTACCCGCAACCCCCGACACAGTAAGCGCTCTCACATGCCACTGTGCACTGTGCCAACGGGCTTGTCACGCGATAATCGACTCTCGTATTATAAATACTTTTTGAGAATAATTTATTTTTATGTCGTTGGGCTTGAAACGGAATATTTGAAATGTATTGACACAAAAAACATGTTGGACATTGTTTGTATGTTGGACCTAATCTCGGTACTTACTTGTACGATTTGAATAATTTTTATTGTTAAAGATAGCCACATTCAACGGGAAGGTTATTTTTCATCCTAAAATTTCCACGGGATTGGGCAAAACGCGGGCTAAACCGCGGGACGCTGCTAGTCTTATTAAGGGTGGGTTGTTCCGATCGAACGATCGATAAAACTCTTATTGAGACTTACAAAATGAGTTGTTTCTTATCGTTCAAGCTGGACTCTTCGTATATTTCATTCAGTGTTTTTCTTATGATCTGAAATGAACAGAGATGTTAGAAAAAATAGTTGACGCAGGGACGGACTCAGTGTGGGGAGAGATCATAGAGATACATATAGGATACATTCAACTATCTCACTCTTACAAAAAAAAGCATTAAGAATCCATCAATACAAATAAAAGTGTGTAGTACGAGTATAAATAAATAAATAAACCCGCACAAATTCACACAAGGTTAGTTAGACCCCAAACTCATCTGATATTATGGAATCTAACTTACTGATAATCCTTCTTAATATTATAAATGCGAAAGTTTGTGAGGATGGATGTATGTATGGATGGATGTTTGTTGCTCTTTCACGTAAAAACTACTGGACGGATTTGGATGAAACTTTACAGTAATATAGATTATAAATCAGAATAACACATGGGATACATTTTATCCCGTAATTCCCGCGGGAACGGGCACAACGTGGGTGAAACCGCTGGGCGCGGCTAGTATTACATATATGTACATTTACAAATACTTTTTATGTATAAATATTTAGGTTAGGTTAGGATATAAAAGGAAAGGATAGGATACGAAATAAAAATAGAAAATAAACAACATTGCTATCCTATAGGATAGGAATAAGACAAGACACGATAAAACTGAAAACTACTATGACACCATCTCACCTGTATATCGGGCCTAGTCTCACTGATCTCGAACTCATGGAACCTCTGGTCGCATATGTTGTAGGACACCTCCTCCACCACGAACAGCACGATGGAGTCCTTCACTCCGAAGATGTCGTACGCCTGGATGATGCCGGCGCAGAGGCCGGAGAGGGCGCGGTTTTCAGGCATCTGGGGCGAAAAAGGTATATTTAATTATAAATTTACTAGCCGTCCCGTGCGGTGGTTCTACGCGCGACCTAATAGATGTCGCTAGTGTAAATCCCTATCTGATATACTCTATTTTCCGAAGAGCAAAAGAGACAAAAACACTTTAACACAGTATTTTAGTTGTAGAGCGGTTATAAATAAGCCGGTTCTATTTACGCGTGCGAATATCCTATCGTACTAATTCCTACTAATATTATAAATGTCCAAGTTTGTGAGGATGGATGTATGTTTGTTGCTCTTTCACGCAAAAACTACTGAACTGATTTGGATGAAACTTTACAGTTATATAGGTTATACATCAGAATAACACATGGGAAACATTTTATCCCGAAATTCCCGCGGGATCGGTTACAACGCGGGGCGCTGCTAGTGCATAATAATATTAAATAAAATAATTATTAACTTACTTGTTGAATCAGAGATCCGTGTCCTAGTTGTTTTAGTATATAGCTGAAACATTAAACGTATACTTGAAGTTACATCTGATATCACTCTTAAATAACATGAACCGAAGTATGAAAGAGATTTTCATCAAGAATGAAGCAACATTCCACACATTCTAAACTACAGAAAATCCGAATAACTATAGCACACACGATGTGACTATGTTACATATACCAAGATTACTGTAACATCACGAGATTTATAAAAATAAAAATCAGCACAAAAACTTGTTACGACTTTTGATCAAAATTGTTTTGGAAATCTCTCACTTAATTGAAATTATTATTGCTCGTGATTATATAGTAATTTAAGCATAATATATAACCGGTTATCGGGTTAAACTGGCGTACTCAGAGACCATTAGTTAAAACGAGAATTAACAAAGTGACTTGTCATACAACACATGTCAAAAATCATTCGTCAACCTCCGCTCCGACCACGTTAAGGGCCGACACTGCGTTAAGCGTGCGCATGCCACGGTTCCATACAAAAGTGAACCGCCGCGTGCGCCCGTCGCGTGCGGTGTCATACAAAAGTGAACCGCCACGCGGCGTACGCACGTGACGGGCGCGCGCTTAACGCAGTGTTGACCCTAAAGGTGCATTTCCATTAAAGCAGAGCAGAGCTGAGCGGAGCTGAATCGACAATGCCTTGTCAATGCCTTATTTGACAATGTCAATGCCTTATTTGACAACGTCAATTCCTTATTTGACAACGTCAATGCCTTATTTGACAATGTCACTGCCTTATTTGACAATGTCACTGCCTTATTTGACAATTTCAATGCCTTATTTGACAATGGCAATGCCTTATCTGACAATGTCAATGCCTTATTTGACAACGTCAATGCCTTATTTGACAATTTCAATGCGTTGTGATTGGTCGATCGCGCTCCGTACAGCTCCTCTCCGCTTCAATCGAAATGCATCCTAGAAATCATTAATTTGTCGTCGCTGAGTATGAGGGCTCAATTTTGATTACACCACTCAATTTCAAGTGTCTGCTATAGTATTAGGACCATATTTGCAATGAAAAATGCGAATATTCTAACACTCTATATACCAAGTACATAAATTAGTAGTTAATATCACTCTATATACTTGGCGAATACATAAAACGTCTGCTACTTACAATAAGCCGTTACTCAATTCACAACGCACAGTAAATAAAGATAAATATCTATAGAATAATCTATATTTTCTTGTAGAATTTAAAATGTAAACTAATATTACCAAAGACAATATTTTCTATAGAGATTTTCCTCTTGTAATGGGGTAAGAATGGAATAATTATCAAACTATTTCCTTTAATTCAGGAATTGACTTTGGTATTACTAGACATATTAGTTCACATTTTGAATCCGTAAGAGAAAATAGATAATAATTCTAACACAACATGCTACAATCAAAATGCATAGTACATGCAAAAGACACGCAGGGGCGTATTAAGGCAAGATAGAGGGGCGAAGCAGAACAAACATCCTACATTTTTTTTTGTTTTATAAATATATTATTATTAATAATGTTTGACTATACGTTACATTTTATTATTTATGGTAAATATAGATTAACTTTTTCATGTAATGTTTTCTCAACGAATATCTATGATTAGTCATTATTATGTTTTAAGCTGATTGTTTCATTTGATTTGAGATTATGTGAAGTAAACATTTAAAATGATTACTCCAATACGGCAGTCAGGGGCAGTGTATATATAAGCTAAAATATACTATACTAACTAACATTTTATACGTAACTAGCTGCACCCCGCGGTTTCACCCGCGTTGTACCCGTTCCCGCGGGAATTTCGGAATGAAAAATAGATGTTGTCCGATTCTCAGACCTACCCGATATGCACACAAAATTTAATGAGAATCGGTCGAGCCGTTTCAGAGGAGTTCAACAACGGTACCCGTTCCCGCGGGAATTTCGGGATGAAAAATAGATGTTGGCCGATTCTCATAGATACCGGATAAGCACAAAAAATTTCATCAAAATCGGTCAAGCCGTTTCGGAGGAGTATGGCAACGAAAACTGTGACACGAGAATTTTATATATTAGATATTCTAACACGATATAGACCCGTTTCATTTAGTATAATGAAAAATAGGTATCGTCAATCTACGCATAATATTTGTCAGTATTATGATAACTAGAAGCGCCCCGCGGTTTTACTCGCGTTGTGAATTTCGATAAAATAGCCTATAACCTTCCCGTTGAATGTAGCTATACATTACAAAAAGAATTATTCAAATCGGATTGGTAGTTTCAGAGATTAGCCCTTAACAAACAAACAGACCAACAAAGTTTGAATCTTTTTATCTTTATAATAATGGTTATAGCCTGTAATTAATAATTAATATAACCTCTGGTTTATTAAGTAATTGCAGAAAAAATATCATAATATATTTTATCTACATTAATGTTGTAACATTCTACTTATGTTTCCAATACTTGACTTATAATTACTACTGTTATAGCGCAGACAACTAAAACACTCAATTTAAGCAATTGCACATGATGTTATAATATCCACATCGATATCGTAAAATCTCATTATAACATCGCGCCCTGCGCGGCGCGCGCCCTGCGGCCCTGCGCGCGCAGCTGCGCTCTCATTGGTTAGATTTTAATGGCGGCAAGTTCACTGTGACAATACACGTACGCGTGAATTTAATGTTTCGCAATGTGTTTTGTTTTTAAAATTTTGTTTGATTAATTGCATTAGTGACATTTGATGACAGTTGCATAAACTACTTTATCTTCACTATTTTGAATTTTGAATTTTGAATAGTGAAGATAAAGTAGTTTATGCAACTGTCATATAAAGAAGGGTATTAAAACACGAGTGTGAGTTTATGAAACGAGCGCAGCGAGTTTCATAATAGTAACGAGTGTTTTAATTAATACCCGTGTTATATGCAGTTGCATACACTACTTTATCTTCACTAATGCAATTAATCAAACAAAATTTTAAAAACAAAACACATTGCGAAACATTAAAACAATACAAAATTGATCGTACGTAACGCTCAATAACACCTAAAATAGTATTAAAAATTGTCGAGTTTTGCTAACTTTCATGCATGTAGGATATTGAACATTACATAGTATAAAACAAAGTCGCTTTCCGCTGTCTGTCTGTCCCTATGTATGCTTAAATCTTTAAAACTACGCAACGGATTTTGATGCGGTTTTTTTAAATAGATAGAGGGATTCACTAGAAAAGTTTATGTGTATAAAAATTCTCAAAATTCCCACGGGAACGGGGACTAGGCGGGTAAAACCGCGGGGCGTTGCTAGATACATAGCTATAAAATCAAATTCATTTTTAGATCCGTCGGAATTACCTCACATAAGCATAACAATTTATAGACACCTTCCTTTGTAACAGGAAAATGGTTCATAACAATCTATTGTACCGAATAAGTGTCTATTGTCAAGACATTAATTATCCAATTTTATAAGTAGGTACACTAGTGGCGTCCTACGATTTCACCTGCATAAACCTATTTCCGTGTAAAAGAGAAAAAGAAATTAAGGGCATTATTAATAAACGCTTAGTAACAGCATTTTGGATATAAAATGGTTTGTCCCTTTCTAACACACGCCATTTTCCGAAGAGCAAAAGAGACACTATAAAACATCATTTTCACTAAAGTGCTTTTATGAATAAGCTGGTAAACCTAGAACCTTTTTCTTGAGAGTGGCTATTCCATGCCTAGTTTGAGTTGGAAAGTATCCTATAACCGGCCTATATAATATGCTTTTAATATACATTAAACAGCAGCGCCCCGCAGTTTCACCCGCGTTGTGCCCGTTCCCGTGGGAATTTCGGGAATTTTTATTCATATAAACCTTCCTCTTGAATCACTCTATCTATATCAAAAAAACCGCGTCAAAATCCATGGAGTAGTGTTTGAGTTTATCGCGAACAGACAGAAAGACGCGGCCGGGGACTTTGTTTTATAATATGTAGTGTTGATACTTTGTCAAATTCAACAGACAATGGCAAGGTTAGCGCGCTCAAACGAAGTAACTCTTCAGTTGGTATAGGTAATTGATATATCATCTATCTAGTTGAAATATTAGGTATCAGGTATTTAATATCTATTGTAGGTCTCATGGCGTACTATGTCTTAGCAACGTTAATGTATTGTTTATTATCTATATACTCGTATATAAAAATGAAATCCGTTTTCCTTGGTCGCGGCATCACGCGTGAATGGCTGGACCGATTTCCACGGTTTTGCATTCGTTGGAAAGGTCTCGGGCTCCGTGAGGTTTATAGGGAATAAAAATCAAAATTCCCACGGGAACGGGGGCGCTGCGGGTGAAACCGCGGGGCACAGCTAGTTATTAATAATATAATATGCTCCGGACAAATTCCAAACCAAACTAAGCTTAATCTTGTATTATGGAATCTTACTAACTAATACTATTACTTATACATACACAAATACTTTATACGAATATTGACACCCAGCTATCGTCGTCAACAACTATGTCTGTACATATTGTTGACTCCGGGCGGGAATCGAACCCGCAACCCGCGACACAGTAAGCGCTCTCACATGCCACTGTGCCAACGGGCTTGTCAAATTATTAGTTTGGCGGATTTCTAATAGCGGTGTTTATATTTGAGGTCTCCATTTTACGTAGAACCTTAAGTTCTTAAAACAAAAAAGTGCCGACCGAATTGAAAACCTCCTCCTTCGATGTTTAAGTCGGTTAATAATGTTATAGGACCCCACTCACAATTGTAGTTCAAAACGGAAAAGGGCCTTCCCGAAACCATATTTGAGGACTCTTCAATAAATGCTTTAACCCTAAAAACGTTTTAACCCTCAACCCGGTCACGGGACGTAATAAAGTTTTGAATCCCAATATACCCTTTAAACGCCTTACGCCATGGGCATAAACGGCATAACAATATTACTATGCCAATGCTATCACAAGTCCCATACAACGTAAACAACAATACAAGTACGTTAATAAAGCACAATATTCATGGGAAGCGTACAACAAATATTGAAAGATGTGTACCCCGCCGCATCGGACGACAACCACATAGTAACAGGGAATAAACACGCACAAAGAACCATATTGCAGTACCGACATCGTGGTTTCAAAATTATGCCTCGACATCCACTGTATCGTGCCTGTTGAAGACATTTTAACAGCTGTCAAAATGCCTTATCGTGCAAGTCAAGAAAGTTACTATTTTGACGTGTAGCTGTCAAATTACTTTGACAGTGGCGGTTAATAATTTGACGTATAAACTGACAAAACATTTGACGTCTGTCATAATAATTTGAAGTGCACGACTGTCAAAATGACTTCAAATTTCAGGTAGGTACAGCGGTGCGATACCGCCAGTTTTGTGGCCATCTCCCCATCGAGGCACAAGGTAACATCTCTCAGTGATAGCTACCTCCAAGCCTAAACTACATGCACGCAAACTTCAAACATACTAAAACATAAAAACTAATACCAAAATACGGTACAAAAAAAACAAATTAACTGTAAGGATAAAGTTTTGAAATGTAAACTAATATTTTGCTTACTAACACAAACCCAAGATTATTTTACTGGATGCGTAACTAAAACCCAATTTAAACTAAACTAGTAGAAAGAAAACTCAAGAAAATGTCTTAAATAAATTAAAACTATTGTAGTAAAAATAAAAAGCTTGCTAAATTATGGCCTTGTAGTTTGTTAGGCCTAGAAATGGTTGGAAGAGTAAAGCCTCGTTTTTCAAAGCAGAACCGTAGATAAGCTTTTGCATTTTCACCGTGCCAGTCAAAGCCATTTACATTAAACCATTTAACATGCCCTTATTTTTCATAAATCAGTATGAAGCGTAAGCGGTCAGTGCAAGTGAAAAATAAACACCAAGCTACAAGTAAAATGTATGTTGAGCGTGCGAGAAGACAGCGACCACAATGAGAGATGTCGATTGATTGAGCTGTTGCCACTTCGAAACAGTCTCGATAGTTTAACACACACATTAAAAAAAATTACTTACTATAACAATCTGTAAAAAAGTAAAACATCATAGACAAGATTGAACTGTCAAATAACAAAGAACTGTCAATGTCAAAGTCAAACTATCGAGAGAGTTTTCCCGCGCGTTCCAGCGTTGTCGGTACCAATACATGGCGGGTAGGCGCGTGGTGATCGCGCCGAAACTCGACGCGATCGTGTTAAATTCCACTTGCTTTATCCGGTTGTTGTCCGAGTGTTGCATCAGGTAGTCGGACCGGAAGAGGCCGAGGCTCGGCTGGGACTGCAATACCATGGATCATGTTAATTGAAAGATTCTGTTATGATTTCATCGTTAGTCATATTAATAAGGATGCTTCTTTTATGATTTTGTTAGTGCTTTTGTATTAGTTATATGTTTTGTGTCATATACACTGTCATCAATTTAAATAAATCAGTTGACATGCTAATTTTTCAGGAATACTGCTTATTTGGTTACTGCTAAACTCCAACACCAGGTAATTGTGTAATTTCTAAAAATGTCTACTTCCACCACCTTTGTTAATGTATTCTAAAAAGTATTTGATGACTGTTCTCTAAATAATTCTAATGAAGTGTATAATCTTTGATCAGTAAAATTCGACTTCCGATTCTGATTTAGGATTGAAGAACCAGCAATATTCAATCGAATATTATAGAAGATGATGAAAAATTAGTTCAGTCCGTTTCAATATTAATTTAATGAGATTAAATCATGTGATATAATAGTACTTCGTATGTGAAACCCATGTTGACATTATTTAAGATGAAATCATAATTACGGGTGATACAACTTCACATTGACACATTAAGTAATGACTAAATTAGTAAATTAAATGTCTCATAATGGTATGACCATTATTGCTAGTACAATGTGTTTAAACATACTGTTCAATAAGTCTAAATGTTTACACTTAATATGTATCATAAAATTAGACACAGCCCAGGTTTCTTAAAAATACTTACTTATTATTATGATGACTTATTAATAAAACTAATATTTAACCATTCACCGTCTAATAATAATCTATTTTCTACATCTTATATTAAACTCTTATAGGTTAACTGCCCCCACGCCCCTATCCTTAATCGGGTCCTGGATTTGTCTAATATTTATGTAACTAGGAATCAGTTCGACGAAATACGATCATTATATCCTCTATTGTTTCTTACTTGTCCCAAAGTGTGGACCAATGTCGTCAATTTTCCAGCCGAAGCCGACTACTCCTGAAGAGAAAAAAGGTTTAGAGATAGAGTAAGAATGAAATACAATCACTAAACCTTTTCCCTCTTCAGGAGAAATCGTCTTTGGCTGTAAAATCGACGACATTGGTCCACATTTTGGGACAACTAAGAAAAAATAGAGAAGAGATCATCTACAAAAGATGCCAATAGCCAATCTATATCGACAATCAACGTTAGAGATCCAGTTTACACGAAGTTTGTACGTTTGTATAGTTTCGCCAGAAAAGAGCCCCGAAAAGTCTCATTATTGAAGCGTAAAAACATACCATGCATTTTAATATTTACAATACAATTAATAGAATTAACCCAAATTCTGAAACGCCACTGAAATTCCCTCTAAATTAATTATATATTTTTGACAGCCCTTCTCTAAAATTGTATGAAATTGGGGGATAATGAATTTGTAGCGTTAGAGTATTCGGGCGCAGGTTATTAATAACTCTACTAATATTATAAATGCAAAATATTATGAATTATTATTAAATGTTTATCATAACAGTTCAAATCAGTGACAAAAACCCGGCACATTCATTTAAACTGACACCTAGTACAATGACAGCGATATAATACTGTGCGTTGATTGGTGGAAAATTCCGAATTTTTAAAAATTCTACCAATCACCGCACAGTATTTATCACGTCATGTCTTGTCACTTTTCGCCCGGGAATAGAACAGAAAATTTAGGCTATACAACGTATGTGAGAAAACATAGGTCGTTTATCCCGAATTTCCTGCAGGAATGAGTTGAACGTGGGTGAAACCGCGAGTTAAAGGTATTATTAATAATTAGTATATTAAAATCTATTTACTCAATTAATAGACAACACTACAACTACTAGTAAGTTAAAGTATAAATTATTTACATTATTTATTCTTGTGTCATAATGTCATTTGTTAATCGATTTTGCTCATTGTTAACTTGTTATGGTTAAGAAGTCGTGACATAAAACAATTCGTTTCTATTTTATATAACAACCTTAGTTAAAACATAATTATTGTCGTTATAAAATAAATTGCAGCCATTTTTTAAGAAGCAACACTCATAAAAAAATAATAAAAACTAATATTTTACAGAGAAAAATGTCTGGTAGGAAATTTTTTTGAACAGAATATATTTTACCAATATTTAAAATGTTTAGAATATTTAGAACCGTCCAGGTACGAACTAAGGACTTACGAGCGCGGGTCCTACAATGAAAAAATTCGAAATTCTGCGACTTATATTTTGAAATTTTAATATCTAAGTACATTAAAAATGTCAAAACTCCATCGAGTTTCTGAGATATATTAATTTTTACATTATCTAAAATAGTGGTTATGGTTGGACTGACATAACTTGAAGAATTTGAGCATAATCGACTTACATAATTTACAATTTATATAACAATCCTATGATGTAAGATGAAAGCGCCGATTTTGTAAGAAATACTCATCTTATTTGGACAAGGTGTAATGATATTTCCTTCTTTAAAATTAACGATATAATGTAAATCGAGGTAAACTTAATGGTCTCTGTATTTGAACGCTATACGCAGCAGATTTAATGTACAGCACCGTTAATTTTTATAGTTTGACCGATCGGTTTTGTCTTTATAAGCACTAGAGAACGAAGTCACAGGGTTGTTTTTGCGTTAGAACATTCATATAGCAAGTAAACTACTTACTTCTTATTCTTAACAGAGTACGTTAACTTTGTGTTAAAATCGCGTATGTTTAAAAAATACATACAAACAGTCACAGTTCAAAAAATATCAATTAACAGCTAAAAAGTTAAACTCAACCTAAATCAGATCGTCAAATACTGGTACCCCTTATCAATGGGATGATACAGGCTACAATATAACAGTTAGAGACTAATGTTTCAATGATATGACACCGGGTAATAGAGACTGGTCGGTTTAAAAACCAAGCGCTTTCATCAAACACCATTCTACCTTTGTATTTCCCTGGATACTGGACCAAGGTGACCGAAACCGGATGCAATGCTGTTGATTTCAACCTGCTTCCACGAGCAATAAGGCACGTGTTTCTCGCACTGCTTGTCTGTGTGGGGACACCTCGATTCCAACATTATGTCCGAGCGCAGCATACCCAGCGACACTGGCTGATGTGGCCATATTACCAAAATGTGTTAGTTGGGGGCGCAGTCAGTATTGGGGGGTCAGTAGAAAGGGGCGTAGTTCATTCGTAGGTGTCGGTTAGGGGGCTTCAGTTGAAGTTTTTGGATGGGATTTGGTGACGAAATATGATCCTTATCTTCCAATTTGGAATCGGAGAAGGGAGTTGTGTGCTATTTAGGAAAAGACCATTTGGAATACCAAAGGATCTTATTGGATCATTTATGTATCATCAGGACCTAAGCCGCTTCTTAATAAGACTGCCTTCCAATAACGAATTCAGGGAGGGGTGTTTTGGGCAAAGCCTCATCTAAATCCTGAACCCGGCCCTGCCCTGCTTTTGATCATATTGATAATTTACCCAAATATTCGTAACCTTTTGTAACTATATGTTCGGAAACATATTTTATATAGGCGATATTAACATTTGAGTTAAGTTCCTTATCCTTGTAGTTTTACAATAACATACAATCTAATGAATAAAACTAATTATTATTATAATTAATAATTACGTAAAATATTGTTTCACTCTTAAATATAATAATTAAATTAAGTATACGTACAATATTATGTAGGTATAGTAACAATACCGAACTAAGTATACTCTTGCTGGGCTAGTCTTATATTTTTTACACTCTGTAAGTCATAAATAGGGCATATGTTTTGGGACTCTGCTAGTAATACAAAATGAAAAGCTGGGTTTTCAAAACATCATTAACTTTATAAACAATACGAACAATCGGAGAAATTGCCGATCCAAAATTGACCATCTAGATTATTGCCAATCCAAAATGGACCATCAAGATTATTGCCGATCCGAAATGGATCATCTAGGTGTATTTCTAGCAGGACCTCAATAAACCCCCTAACAGTGAAGAAATCAGTAGTTTTTTCCGGATCCCATTCCTGGGGCCACAAGTTAAGCCATTATATTCTAAAATAGATAATAAAGTCAAAATAGGGCATTTATACCCCACTATTAAAGTGTACAAATGGTGGTAAAAGTGGGAATACACTAGTAAAATTATATTTTACTTAAGAGGGCTTTAAAATTAGTCCTATGGGCCCCATAATTTGTCCTAAGGGCCCAAAAATAGTCCTATGGGCCCAAAAATTTGTCCTAAGGGCCAAATGAGTCAGTAAAGTAATATAAATATACCTGTGTTATCCCCTCGTTTCTCACTTTGATCCATATGTCATACAGATTCGACGTGAACTCATCGACTTGCAGCGCGTTCTGCAGGGTTTGCTCCAGAAACTGTTCATCATGAGCGACCTTCGAAAAAATAAATGTTGTTAATATTTATATATAAAAATTACATGTCACGTTGTTTGTCCGCGATGGACTCCTAAACTTCTAAACCGATTTTAAATTTGATTTGCCGTGTGCAATTTGATCCGACTTGAAAGATAGGATAGCTTAAGTACATCTCAATTTATAGTGATTAGGGTGATCCACCCCTTAATTTTTATATGGCAAAACAACGTTTGCCGGCTCAGCTAGTATGTGAATAAGTATAATTCATTCATTCATTTCGTATAGGTTAGTGGCCATTGCCAACCATGGTGTCGGGCACAGACTTCGATCAACAATACACAACTAGATATCGGGTCACGTACAAAATCAAAGCTAAATACTGTCCGCGTGGATGACGTGTGACAGCTTATTTTGTTTACTACCGAACTGAAAAAAAAGTTTTAAAACAGTTCGAAGTTCAACCTAATTACAACCATGGCACCTAGCAATAAAGTAGCAAATCTTATGAATAAAATAAGTAAGAATAACGCCTCACTTTTCAAATGAGGCGTTATTCACCGAGACGTTTTTTTGCGCCGACCCGACATCTAGTTGTGTATTGTTGATCGAAGGGCACAGAGCATAGAAGCACCGCGCGCTCCTACCGGCCCGGCAGTGCTTCTATGCTCTGTGGTGTCGGGACTTTTTAGACCGCCTAAATGCCTCCGACATTATCTAGCGCTAGAAACAACCGGAACCGACAATTTAAAGCCACGTATTCATTAGTAAACATTTGTTAATAAACACTGTTTATAAACAGTTCATAAACAATGTTTCATCATCTCTGTAAACAGTTTATAAACAGTTCATAAACATAGGTGATGAAACATTGTTTATGATACGTGTTGCCGTGCTCCCCACTACGAGTGGAGAGCAAGACATCTAGTTAATAAACAAAAGTCAACAGGTGTGGACGTGTTTTGCCCGAGTTTATAAACATGGAGGTAGTGTGGTCCATCCTGTGAACAACTGACAAGCGTGGACAGCCAAGTTTCAGAAACATGTGTTTATTGTTAACTTGTTTAACGTTAGTCATAAACAGTTTATCAACAAATGTTTACTAATGAATACGTGGCTTTACGTTCCTTGTTTATTTATAAGTAGGATGTTTCAAGCTCATTGTTGGAATATTTGAAATTCGTTCACACTCACACAAAGTATTTTGTCATTATCATGTCCTGTCGTATTGTCATGCTAGACAGCAACTATGACTTTTTTAGTATCTTGTCTTGTCATGCTCATCAGGGTAAGGTAAGACAAGGCTAACCCGCCCATTATTTTTTAATTATACCTACTATCTTGTCTGTCATTGTCATGCATGATAGGGTAAGATGACAAGTAAACCTCCCACGCTCCGCTGCGGTCGATTACGAATGCGATTCTGTTATACAATTATACAACTACAATATTAGAAAGTATTGCAAACTAAACCATCCGTAAAATACAACAAAAAAATGGTCTGTGGTCATATTAAAGGTACTAGTTTGGTGACTAATTAAAGTACATAATTAGATAAGACGTCATTATTCTTAAGTATTTTAATGTAAATGTATAATTAACTAATGACACTGTCACATTTAACTCAATGACAAAGCTACTTCTGGGTTAGGAGCTTTACGACTATATCTCTATTTGACTAGGCAGCGGATGTGACTAGATCGCTTTGGGACTAAATCGCGATATGACCGTATCGCGCTGGGGTTCAATAGCTGTTCGACCATATATGCTTACGTCCTATTATCAGTTCGACGTAATATCGATATGACGTACAATAGAGAAGGCCAAAGGGTCAAAATATTACTATCAAATGCACCTACAATCCGAGCTTAGGTCATATATATTACACTAGTTTTTATTTCACTTCAATCCATGCAGTATTTCCGAAGTTATAACGACGAGAAGTTCAAGCCCTTTTTTGAATTTCCGAGATTAGGCGCGCTTACGCTATGACGTCACAACTCGACTCGGGCGCGGCGGTCGGTCGGTCCGGTGAACTCCAGTAAACTTTGGTGCGTTATGGCATCTCGTTTCATATTGTTTTGATTGTTTTCGTATTCAAAATACCTATAGTTTGCTTATATTTTAAAGAAATAAAGTAAATTATCCTTTATATCCCATTAACTCAAGTGAAATGTGAAGTGTGTAGAATGGAAGGAGGTTTTTTAAAAGGTCAGTCGGACAATTTGCCAAGAGTGGATAGTTTGATAGATGAAAAGGTATTTACATCTCGGGTAGGTCGGGTTTATTAGGAAGTGTGTGTTTCATTTAGTAGGTATCTACCTATTATGGACGGCGATAAAAAAATACTACCAGATACTCCCAATCTACATCTCGAGGTTTTCGATGATTATTTTACCTCTATGTTTTATAAGTACATAAGAAAATTTCACTATTTACCCATATACAGATGTAGGTAAGTTCTAGTAGGTAGGTATTTACGTAGTTATTACTTTTCTGAGTAGATAAATAGGTAGGTAAGTACCTACCTGCCTATTAATATAGTTTTTTTAATAAATAAACTAGATATTTTTTTAATTTTATCCAATGTCCGCTTTAGTTTGTTCATTCACAGTTGTTTTTTTAATAAAAATACCTACTTAGTTAAGAAATCACAATCAGTGGTGATCAACTTGCGGGCCGCAAATTTTTATTTTTTTATAGGGGTGTTGCAAGTTTGAACGCTAATGTGTCTGTCTACCTATGTCTGCCTGCGTGTCTGTATGTTTGTCTGTAGTAACGTAGCATATTTTTAAGCGGGTGAACCGATTTCGATGCGTTTTTATTTTATTTCAATGTTGTTTTTAACAGTGGTTCATAGACATGTTTTGTCAAAATCGGTTAAACCGTTCTAAAAGTAAGTATATTAAAAACATACGTCTTGAAGGTATTTTTTTAATTCGTAGTGTTTTGTCAGGAAGAGAGAGCTACGGAGATGATACCATAGGTTATATACAGTAAAAAAGAGATGGAGACGTATGTAAGGCTTATTGAATCCATCCTTTTTACTGCTGTCATCCACTTCTTTATCATTTTTGGGTCCCCAGGCACATTAAAAAAGAGTTTATTTGGTGTTTTAACTGTCGAATTGAAGCACTGAGGCACAATACAATATTTCCTCACTATTTTTTCACTCATTTTTCCACAGGAAACAGTTATATTTTGATTTTTAATGCGCAGCGGCGTGCGTACGAGAGCGCGACTGCCAAATGCGTCGAGTTGTGACGTCATCGACAGAGAGCGCCCGCCCGCGTTTTTAAAAAACCTACGGCCGAATATACGCACTTTGATCGTTAATATCTTAGCCATTTATTGAGATATGGAAAAAGTAAAAACACAGTTTTTCTTGTAATTTTGTATAGATTTATTTGGTGTGTAAAGTAAAAAATGTTGGCCTTCTCCATTGTATCAAAAAGTATTAACTCGATTCTCTACCGCTAAAGGGTTTACTGAGCCCGCGGGTTCAGTCGACCACTCTCTTCGGTAGGTTATGGTTATTTTTTTTTTTACGTAACTGATACAAAAAAAAAATAACCCTAACCTACCGAATAGTAAGAAAATTGTTTTTACGTACTATTCGGTAGGTTAGGTTAGGTTAGGTTAGGGTTATTTTTTTTTTGTAGTAGTCGTCTAAGCCCGCGGGCCGAGTAGACCCTTTAGTAGAAGTAGTCGTCTGAGCCAGAGAAATAAAATATTACATATCATCATATTGAACACAACTGTACTCCCACAAAACAATACACTGAGTAGTCATAACGCTATCTAGTCATACAAAGATCTGGTCAAATAACGATCAAGTCCAATCGAGATCGAGTCCAATCGAGATTTAGTCCCAAAGCGATCTAGGCACATCCGCTGCCTAGTCAAATAGAGATGTAGTCGTAAAGCTCCTAACCCCTACTTCTTATCAGTTTTCTTGCATTGAACAACCTGAACATTAATAATTTTTATAACTTTTTAGGAGTATGGTTATATTAGTATTTATGTTACTTTTTTTAGGAAAACTATAAGGCCATAATTACCTCAATACAAAGGAGGTAACAAACAATAATTATAGGTATAAAATATATAAAACTAGCAACGCTCTGTGCTTTTACCCGAGTGGTGCCCGTTCCTGTGGGAATATCGGGAATTTTCGGGAATCACTCTATCTATTTCAAAAAGCCGCATCAAAATCTGTTATGTAGTTTTAAAGATCTAAGCATTGTAGGGACAGACAGTGGAAAGCGACTTAGTGTTATACAATGTAGTGATAGTGAAACCACAAACAAAGGAAGAACTTGATTCTGATTTTGGTAGATTAGAAAAAAAAATGCCTATTTATTTAGCCAATAACTTTCCTTTTGCGCTTTGCCACAGTTGGGCAAAAGGTAACATTTAAAAATATACTTAATTGATATGCTCCTTGGGCATAAAAATATGTTTGTTTGGAGTATGGGAATTTTTCCACAGGAACAGATTGAAGCAGTTAAATGAAATAACTTAGTTTTAAGGCACAAGGGGTATGGATTGATGGATCTGTCCCTGGAGGATGAAGGAGCTAAGGCAGTCCGGGACAAAGTTCTCACCCTCTCGGGCAGTGAGGAAAAAAATTACCAAAGTAACATACCTTATGCATCAACTCATTGAGTATAGGTTGCAGTTCAACTGCCTTTTCAAACTCAGTCTTAGGAAATGGCGAAGGCAATAACACAAATGGAGCAATCTGGGAACAAAATAGAATACATAATTTATTAATGGTGTACCTTATAATTATTGTACTTTAGGATTAAACAGTAATATCGTACTGGAGGGAAGCAGCCTCCCATGTCACTGAAGGTAGTTGAACTATATCTGATCTAGAGAGAGGTGGATTAGGCGTAATCACCACGCTTACCTACTATGGGATACTGAAACCATTTTTCAATAAAATAGAACACATAGGTATTGCTCAAGAGACTTCATTCTTAGCAGGCGAGTTTATTTACATGCCCTACACCGTTGAATAGCTAATATATCACCAATTTTAATAATATATTCACCACAAACACCCGTTTGTACTTGTTTGTTTGATAATTATTTGTCAAACACGAGTATGCTTACAAAGTTTAGTTTTTACCTGAATGGCATCTTTTGTGAAATGCTTCTTATCTCTCATTCCAACTCCGTGCATCAGCGCCCAATCCTTAGCCTTTTCTATAATCCCAACTAATAGTTTTGGATCCAAAGGCAGATTAATACATGTAGCCAGTTTAGCTTGAGACATATTTGCGATATAAGTAAATTTAACTACTGTTTGCCTATGGACGAATGCCGACGACTGCTCGGTATGAACTTCAATTGTTAAATGAAAGGCGTTACACAGGGAAAATACAAAACAGATAAGATTTTATAGAATTTTGATAGTGAATTTTTATGTGTTTAGATTTGAATTCTTGTAGACAGCTGACAATAATATTTAATTGTCAATTGTCAAAAAATAAATGACAGTTGACAGCATTAAGAGTGTCAAATAAAATAAATTATGAAGTTGATTTCGGGTCTTGTAAAAGTCCCTTAAATTGTAGTCGTGTATTTATTTATGGTTAATTTATTTAACTCTAGTTAAGATTATTTCATTTTTATTAAACCTCAGTATGAGAACAAAAATCCTGACAGTCTATCTATCATGACTATCTATCATGTTGATTTGTTGATATCGCAGTAGGACACAAATACTCTATAAAATTCAAGGTTTAAGTCACGGGCCCGAGTGTGCCATTAGTTGCCTAATGGCACCCTTAATCTTATCTAAGGGATACATTGGGCATCCAGGGGTTTCACGGGTTCCTGAGGAAATGTTTCCATCCCATGTCGTTTCGTTAATTCGTTCGTATAACATAAACGCACCATTATCAAGTTTTGACTTTGGCACACAATGAATTACGGAGAGTGACAGTGACGACCACAAGCTAAGACATTTTATTTCTTCTTTCACCAGTCCAGTGGTCTGTGGTCCAGTCCAGTCCAGTCAGTTGACTTGACAAACAAATTCAATTCAAAAATTGACAGTCGCAGTCGTTTCACGTTTGTGATTTTGCAATTTGCAGTGTGTTTTGCAGTTTGTTCAAGCGATATTGTACATCGAAATACGTTTTGAATTGTGTAATTTAACTTGGTTATAAAATAAATATTGTGTTCTTATTAAAATGGAAGTTACAGACGAAAATTTGGCTACTTTAGCCAACTATTTGCAGCAAACGCTAAACCCGGACCCAAACATCCGACGACCCGGTAAACTTCTTGTTTTCTTAAACTTATACGCATAATTGTGTTATTGCGTACGAGTAGCATTACTTTATTTCTCTTTCTACTTCCTGACTACAATATAGAATGGATATTAAGACTCATAATATTGCAAATTGGTCAACAAATGTTAGTCATGTGTTGTGCTATACAAACCTATGTTTTGTGCAGTACGTATAGATATTTGCAACTGTTTGCTCAATAATACGAAATATTCAAAGGTATGAAATAAAGTATCTGTTTCGGCGACCTTAACCTTTAGTTATTCAGGAAATTGTAGGCATATCAAAAGATACACAACAAGAACAATACCTACTTAACCTAAAATTCACTTTCTCACTGTGCTATGCTTGTGCTATGCCTTTGTTTAAATATCATATACCACACAACATATAACTATATCAAATCCAATAAACTATATATAGTTGTTACAAATAATCTTAAACTAAAAATCATCTGGTACTACGGAAAGAAAATATTGACTTAATTCTTATCCTCCGCACTGTACTGATATTTTCAGTGAAATTAGAGGCCTTTGCCCAGCATTGGGACATTGCAGGCTTTACATATATAGACCTACTTAGCCATTGAGAATCATTATAATGTATTTGATGGCCTATGTGTACTTAAAATACGACTGAACCAATATTGATGGATTTTGTCTATATTCTATTTTTACAAGAGTTATAATTCAAATCATCATGACTGATTTTGCAACCTAAAACATCTTCTTTCATTGAGGAAGGAGGTTCAGTGATGGAGTATGAATTGATTGAAATTGCTAAATCTTATTCCTCTTCTGCTCAGCTAGCACAATGATTGTCATATAAGGAGCCAAGACATAATATAATAACTATTGGAGTTGATTGGTACATTCTACTTCATTCATAATTGTAGAATGTTTAAAATTCAAGTGTTCTGCCAATGTGCCAACATACCGCCTTATTCACAAACAATATTTACCTTTAACAGTGATTTAAAGTGTTTTGTCTCTTTCACTCTATGACAAATAGTGTATATCAGAAAGGGACAAACCATTTGGTAGCTAAAGTACTGTTATTAAGCATTTATGAATAGGGCCCATAGTCAGTCATTATCTTGTCATATCTTGTACCCTTCTGTGATGTTCATCATACTAGTGAATAACTAATTAATTATTATTATATTAACTAGCAGCGCCCCGCGGTTTTACCCGCGTTGTGCCCGTTCCCGTGGGAATTTCGGGATTTTTTTTACATAAAAACCTTCCTCTTGAATCACTCTACCTATTACAAAAAACCGCATAAAAATCTGTTGCGTAATTTTAAAGATTTAAGCATACAGACAAACAGACACGAAACAGAGACGACTTTATTTTATACTATGTAGTGATTAGCCTTGGGTGTCCCATGGTTGGGCAAAGGCCTCCCCCCATTGTTTCCACTTCTTTCTATTTAGAGCTTCACGACGCCAACCATGCAAAAATCCGTCGAGTTCATCTCGCCATCTCCTTTTTGGTCTGCCGCGGCGTCGCCTTTTTGGATATGGGTACCATAAAATGGCGATTTTTGCCCAAGATTAAAAATAACTATTTCGTAAAAAATATATTATTTGATTATATTTACAGCTGAGAAGTTTCTGGAAGGTGTTGAGGTGAACCAGAACTATGCAATACTTCTCCTTCACTTGATTGATAAGGATGGAGTGGATATGACTATCAGAGTGGCTGCCGCTATAGCGTTCAAGAATTATACTAAAAGAAATTGGCCTATTGTAAGTTGCGTTACTCTTTGTATTACTGATAACAGGGGTTGAAGTTTTGTTTGTATAAAATCTCTGCTCAAAAACTGGAAAATATGTTAAGAAATTATCTTTTTATGAAAGGAATAATACAACTAATCATAACATTAAATTTGAGTGCATAATATTTATTTTTGTTTAAGACTATCTGTGCCTTTCGGTTTTAACTGCGTTGTCGTAATTTCATTATGAAAAATAATAATAATAATAGCCTATCCTCTACGAGTTGGATCTGTATCCCCTCGCATGCCTCTCAAAAAGACCGGGCTTGTCCCGTGACTCCGAAGGGAAACACTACAATAATAATAGCTCATCTATACTGAAAAAAAATCAAATTCCTCAGCTTTATCATACTTATTAGTATATTCTTCTGGACATACTAAAAAGTATTTTATGTAAGTCACAATATAAATTGTATTCTTAGGAAGAAGATGGCATAGACAGGATCCACGCGTCGGACCGAGCAGCCATCAAGACCCTCATCGTGTCCCTCATGCTGAAGTCTCCCGAGGCGATACAGAGACAGTTCTCCGACGCAGTCTCCATCATCGGCAAGTGTGACTTCCCGGAGAAGTGGCCCTCTCTCATACCGGAGATGGTTGAGAAGTTTGCGACAGGTATGATTATTACCTAGTTATTTCTTAAACAAAGAGTCGTAAAACTGTACAATGAGGCTAACTATTTTTTATTTTTTTTCTAATTTTTATCAAGGCTTCGACCACCCTGGTTGGTCATATCAGCCTCATGGTTACTTGCCTATGGCCTACCCAGACAATGCTATGAATTTGTACAATTTAATAGCATTGTCTGAGTGGCACTCCGATAACCAGCAGTTTATTTGCCCATTATAGAGGGTGGTTGGACCTCCAAACAACATCACTCTCAGGTCTGCGTTCCGGCCACATTCCAGCAAGATATGTGTTACGTCCTCCACTCTGTGGCAATCCTCACAAAGAGATGAGGCTATCTATCTACTAAAAATAGTTTCAGCAGACGGACTGATGTACAGACATTCTATTTTGTGCCATTCATCTACGGACCCTACCCTAATTTCATAACTTTTTATAGCGAAAACCTTAATCATATAAGTATCATCCGATTTAAAAAACAATGTAAATGCAAAACAATATTGTATGCATCCAGTATACTGTCACATAAAGTCGACTTTCAAAAGATCATGGCTACAGTAAAATCTAACTTTAAGTAACATTTTCGCTTATAATTTTACAATACATGCAGTTCCCTAAATTTTTTGCTAAAAATTGTACAATACAACTGTGCCTTAAACTTTTCGGTCAAAATCTTATAACACAGGCTTTACTTTGTTCGCAGGTGACTTCCACGTAATCAACGGTATCCTCAGAACGGCGCACTCCCTGTTCAAGAGATACAGATACGAGTTCAAGTCACAGAAGCTGTGG
This sequence comes from Cyclophora albipunctata, assembly GCA_963082685.1. Lineage (NCBI taxonomy): Eukaryota > Metazoa > Arthropoda > Insecta > Lepidoptera > Geometridae > Cyclophora > Cyclophora albipunctata. The sequence goes on along the minus strand of OY720138.1, from coordinate 2,940,899 downwards.
GAGGAGATCAAACATGTGCTGGACACGTTCGCTAAACCACTCACCGATCTGTTTGTGGTAAGACTGTAGTATTATTATCACATTCAATGCTTGTTTCTCAGATAACGATAGCTGTGTGGAGCTGTCCAAACCATGCCTCATTTGCTACAGTGCCCGAGCAGCCCCGTGTCCTGCACTGTGGAGGATGTTTGGAGGGCAAATGACAGTGCAATAGACCTGGCCAAATTTTGGTCTAAACTTATTTAATTTAATTCCAAATAATCATCATGCTCGTTTAAAATTTGGCTTCGCAATCCACATCCGACCCCATGAATTATCTTAAACCCTAGGTTCGTCATTGAGGACGATATTTCATGTTTTGGGGACAGCACTAGTTCAGAAGAATTTGGACCTAAAGTTATCTTTGTGCTGTTTGTCCTCATACTTTTATTTAACGCTTATAATTAGTAGAATTGAACGCGGCAGTTATGTGTCAATTTGTTCTCAATTGTAATCTTGATTGGATATTTATATTTTTCTTGTCAATTATCACGAAAGTGGGACGAGTGAATCTGTTCTATAAATAATAACGTCGCGATAGTAAATTATTAATTAAGGACTGAAATGCCAGCACTTTCTGTATATTAACCGTGGTTTTACCCGCGTTGTACCCGTTCCCGTGGGAATTTTAGGATGAAAAGTAGCCTATAACCTTCCCGTTAAACATGGCTATCCATTACAAAAATATTTTTCAAATCGGACCAGTAGTTCCTGAGATTAGCGCGTTCAAACAAACAAACTGCAGCTTTATAATATTAGTATAGTTATGTTTAAGAACTCTGTTGTACATTATATTTTATACTTTACTGATATCTTCATTGAGAGGCTACTACTACTGATATCTCTGAAGAAAGCTCTACCTATCAGTGAGAAATTATCAAGTAATACTTACTGACTTATCCCCCAGGCCACCATAGACCTCACGACGAAGCACGCAGACAACCCTCAGGCGCTGCAAGTGATATACGGCTCCCTGGTGCTCATCTGCAAGGTGTTCTACTCCCTCAACTACCAGGACTTGCCAGAGTTCTTCGAAGACAACATGAACATATGGATGCCTAATCTGCTGAATCTGCTGCAGATCAAAGTGCCTTGTTTGGAGAGCAGTGTGAGTGAAATTCTACTATTAAAAATGCGATAGTTGTATGTATGCTTATTACTCTTTCACGAAAAACAACTAAATTTTTCCTTCACGTATTTCTACGCAGAAGATTTATCATAGTTCCTATCCTATTCAAATATTATTTATAAGACTAGCAGCGCCCCGCTGTTTTACCCGCGTTGTGCCCGTTCCCATAGGAAATTCGGGATGAAAAATAACCTATAACGTTCCCGTTGAATGTCGCTATCTATTACAAAAATAATTATTCAAATCGGACTGATAATTCCCGGAATAGCTCGAAAAAACAAACAAACAAACTTACAAATTTTACCTCTTTATAATGTTAGTACAGATATCCTCAGTATGTTCAAAAGAGCCTCGATGGGGCCAAAACTGAATAAAAATATTTGACTTTGACTTTGACTTCAGTGAGACGAGAGGCCTTTTACCCAGCAGCGGGACATTACAGGCTAATACTTTACTATGTTTGTTCCCAGGATTCGGACGAGTCCCCGGGGGTGATGGAGCAGCTGCGCACGGAGGTGTGCGAGTGCGGCGCGCTGTACGCGCTCAAGTACGAGGAGGAGTGGGCGCCGCACGCGCGCGCCTTCGTCACGGCGGTCTGGGGCGTGCTGCTCGCCACCTCCGCGCACACGCGATACGACGCGGTGCGTGCTGCCGGCTACATCTACAATCGTCTATACTATATCTAGAATAGAATTATGTATCTATAATATATTCTTATAAAGTATTTGTGTATGTATATCTAGTAGTATCAGTTAGTTAGATTCCATATAACAAGCTTAGAGCTTAGTTTGGGTCTAATTAACCGTGAGTTTTAATTTGTCCGGGTGTATTTATTTATAATACACTAGCAGCGCCCCGCGGTTTTACCCGCGTTGTGCCCGTTCCCGTGGGAATTTCGGGAATTTTTTTACATAAAAACCTTCCTCTTGAATCACTCTACCTATTACAAAAAACCGCATCAAAATCCGTTGCGTAATTTTAAAGATTTAAACATACAGACAAACAGACGCGACTTTGTTTTATACTATGTAGTGATAGTGAAGCCAAGCCCATTGACACAGTGGCTGTGAGAGCGCTTAGTGTCGGGAGTTGCGGGTTCGATTCCCGCCTGGAGTCAACAATATGTGCAGACATAGTTGTTGGCGACGACGTCAATTATGTATAGTAATTGTGTATGTATATGTAGTAGTATCAGTGAGTTAGATTCCATAATACAATCGGGAATCGAACCCGCAACCCTGAACAAAGTAAGCACTCTCACTGCCACTGTGCCAACGGGCTTGTCTAATAATATATGCGTTTAACTCAAGCTTACTGGACTTTTCATAATCATAATTTATTTATGTGTTGTAGTTGGTGTCCAACGCATTAACATTCCTCGCTAAAGTAGCCGAGAAGAACAACTATAAGAGCTTATTTGAAGACCCGGCGACGTTGAGCAGCATCTGCGAAAAGGTCGTCATTCCGAACATTGAATTTAGAGGTAACTACATCATTTGAACCGTTTATTTCTACTCCAAACTAACACAACACTAGCTGCGCAGGATTTACCCGCGTTGTATGTTTCCCGTTGGAATTTAGGGATGACAAATAGCCTATAACCTTCCCGTTGAATATGACTATAATAAATCCATTATAAAATAATTATTCAAATCCAATTTGTAGTTTCTGAGATGTTCCCGTTCAAACCAACGAAAAATCAAACTGATTTCTTAAGTTTAAGCGTACCCTACTCATTTTGAATTGAAACTACGTTTACGGATATACCACGCTTAGCGTTTCGCAAAAAATATAACTATTCAGCTTTATCACATTTGTATGTATAGACAGACCGACTACAATGCGTTATCTATCTAATCCTAAAGAATATCCTAATACAAAGACCATTTGTTCCAGAATCCGACATGGAGCTGTTCGAAGACAATCCTGAAGAGTACGTCCGGCGCGACATCGAGGGTTCCGACGTGGAGACGCGGCGCCGCGCCGCCTGCGACCTCGTGCGCTCGCTCGCGCACGCGTTCGACGACAAGATCGTCAACATCTTCGGACAGTACGTGCAGGTGCGACCGCGGCGTACTCACACTAGCCCGCTACCACAATGAGCGGACGGGAGACAACACGTCATATTATGATAAACAGACTGCCCACATGGGTAGTGCATTTTGCGGTAGCATGCGGCAACCGAATGTTTGTGAATGTTCGTGGCCTTTGTCCAGCAGTGGGACATTACATTAATACTTTACTTTATACTAGTAGCGCTCCGCAGTTTTACCCACGTCGTGCCCGTTCTCATGGTAACTTCGACAGGAAAAATAGCTTATAACCATCCCGTTATATATGGCTATCTATTACAAAAGGAATTATTGAAATGGGACTGGTAACTCCCGAGATTAGCTCGAACATACAAAGTTACAAACTTAACCTCTTTATAATATTAGCACTTTGTATTGCAGGTGATGTTGGAGAAGTACAACGCGGGCGGCGCGTCGCAGTGGCGCGGCAAGGACGCGGCGCTGTACCTGGTGACGTCGCTGGCCACGCGCGGCGCCACGCTGGCGGCCGGCGTGACGCGCGCCTCGCCGCTCGTCGACCTGGCCAGCTTCGGCGCGCAGCACGTGCTGCCCGAGCTGCAGCGGACGCCCGGTACTATACTCATCATCATACATTATACTAGCTGCGCCCCGCGGTTTCACCCGCGTTGTACCCGTTCCCGCGGGAATTTCGGGATGAAAAATAGATGTTGTCCGATTCTCAGGCCTACCCGATATGCACACAAAATTTCATGAGAATCGGTCGAGCCGTTTCAGAGGAGTTCAACCACGGTACCTGTTCCCGCGGGAATTTCGGGATGAAAAATAGACGTTGGCCGATTCTCAGACCTACTCAATATGCTCACAAAATTTCATGAGAATCGGTCGAGCCGTTTCGGAGGAGTACGCGAACGAACACTGTGACACGAGAATTTTATATACATATAAGATAACGGACTAGCACCGCGGTTTCACCCGTGCTGTACCAGTTCCCTTGGGAATTGCGGGAATTTTTATGCATATAAACTTTCCTCTTGAATCACTCTATCTATTTTAAAAAATCGCATCAAAATCCGTGCAGTAGTTTTTGAGTTTCTTGCGAACAAACAGACAGACGCGGCCGGGTCTTTGTTTTATTATATGTAGTGATTTATTAAGCCTTATAACGCGGTGTAACAAAAAACACTGTTATACTGTGTTTCGTCTCTTTTGCTCTTCGGAAAATTGCGTATGTCAGAAAGTGACAAAACATTTGATAGCTAAAATGTTCGTAATACGCGTTTATTAATATGTAAGTTGTTAAGTATTTATGTTCCTGATGTTTATAAAACCTGACTTCGGTCAATAGCGACTTGTTATTAGTTAGCTGAAAACACATGTTTTGAGATGCAACCTAGATTTAGAAATAACTTGCTTACACTGTTTCCTAGTTTATAATGGTTGTATTTTGTTTTGTGTAATAAAATAAATAAATAAATAAATAAAATATGGCCCATACTTACTAGCGGCCCGCCGGTGTTACCGGCGTTGATCCCCTTCCCGCGGGAATATCGGGATAAAATGTATCCCATGTGTTATTCTGATGTACAACCTATATTACTGTAAAGTTTCATCCAAATCCCTCCAGTAGGTATTTCGTGAAAGAGTAACAAACATACATACATCCTCACAAACTTTCGCATTTATAATATTGGTAGGATTAGTAGGATACTTTTGATCATACATTTAAAGCTAGTCTTTTGTTTTTGAGTCCGATACAGACTTCTCCATCTATTCCTGTTCATTGCAGGCTCCTTCACAACCCTATGTCTTCTCTATCTCTTTTATCTCTGTTTTGAAACATGTTTTCGACCTAGACTATTACAAATCCATCTTCAGAATTTTCCATTAATTTTATCCCACCATCAAACCAGTTTCAATACACTATGAAGTTATGAAAACCTGAAACATTACTCATTTGTCCTATATTATTGTTTTGCAGTGACCGACCTACCAGTGCTAAAGGCAGACGCTATTAAATACATAATGACGTTCAGATCTCTGCTGCCAAAGGATCTCATACTGTCGGCTGTACCGTATATCGTAAGTAAATACCACAATTTATATTGTGAACGTACTCACACGAGTTTTTCGCGTGTATAGGCAAGTACAACTATGTACTTACTTGTTCCAATTGCGTAAGTTTAAATAATGCTAGCACAAATCATATTATTTGCGAGTTTTCGTATCATGTCATGAGTAAAAAGTGTGAGTATTAGCCTGTAATGTCCCACTGCTGGGCAAGAGCTTTTATCTCACTGAAGATATCAGTACAGTGAGGAGGATTAGGCGTAATCACCACGCTTGCCAATGTTGGTGATGCATGTTATGAGATTAATATTTTTTAAATATTTTCGGACAAATATATCCAATGTTTTAAATATTCTTGTATTCAATGTGTTTCTTAAATCAGCTTGTATACTAAATCTAAATGAAATAATATTATATACAAAGTGTCCCAAAAATCAATAATAAGCGGATACCAAAGGGTGGATCTCTTTATACCTACTCGGGGGAAAACAATTTATTTATTTATTTTACGAGTATTTGACACACACATTAACGTATTAACCTGTTCAGATATCGCACATCTCGGGGCGCGGCGTGGTGGTGACGTACGCCGCGTGCTGCATCGAGAAGCTGGTGGGCGGCGGCATGGTGCCGTGCGGCGCGCTGACGCCGCACGCGCCCGCGCTCATGGCGGCCATGTTCGGCACGCTCGCCGCGCAACACGACCGGGGCGAACACAACGAGTACCTGATGAAAGGTTACCATCATATATGTTACAAACTTGCCCCAATCTAATAGGTTATGTTTTAAATCTATACTTCTTCTTCTTTATCGAATGGATAGTCGACCTGACCAATCCTGGTGTCAGAGTTATTGAGCCGCCAAAGGCCTCTGACTTGGCTCATGTAACGACTACTATCCGTAGAAAGTAACCGGGACCGACGGCTTAACGTGCCCTCCGAAGCACGGAATCATCTTACTCTTCGGGCTATCAGGTGATTCAGCCTGCAATGCCTGAACCAAACTGAGGACAGTCTCACAAAGTGATTTTTCGAGATATCCCCACCGGGAATCGAACGCGGTACCTCCGGATCGTGAGCCGAGCGCTCAAACCACAAGACCACGGAGGCTGTTGATCTATACTAATACTAACTGACCGGCAAACGTTGTTTTGCCACTTAGATTATAGAAAGTACTAGATGTAGCATTCAAATGTATTTACAAGCTACACGCTGTGTCCAAAAACAGAACAAAGTCCCTCGCGTAGTGTTGTTAGCTCTCGCATTATTTGCCCATTTTTGGGGTAAATTTTGGGAGTTTCGGAGGTAATATGATAATAGAATAAAAATTGTCCTTTTCTTTATAACTATGTACCTACCTGATTATCTCAAGAAATAGATAGGTATATTAAATAAAACACGGTGTTAAGGTGGATGTTTGCACACTTTTATCGGGTGATGGAAAAATTATATATTTTTATTTTATTTTATTTTATTTTAAAGTATTCGGAAAACTTACAGCTAGGTACAAGAGTTACATAAAAAAAGAATAATAACTTAGGGCCAATTACAATTTTTCACTATCTAAGATGGCTAATATAGAAACATAATTTTATACCCGCTCCCCCTCTCCCCTTCTCCCTCACACGCACACCAAAAATTTGTTTAAAAATCCTATAGACTAACATACTTACTATTTAATAGGATTGTTAGGTTAGGTACATAGGAGCCGCACTTACGCTTTATACTTTCTTTTTTCAAGTTGGTTATTTTTTATTATATTACTTATTAATATTCTACAACGAATTAAAGCCCTCAAAAGGTAATAAAAAGAAGGGAAAATCAAAACTCTTATATTGGCAACACTAGCATAGATTGACGCATCACTCTCTATGACAATTGAAATCTGAGAAAATAATTAAATATTTAAATAAGACGATACCTAAATGCGATACTTACACGTGAAATGTGATCCCATCCTGTTTCTTTTTCAGACCCACTGCATTTTTACAGGTAGGAATGACACAAGACGGCATAGTTTCGTGAAATTGGTCACGGGTAAAACACGTTAGCGCGTTCCGACGGTCACAAAGTGACTGATCGGTTGCGCATAAAACTACTCTATTTAAGGCTAGTTTGAGTAGCTACAGTATTATGCGCGCTCACGGGTTCTGGTTCTTCTGTATTCTGAGTTTTGCCATATAAAAATTAAGGGGTGGATCCTTATCGTTTTTTACCTTTATCCATCCTGACCTTATCACTCTAAATTGAGATGTAGGCTATCCTATCTTTCAAGTCAGATAAAATTGCACACAGCAGTTTAGGAGTCCATCGCAGACAAACAACTTGACACGTAATTTTTTTATTTATATACATTCATTTAGATTTTAAAGAGGTAAACTTTCTAACTGTTTTTGTAAGGGTTAATCTCAGAAACAACAAATCTGATTTGAATAATTATTTTTGTTATGGAAAGCCCCATTCAATGGGAAGTTATTAAAGTATATTATAGGCTATTTTTCATCGAGAAATTCCCACGGGAATGAAAGAAAAACCTTTTTGTACTTTATCCCATTCATGGGTAAGTTTATACAAATGCCCTGCGTTAAGAATGCTCCTATGCCTAATCTTCAACACCTTCTTCGCTGATGTATACTCGCTTTGTATCATTGCAAGGCACACATAAACTGTTAATTAATTTTGTGCAGGTTAGTGGCCAACCCTAAAGTCGTAGTTTTTAGACCGCTTAAAGGCCTCTGACATGGTCTTAAGCTGTCGCATTAAGTGCCTTTAACATAATATCTGGATATTGTCGCAGCCATCCTGCGCTGCCTGTCGTGCCTGCAGGCGGCGGCGCTGCCGTACCTGGGCGAGGCTCTGCCGAAGCTGGCGCTGATGCTCTCCATCATCGCCAAGAACCCGAGCAAGCCGCACTTCAACCACTACCTCTTCGAGACGCTGTCGCTGTCTGTGTCGTGAGTAACTATTGTGTCACTTAGCAGTTTCTTCAATGATGAAACGTCAGATAAAAATGTAAAATAAAAGCGAAGTGTATGTATCATATTTTAATTGTCAAAATACTGATATCTTCAGTGAGATGAGAGGCTTGCAGCTGCAGCTGACTCCGTAGCTTATTTGTGTATTGTTAACAAGTATGTTTCTTTATATATATTTTCACACATCTAAACGTATTACCACGGGTTTTTTTCGCGGCACAGAAGGTTGTTTTAGTGAGTAAAAACACTTACTTTGATTTCCCGACGTTTCGAGTGGGTTGCACCACCAGTTGTCGCGGGCGAACCGCGAAACCATCTGTGCCGCGAAAAAACCCGCAGTAATACATTTATAATTCTTTATATATTAACGCCTCGGTGGTCTAGTGGTATGTGCACTTGCCTGCCAAGACTGAGGTCCCAGGTTCAATTCCCGGGTCGAGCAATAACATGCTTCCTACTTTTCAAACATGGCTCGAGTTTGAGATCACCAACCCGCATTAGGCAAGCGTGGTGATTACGCCTCATCCTCCTCACTGTACTGATATCTTCAATGAGATGAGAGGCCTTTGCCCAACAGTGGGACATTACAGGCTCATACTTTTTTTTAAAATATTTTTTCAGAATGATAACTAAATCGAATCCCAACGCGATATCAGCGTTCGAGGACGCGCTGTTCCCGATATTCCAAGAAATATTGCAGAATGATGTACAAGGTAATGTCACACAATTATTATAAACTAGTTGCGCCCTGCGGTGTTACGCGGTGTTACGGAATTTCGTGATAATATGTATCCCATGTGTAAGTCTGATGCACAACCTATAATACTGTAAAGTTTCATAAAACTTCGTTAAATAGTTTTTGCGTGAAAAAGTAACAAACACACATTCATCCATCCTCACAAACTTTGGCATTTATATACAAAGCAAGATAAGTTATTGTTAATGAACCGTACTATATAGAAGAGATAGAGTGAATATTCGGAGGTGAGAATGGCCATATCAAGGAATCGTGAAAAATACTCCAAAAACCTTTTTAAGCTACCTTCTCTTGAAACTCGCTGGTTTGTGAACCGCATGAAATTCTGTTATGTCTCTATTCCTTCGATTCATAACGAATCCTACGTCTGTTATTTCAGAATTCATGCCGTACGTGTTCCAAATGCTCTCCCTGTTCCTGGAGCTGAGCGGCCCCAGCCCCGGCGGTGCGGCGGGCGGGCCGTACGGCGCGCTGCTGCCGTGCCTGGTGGCGCCGGCGTTATGGGAACGTCCCGCCAACGTGCGCCCGCTCGTGCGCCTGCTGTGCGCCTACATCGCGTACCGTTCGGAACTCGTGCTGGCTTCCGGACGACTGGTGAGTGCGGTACAACCTCTATAATCTGCGAGCCGCAGTTTCACCCGCGTTGTACCCGTTCCCGTGGGAATTTCATGATAAAATGTATACCATGTGGTATTATGATGTATGGCCAATATAACTGTAAAGGTTCATCCGAATCCGTTCAGTAGTTATTGCGTGAAAGAGTAACAAACAAACATACATACATACATACATACATCCATCCATCCATCCATCCATCCCTCCATCCTCAAAAACCATCGCATGCATAAATAAATAATTAATTTAACCCATTTTTTTCCAGAATGCAATGCTGGGAGTGTTCCAAAAGCTGATCGCGTCCAAGACAAACGACCACGAAGGATTCTATCTCATACAAACTATGCTGTTCAAGTTTGGAATGTAAGTGTTCAATTAAAGTCAAGTATTAGTATAAATCTTGCCTAATATAGGCAAGATTTAGGTAAAATCAAACAGTATCTTGAAGAAAATCTTATTCAAAACCTTATTCATATATTGTCTAAGAAATCTTATCAACATATTCTGTAAATAACCTTATTTATATTTTGTCTAAAGAATCTTATCAATATATTGTCTAAGAAATCTTGTCTAAAAACCCTTGTCTACATATCTAAAAACCCTTGTCCTCGTTGCAGGCCAGTAATGGAACAGTACACCAAGCAGATCATGACGCTGCTCTTCCAAAGACTTTCCTCGTCGAAGACTACGAAGTACGTGCGCGGTCTGATCGCGTTCATCGGGTTCTACGCTGCGCACTTCGGGGCCGATCAGCTGATCGACGTCATCGAGTCCGTGCAGACCAAGTGAGTTGCGGTTTAGATCAGTTTTTATGTTATCTGTCATGATAGATAGATACAGAGGAACAGACGGAGAGACAGACAGACAGACGGACAGAGGAATAGAGGTGGTGCAGACTGAGGTGGGTTTTAAATTATTTTTTGACGTTAACGCATTATGACGAGCCCGTGGACATAGTGGCATGTGAGCGCGTTTACTGTGTCGGGGGTTGCGGGTTCAACGGAGTCAACAATATGTTAAGACATAGTTGTTGGCGACGACGTTTGGGTGTCAATTATATATTCATATACTAGCAGCCCGCCGCGGTTTTACCCGCGTTGTGCTCGTTCCCGTGGGAATTTCGGCAATTTTTATACTCATAAACCTTCCTCTTGAATCACTCTATCTACTAAAAAAACCGCATACATAGGGACAGACAGACAACGGAAAACGACTTTGTTTTATATCATGTAGTGATATAAAAATCTAGTCACAATGTTAGTACCATACTCCTCCAAAATGGCTGGCGAAATTTTGTGGAAAATTGGATGTGAAAGACGGACGAACGGACAGAAGGACATAGAGACAGAAAGACAAACCAACGGACAGATAGATAGACAGACAGACATATAGACAGATACACAGGACAGTCGGACGGATAGACAGTCAGACAGCCCCGACAAATAGACAGACGATAGACATACAGAGAGACAGAAAGACATATAGACAGATACACAGGCATAGATACACAGACAGTCGGATGGATAGACAGTCAGAAAGCCCCGACAAATAGACAGACGATAGACATACAGAGAGACAGAAAGACAGAAAGATGGACATATAGATAGACAGACAGACATATAGACAGATGGGCAGACGGACAGACAGCCTCATGTTACTTGATGTTATTGATGAACTGTTCCTCTCCGCTCGCCACTGACTGAGGGTGTGTTGTCCTGCAGCATGTTCAGCATGTACGTGGAGCGCGTGCTGGTGAGCGAGGCGGGGCGCGTGGCCGGCGCGCTGGAGCGCAAGGCCGCCGCCGTCGGCGCCGTGGCGCTGCTCGCCAGCCCGCGCTTCACCACCGGCGCGCTCGCGCCGCTATACACCAAGGTGCTCGAGGTAACTATACTGAATGTTCACTTCGCTGCGTAGTGCAAGGCAGTGTGATAATCTCCTTAAGGTACCTCTGTTGTACCTTGACAGTTGTTTTCTTAACTCGTGTGAGTATACATTTTGAAGGGTGTCAAGTCGAGGGCGTGTTTTGCAACCTAGAATACCGATTATTCATTAAGGGCAAGTTGAGCGTGAGTGATGTTTATGGAAACGATTTGCAGTCTGTCTGTCAGTCTGTCTGTCTGTCTGTCTGTCAGTCAGTCTGTCTGTCTGTCAGTTTGTCTGTCTGTCTGTCTGTCAGTCAGTCTGTCAGGTGGTCTGTCAGTCTGTCTGTCAGGCTGTCAGTCTGTATTTCAGGCTGTCAGTCTGTCTGTCAGTCTGTCTGTCAGTCTGTCAGTCTGTCAGTCTGTCAGTCTGTCAGTCTGTCAGTCTGTCTGTCTGTCTGTCTGTCTGTCTGTCTGTCTGTCTGTCTGTCAGTCTGTCAGGCTGTCAGTCTGTCTGTCAGTCTGTCAGGTGGCCTGTCAGTCTGTCTGTCAGGCTGTCAGTCTGTATGTCAGTCTGTCTGTCAAGTCTGTCAGTCAGTCTGTCAGGCGGTCTGTCAGTCTGTCTGTCAGGTTGTCAGTCTGTATGTCAGGCTGTCAGTCTGTCAGGTGGTCTGTCAGTCTGTCTGTCTGTCTGTCAGACTGTCAGTCAGTCTGTCAGGTGGTCTGTCAGTCTGTCTTTCAGGCTGTCAGTCTGTCAGGCTGTCAGTCTGTCTGTCAGTCTGTCTGTCTGTCTGTCAGGCTGTCAGTCTGTCTGTCAGTCTGTCTGTCAGTCTCCCCGCCCCCGTATCTGTGAGTCGTTCGCCCGCAGGCGCTGATCGCGCTGTTCGAGCTGCCGCCCGACGAGTCGTCGCTGCCGGACGACCACTTCGTGGAGGTGGAGGACGCGCCGGGCTACCAGGCGCAGTACAGCCAGCTCGCCTGCGCCAAGGGCAGCGCGCCCGACCCGCTCGCCAGTCAGTACACACGCTTCAGCTTATACACTAGCCGCGCCCGTTCCACCGGGATATTTGGGATAAATTGTATCCCTTGTGTTATTCTAATGTATAACTTATATTACTGTAAAGTTTCATTCAAATACGTCCAGTAGTTTTTTCGTGAAAGAGTAACAAACATACATGCATCAAACGTCACAAACTTTCGCATTTATAATAGGATTTTTATCTTTGATGTAATGTTTATAATCTATTGATGTGATGATAAGTACTGCCTGAAATAAATGGATTTGATAATCTATAATATTAAAAGTTTTGATGTGGTGTATCAGGGACACTAAGGGTGCCTGTCCAATTGACGGAGGATTGCATGAAATATCCGGTTAGATATTTCATGCAATCCTATTGGTTTATATTTGTCCGTTTCTCCACTCCGCCAGCTCGCTCCGCGTCAATTGGACAGGCACCATAAAGGCTACCCACATTTGGTCGTATTGTAATGTATGTGCACGCTGCAGGTATCGAGGACCCGAAGCGCTACCTGGCGCAGACGCTGTCGGCGGTGAGCCAGGCGGCGCCGGGGCTGCTGCCGCCGCGCCTGGCTGCGCTGCCCGCGCCGCACCGCGCCGCGCTGCACCACTACCTGCAGCAGTACAGCGTGCAAATCTGTTAGCGACGCGCCACTACAGTATACTGTGCACATCTCTTAGCAACGCACCCTTCGATCAACAATACACAACGGGTCACGTACATAATCAAAGCTAAATGCTGTCCGCGTGGATGACGTGGTGACAGCTTCATTCGTTTACTACCGAACTGAGACAAAAGGTTGTAAACAGTTCTAAGCTCAACCTAATTACAACCATTACACCTAGCAATAAAGTAGCAAATCTTATGAATAAAATAAGAGCTCACTTTTCAAGTGAGATGTTATTCACCGAGACGTATTTTTTGCGCCGACCGGACATCTACTTGTGTATTGTGGATCGAAGAACGCACTACTATAATACTATATAGTGAAAATAGCCCATTGATAAAGAAGCAGAATGTATTTCTCATTAAGCTCATTACCCAGTACAGCTGTGGTGAATGTTAAAAATGTTTTTTTTACAATTGTGTAAGTAGACTCTGCTCCATTCAATTAATTCTTCGGATTGAAATAAATATAGTTTTCATCTCAATGAGGTTCGTTCTTAACTTGAGACGTTTAACGTTCTAACGATGAAATGAAATTATTTAATGATTTTTGCTTTTCATGATTATGGCTTGCACAAGAAATCTATTGAGTACCTGTAAACAAAAGCTGTACATTCAAAATTGTGTTTTATGCTGCACGAAATAGAACACTATTTAAAACGAACGTCATTTGACCATTAAACATATTTATTTTCGAGCTAAATAAAATTGGGTAGGCTTGTGCAATCCGTCCTAGAACTCAAAATATTTAATATCTATTGATTTTTATGGTTGTTTTTGGAGCTGAGTCTTATTTGGTTATTATTAAATGCTTATTTTTTTCGGTAAGAAGATGCATGGAAGACTTAGTAATATTTTTGTAAAAATGTATGATAGACAATGTATGTGATAGTATAGTGTGTAAGCTGTGTATGAGAGATGTATGGGAAATGTTTCATGTGATTAAATGTTTGAATGGAAAATTAATAATGGGAAAATTATATTGCTGTTGTACTGTTATTAAAAAAACTGTACTGATATTTTGTATGTCCGTTGTAAAGATATTTTATCTCATTGAGCGACATTGAGTCATACTTGTGTAGGTAATTATACATACACATTGTCTTGTTACACAGTGTGCATCATGGTCCGCGTCAAAATCCTGTCAAAATTGTCTTTAAAGTTGTAGAGAAAAGTCATTCGATGGTCATTCGCAGTGAGGTATGTCAAATGAAGATAAGCAATGATCTTGCCGACGGTACTGATAGTTACTCACATAAAGACGCGTCTCTATACTCATTACTACTACAAGTAAAAACAGCCTCCGTGGTCTTGTGGTTTCAGCACCCGGCTCACGATCCGGAGGTTCCGGATTCGATTACCGGTGGGGATACCTCACAAAAATCACTTTGACTGTCCTCAGTTTGGTTAGGGCATTGCAGGCTGAATCACCTGATTGCCCGAAAAGTAAGATGATTCCGTGCTTCGCAGGGCACGTTAAGCCGTCGGTCCCGGTTACTTTCTACGGATAGTAGACGTTACATGAGCCACGTCAGAGGCCTTTGGCGGCTCAATAACTCTGACACCAGGATTGATCAGGTTGGCCATCCACTCGATGAAGAAGAAGACTACTACAAGTATGACTCAGGGGCGCTCGTGAGATAAAACGACTCTATTAGGATCCTACAGGCTATGTCTACATATCTTTGTTAAATTATGTTGTGGTTTGCTTCTATTAATGTTAATATAATGTTTTTTATTTGTCTTTAAAGATGGTATAACACATGCCTTAAATTGTTAATAATGTACTAAAATACTGAAATAAAATCATGTCTGCCTATAAAAGGAATTTAAAGCAACGTAGATGACTGATGGAAAGGCACATTGAGACGTACGAGTATGTTCTGCAGACTACACAAACGAAGCAGATTTATACGGCACGTTAAATTGTCGGCCCCGGTTGTTTCAATCGTCAGGCCAAGTTGGAGGTCTTTGGGCGGTCTAAAACTGACAATTATCGGTTACGGTTGATTCATCAACATGTTGGAGATCTAAAAACTGACACCAGGGTTGGTAAATGACTACCCTTCACAAACTTTCTTACATATAATTTTAAACTGTATAAATTTTAATTATTTTTCTATATATCAATAATCCAAAGTGAACATTGTCCGGTAATTCGAAGTCATACTATGAAATAAGTTATTAATGTATTCGTAATTGGTTATCG
Source organism: Cyclophora albipunctata (assembly GCA_963082685.1). Lineage (NCBI taxonomy): Eukaryota > Metazoa > Arthropoda > Insecta > Lepidoptera > Geometridae > Cyclophora > Cyclophora albipunctata. The sequence goes on along the minus strand of OY720138.1, from coordinate 2,925,529 downwards.
TTTGTCAGTGTATGTGTGCGTGTGATAAGTGACAGCAGAATATAGGTTTATTTTGTACTGTAACATAAATTTCAGAGGCCTTTGTCCTGTATGTATGATCGAACTTTAGTAAAAAAGGATGTATGTAAAGTTTCTTTGAGCAAAATAGTTGTTGATAATCTCCTCAATTGGTTTGAATGATGTTTATTTCGTGTTGTTTATTAAATGTGCGATACTAATGTATTTCCTCACTCTTTTTGTATCAATAAAAACTGTGTACATACATTGAATTGTTTCATTTTTTTCCATCTTCCCGCAGCAGGAACTGATATCTTAGCCGTTTCTTAACAGCCTTATTTATTTGTCACTAGCTGCGCCCCGCGGTGTTACCCGCGTTGTACCCGTTCCCGTAGGGATAAAATGTATCCCATATGTTATTCTGATGTATAACCTATATTACTGCAAAGTTTCATCCAAATCCGTTCAGTAGTTTTTGCGTGAAAGAGCAACAAGCATACATCCATACATACATACATCCATCCTCACAAACTTTCGCATTTACAATATTAGTATTCTAGCAGCACCCCGCGGTTTTACCCGCGTTGTGCCCGTTCCCGTGGCAATTTCGGGAATTTTTATACATTTAAACCTTCCTCTTGAATCACAATCTATTTTTAAAAACTTCACCAAAATACATTGCGTAGTTATAAGGATCAAAGCATACAAAGGGACAGACAGACAGCGAAAAGCGACTTTGTTTTATACTATGTAGTGATATATGGGGATATATAGTAGTACCTTCAGGTACCAATAAATAAAAACAAAACATTCCTGAATAACATATATTTTGAAAAGCGATTTGTAATTTTGCAAACTCCTACCAGGCAAACATGAGTGTGACAATAACCCTAGGGAATGTTTCCGAGTGATTAGATGCATACAGGAAGCTACGGGCTCGTTCAGTACTGATACTATGCGGGGTCTTTGTCCAGCAGTGGGCTGTTACTAGTTCACGCGTTATTATATTAAGGGACAAATTCATCGTTTCTGTCTAGAACTAAGTTTACCTGAACTTGGTTTTAGTGAATCAATTTTGTTGTTTTGATCTCAGAAACTCAGAAACGATGAATTTAGACCTTAGTCGGTCACCGCATACGGTCGCAAAGCTGTCAATCAACTTCGGTCACCGAAGATGTCTTCAAGAGACTGCGTACTACGAACATCGAATTACGGGACAGCTGCAGTCACTCTCGAATACGGCAGCCGTAGTCTTCACACAGCTGCGGTCACCGCATGATGGTTTCGGTGAACGACTTAATTTAATAACGGAATTAGTGCAACATATCCCTCATATTCGTGTCTACAATGTTTAATACTGATGTTTTAGACTCGGACCTCCTATTGAACATGTTTCATTCATTACGAATGAACAAATCGGCAATAATATCGTTCAGTTGTTTTAGTACAAAACGAGCGAACAAATGAATGTCAAAAAGATTCAAATACCAGTTGAATGAACAATAAATACAGATCGGCAGTTGCAAATTAATACTATATTAACTGAAATACGAATGGTACATAATGCCACGTTTGATACGGAGGCCGAAAGTAGTCTGTGCGGAGAAAGAACCGAGTAACGAGATGAATGAGTGTCTCAATAGCATTTTTCAGATTTGATTTCAGTTCTTATGACATCAGTTCTCTCTCCGAACATACTATACTACACAACGCTGCAAAGACCGGAATACATATGCTTGGAGCTACTTTATTAGTATCTGACAAGAGTGCATTGTACAAGCGACGTCATATATAAATGTTACAATTGACACCTTATTACAATGGCTTAGGGTGGAAAACTGTTTACAAATATATTTGACCTACACTGTACGTTGTCTGTAATGTTAACTAACATGTCAGTTACCTACTGCTTAGTTTTACAGGCGCGTGTATTCCCATCTTAATTATTTTCACAAATTGTTGACAATATTTTGTCAGATCTTAAGTCAAATAGTTCGCAATGTGAAGCGCGTTCAGTGCCCGGCCCGTGGCGATATGACAAACAATTCGATACAAATACAATGTTCCATGAATTACAATAACAATTTTGAAGTTTTCTATTTCAAAATACGTCAAAATTTTTGCGTTTCATCTATTTAATACAAAGTTCAACTCAACCCATTGCGCTCAGACATTACAAGTGATTCAGTTAGTAACTAAACAATACAAAACTAAATACAAATTCATTAATTTAAAACCAAACCATCACATAAACATAAAAAAAACCAGATACAAAACGTATTTTTGAAAAAACCAAAGTCCATTTTGTCGAAATTGAAGGTTGAAGGCAACACATCGCATATTGTCAAAGGAAACCGGATCAGTGGCGCAACACAACTCCCTCTTTCTTTACAGTTGGTTACTGTGTGTACATCAGACTGTTCTGTCCCACTGCTGGGAATAGATTCACTGACAAAGTTCGGGACTTAGAGTAAGCAAACTTAATATGAAAAGTAGGTAAATTAATTTTGTAATAAAATCATAACCATTTTTAATTAACATGAAGTAATACACTATAATGTACACACAAGTTGCCGCGTGCTCAATATCTTTATACAAATCATTGATCTTTGATTTCAATCAATCTTTATACCGAAAACTATCAAATTAGGTCCAGTGCGGTAAAAAACTAGATAAATTTAATCTTTATAATATTAGTAGGTATTACAGATTTCAAGAGCGTCGCCTGTTGATAGCTTTAGGCTACAATGGAAAATAATTTATTATAAATGAAGGGAAGTTACTCTAGAGATATGTAAAGTAAAGTCCATCTTAGATTTGTATACAGAGATAGAGCAGAATAGTTCGGTTGTCATAACGAGGAGCCAAGTTGTCATCACAGCGCGGAGGCGACGCGACATTCGTCATATAAAACTAAATATTACATATTTATTTTACACAATTCAGACGTTTGTTTATCTCTTCTGTGGCCGCTGTCTGTCTACACAATATATTTGAACATTTTCAAGTTATTTTTAAAAATGGCAACATAATTTTAGTTTTAATTAGAGATTAAACGTAAATATATCATTTTAGTCGTTTATTCTGCGAACAATTCGCTTTTAATCAAAAATTAATAGTTAAAATCTGTACGCGTGAGATCCCTAGCACGACACGACAGGCGGGTCATGATATAGGCATTAATTGTATTAAAATTAAAAATAAATGCTTTTTAAAATAAGTTATTTTTTTATTTCCAATAACGAGTCAAGAAAGCGATACATAAATACAATATTTTGAAGGGTTTTGATGTGTGTGTGAGCAGGCAGCGGCCACGCGTCGCGGGCGCGCGCGAGCGAGACGGCTGTCGGTCGGGCGGCGGCGCGCGCGAGCGGGACAGCAGTCGCCTCCGCGCTACGTGCGAGGGAGATCTCATTTGAGCGCGCACTCGATGAAGAGCGCGGCGTGCGCGGGCGGCGGCGACGGCGACGGCGACGCGCTCGGCGACGGCGCCGCGTCGGGCGACGGCGGCGGCGACGGCGGCTGCTCGCCCGCCTCCTCCACCGCCACGCCCCACGCCGGCACCAGCTGCTGCAGCACGCCCCTGCGACACACGACCACGTCACAATTAACAATGACACGCTGACAGGAGTTATAAGTGCGAATATATAATATCGAGAGCCCTTACCAGATAGCGCGGTCAACGAAGTAATGCACGGTGGGCACGGGGAACCCGTTGAAGGGCGAGGCGACGGGCAGCGTGTAGGCGCCCATGTCGGGCCACAGCAGCGCGCCGCCGGCCGCCTGCGCGGGCAGCCGGCCCGCCGGGAGGACGCAGTCCAGGCCGTCGCACGACGGGCCCCAGATCGAACAGTTGATCAGCGGCCCGCCAGTGTTCTGGGGACCACACATATAGTGATGTAGAGCCTACGATGACATCTTTTTTTACTATACAATTTATATCTGACGTTTAGGCTCCTTTACAGGAACTGTGCTCCGTATCCGTAAAAGTAGTTTAAATTCAAAATGAGTAGTGTTCGCTTAAACTTAAGAAACCAGTATAAGTAAAAACTTTTGTGACCCGACTGGCGTGTCATACGATAAAAATACATATTTCATAAAAAGTTTTGCAAAAAGTTTTATTTTCAGGTATTCAAATCTACTACTGCTGACTTATATATCAACGCGCAGCCAAAACTACTTGTACCTAAAATTGTATTAACCCCCGTCTCAAATTTCCATTCATGATGTAGTACAATAACTAAGGATTTGATAAATTCAACTACTAACAGGGGGTGGCCTTTTCACCCGAAGTGGAGCAAGGGCAGGACGCTAGTAGACGCTATAAAATGTTAGTTTTTTTTAATTATTTGTTTTTTAATTATTTTATTTTGTGTAATGTAAGTGTGTAAATCAAATAAAAATAAAAAACAAATGGTTACCTTGAGCGGCTGCACGGTGACCTGCTGGTGGTCGTAGAGGATGCAGTTGAAGGAGCCGTACACGCCGTCGTTGATGAAGTACATCGTGTGCTTCTCGCCGCCCTCCGCGGGCTCAATCTGACGCAACATACATACACAAATAAGATCCTTCTAATATTATAAATGCGAAAGTTTGTGACGATGAATGTATATGTATGTTTAATTCTCGTAAGAAAATATTGAGTGCAAGGAAAAAGATTATCTATATTCTATAACTAATACAAGTTTCTGACTTTTTTTGTAAGCGCTAATCTCAGAAACTACCAATCCGATTTGAATAATTCTTTTTGTAATGGATAGCCACATTTAACGGGAAGATTATAGGGTATTTTTCATCCCGAAATTCCCACAGGAACGGGCACAACACGGGTAAAACCGCGGAGCGTTGCTTTAAAATAAATAGTGAGTAATACACACCTCTCTGATGGAGTGTATGGTGGTGACGAGGGTGTAGGCGGCGGCGGCGAAGTACCGGCCCGGCTCCGCGATCACGCGCACCGACTTCTCCGGGAAGTATGTGTCCAGCGCGGAGTTGATCACCTGCGACACCTGCGACAACGAGTGGAAGGTTTAGTTAGATACATGTACGAGTATAGTGAGCAAGGGGAGTCGTCATTCGGATACTAAGGGGTGAATAAAATAAGGACCTTGAAGTAGGTTAGTGGCCAACTCTGCTGGGCAAGCGGACATAAGTGAAGACATAGCTCTCTGCTTTTTTACGCAGAATAAAAGTCTTTTGTCTTGTATTTTTTCACTTAAAAAGGTGTCAGTTGATGTGTGGCGCACCTCGAGTATGTCCGCGGCGGCGGCGCCGGGGAAGCCCCCGCCCACGTCCAGCAGCTCCATGCGCAGCCCGAGGCGGCGCCCGGCCGCCGCCAGCGCGCCGCACGCGCGGATCGCACGCGCGTATACGTCCGCCTCGCCCGCGCCGCTGCCCACGTGGAACGACACGCCGATCACCTGCCAGATAGTAACACTTTTAATATGACGCAAGCCTGCTGAGACAAGGGAAAAAAACACGAAGGATACATAAACTGATAAAAGATAAGCATAACCCCCTACTTTCTGTAGAAGCCAGCAGGTGTCTCATTAGGTCAGTTTACTATACATTTATACTCCTCTACGCACGCAAAGGCCCTGCCTTAGTGTGTGTGTCTGTGTGAGCGGAACTGGACGCAGCTCAAGAATCAAGACACATTAGGAAAAGAATCGAAAATATTTGTGCTTTGTTCGACTATTTCAATGTTTTGTGATTATTCGATTGATCTCTGCACAGTTCCAATAAGCTTCAATGGAAACGCGGTCTAAGCTATAAGCTCAACGGTTGAAGAGAAATTGAATGCACGTCTACAGACTTTAAATACTCCAAAAGACAAAGGCATTGTCTTCAATTTTCTCTGGATTACTTAATATTCATAATTCCTTCCTTCCATCCTTTATAAGAGAAAAATGGATGAAAAACGGGTGTAAAAAACTGTATTCGCAGTCGAAAGAATGAAACTCGTAAATGGTACGTACGTCGAGCCCGTGCACGGCGGCCAGTTTGAGCAGTCGCGGCGCCTCCGTGACGGGGTCGCAGCCGAACTTCATGCCGAGCGGGCACTGCGCCGCCACCGCCTCGCAGCGGATGCGGATCACCAGCCTGCGCACAACCACTCACTTAGGGAACACTCTCTACACTACTCTACAGAAAATAAAGTTATTACTCTATAAAATCACTACATAGTATATATAACAAAATCACTAGGGAACACTCTCTACACTACTGTACAGAAAATAAAGTTATTACTCTATAAAATCACTACATAGTATATATAACAAAATCACTAGGGAACACTCTCTACACTACTGTACAGAAAATAAAGTTATTACTCTGTAAAATCACTACATAGTAAGTACCTAAGTAAGTATTAGCCAGTAATGTCCCACTGCTGGGCAAAGGCCTCTCATCTCACTGAAGTTATCAGTACAGTGAGGTGGATTCGGCATAATCACCACGCTTGCCACATGCGGGTTGGTGATCTCAAACTCGAGCCATGTTTGAAAAGTAAACATTTTTTCGCTCGACCCGGGAATTGAACCCGGGACCTCAGTCACAGTATAAAACAAAATCGCTTTCCACTGTCTATCTGTCCCTAAGTATGCTTAGATCTTTAAAACTACGCAACGGATTTTGATGCAGTTTTTTAAGTAGATAGAGTCATTCAAGAGGAAGGTTTATATGTATAAAAATTCCCAAAATTCCCACGGGAACGGGCAAAAAAGGGATAAAACCAAGGAGTATAATAAAGTGTAAGGGCCTTATTCATAAACGCTTATCAACAGCTGCATTTTAGCTATCAAATAATGTGTCCCTTTCCGACATATGTTAATTTCCAAAGAGCAAAAGAGACAAAACACTTTTTAACAGTGTTTTAGTTTATGAACTAGCAGCGCCCCGCGGTTTTACCCGCGTTGTGCCCGTTCCCGTGGGAATTTCGGGAATTTTTTTACATAAAAACCTTCCTCTTGAATCACTCTACCTATTACAAAAAACCGCATCAAAACGTTGCGTAATTTTAAAGATTTAAGCATACAGACAGACAAACAGTGTGACAGACACGAAAAAGAGACGACTTTATTATATACTATGTAGTGATAAGGCTGTAAGGATATAAGACGTACTGCGCATGCGGCATGAGCTGCTTGATCTTGTGCAGCTCGAACTCGGAGTCGAAGGTCATGGTGCAGACGCCGAGCGCGTCCGCGCGCCGGATGTGCGAGCTCAGCTTGGCGGGGTTCGCGAAGATGATGCGGCTGCAACGACGCGTGTGCTCAGATACGTGGACGAGATCGAAAGTAACTTCGTGTAGGTTGATGTCAGTTTTTAGACCGCCTCAAGGCCTCCGACGTGGTCTAACATTGGTCGTGGTTATGAAGTGAGTTCGTGTAGATTAATGGCCAACTCTGGTGTCGGATTTTTTTTAATATGTATTGTCTTTCCGTCGCGGAAGATCGGCGACGGAAGATCCATCAAGTATGGCAAAGGCCTTAGGTGCGTTTCCAACTTATTACAGCATTTCAATGCATTATAATAAGTTGATTGAGCTCCACTACCTCCCATCGGAAACTCAATAGAATCTCTCGTCCTATAATCATTTCATTCATTCTCTATGTGAATACAACTGTTCCCTTATGCTATAGTAATTTCATTCATTCTTGAGTCAACAACTTATGATTGTATTTTACACACTAATAATACACTTTATCTACACTAATGTTGTAACATTCTACTTATGTTTCCAATACTTGACTTATAATTACTACTGTTATAGCGCAGACAACAAAACACTCAATTTAAGCAATTTCACATGATGGTATAATATCCAAATCGATACCGTAAAATCTCTTTTTATCATCATTATAACGCGACCAATTAACCTGGCGAGCCTTATGTCAAAATCCTCATACAAGTTGTATAAAATTTTGATATTAGGCTGGCTTTTGAAAACAGTTGGGTTATACGTGAAAACTTCGTCGAAACTACATACACAAAACTCTTTGGTAAGATCTCGCTCGCTCCTGATTGGCCCTACGCGCAGCTGCGCTCTCATTGGTTAGATTTTAATGGCGGCAAGTTCACTGTGACAATACACGTACCTACGCGTGAATTTAATGTTTCGCAATTTGTTTTGTTTTTAAAATACAAATTAAAAGTTAAAAATGGATAGCGACGATGATATTTGTACGCCTCCGGATATTCTAGAATTGGCAACAAAAGTAACTCACAATCTTTTGCCAGAAAAATCTAGAAAATTATATGAAAAATAATATAATAACTTTTTGGCATGGAAGATCGAAAAGAAAACTACATCATTTTCTGAAAATGTCATTCTTGCGTATCTCAAAGACCTCTCCGACAAATTCAAGCCATCTTCTATGTGGGCTAAATATTCTATGCTCAAGTCCACACTGAGTATCTACAACAATATTGATATCACGAAGTATTCAAAAGTCATAGCGTTCCTGAAACGCAGTTCAGAAGGACACAAGGAAAAAAAGTCCTTGACGTTTACAACAGGTCAAATAAAGATGTTCCTGGAAGATTCACCAGATATTTTGTATCTTTTTGAAAAGGTAAGTGTATTTTAGTTCTGTTATTTAATCTACCTAGTACTTACGTACTACACATGCAAGTTATCTAGACACTCCGTTTAAGCGCTTTGTGTATAAATTTGGTAGTAGGTACCTACACTTTACTACTTCATAAATCATAGTTTTTGCCTTGGCTATGTACATCAAGCTTATTATATCGTTTATTGTTACAGGTTGCACTAATCTTCGGCATAATGGGGGCTTGCCGAAGGCAAGAGCTATACAACATCCAGTTCGATGAAGTCGCTAACGTAGACGACAATACAATCATGGTGAAAGTTTCGAAAATAAATAAACTATTTTCAGCTTTTACTCTTGTTGTTTGATTAATTGTACTAGTGAAGATAAAGTAGTGTATGCAACTGCATATAACACGGGTATTAAAACACTCGTTACTATTATGAAACTCGCTGCGCTCGTTTCATAAACTCACACTCGTGTTTTAATACCCTTCATTATATGTCAGTTGCATAAACTACTATTAATAATGTGTAAAAATCGCGAAGTTAACGAAAGTCAACAACAGCTACTCACTGCGGCTCAACCCCGAGTGAAGTCACCAGCTCCAGCTCCGCCTTGGAGGCGCAGTCGAAGCCGGCGCCCAGCGCCGCCAGCGCGCGCACCAGCACCTTGTCGTCGTTGCATTTCACCGCTGGAACAATCATCATACAATTTTGGGTACTTTTCTATGTATACTAAAATTATAAAGCTGTAGAGTTTGTTTCTTTGTTTGTATGAACGCGCTAATCTCAGGAAGTACTGGTGGTAAAAGGTTTAATATAATAAGCGATCTCGGATATATCTTCCACAATAGACTATCAAACATATCAATGTGGACACTATGCCATATTTAACCTACCATCCCAAAATACCTTTTACTGTTAGCCGTATTTTCCCACTGTTGGGCAAAGGCCTCCCCCCATTCCCGCCAATCTTGTAGACAATATACTATTACACGTACAAATATTTGACACTATTGGACACACTATACTATATTTGACTTACCATCCCAAAATACCCACCACCACAAATCGTAAAAAGGCTCGACTCTCAGCATGGACTGAGTCCAAATACAGTATTAAATAGACAATGGAATACCCTATTCCATATTTGACGTATCATCCCAAAATACCCACCACTACGATCACCTACATACCGTAAAAAGGCTCGACTCTCGGCATGAGCTGAGTCCAGCGCTGGTACCGCGCCAGCACCTGCCCCAAGTCCATGATGTAGAAGGGCTCGTCGGGCCGCGCGGCCACCAGCGGCGCCGCCAGCGACGCGGCCGACCACTCGCCCGACACGATCTGCACGGGCCACCCGCGCACGCTCTCTGGTACCTGACGAACATACAGACATAGTTACCTCTGCACTTAAGTCTTGTTCGCACTACGCTAGTATTTTAGCCGAATAGCGAGTGTTTTGGTAGCTGAGATACTCGCCAAAGAGTACTCACTAACTTACTCGACTAAATTGTCGGTGTTCAAGCACGTTTAGCAACTACATATGTAAATTACTCGCTACTCGACTAATATACTAGCGTAGTGCGAACAAAGCTTTAGGTCACTAATGATTCAGAGAAGCATAATGATTCAGAGAAGAATAATGATTCAGAGAGGAATAATGATTCAGAGAAGCATAATGATTCAGAGAAGAATAATGATTCAGAGAGGAATAATGATTCAGAGAAGCATAATGATTCAGAGAAGAATAATGATTCAGAGAGGAATAATGATTCAGAGAAGCATAATGATTTAGTTACCTTCATGTTGTGTCCGTAATCAAAGTTCCAATTCAATTAGGTGATGTGTGTGGTGGTGTGTGTGGGAGGTCGCGCGGGGGGTCAGCGGGCCCGCGGGCGCCAGGGCGGGTCTACGTTCAGCGCTCGTCGCCAGCACCGCACGCCGGCACTGTACTTCGCGCCGGAACCCTCCGGTGCTCCCTGCGGAATGAGGTCACGTTAGTGATAGTGAAGTTAAGAGAAGAGGGGTCTAGCTAGTGGTGGTTTTGAGAGGATCGAGTCATAGAACCCTCTTCCGTTCTATGATCCAGCCATATAACAGAAGGGGTGCAATTCAGTTTTGAGGGGTTCTGACCCTTTATTCTATTAAGTAGTTTAAGAATACAAAGGGTTAAACCATAGATATTGACGTCCAGTGTGTCCCCAAAATCAGTGATCTCTAACTGGAGTCATGAATTTTGAAGGATTTATTATAACTTAAAAATATATAGTTATTATAGTAGTAAGTTGTCATTTTTAGTTGAGTAACAATGAAATGGAATCAATAAAGCTTTTTCCTCTATAGAATGCATTGTCATTGATTGGAAAATCGGCCATATTTGTTTTATTAATACATATTAAGAAAAAATAAACCGTAATTACGTACGTCATATTCACAAATCAAACATATCAACATTCCTTCATTGGACCAAGGCCCCAATTAACTGCTGATACAATAATGAACTTTGACACATAAGTAATAATGTTTATTTTGCAGTAACAAACGGACTTTGGACTCACAAATATTGGTGTATCGTATCAATTAATGATTCTCGGTATAGCACCACAACTATTTTAACCTTTAAGAGTGTCTTATGTCAAAATTAGTCTAAAAGTTACTAATAACGCCTTTTGAAGTGTCTAATGTCAAGATTAGTCTAAGTGTCATATTCTTAAGTTATGCTATATTTCATTCGATCGGCTGATACCACCATCAGTTTGTGTGCTTAATTTTCTATGATTGAAAATACTGATACTGATACGTAGCGAATATATACCCATAACAAAAAGATATAGAGAATCTACCAGTTGATTTAAGAACCTCTTTAAAAATATTTTCTTCATTCTACATGTTTTTGTTTCAATGAAATATTATCTACAACTAATTAAGGGAATAGTTTTAAGACCGCTTAAAGAGTGATGGAATACCTACTTTAAGAATATATAACTATCTTCAGAAAGAAATCAGACATGAAAACTATCAATCCGGTACAACGACTGTTAGTACTTAACTTTAACTATTATCTTTTTGTTAATTTTAATTTTTCTTTTTTTGACAAATTCACTCGCGGTTAATTTGACCCAAACTAAGCTCTAAGCTTGTAATATGGAATCTAACTAACTGTTACTACTACATATACATACATACACAAATACTTTATAAGAATATTAATTGACACTCAGACGTCGTCGCCAACAACAATGTCTTCACATATTGTTGACTTCGTTGAATCAACGTGGAGTATGCGCTCTCACTGCCACTGTGCCAACAGGCTTTGTCATTATTATTATTGTATTAGAATTACATTTGTCAGAGGAGGCGTTTCCTAACTAATTTCACTATATCTATTGAAACCGTCGAGATACCAAATCAACTGCTCAAATATTAAAATTGGTAAAGGTTTAAGCTATATTTACCGTCCGTCCAATGTCTAGCATACAATTACGTGAATATGTAACCACGCATTTAATGTCCAAAATTGATCAATAAATCATACACGTATTCTTCGGGGAGTGACGTCACAAATACAAAATGGCGGTATGGCGGCCATGTTCCGATTTGGTTAAGACAATAAAAATAAGGAATGATTATTAAGGAATTTACCAATAAATAAAGTTGATAAAATAAATAGTTTTTTAATACTTTAACTGTTATTAAATGTACATAGTTTTTGCGTGAAAGAGAAACAAACGTAAGACATAGAACCTCAAACTTTCAAATTTATAATATACTAAGTAGCTCTGCCCCGCGGTTTCGCAGCGCCCCCGTTCCCGTGGGAATTTCAAGATTTTCATTACTTATTTTCTTATATAAAAACCTTGTCCTGACAATAACGAACACATACAAAAAAAGAATCATCTAATTTGGTGCATTCGTTCTGAAGTTATGCTCTTAGCAACACATTCAGCGATTCATTTTTATATTATAGAAGATGTAGGATTAATGCAGCTACTACTATTATTCTAACTAATATTATAAATGCGAAAGTAACTCTGTCTGTCTGTCTGTTACGCTTTCACGCCAAAACTACTGAATCGATTTGAATGAAATTTGGTACACAGTTAGTACAGAGCCTGAGAAAGGACATAGGCTACTTTTTATCGCGAAATTCCTGCGGGAACGCGTACAACGCGGGTGAAATCGCGGGGCGCTGCTAGTAATAATCATAGGCTTTTTAGGCCAGGGATGAAGTATATAAGCATCTAAAGCCTGACTACTCAATAAAACAGATAACAGGTTACCTAATCCTATGCGACAATGATAAAATTCATCAGTTTTATACGCTAAATATACATACATGATAATATTATAGCCTTGAGGCCTTTGGCGGCTCAAAAACTCTGACACCAGGATTGGTCAATCCACTCGATGAAGAAGAAGAAGATACCATTTTGAGGAAATATCTAGTAGAGTTAATAATACTAGTTGTAGTACATATTTGAAAGTCAAAGTCAAATATTATTATTCAGTTTTGGCCCCAAAGAGGCTCTTTTGAACGCAAAAATGCACCCTATTGAAAACGTGAATTATTTCAAATCAAATCAATACTAATAAAGCTGAAAAGTTTTACGGCCGGTTGCACCAAAACTTTCATGTTACGAATTCGTAAAAAGTAACGTATAAAGTAAACGTATAATGTAAAACATTGTTGCACCACGTTTTAGCGATACGTTTTAGTGTAGGGCCACATCTGCGGAACGTACGGCGCCGAACCTTCCGCTCTATGACACGTCAGTCGAAATTACGCCGCGTACTGATGTGTCATAGATAACTTGAAATACACTACGAGCGTATTTAGCGGAAGGTTCGGCGCCGTACGTTCCGCAGATGTGGCCCTACATTTACGCTTACAATATACTATTACTTTATACGGAGGTCAAACCCTGCTCATAACGTAAAAGTATAAGATTTTGACAAGTTAAAAAGAGTATGTAATAAAACTGACGTTTGTTTGCTTTCTTAATTTGTTTTGGTTTGGAGGTTATTTTATTTATAAAACGCATTTATAGAACGTTCTATTAGAAATCACGATAAAGAAATTACCTAGATGTCTTCTACAAGTTCTGATAGTGACAGTGAAATTATTCGATATTTCACTCGACATCGTAGAAGAACAAATATAAGAGTAGACCAATTACTCATGGAAGACGGTTATTTTTTATGCCGTTATCGAATCAATTACTAATTGCATTGCGGTTTTATGCCACCTGCTCCATGCAGCAAGTTGTCGGTGACATCAACAGAATACATATAGCTAGTGTTTGTCGTGCAATACACAGAGTGTCTCGGGCTATAGCAGCATTAGCACCTTGATATATATACATGCCTCGTGACATGGATGAAATTTCTGAGGTCTGTAATGACTTTTATAGAATTGCCCAATTTCCAAGGGTCATAGGTGCTATAGACTGTACACATATCCCCATACAGTCACCAGGTTAGTAAATTCTTATACACAGAAAAAATATGGAGGCAGTAATTGTTGCTACTGCTGTTTTATATAACATCTGTAGAGACCTAAATGAAGCATGGACCTATGAAGATTCAGATTTACCCATAGCTGAAAAACCTGAACCATTTCATGAAACCTCAACAAGAAATGGAGTGACTGCACTGAATAACCTTGTGAGGGACTTTTTTACCAATTGAAATATTAATAAAGTAAAAAATGTAATGCATTTTAATGTGATTCATATATCAGGATTTCGTGATATTAAAAAGTATGATGAAATAAAACATAGTTTTATTTTAAACTCAAACATTTATTGCTTTGGCAGATAAGAAAATGCAATGGTTGAATGAAAAAGCAGAAAGCAACATCAGTTTTGTAATTTTTTGGTGTATAGGTATATATTTTGCTGGTCGTTGGAAGTTTTAGTGACAATCTCAAAATGTTCTTCGTATACTTTCATTATTCAAGACCGCTATATTCCCTGAGATGGTGTTATCACTATCAAACCTTGATGGTACACCTTCGACAGATTCGTGTCTGACTGTGTCTAGTAGAATGGCAGTTGTGTCATCCAATGGAGCAGGACCTTTGCCACCGCCAGTTTGCCTATGGGCTTTTTTATAGGCAGCTACATCCTTTTTGGCATTCCTTTTCATGAAATCCCATTTATTTTTAACTGAGTTACGCTCCTGCTAACTGAACATGCAGGAGTGCTATTAAATTCAACATTTATGAGCTGCCATGCATCCTCTATTTGTTTTGGAGTAACTTGGACCTGTTTTTTTATTTAAAAGTATGTGCTTATATTTTTTAATCAAGTCATTCAGCAAACTCAACTCATTGTGATTAAATTAAATTTCCCATTAATGGTAAATATGTAGCTAGGATGAATTGATTCGTTCAAGCTATGTAGGTATTGTTAGTGCGATTTTGGAGTAATACGAAAGTCCTTATATCACTCTATTAATAAACATTTTCAATCACTGTTAATTTATCAGTTATTTGCGGCAAATTATCACCAATATTCATCAAAACCCAAATACAACTTATAAAAATACAAAATACTAAAAACGTACATAGCTGTCACCCACTGACGCTGTTGACACTAGTTATCATGTCTTACCACATGTAAAATAAAATCTACCATGGTAGTTAAAAACTACTAAGGTAAAATAGTAGAATTAACGCTTTATTTGGGTAGCAAGTAAATATACGGATACTTTGACACATATTTTTTTGGTGCAACGTACTAACGTACTTTTACGAAAATACGAATTCGTAATAATGACGGTATAGTATAACGTAAAACGTATAACTGAATTCGTATAAAAACTAAAATTTTGGTGCAACCGGCCATTAGTGTTTATTTGAACGCGGTAATCTCAGAAACTGCAGCTCTGATTTGAATAATTATTTTGGTAATGAATAGTCACATTCAACAGGAAACCTTCCTGTTGAATGTGATTGAAATAATCGTGACCGACAATTTAGTGATCCTTCCGAAGCACGGTAGCGCACAGAAAGAAATGCCATCGGCCCCATCCAAGTAGGGGTCGAGCTGCAACGTGCAGCCTGCACGTTGCTTAACAATCGCAATGAACTAACACGCTAAGTCAAACTACACGAGCGATACATTTTATTAGTATACGTCGTAGAGCCGCATTATCTGTACTCCTTAGTGTAAGTATAGATAAGGTTGTAACCACTCTAGGTATATATTATTTGCGATAGCTGTTGCTAAGCCAATATTTATATTTTTAGATTTCGATATGTCTTAAAGACTTGAATGAAATATCTTTTAATCATATTTGATATCATATGCCTCAGAATACAGAAGTACTACCAGAAGGAGCATTCAAATGTATTTACAAGCTACACGCTGTGTCCAAAAACTGAACAAAGTCCCCCGCGTAGTGTTGTTAGCTCTCGCATTATTTGCCCATTTTTGGGGTAAATTTTGGGAGTTTTGGAGGTAATATGTTAATAGAATAAAAATTGTCCTTTTCTATATAACTATGTACCTACCTGATTATCTCAAGAAATAGATAGGTATATTAAATAAAACACGGTGTTAAGGTGGATGTTTGCACACTTTTAACGGGTGATGGAAAAACTTTATATGTTTTTATTTATTTTATTTTAAAGTATTCGGAAAACTTACAGCTAGGTACAAGAGTTACATAAAAAAAGAATAATTAGTTAAGTCAAAATGCATCGAGCAAACTACGCTTCGCTTCGATGGTTTCCAGAACTGTTCCAGCCGTGCTCTTTGTATAATTTTTGTCCACACCGCTTTCCTTTCCTCATCAGCAGGGAAGCTAAAATTTAAGATGGCTAATATAGAAACATAATTTTATACCCGCTCCCCCTCTCCCCTTCTCCCTCACACGCACACCAAAAATTTTTTTAGAAACCTATAGACTAACATACTATTTAATAGGATTGTTAGGTTAGGTACATACGAGCCGCACTTACGCTTTATACTTTCTTTTTTCAAGTTGGTTAATTTTTATTATATTACTTATTAATATTCTACAACGAATTAAATCCCTCAAAAGGTAATAAAAAGAAGGGTAAATCAAAACTCTTATATTGGCAACACTAACATAGATTGACGCATCACTCTATATGACAATTGAAATCTGAGAAAATAATTAAATATTTAAATAAGACGATACCTAAATGCGATACTTACACGTGAAATGTGATCCCTTCCTGTTTCTTTTTCAGACCCACTGCATTTTTACAGGTAGGAACGACACAAGACGGCATAGTTTCGTGAAATTGGTCACGGGTAAAACACGTTAGCGCGTTCCGACGGTCACAAAGTGACTGATCGGTTGCGCATAAAACTACACTATTTAAGGCTAGTTTGAGTAGCTACAGTATTAGGCGCGCTCACGGGTTCTGTAGGTACTTCTGTATTCTGAGTCATATGCCATATAGAAGATTATTTATTTAAAACTATTTCTGCTAAAGATAAATCTAAAAATGATAAAATTATGTGTATTTTATTATAAATTAGCTATCCTACACCTTTACTCGCATCGTACGCATTCCCGTGGGAATGTCGGGATGAAAGATAGCCTATGTCCGACTCTAAGAACGAATCTTTTTGTATGCTAGAATTCATGATTTGTTCAGACTTCAGCCAGGGCTACGTCACTCCATGTACTTGCGCGCTATAATTACCTACCGCCCGGCCGAGCGGTCTCGGGCCCTCTGGGGCCCAATTCAGTGTGGTTGCCGCAAGCGAAGCCACAGATTACTAAATAGTTACTACGTAGCTCTGTTTTAGAATATTAGTTTAGCGATGCGTCGCCAATTTAATTTTATCGAAGAGGCAGCCCTGCGATTGCTGTGGGATCGCGCGGTGCGAAGCAATCACAACTGTACGCTTGAGCATTTAGGCACATTTTAGCGTGCAGCGGTTGCTGACGCGACGGAGTAGGCAATTATAGCAGTAGGTATTGAACATTTTCTTCAGAGTGAAGTATCTGTTACGAAGTAACTATTTAGTAATCTGTGCTTCAGCGCATTGGAAATGAAAAGGACAGACAAAATAACTTTCGCTTTTATAATATGATGGATGTACTGAAAATAAAATTGTTATTTCCTTGTAACTGAAAAATCAGGATTTACCCAAACCACATAATATTAATTGGGCTACGTACATATTATAATTATTGTATTGAATAATCAATTATCATAATAAAATATTAATAAAAACTATTTTCAAAAGTTTTCCTACTAAAATTATTTTTTTTGGTGATCAAAGTCAAAGTCAAAGTCATGAAAATTAGCCTATAACCTTCCCGTTGAATGTGGTACAAAAATAATTATTCAAATCTAATTGGTGGTTCCCGATATTACTGCGTTCTAACAAATAATAAAACAAACTACATACAACTTTATTATATTACTACAGACAATTTATCAATAAATTGTTGAATATAAGGTAAATAATCTTCAAATAAGCTTCAAGTTGAATTTTCGCTCATAAATCCAATACAAATTTATTCGAAATCCAGCCAATGATTAAAAAATATCCCCCATAATAAAACTAAATATTTTATGTAAAACCAAAAATAGTTTTTGTTACTAACAAATATAAATTATATTTATTCATCAACAAAAAAAATCCTCCATAACCGAACTAGTTTTCCCGAAATTGTCACCAATGCGTGATTTTCGTGACAACACAATCAATAGTTAGACCATGCAATGACGTCACGTGGGCGCCATGTTGACTCACGGTGCGCGTGCGCAGAGATCAAGGTCAATGTTAAATTCCATCATTTTGCGCACAGTCGGAAAAGTTTGAAGACGAAAATTCATTGGAATGATTTTAAATTTTCTTGTCTGTTAGGGGCGACCTTTATGTTTTTATGGCGTCACCCCCATTTTTTTTTGTCCCCCTTGCCTTGGTGACACATAGTGGGGTTTAAGACTAATATGTATCACCTCTCCCCCTTTCGAACCTCACGTAATTAATGGACAGCCCCTTAACTTAACTGTCACATATTTCAATTTATTTTTGTACAAAAACTTACTAATGTTTGTTAAATAAAGTTTTTATCTATTCGTCGAAAAGTGTCTAATTTTATGCATATCTATTATGAAGTAAATTTTAAATTTAAAAAATAAATTTTAATTTCCAATTTTATGCATATATATTTTTTTAATAAAGAGCAATTACATCAAGTTTTCTGTGTTTAGCTATGATAAAATAAAATGTCTTTTACTCTTCTTAAATAGCTCAATTAAAATAATTTGAATTGAATGTACTGCACTGAGACTAACATAAATTCGCATATAAATGGCAATTTTCTACTGAGTTTGGGTCTAACTAACCGTGTGTCAATTTGTTCGGGTATATTTATTTATTTATTTTATTCTTCTTTATGCACAGAGCTGTTTTTAAATTCTATTTTTTTTCATAGTCCTCTATTAATTAAAACGAACTAAGTTACATATTACTAATATTCACACTGAAAACATACACTGCAATTACATTGATGTACAGTTCACTAAAATTTGTATTTTTTCTTCATTCTTTCAAATGACATAAGATATATTATTTGTCACCGAAAAAATATAAGTTATGTCACAATCACAACATAGAAAAATTAAGTTATGTCATAATATATAAAATGATCGCCAAAAACACAACACAAACTCACCTTTAACGGCGAAATTCTCGAAGTTTTAAAAAAACTCTTAAGCAACAACCCGTTGGTTGTTGCCAAATAAAACAAACAAGGAAAGAAACGAAAGCACAATTAAAATAATTAAAATCGCGAATTATTCGAGAGGTGCGCTGTGACAACGATCGCCTACGAATGGCGGAGGCAGACTGGCGTAACAGGGCAGAAGTGGGTATATATATACGGCGCGTGTTATCAAGTGTTATCACCGATGAGTGATATCAGCTGCGAATTTAGCGCGTAGAGGCTTTTCCAGGAGTCCGGACGAATATAAAATGTATTTATTTTTACATTTTGGGAATAAATACAAAATTGTAATGCTGAAACTACGTATGCTCATACACAACTCAAAAATAGGCAGCTCCCAATTCCTCATGTAATAGGCTTGTTTCCACTAAGAATGAATCGGATGGCTTTTAGTTTCTAATGATTGACCATGATAATTAGTATATAAATAATCAACTTTGCTACAAAAATAATAAAAGATTAATAATATTTTTGGAAAATAAAATCGACAAAACGAGGCGTTTAATCACGTGACATTAAACACCAATCAGAGAAGCGTGACGTCACACCTCTAATAAAACTACGTTGTAGCATGGTTGTGGCTGTCATTTTCGTATAAAGTGAACAGTTTATTACAAGTTTGCCCCAAATATTGTTAAATTAATACATAAATACAGTTCGTTTTTCGTTTTATCTTGAAAGACAGGTATTATTCGCCATGGAATCAGGATTTAACAAAGCAAACAGCAATAATTTGCCCAAAATTGACGTCTTTATGTTTGGCAATTTTTTTGCAATGAACACCGACTTCTACATTACTACATTAAAAAAACGGAAATAATATTTTAGCTCAAATAAATCATAAAACCCTATTCAAGTCATAACATTTTATAGGTTATGTGTGGTATATATTCTATTTGCTAAATTCTTTTCTTTTACTGTACATTTATAAATAGATATATCAAGTTGTATTTAATACTTACAACAAAATGATCTTCACAAAAATAAATTGTGGATTTAGTTGATAAAGTAAGAGCATCTTGCCTCCTTGCCATTTTTAACCACTTTCTTCGTATTTTTTTATTGTTTGGAACGTATATGAATAATTTGTCTTGCGTTTTTTTGTTGTAGTTTTACATTGAGGCACTATACAGTATTTATTATACGAGGAATTCATTATTTATTAAAAAACACAATTGACTTTCATACACAAACACGGCTGTTCGGGAAGGCGTGACGTCATTCAAGATGGCTTGACAGTCTTGGCCTTTTTCGCGGTCAATTTCAATTTCATTTCTTGAAACTCAAAATACTAACGTAAAAAAACTATTTTTCTTAAAATAATATATTTTTGGGGTGAAATAGATGCTAAGCTATAGTTTGGTGAAAACGCATCCATAGCAACGTAGCTTAGTATGTACATATTGCAATACTCTTAAATTCTGTTTTCAGCACATCTCTTGTGGAAAAACACCCTTAAGTCCTCGTCTTATTTCGCCTCTACAAGCCTGGCCAACCCTGGTGTTGGAATACTTAGACTGTCTTAAAGCCGACATACGATTGAAATAACCGGGACCGACTGCTTAACGTGCCCTCCGAAGCACTGTAGCGCTCAGATAGAAATGCCACTACTGCAGGTACTAAACCAAGGGTGACCACACTTAGTCACGTTGTATGAAGTGTGTGTTTACTGCGTAGTACAAACCACATCTGAAGGTACTTCGACCGACTACGTAAATAGTGGTATAACTAGTTTCACTCAAACACCTGCCAAATACATAATAGGTACTTTATACTGATATACATATTGATATAAACAGGACTAACAAACAGAACTTTAAACCAAAATCGTAATCTTACTTTTGTTGCTTATAAGTTACTAGCAGCGTCCCGCGGTTTTACCCGCGTTGTGCCCGTCCCCGTGGGAATTTCGGGATTTTTTTACATAAAAACCTTCCTCTTGAATCACCTTACCTATTACAAAAAACCGCATCAAAATCCGTTGCGTAATTTTAAAGATTTAAGCATACAGACAAACAGACAAACAGACACGAAACAGAGACAACTTTATTTTATACTATGTAGTGATATCTGACAAGTGTGCACTATACAGAATGTAAGTATTCCCATGAGCTGAAAATACACTTATTCACAAACGCTTACTAAAAGCATTTTAACTATCAAATGGTTTGTCCCTTTCTGACATACGCTATTTTCCAAAGAGCAAAAGAGACAAAACACTCACTAGCAGTGTTTTAGTTAGAGCGTTTATGAATAAGGGAGTTAGAACCTTTACATATTCAAACTTTTGTAATACATAGTAACATGACAATGAGAGTTATATACAATACTAGCAGCGCCCCGCGGTTTTACCCGCGTTGTGCCCGTTCCCGTGGGAATTTCGGGATTTTTTTTACATAAAAACCTTCCTCTTGAATCACTACCTATTACAAAAAACCGCATCAAAATCCGTTGCGTAATTTTAAAGATTTAAGCATACAGACAAACAAACAGACAAACATAGCGACTTTGTTTTATACTATGTAGTGATGGGCCATATTCATTAACGCTTATTAAGAACACTAGCAGCGCCCCGCGGTTTTACCCGCGTTGTGCCCGTTCCCGTAGGAAATCCGGGATAAAATGTAGCCTATAGCCTTCCTCGATAAATAGACTATCTAACAGTGAAAGAATTATTCAAATAGGTTCAGTAGTTTCTGAGATTAGCGCGTTTAAACAAACAAACAAACAAACAAACAAAACAAACTCTTCAGCTTTATAATATTAGTATAGATTTAGCTATCAAATAGTTTGTCACTTTCTGACATACCCAATTTTCCGAAGAGCAAAAGGGACAAAACACATTTTAACAGTGTTTAAGTTACACGGCGTGTATATAAGGCGGTATAGGTTCTCAATTCGGTAATTTTTTTTAACTAACTCACTAAGTTTCATACGGTTGGTTATTGTATCAAACGAACGTTAAACGTTCGTTCATAATTTAAATGCCAGTCAGTTAATGTTATTCGGGCGGCCATTACGCTACAATTTTTCATTTTCTTACATCTGTTGTGATTGTCATTTTGCGTTAACCTTTATTGATGGGTAAACGTAAGCTAAAGCAACCCGCCATAACCAGTTAATTCCGTTTTACAGACGCGTGTATTCCCGCCCATATTTGGTATTTACCGGTTAATACTAAATAAAAATAATTATTTCCTTAATCAATAAAGGAACTATAGACGCATACATACAATAGAATGAAATATAAATAATCTTGACCCCTTTGAGTAGGTTATAATAATAATAAATGGTGATAAAATAAATAGGTAACATCGCAGATCATCTGGGGGCATAGTGCCCCCGCCAACACGAGCGCGAAGCGATACTGCTGTGCCATCCTTTTCTAGCACCATATCGGCGTAATTTCGTGTCCATATTTGAGAGCCTCTGGTCAGATTTTATTTCTAAATATCGTCTTCTAGTAAGCTACAAGTATACACTAGAACGTCAAAGTTTAAAAATAGTCCTACTATTATTATAAATGCGAAAGTTCTGAGTATGTCTATGAGTATGTGTGTATGTGATGTATGTATGTACATGTCAGTTACTCTTTCACGAAAAAACTACTGGACGGATTTGAATGAAACTTAGCAGTAATATAGGTTAAACATCAGAATACCATATGGGATACATTTATATATCCTGAAATTCCCGCGGGAACTGGTACAACGCGGGCCGCGGCTAGTAGATCGTAAATCATATATTTCTAAAATTATCCGACAGCAAAGTTTCACTATTTCGACACAGATTCACTCAAGAACTAGTTTCATAGACCTAGCACTGAAATTTGGTAGGAACAGGGTTGAATGATTTAATGCACATGTGAAGATATATCAAAACATTATTATGCTTAAACAATATTCAAGTGAGCAAAGGCCTCACTGAAGATATCAGTACAGTGAGCTTGTTGGCTACATAGTTCTACGAAATTAATGAGATTTCGTTATCAGGAATCACGTTACTTTACATTCGTTAACGCGGACTAACGGTCATAAAACGGAATAACAACACAACAATAATTAAACTTTCATAATAACTTATTTGATTAGTCAATATTTGATATCTTGAAGGCACGTGCTGTGCTATCAGTGTCCTTCTAAATCATCATCACTACATAGTATAAAATAAAGTTGTCTCTGTTTCGTGTTTGTTTGTCTGTTTGTCTGTATGCTTAAATCTTTAAAATTACGCAACGGATTTTGATGCGGTTTTTTGTAATAGATAGAGTGATTCAAGAGGAAGGTTTTTATGTAAAAAAATTCCCGAAATTCCCACGGGAACGGGCACAACGCGGGTAAAACCGCGGGGCGCTGCTAGTAATCTATACTAATATTATTAATTTTCTAACTTTGTTCGTTTGTGAGAGCTAATCTCAGAAACTACCAATCCGATTTGAATAATTCTTTTTGTTATAGATAGCCATTTTTAACAGGAAGGTTCCCGAAATTCCCACAGGAACGGGCACAACGCGGGTAAAACCGTCGAGCGCTGTTTAGCAATAACGAAGGAACATTGGAACAGACAAAAATACATACATACATTCACGTTAAATACATTACCCTTCGGGCATCGAGTGAAAAATATCAGACATCTATACCTGTGTCTATACTAATATTATAAAGAGGTATTTGTAAGTTTGTTTGTTTGTTTGTATGTTCGAGGTAATCTCAGGAATTATATGTCCGATTTTAATAATTCTTTTTGTAATAGATAGCCACATTCAACGGGAAGGTTATACGCTATTTTTGATCCCGAAATTCTTACGGGTACGGGCACTACGCGGGTAAAACCGCGGGGCGCTGCTAGTTTTGGATAAGCATATAACAGATTTTCTATGAACACCAATGTCATCTTTTCTTTATAAAATTATAAGCAGTAGATTTGAAGGCACGCGCCATCTTAATATAAAAACAAACAAGTGATAATTTTAATACCACTGCAGGCTTACACGAGGAAATTGTAAAGATAATTCATTTTATTGACAGTAGAATAAGAAGAATATTCATGCAATAAACATTTAATTATGTACATAAATAGATTTAGTTTCAGTTTATTTTGCCGGATGTCAAACTAAGGCAAATATGTCATCTAGTTTAAGGGCAGTATTTTTATGGAATCTTTTGTTTTTCAACCCTCAAATTATGACGCCTCGGTGGGCTTATGAATGTGCACTCGCCAGCCACGACTGAGGTCCCACGTTCAATTCCCAGGTCGAGCGAAAAAATGTTTTACTTTTTAGACATGGCTCGGTTTTGAGATCACCAACTCGCATTAGGCAAGCGTGGTGATTACGCCTAATCCTACTCACTGTACTGATACCTTCAATGAGATGAAAGGGCTATGCCCAGCAGTGGGTCATTGGCATATTTTTCTTCAATCTACGACAGCATTACCGTTTCTCAAACCAACCCGTACTAGGCAAGCATGATGATTACGCCTATATCCTCATTGTACTGATATCTTTAGTGAGATGAGAGGTCTTGGCCCAACAGCGGGACATTAGGTACAGGCTTATACTTTTTGTTCAAACTACGACAGTATCGGTAATACTCGTACAATGTATGTGATTGTCTATTAAATTATATAAAACACAAGCGAAGTCGCAGGAAACATAAGTCGTATGATAAAGAGACCTCAATTGTATTTAGTTTAATTAATAAGTCACGTGATTTAAGCAAATAAGCGATATCTATAGCAAACTACTGTTCTATAGGAATCAATTAAAGTTACTACGTTATATATGTGTTACGGCTAATACCCGAAGTGCGGCTACACCTAGTTCTAACCGGCTAAAACTAGGTGTAGCCGCACTTCGGGTATTAGCCGTATGTCATTTAAATGAAAAGAGAGAGTTTAAACATGAAAAAAAAAATAACCCTAACCTACCGAATTACTTACTATTCGGTAGGTTAGGGACTATTCGGTAGGTTAGGGTTATTTTTTTTTTCATGTTTAAACTCTCTCTTTTCATTAAAATGACATATATATGCACCTAGTTCTAACCGGCTAAAACTAGGTGTAGCCGCACTTCGGGTATTAGCCGTAACATATGCATCTAATGAGACGCCGCGCAATCGACAAACAAATCACTACACAAAAAATGCTTATTACCTTCCCAAAACATGGCGACATTCCACAAAACATTCGTTTTCACAACACCAAACTCACCTAAACAAAACCTAGGTGTACCAAGGTCGTAGGTAAAGGCTATGTCCTATTTGTTTCTAGGTGAAGTCTAGGCATTACGTCTAGACGGCAGTACCTAGAGCACCGACTGGGCTGCCTAGGGAATCTAGGATATAGGATGCAACGCGCAGTCGCGCTATCGAAGTCAATAAATGCAACCTTGTATACGTTTGACAAAATTCAGATGTGAATTTTAAGGTTAAGGTCACTGTGATGCCTACAGGTCACCTACAGGCTATGTCATTCAAAAAACGCTATCTCGGAATTTTAATTCGATTCCAGATTTGACATTAGCTACTGTCATTTTGTGAAATAATGATACCACATATAATAGTGTAGTGTAGTGATACGAATATCTTATTTCATTGCGAATCGATATTTTGTATCCGATATCACAGACACATTTATAATAAATGTTACAGAAAGTGACAGCGATAGCGATGACGGCGACAATTTATAAAATAAATTATTACCATAATACAGCTATCTGTTTTATTTGTCATGTTCCTTGATGATCACATTTTATAAAAGAAAAGTCTCAGATCGGTAATTAATCGTCAAAACTAAATTATCGGTTCAGAAATATTTAATTTCCTGATATACTTAGTTTACGAGAGTAAATTATAAACGAGAAGAATCGATCCGGAAATATTCCATTTCCATATCGAATAATTTCGCAACGTCACTATTTAGTACTTGTCATAATGTTGCAACACTGAAATTGTCAAATCTGGAATCGAATTAAAATTCCGAGTTTAGTTAGAAAGATGAGCTGATGTACTCTAAACTAATATTATAAAGAGGTACAATTTTTAAGTTTCTTTGTTTGTTTTTATGTTCGACCTAATCTCGGGAATTACCTGTCCGATTTGAATAATTCTTTTTGTAATAGATAGCTACATTCAACGGAAAGGTCATAGGCTATTTTTCGTCCCGAAATTCCCACGGACACGGGTAAAACGCGGGTAAAACCGCGGGGCTCTGCTAGTTAAATATGTAAAGTAAAATAAACTGGGACCATACTGGTTTCTTAAGTTTAAGCGAACACTACTTTGTATAAGTAAATAAAGATTGTCAAATAATTTTGAATTGAAACTACGTTTACGGATACACTTCACTTTTATCTTACACTAGCAGCGCCCCGCGGTTTTACCCGCGTTGTGCCCGTTCCCGTGGGAATTTCGGGATTTTTTTTACATAAAAACCTTCCTCTTGAATCACTCTACCTATTACAAAAAACCGCATCAAAATCCGTTGCGTAATTTTAAAGATTTAAGCATACAGACAAACAGACAAACAGACACGAAACAGAGACGACTTTATTTTATACTATGTAGTGATTTTTATCTGACGTTTCGGCCCCTTTACAGGAACCGTGGTCACAGAAGACAACCAGTATTGTCAAATAAGATCAGCTTGACCAATTTGACAATCATTCAGTTAGATGGACACTAATGTGTCAAAAACAAGTGGAAGTCACATTTTTCTAGTTAATTAAATAGGCAGAATCTTAAAGTTTGAATGTTTCAATATGAAATACTTAAAAAAACTCCTTGAATCATACTATTTCCTATATTTGCACTTGATTCATCTGTTATCGATTTCATCTGAGAAACGTCTCACAGATAAGATTGTTCTGGTAATCATGTTTTAAGATAGTATTGTACCTACTTAGTTATAATTTTATGTAGTACGTACTATACATTCACGTTTTGTAATGAAATCATCAAAGATATTGTCTTTTCTGAGAATATTTACCTGTTGGTCTAGCATACAAGTAAAGAAATTTGTCTTCTCTTCCCGAGATATTCTCTCTCTCTCTCGTCATTTTCAACATACTTAATGTAATGCTGTAATGCCCCACTGCAGGGCAAAGGCCTCTAACCTCACTGAAGATCAGTACAGTGAAGAGGATTAGGCATAATCACCACGCTTGCCAAATGCGGGTTGGTGATCTCAAATCGGAGCCAGGATTGAAAAGTAGGAACATGTTTTCGCTCGACCCCGGTATTGAACCTGGGACCTCAGTCTTGGCAGGCTTGTTACACATACTAACATACTCTAATGATAATGTAAATTGCCTTTATAAACGCGAAAAAAGATCAAGCCTTAACCAGATTACACTAGATAATAAATCACGTTCGCTTGAGCTGATCATTTCCGTCCACATTTCGGTAAATATTCGATACTAGGGGTCAAGTTATATTTACGAAAGGCGCCTATGTAGTCGAGATAACGTTTATCTACCACCTGACCCTTAAATCAGGTTATAGTTTGACTGTACAGTTGTCATTAGTATTATTATTTTGTTTTGATAAGGAGAATAAAACAAGTAATTTTTTTTTAAAATGCAAGGCGTCGCTATTTTTTTTTATTCAATCAAATCTAAGAACACTCCCTGTGTAACCATCAGTATAAAACAAAGTCGCTTTCCGCTGTCTGTCTGTCCCTATGTATGCTTAAATCGCTTAGTTCTTTACAACTACGCAACGGATTTTGAAGCGGTTTTTTTAAATAGATAGAGTGATTCAAGAGAAAGGTTTATATGTAAAAAAAAACGAAATTCCACGGGATCGGGCACTCCGCGGGTTAATCCGCGGGGCGCTGCTAGTCATTCAATAAAGAAGACTGGATTAAAATTGTTCCATCCGTCCGTTTTAATCTACAATGCCACCGATAGACACACAGACATAGCTCGGGGGTTTTAAAAATGTAGTTGGAATATCATTTTGAACCCCGATGCACGAGGGGTATTGTTTAATAAATAAGGGGTAATTGGACTGTCTATGTCACAGATGTCAGAAATACAGGAGATATGCTTTGTAAACAAATGTATTCGTGTTCAGATGTCGCCGTGTCACAGATTAATAAATAGTTACTAACGTTCACTAACACAAAAGCAAAAACTATAAGAACGGCACACGAGCTCATATTTCTCCCGCACACAAAGAAACTTACAGCAACACTAATAAACTCAGTAATAGAACACATGCATACAGGGGGCGGGGCTTCTACCTGTAGCTACAGACAATAAACACACATCGCAACTAGTGATGTGAAGAGGTAATTGATTTGAATTTGAATTTGAATTTGAATCGTAGAAAAAATAGTATCGATGAAATTCAGAGCCGACGAACTTTCTTCAATGGTTGAAAGCACTTAGGCTCAAAGTGAGACGAACATATCGTGTTATTTTTTGTGGGAAACCAGTTTGGACCTTTTCCTGTTGCATTTATCCACTTTTCTTTTATTTTTGGATCCTTCGGATAGCTAAAATATTAAAAAGGTGTGAATGATGATGATGATATCAATGATACATGTGTAAGAGTACCGCAATAAATTAAAAACCCATACTTGATTCAATAATAATAATAAGTCGAGTAATCAAGAAATAGTAATGAATTGTGTTTTCAATAATTAATTATATCATTTTTACCTCACATTAGTAAACAACAGCTATAAAGTTCCATGCAGCAAAAAAAGTCTAATTTTGTTCCCTTGTGTAATCATTCGAACTAAGTAGGATCGATATAAAATATCGACAACCTCAAAAGTGACATCACATCTCTAATTATCTACCTAACAATGGACACTGGTTCCAATTAATTAAATCAGGGACATAGAGGTAGTCTTGGGCGTTATAACATACAACAAATAATATATTTCATTATAATTTTATAGCAACAACAACCATTATTTATTTTCGACAAAGACTGTTGTAATATTTATTACGTACCTATAATATAATCGTGCGCCTCGATTCGGCAATCATCGGAGATACTCGGTAACTAGTAGAACTAGAAACTACCGGTACCGAGTATCTCCGATGATTTCCGAACGGACCGAACCGAAGCCGATGTCGACTCAAATTCAACTATTCAAGGTTCAAGGTCAAGGTTAAAAAATAATGATAGCGAACTTCACATCGTAGAGCGTTAGACGAATATGAACTTTAAATTACTAAGTACAAGAGCAAATTTTACTTTCATTAAAATACAACAGTTTATTATAATTTTGATTTTATATTCGTATGAAGATAGATTCATGTCTTCGCTGTTGCCTGTTGTTTTATTGGTGTATATTCATTCATTAGAAAGTTTGTTTTGATTGCGAAAAAACTGCTTTTTTATCACATACATTGTCCACAGTAAAATAATTCCAAACGGCGGAACTTCGAGCTCGCGACATTTTTCACAAATATGTTTTTACAATTTTATAACTTAAAAACTATTTTACACACACAATAAATTTATTATTTACAACACTTATTAACTTTTGCATCAACTTTTTCGAGTAAGAAAATTCAAACAAATACGTAAAGCCTGTAACGAGTAGGAAGGAAAGTTCGTTGAAATCAAATCAAAACCAAATTTGTTTTTCTGTAACACATTTTAAAACATGCAACACTGAAAAAATTGTACCTACTATTATAATCTTGTGCTATAACTTTATCATCGTATTTACAACCGTAAAATGTTATAATCGCAATTCAACATACAACTAATCTTACAACAGATAATAAATATTACAACAGTTTAACACAACAGTTAGAAAAATATAATTATAACGGATAATGCAATAAGAAAATATAGCGATAACGCCCAAGTTTACATAGAGGTCAAAGTACGAATTTCAATCTGATTTTTTGTAATTAAGGTCTTTGAGTGATTCTAAGCCTATTTTATAGAATACGTTTTTTTGAAATACCTGCCCGTTTCCGAGAAAAAAAATGTTAAGTTTTTTTTTGTATGGAGAAAAATCGTTTTCTTTATTTATTTCATAAACGGGCAGAGACGTTAAAACCAAACCTTAAAGGGATTAAAGAACACATAATTCCTTGCATTTTGTTCGAAATCATCTACTCCATATCTCTGCCCGTTTAAAAACGGCAGGCGTTCCAAATTTTTTTTTTCTTTTGTGGTTTTTTTGGTTTAAATACGCTTGAATGAATACTTAAATAGCAATATTGTAATACTAGTACTTCATTCCATCGATACAAAATGGAATTGTAATATTAATAGCTTAAGTAATTTTATACCTACATACCTGCTATGTTACTTTTTTACCTGGGTATTGTTTTGCGTAGAGGCTTTTGCAAGGCCGAATATGTTTTATTGTTCACGTTACCTGGATAAGATAAGAAAAGAGGGCACTTACAGGTTACAGGTAATCAGGTAACTTACCTGGATTAGTTGTTTTCAAAACGGAGTCACTCGTTCCTCGGATCCTAAAGTATCAACACGTACCTACACGCTCTTTACCATTAATATGTCTCAGTTTAAATCAAATTTGGATATATATGTGCTACTGAAATCAAGTGGAAATATCAAAAACAGTGATATATTGTGCACTACGTTTTTAAATCAAATAAACTTTGAAGTTTCTGCTGAAGATCTTATAATTCTAAAACAGTTCACAAGAACATATGTTGCAAATTTACACAAGAGATGGTTGCAAGCAAATAGATGTCAATCTAATTGTCTTTCAATCTATCTAATAATGCAGACAGTAATTCTTCTTCGGAGTGGTTTTTAAGAGATGAAAGGCACCTTCTTTTATGCTTGTTTGATAGATCCTCTGGTGGGTCTCAGATGGCTTTCTGTGGAGTATTTGTAGCAGCATCTGACTGCGGACTGGCTTCCATTGCTTGAGACATCCAAATTCTCTTTCGCAAATATTGACATCAAATATGGTGTTCTTGGTGAAAAAATTAGATTGGCATCTATTTGCTTGCAACCATCTCTTGTGTAAATTTGCAACATATGTCCTTGTGAACTGTTTTAGAATTCTAAGATCTTCAGCAGAAACTTCAACGTTTATTTGATTTAAAAACGTAGTGCACAATATATCACTGTTTTTGATATTTCCACTTGATTTCAGTAGCACATATATATATATCCAAATTTGATTTAAACTGAGACATATTAATGGTAAAGAGCGTGTAGGTACGTGTTGATACTTTAGGATCCGAGGAACGAGTGACTCCGTTTTGAAAACAACTAATCAGGTAAGTTACCTGATTACCTGTAACCTGTAAGTGCCCTCTTTTCTTATCTTATCCAGGTAACGTGAACAATAAAACATATTCGGCCTTGCAAAAGCCTCTAAGCAAAACAATACCCAGGTAAAAAAGTAACATAGCCGGTATGTAGGTATAAAATTACCTAAGCTATTAATATTACAATTACATTTTGCATCGATGGAATGAAGTACTAGTATTACAATATTGCTATTTAAGTATTCATTCAAGCGTATTTAAACCAAAAAAACCACAAAAGAAAAAAAAAATTTGGATCGCCTGCCGTTTTTAAACGGGCAGAGATATGGAGTAGATGATTTCGAACAAAATGCAAGGAATTATGTGTTCTTTAATCCCTTTAAGGTTTGGTTTTAACGTCTCTGCCCGTTTATGAAATAAATAAAGAAAACGATTTTTCTCCATACAAAAAAAAACTTAACATTTTTTTTCTCGGAAACGGGCAGGTATATCAAAAAAACGTATTCTATAAAATAGGCTTAGAATCACTCAAAGACCTTAATTACAAAAAATCAGATTGAAATTCGTACTTCGACCTCTATGTCCCTGATTTCATTAATTGGAACCAGTGTGGCAGCACCCGCTTCACGAAACTATCGTGTGAGTGAGAGTATCAGTAAAACACTTTTCCATTGCGCTATTAGACCAGGCGATTCATTGATCGATGTGTATTAAGCAAACAATGGTTTTAGTTCCTAATGAAAATAATTGCTTTTGGTACTTTATCGTGTTACTAGTATCACGAAGTAATGTTTTAATGAATTTAATAAGAAAAACAATCATATTTTTATACTTACGTGTGAAATGAGATGCCATCTTTCGTATAATTCACAATAGAGGTGTTATTTTTGCAAACAACCACTGTACAACGCGGCATTTTGTAAAAAATCACAAGCAGTGAAGACGTCGCAAGTTGGCATTCGACTAATGGCCGAAACTGGCAACAAGCCGCTTTGCGGCTAGATGCGTTCGCAAGCGCCACGCCTCCTTGCCACATCTCCTGTATTTCTGACATCTGTGGTCTATGTGGTCTGTCTGTATGCCACAGATGCATAAACGAACGGACCAATTGGACCAATTTGAATTATTTTTCTTGTTTGAAAGGTGCTTATATGGGAGAGTTTAACTGCCTCATACGATCTCTAACTAAAACATTGTTAGTGAGTGTTTTGTCTCTTTTGCTCTTTGGAAAATAACGTATGTCAGAAAGGGACAAACCATTTGATAGCTAAAGTGCTGTTAAGCGTTTATGAATAAGGCCCTAAATATCTAAGGTTTTACTGAAAGCAAAAGACCCACCTTCACACTGAACACTCACACCAGTGTTAAAGTGGGGAAATTCGTTTCCCAAAACTTTCTAAGTTTAGTGTTAAGGTGAGTGATTTTTCACATCAGTGTTAAGATTGATGATTGATAAGTTATAAATGAAACAGGAAACAATTTTCTTACTATTCGGTAGGTTAGGGTTATTTTTTTTTTACTAGTCCCATCGGTTAACATTACGGGGAATTTTTCCAATTAAGTAGGTATATTAACATCCAAACCTTCACACTAGTGTGACAGAGTCGCCATCCGTAACACTGGTGTTAAGGCGGGTACGATACTTGCACAATTTTCACACTGGTGTGAAGGTCGGGAAACGAATTTCCCCACCTTAACACTAGTGTGAATGTTCAGTGTGAAGGTGGGTCGGCGGTGATGATTTTACTGTAAAAGTCGGCCTGGGTTCACAACTTCTTTTAAATTCTAGTTTGAAACTTACATTAATTTAACGTTTAGTATTATCTATTGACGTCTGGGGTCAATATTAATCAAATATAGAAGTAATCACGGCACGCGAGTGATTACGGGTTGCCAATTACAAAAAATAATAATAATTTAGTGTTGTCAACACACAGGTCAAAGTATATTGATTATGTGTACTGTTGTGTATTATGCAATATTTACTAATATTGATGCTATGCTGTGTTTGATATGATTGGTGCTACTTGGATGCAATGCAACCATAGAGTTATGTTTGTAAATTACTTACATCGCCACCCCGCGCCGTGTTCGTTCCCGTGGGAATTTCGGGATAAAAATAGCCTATAACCTTCCTCTTGTATGTGGCTATTAAATAAAACAAGAATTAGAAACATACAAATAAAATTACACATTTTACTCTTTTATAATATCAGTATATCTATCTATACCAATATTATAAAGAGGTAAAAATTTTAAGTTGGTTTGTTTGTATGTTCGAGCTAATCTCGGGAATTATCAGTCGGATTTGAATAATTCTTTTTGTAATAGATAGCCAAATTCAACGGGAAGGTTATAGGTTATTCTTCATCCCGAAATTCCCACGGGAACGGGCTCAACGCGGGTAAAACCGGGCGCTGCTATATATGATAACCACATTCAAAAGAAAGTTACAGGCTACTTTTAGGCTACTTTTTATAATTAAATTTCTTCGAGACAAAGAACAAGGCAGGAACCTAATTCAAATGCTAGTCCTACAGAGTTTTCTTCATCACTACATAGTATAAAACAAAGTCGCTTTCCGCTGTCTGTCTGTTCCTATGTATGCTTAGATCTTTAAAACTACGCAACGGATTTTGATGCAGTTTTTTAAATAGATAAGAGTGGTTCAAGAGGAAGGTTTATAGGTGTACAAATTCCCGAAATTCCCACGGGAACGGGCACAACGCGGGTAATACCGCGGGGCGCTGCTAAGAAATATTTCATGCTCAGTTTATGATGTGTAGCTATTTATCTCTCTCCAGTACCTTTAATTAGCAAAAGATAAATTGAATTGTGTTAAGTATTATTACTATAAAATATAATCACGTTAATTCTTTGCATTATGATACGAATGACAGATACAATCCTTATTTACATATGAATGATAATTCATGTTTACAATACAATTGTCTGATAATATTTAGTTTGTTAGTTAGACAAACACACACTTTTATTAGTGGATTAGTTAGAGGCAGTTCACGAGACAATTTCAAGGAGATGTTTTATTGTTTTACCAGAACTTTCATTTTCGAAATTATATGTAGTGTCACGAAGTGTCATTTATAAGTAAACTTTCTTTGTGTTCGAGTGTTGGAATAAAATAATATAAATTATCAAACACTAAATTTTTATAATGAAATCGTTTTTTTTATTAATATAATTTTCAAAATGTACAATATTATTTATACCAAATAACATATAGCTCAGTAAATGCTATAAGGTATTGGACTTACCAATCATATAGGTATAGCTGAGTATATGCTATTAGGTATTAAAACTTATAAAAGGTAAAATACATACCAAAAAAATATTCAAAAATCTCCAATTTATTTCTCACAATCTCACAGAAAACATCTGACTAGAAGGCGTCCAAACAACTATGTTTAAAGCATCTTAATTAACCCATAAGTCAAGCCAATTAATAATAGTAAAAGGTGTATATAAGTTAATCAACATTTAATTAAAACAGCGGGAAACCTCATTATAATTATCTTTTATGACCCATTGTCCGAGTTCAAAATGGTTGTTTTAGGGTTCTGTTTCGGTTAACCCTTCAATGCCGCCATTATCTATACTAATATTATAAATAGTTTAAACGTACTCACACGGGTTTTTTCGCGTTAGAAAGTTAATAAAGCAAATAATAACGCACCGTTAAACTCTAACATTGACCATGTGAGGGTACTTCCAACACTTGGAACGCCTACCCTCCCATCACAGCGGTAACTCCAATGTCTTCAGTTCACCCGCGACCACGAGAGGTGCAATCCCCTCGAAACGTCGGGAAATAAAAAGTAAGTTATTACTTGCTTTATTAACTTTCCAACGCGAAAAACCCCGTGGGAGTACGTTTAAATTACGTGTTCAAATTGTGTAAGTTTAAAAAAATATATATTATAAAGCTGCAGTTGTTTTGTTTGTTTGAACGCGTTAATCTCAGAAACTACCAATCCGATTCGAATAATTCTTTTCGTAATGGATAGACACATTCAACGGGAAGGTTATAGGCTATTTTTCATCGCGAAATTCCCACGGGAACGGACACAACGAGGGTAAACCGCGGGGGGCTGCTAGACTACATATATATACTAGCAGCGACCCGCGGTTTCACCCGCGTTGTGTCCATTCCTGTGGGAATTTCGGGATGAAAAATAGCCTTTGTTACTCGTGGATAATGTAGCTTTCGAATGGTGAAAGAATTTTTAAAAACGGTCCAGTAGTTTTTGAGCCTATTCATTACAACCAAACAAACAAAGTTTTCTTCTTTATAATTTTAGTGTAGATATCAATCGAGGTACGTTAGTCTCGCTGAAACTCGAGAACGGCTGGACCGATTTAGTTGATTCTGGTTTTGAAATGTTTGTCGTAATCCAGGGAAGGTTTAAACGGTAAGTGACTGAATAAATACTTGTGAAACTGCAGGGCATAGCTAGTTTCTGATATTTCTAAGCTATGCCGCCATACATGACGAAGAATGAACGCGTGACGCGTGCTCACGGCATGGCGTTAAGTATTCATGTGAACGCGCAAGGCGTGCTCACGGCATTGAAACATAAACTAACCCGCCGGGTCTGGTGTGTAGGAGTGAAATTAAAGCTTTCAAAAATTGGTGTCTTATAAAATAAATAAATTAATTATCACTACATAGTATAAAATAAAGTCGTCTCTATTTCGTGTCTGTTTGTCTGTATGCTTAAATCTTTAAAATTACGCAACGGATTTTGATGCGGTTTTTTGTAATAGGTAGAGTGATTCAAGAGGAAGGTTTTTATGTAAAAAAATTCCCGAAATTCCCACGGGAACGGGCACAACGCGGGTAAAACCGCGGGGCGCTGCTAGTCTATACTAATGAGTAATGACATACAGCTGAAGAGTTTGTTTTATTGTTTGTTTGAACGCGCTAATCTAAAGTACTATCAATGCGATTTGAAAACATCTTTTTGAAATGGCTTGCCACATTAAATAGGAAGGTTACAGGCTATTTTTCATCCCGAAATTCCCACGGCATCAGGCACAACGCGGGTAAAACCGCAGGGCGCTGCTAGCTAGGGCATAATTTAAAAACGACACGAATTAGACTAAATTACGAAATTAAGACAAGATGGATGTTACTTTGACTCAAAGGTATATTTCATTAACTATAACAATAAGAAAATTCAATTGATAATACAAGGTACGATTAAAAACATAAATGCTAGATTCAGACTATCATTTAACATTTTAGTGCTTAAAAATACATCTGTCTATAACAAACATTACTGTAAGTTTGGAAGTTATAGAGGGCGCCACAAATTGACATTACTCAGTAATTTGTATAAAAAAAACTATTTCTTTTGGATTCGCACAAAATGTGGACCAATGTCGTCAATTTTCCAGCCGAAGACGATTGCTCCTGAAGAGGAAAAAGGTTTAGTAATTTTATTTCATTATTACCCTATCTCTAAACCTTTTTCCTCTTCAGAAGCAATCGTCTTCGGCTGGAAAATTGACGACATTTAACCACATTTTGTGCCAATCCAAAAGAAATAGATTATAAGTTTATCTATGGGTCTATATTTCAGAAACAAATTACATAGTTATTAGTAAAAATACAAGTTTAAAGTTATTCTCAGTACTAAGCAAGATTGTTATTTTCGATCCTGGTTATTTTAATGAGGGTTTTCATGAAAATGACACTTTTGACAGATTCCTGGACCTCACGTCTCAGTGCTGCCGCCTAGTGGGTGTCATTTCAGAAAACCTACATTGTTAGACCATGTCACATGCCTTTAGATGTTCTCAAAACTATGACATCAGGGTTGATCACTTTAGTCACTTACTATAGCTACTTACATACTCGAATTTACTTACTTAGCACTGGGAATATATCTGATTTCCGAAATTACAAACAATATTTTACAATACCAAGATCTCTGTTATATAAGGACACTTGCATGAGAACTCCTTAATCTATCTGTTAAGTTATTCATTCAAAAGTGAGTTTTATTTTATACCAAGTAGAATACAATTTAAAACGAATTTCATATTGAAATAAATTTACTTGCTTTACTTTTGAAATAAATTTACTTGCTAAATAGATTTAACAGTTCTTGTGCAATCTGCCCTTAGTTCCGAGTAAGATTAGATTCCACAAACTTGCTGCCACTCAGTCAAACTAGTCAGCGCTATAATTAGCCTTTTTGGAGCTTATCCAACAACATTTCGAGGCGCCCCGTCATCATCGGCTGTCCTTTTTTATTCTTCTTACTCAATTTCTTAAACCTATCATTCTTCTTCTTCTTATACTCTTCTAGCTTCCGCTTCCTCTCCTCTCTAACCCGGGCTATCTCCTCCTGTTTATCCATCTTTTCCTGCTTAACCTTATTAAATTTCTCTTTAGCTTTAGCAAACGGATCTTTCTTCTTTAAAGTCTCCTTTTCGAGCAAATCGGGATGTCTAACATACTTGCCAATTTCGGGATTATCTACCGTGTCCTCGTCAAACGATTTTGGTTTGTAAGACCCTGACATAGGGTCGTTTTTTAGATTTTTCTGATACTCTCTGGTAAGCTGTTTCTTCCGTTGCTCCTCCCATTGTTCTAGTTTGTACTTCTTGCTGTATTTCTTGAGGCGGTACGCCTTCTTGTCAAAAGGTTTCTTCTCGGTATTCACGTCGCGGTTTTTATCAAACTCCGCTTGTTTCTTCTCCTTGTTGCTGCCGTTTTGAGCTGGTTTCCCATTCTTCTTTGTCTCCTTCTGTTTCTTGTTCGGCAAGAAGAAGGAATCCCTCTTCTTTTCCATGTTTTTCTTGTTTCAAACCTTAAAAGAAACGAAAAGGCGTGTTTGGTCATGGTTGGCATGGAAAGAGTACATATTACAATTCTGTTTGATATGTACTTGTTTGTAATTATTGTCAAAAACACCAATTAATATGAATTTGATTCTGAATAAGGTCTATTTACATTAAAATAGTTCAGTGGCATAGTTTGTACTCAACTGCATTCAGTGTGATACTGAACAAACATAGATTCAAATTCAAAATTCAATATATTTTATTAGATCCCATTAACTAATCTTGTTAGTTGTAATTCTATAGCAGATAAATTATATTATTTAATTGGTGGGAATGGGGGGACACCATTGCCCAACAACGGGATGATAGAGGCTAACAGTAACAGTAAATAATTATCAATATTTAGCAACTGGAAAACTAGATAACTGTTCGCCATATAAAGACATAAAAATTCAATCTGCTACTTGGGATAAATGATCAAAATTTTTACCACTTATTTTACTAATGTAAATAGGACTTCATTATAACTCGTTGGTGTTTTGACTGTAACAAGAAAATGCAAAGTGCATTGTAAAAAATTATACACATGCAAGTTTTAATATATTTTATAATTTCTCATACATCTTGATGCATGTAATAAATAAAGCTAATATAGTTTATAACACGCTTTTTCATTTCTATTCAGGCATTTTGTATTACATAGAAATAAACATATAAATACATGTTTGTAAATAATGTGAAGCTTATTGAAAGTTATTGATTGTCCTAATATTATTATTATAGAAGTAGAATGAAAGCAGTTATTGTATAAATACAGAAATTGTATCTGTGATAAGAATAGTGTCAATATGTATACCTATTTCCTTTAATTGTAAGAAATAAATAAATGTTAGATAAAGTTTATTGTTTATTCAGGAAATTATAGGTTATGAATTGGATATAAACAATAGGTATGGTATATACTTATGGAATTGAAATACATGAAGTAGATACGCGATCTATAGCAATGCAATATTTATAGGTACTACCAACATTCATGCAATATGTTATGAAGGTTTAGACAAATAACTCTTGTGTTTTGCTTGTGTATGACGTAGATTTCGTCACAAAATACGCAACGGACATTTTGATTCTATCAACAATGATACCAAACACACAAAAACGAACGATGAATTATTCCAAGGCAATTCAATATCTAAGTAGGTAATATAACCTTACCATCAAAAGTGTACGATTGTCATCGATTTAAATAGGTTAAAAGATCGATACTTCGTAGATAATAATATGGATGAAAGTGGTATATTAATACGGATGACAAGTAAAGAAAAGAGTTAAGAAATATCATCGAGAACTTACCAAATTCCGCCACCCACTGGGTTGGCTTTTATTTTTCGACGGAATCTTGATAGTTTACTGGCACTTGGCACTAAAAAACTGAATCGCAACGGATATTTTTGTCGAACTTTTTACGTAATTAACTTTACAGACCATGCCCTAATGTGATTTTAGAATTAATTTGCACAAGAACCAGTTATTTGGTTCGCAAAATGTCACAAAAAGGAACGAGCCCAGAAAATTACGACTGAATTACACCTGGAGCGCCCTCTACTTATCTAATTTTTGTGGAGAACTACCGCAAAATGCGCTTCGATTAGTAAAATGGAGCATGCGCTGTTCAGCTTTCATGTTAATTATTGCCATTTCTAGTATTATTGCATCATATTTATTCACAAAATAAAATAACAAAATAAGAGAATTTATTTCATGTCATGTATAGTTAAATTGTGTACACTTATATCAAAAGATCATTATAGTACGAATTATTCAATTTTAAGTTTACTGCGTTAAACGAAACTGAATCCACATGACATAAATTGTCAGTCTTAATATTTTTTTGTCAATGTCAACGTCAAATTGACAGTCAAATATTTAACTTCAATTAGTTCTACTGTATTTCCAAAGATGGCACTGTAACAAATATTTAACGTTCATCATTACAATAAGCGGCAACTTTTAAACCTAAGTATTGGCACTATACATCAATAAAATATACGAAATTAATTATAATAACCTACATCGCTCGTTTCCACAATTGGGTAGACAAGCAACAATGTCTCTTTTAGAGATTCATTTTGCGAATTTGAGCTCCAGGGAAGCTTTTTTGAAGCGGAACGGACCTGTACGGAGATCAATCGACCAATCAAGACGCATTGATCAAGAGCAGGGCCAGCGCAGAGCGTAACAAACCTTTAACCAATCCCTTTAGCCCATGCCTTTAACAAAGCAAATGTCACATTGATCAAGATTTAAGACTCCTAGGTATAGCCATTTGAATGTATACCGAAGTTTGAATGGTGACGGATGGATTCGTTACGACTTACGCTATAGTAGAATAGGAAAATTGTTGTAGTCATGACGAGCAAGTCAATCATGCACATTAATTTTTATATTGAATCGAAGCGCGTGGTGGGAGTCCGCGAAGGACAGGGATAGTTGGAAGCGTTTGGGGGAGAACTTTGCCCAGCAGTGGGACGATTAAGGTTAAGTAACAAAAAAATAATGTTTATGTACCTAACCCGCTAATACGTAGACATATGTACCTACCTACTTATGTAGGTACCCTTTTGATTAAAACCAATTTACGAGTTAAGGTTTGTGCCTAGCTGTGGTGTCAATGTTTTTAGATTTTATACTTCCGTTATGATCTAACAATTGAAACAGCTGAGAATTAACCCTTAATTAACTTCCTGAGTCCCTGGGACTCACATCAAAATTTCAAACTTCCATAATTGTAACATTTGAGCGGCTAGATTCCCCCCCGTCTCAGTACCTTCCTGCAGTGTCGCGGGCTACGCGGAGGCGAGAGGACGTGTGCCGGCACTGCGTATTTGGTGAGTTATTGCGTCGAGTGAGTCCCAAGGACTCATACAAGTGAATTATGCTATATATTTTTTTTATTGTTTCAATTTTCGAATGTTGCTTATTTGTCGTTATTATTGATATAAATTATATTTTTTATATGCTTATAACATATATCTTTTTGAATTTTCTGAAAAGCATTGCAGAAAAATTAAATGAAGCCAATTTGATGACACGTCTGCACAATACTCGCCTGCCACGCAAAGTTCGCTGCTCGGTTTCATCTATATTGAAAAAAGACATTCCTGAAGATGCGAACCACCCTGAAACTGAAGACAAGCTACCTAGGAATGAAAGAAAATACTGCTATATGTGCCACTACAAAAAAATAACAAAGACTGCATATCTATGCACCAAATGTCTGAAACCAATATGTTTGACCTGCTCGAAAAAGGTATGCCGACGTTGCCTGTAAGCAGTGCCAAAACCCATTGCACCTTTTATTTTTTTGTATCGGAACATACATTTTTGTTTTATTATTATTAATTTGTATATCTTTGAGAGTCCAAAAACATAAAAACATATATAAGTTACGAATATTTCATAGTTTTGTAGAGGTTTTAAAATACCTTTGTTTTTTGAGACTGATAAAATTAGTTTCTTTAATTTTTAAGAGGATCTCTGAAGTCTCTCCAGTTTTGATACTTTTTCCTAGTGTCTTAATAAATATTTAATATGAATAATAATAAAAAATTTAAAAAAAATTGTTTTATTTGAGAATATCACGCTTAGAAAATATATGAGTCCCACTGACTCATACAAGTTAATTACGTTAGTAAATTTCACGAAGTTAATCAAGGGTTAAGGTCCACACTCATCTAACACTTGATACATAATATGTATTGACCTTTAAACTACGAGCTAATCTCGGGAATTACTAGTCGGATTTAAATAATTCTTTTTGTAATAGAAAGCCACATTAAACGGGAAGTTTATAGGCTATTTTGCATCCCAAAATTCCTATGGGAACGGGCACTATTTGGATAAAACCGCAGGGCGCTGCTAGTTAAGTAATAAACAAAGGAACTAATGTAGAGCAGTAGGTGGACGTGAAGTCAACGATCGGCCGCGGTTAGCCCGCGTATTGTGTTACGAGGTACTGGCGAACACACAGACCTTAATTGGTAGGTACTGTTGCATAATCAATGTATTCAAGGTACTAATAAATAGTTGAATGTAAATCTAATTATTTTTTATTTATCCGACCTTGTCTCCGGGAGACCGCGAAGGACAGGGAGGGGTGGAAGCGTTTGGCGAGACCTTTGCCCAGCAATGGGCGATATATGTTAAGGAAAAAAAATATGTCAAGCCCTATTTGACCCGCATAGTACCCGTGACCTTGGCGTAGGGTTTTAGGGATTTTTTTTATTTTTATTTAGTTACCTTCCAATTTTAAGAAGCTATGGATTAGATGAGAGCTACACAATCACATTACAGACTAAATAATATTACCTCATACTTACCTAATGATATTACTATCAGGAGTAAAAATGATAAAATCTACCCCAACCCCACCCTCCTCCCTCCCCCATCCTTAAAGAAACCTGGTCAAGAAAGTACTTATATACTATGTCTTTAATAACTAATTAAAGCAACTACATATTAATTAGGTAAGATTGTATTTCTTTCCGTCTAGATCGTCAAACAATTTTCGAGTTATGTAGATATATACATA
This sequence comes from Cyclophora albipunctata, assembly GCA_963082685.1. Taxonomy (NCBI): domain Eukaryota; kingdom Metazoa; phylum Arthropoda; class Insecta; order Lepidoptera; family Geometridae; genus Cyclophora; species Cyclophora albipunctata. The sequence continues at coordinate 2,882,617 of OY720138.1, read as the reverse complement.
CATATAAACCTCGAAAAGCTCTTATTACTTAATTAAAGTATGTTGCAGAATGTTGACATTTGGCAAAATGTGTGATATTTTGGAGTAATAATATTCTATATTAACATACGAAGTCTCCAAAACCAGTCAGTCTGTATATATTTAACAAGCCGACCCCGCGGCGTTACCCGCGTTGTACCTGTTCCCGTGGGTATTTCGGGATAATATGTATACCATGTGTTATTCTAATGTATAACCTATAAAACTGTAAAGTTTCATCCAAATCCGTCCAGTAGTTTTTTCATAAAGGAGCAACAAACATACATCCATACATATATCCATCCTCGCAAACTTTCGCATTTATAATATTAGTAGGATTAGTTAGTAGAAAGTAGTATAGGATTTTCTCAAAAACTACTGAACAGATTTTCAGCCGGTTTTCACCAACATAAGAGGAAGGTTTTTGACTACTTTTCATGCCAAAATTCCTAACGAACGGGTTCCTAAGAACGGGTACTATGTGGGGTACAACTGCGGGGCACTATTCAGTAGCACGCTTTACAATATCAATGTTTAATTACCTATTCATAAATAATAATTGGACAGTTCAAAACCACTTGTGTATGTGACGTTACACACATACAAGAAAGTATACGTTGATTAGGGTAGGGTGCTCTATTACTGACCTAACTAATGCTTCGTTACGTTACGAGCGGTCTCAGTGGCCAACCGGCCCGAACCTCAATCGGTCGACCGCTGTTGGACTAAAAAAATAGCCTCATTTATAAGCAAAAAGTTTTAATACAATTCCGTTCCATATTGATTATTTTTTTAATTAAGTTTTTAGCACTATTTTTTTATAAAAAAATATGGTTGTGACATTTGTGAAGAGCAAGCGAAATTGAGCTCTATTGTGAGTGTTTTGGATTGGTTGTTGTTTGAAGCCGGTAAGTTTATTTAAAAGGTTTCACAATATTATGTTTATTTATTTCGCATTTTATGTTACTAGGTCTCAAATGTAAATAAAAATTGATAGGGTAATTAAATTTGTACCAGCTTGGGTACAATAGGTTTTTTTAAATTACCTAATGAATAGATTCTTGTGAATTACTGGTCCGGGAAAATATAAATACTGAAAATGATTTTGCGCCATTGACTCGAAAGAAGAAGAAGTAATGAATGACGATGAATGTTTGTTCTATCCAATTAAATAGTACCTACATATTAATATTTTTATTAAATATTGAATTTCTACACATTATTCTATAGTTTGTATATGACACTATAGTTTGTGTTTGTTTGACTAGCTTAATTACCTAATTAAAATTTTACCCCCACCCTCATCCCTTCTAAAACCAAAACACCAACCCTCAACAGGAACTAACTATTCCCCCAAAATCAATAGATTATCACATCTGGTTCATTCACACTAGTGGTTTCACATGCAACGGGATTTTTCCTGCGGGAATTTTGGGATAAAAGTAGTCTATAGATAGCCATAAAGAGCTTCTTATAGACTCCATAGGTCTACCTTCTTCTCCATCCTTTCTTTCATGTCATATAAAAGATGAGAACGCTTCAGTGCATCGCAAGCCTTTGTCTTTGTCCGTTTCGTCCTTATCGGTGGCAACTGGCACACATGAGATCATTTAGGGTGTCTCAAGGACTGCCTATAGTAACCGGACTGCCGACTTGTCAAAAAAAAAACATCTGTGACAAGGAAGCTATAGGAAGGTCTGCATTTCTTTCTGAGTATGTTGACCAAATATTTTTAGGGACAGTAAGAAATGACAAGGAATAAAAATAAAAATTGTTTATTGTGGAACATAATAACGTTGTTACAGATCGACGGTATAGCGAAATGTTCTTTTTTATTATCTGCATACGACAGATTCTTTACTTTTTATCTGATCACTGCCGCCAACTGCCTATTTTGCAACCTAACTTGAACATCATCACTAAAACAACAAAAAAATAAAACAAAATCGCTTTCCGCTGTCTGTCTGTCCCTATGTATGCTTTATAATTACGTAATGGATTTACAAGCGGTTCTTTAGAGTGATTCAAGAGGAAGGTTTATATTGTAAAAATTCCTGAAATTCCCACAGGAACGGGCACAACGCAGGTAAAACCGCGGGGCGCTGCTAGTCTGTTATAAAACAATATACTTAGTATCCAGTTTACTTGTATATTAAAGCCATGGTGTGTATATGTATTATCAAATCAGTTCATTGGTTTAACCATGAAAGCGTGACAGACAGACGGACAGACTGACTTTAGTATTAAAAGAAAAAGTAGGGAATCAAGTAAACTGCACCTAAATAGGAACTTCGTAGTATGGCTGTTGCTTTTTAAGTTTTTAGGTATTTTCCGACTTAATTAATATCATCGCGGAATATAAGACCGGTATTTGCCGAACAATCCTGTTGTTTTACAAACGTGTAAACTTGGGTTAAGGTTAAGGCGCCAAGAGAACACTGCAATAAAATAATGAGGGATTATTTAAAATAATGTTACACCCCAAATGTCCCCCAGTGAAGATCTGTCAAAATATTGACATAACAAAAAAACTTTTTTAGAAATCTCAAAATAATGTTTAAAGACCTATCCAATGATAACGAACACGACCATCATCCCTTAAAAAATCATCCCTCAGTGACATATGTATGGAGGTTACTCTTAATAATTATATATTTCATCATTTTTGCGATTCTTAAATGACACCAAATTTCAAATATGCAGGACGACAGACATGACGAAACTATAAGGGCCGATACTGCGTTAAGCGGCTGCCCGCGCGGTTTCATAGAAAAGTGAACCGCCGCGTGTGCCCGTCGCGTGCACATGTCGCGGGCGCCTGCACGGTTCCATACAAAAGTGAACCGTCACGTGCGCCCGCTAAATGCAGTTTCGGCCCTTAGAGTTCCGTTTTGCCATTTCGCTATAGAAACATAATAACAGAAATAACCTATAGGTAAGCAGATACGAGTGGATTACAAGGTACAGATTGACCCCTGCTCGACCCTCGCCTTATTATCTCTTTTTGACCAACTTCATCTGTTGTTCATTTATTATGTGAAGACATTATTATTCATTGACATAAGAATACAAGACAAGTATTTATGTACGAATTCTTGCCAGTTTCGCATTTTGCACCCAAATGGGTACAAACAGGTACTTTAATATTATTCTCCTAAGAGTCACGGGACAAGCCCGGTCTTATTGAAAGGCATGCGCAGGGGCATACAGATGTTATTATCACTACATATTATAAAACAAAGTCCCCGGCCGCGTCTGCCTGTCTGTCTGTCTGTTCGCGATAAACTCAAATACTAATGCACGGATTTTCGCGGTTTCTTTAAATAGATAGAGTGATTCAAGAGAAAAGGTTATATGTATATAAATTCCTGAAAATCCCACGGGAACGGGCACAACGCGGGTAAAACCGCGGGGCGCTGTTATTATTATATTTAGCCTGGTGTGTGTCCAACTGCTGGGCAAAGGCCTCTCCACTCTATTTCCACACAGGGCCAGTCTTTCCGGAAGGAGTCTAGCTTATCGCGCCATCGCCATCTGGGTCTATCGCACTGTCGATACAACGACTTGCTACTTTAACATACGAGTACGGTCGGCCAAGAAAGTGGTCTACCACTTTTGACAAAAGTTTCTGCGAGATGTAACGATCGCTAAGGTTGACTTTTCTATGCACAATTATGTTATGCCAGGGAAAATTGACCTTGTTGTTTCATGACGTTCAAATGAATCTCAACCGTAGGGTGGTAGACCACATATTTGGCTGACCGTACCAATATTAAAACAAAAGCACTTGAAGTTTATTATATTAGTACCGCTTACAGATAAGTAAATCAGTAATCTCTCATGTAAGCCATATCATTTGAAACCTTATACCTATCTTATATCCATTACTTAATTCCACACAACATTACTCACTGAACTGTGAGCGAAAATCCTGTTTAAAACTATAGATGTATACCTATTTCCTTGTATTTCTATATCCTCTATAATTACCCCCTAAAGTGGTCTTGTTGTGACCTTAATTAACTTATATGTTCATCGCCATTTTGAGCACTAGATTAGGCGTAGACAATAAATAAGCCTTAGACAATTATACAATAGAAAGTTTACAAAAGAGTAGGCTTTATCAAGAAAAACTTGGGTGACTGACTGAAATGTTTTATTTAGGGGTTGTGCCTGAACCCACCGCTTCCATAACATAACATAACTACTAAACTACCTTCCACTCGCCCATTGCTCAAGGCCTAATAAATAAATATCGACCTTCTGATTTTCGAAATCATAGGCCCTACACTCTCAGAAATAGATTTTTTTATGTTACTTAATATATTTATTAATCTATACTAATATTATAAAGCTGAAGAGTTTGTTTTGTTTGTTTGTTTGTTTGTTTGTTTGTTTGTTTAAACGCGCTAATCTCAGAAACTACTGAACCGATTTGAATAATTCTTTCACTGTTAGATAGTCTATTTATCGAGGAAGGCTATAGGCTACATTTTATCCCGGATTTCCTACGGGAACGGGCACAACGCGGGTAAAACCGCGGGGCGCTGCTAGTAAGTATGTACATAGTTAAATTATAATATTTCTCCATACTTGTATTCATTAGGGTATTAAAAGTAAAATTATTAACAGGCTGTCTTGATTGTATGCAATGCGATAGTTACCGTTCCCAAAGGTATTATTATATTTTTTTTAACTTGTTATTATGCCCTGTAATTGCAAAACCGTGCAGCGCTACTAGTATTTTATAAGCTAAATATAAATTATCGTTCTCCAGATGACAAACAATGAAGATATTAAGGCAGGACTACACGCGCGTGTCGGAGGGGGGCTGCGAGCCCCCGCCCCCGCCCCCGCCCCCCGGGCTGGCCAGGGGCGGACTCAGCGTAGCCTTCGCGATCATGTGCATCGTGGACCTTTTTGGAGTCTTCCCTGTTATAACACTGCCTAACAGTGTTATTTCTTGTGGTAAGCGTGTTTTTTCTTTATTTATTTCTTGCCTGTCTTGATCAACAACTCGTATTAGGAAGCGTGATGATTACGCCTAATCCTCCTCACTGTACTGACATCCTTAGTAAGATGAGTGAGAGGCCTTTGCCCAGCAATGGGGTCTAACTGAACGTTGCCTAACAATCTCAGTGTGTTCTCATTACTAATCGATTTACGCCTCAACCTACAGTGGGATGAGAGGTCATTCTTTGCTCTGCAGTGGCAAATATTCTTAGATCGGGTTGCTATAGCTTAAGGACGAAAGAAAATGAAAAATAGTGGCTTCCTAGCCGCCTGAATAACGTTAACCGACTGCCATTTAAGTTAAGGAACAACACTTTGTATTGTATTTAATAGATATAAATAACAGCGTAAAACATCGCGATCTTTTTAACTATAGTAACTATGTAACGATAACCAACCGTTTAAACTTTTGAAAGACTGTAAAAAGTTAAGGCGGAGGTATTCCATTGTATGTTTCACACAGGTGTCTACGGCATTCCCCTTGTGATTTCCGTGATCGGCCTACAGTTGTACACCGCAGTGCTGCTCGGAAGAAGCTGGTTGTTAGCTCAAGAAATCACACCACTTATCAAAGAGAAAAACAGGTTATATTAAATTGCATTTAAGTACTATAGTTAATTACATATACTGTACCGCAAGTTTTAATAAGGAATGTCCATATTTTCAATTGCATTTTAATGGGTTGCGGTCATACTTTCTTTCATTAAGGGTTTTCCCAATTGAACTAATGGATTATTTATAGTGCCTTTTAGCCAAAAGACATTGGCCCTGGCCTAAAATCCATCGAATGCCCATCGTCAAGCCCGTTGGCACAGCGGCAGTGACAGCGCTTACTGTGTCGGGGGTTGCGGGTTCGATTCCCGCCCGGAGTCAACAATATGTGAAGACATAGTTGTTGGCGTCGACGTCTGGGTGTCAATTATATATTCTAATAAAAAGTATTCGTGTATTGTATATGTAGTAGTATCAGTTAGTTAGATTCCATATCACAAGCTTAAAGCTTAGTTTTGGTCTAATTAACCGTGAGTGAATTTGTCCGGGTATATTATTCTCTATACTTCCAGGTACCCTTACGCAGCAGTGGCTGAACTGGCCTTCGGTCCGGCCGGTAGAAGAGTGGTCACCTTCATACTGAATGCTACGGTCTTCGGTTCTGGAATACCTAACTTTATACTGGGTATGTATTGTATTAAACTTGAGAAGTTTAGCAGCCACTGGCCAACCCTGATGTCAGTCTTTTAACCGCCTAAAGGTGTTCGACATGGTCTAGCCATTGCAAGTAGCGCAGTAGCACTCGTGGCGTAGTTTGACTCAGCGATGTTAGTTCATTGCGATTGTTAAGCAACGTGCAGCTCGGCCCCTACTTGGATGGGTGGCCGATAGTGGCATTTCTATCTGAGCGCTACCGTGCTTCGGATGGCACGTGAAGCAGTCAGTCCTATTATTTCAATCGTCAGACCATGTCGGAGGCCTTTAGGCGGTCTAAAAACTCCGACACCAGGGTTGACTACTGACCTACCTACTCGAAATGAAGCGATTGCAAACGGGACCGACAATTTAAAGTGACCTCAAGACACTTTGCACCACTTTTGATCGTGCCCTTACAATACGTTTAAAAAACGGGTTAGGAGCTTTACGACTACATCTCTATTTGACTAGGCAGTGGATGTGACTAGATCGCTTTGGGACTAAATCGCGATATGATCATATCGCGTTGGGGTTAAATAGCTGTTTGACCATATATGCTTACGTCCTATTATCAGTTCGACGTAATATCGATTTGACGTACAGTTGTGTTTAAAAGTGGCACTTATGTAAGCACTACTTTCGTAAGCAGTGGCTGAAAAATACACATCTTGTTTCTTGTGCGTATGAAAAGCATAGGACAAAATATAATAGCTTAGAAGCCTGGCATCGTCGCCTTAACGTGCGAATGCAGCACAAAAGTACATTGCTGCTATTTTTGTTCAATTTGAGAAAAGCAGCACAGATCCAAGATAAAAGAAGTCAAAATGCTTTATTTGAAGGTAACCGAAAAAGGAACACCATACTATTTAACCGCAAATATAAAAACGAAATAGGCAAACTTGAGACACAGGAAATAACACCTATCGTATTTTTAAAAAATTTCAGTGCTTTACAACTTAAATATAAGTTATAGTAACATTTTGTTTATAATAAAGGTACCTAACTACTTAAAAACTTCAATGTTTTGATTTTCGCCATAGTTGTACTTTCGAAAACAAACGAGGATTAAGTCAATACGCTTTCTTGTCCTTTGGCGATGTAGTCCAAAATCAATGTAACCCCAACGCGATATGGTCATATCGCGATTTAGTCCCAAAGCGATCTAGTCACATGCGCTGCCTAGTCACAATAGATATGTAGTCGTAAAGCTCCTAACCCTAAAAAACTATGAGCTAGTCCTAACCTAACCTTTAAGGGCTCCCACACAAAACTGCGATGCGATGCGATGCGAACTGAAATAGTTATATCTATCGCCATTACTACAGTACAAAGAAAAGAGATGAATATATTAAATGGAATTCGCATCGCATCGCATCGCAGTTTTGTGTGGGAGCCCTTATACAACCTAACATCAGAAAACTAACATTTACTTAATACATCTACTTATAATATAAAAATGAATCGCTGAATCTGTTGCTAAGCGCATAACTTCAGAACGACTGCACCAAATTGGGTATTATGATTCTTTTTTAATGTGTTCCTTATTGTCAGGACAAGGTTTTTATATAAGAAAAATAAGGAATAAAAATCTCAAAATTCCTACGGGAACGGGGGCGCTGCGGGTGAAACCGCAGCTAGTAATTAATAAAAAAAATTGTAATAAAATGTTGTAATACAAAATTCCAAATTTAATCATACACTTTGCACTATACTTGCATATTAAAACGATTAGTTAGCATAGCCACTAACAATAACTTACCTAGGTCGAATGTGGTTTGCATTGCCTGCCTAGACCTGTTATGTTTAAATATTTAAAAAATAATTAGTCTGGCTGGGTTAAAATACCTACTTCGACTTCCTAATACGTAAGACCTGTCTGCAACATAATTATTTTTTTATGGCTGTAATCGACACGTAAGGTAGGTTCGAACTGCATGCGGGGGCCACTAGAGTCTTATAAGATTTTAACACATTATTAAAGCAGCGCCCCGCAGTTTCACCCGCGTTGTGCCCGTTCCCGCGGAAATTTCGGGATAAAATGCATTCTATGTGTTATGTATAACCTTTACTGTAAATTTTCAGCCCAATCCGTTCCGTAGTTTTTTCGTGAAAGAGCAACAAACATCCAAACATACATCCATCCTCACAAACTTTCGCATTTATAATATTAGTAGGAAGTAGGATAGGATAGTAGGATAGGATTAATTCGGGTTTTTTCGCGGCACTAAATATGCTTCTATAGTTGAAGCAAGTAAAAAAAGTCGAGTAAAAAATAATTTAATGCCGCGAAAAACACTATAGCTGTGCTATATACTTAATTACTTAGGTAATCTTTATACATATATATAAATTACTTGCAGCGCCCCGCGGTTTTACACTTTTAAACCTTCCTCTTGAATCACTCTATCTATTTAAAAAACCGCGTCAAAATCCGTACAATATTTGAGTTTATCGCGAACAGACTTTGGGACTTTGTTTTATAAAGTAGTGATTCTACTTTACGTGTAGGTATGTCACTGAACTATTTCTTAACGGCTGGACCGATTTGAATGATTTTTTTGTATGCGTTTGGGTGTCACCATGGATGGTTTAGATTCACACTAGCGACATCTGTTGAGTCGCGGGTGGAACCACCGCGCGGCACAGCTATAATAGTTTTATATAATTTTTGAATTTGCAATTATGTATGTTAAATAATGTATGCAAATAAGGTAAGTATAACGTAAAAGGTATAGTAGATGACGCATTGAGATCCTTCTTCTTTTTTAAAAAACAAATACTAAACCCGTATCAGTATTTTAAATCTTAGTATTTTAAGTTGATTCAGATATTAATAAACTAGACATAAAAAAATAAAATCTATTTCCTGCTTGAAACCTGTTTGATAACTAGATGTTCTAGGCCCGAATATTTTTTATATGCCATACATTATTATTTTTCTAGTGCTAGCAACGCCCCGCGGTTTTACCCGCGTTGTACCGTTGTTAGAAACAAACGAAATTACAAATTTTAACCCATTATAATATTAGTATACCTATTAGGATACCTAAGATCTAGATATATAAGATGTATAGGTATACCTAAGATCGTTTTGGAAAGAGTGGATAGGTGAGTATAGGTACACTGGAGGGTCTCCCCCCCCCCCACTCGCTCAAAGATAAAGAAGCTACAGCTATCTAGAGCCACGTTCTCAATGAGAATAAGAAGGCGTTAGGCACAAACAAGCAATTTTAATTAAAAAACATTGAGAAAATACATTAACAGGTAACTACATGGCAACACGCTTAAATAAGCTCGTAAGCAGATTATTTAAGCGCGAAAAGTAGCGCTTTAGCGTATTTCAGGTATACTTGTAGTAAAAAAATCCCAAGAGTATTGTGGTGATTAGGGAAACCTGATCATACCCTCACGAGGGTTCATTGAGGAAGTTCAGTGAGTAAACAACCTTTGTCTAGTAGGTAGATAGTAAAATATGCTCTAATACACCATCACTACATAGTATAAAATAAAGTCGTCTCTGTTTCGTGTCTGTATGCTTAAATCTTTAAAATTACGCAACGGATTTTGATGCGGTTTTTTGTAATAGGTAGAGTGATTCAAGAGGAAGGTTTTTATGTAAAAAAAATCCCGAAATTCCCACGGGAACGGGCACAACGCAGGTAAAACCGCGGGGCGCTGCTAGTTTCATATAAAAATAACCGTGTTACTAGGTACTAAAATTTGATTATATAATCTATTAAAATATTTTTTACTATGAATTCCTAGTCTATTTTTCAAAATAACCGGACGCCCTTGACGAGAATGATGCATTATCATTTGAATAACATTTTTTACTCGATTGTACGAGATTCGGGCCTATTGGGCTAGTCATGTTACGCAACTGATGTCTATATTTTTATATTTACTTAACCTACCTTATATGAAAAGAATAAGTATACCTACATAGTATAAAACAAAGTCGCTATTTTTGTCTGTTTGTTTGTCTGTATGCTTAAATCTTTAAAATTACGCAACGGATTTTGATGCGGTTTTTTGTAATAGGTAGAGTGATTCAAGAGTAAGGTTTTTATGTAAAAAAAATCCCGAAATTCCCACGGGAACGGGCACAACGCGGGTAAAACCGCGGGGCGCTGCTAGTGTATCTATAATATAAAAATGAATCGCAAAATGTGTTGGTAAGCGCATAACTTCAGAACGACTGCACCAAATTGGATGATTATTTTTTTAATGTGTTCCTTATTGTCGGGACAATGTTTTTATATAAGAAAAATAAGGAATAAAAATCTCAAAAATCCCACGGGAACGGGGGCACTGCGGGTGAAACCGCGGGGCACAGCTAGTATGAGATATTTTTACTAAATTTTATTTCTCATTCGCTTTTCTATTTTTCCCTTGATCTATTTAATCCCGTCCCAGTGCTGGGCTAAGGCCTCTGATCTCACCGAAGATGTCAGTACAGTGAGGAGGATTAGGCGTCTCCATATTAGGAGGATAAGGCTTGCCATAATTAGGTACATGAAGGATAGTTTTTGTGATCTGTGCAAAAGATAATTCGTGTAAAGTTTAACCGTTCATAAATACTCTATATTTAAAAAACTGTTAAAAAATGTTTTGTCTCTTTTTCTCTTTAGAAAATAGCGTGTATCGGAAAGGGACAACTGGGGACAACCCATTTAATATCTATACTAATATTATAAAGAGGTAAAATTTGTAAATTTGTTTGTTTGTTTGTATGTTCGAGGTAATCTCAGGAATTATCAGTCCGATTTGAATAATTCTTTTTGTAATAGATAGCCACATTCAACTGGAAGGTTATAGGCTATTTTTCATCCCGAAATTCCCACGGGAACGGGTACAACGCGGGGAAAACCGTGGGGCGCTGCTAGTCTTAAATAATAAGCGTTTATGATTAAGGCCCTAAGTTGCGAGTTCACACTAGGAACAAGGAAGTGATTAAAATACTTATGACCTAGCTCAAATTCAACCACTCAGGTATAAATTGTTCATTTAAATTATTATTAATTAAGTTACATTAATCAGATTAACATTATAATTTAATTTTAAGATTCGAAGCAAGATAGGTAAGTTCGGCCACTGATCACTACATAGTATAAAACAAAGTCGCTACTGTCTGTCTGTCCCTATTTATGCTTAGATCTTTAAAACTACGCAACGGATTTTGATGCGGTTTTTTAAAATAGATAGAGTGATTCAAGAGAGAGGTTTATGTGTATAAACATTCACGAAATTCCCACGGGAACGGGCATAACGCGGGTAACACCGCAGGGCGCTACTAGTTCGATATACATATAACTTGCTTAGTTTATGATAATCAGAATATTTAACATCTTACGAGACGGACTGAGACGTGGTTCAGCCTTTTAAGTGAATCTTAACTGGTTATTAAAATGTCAGTTGATAGGCCTAAATTAACAAGAATAATATTTGCATAACATTAGTATTTAAATTCGATGTTTAATGAATTACAAATGTATTGGTATAAAAAATAATTTTTGGGCTCAATTTATTTATATTTGAATATTATCAAATTATCATATTGGAGTAATTTATGTAAGTTTTATGATTATATATTTTAATTTTAGGTGTCATTTAAACATTAACTTATACCTAATAGACTAGCCGCGACTCGAGGTCTAATCCGCGCTGTACCCGTTCCCGCGGGTATTTCGGGATAAAATGTATGCCATGTGTTATTATGATAACCTATATTATTGCAAAGTTTCATCCAAATCCGTTCGGTAGTTTTTGCGTGAAAGAGTAACACACATACACACACATATATATACATATGTATATATATACACACATCGAAACATACATCCATCCTCACAAACTTTCGCATTAATAATATTAGTCGGATAAGTTGGAATATTTTGGTCAAACTACAAATGTAATAGGATATGACAGCCAATGTGGTTTGGAGATATTTAGGTAGCACTAAGTAGTACCTAGGACTAGCGTAGGTTAGGTAGTAATGAAATGAAATGAAATACTGAAATATTTATTTGCTAAAAACACATAAAGTAAAGTAAAAAAGTAACTAGGTAAGTTCTAGTAGGTTAGTGACCAACTGGAGTCGGAGTTTTTAGGCCGGTCTCCGATATAGATCAACGATTGATTAATTAACACTTATCGAAATAAAATAAACCGATCTTGATATGACAATAAAAATGCCTACATTGAGAAACTACCCCTTCGGTTTATGAAGTCGGTTAACAAAAGAAAACGCGTTTAAGCTGAATTGAACTTTAAATATGAATAAGTTTACTTTACTTGACTTACCTTTTAAGCTGGGTTGAAACTTTATGCATAATTGGACTTACGTTTTGTTCCCCTCAGCGGCTCAAAGCTACGAGTGACTAACGTTTTGTTCCCCTCAGCGGCCCAAAGCTACCAATGACTAACGTTTTGTTCCCCTCAGCGGCCGAAAGCTACAAATGACTAACGTTTTGTTCCCCTCAGCGGCCCAAAGCTACGAATGACTTACGTTTTGTTCCCCTCAACGGCCCAAAGCTACAAATGACTAACGTTTTGTTCCCCTCAGCGGCCCAAAGCTACAAATGACTAACGTTTTGTTCCCCTCAGCGGCCCAAAGCTACGAATGACTTACGTTTTGTTCCCCTCAACGGCCCAAAGCTACGAATGACTAACGTTTTGTTCCCCTCAGCGGCCCAAAGCTACAAATGACTAACGTTTTGTTCCCCTCAGCGGCCCAAAGCTACGAATGACTTACGTTTTGTTCCCCTCAACGGCCCAAAGCTACGAATGACTAACGTTTTGTTCCCCTCAGCGGCCCAAAGTCTGCAGATCTTCTGGTGGAAGATCACGGGCGGCGGCGTGGGCATCACGTACTGCGTGTGGATGCTCATCCTGGCGCTGCTGCTCTGCCCTGTCATGTGGCTCGGCTCGCCCAAGGATATGAAGTAACTACCCGCATTTTAGGAAAAACCCATAGGTTTAATGCAGGAAAGATAGATAGGATTTTTTGTTAGCACTTTACTTTAAGTGTGTGTTGTATTTAGATTTAAGGACAATCGAAAAGGATCGCTTTAATTTCGAGTATATATTAATACCTGAGATTCGTTCTTAGGGTTCCGTAACCAAAGGGTAAAAACGGAACCATATTACTGAACCTTCGCTGTCCGCTACAGCCTGATGACGGACTAGTCTACTAGTGGTCTACTAGTCTACTAGTGGTGGTCTAGCTATCACCGTTCTTGAGATGTATCTCAAGAACGGTGATAGCTAGACAGTTGAAATTTTCACAAATTATGTATTTCTATTGCCGCTATAACAACAAATACTAAAACTTAAAACAAATATTCTAGGGGGACTCCCATACAAAAAACGTGATTTATTGCCGTTTTTTAAAGTACGGAACCCTCCGTGCGCGCGTATTTGAACGCGCCGATTCTAGTAACTAATAAAAGCTAAACATATAACCTTAACGTTTCTACTCCCAAACACCAGGCCCATATGCCTCTCATCCGTGGTGATAGTGAGCACGGTGGCGCTGGCGACGTGGGCGTGCATCTCCACGGACCACGTGTCCCCCGTCAGCGCTGGCACCGTGCTGGCGTACCAGCCGCACGTGCAGGACTTCTTGAGCGCTTATGGGATACTGGCGTTTCAGGTAGGTTCTTCAAAACTGATCTTTGGAAAGTAAAAAATGTTTTGTTTTGTTTTCATTCATTCATTCATTCATTCATTCATTAATTTCGAGTAGGTTAGTGGCCAGCCCTGGTGATATGATATTAAGCGGTCTAAAATTATAGACCCACGTCTAACAACATATGAATATCAACACCACCAAAGTAATTCAAACCCCCTTTTCTACTATTATTCCCGGATCCGTAACTTTAATCATCTTCAAACCAGTATGAAAAGCAACGTCCTAACTCCTAACTACAGGGACTAGCCTGAACCCCAACCCCTTTAGATTTATTTTTCATTATTTTTTAACTATAGTTTCATCCCCCAGTTCGACATCCACCCCATGCTGCTAACCATCCAAGTGGACATGCGTGACAGCCGTCAAATCAACAAGGCGGTAGTTGGCGGGTTCTTCATAACAGTCGTCATGTTTACCGTGACAGCAGTGCTGGCAGCTAATAGATATGGCATGGATGTGGATAGTAATATTTTGCAAGGTTTGGTTTGGTTTTGAATAGAAACTACGTTTATAAACAAGATACACTTAAAAACAAGAACTGATCAAAGAGAAAAAAAATATCTACAGAGACTACAAGGTTTTGGTAATGAAAAAAAATACATAGTGCAATGCATAACTACTGCACCAGTAGTACAGAAGAACCATTTAAATACCCCTGACACTACTAGTAGTGCGGTGAAAGACGTTGACACAAGTCAGATATTGTCCAAAATTATACCTATTTAATTCAAATAAATAATGTAATGTCTTGTACAATTAACGTTATAAACGTCGAAAAAATGTCCCCGTTTCAGGCATCCCCCCCTCAATTCCACTGTACGTGGTGGCCCTGCTAGTGACGCTGCAGCTGTGCCTGTCCAGCGCCGTCAGCAACTCGGTGCTGTTCCAGCAGATCGAAGACTTGCTCAAGATTCCCAGACGTAAGGAATTAATTGAAAGGATTGGGACAGTAGATGGGGAACCAAAAAGTAGTCCTAAAATTTTCACGACGAATGGGAAGGATTTTCGTAGAAATTATTTTAAGATAGCCGTGCCCCGCGGTTTTATCCAAAATGCACCAGTTCCCGTGAAAACTTATTTTTATTACTTATTATCTTATTCCTGACCAAGATAAATAAAATAAAAAAGTAAACATTAAAATCAGTCCAGCCGTTCTCGAGTTATAATTTTTATTTATTTATTTATTATCATGATTTGTTCTGAAGAGTATTTCGAAACTTGATATTTTAATTGGTACTTACCATCTATTTCCAGATTTCTGCATCCAACGTTGTCTCATAAGATCAAGCATCCTCGCAGTCGCCATATTTCTGGCTGAAACCGTTCCAAGATTCGACCTGGTAATGGGCCTAGTAGGATCCACTTTAACAGGGCCTCTCATGTTCATATTGCCACCAATATTCTTCTTAAAGCTCTGCTACATCAAATCAAAGATAAACGCCAAAGGTGGCATAAAATACTCCAGAAAAATCTACAACGGCAACTACACAAACGGTAAACAAAATGGCGCAAACGGAAATCAAAATGGCGCGTTGATAGAAAAAGGCGCGCTTTTCAAAGATGGCGACCTGTCAAAACCGTTAATCATATCCGAAAATTTGAGAAGGTATAGGACTTTTAGCGGATATAAAATGGTAGATGCTGAAGAAGAGTATATGATTAAATGGTACGATATAATGCTGGCGCTTATTGTTACGACTATGGGTATTGGAGCCACGGCCGTTGCCACTTACTCCAGCTGGGCGGACTCTATTCGGTACGCGTCTTATTCGCCGCCATGTCTGATCAACGCTACGATAGCAGCCAGAAGTTTCTTAGAACTACCATTTATGTCAAATACGTAATTTGTTCCTTTGTTATAAGATTATGTTTTTATGTAATGGTTGATTTGAAAAATATACTCGTTTGAAAACTTTTTTCTCTTCTATTTACCCATGACCCATTTCTATACATGTAGGTAGATAAAAGTCGACAAATATAATGCACAAAGACTGACCGCCTTTTTCATAAACGCACTTTAATTTAAAGACTGCTGTAAAGTGTTTTGTCTCTTTTACTCTTCAGAAAATAGCGTATGTCGGAAAGGGACAAGTAAACCGTTTGATAATTAAAATGCTGTTACTAAGCGTTTATAAATAAGGTCCTGAGACTATAATGAAAATATATTTCATTCCAACTGCTGAGTACTTTTAAGGCGATCCCAAACCTATGATAATACAATTGAAATTTCATTCCGAGCAATAAGTTTAGTAAATAAGTAATAATATAATTACATAAATAAATACATGGGGGGGGGGGGGGTGTGTAACAGTAACAGTAATAAAAAAACAATTATTAAAAGCTTTTATTTCATTAACAAATAGAAATAACAATCTTAATGCAATCAGTCGATACACCCGTTATTTACCAACAAATTATAACAGTTAAACATATTATATCATTTATACATACAATTATTATACAATAAAAAATATCATAACGTCATATTGTCAAATTATGTAAAATGACGAATGCTTTTATTATGTTCAAAAGTTCCAAGCGTGAATTAAAGGGTGTTTCTAGACACGGATAAAGGGCGTCTGTCCGTCACAGCTATGGTATACTTCGTATAGATACGAAGATTTTTTTTCTCAACAGCACTCTTGACCGATACTTGTGTAGGTAATCGTACATACGCATTGTCTTAGTGTGCATCATGGTCCGCGTCAAAATGCTGTCAAAATTGTCTTTGAAGTAGCGACAGCTACAGGTTTCATTACTCAGAAAAAAGTCATTCGGTAGTTATTCGCAGTGACATATACATAAGTAGGACCTATATCAAATTAATATAATCGCTGATCTTGCCGACGGTACTTATAGTTACGCACACAAAGACGCGTGTCTATACTCATTACAACTACAAGTATGGTTGTTCGTGAGATAAAAAAAACTTCATCCATCATGTCCAAAGTATATTTATATGTATAGCAATGTTGCATAGCTCAGTGGAAAGACACTCCAAGATTCACTTGACGGCTTAGTGACTCCATTAATAAACACAAAATATAGTTAAATGTATTATGCCTCTAAATTATTACGATAGTGCATCAGACGCTGCCTTTCGGTAGTGAATGACTGGTCCGATAAAATAAAAATACAATAATAAAATAGTTATTTTGCGCCTTTGACTCGAAAGAACAAGAATTATTATGATGGTTATCCCTTTATATTATGCATTTCTAAATTCCTTTGGTTTAAAGATAAGGAACGTTCATTCAACAATTAATAAAGTTCGTATGTATCTTTACAGGCCTTTGCTTAAACCTTTAACCCTGTTGGAACCTTGTAGCAGTACCTAAGAGGTTTAAAGGTTTAACATAAATATTTGGGCCGGCAATGTCAGTCCGGCAGCAACTGTTGAACTATTTCGCCGTCATTCGGATTATGCCAAACGGGGAGTTAGTTCATTCAGGTCGAACTTGACATATTCCATTCGGCAATATTGGTAGATTTCAAAAATAATACAGCTGGACAAATTCACACATGGTTAATTAAAAACTAAGCTCTACGCTTGTATTATGCAATCTAAGTAACTGTACTATTACTTATACATACACAAATACTTTATATGAATATATAATTGACGTCCAGAGTCGTCGCCAACAATTATGTCTGCAGATTGTTGACTCCGGGCGGGAATCGAACCCGCAACCCCAGACATAGTAAGCGCTCTCACATGCCACTGTGCCTACGAATAACGCCATTCCTCTGATAGCGGCTTAGAACCCAAGCGATTTGTGATTGCCGAACATTTATCTAACACTAACTCCATTAACCTTTTGTTTGCCGGCATTAGAAACACAATAGAAAATCAATTGTGTCTGGCTTGGATCCGCTTTCCGGCATATGAGGGATTAAGTGTATTCTGCTTTACAGCCCGGTTGTGCCGATTATTGCCGGCCCGAATAGTAGTGAAGAAATCCTTAAACACTTTACTTTAAGGTTGGTTTTTAATAATCCTTTTTCTTTTTATCCATCTAATAGAAACTGATAGTTAATCAAAATAAAAAATACAAGTTTCTTAGAAAACATATTACATAACAACAAAAACTATTTAAAAATATTGCCACCTACTTAATTAAAATCTATCAAGCGAACAACCTTTAAAATATTTATAAAAACTAAGGTATATAAGTTAGAAAATTAAGTTTTTAAGAAGTAACTCAGACAGCATAGTACGTTAAAATTACACCTCGAAAAGTGACACGCACACAATTGTAATCAAAATTACGCCTCATTGACTTGTTACCCCTATGGTTATAAAACTGTGACACCAGGATAAGTCAGTAACTTAATTACAGTCGGTCTTCATAATCTAAAATAGCAGATTGACATTTCTTGTATGAACGTAAAAGTAAAACTTGGATGAGTAATATAAATTAAAACTACATCACTACATATTATAAAAAAAGTCCCCGGCCGCGTTTGTCTGTTCGCGATAAACTCAAATACTACTGCACGGATTTTGACGCGGTTTTTTTATAGATAGAGAAATTCAAGAGGAAGGTTTAAATGTATAAAAATTCTCAAAATTCCCACGGGAACGGGCACAACGCGGGTAAAACCACGGGACGCTGCTTGTAGCTACATAATTATACTAAATTAAAATAGTATAAACTAGTACTAAATTAAACCAGATACGTTTATATATTCTAACGCGATGCAGACCCGTTTAATTTAGTATAATGAGTGCAAATCGTGTGAGTTAAAAAGTATGATAGCTATATAATGTCCAATTATTTTGACCCATCTCAAATTCCAGTAGCTCTTGCCCATACAATTTTGAAAAGGAGTTGTCAAAAAAGGTCAGGTAGATAAAAAATATTGCTATCCTGTTTCTTCGCCTAACTAAGTTTAAACTTGATCTGCTTATCGTAGATATC
The DNA here is from genome assembly GCA_963082685.1 of Cyclophora albipunctata. NCBI lineage: Eukaryota > Metazoa > Arthropoda > Insecta > Lepidoptera > Geometridae > Cyclophora > Cyclophora albipunctata. The sequence goes on along the minus strand of OY720138.1, from coordinate 2,863,783 downwards.
CGGTAGTGATCCATTATTGAGACCGATCGTCACTGATTGTGCCTTTTTTAGGGTTCCATACCCAAAGAGTAAAAACGGCACCCTATTTCTGAGACTTCGCCGTCCGTCCGTCCGTCCGTTTGTCACCAGGCTGTAGAACGGTCTAGCTAGTAAGTTGAAAATTTCACAGATGATGTATTTCTATTACCGCTATAACAACAAATACTAAAAATAAAATAAAACAAAAATTCTAGGGGCTCCCATACAACAAACGTGACTTTTTGCCGTTTTTTAAAGTGCGGACGGAACCCTCCGTACGCGAGTCCGACTCGCACTTGGCTGGTTTTTTTAGTACCTACCTAAGACTGATGTAGAAACAATGTAAACGCTATACTCAATTTTTTCTTGATTGTCCCAAAATGTGGACCTACGTCGTCAATTTTCCAGTCGAAAATGACTACTCCTGAAGAGGAAAAAGGTATAGAGATAGGGATATATATTTATTCTTATAAAATAAAATCACGAAACCTTTTTCCTCTTCAGGAGCAATCGTCTTCGGCTGGAACATTGACGACATTGGTCCACATTTTGGGACAATTAAGAAAAAATAGAGTATAGATCTTAGAATGTGTGTGTGTATGTGTGTGTGAGTGTGTGCGCGTGTGTGTGTGTGTGTTTTGAGACCGACCGTAATTACTGTATGTGCGTTTTAACGTGTTTTTATAGTGCCTACCTACTACTGATATTATAAATGCAATTTGTCAAAATTGGTGTCTGTTGATACACTGAACTGGACTAGTCAGATTCGGTTGATATTGAGCATGTAATTATTATCCCAAAATTCCCGTCAGAACAGGCAAAAGGCCATATGGTAATTTAGTTTTAGCCACGTGGCAGAAAGGTAACTTTGTATCCCTTAAAGGGATATGTATAAACATACCACCCACAACTTAAGCTATCGTCTCAAGCACTTTTTTGCCATACAGTTTCTTAATTTGCTTCTTATCTAGCTTTCCCATCGCATTTCTAGGCAACTCTTTGACTAAAGTAATATGCCTAGGCAGTTGGTACGGAGCCAATTTTTTTCCTGCTTCAGCCTTTAATTCTCTAAGAGTTAAGGTGCAATTTTCCTTCAAAACTACTATGGCATGGACGATTTCGCCCATAGTTTCGTGTTCTACACCTATAACTGCCGCATCTTGTACGCTAGGATGGTCTAATATGGCTGATTCTACTTGTAAAGCGCTTATCTTGTATCCAGCTGATTTGATGATGTCGATGGATGTCCGGCCGAGGATCCGGAAGCGGCCGTCGGTGAAGGATGCAGAGTCTCCGGTGCGGAACCAGCCGTCGTCTGTGAAGTCTTTGTTGTCTAGAGTCGGGGTTCGGTTCCAGTATCTAGGCAAAAGTGATTGCATTTTGGAGACAGTTAATTAATCAATTGAGTATTGCAAGAATTGTAAAACGTACTGGTGAACCAGACATAAAAAGGCAGTGGACTATTGGAATATCATTAGTCTAGTAGACTACTAAACTAAAGTGATGGTCTACTGGTTAATTCTAATGATCTACTGGACTATTCTTACGGTCTTTTGTTTTTCCGATGGTCTTCTTGACTATTCTTATGATCTACTGAAGTATTCCGATGATCTACTGTACTATTCTGATGGTCTGCTGAACTATTCTGATGGTCCTTTGTTTTTTGATGGCCTACGGTAACATCCAGATGGTCTACTCGTTTATTCTAATGGTCTACTGGTCCGTCTCAATGATCTAATGGACTATTCGATGGTCTAATGATCTATTCTAATGGTCTACTAAACATTCCCGATGGTCTACTAAACATTCCCGATGGTCTACTAAACATTTCCGGTGGTCTACTGAACATTTCCGGTGGTCTACTGAACATTTCCGATGGTCTACTGAACATTTCCGATGGTCTACTGAACATTTCCGATGGTCTACTGGATATAGTCGCGGAAGCCTCCATTAACTCTACCCATTGGTTACCTGGTGAAGACCCCGGGCCCGCGCAGCAGCAGCTCGCCCTGCCGCTCGACGCCGTCGGGCGCGTGGCGCGTCACGACGGGCGCGGGCCACGTGTACTCCGACCGGGGGCTGTCGTCCTTCACCAGCCCCAGCTGTTCCAGGGAGATCTGTACAGAAATATCACCAAAGGATAAATAAGACAACCTGTACTAAGCCCCAGCTGTTCCAGGGAAATCTGTGAGGGTGTATAAGTGTGGTAAGTAAATAAGCGTGTAATAAGAATGACAAAATTTTGAAAAGCTCGTTGGCATAGCGGCAGTGAGAGCGCTTATTCTGTCGGGAGTTGTGGGTTCGATTCCCGCCCGGAGTCAACAATATGTGAAGACATAGTTGTTGGCGTCGACGTCTGGGTGTCAGTTATATATTCTTATAAAGTATTTGTGTATGTATTTGTAGTAGTATCAGTTAGTTAGATTCCATATTACAAGCTTAGAGCTTAGTTTGGGTCTAATTAACCGTGAGTGAATTTTTCCGGGAAAAAAATGGGTAAACACCTCTCATGTCAGTGTAGACTATTAGAAAAGAGGATTGGATCGCGTGTAGAACCGCCGCGCAGAATATCTAGAATCTTATATAATGTACAAGCTGAAAGAACAGTGAAATAAGTAAGTTTTACTTTGTAATATCTCACACAACAAGGCAAAGGGCTCTTATCTCAATAACTATGATTAAGTTGACTTCATCGTTCATCACAGAGGCGTTTGATGATAAGGAAATCGATTCGGGTACTGAACCCGCGACCTCAGTCTTGGCCAGCGAATGCTCATACCACTAGACCACTTAATCAAAGAGACGTTTGATGAAATCTGAAAGGTACAAAAGACTAGCAAGGCGTTTCAAACGGAAATCTGAAGCAAACAACCCCTGACCTGCGTCGAAGTCATGTCGGTGGTGACCGTGACGAGCGGGCTGAGGTCGCCGGCGACGATGCGCGCGGCGACGCCGGGCAGCGGCGCGCCCACGGAGCCGGGCCGCCGCGCCGCCGGCGTGCGGTACGGGTTCGACAGCGCCATGCCGCACTCCGTCATGCCGTACCGCTCCAGCAGCGGCACGCCCGAGATCTGGACAACATTTCGTAGATTTCTGGTCAATATTATGGAGATATGGTCACCTATGTAAAGTTGAAAACTGAGTATGCGATATTTTAATTTTATAACTACCATTCGATTGTACCCCGAATATATACCCGATTGTATAGTATTTGAAATATGATTGTATGTACCCTGACACATAATAAAAATAACAAAACCCATTTTATTATTGAATTAAAAGAAAAATTCTTTATAAAATTACTACTTGTATGTATATTCGATAGAAATTCGATAAGAAAGTGAAGCGAAGTATTCGTTTTGACTTGAGGAGACTAAATTGCAATTTGGTAAAAGCAGCTATCGAACGGAACACATCTCTCCGGATTGCGAAACAGGGCATCACTAAAGGAAAGAAATGGATCAACAGTTTGCAAGATGAAACGGGAAAAAAGCGCCATAGTAGAAGCGAAGTTATAGACATATGCACAAAATTTTACGAACACCTTTACAGCGATTGTGACAAGACTGACATTAACCTGCAATATACCAGACCAAAATCCATACCTCGCATAACGGGCAAGGAAGTGCATGACGCCTTAAAGACCATGAAATATGGCAAAAGCCCCGGAGAAGACGGAATCACAACAGAAGAACTAAGAATTGGCTCTCAAACTCTCATACCACCTCTCACAAACTTGTTCAACTCCATTATAGACACAGGGAAGTTTCCCAAAAATATGTGCCATTCTAATATCGTCCTGTTGCACAAAAAGGGCGATACATCCGATATAAATAATTATAGACCAATTAGTTTAGTATCACACATATATAAAACCTTTATTAAAATCATACAAAACCGAATAGCTTCAGCGCTCGATTCACAACAACCACCAGAACAAGCCGGATTTCGCCCTCATTTTTCTACAACTGACCACCTTCACACGCTCAATCAGATATTAGAAAAATACAAAGAAGTAAAACGTCCACTGTACATAGCTTTCGTAGATTTCAAGAAGGCGTTCGACTTCATAAAACATTCAGCTATCTTTACTGCACTACACAACCAAAATATTGAAAAAGCATACATAGATCTTTTAGAATTAATTTACAACAATAGCACTGCAAATATTAAATTACACACTACCGGTCCTATTTTCAAAATTTTCAGAGGAGTAAAGCAAGGTGACCCGCTCTCTCCCAAATTATTCACCAGCGCTCTCGAAGAGATTTTCAAATCTCTGGCAGCATCATGGGCAACAAGGGGTATCAACATCGGTGGCAAACTCCTATCGAACCTGAGATTTGCGGATGACATTATCCTTTTTGCCCACTCAGCAGCCGAACTGGAACTCATGCTCCAAGACCTGAGCAGGGCTAGCCTTGAAGCGGGTCTTCTGATAAATTGGTCTAAAACCCAACTGATGACCAACAGCACGGAACGTAGGGTCGAGGTAGATGGGCAAGTAGTAAGTTATGTCAATGAGTACATATACTTGGGCCAGTTAGTGTCTTTCGGCAACAGGCAAGATGCAGAAATTGCTCGTCGCATAGACAACGCCTGGAAAAGCTACTGGTCCATGAAAACGCTAATGAAGGGAGATTTACCAATCTCTCTGAAGCGGAAACTCATTGACATGTGCATCTTGCCCATCCTAACCTACGGTGCGCAAACATGGTCACTTACCAAAGGACAGAAGACCCGACTCAAGGTTTGCCAAAGAGCAATGGAACGTAGCATTCTCGGTATTAGGTTATCAGACCGCGTCAGAAACACCACGCTACGTTCTACAACTGGTGTTGCAGACGTGGCGGTTAAAGCTGCCAAGCTGAAATGGGACTGGGCAGGCCATGTCTCCAGAATGCATCCGGATCGATGGGCTAGGATCTCCACAGAATGGGAGTTCCAGAATGTTCGGAGACCTCGCGGTAGACCCCCCACGAGGTGGCGGAAGGAACTGGAGGACTTCGACAAAGAGTGGAAAGAAGTGGCAAAAGATAGATCCAGGTGGAAAGAATTGGGGGAGACCTTTGCCCAGCAGTGGGACACAACAGGTTAAATAAAAAAAAAAAAATGTATATATGTTTATCTACACTAATGTTGTAACATTCTACTTATGTTTCCAATACTTGACTTATAATTACTACTGTTATAGCGCAGACAACAAAACACTCAATTTAAGCAATTTCACATGATGGTATAATATCCAAATCGATACCGTAAAATCTCTTTTTAACATCATTATAACGCGACCAATTAACCTGGCGAGCCTTATGTCAAAATCCTCATACAAGTTGTATAAAATTTTGATATTAGGCTGGCTTTTGAAAACAGTTGGGTTATACGTGAAAACTTCGTCGAAACTACATACACAAAACTCTTTGGTAAGATCTCGCTCGCTCCTGATTGGCCCTACGCGCAGCTGCGCTCTCATTGGTTAGATTTTAATGGCGGCAAGTTCACTGTGACAATACACGTACCTACGCGTGAATTTAATGTTTCGCAATGTGTTATGTTTTTAAAATTTTGTTTGATTAATTGCATTAAATACTTAGTGAAGATAAAGTAGTGTATGCAACTGCATATAACACGGGTATTAAAACACTCGTTACTATTATGAAACTCGCTGCGCTCGTTTCATAAACTCACACTCGTGTTTTAATACCCTTCTTTATATGACGTTGCATAAACTACTAATATATATACGTTCCCTAGATAGACATACCTCTAGCCACTGTTCGGCCAAGGCGTGCGGCAGCGGCGCGGAGCCGACGGCGGCGAGGCGCAGGCGGTTGGCGAGCGTGTCGCGCACGTAGGCGCGCGTGCGGTGGTCGGGGAACAGGCGCGCGTGCTCGCGCACCAGGCGCCAGTAGGCGGCCGGCACCAGGTGCAGCGCCAGCCGCGCCGCGCCGCCCGCGCCGCCCGCGCCGCCCGCGCCCGCCGCGCCCGCCAGCGCCGCCCACACGCCGTGCGCCGCGAACGGCATCATGTGCACCCTGCGCGCCAACACCACTCACCACAATTCATTTTTAGATAAGGCCCGAGGGGGGAGACCATTCGCCATTTTACATATTGTAGTCGTGGTAATTTAACTGGTTAAAATTATAGATGGGAGGGAGACCATTCCCTATAGGGTTAGGAAAAGAACCATTTTTCGTGTATTCGTGTTGCTAGACACGCTGTGTGACTAGATTTCTCCCCCCGTTGTCTCGTTTTCGTACGGATTTAGGGATAAAAACTGACCCTGCTCTTGAATGTAGCTAACTAGTGAAAAGTAATAATGAGAAATTGGACTTGCAGTTCTTGCATTAAAAACATACAAAAATAACAACAAAATCTAACTCTTCAGCTTTATTTTATTAGCATGGATATATTGCTTCTGTTCAGAAAATAATTTTCCTATACATCACTACATAGTATAAAACAAAGTCGCTATTTTTGTCTGTTTGTTTGTCTGTTTGTCTGTATGCTTAAATCTTTAAAATTACGCAACGGATTTTGATGCGGTTTTTTGTAATAGGTAGAGTGATTCAAGAGGAAGGTTTTTATGTAAAAAAAATCCCGAAATTCCCACGGGAACGGGCACAACGCGGGTAAAACCGCGGGGCGCTGCTAGTCTATATATATATATATAAAATTCAAAGTCCTGACTGACTGACTGACTGACTTATAAATAATCAACGCACAGCCTCAACCGCTACACCTAGAAACATGAAATTTGGCAGGAAGGTTCTTCAAGTGACGTAAGTGCACACTAAGAAAGGATTTTCGAAAATTCCTACGGGAACGGGCTCAACGCGGGCAAAGCCGCGGGGCGCTGCTAGTATTTTATTAAGATTCAATTAGTTGACTACTAGTTAAGCACTATATTTACCTAGCCCCAGCCGCCAACGAAGCGAGCATAGAATTAAGTTGCCCATGTATGTGATGCAGTGGTAGCGAGTGCAACACTACGTCGTTGGCGGAATACTGCCACGCGGCGTGCAGCGACGCGATCTGGCTCTGAAGCATGTTGTGCGTCCAAACTACGCCTTTGGGCTTGTTAGTTGTACCTGCAAGGTGAAACGTAAACATTTGACATATTTATCTTCTTATATATAAAATTCTCGTGTCACAGTGTTCGTTCGCGTACTCCTCCGAAACGGCTCGACCGATTCTCATGAAATTTTGTGAGCATATTGAGTAGGTCTGAGAATCGGCCAACATCTATTTTTCATCCCGAAATTCCCGCGGGAACGGGAACAACGCGAGTGAAACCGCGGGGCGCAGCTAGTAATATATAAAATTCTCGTGTCACAATGTTCGTTCCCGTACTCCTCCGAAACGGCTTGACTGATTCTCATGAAATTTTGTGAGCATATTGAGTAGGTCTGAGAATCGGCTAACATCTATTTTTCATCCCGAAATTCCCGCGGGAACGGGAACAACGCGAGTGAAACCGCGGGGCGCAGCTAGTATACTAGTATACTCATATGTAAAGCTGAGAATTTGGTTTATGTTTGAAGGCGCTATCTCAGAAACTAACCATCCGATTTGATTTCTTCTTTTGTAATTGATAGCCACAATCAACAGCCTCCGTGGTCTAGTGGTTTAAGCGCTCGGCCCACGATCCGAAGGTTCCGGGTTCGATTCCCGGTGGGGACAATAACTCGCAAAAATCTCTTTGTGAGACTGCCCTCAGATTGGTTAGGGCATTGCAGGCTGAATCACCTGATTGCCCGAAAAGTAAGACGATTCTGTGCTTCGGAGGGCACGTTAAGCCGTCGGTCCCGGTTACTTTCTACGGATAGTAGTTATTACATGAGCCATGTCAGAAGCCTTTGGCGGCTCAATAACTCTGACACCAGGATTGGTCAGGTTGACCATCCACTCGATGAAGAAGAAGATCGGGAAGGTTCAATGCTACTTTTTAAACCGAAATTCCTACGGGAACGGGTACAACGCGGGTAAAACCGCGAAACGCTGCTTTTCCTTCTCGCTCACCAGCGGCTTGTCATACAGCTGGGCTTCCACTGACACCACTGACAAGCTAACGATGACACTACTCACCACTGGTGTAGATGATGAGTGCGTCGGCCTGCCCGTACCATTGGTTGGAGTGGCCAACGTCTGCCAGCTGCTCCTCCACCAGCGGCTTGCCACTGGGCTCGTACAGTTTCGCGGACACCTCCTTGTCTCGTCCCGTTACTAGCAGCGGGATCTCGCATTCTAATGCTAAGGGGCGGAGAACCTAGGACAAAGAGAAGAAATCGTCAAACAGATGAATAAAAATAACTCATTATCCTAACTAATATTATAAATGCGAAAGTAACTCTGTCTGTCTGTTACGCTTTCACGCCAAAACTACTGAATCGATTTGAATGAAACTTGGTACACAGTTAGTCCAAAGCCTGACAATGGACATAGGCTACTTTTTATCGCGAAATTCCCGCGGGAACGGGTACAACGCGGGTGAAACCGCGGGGCGCGGCTAGTGACGCGTAATTTTGCATGCTTCATTATATTCTCCAGGACTTGTTATTTGGTCTGAGGTGTCAGTATATAATCATTTTTTAACTTACTTTATCTAAATTGTAAATAGTACCTCCATTAAAATTATACAGTCTTGGTATTTATGTATTCTTAGATATGTAAAATGATGTATCACTGCTTACCTTTTCGAAGTCCTGTGTGCATATAGCGAGACAAGCGAGACTGTCGTCCAGGAAGTACTTGATCATATCCGGGGGGTGGAGTGGGGTCAGGGGTACCGCTGCAAACAAGAAACAAACATAAGACAACAAAATAAAATATATATTAAGGAGTGTCCATAGATAGTGTAGACTCGCAGTGGGGTTCTAAAAAATAGACTAAAACGTTTCTCTATGTAGGTGAATACCGCACGAAAAACTGCTCAGTATTTTGAATTCAATATGTTTAATTCATAATTAAAATTATGTGTAATTCAAATGATTAATTGTATCTATTAATAAATTTGAAATGATTAATAATTGTATCCATCTAAAAAAAGAAACATTATTTTGTAATAACAGCGGTTGCGGGTTCGATCCCCGCCCGGAGTCAGCAATACGTGAACACATAGTTGTTGGCGACAATTTCTGGGTGTCAATTATATATTCTTATAAAGTATTTGTATATGTATTTGTAGTTGTATCAGTTAGTTAGATTCCATAATAAAAGCTAAGAGCTTAGTTTGTGTCTAATAAACCATGTGTGTATTTGTGCGAGTTGTATTTATTTATAATACATTTCAATACAATGATTATTGTATCCTTACCGATATTGCCGGACATCCAAATGGCCCATTGCACTATGACATGCGAGGCGTCGTTATTACATAGATACGCGATCGTTCGCTCCGTATCGCCCACTGATAACACAAAATATATTTATTACAAGTACTTATGAATCTGTATTCACGTAAATTTAATTACTTTTTAAAAGAGAACAATCTAAAGTAAATAGGTTCCCTAGCTTAGACAAGAGTACTAGCAGCGCCCGGGAAGGAAAGGTAATAGGTTAGTTTTCATCCCGAAGTTCCCACGGGAACAGGTACAAAGCAGGTGACACTGTGAAGCACTCCTAGTTGTATTAAAACCCTTTTTAGTATGTATGTATGTGAATTTTACTAATATTATAAATGCGAAAGTTTGAGAGGATGGATGTATGTATGTTTGTTACTCTTTCTTATATGTAGACCAACATCTACATAAGCATAAAAGAGACTTACCCAACTGCGAAGATATCTCGTTGCTTAGCGTTGCGGCCGCTTGGTACAGGCCCGCGTAAGTGTACGTCCCGAGATCGTCCTGCAACGCCACTCGGGTGGGGAACAGGAGCGCCCGCCGAAATACGGGCACTGCGCCTCCTGAGGATAATGGATATGTATGAAGAATTAGCCTGTACTGTAATGTTCGAATGCAGGGCAAAGGACTCTCAAACCACTGTGGGCAGAATGTACATGATAACAAATGATGTGCAATATATGAGTAAAAAAATAAGTAGCAGTTGTAGTATTAGTCTGTATAGTTTATGTCTCACTGCTGCGCAAAGGCCTCTCGTCTCACTGAAGATATCAGTACAGTAAGGTAGTTAGGGGTATTTTTATCGCGAAATTCCTGCGGGAACGGGTACAACGCGGGTGAAACCGCGGGGCGCTTCTACTAAATAATAAAAATGAGACAATTTTTATAAAACAATGTGAAAGAAATACTATAATATCTAATCTTATCACTGACATAATACCTAACTTTACTTTTAACATAACATGATAACAGAGATTTATCATTCATTTATTCATGTTTGAAAACTGTGTAACAATATAAAACTTTGTACTATAGTCCATAGTTGTAATGGACCTGTAGTAATAATTAACCCATTAACGGCTAGCGATGCCATATTGCATCACTAAATAGTAGTTCAAATAATCGCGCCATTCTCGGTAAAACATATGTGATTTGAATTATTTATTTATTTATTTATTTACTATTGAGACGAAGCTGCGGATTGGTTTTTGTTTTATCCAATTACAGCCCGATTTGGATGCACCATCGTCAAGAGAAGTTCAGTGTAAAAATAATTGCGCCAAAACATGGATGCCATTTTCAAGTAAGTAATTTTTTTTATTGTTTTTGGTACTTTTCCGTGCTATTATCGGTTTTGGTTTGTTCGTATGAAAGTATGTAATAAGAAAACAGTTGAATACAGTGTGATTTGGTGTCCATTTTGTTTTTATGAAGTTGTAAATGCGGTGGATGCAATATGGCATCTCTAGCCGAATACAATATCACTTTTTGTTGAATTTCTGTGAATGGTATGTCTGTAGGTATGTCTGTCTCTTAGTATGTCTATCTGTAGTCAGTTTGTCTGTCTGTCTGTATGTCTGGCCGTATGCCTTTTTTATGTGTGATCGACTCTCTGTCTGTTTTCTGTATATACCTGTCAGTCCCGCAGTATGAATATCTGTCTGTCTGTATTTGGCTGAACGTGTCTTTGTTTGTGTCTCGGTCTGTAAGTATGAATGTCTGTTGGCCCGTCCGTTAGTTTGTTACCAGGCTATTTTTTATTACATACAGTTATTTTTCCCTTACAGAAATTGTACACTGCACGACGCACTTGCTATTCTCGAAGACGAAGACGATGAAAATTATTAATTGAAATATGTAGTATGAAATAAATTATACGATGAAATAATTAATTTTATTACTTATTTATATATATAATAAAAGAAGTTCCTTCTGGATTTGTGTTTCAATTACCAAAATATATATAGACAAGATAATAACTACATAAGTTTCAGGCATATCTAATGTAGTAGTAGCTTATAAAAAGACAACATATTAGGCTAGTGGTGCAATATGGCATCACCCCATATTTCCAAAAGTACATTATTTTTTTTTTAAATTTCGATGTATTCATATAAATCTAACCTATATTAACAATATATTAAAATTTCATCAAATTCGGAAGAGGTCAAGTAATCTGGGCGATAATGGGTTAAAGCTGAAGAGTTTGTTTTTTTGTTTGTTTGAATGCAGTAATCTCTGAAACTACCATTTTGATGTCAATAATTCATTGTTTGGACTGACTCAGGTGTATTTTATAAAACAACTATTATAGAATTAAAAATGGACTATCAGAGAATCAGACATTGAAGGTGCCTTTCACCAGAGCAAATTGAAAATGGTCACCATCACCAAAATCGGTGTGGAAATCATGATCATCGTCACTCGTATCGTATTATATTATGTATGCATCAATCATAATGTTATGTATAGCATAGCATAGCTCTGGGGGAATGACTACCAAAATCAGTAAAAAATAAGACATATATGCATAACATACACTGAGTACATAATAAGGCGACAATATCACCCTGGTATTAACTACTACAGAAGGCCAGAAAACCGGAAAACGATTTACATACTTTCTTGAAACCCAATGGTGCTAATAGATAACCAAAAAGTGCCGAAATATCGCATCTTACCCGCTTTAGTATCTTGGTTGAAGGTGTTAAGTAGTTCTGTGTTTAGTTCTTCTTTCACAGCTGTTCCAGTAACATTTCTGTATGAAGATATTCCTATAGGTCTTCGCAACAGCCGGTTCAGAACCCGCAATGATCGGCACCCAAATTCCATATTTAGATCTAAACAGAACACGTAAAACTTAATACTGATAAAATTGTTAAACTCCTATTGTCCGATATACGCTTTTAAAAATAAAATTAGCTTACCAATTTGAATTTGTAATTAAACGTAATTTTATTTTGGTAAAGTGACAAAATACTTTTCTTTTCGTTCGATTTTTGACAGTTTTGTTTGACGTTTTGTTATTTATTTATCTTATCAGCTGATTTATTGTTGCCACTTAAAAAATAACAATTTTTTTAAAGTCACGTCTTTCTGTTCTAAAATGCCAAATTCTGATACAAGTGTGCCAGTCAAGTCAAAGTCAAAATCAAAGTTGAAAGTTCCCATTAGTAAGGAGAAATACGCTTTGTTTGTTTCTCTGTTTTTAATAATTTTAACTTAAAATGGTGTGAAATGAGCTAAATCTATACTGAAAATGGTTGTTAACGCGCCGGACTCACCTGTTCAGGCAGAGGTGATATTTGTGATCGAGGCTACATCAGTAAACGGAGCATATATAAACGAATTGAAAACCAACTACATTATACCTACGTTAGAGTAAGTTTTACGTGAATTTTCTCTTCAAGTGTAATAATTTGTTTTATGTTTCTTACTTTATTTACAGTCAATAAGCATCAAAAAGTGTAGGTATATTGGCGGAAGACATGTTTTCCTACTATTTGTTGAACAAAACCATGTCAATGTATAAGTTATTGTGTATTCACTATATTTAACTTTAATTGGTCTTATTTATATCATTTGTCGGCACGAATCTTCTTTAACATATAGTCTTTATCTTCGACGAACTCTGAGCTTTGCATCATAATCTTTTTTGTTCTTGCTATTATTTTGTGAATTGTAACATTTGTTGTGGTGATAAATGGTTTTAGTCATAAACCTCTAGTTACACCAATAAGTATAGTTGATACTCTCCTAGCCCTTCAATCCAAGACTAAACTTTCTTATACAATCTTAAACAATATATAGTCATACCATTATATCTCACATATTATTAGTCAATGTCTGTCTCAGTGAGTATGGGACAATATCTGCACACATATAAAAAACAGTTAGTCTCATTTTGAAGACCTCCTGCTGCTGTAGATGTGCAGAAATATAAAGAGTATGTATTATAAATGTGAAGTTTCACAAGTGATCTACTTGTAACCTATGATTTTTCACCGAGCAACAGAAGCTGAGCAGCTACCCTTTGTTTTCCTTTACTTAAATAAATAAATAAATAAAAATAAAATAAAATTCTCGTTTATTGTTTTCTTCAAATCTTCAAGTACAAAGAGTAAAAACAGAACAACAAATAAAATAATTTAAAAATCTGAAGAAAAACAAAAGGTATACTTCACTGTATTATCTAGTATCTATGTTATTCTGTGCTTTTGAAAACAATCATCATCATCTTTATGTCAGCCGTAGGACGTCTACTACTGGACATAGGCCTCCATCATTGATCTCCAAGTAATTCGGTTGGAAGTGAACTGCATGAAGCAATAAGTGTTATTAAATTGTTTTATTCTATTTTTGGTTGTTGTTCCAGATACTTCCATGGCGGAGCGCTAGAAGAAGGCGGGGGCAGTGGCTCTGTGTACTGTATAGTGACATATAAAGCTGCCGATTGCTATCCGGGTATCCCGGTTGCCACATACGGACCATTCAACTCACCACAAAACGTTATAGAGACGGTTGATAAGCTGCAGTGAGTGTTATTCATGAATTGTATTGGTTTTTGATTTGTCTTTAATAATTTAAGAAAGCTGAGATTTTGTGGCTTAATATAAATTAATTAATTTGCAAAATATTTCACTTTTCCTTTTAGAATGCTTTCGACTTTTTTATTTTATTCCCCAACAGATTCACACACTGTTAAGTAGAGCTCTAAGCTTGTATGGAAACTTACCAATTGATACATATTTTATGGCGATATTTTCTTTTTATTTTCACTCTCCAGGGCCTCATCCTCTCGGAGCCCCCCGGTGGGACACTGGATAGTTAACGTATTAATATGAACTTTATCTCTTCTACCAGATTTGTCGGCGGTCACGCAGAGAACAAGGCATGTCTGACCGAGGCCCTAGCGACCACACTGGCATGCTTCGACGAGCTCGCTCGACCTGATACTCCTAAGCATGTGATCATACTATGCTGTTCGGCGCCCTACTCGGCTTATGGGGGCGGGCTCGTCCCCCCGGGTAAGTGTCTATATTTATAAACTTGCAGCGCCTGCGGTTTCACCCGCGTTGTACCCGGTCTCACGGGAATTTCGGGATAAAATGTATCCCGTGTGTTATTCTGATTTATAACCTATATTACTGTGAAGTTTTATCCAAGTCCGTTCGGTAACTATGCGTGAAAGAGTAACAAACAAACATACATACATACATACATACATACGTACATAATACATTCATACATACATCCTCACAAACTTTCGCGTTTATAATATTAGTTAGTATTCAATCTATATTGATTATTATAAACTAGCCGAGTCCCGCGGTTTTAGCCGAAAATAATTATTCGAATCACATGGGTAGTTCCCGAAATTAGTGCTACCGTACAAACAACAAAAATTTTACCTCTTTCATTATGTTAGTGTCTGCAAGGTGCCAAATTACACGAAAGTTCGCAATTCTAAAACACTTTTCCCTATATTCCCCAGGCGCCCCTGCGTCCCCAGAGGCAGCCTGTCGCTTACTAGTGGAACGCGGCGCGCAGCTGTCGGTGCTGGGGGCCCGCCGAGTGCCGCAGCTCCGAGCGTTGTATGACTTGGCCGGGGGAGACCTACATGCGGCTATTAACAGGAATTATGCTAAGGTTAGTGTAGTGTACAGTGTTTTAAATAAATAAATAAATAAATAAAATAAGTTTATTTCAAATTACAATTAGCTTACAATATTAGTCGTGGAGTCTTTTGGATATATGGTTGTTTTTTCAACGAATTAGCTAAATAGTGTATGATCATTTCACCGGAAAATAAATGATAAGAGTGATTTCCAATATGGCGTGCCACAAGGCACCGTTTTTGGGGCGATATTATTTTTGATGTATAAGAATGATCTGCCAAATTAATGAATTTGAATTCTTCTGTCTTGATATTATATTTTTTTTTGTATTATTTGCCTATAGGATCCTCGGCATCTGGTCCTGCTGAAAGGCTACAGTCTGAAAGAGCGCCCACCATCGCCAGCGCCCCCGCCGGCCCCTGATATACAGACAGATGTCTATGGGTAACTATTGTACCTAATTGTAATAGGATACAACAATGAAACATTGTTATTATGAGAACCATAACTTCATCACTAACAACAGATAAAACTAATAATCGATCTCGATAAATAATTAATCTATGTCAAAAATCTAGAACAGTAAATTGAGTCTTAAATTACTGATCAAGATTGAGTATTGCGATCTAGTTTTAAATAGAAACCGTATGAATGACTTATACCGTGTTGCAGTCGCACCGGCGCGCCGACGAACGTGCGCGGGCCCGTGGGCGTGGGCGCGGGCGTGGGCGTGGGCGTGGGTGGCGTGGGCGCGGGCGCGGGCTTCGGGCGCGGCGCGGGCCGCGGCGCCTGGCTGGGCGCGCGCCCGCCGCTCTACAACAACTCGGCGCTGCTCACGCAGCTCGCGCAGCCCTCCTACCCGCCGCCCGCGCCGCCGCAGCACCCCGCGCAGGTATACATCCCATACACAACTATACACACTCGCACTTCACTCAACGCACGTACACCGCTACTCATAACACCCAAATAAGCACTGGTATTGATACATATATACTCACACATACACACACGCACACACACCGACTACGCGCAGCAAGCACATTTTGCAGCATTTATCTTATATATAAAATTCTCGTGTCACAGTGTTCGTTCGCGTACTCCTCCGAAACGGCTCGACCGATTCTCATGAAATTTTGTGAGCATATTGAGTAGGTCTGAGAATCGGCCAACATCTATTTTTCATCCCGAAATTCCCGCGGGAACGGGTACAACGCGAGTGAAACCGCGGGGCGCAGCTAGTTTTTAAATAAAATTAAAATGTAAGACCCCACCTTAATGATAGGCCTATATAAAAAAAGGGTTACAACAAACCATCTTCCACAGCCGCTGCCCACGGCGAGCGCGGCGGGCGGCTCCGCCCCCGGGCTGCAGCGCCTGCCGCCCGGGGGCGGAGCGCCCGCGCCGGCGCTGCAGCGCAGCTACATCTGGAGCGGCATGATCGAGTGGATGGAGAAGGGCAAGTCGCCCAACGACCAGCAGAAGACCACCAAGCACTTGCCTTGCCAGGTATCATATGTAATAATTCGTCTGTTAGTATTGTTTGTTAGTACTGTAACTAACTTTAATTTTAACAATTTAGTCAACACCACAAGACCACGGGGTCTTGTGGTTTGAGCGCCCGGCTCACGATCCGGAGGTTCCGGGTTCGATTCCCGGTGGGGACAATATCTCTCAAAAATGAGATTGTCCTCAGTTTGGTTAGGACATTACAGGCTGAATCAACTGATTGCCCGAAATGTAAGATGATTCCGTGCTTCGGAGAGCACGTTAAGCCGTCGGTCCCGGTTACTTTCTACGGATAGTAGTCGTTACATGAGCCATGTCAGAGGCCTTTGGCGGCTCAATAATTCTGACACCAGGACTGGTCAGGTTGACCATCCACTCGATGAAGAAGAACAATTTAGTATCAGTCTATCAGTCTTTGACTCCGCGCTCACGTAGAACGTTGCAGATGCGAGTGAAGATTGCTTCCACCGTCGGAGGTATGTTATGCCCTCTGCAACGCCCCCGCAGTCGTCAGTCGATGGCTCACCTGCTGGCCTGCGGGCTGCCTAGAGGCCTGTTCGCCGCAGAACTTACAGGCCGCTACGAGCTGGGCCTTTCATTAGCCTCTTTCTTGGCCAATTCGAAGAGGCCAAGAAGAAGATGTAGAAGTATCAATCAGTACCATCACTGGACTCACAATTGTCAATACAATTTTGATTTCAAAAAAGTTATAGATGCCTTTTCATCAGTTTCCAACGTAAAAGCTCTCTAATCCAGTAACTAAAATGCTTATGGCGAAATAAATTAGAAAGTATGATTATCTATTATCAAATGTTATGTCGTACTAACAGCTAAAGAGTATGACAGAAGATAGAGAGAAGTGGAAAAAACTCCATCGACAAGATCACAGATCACACAAACAAGCATTTTAACTAGTTATAGTAATAAATACGTACATATGTGAAGTAAATCGAATTGTATGTTAGTAGAATGTAAGTACATATACACTCCAAACACTCGACACGAGTTAAGTAAGTGTATCGTTCTAGCCTGTATCCACAATGTTCAAGCCACTCAAAAATGCAATTCTCTGCTTTCAAGATTTAACTTCCAACCAAAACATTTAAATAAAAAGCTTGAGAGGTGTCAAGGGACACCCGGATGGAACGAAGTTTATTTATTATCAACAAAAATAATCGTCGACACCACACTGTTCAATGCGAAATAGAAAGACGAAACGAAGAGAGGGAGAGAGAGAGAGCGAAACATGAGAGAAACATGCGCACGCCTGCGTCGTGACAGACAGACGTGCCAGTGACGTGGCGTGACAGACGTGACGTCTCTGTCTCTCTCTAACGGAAAGAGTGTCGTTACATTTTTTCCGTCTAGCCCCTTTTCGCAACGCGCGATAAGGAACTTCGTTCCAAAAAACCACATCACTGCAAACAGTAACCCTACCTTCTTACTTTAAAATCCAGGTGTCAGCGAGCTCAAAAGACATCGAGCCGGAGCTGAAGGTGGACACGTGGCCCAACAAGCTGCTGATGCAGCTGATGCCGAAGCAGCTGATCAGCTCCATCGGCGGGCAGTACCTGAAGGACAGCAAGTCCGTGCTGTTCCACCTGCAGCCCAGCGAGGCGCTCGACGCACTCACCAAGGTCATGGTCAACGGGTTTGTGAGTATCCAGCCGATTTTTTTTAAACCTATGACATTATTAAATACTAGCAGCGTCCTGGTTTCTACCGCGTAATTCCTGTGGGAATTCTGGGATGATATAGAGACTATAACCTTCCCGTTGAATGTGGCTATTTATCACATAAAGAATTATTCAAATCGGACTGATAATTCCTGAGATTACCCCGAACATACAAACAAACTTACAAATTTTACCTCTTTATAATTATACATATAAGTAAAGTATACAAGCATAGTATATAAGTAAGGGTATAGGGGATTTTTCAACACGAAATTTGAGCACGCGTAAAACCGAAGGGCGATGCTAGTAATATATTTTGTAAACTGACACTTAATCCACCCCGTCCCGCCCCCAGGCCGGCTGCGTGCACTTCTCCCCGATGTCGTCCCCGCCGCAGTGCGACATCAAGGTGCTCATCCTGCTCTACACGCCCGATAAGAAGGCCTACCTGGGCTTCATACCCAACAACCAGGCCACCTTCGTGGACCGACTTAGAAAGGTAACCATTACAGGGTTGTAACCGTTACAGGGTTGCAAAGGTAAAGATTACAGGGTATAGGTCAGAGATAGCTCAGTTGAGTGGTAATAGGGAGATTAAAGTATCAGCCTGTAATGTCCCACTGCTGGGCAAAGGCCTCTCATCTAGGGTTGCAAAATTACGTAATTTTACCGAAAACGCTCGTAAAATACGAATAAATTACGGTAAATTACGGTAAAATTGGTAACGCTAACCACCACAGAAGCAAATAGAACAAAAGAAAAAGCTGTCAAAGTCAACGTCAGTGACGTTGACTTTGACAGCTTACTTTGATAGCTTTGCGTAGGATGTTGCCGATTAGTGCAGTTTGCAATAACATTTTGCGTTGTTGCCGTTCCGTAATAGGTAGACTGACGGACGAATAAGGTAGTGTAGCTATTTATTAACCTTTGGTCTGTGTAAACACTACTGCAAACTGCACCCCTCGTCTGTGTGACGTTGACTTTGACAGCTTTTTCTTTTGTTCTATTTGCTTCTGTGGTGGTTAGGTTTACCAATCTTACCGTAATTTACCGTAATTTATTCGTATTTTACTTAAAATATGGTATATTACGTAAGTTTACGAATGTAATATTACCGCTTTACAACCCTACTCTCATCTCACTGAGTATATCAATACAGTGAGGAGTAGGTATAATCACTATGCTTGCCAAAATGCCGGTTGGTGATCTCAAACCCGAGCCATGTTTGAAAAGTAGGAAACATGTTTTCGTTCGACCCGGGTATTGAACCTGGGACCTAAGTCTTGGCAGGCGAGTGCATATAGCATTTTTTAAAACTGTAGTTTAACGACTGTAATACAGTTGATCTATAAAAAGCACCTATACGGTCAAATGGAGAAATCGCCTCACTTTTTGAAGTCGGTCAATAAAATTAATTCCTATTCTTATAGGTGATCCAGCAACAGAAGATCTCTCAACTGATCAGTAAACAGATCACGCCGGCAGTGAGCTCTGCGCCTAACATGCCGCAAGCTACTATGGCAGGTGAGATGTGACTAACTCTTAGAGAGAGAGAGCCTCCGTGGTCAAGTGGTTTGAGCGCTCGGCTCACGATCCGGAGGTTCCGGGTTCGATTCCCGGTGGGGATATCTCACAAAAATCACTTTGTGAGTCTGTCCTCAGTTTGGTTAGGGCATTGCAGGCTGAATCACCTGATTGCCCGAAAAGTAAGATGATTCTGTGCTTCGTCGGTCCCGGTTATTTTCTACGGATAGTAGTCGTTACATGAGCCATGTCAGAGGCCTTTGGCGGCTCTATAACTCTGACACCAGGATTGGTCAGGGTGACCTTCCACTCGATGAAGAAGAAGAAGACCGTCAGTGGAGCCTTCGCCCTGTAACCAGAAATCACAACCCATTAAATATCCTACAGGTTCATCAGGCATG
The DNA here is from genome assembly GCA_963082685.1 of Cyclophora albipunctata. Classification (NCBI taxonomy): domain Eukaryota; kingdom Metazoa; phylum Arthropoda; class Insecta; order Lepidoptera; family Geometridae; genus Cyclophora; species Cyclophora albipunctata. The sequence goes on along the minus strand of OY720138.1, from coordinate 2,843,696 downwards.
TCCAACGCCGGCATGTCCAGCGGTGGGATGGGCTCGGGCGGGATGAGCTCAGGCATGGGGCAAGTTGGGCAAGTGGGCGGAGTCGGACAAGTGGGCGGCGTTGGGCAAGTGGGCGGAGTGGGGCAGGTGGGCGGCGTGGGGCAGGTGGGCGGAGTTGGGCAGATGGGCGGCGCCGGGCCCACGCAAGGGATGGTGCAGCCGCCCATGCAGCATCAGCAGCAGGTAGGCTAATGTGGATAAGGGTGAGTTTCTATTGAAGTGGACAGGAGCTCAATCGACCACAATGATGAGTGATTTTTGGTTTAGAACCCTAGTCATCCTAATCTTTCTTTAATTATTATACTAGCAGCGCCCCGCGGTTTTACCCGCGTTGTGCCCGTGGGAATTTCGGGAATTTTTTTACATAAATACCTTCCTCTTCCTATTACAAAAAACCGCATCAAAATCCGTTGCGTAATTTTAAAGATTTAAGCATACAGACAGACAAACAGACAGACACGAAAAAGAGACGACTTTATTTTATACTATGTAGTGATCTGTCTTCCAATTTGACACCCTCAAATAATAATAAAGCCTCTTATATTATACTAGCAGCTCCCCGCGGTTTCACCCGCGTTGTACCCGTTCCCGCAGGAATTTCGCGATAAAAATATCCCATGTCCTTTCTCAGGCTCTGGACTAACTGTGTACCAAATTTCATTCAAATCGGTTCAGTAGTTTTGGCGTGAAACCGTAACAGACAAACAGACAGAGTTACTTTCCCATTTATAATATTAGTTACCTTATCTTATCTTATCTTATATCACCCGACTTCTCCAGGGCATGATGATGCCTCAGGGCATGTCAGTAGGTGGCAAAGGTCCGCGTCCGAACCAGTTAGACGGGCTGGAGGCCGCCAGACAACAGAACTTGGAGAAGATCCAGCATCTCCAGCAGACGCTGGAGGCTGCTCACCAGCAGGAGGCGCAGTTCAAGTCACAGATGGACATCATGTCGCACCTGCACGTGGCTCAGCAGCAGGAACAGCACTTTAAACAACTAGAGGTAACACACTGTAGGGGGCCGGCGAGGCAAGCATAAGAGTAAAGACAAAGATTTTCTCTTCATTTTATCTCTATATTTTAGACAAACTCTATATCTACCTGCAACGTCAAAATCTCTCGTTTTTACTTTCAAGTGAAGACTAAATGCGATTGAATAAATTGAAAATATGTCAAAAATGTTATTGTCATAAAATATCCAGCCAATCATTACAGAGGAAGTGGAACGAAACCAGTCCAATTAAATGAATTAACCCAGTGTTGCAACGTTGAATTATTCTGGAATATATTAGTGGTAACATCAGTTTTTCTACCAAATCCCTCGGGAAGAGTAGAGATATGTCTTCACTTAAATGCTTGCCCCTAGTATACTTTTAAATAATACGATACTTCGATGGATGATAATGGAGATGGAGATGCGTATAATCAGTTGACACAAGACGCCATAAAAAAAACAAAAAAAATTAACAGAGTTTGCACGCTATTTTAATGTACAAACAGCAACGCGAGCACGAACAGATTTGCACTACATATTCAATGTTATTTACCTTCAGGAACAACAACGAAAGCACCAGCTGCAACAGCAGCTGCAGCAGCAACTGCGCGGCGGCGGCGGGCACGCGCCGCGCATCATGCGGCCGCTGCTGCCCGCCAACCCGGGCCTGCGGCATCTACTGCAGCAGGTAACTACAGCTACTGCAATACAGTAGGAAGAATATAAGCCTACTTCTATATACCGTCACTATATCACGCGTTCTTAGAAGAGTCCAACATATTTCTTTACGTAAACTGTCCCACTGCTGTGCAAAGATCTATTTATATATATATATTTGTCCGTTTCTCCGCTCCGCAGCCTTGCTCCGCGTCAATGGACAGGCACCCTAATTCCTTCCATGTATACTCGTATATGTATTTATGTACCAACATTGGTCAATTTGCGACCTTAGAGGGGGTAGCTGGTGGCCTAGTGGTCTAGGTTTCCCGGTAAACCCGGCGGTCGTATGTCAATCCTATCTGTATAATCCGAACATATTGCAACTGCTTCTGATCGGCTTTATCGTTTGGCAGATACAAAAAAAACGAAATGTTCGATTTCTGTGTGTAACATAGCAAACTTATAAATAACTTTCACAAAGATTCACTGAAATATTCACACGTTTATCATTATAATATCATATAGTTTCCATTATTTCAGCCCACAGTAGAACGACCGTTTTTCACATACTATGCGAAAACACTCCAGCTTTATTATACGAGGGCGGGTCAATAAGTCCGTGACTTTTGCAATAAAAGACAGATTTTTTTATTAAAAATATATTTTATTTTTCAACGTAGTCTCCCTTGAGCTCTATACACTTTGTCCAACGCTTCTCCAATTTTTTTATCCCTTCCAAAAAATATGATTTGTCGAGGTCGTCAAAATAGGCCTTTGTTTGCGAGATGACTTCATTATTGGAGTCAAATCTTTTTCCACCAAGCCATTTCTTCAGGTTTGGGAACAAGAAGTAGTCGCTCGGAGCCAAATCTGGAGAATAGGGCGGATGAGGGAGCAATTCATAGCCCAATTCATGGATTTTGGCCATGGCAACTGCACATGTGTGCACCCTTGCATTGTCTTGGTGGAAAAGAACTTTTATCTTGGCCAAATGAGGTCGGTTTCTTTTTAAATCGTCATTGAATCGGTCCAATAAGTTGGCATTATATTCCCCATTGATTGTTCTTCCCTTTTGAAGGTAGTCAATGTGGATTATCCCGCGTGCATCCCAAAAAACAGTCGCCATAACTTTATTGGCCGACAATCCCACCTTGGCCTTCTTTGGCGCCGATTCACCCTTGGAAACCCACTGTTTTGACTGTTGTTTGGTCTCTGGTGTGTTGTGATGGATCCACGTTTCGTCCACGGTTACAAAACGGCGCAAAAACTCCTCCATATTACGATTAAACAATGCTAAACCTTCCTGTGAAGTTGTTACACGATTGCGTTTGTGGTCGACTGTGAGCAAACGCGGCACCCATCTTGCGGACAGCTTTCTCATGCCTAAGTGATCATTCAAAATTGAAACCACTGAGCCATGCGAGATCCCTACTTCTTCCACAATCTCTCGCACTTTCAATCTTCGGTCGGCCAACACCATATCGTGAATTTTTTCGAATGATTTGGGTGTAGAGACCTCAACTGGGCGTCCAGGACGCTCGGCATCTTTAGTGCTTGTACGGCCACAACGAAATTCAGTAAACCACTTTTTTACCATGGAAATCGATGGTGCAGAGTCCCCATAGTATTTATCAAGCTTTGCCTTGGTCTCGGTAATGGTTTTTTTTCGCAAGAAATAATGCTTAATAAGCACACGAAATTCACTTTTGTCCATTTTCTCGTCAAATTAGTGAGTAGTCTGATAAAGATAGCTGTAAAACACAAACTAACTGACGCAGCAAGTTCAAATTTTCAGAGGAGTCAACTGACAGATGCCTGTTGACGGGACCAGTATTATTGTTTCAGTAAAGAGGTCGGAAATTCAAAAAGTCACGGACTTATTGACCCGCCCTCGTAGATTCACCCTTCTAGCAATTTCATAAGGTTTAATTTTGTTGATCAACTAGTAAATCGAATCTAAGATAAGATGTCAAATTAGAACAATACCTATAAGCGATTTAATGTTGGTCCACTAAAATTGCACCGTGTATCATCCATTTTTTTAAGCTGCTATTAGACATCTCTTCAAACTAATGGTGACTTTGAACTGAGCGCGTTTCGTAGCACAAAAGAAAAGTTCGTTACAGCGGAAAGTAGAATTGACTAAAGCCGGGCCCCATTAATCGCTACATCAAATCTGATGTAAAACAAGATTCCACCCTCCACAATCAAACTAATAATATGAATGCGAAAGTTTGTGAGGATGGATGTATGTATGTATGTTTGTTACTCGTTCACGAAAAAATTTCCGGTCGGATTTGGATGAAACTTTGCAGTAATATAGGTTATACGTCAGAATGACACATGGGATCAATTTAATCCCGAAATTCCCGCGGGAACTGATACAAAGCGAGTAACACCGCGGGCTCGGCTAGTTAGACATATTTTTACATAGAAATAATGTCATATCTTGATCTGTTATTTTAGAATAGCAGTGCCCCGCGGTTTTACCCGTTTGTACCCGTTCCCATGGGAATTTCAGGATGAAAAGTAGCCTATAACCTTCCCGTTAAATGTGGCTATCCATTACAAAAATAATTATTCAATTCGGACTGATAGATCCTGAGATAAGCGCGGACAAACAAACAAAAAAACAAACTCTTCAACTTTGTTATATTAGTATACTAGCTGTGCCCCGCTGTTTCACCCGCAGCGCCCCCGTTCCCGTGGGAATTTTGAGATTTTTATTCCTTCTTTTTCTTATATAAAAACCTTGTCCTGACATTAAGGAACACATTAAAAAAAGAATCATCCAATTTGGTGCAGTCGTTCTGAAGTTATGCGCTTAGCAACAGATTCAGCGATTCATTTTTATATTATAGATATTGCCCGCAGAAATTGGGACCGCATATACCGCGACACCTTCGCCAGCTAATCATTTCAGAGTCGCCATTAGTTTGCATTTACCTTTAATCAATGATAGTTAAGAAAAAGAGGAAGATTAACATTCCAAGCAAAAACTTCCCGGACTATGGACCGTCAATGCCGCATTCGCTAAAACTGTTATAGACAATATTGAATAGATATGTAAACTGCCAACATATATAAACCAAGCGCATGGCATACTGAAAAAAATCCTTCGCTGATATGCCAGCGCTTATCGGAACTGGGATAAGCGCTGGCATATCAGCAGACCAGCGCAGCCTACCATTCTGTATGCAACCTATGACAGCACGCCTTGTAGACAATAATAGACTTTATCTGTCAGAGAATACGACTCATTTTCCTCTTCTTCCTACTATCATGGTTAACACTCCACCTGTAGTCTTCACATTTCATCACTTCACTTCACAAATGCTTTGTCGACTAATTATAGCAACAGCAGGCGCCGCGAGGTCAACGCCCCCACATGTGACCGGCGCACACATCAAGTAATGCTTCCATCACCTTTCTTTACTAATTTTATTATATTACATTAGCGTAATGTTTCAAAAATAAGAAGTTTAATAAAAAAATCCTGAGCAAAGTATACGCTCATTCATTTCTAGTAGGCCAGTGGCAAAACCCTGGTGTCGGAATTCTTTGACCGCCTACAGGCATCCCACATAGTCTAACTAAACAAACCGCTCGCCACGGATTTACTCGCGTTTTTGGGATGTCATAATTAAGCCAAAATCCATCCTCCTAAATCACTCTGTTTATTGGTAAAAATCGCTTACAAATCCGTCAAGTTATTGAGACAAACAGACAAACAAACAAGAAAGAAAATATATTTCTTCCTTATAAGTACATTACGCCAGTGAAATATTTATTTTTTATTTGCATGTCATTCTTTGCTCTTATCATTCACTCATCTTTCAATTCATTCACTGTCAGTGCAACTAAGATTTTAATCGGTGTTAAATTAATATTCAGAAGTAATGTTGAGTACCTTTCCACCAGAGGTATGCTGCGTTTGATCTGATTGGTTGATACCACCATCGCTATATTACGTTGATGAGCTACGTTAGATATTATTGGTGGATAATGATTGCTCCTGAAGAGGTGATGAAAGATTTAGTGATTTTATTTCATTCTTACCCTATCTCTAAACCTTTTTCCTCTTCAGGAGTAGTCGTCTTCGACTGGAAAATTGACGACATTGGTCCACATTTTGGGACAATCAAGAAATTTTTTGTATACCATAGCCTAGTTCTGGTAGAAAGGTACACTCCGAATACGCTAACGCCACTCGAATCAATACGTGCCTATTTTATAACATTTTGATTTGCATTTTGATAATGTTCATTGATCAATGTTTTATGGTATTGAAAGTTGTCTTTTCGACTGGCGTCTGAGTATTCCAAGGTAAGCTGTACTTAGAGATGTCAATTAGATCAATTAATTGACGCAATTTTGCTATCACAGTACAAATCACCAATTGAGGGTGAGTGAGGCGGAACTGAGCTCTTCTGACCAATTACATGCATTAAGAAATGATATTTTGACAGTGTCAATGCGTTGTTTGACAGTGTCAATGCGTTGTTTGACAGTGTCAATGCGTTGTTTGACAATGTCAATGCGTTGTTTGACAATGTCAATGCGTTGTTTGATAATGTCAATGCGTTGTTTGACAATGTTAATGCGTTGTTTGACAATGTCAATGCGTTGTTTGACAATGTCAATGCGTTGTTTGACAGTGTCAATGCGTTGTTTGACAATGTCAATGCGCTGTGATTGATTAAGTGGGCTTCGCATCGCTTCTATGGATACAACAAGATAGGTCCCTTAGGAGAGGTTCTTAGTAATCATTTGAAGTCTCTCGGTACGGCGGCAAGTTCCAATAAAATGTTTTGTTACTAGCATGTTGAAATGTGTTGTACTCCTGTTAGCAGCCGCAGTACCGGCCGGGCGGGTCGTCGGTGCGGCCCGCCGCGCAGCCGCAGCCGTTCGAGGATGTCAACAACTACGATTTCATGTAACGACACCCCACAGAGCATAGTTCTGTTCTACCCTCATTTCCACACAGTGAACTATGCAATAGTGAAGAACTCATACCCCTACTACAAGACATAGACTCGATTATAAGTGATGAACTACAAATTGAACACAGTGACATTAATGATCTAGCCCCCTTTCTCTACGATGCCGACTTCGATGATTCTCTCAACGACTTCCCAACTGAAGATAGCAGTTGCGACTTAGATTCAATAGACGGTGGTAATTTAATACGTTTGCAATTCGATTTTCAAATGACAGATTGTAATAGAAATGACATTTCTTCGTTGGATTCGTTCTATTTGAACGAGATGAGTGAAGTGAACGAGGAACGAGATGCAACAGATGATGTTAAAAATAATATGGTTTCTAGTGATTGGAAATGAGTGGATAATGTTTGTTTGTTTTTCTGTTTTTGACTTGGTTTCCAATAAGTTTGTGCGTGGATTAAATAATGGTTTACAAGGCACTTTAAATAGCCAGTACCTATTATTTAGAACTTTAAGTGAACACTTTAAGCCTCGTATTTACTATAAAAATTGTTTCTAAATCAAAGTTATAGAAGGACAAGGAACATATTAAAAGCAGCAACATGTTTTTACTCGACCCGGGAATTGAACCCGAGACCTCAAGTCTTGGCAGGCGAGCGCACATATCACTAGACCACCGAGGCGAAAGAAATAAAACGTTTTGTTATTATTGGGTTTTTCATTTACCACGAATAATGTGTACTATCTATAAAGAACATACTTATTGGAGGCCTCGTCTTAATGTTTATAATAAGTACTTATATTATAAAGGAAAGAAAAAGAAACGGATCTTTTGTAATGGATGTAAGATAAGAGAGGATCTTGTAAAAATAAATATTAAGTAAATGTGAAAATGTACTTTTATTACCTCTATTTTATTTAGAATCTAGCCTGTAATGACACTGGACTAATGCTTCTCATCTCACTGTAGGTATCAGTGCAGTAAGAAAGCAGTTTAGCTATAATAATAAATCAGTAATGTCCCATTGCTGGGCCATAAATCTCGCCGAAGATCAGTGTATCCGTGAATAACAAATTAAATCTTTTGATTCTATCTTCATAAGTGATTGAAATAAAACAAATATATAAAAATAATAACTTATATTTTGTTAAGTATTCGCTTGCAGTTAAGTAAGTATGTAGACATATGCTAGCTTTCTAGACGCGTACTACATACATTATACATAGTTTCTGGCACACTTTGAGTAAAGATATCAAGCGATACAAACTATACATTACGTAATTCTCTGACAATTTACACTTTATAAGTAGTATGTCGTAACTTCAAAAAGTATTAAATTCATTACATGCTTGGTAGGAGCAGTTTGACATTTAAATCAATATGGCTGCCAGTTCATTCAAAGCGCGGGAAAATCACTAATCAATGTATTAATAACAATTTTGGAATGAATTTTGAAAGGAGGTTAACACTAAAAGTGTACATTTAGTAATGATGTCAATCGACCTTTTATTTATCTAGCTACACAAAAAACAACACATTGTTCCTAAAAGTGGTCGACTGGAACTTTGATAACAATTGTTATACACTCTTTTTTATACGAGAGTTAAAATGTACTAATATGGTCGATTTTCCAGCCGAAGACGATTCCTTGTCAAGAGGAAAAAGGTCAGTGATTTCATTCCAATATTACCTTCATATCACTGAACCCCTCAGTCGAAGAAGTTGTCTTTTGTTGAAAAATCAGCCATAATAGATTAAATTTCAAATCTCGTAAGCTAAACTAAAATAAATGTATATATTGCCACACCAAACATCTAAACCATTTTGTTTTAACAATTTCATTGCAGATACAATATCTTAAAATCTATAAAATGCTATAATTTTGTTACATTTAATTTTGTCATTATAATATATCACATAAGTATCCACTAAGTTTACAATTACATTCAAAGTCAAATTTAAGGTCTTTTCACCAGAGATGTGTTATGCTACGTTTGGTCTTCACAAATATGAAACATAGCATACCATAAGTGTGTTGGAAAGACATTCAAAATCCAAAATAGTGGTTGTGTGATTGCTAAACTAAAATTGCCGTTTACAAAAAAACCTTATCAATATTTTTAAATCTAACAAGAAAACTAATATAACTAAAATCATTGATTAAATATTTATTTTGCATATTTCGCTGAAAGAAAAGAGTATATTTCATATTTAAATAAATAAAAGAAACTGGTTACGTAACTAAGCGGCCTCACGATCTTGACTGGCCTTCCATTAATTACAGTAGTGGACAATTCAGTTAGCAGATGATCAAACGTTTTGATGATTTCAGATTGGTAGAGCGTTACTTCAGTCTCTCATAATGCCAAATTTTACAGCGGATATCCTATTGGACTAAATGTTGTATACATGTTATTTTATAATAAACATTAATTAAGCTAATATAGGCAAAATTCTATTGAAATCTTGTAATTATCAACCCCAAAACGGGATATTGCCAAATTAATTGTTTACTACTGAACTTACCACTTAAAATAACATACATTATGAACTATATCATAAAAATGAATATTAATGAAAATGTACTAACTAATTTGTACCTAATTAGTTACACATTTCGATCGCAAGGGGCGCTGCAAACATCCTAAAATACATAATTTTGTCTACCATTTTATCACAATAAATATTTCTAATTTTTTGGAGTTCCGTATATCAAAAAGAATAACGGAACCCGTGTTAGATATGTAAGGAATAAATAAGTACAATTTTGAAATCATTTCGTTTAAATTACAAATAAATTGGAATGATTAAATTCGAATTGTGACTAAGGAACGTTGAAGATAGAGTAACAGCCCACAGCTGGTCAAAGCCCTTTCTCTCACTGATCTTATCTGTAGTACAGATTTAACATTAAGTTAACGCGATGATTTCCTTTCACTGTAAAATCTGTAGTACGATTTTTCAGACTGTTACTGTACTTTTACAAAAAAAAATATTGAAGTACCATTGAGACCCTGTGTCCCAGAAATTATGTAGAAAGCAAAATAGTTACAATCGAAATTATATTATTATGTAAATCACGTAAATAAGCCTACAAATAAAATTAATATTCTAAAATAAATTGAAATGCTTCCTATACATAAAACATACAATATTATTATAAATACGCCGATAGATTCCGTAGTAAAACATTTCATCTATAGTGTTGTCCACCGACTTCAAAAAAGCCGGCATTTCTTATTTGATGCTCAGTATTTTAGTAATCAAAATTGAAATCAATTGATATAATCGAAAAAAATAACACATACATCATAGATTTAATAATTGAAATGAATTAAATAATATTTTTAAAGTTATTGTTCATATTGGCGCATGAGTTGTTATTTTGACATTAACAAACGTGACATAAGGCGACACGACATGATATGATAAATACTGTGAGTTGATTGGTGGAAAATTCGAGTTTTAATTAAATTCAGCCAATCAACACACAGTATTTATCGCCTGTCACATTCTTTACGCTAGAGGGGTGGGAGTGTCACCCTGGGGTTAGTTTATTACATTTGTAACTAGCTGCTACATTTACACCTGCCAGTAAAAGTTCCGTCAAAATCGGTCCAGCCATTTCAGAGATTAGCCAAAACAGAGACAAAACATTTAAATATGATTTTGGTATATTCATAGGTATGCATGTAGTAAAAACCGGTTATTTTAATGTTACAAACAGACACTCCAATTTTATTTATATGTATAGATATTTATATTTATAGAACATGTGCCCACATATCCATAAACAGCAGTGCCCCCCGTTTTACTTGTATTGTGCCTGCTCCTGTGGGAATTTTAGCATGACACAAACATTCCTCTTCAATCACACTGTATTCGGAGAACCGAATGAAAATCCGTTCAGCAGTTTTTGAGAAAATCAATTACATACAGACAATATGTGCATAATGTATGACGTACTTGGTTTTGCTCAAACTATTGAGCGTGGACACGCCTGGCGTGTCATAATTTGTCATGACATAATTGTTCATTACTCTCAAATAATGCATGCGGTGGCACTATACCTTCACTATTTTCACCAGACTTCCAATAAATACAATAAGAGGATGTTTTGTTAGTTACATTTATTTTTGCATTGCGTAATTTTAAATAAAAGAGCTTTTGTACTTAAAATTGTTTAAATATTTATTATTATAATTAAATATTGAGCGAGTATTAATATTTAATATATTGCAAGCAAAATGCATTTTAATTTATCACATTCACACCGCTATAAATGAACGTACCACGAATGGCGCTTACTTTTTGTATGAACTCGCTACGCGGGTTGACATCAGCATTGAACGTGTTAAATATTTTCAAAATCTTCTATCTATAATTTATTAAAGGATTTTTATTTATTTATGTACTGGGGTAGTAAGTTTGAATTTTTTATTTTGAATTTTTAACTTTCAGATGTCATAATATCTTTTTAAGCATAAGAGCTGTCGAAAAAGTTGCTATTTTAATTTATAAATTCATAAGTTTGAATTTTAATAATTATTCCAAACACACATATCTCAGTTATGGCAAACCCGAACATTTTAAATATGTGTATAAACTAGTATACATTTTCAAAGTTTAATTTGGAATAACTTTTGTATTGTATACCAAATATGTATTGTATACCAAATATGTATTGTATACCAAATATAACGATACATATTTTGCAATCATTTGTACTGATAAGTAAATTAAAAGCAAGTTTACACTATTTTAAACCATACAGACTCGCTTAGCAATAAACTAAGTAAAATATTTATATAACGTGGACTTACAGTTGTGAGCTACGTCACAAATGTCATAAATGTGACACAATCAAACTAGCCAATCAGAATGAACTATTGTCCGGCCATCGCATGTGATTGGTCATATCTGCCATATGATATAACCAATCACCGAGCATTTCGTGAGTATCGCAATTGTTTGGTTATATATTATAAGAACCAATGAATCTGCTTTATTTGACGAATATGATGTCTGATTTTATTGATTGGATTTTTTAAATTATTTTGACAGATAAATACACGATATTATTTGTTGAAACATACAATACAATTATTTACTATAACATTAATAAAATACGGATTTGGTATGGAGTCTCGTAAAGAGTTAACCTTTTTATAAAACTACAAAAATGCACTCAAACATTCGTTATTCAAATCTGTCTTCATTACGTCACTTTTTTGTCACTTTGACAGGTGTCACTGAGCGCATCGTCCGTCAGTTTGACGACTCCGTTGTGAGACTTGCCGTTTGTCTCTGGTCGTTTGGGTTCTTCCTGTTTTTTCTTTTTCGGTATTTCGTAGACTCGGTCGAGTAACGCTCGCAGTATGCTGCCGGGAACCCTTTGGTGTTCTTCTATTAAACTTTCTATGGCCGCTGCAACCTGACGGGGAGAATATCGTTAATTCATTTTCTTCTGTAAAGAGAAATAACCAATACGACTGGAGAAGTAGCTACTGGAACTGTGGGTTCGCTTGCAGATGTGCAGTTGCTCCATGTTTTTAATACTTGCCTTTGGGCGGTCCAACCTCCGACACCAGGATTGACCACTAACCTACTCGAAATGACTAGAATGAACGAATGAAATGAAAAAAAAAGAATGAAACCAATTAATAAAACGAATGAAACAAATTAATAAAACGAATGAAACCAATGCATAAAACGAATGAAGAAATAAATGAAACAACTGAATGAAACGAGTGAGCGAGTAGTGTACCTTGGCCTGAATGTCCTCGGGCGTGTCGCTGGGCGCGGGCAGCACGGGCGCGCCGAGGTGCGTGACGAGCTTCACGGGGAAGCCGCCGTACACGGGCGCCAGCGGCACGCGCAGGCGCGCGTACACGCGCAGCCACACGCCGCGCAGCCAGCCCACCGTGCGGAACGCCTCGCGCACGTTCTGCGTGAACATCGGGATTATGGGCTGCAACACAATATACGATTAGTGACGGCACAAGTCAAGTAATTAGTCAATTATATATTCTTATAGGGCCATGTTAATAAACACGTATTAGGAACAGTTTAGCTATCAAGTGGTTTGTCACTTTCTGACATAAGATAATTTTCCAAGAGCAAAAGAGACAAAACACAGTATAACAGTGTTTTAGTTACATCAGGCCCTGTATTTGTGTATGTATATGTAGTTAGTATCAGTGAGTTAGATTCCATAACACAAGCTTAGAGCTAACTTTGGGTCTAATTAACCGTGTGTGAATAATTATATAATTATTATTATAATATAGCCGGTAATATCCCACTGCTGGGCAAAGGCCTCTCCTCTCACTGAAGATACCAGTACAGTGAGGAGGATTAGGCGTAATCACCACAGATGACAGAAAATGAACTAAATAACTGCCACAGTCAGTCACCAATGTTTCCATGACAAGAAAAATTTGATTCGTTAGTTAATTATCCATTTAATTTCACGTCTTTGAGTAAAGCATTCATGTATGCACTGTGCAACAATGAGTGATTTTCGACGTGTAATTTTATGAAAAAATATGATAATTAGTCAATTGTCAATTTATTTAACATATAGCAAAAATATCAATTTTAACAAAACGAAAACCATTAATAATATCATGGAAGGCAAAGTTGAAGGAAAGCGAGGTAGGGGAAGGCCTAGAATCAGTTACATGAGTCGGATTAAAGAAAAAGTGTCTGTCATGTCTTATAGAGATGTGAAGGAGCTTGCACTGAACAGGAATAGATGGAGAAGTCTGCATCGGACTCACCGACAAGAGCCTTGCTCTTAAATTTATGATGATGAACAAAACCAAGAAGTACTCACGACATTAGCCTCCTTGGCGACCTTCGCGAATCCGACCCTGGACTTCCACTTGAGGTTGTAGTGGTGGTCGGAGAACTGCGCCTCGTACACGCCGCCCGGGGAGATGGCGAGCGACTCGCCGGCGCGCAGTAACGCGGTGCACGTCTGCACCGTGCCCGGGATCACGCACAGCCCGTCCAGCAGGGACGCCCACCCTGGGAAGGTATCATTGAAGATAACATGGTGATGATAACATGAAGATCTGCCTACTGCCTACGCAAAAATGGGTCGACCGATTTTTCATTGATCATCACCGATCATCACCGATTCATATGAAACTGGCTTTGAAACCGCATCGAAATTGTTGCATTTGGCAGTTATGGCACCGCAGGCAGACACACACACAGAGATATCGACGTCAGACATAATTATTAAGTGTCTTCAATTTCAGTTAATTACCCTTTCTCGTGGGAACTTCAGAATAAAAGAGTAACATAATATATGCATTCTCCAAGTTGCAATTAGGAAACACACCCTAACATGAACCCATTCAAGTAATCATAGTATAATAACAAAAGATATAATAAAAATAGATAGAGTGATTCAAGAGGAAGGTTTATGTGTATAAAAATTCCAAAAATTCCCAGGGGAACGGGCACAACGCGGGTAAAACCACGGGGTGCTGCTAGTGAAGAATAAAATAATGAAGCACCTCATACCAAAACCTTTTTTTTTTTGAGGTTTTGATCTCAGATTATTAGTTCTTGAACTTGTATGATTGAGTTCAGTTGTAACGGTGACATTGGGTGTAAGACCCAGTACTCACCAGGTATTTTGAACAGTATTCTATCCGCCACGGTGTGCACCACTCGTCTCTTGAAGACCTGCAACCTCGCGGTGAAGTAGTACATGTCTATGGGCAGCGCGCCGTGGTAGTAGATCACCAGGAACGGACCCTCGGGGATGTTCTCCAAGCCGCGGATCTCGTACCCTGGAAAGAAGTGGAAATCTGACAAGCCCGTTGGCACAGTGGCAGCGAAAGCGATTACTGTGTCGGGGGTTGCGGGCTCGATTCAACGGAGTCAACAATATGTGTTGGCGACGACGTCTGGGTGTCAATTAGTAAAAGTATTAGCCTGTAATGACCCACAGCTGGGCAAAGGCCTCTCATCTCACTGAAGATATCAGTATAGTGAGGAGGATGTCGTAATCACCACGCTTGTCTAATTCGGGTTGTGATCTCATACTCGAGCTTGTTTGAAAAGTAAAAAACATGTTTTTGCAGTAAAATGAAATGTCTTACCGTGCCACAGCCATCCGTGAGCGTCCCAGAGCGCGCACACCGCTATCCTGGCTGCCTGTTTCCAATCAGATTGGACTCCATCCACCACGCGTAGTCTGGAGACAATTCATCATTATTAAAGTTCATAAAAGTCGAAATTCAAATATTTTTATTCAGTTTTGGCCCTTTTACGTACCACCCATTCGGAAGAACATCAGCAGACAAGAATGGGCAAGAAACTCGGCTGGTTATGGCTTATGAGCTAAGCTCTGTCGGGAAAACTAAGTAAATTAGTGTATTAATGGCGAATCCTAGTGTCGGGAGTTTATAGACAGTCAACGATTGAAGTGACCGAAACCGACCGCGGCTTTACCCGCGTTGAGCCCGTTCCCGTGGGAATTTCGGGATAAAAATGACTTTCCCGTTTAATGTGGTTATCCATTACAAAAAAATAATATTCGGAGTGGTAGTTATTACTGTGATTGGCTCGAACATACAACATAGCAATTTTTTATAAGTTATTATTACCCGCGTTGTGCCCGTTCCCATGGGAATTCCCGGTATGAAAAATAGCCTATAACCATCCCGGTGAATGTGGCTATCTATTACAATAAGAATTATTCAAATCGGACTGGTAATTCCTGAGATTAGCTCGAACATACAAACAAACAAACTTACAAATTTTACCTCTTTATAATATTAGTAAGTATAGATCTTATTTTTTATGACAACTTACACTTTCCCTTTGAGACTGAAATTAGTATAAACATTAGAATACGCGGGGTTTCACCTTCGACCTCGTTCCGTGGGAATTTCGGGCTTCAAGTAATAAGCGCCTTTTGTTTGATGTGACAAACATTAAGACATCCTTACTTACAAACTTTCGCATTATTCGCATTTACAATACACACTCGTACCTTTGAAACAATCTATCTTCTTCTCATCTTCATCGAGTGGATGGTTAAGCTGACCAATCCTGGTGTCAGAGTTATAGAGCCGCCAAAGGCCTCTGACGTGGCTCATGTAACGACTATATAAACAATATATACTCATATAATAATAGAGTTTGTTTGTCTGAACGCGCTAATCTTAGAAACGACCGATCCGTTTTTAATAATTATTTTTGTAATGCATAGCCACATTCAACGGGAAGGTTATACGCCATTTTCATCCCGAAATTCCCACGGGAACGGACACAAAGTCGGTTAAACCAAGTATTGAGCATATCTATCTCAAATATTTAAACTTCCTCATAATCAAAAGGAAAAATACACAGAAACAAATAAACTAACAGAATTACTTAATTAGATAAATGAATCATGTTTGTGGCGAGTGATACCGTGCAGACATGTCTGGTAACGCGACCTCACATTATCTGGGTCGTAACTTCAAGTAAGGGCATCCGGGTAACCTTTTCAATAGGTACGACACTTAATGTAGGGTAGGTACATAATGTCTGGACCCTAGTGTAGGGGAAAGAACTGTTATCTTATTAAAGACATCATCTACCTACAGGCGTGAGGAGAATTTGGCGTAAACTCCTTATTCCACGAGAAAGAAGAACAAGTACTAAATTGAACATTAAATAAATAATATTTTTATACAATATAGCTAAAAACCACCGCAAGAGAAGTGGCTTGAGAATGAAAAAAAATCGTATCGAAATCGATCCATCCGTTTGGGCTGTTACCTACGATGCCACAGATAGACACAAACACAGACATCGACGTCAACATGTTACCCCTCTTTTGCGCCGGGGGTTAAAAAGAAAAATATTGTACGATAATACTGCGGGCTTACTATCTGAAACCTGAGCATTGGAAATAGTGAAATCTAGAAACTCCCCGGTGATTAAAATTACCTGCTGAATTAATTTTAGCTCATATCCAGCAGAAAGGTGCATTAAAAATACCTACAGACAGTTTAGGGAGAATCTGTGTTATATCCTTGTAGTGTTGGACCGACGTGAAATTGTCGGTCCCGGTTGCTTCAATCGTGAAATCATGCCGGAGGCCTTTAGGCGGTCTAAAATCTCCGACACCAGGGTTTGCCACTAACCTACTAGAACTTCTTTTTTTAGTGTAGGAGTGTCGCAGTAAAAAAGAATCCGTATAGCAACTGCGATATGAAGTAACTGACCGGTCATATCATACGTCGATCATACGTGTACCACGTGATCCCAACACACCTGATTGTTGGAACTCAGAACATGAATCAACGACCTAATTCAAAACAGATAAGAAAGGGTCAGCAATATAAATGAGTATTTATCTTGTTTCTCTTGGAAAATTTGGACTGGTTCGGACAGGATGGAATAAGCGCTGCCCGGAGTTAACCTTATTTTACTGGTCTATGTGACCTTTCTAGGAATAAAGATATTATTATTATTTACTAGCTGCACCCCGCGGTTTTACCCGCGTTGTGCCCGTTCCCGTGGGAATTTAAGAACCGCATGACCGATTTAGTGTCAACTTCACATAAACGTTTTATTTTAGTTAGGAGATGTTTCATCTTACACTTGCTTATTAATCTATGCTAATATTATAAACCGGTAAAGTGTCTCACTTTGTTTGTTTGTTTGTTATGGCTAATCTCAGCAACTACCCATTCGATTTGATTTTTTTTTAGGGTTCCATACCCAAAGGGTAAAAACGGGACCCTATTACTGAGACTTTGCTGTCCGTCCGTCTGTCCGTCTGTCACCAGGCTGTATCTCAGGAACGGTGACAGCTAGACAGTTGCAATTTTCACAGAAGACGTATTTCCATCCAAGCTTTCACACGTACCTATAAAGCCGGTAAAGATAGAAGATGATGCTGCTGATGTAGATGAGCACTATGAGCACCGCCGGCAGCAGGAAGGTCACGATGACGGGCGTCAGGAACCAGGTCAGCCAGAGACTGTACTCCGTGTCCACGTACTCCACTGTGGACAATGATGATACATGTTAGAACATACTTGTTTATTGTTAACTACCCGCGTTGTACCCGTTCCCGTGGGAATTTCGGGACTTTTCGTACTTATAAACCTTCCTCTTAAATCACTATCATTAAAAAAACCGGCCAAGTGCGAGTCGGACTCGAAAACGAAGGGTTCCGTACCATTATCTATTAAAAAATATTAGTATCGAGCAAGAAACGGTAAAAAAATCCCCCTTGAATATTTGTTTTATTTTATTATTAGTATTTGTTGTCATAGCGGCAATGTATTTCATCATCTGTGAAAATTTTAACTGAAGCTATCACCGTTCTTGAGATACAGCCTGGTGACAGACGGACGGACGGACGGGCGGACGTTTTTATGGTACGTTTACACGCTTGCCAAGCCTTGGCAAGGATCGACAATCGCAAGCATGTAAAAAGGGCGTTTGGCTTGGCTTGCGTGGGCTTGTGCCTGCTTGCTTCCGATCCAGTCGAGTGTCGGTTTTTTTACGCAGATCAAAGGGCGTTTGCGGCAAGCGCTTGCAATGCATTTACATGTTGGTCCGCGTTTAGTAGCCATTGTGATCTCGCGGCGAGTACACGCTTGCTTGATTTTACAAAAATTAAATAAAAAATGAGTTGCTGGTCGAATGAGGAGAGTCTTTCGTTTCTGGAACATTACCAAATGGAACCATGCATCTGGAATCCGAAAGATGCAAATCATAAAGATAAGAAGAAACAAGCAGATGCATGGATTCGTCTTGCTGAACTTACTGGAAGGCCAGTAAAGGAAATAAAAACTAAAAAGGAGATATTGATGACTACTTTTCGCAATGCCATGCTTGGATGTATATTGCAGACTGACGCATTCACAAGCGTATAAACGCCTTTCAAACGCTAAACGAGATTTGTGGAGGCTTGGGACTGTTTGCAGTTTGCCAAGGCTTGGCAAGCGTGTAAACCCGGCTTTACCCTTTGGGTAAGGCAACCTAAAAATCCGCGTCAAAATCCGTGCAGTAGTACTTGAGTTTATCTTATCGCCAACAAACAGACAGACGCGGCCGGGGACTTTGTTTATAATATAGAAACTTGGTAGGACTGAACATTTTTATTGGCTTTTTGGATAGGAGAAAAGGTCGCTAAACATCTTCATGTGGTTTAAATAAATAAAAACTTAAGACAGTGAGCAGGATGCACCCGCACAGATGGGCAAAGATTGCAACGGAATGGGAGTTCCAGGATGCCCGCAGGCCCCCGGGTCGGCCTCCGACTCGATGGCGGAAAGAGCTGGACGATTTTAAAAAGGATTGGAAGGAGTTGGCTATGGAAAGAGATAAACGGAAAGAATTGGAGGAGACCTTTGGCCAGCAGTGGGACAGCGAGGTTGCGTAAAAAAAAAACAGTACACTTAACTGTTATCACGGTTTAGACGTCGAAACATTGCATCCGTTTAAAAAACAAAACGCACATAAACCCATGACTTAAAACCTATGTATTAAACTCCATTTAAACGACTCATTAAATACATAAACAAAAAACAAAACAAATATGTACACTTAGTACAGAATTATTTATTCTATTCTATTCTAAATTCCTAATAATAACTCAGACAAACAAACAAACAATCGAAAGAAATCCTTAACCTCGTTACGAGATCAAAGTTCACATCACAAATTAGAAAAAATAATACTTATGTTGTTTTATGGTATTGGTGTCAACGAAAATAACATGAAAATAAATATCATTGAAAGATTGTTTTATGGTGCTCCCACATTGCTGTTACAAAATGTTTATAAACATTTTTGAACACTAAAACATTTACTAACAAATGTTGTCAATTCTTACATTTTGTTAGGAACTGTTATATGTTATAAGTGCTCCTACACTGATGGAAAGTGTTTACTAACATTTTATAACATTTTGAATCTGGCATTGGCTCGCAGTTTGGTTTTGCGTTCTGAGGCGTCTACACGAAAATGGAAGAAGATTTGCTAATTGGGATAGCTTTCATTTTTTGTTTAAAAAAAAGAAAAAGCGCTCTTATTGGATGCGCCGAACGCTTAAAGCTAGAGAAAAACTCATCGACTCACCGCATACCCCGCCGTCACCCGTATAAAATGTTTACAAACAAAATTTTGTTCAAAAATGTTAATTAACATTTACTAACATGAAAACATTTTTTGACTTTGGTGATTAAATGTTAGCTAACAAATGTTTACTAACGTTACTTAACATTCTATAACAGCAGTGTGGGAGCACCTTTAGTATGTTAAAGCATTTTTTGCCGCGAAAAAACCCATAGTTATACTCGTACATACTGGTACTACTCATTTTAAATTGAAACTACGCTTACGGACCCACTGTGACCACGGTTCCTGTAAAGGAGCCGAAACTTCAGATAAAATCTTTTTTTATAATTTTACTAGCAGCGCCCCGCGGTTTTAACCGCGTTGTTTCCGTGGGAGTTTCGGGAATTTTAATACTTATAAACCTTCCTCTTGAATCACTCTATCTATTAAAAAAACTGTATCAAAATCCGTTGCGTAGCTTTAAAAATCTAAGCATACATAGAGACAGACAGACAGTGTCAAGCGACTTTGTTTTATACTATGTAATGAAGAAAAAAATCTGAATAGTGTGTTTCCTTAATGAATCATTGCTGGCACACTGAACTCAACCTAAACTGGTAGGTCAGTGACCAGCCCCGGTGTCAGATGTTAGACACCTATTGACTTACTAAGCGAAAACCTAGTTTTTGGTAAAACAAAAGATTATTTTAATACGCAAGGCGCAAAAAAATGTGTTCTGTAAAAAGTGTATTGTAGTTCCCATTCACTCATTGAGAAAAAGGAATAAATTAATGTAGCTCTGAATGAAAATCAGTAATTAAAAATGCTACTTTGGCCATTATTTTAGAAAATATATCCAGTGACGTCAACCACAAAATACAGAGAAAAAGATTATTGCATTGCTCTATAAAAGACAATTTCTCTGTTTTTTCGGACAAATTCACACACCCAAAGTGAGCTCTAAGTTTATATTATGGTATCTAACTAACTGATACTACTACATATACATACACAAATACTTTATAAGAATATATAATTGACACCCAGACGTCGTCGCCAAGAACTATGTCTTCACATATTGTTGACTCCGTTGAATCGAGCCCAAAAGCGCTCTCACATGTCACTATGCCAACGGGCTCATCAAAAATTTATTTTCCCCTTTTTTTTTTTTTTTTAGTAGGAGAAATGCGTTTATGCATCCCCGGCAGTTCGGGGAAACGACCGGGGTATGTGGGACTCGTCCCGACGCGATCAACGGGCCGGGAAATACCCACTAAAACTCCTACTGTGTTCCGTCGTCAGCGGCTCACTGACAAGAGTCGCGGGGCTACCTTGCGGCATTCCTCCGCTTCCCCAGTCGCGCCGACAGGCATCATTCGATATCTTCATAGAATGTCAGAAAAAACAGGATACGCTCAATATCAGTAGATTCCGCCCGAAAGAGTCGTTTATCAATCACTGAACTTTGTGTGTTTTATCAACAGGACGCGTCTATCAATACTGTAAATAACCTTCACCCTTGTTTAGGGTTCAAGCTTATTTTTTGTTTCATCGATAGAGCCGCGAGGCATAGGGCCCTTTATCTATTCTAATATTTTAAAGGGGTAAAATTGTAATTTTCTTTGTTAGTATGTTCAGGCTAATCTCGGGAATTTATAGTACGATTCGAATAATTCTATTTTTAATAGATAGCCACATTCAACGGGAAGGTTATAGGCTATTTTCCATCCCGAAATTCCCAAAGGAACAGGCAGAACGCGGGCAAACCACGGGGAGCTGCTAGTCATATAATAAACTAGCGGCAGGCCACTTACCCACACGCATAACTTACTTATTAGCATAGCCTTTAACTATCCCATTGAATATGGCTATGCATTACAAAGAATTATTTAAATTGGATTGGAAATATCTGAGAAAAACACAAACAAACAAAATCAAACCTCTTCGACTTTATTATATAAGTAAAGGTTTATGAAAATACTAGCAGCGCCCCGCGGTTTTACCCGCGTTGTTGGTCGTCAATACAAGACTCACAAACATATTACACAACTATAATATAAGTTTACGTTACATAACTGATACCCTTTAGCCTGCAACGTATCACGATTATATCATGCACTTGAAACACAAGGTTGCAATATGTACTTTATCATTGTTAATATAAGAATCAAAATGTGGTGTCATTGTTTGGTCAGCTGTAGGAAAAATTTAAAGAGGAATATTATTACAAATTGGTATTATATGATTATTATAGTCCGTTAAGGTTTTTTAAGTGCAGTCTGTGGCCTTTTTCTAGCATTTTTAGGGTGCTTATTGTAATGAAACAACTATGTGCGCGAAACGACTGATTATATTTCCTTAAATGTCGGTAGTCATGAAAATAAACTACCGTCAAAATACTAATATATTACATCTTCCCCTTATAAAGAAACAACGGTTACCACAGATATATATCTGTGACGGTTACCAAAGTATTTAAAACACTATGAATATAATGCAAAACATAAGAAAGATTAAATAAAGAAAAAGTAGGTTATAAAATTAAATTTGTGTTACTACTTACATAAAACATAATGAACGTAAAGAACTTTACAGTACACATGTATGCAGCTACTTATATCTAAGTTAAACAATAATTATTAAACCTTCATTACGACTTATATATTTTTTTTTAAAGATCGCGAGCCCTACGCGAAGCTTCCCTACGTGAAATCGCTACTGGAGTATTTTGACACGACGGGAGTTCGTGATCGTTTTCGTCCGCTGATAAATAGTGACCGTCGCCGTCTGCACTCTGCTCACTACCATCAGTGCTCACATTATCATCCATTTCCTTCTCTTTACAAGAAGCAGAGGATGACGCATGTGTCATTTCAGTAGCGGAGTCAGTAACCAACTTTGTGATATGGCTCCTGTTACGTCTATAAACCTTACCATTTTCACCGGTAAGGAAGTAAGACCGAGGATGTTGGGCTTTAGATGCTACGGACATGTGTTTCTTTTTGGTGCCGTCTGTCAATAGGACCTCGTCATGTATGTCATAATATTGTTAAGAGCGATCCTTGTTTTTAATTATCCCACCGCTGTCACCATGTAATGAAACAAATATGTGCGAGAAACGACTGATTATATTTCCTTAAGGGTCCGTTCACACAGACCGGCTCGGAGAGGAGAGCAGATTCTTATCACGTTGAAAACAGAGTTTTTAGTATTTGTATTAAGGTTTATTTTTGCATGTGCACTGCTTTTGTGATTAAGGGTCCGTTCACACAGACCGGCTCGGAGAGGAGAGCAGATTCTTATCACGTTGAAAACAGAGTTTTTAGTATTTGTATTAAGGTTTATTTTTGCATGTGCACTGCTTTTGTGATTAAGAATGCTTGAAGGCGCTTGGTGTGAAATAATAAGAGGAGCTTACCGGCTCCGATCGCGTAATTTTTCTCGATCGTGCAGCCGTTTGGCTCCGATTGCATGCTCTTTAACGCTCGCACAGCCGATCGGTTCCGACTGCGTGCTCTTTCTCGCTCGCGCAGCCGATCGGCTCCGATTGCGTGCTCTTTCTCGCTCGCGCAGCCGATCGGCTCCGATTGCGTGCTCTTTCTCGCTCGCGCAGCCGATCTGCTTCAAACAATCTTGCTAACAAATATATTTCTTCATCGGAGCTATCTAAATCCATGTTCCGAAAAGCACACGTTAACACCGAAAACAAAACTTGGACTGCGTGGAAGACTGGTACTGCCTTTGTAGTGTACCCATCCGGCTTCGAGCACATCCGAACGGCTCCGAGCGCATCCGACCGGCTGCGAGCGCATCCGACGGGCTGCGAGCGTATCCGACCGGCTGCGAGCGATTCCGACCGGCTGCGAGCGCATCCAACCGGCTCCGAGCGCATCCGCTTTCAGGTCGCTTCCAGCCGGTCTATGTGAAATAGTTGGCGGCTCCGCTCCGACCAACTCCAAGCGCATACGATCCGGTCTGTGTGAAAAGAAAAATGCGCGCCGATGCTCTCCGAGCCGGTCTGTGTGAACGGACCCTAAGAATGCTTGAAGGCGCTTGGTGTGAAATAATAAGAGGAGCTTACCGGCTCCGATCGCGTAATTTTTCTCGATCGTGCAGCCGTTTGGCTCCGATTGCATGCTCTTTAACGCTCGCACAGCCGATCGGTTCCGATTGCGTGCTCTTTCTCGCTCGCGCAGCCGATCGGCTCCGATTGCGTGCTCTTTCTCGCTCGCGCAGCCGATCGGCTCCGATTGCGTGCTGGATCGGAAGACTGGTACTGCCTTTGTAGTGTACCCATCCGGCTCCGAGCACATCCGAACGGCTCCGAGCGCATCCGACCGGCTGCGAGCGCATCCGACGGGCTGCGAGCGTATCCGACCGGCTGCGAGCGATTCCGACCGGCTGCGAGCGCATCCAACCGGCTCCGAGCGCATCCGCTTTCAGGTCGCTTCCAGCCGGTCTATGTGAAATAGTTGGCGGCTCCGCTCCGACCAACTCCAAGCGCATACGATCCGGTCTGTGTGAAAAGAAAAATGCGCGCCGATGCTCTCCGAGCCGGTCTGTGTGAACGGACCCTAAATGTCGGTAGTCATGAAAATGAACTACCGTCAAAATACTAATATATTACACTTATATTAGAAGCGGCCCGATTCACCAATCACAGCGCATTGTGATTGTCAATAACGCATTGACATTGTGAAAATCTTTCCGTAATGCATTGTGATTGGTCAGCTGAACTCCGTACAGCGCCGCTCTGCTTCAAGCTGCGCAGCGACGAGGGGCCGTTAGTTTAAAATAAAATTTCCTTTTCATTAAACACACAAGGAGCAATATGTATCACAAAGAAACTCTTTCACTAACAACCATAAAAAAGCTTTCAAAATTCCCGTCCAATAAACAGCTAATATGAAATCAAATTGAAACGGACCATAAATAATCTCAAAACTTTCTTTGTTCGTTTTCGCGCGCGGTTCATAAACACAATTCCTGGGACGTTTAAAATTGGAACGCGAGTAAACAAACTTTTTACTACTTGACATCTGTCATGTTCAATTTAACTTTACCGCCAAAACAGAGTCATCGCAAATGCTATGCGATAAATCTTCGCAAAGGTTTTGTTGTTGGTGTGAACGTAGTAATCTACTATTTGGGCCCTTGTCCAGCTATGACATCACTTTTTAGATGATGTCCAACTTCAGGGCAAAGGCCTCTCATCTCACTGAAGATATCAGTACAATGAAGTTCATATTTATATGTTTATCACAAAGATCCATGTTCCAATCAATCCATCGATTTATGCGAGAGCAACGTGATGTCGATGTTCATGAAAAAAAAACTGGTCTTTGTGTCGTATTTAAACTCATAAAAAGTGTATTTTAATCTATACGATGAGATGATATTAAGTACATATCTATTATCTTTAACACAAAGTTTTTCCTCTGACATTGACACAAGATAAAGCATTAAAGCCCTACCGAGCACATTGTCCTATAAACAATGGGAATGACCGAATAACCGTGTGTTATTTATTTATCCGGCAGATAAACAGATGATAAATGTATCACAAAGAAAATTTTCCATATTGATACTCATCTCGAACCTAATAAAAATATAAGACACTGTAAACATTGAAATGAAACCGAATAAGTAAACATGAGTGCAGGCAAAGAGGTGTAGTTTGGTTGTAAAAGACTGTCAATGTGACTATCATTCATTAATTTCGAATGGGTTAGTGACCAAACCTGGTGTCAGAGTTTTTAGACCGCCAAAAGGCCTCCGATATGGTCTTACGAAGAAACAATCGGGACCGACTGCTTAACGTGCCATAAGTAGCACGGTAGCGCTCAGATAGAAAAGCCACTGTCGGTCACCCATTCAAGTAGGGGTCGAGCTGCACATTGCTTCTACAAATGGCTGTCAATGTCACCTTGTATGCACATTGCGCAGGATACAGGGCGTAATTTTAAATCAATTCAATTCAATAATGTATTTTATTTTTGGAGAAATAAAAACTACATTTGCTTCGACGATTAAAAGAAATCAAATTCAAACATTGTTCGGAAATGGTTTAAAAATCAAAATCATAATTAGGCATTGTTTTATTTATTTTCTTCAAATAATGTGGGTCGAGATGGGGTCGAGACCTAAATATCGAATCATTCTGATGAATTTATTTATTCAGAAAGTGGAGGGTCTTATTCATGTTTTGAAAGCCAATTAACACATAAATGAAGTAACCGTACTTTATTTCTGAAGATGTATCAAGGAAGAGCAAGAGGAAGATGTAATATTATAAAGCTGCAGAGTTTGTTTGTTTGTTTAAACGCGCTAAACTCAGCAACTACTGGTCTGATTTGAAAAATTCTTTCAGTGTTGGATAGTCCACTTATAGAGGAAGGCTATAGAGTATTTTTCATCCCGAAATTCCCACGGGAACGGGCACAACGCGAGTTAAAACCGCGGGTCATTAAATACAGATTTAATTAAGATTCTTCATATTATGTACTTTTAGCTTTATACTTTGTTATTATTTACAAGGAGGTATTCAGTCGCAGTTTATATATATGTTTGTTTTGCTTTGTTATCTGACGTTTCAGTCATTTTACAGGAATTGTGATATATCTTTCCACAAGCCCGTTGGCACAGTAGCAGTGAGAGCGCTTACTGTGTCGGGGATTGCTGGTTCGTTCCCGCCCGGAGTCAACAATGAAGACGAGAAGATTCTTATAAAGTATATGTATATGTAATATGTAGTAGTATCAGCTAGTTAGATTCCATGTTACAAGCTTAGAGCTTAGTTTGGGTCTAATTAACCGTGAGTGAATTTGTCCGGGTATATTTATTATTATCTCATATGGATCTCTATGACGTCTCATAAGAGAAACCGAAACCGTCTTCTTTAAACACTTGTCTTGTTATTTGATTGAGAATGTCCTTGGCAGTAATCCGAGGTCAGAGAAGCATTATGATTGAATGCAATCATTGTTATTATGCGTATAAGTATTTGTTGTACGAGACGTAATGGCGATTATGCGAGACAATTCATGGCGATATCAAAACACAATACTAAGTAAGTTAACGGATTCGCTTTTATTTAACACTAGCAACGCCCCGCGGTTTTACCCGTGTTGTGCCCGTTCCCGTGGGAATTTCGGGATAAAAAATAGCCTATAACCTTCCCGTTGAATGTAGTTAACCATTACAAAAAGAATTATTCAAATCGGACGGGTAATTCCCAAGATATTATAATATTAGTACCTATATATTTTCGTCTGACGTTTCGGCACTTTTACACGAATAGAACGTCAAATACCCGGCCAAGTGCAAGTCGGATGTCGCACGAAGTGTACCCACCATCACTACATAGTATTAAATAAAGTCGCTTCCCGCTGTCTTTCTGTCTGTCTGTCCCAATGAATGCTTCGATCTTTAAATCTACGCAACGGATTTCGACGCGGTTTTTTAAAAGATAAAGTGATTCAAGAGGAAGGTTCATATGTATAAAAAGTCCCGAAATTCCCACGGGAACGGGCACAACGCGGGTAAACCGCGGAGCGCTGCTTGTAAATATTATAAAAATATTATGAAAGAGAATAATAACACGTATTATTATACTAACTGATATGATAATACATCTCTAAGGAAAGTTCACTGAGTAACTAACAGTGACCTTCAACTTAACTTGTGTGCAAATTATCTTAATTTCATAATAATTAGTGTTATACAGGATGTGGCCGCCAAAAAACAATAATTGGATGTGTTGTAATTTTGTCTAAAAAATATCAAATTTCAAGTAAGTAAATATTCTATTTGTTTTTTTCAGTTCAAAAAATGAAAAATAATAAATGTTTGATATCACTCTGTACTCACCCATCGTAGCGCTCGTGGCGTAGTTTGACTAAGCTATGTTAGTTCATTGCGATTGTTAAGCAACGTGCAGCTCGGCCCCTACTCGGATGGGTGGCCGATAGAGCCATTTCTATCTGAGCGCTACCGTGCTTCGGAGGGCACGTTAAATTGTCAGTCCCGGTTGTTTCAATCGTTAGACCATGTCGGAGGCCTTTAGGCGGTCTAAAAACTCCGACACCAGGGTTGGCCACTAAGATACTCGAAGTTACTTATCACCCTGTAGTGTATATTAACAATATTATATTTTTACGTCAAACCGCGATGAGATAAAGTGTGTTGTGTAAGTCTGATTTGTGAATTTATCAGTTGTTTTAATTTTCTATCAACTTAAACTTAAACAGTGTTTAAAAGTGTTTTGTCTCTTTCGCTCTTTGGAAAATAGCGTATGTCGGAAAGGGACAAACCATATGATAGGTAAAGCTGATAATAAGCATTTTTGAATAAGGCCCATTATAGTTATATAAAACGTTCTTCATTTATTTCTTACTAGCCGCGCCTAGTGATGCTACCCGTGTTGTTTCCGTTCCCGCGGGAATTTCGAGATAAAATGTATCCCATGTGTTATTCTGATGTATAACCTATGTTATTGTAAAATTTCATCCAAATCCGCGAGTAGTTTTTTCGTGAAAGAGTAACAAACATAGTTTATCGGGATGGAAACAGTTAAAACGAAGTGATAGTATTGCTTATCAGAAACACCTGATATCTGAATTTTTTTATGTTTTAACAGGGTCTTAATAATATTTACTTCAAGTAAAAATATGGTACCTACTTGATTTTTATCATAAATTACTAGCAGCGCGCCGCGGTTCTACCCGCGTTGTGCCTGCTCCCGTGGGAATTTCGGGAATTTTTATACATATAAACCATCTTATTGAATCACTCTATCTATTTAAAAACCGCATCAAAATCCGCGCAGTAGTATTTGAGTTAATCGCGAACAGACAGCCAGACACGGCCGGGGAATTTCTTTTATAATATAATATAGTGATAGTGATTTTAGGCATCAGGCAGTGATGATTACGCCTAATCCTCCTCACTGTACTGATATCTTCAGTGAGATGAGAGGCCTTTGCCCAGCGTTGGGACATTACAGGCTACTACTACTTACTTTAATAGTCCACCATCATGAACCATATTATTTCCTCGAACGGATGTCAAATCGATCTGAACTATAATTAATTTCATAATCCCACGGGATTCGCGGTATCGGAAACTAGTTGTGGCAGGACAACGGGAACTTCTTGTTTTTAATTTATACCTATATCATAGTGCCTAAGTGTAGCGCCACATCTGCGGAACGTACGGCGCCGAACCTTCCGCTCTATGACACATCAGTCGAAATTACGCCGCGTACTGATGTGTCATAGATAACTTGAAATACACTACGAGCGTATTTAGCGGAAGGTTCGGCGCCGTACGTTCCGCAGATGTGGCCCTACACTAAGTATATACAACTGGGTAAGGGCGCGTTTAAATAAAAGCGGATCGGAGCGGTGCGTAGCGGTGCGGTGCGGTGCGGACTGACCAAGCACAATGTATTATGAAATGGTTTTGACAATTTCAATGCGATTTAATTGGTCGAGTGAACTCCGCACAGCTCCACTCCGCTTCAATGTAAACGCGCCCTTAATTGGTAATACTTCGCTACGGGTCCGTTCTCTACATATGTAGAGAACGGACCCGTAGCGAAGTATATTTCCAAAATTATTTTTGTAGTTTCGCTTGGTTTAAATTTACGTTTCAATGAATCCCAATTCGAGATCAAAAATACTATTGATAAAGAAGTCTGACTATAGGGTACAAGAATCTGAGAGATATTGTGATATTTTTTTTTATTTGATTGTTTCATCCGGTGACCACGAGCGGGGTAACTCGCTCGAAATGCAAAGTTGCCGAGTACGTATTATAATAAACTAGCAGCGCCCCTCGGTTTTACTCGCGTTGTGCCCGTTCCCGTGAGTATTTCGGGAATTTTGATACATATAAACCTTTCTCTTGAATCACGTTATACATATATTCTAACGCGATACAACAACCGTAAACTTTATCAACCAAGATGTTTTAACCGCGTCAACAGAAACGCACCCTTAACTTATCAGTGCAGTGCGTATTAGTCACAACCGTGATGCAACAGTCATCTAAAACTTGACCTAACCTAAACTATCGACACGATAGCTCTCGTACATAAACACTAACTATTGCATATAATATTTATTAAGTGCGCGCTATCAATGCACTCGTAAGTCCTTGGATGCGACCAAGTGTATCAGTAGGTTAAACTGTCAGCGTTTTGTTAGGAACGTACCTACTGACTGGCAGTTATAGCCTTTTGTTTTTTGTTCAGGCAATTTTGGACGTTCGATGAAAAAATAACGGCCCAGTGCAAGCTATGTTTGACAAGCCCGTTGGCACAGTGGCAGTGAGAGCGCTTACTGTGTCGGGGGTTGCGGGTTCGATTCCCGCCCGGAGTCAACAATATGTGCAGACATAGTTGTTGGCGACGACGTCTGGGTGTCAATTATATATTCTTATAAAGTATTTGTGTATGTATATGTAGTAGTATCAGTTAATTAGATTCCATAACACAAGCTTCGAGCTTACTTTGGGTCTAATTAACCGTGTGTGAATTTGTCCAGGTATATTATTTTTTTTTAAATTATTTAAAAAAAAAAATTATGTATTATACGTATAGTCGCGGGGAGAGGGTTAAAAGATTATAAAAACTATAAAAAATTATGAGAAATAGATTATTCCTCCTCATTGTACTGATCTTCCGTGAGATGAGAGAGGTCTTTGCCCTGCAGTGGGACATTACTGGTTAATACTTATATTTTCTTTTATATCTTTTATTATTTCTAGTATTCCTTACGCAAAGGGTAAAAACGGTATTACTAAGATTTCGCTATCCGCCTGTCTGTCACCACCAGGCTGTATGTTTTCTTAGAACCAATATTTCATTTTAATGCCATAATTTATACGCCGTCAGAAAAAAACGTTATTATAAACTGAAATGATACATATCTATTACATAGAATGTACGGTTAAATTACCATGATATTTACTCAGTTTGCAGACAATTATAAATTCAATAAATATAGAAAAAACGTAACAAGCCACGCGAAATTACTAGACCGAAAATAATTTACACGTTGTTAAAGTTACCCTTTCAATAAACTATACATTATATTCACGTGGATACATAATTTCATTAACTGGCAAGCCATAAAAAAACATAAACCAATTTTCTTCATAGTGCGAAAAAACGCGCCAATTATATTTTTAAGCCACAGACTATGACAACGAAACTGACATTTTGTTTTTTTAATCTATAAATAGGGAATAGACTTGTTTGTAACGTACCATACAAGCATGAATATTAACTTAGGTATTTTTTATTGACAAAAAAATCGCGTGAAAGGTCAAAAACACATTGAAGATGCATCCTCCTAGTCCAGTTTATCATATTTTAGCTCAAAGGTGTAATTATGTGTAATGCACCTGCCATAACATCTGCCTACTTGTCTAGCTATTGGCATTATGTATGATGTGGGGACCGTTGCACATAATACCATAGACAAGCTTGTCGTCGATAAATATGTACTAATGACTGACGGAGGAAATGGCGCGAATTTGTTTTTTATTTCTTTAAACGGCTGGGTAAGTTGCCGTAGTTATACGGTGACAAGAAAATTAGGGATTTTTAATTAAAACGCCAATGTTATCAAATTGAGGGATGGGAAAAAAGAAATGATTCGTGTAATTCTAAATGAGAATGAATGATAAATTATGTATTCAAATTATTCGTATGTTTGTAACCCAAAGGTACGTTATACGTACCACGTGGTATACTAATGGATTCAAGGCAAATGGCACTTTTGGTCATATAAAAATAAGTATTAGTATTAGTATGTAACTAGCAGCGCCCCGCGGTTTTACCCGCGTTGTGCCCGTTCCCGTAGGAAATCCGGGATAAAATGTAGCCTATAGCCTTCCTCGATAAATAGACTATCTAAAGTGAAAGAATTATTCAAATCGGTTCAGTAGTTTCTGAGATTAGCGCGTTTAAACAAACAAACAAAAAAACAAACAAAACAAACTCTTCAGCTTTATAATATTAGTATAGATTTCTCACTGTTGGGCAAAGGCCTTCTCACTGAAGAAAACAGTACATTAAAAAGTTAAATATTGTTAAGTTATCCCTTACACAGATTAAATACTAAGTTGCTTTGTGGTTTCCAACTAACTGGGGTTATTCTGATTGTGGTGCAATTTCACAACCACTACCGATAGAAAGTATATATAACTAATACTATGTCTTAATCTGTGGTTTAATATCGTAGACTATGACCCTCATCTGCGAGTTATGAGTTGTAGATGACTAATAGAAAACGCAAATAATTACCTATCTTAATAGCTTCGAGGAATTTTAATTTAAAAAATTGGGACTTTGGATTTATTTGTAGTTATTGAGAAAATAATCATTATGAAATGTGGCTTGGTTACTACCTACCTACATCACTACATAGTATAAAACAAAGTCGCTATTTTTGTCTGTTTGTCTGTATGCTTAAATCTTTAAAATTACGCAACGGATTTTGATGCGGTTTATTGTAATAGGTAGAGTGATTCAAGAGGAAGGTTTTTATGTAAAAAAATTCCCGAAATTCCCACGGGAACGGGCACAACGCGGGTAAAACCGCGGGGCGCTACTAGTAATATAATAAAGCTGAAAATTTGTTTTTTAACGCGCTTATCTCAGAAACTACCAATCCGGTTTGATTAATTATTTTTGTAATGAATAGCCTCATTCAACGGGAAGGTTATAGGCTATTTTTCATCCCGAAATACCGACGGGAACAGACACAATAAGTAACATTATAACACCCCTTTTTAGGTCGGAGGTTAAAATAATGAGTGATAATAATGAGTACAAATATAACACACAGATCCAATCGAGTTAATTTCTAGTGGAAATACACCGTTAAGCACGTGACAACATGTGATTATGTATGTATATAAATTTAATTATTATTTTATAATTTCATGGATATTGCTACACTTTTATATTAAGGTAAATAACCGCACACCGGGGAAAACACAATGTAAAAATATATAACAAAATACTATTTTTAGTATCCTGGATTTTTTGTGCAATCGGTTAAGTAATAAGATTATGATTGCAAATAAAAAAAACCGTATCCATAGATTTTAAAAACTAAACCCCTTACTGCCCACCAAAAACAGTAAAAAAAATTCTAACTTAAAAATAATTAAACCATAGACAAAAAAATACAACCACAGATTTAAAAAAGTACTTACAATAAAACATCCCCATATAGAAGCCGGCGACAGCGATAGCAATCTTAACAAAATCATTTGTCGTATCCTGGTCGAATTGCTTTAAAAAATCACTCATGATGTATTTTTTGACCGGTCTCGCGGCGCACTGTGTCTTATCCATGTTTGACTTATCTATTTAAAAATAATAATTTAAAATTGCATCGATAACCCGGTGACCGTAAGACCGAGACTGCATACAGGCCGGCCGTTGTCAGAAAAAAATATATTTAAAAAAAGAATAACTTTGGCGCGAATACGTTCGGCTGTCAGTGAGCGTGGATGACGAATGACATGTAAGTTACTAACTGATCTATACTAATATTATAAAGCTGAAGAGTTTGTTTTGTTTGTTTGTTTGTTTGTTTGTTTGTTTGTTTGTTTGTTTAAACGCGCTAATCTCAGAAACTAATGAACCGATTTGAATAATTCTTTCACTGTTAGATAGTCTATTTATCGAGGAAGGCTATAGGCTACATTTTATCCCGGATTTCCTACGGGAACGGGCACAACGCGGGTAAAACCGCGGGGCGCTGCTAGTGTGTTATGAAAGCGCGAAGCTGACCCTAGCATTAATTTTGTTATCTATACTCTAATATATTGCGAAGTGTGTGTTGGTCTGTTTGTTGGATATAATTTTCACTAGTAGTTTATAAAAAAATATCGTCTGACTAAGGTATTTTTTGTAAATCATTAAAGACAAACCTCTTGTACCGAAAAAAAATCATAAACAATCTATATATTATACAAAAAAATCGCTGTTGCTAAGCACATAACTTCAGAACGACAGCACCAAATTGGATGATTCTTTTTTATGTGTTCCTTATTTTGTCAAGACAAAGTTTTTCTAAAGAAAATAATTTGAAAAAAATCTCGAAATTTCCACGGGAACGGGGAAGCTGCGGGTGAAACCGCGGGGCACAGCTAGTTCTTGATAGAGTTATGCTCAACATGGCTCGAATGAGAACTTCACGGAGAATATGTTTTTTTAACACGTTACAATTTTTTTCCTTTTTTTAACATAATGAACGCAAGTGAAATGAAAGCGCATCACTAGTGAACCAAAAAGGGTACATACACATTGTTTATATTAGATTAAAAACTTGGACGATAAATTAAACATGAAGTAATAATTTAATAAATAAATCTGCAATACAGCGAAAGTAATGTACGCAATAATTGTTTAATTTAAGCAGAACATTTTGTCAATATTGCTCATTTTGCATTTTTGGAAGACATTTGATAATTTTTAACTGGCTTCAGAAAAAGAGGTTATGTATTTTGCCCGTATGTAGAGGGACGAATCTAAGATAGGACAATTTTTACAAGCACGAACACGGTAGCGCTCAGATACAAATGCCACTATCGGTCACCCATGCAAGTAGAGGCCGAGTTGCATATTGCTTAACAATTGCAATGACCTAGCATAGTTAAGCTACAAACACAGTTACATCTATATCTATCTATACTAATATTATAAAGAGGTAAAATTTGTAAGTTTGTTTGTTTGTTTGTATGTTCAAGCTAATCTCGGGAATTATCAGTCCGGTTTGAATAATTATTTTTGTACTAGATAGCCACATTCGACGGGAAGGTTATAGGCTATTTTTCATCCCGAAATTCCCACGGGAACGGGCATAACGCGGGTTAAACCGCGGGTTAACATTTTTGACAAGCCCGTTGGCACAGTGGCAGTGAGAGCGCTTACTGTGTCGGGGGTTGCGGGTTCGATTCCCGTCCGGAGTCAACAATATGTGCAGTCAATATATTATATATTCTTATAAAGTATTTGTGTATGTATAAGTAGTAGTATCAGTTAGTGAGATTCAATAATACAAGCCTGGAGCTTAGTTTGGGTCTAATTAACCGTGTGTGAATTTGTCCGGGTATATTTATTTATTATTATTTTTCCTTGAACAAATAATAATAACAGACAAAGTATATGGATAAAATCTTATTTTATAACGAGAATATAATTTATATGCAATAGTTAAATCGTAATTATCTTCAGTAAACGGTGCAATAAAATAATGATTTTGGCGTGAAGTTTACACGTGATGTTTACAAGTTAATACTTTGTGTATAATTTTGACCCCAACCCATAAAAAGTAACAAAACTACGTCCTGTGTCGATTGATTTATCGCCTACTAGCAGCGCCCCGCGGTTTTACCCGCGTTGTACCCGTTCCCGTGGGAATTTCGGGATTTTTTTATACATATAAACCTTCCTCTTGAATCACTCTACCTATTACAAAAAACCGCATCAAAATCCGTTGCGTAATTTTAAAGATTTAAGCATACAGACAAACAAACAGACAAAAGTAGCGACTTTGTTTTAATACTATGTAGTGATATAGCCTATCTATATACCCGCACCTCGGTGGTCTAGATCTGGAATCTCGAATTATTAGGCAATCTTTCTTTCTTTCTTTCTTATCGAGTGGACGGTCCACCTGACCAATCCTGGTGTCAGAGTTATTGAGCCGCCAAAGGCCTCTGACATGGCTCATGTAACGACTACTATCCGTAGAAAGTAACCGGGACCGACGGCTTAACGTGCCCTCCGAAGCACGGAATCATCTTACTTTTCGGGCAATCAGGTGATTCAGCCTGCAATGCCCTAACCAAACTGAGGACGGTCTCACAAAGTGATTTTTGTGAGATATCCCCACCGGGAATCGAACCCGGAACCTCCGGATCGTGAGCCGAGCGCTCAAACCACTAGACCACGGAGGCTGTTAATAGGCAATATATTAGTGGGAAGTTTCTCTACCAAATCTCTCGGGAAGAGTAGAGATATTTGTCTTTCTTTCTATGCTAGCCAGGACGTTCAACTCCCAGATCGAGCGAAAACCATATTTTTATACATGGCTCTGGTTTGAGTAGAACAGTAAAGTGGAGGATTAGACGTCATCATCACCTTTACCTAATGCGGGTTGGTGAAACCCGAGCCATTTTCAAAAAGAAGCTCGACGTGAAAATTGAACCCGGGTCCTCAGTCATAGCAGGCGAATGCACATACCACTAGACCACCGAGGCGAACATATATAGATAGTCTATATCACTACATGGAATAAAACAAAGTCGCTTTCAGCTATCTGTCTGTCCCTATGTATGCTTAAATCTTTAAAACTACGCAACGGATTTGGACGCGGTTTTTTTAATAGATATAGTGATTCAAGAGGAAGGGGTATAAAAGTTCCCGAAAATTCCACTGGAACGGGCACAACGCGGGTAAAACCGCGGGGCGCTGCTAGTACGTGATGAATAAATGAATCGAGAGGATGTGTGAATCCTAAATTAAAGGCACAATAAACGAAATACATGAAACGAAACAATAAGCAATAGCACGGTCGTTGTAGGATAATTATCAATTCAAATTGAAATGAATCGATTGACGGAAGAAATTAATGTTATTTTGTGACGTAAATTGTATTGGGTCTCTACTGTTATAGTAAACACGAAAAGTTTATTTGTTACTAGCTGCGCCCCGCGGTTTCACCCGCGTTGTACCCGTTCCCGCGGGAATTTCGGGATGAAAAATAGATGTTGGCCGATTCTCAGACCTACTCAATATGCTCACAAAATTTCATGAGAATCGGTCAAGCCGTTTCGGAGGAGTACGCGAACGAACACTGTGACACGAGAATTTTATATATAAGACTAATCTGTGAACTTATAGGGTATCCATATATGCTCAGGCACCTATAATTTTGTAGTTTCTGAGATAAGCACATTCAAACAAGCAATAAACCAAAAACTCAAATTCTTCAGTTCAGCTTTAGCTTTATTATATTAACTAGCAGCGCCCCGCGGTTTTACCCGCGTTGTGCCCGTTCCCGTGGGAATTTCGGGAATTTTTTTACATAAAAACCTTCCTCTTGAATCACTATTACAAAAAACCGCATCAAAATCCGTTGCGTAATTTTAAAGATTTAAGCATACAGACAGACAAACAGACAGACAGACACGAAACAGACACGACTTTATTTTATACTATGTAGTGATATAGATTAAAACAGCACTACAATAAAACCTACCAGTCAACATTACAATACTACCAGTCAATGTCCTTGTAAAAGGTAAACACCTGAACATTCCAGAACAGTTACAGTGAGTGAAAACAAAACAATATTTAATCAACCAATACATATTATCATATGTTTTTTGTGCAACAAGAACATAATACAAAGATGTCTATTTATAGGCTTGTAGATAAGCCTGATGGCAATGCAATGTGACTTAATTTTTTTATTTCAATAGCTTGATTTTAGTATTTTATTTTTTCTTTTGGAGTTTTATGAGAGGTGGTTCTTTACTTTAAAAAAAAATTAAAAAAGGATTAGCCTGTAATGCCTGTGCTGCTGGGCAAAGGCCTCTCATCTCACTGAAGATATCAGTACAGTGAGGAGAATTAGGTATAATCACCACACTTGCTAAATGAGGGTTGGTGATCTCAAACCAGACAATAATATGAGCTTTATTAGTGGCACATCTAGGAGGAGCTAAGTGGCATACTGCATAAGACATAAGCTATGTCCAAGTCCTACAATCCTAATACTATAAACTATCGTGCCCTGCAGTTTTACATGCATTGCACAGACCCTATGAGAAGTACAACATGAAAAGTAGTCACAAACCTTCCTCATAAATAACTCTCTATGATGGAAACAGCATCATCACTACATAGTATAAAATAAAGTCGTCTCTTTTTCGTGTCTGTCACACTGTTTGTCTGTCTGTATGCTTAAATCTTTAAAATTACGCAACGGATTTTGATGCGGTTTTTTGTAATAGGTAGAGTGATTCAAGAGGAAGGTTTTTATGTAAAAAAATTCCTGAAATTCCCACGGGAACGGGCACAACGCGGGTAAAACCGCGGGGCGCTGCTAGTTAACTATAAAAGATGATGAAAGGATTCCATATCACAAAACACCATAAAACTTAAAGATTCCATAAGTAAATTTCAAGGCTAGAGGAGAAAATAATCTTGTCATTAGTAAATTAAATTAAATTAATAGTCCATAAGTCGCTGAACATTAATAGGATCAAAACAGTAGAAAGACCAATGGGAAAAATGTAGGGAATGTGATCCCTCCTTTAATAAGAGTGACATATACTATTACATCAACATAAAGGCCTATTTGCATACATTCACTATCAGGAAGCCGCATGTCTGAATTTGCTGTGTGACTTTATACATTTAATATAGATTAAGTATACATTTTTGAGTTAGTTACAAATTCCATATCTCCTTATTTATTAACTGATTGTAAAAGTCTTTTGGTACGCGCATAGGTCAGTAATGGGTCATATTATTAAGTGAAATATATAAATACAAATACTTAGTTGCAAAGAATTATTTTGATACAAAATATTGGTTCAATAGATAAGAACAGTGGTCGGCAACCTTTTGGCAGGCAAGGGCCACAAAGTGGCCAAGTAAAGTGAGGCGGGCCGCATTTGTGACATTAACATAGGGGTATATGTATTGAAAAAATCATAATTCAATAGACTTAAATCAATGATACGGAGGCGAGAGTGTGCTACGATGCGGAGGCGGGAGCTGTGTTTACTTCTTTAATATGTAGAAGTTTTACAATTTTCGATCGGGCTGCGGGCCGCGTGTTGCCGACCGCTGGACTAGAGTTAATACTTACCTACCAAGTTGTGAACTATGTAATATTTTGAAAACTATTTTGGGATTTTTTTGCGTATAACTTGAAGTTTATTCAATCAACAAGTTTTTTTGGTTAGAATTAGGTATTTTATAACCACAAACATTGACTTATTATTAAGTAACAATTAGAAATCATTAAGTTTATTGAATTTTATGCCAATTATTTATAATTAACATATAAAATTGCGATAGTTTTCCTGACAAATTAATTTTAATATTTTAAAAGTTTTTGCACAACATTCCAATTATGTTGCATAAACTTGCTATAAAAACCTATATAAATTTGTTGACTTACTCAAGTTACCTTATTTAATCTCTAAAACCTTTTTATATTATAATAACAAAGGATAGTAATTAAAAATGCAACTTACCTATCATATCATACAGCTCTGCGGTGTAATTATTCATAAAATTAGTCAAAAAACCCATGTTTTATGATATTGTTGTTCACAATATATTTAAA
This sequence comes from Cyclophora albipunctata, assembly GCA_963082685.1. Taxonomy (NCBI): domain Eukaryota; kingdom Metazoa; phylum Arthropoda; class Insecta; order Lepidoptera; family Geometridae; genus Cyclophora; species Cyclophora albipunctata. The sequence continues at coordinate 2,804,574 of OY720138.1, read as the reverse complement.
AAGTTCTGTTTAAAGATTGCAGGCACTAATAGTGATCACGGTTGATTCATAATAACAAAAAATTGCGGAATATTCTAGTTGATATCAAATTAAATTCGCATTAAAAAGCTTTGTTTATTTTATTTTTTTGCACTATCAGCAATTCAGCAAACCTGATACGAATTCGATGGCTTTTTTGTTCCTTGCTTTCAAAATTGACATTGACTTTTGATATTTTAATTTAATCACTGTCTAAAATCATATCTGTCATTTTCAGTTAATGATTGCTGACAAGTAAGTTTAATCTATCAAAGTCATTATTATAAAAGTATTTCATTCATGTCATTTTTTCAAAACATTATTCTAAAAAATTTTTAGATCATCTATCTAATTCCTTTTTATGTTTTTTATTATAAAATTGAGTCAATGAAGATTATTTATAAAAGACTGCCCACTGACTTCAAATATACTAGCATGATGTACCGTCGTAAATGCTTGAAGCGTTTAGCTTTGCTTACATTTGCGTTCTGTGCCTCCGCTTACATTACGGTGCTGATATGTGGTGATATGAGTGCTCCTAGAGCTCTAGGTCTGACGGCCTTAGACCGGTGTCCCGCCTGTTACGGGATATCGGTGTGTCCAGAGTTATATTCAGGCCAAATTCACCTCGAAGCACACTCGCTCGCTTCAATACTATTTAACACTAAAAACCTCTATTACGGCTACACCAAAACTGGAAGACGGGTAATCTTAAAGAAACTAGCTCATACATCGGAATTAAAAGACTTTGATAGGAAACTGTGTACATATTGGGGCCTTAGACCTGGGTGCAAACCATTAGACATAGTCGAGACAAATATTTATGAGATAAATGATAAGCTTATACAGTTGGTGCAGTTCAACTCTTCATCGTCTTTGAAGACCCCTCGGAAAGGGCTGGTGTTGTGTCCCTACCCCGACACGGTTAGTGACTTGGTACATCCACTGACAACTGCAGGAGGTACTAATAAACATGATTGGGTACATATTTGGACTATGTTGTCTCTTAATCCGGAGCCAATAATTTTACAGGTAATAAATGATTGACTGGAAGGTTCTAGTATTGGCTTAAGCTTTTCATAGGACTAATAATTTGCTTTTCCGTGTAGTATGAAAATTATAGGGGATTGCAGAGATAAAAAATTTGGCTGGTATATAGTGTAGGAGGAGGAGGACCAATGTAATTGACAAGAGCTCAGCCAATAGTACATTAACGGAACGTATAAATGTTAAATTCTTATTTTTTCTTTTATCAGATACTGCCCAAATCTAAAGGATACCCAGTCCCAGCCTATGGCGGAGTTTGTGGCAGACTTGAGCTGGTGGCATACGAAGGCGAACCGTTATCCTCTCTTATGCATGTAGAGTGGCATCGAAAGCTCAAATATGCGATACAAATACTGAGCGCAGCCATGGCATTCACTTATAAACATGAACGGTAAGTTCATCTATGTCTCTATGGTTGACAAATTGTCTATGATATCATCTATGGTCTATGGTTGACAAGTTGTCTATGGTTAAAATTTACTATTAGCTAACCCTACCAATAGATTGAATTTTGAACATTACTGGTAATAATGAAGACTTTTTACCTAACCTATACTGTCTCACTCCTGGGCAAAGTCTCCCATTAAGATCATTACTAAGTTCCAGAAATAATATTGTAAATTCTTGTAATTATTGACTTGTTCTTTACATCTATACTAATATTATAAAGAGGTAACATTTGTAAGTTTGTTTGTTTGTTTGAGCTAATCTCTGTAATTACCTGTCCGATTTGAATAATTCTTTTTGTAATGGATAAGTATATTCAACGGGAAGGTTATAGGCTATTTTTTATCCCAAAATTCCCATGGGAACGAGCCCAATGCGGGTAAAACCGCGGGGCGCCGCTTGTTACTAATATATCTTTTAAAGTATGTCAATTAAACTTGCTTTTTACAGGTACCGTTTCTACCTCATGGACTGGTCCCTTGACAACATAGTCGCCAACCAACACGATGTTATATCCTTCATAGATCTAGAAGACATTATTGTTGTAGATAAACGTGCAAATGCCAACAGTCACATACCAACTTGGTACAAACAGTATACCCAAGAATATGTGGGTACTGAATTTGCATTTTCTATAGACAAACTATGCAAACACCATCTCAGTGACCATAATGTTTGGGCGGCCTGTTATGTCATTGCAGGACCGGATAACCCTCTTCTTTACCCAATTCCAAGTCACTTAGAAAGTACATTATTAGAAAATATGCTAAGTGATTGTTTGGTTGGTACTAAAAGATTTGAAACTGTAACTAAATTGAAAGTCCACATGAATAAAATGTTGAAGGATGAACAAACTGTTGGTTATGGTTATTAGGACTCGATATGATAAGAAAGCACAATTTTCTTCTGTAAAATGAATCTCGTTATTTTTTTTAACTGTGATATTTAGTTTTAATGACATGAATTTTTAATAAAATCTTTTATAAAACATTTATTTTATTTAAGCTACCCTTTAGCCTTTTGTTCTATAACAAGTTTGCTTTTAATTCATACATAATGTGGAATAATCCTACTAAAGTCAAAGGTAAAAATTAAATACAGTTCCGTTTCTTTCCAATCTTTCGAAATAATTAATGTTATTGAATAATCATTGATCACTTGTAGTCCTTACTTCGTTAGGAAATCTTTCAAAAATATTGCGGGTTGCGGGTTCGATTCCCGCCCGGAGTCAACAACACTATACTCTATGGTCAACAATATGTGCAGACATAGTTGTTGGCGACGACGACGTCTGGGTGTCAATTATATATTCTTATAAAGTATTTGTGTATGTATATGTAGTAGTACCAGTTAATTAGATTCCATAACACAAGCTTAGAGCTTACTTTGGGTCTAATTAACCGTGTGTGAATTTGTCCGGGTATATTTATTTATTTGTTGTCCAGTGCTCTGTGGTCATACTGCTATACGTCAAGTGTAAATGTGTCAAACAGATGTCAAAATGTGGTCAAAATTTTGAGCTGCTGCGTTTTGTTGGGGTTATGAAATGGAATTTATTTATTTACAATTTGTATTTTTATCGAACGTAGAAAAATAAATTGTGACAATTGTAGCTTAATAATTGATATAGTAACTTGAAGATATGCTAATATGAGTGATTCTGATTCGGATGACGATAACGTTATTCGTTATGGGACTCCACTGGAGCCCTACGAAGAAGGTTTGTTTTGTTTATACTGTCTTCATGTTTTTAATTTGAACATAACTAAATGGTAAATATCTCTGTTTTATTCTGTATATTGCAAAATCGACCGGCTTTTAACGCTAATGGAGAGTTAAATTAATTAATATATCCAGACGAATTTACACACGGTTTGTTAGACCAAAAGTAAGCTGTAAGCCTGTTGTTTTATGGAATGTAATGTAACTAATTGATAATTGACACCCAGACGTTGTTGCAAACGATTATGACTGCACATAGTGTTGACTCCGTTGAATGGAACCTCCTGTGAAGTCATGATGAACATTAACTAATGAGATCAATTTCTATTTAAAAGTTAAACTATATGTTATTCTCCAAATACTGTTTTTATAATTAATACAACCATCGGACATAGTTCTTGCCATCAATAACTTCCCTGTTCAATATAAAAAAACCACTTCATCATTCCAGATGAAGTGCCATCCAAACGCAAGTTTCAGCCGGCGGAGCAGTATGCTACCGATGCTCATGGTCGAAGGAGGTTCCATGGGGCGTTTACAGGTGGCTTCTCTGCCGGCTTTGGCAATACCGTGGGTAGTCAGGAAGGATGGACTCCGGCAACCTTCAAAAGCTCCAGGTCGGAGAAAGCTACTGCCTCAGTGAGTGTTTGTGTAGGAAATAAAAGTTAATATGGGTATTATTTACTTATATGTGTCTGGGTTTTTTTGTTGAGAATTTTTGTTCACTTTTATCCCAGGAGGAAATTCTGTATTTAAAAATCCTTTTTATTGGGACCAGAAACCTATTATTTTGATACATATGCTGGTTTACATGAAAAAGCCATTAATTATCCCACTGCTGGTCAAATTCAAAGTAGGGATAAAAAAAAAATAGGGTTCAACCAAAATCACTTTGCAACTTCCAGTCGCAAAGACCTGAAGACTACATGGACGAGGAGGACCGCAGCGAGTACGGCATCGCGCCGCGGCAGCTCACCACACACAGCGAGTTCTCCGGCCAGAAGAGGCCTTTGAGAACAGCTTACCATGACGGACCTATACCTGGTACTGTTTCTCACTTTATAAACTCGCATGATTTGCACCCATTATACTAAACTAGCAGCGCCCTGCGGTTTTACCCGTGTTGTGCCCGTTCCCGTAGGAATTTTGAAAAGAAAAATAAGCCCCTATTATACATTTAATAATGTCCAAATAGCGAAAATTTGACATTAATAATCCTAATTTGTTTATACTAGGTGTTTAAAAATCTTTCTTCTTCTTATCGAGTCAATATGGTTATTAAATATGTTTATATTATATTTCTAGGCGCCCCAGTGCTGGACCAGCTTCTCCGGCCCGTCCACGAGACAGCTGCCGTCAAGATGCTCAAAGCCATGGGCTGGAGGCCCGGCCAGGGGACCGGCGACCGCCTCACCAGAGAACAGAAGAAGAAGGCGAAAGACCGGCAGAGGGTGTACGGGTGTTACATGCCGCCGGAGTTCAAAAAGGTATTATACTCTATTTTTCTTACTTGTCCCAAAATGTGGCCCAATGTGAAAATTGACGACATTGGTCGATATTTTATAGTGTTAAATTGTATCATTATTTTGTTTCATTAATCATATCATTAAATTGTAGCATATATATGTAAATTGTATTGTTGATCTCAGCATCAGTTAAGGACAAAACTCTGACCAGGGTTGGTGGTCTATTAAAACTACACCAGGGTTGGCCTCTTACAAGTAGGCTATTGGCCAACCCTGGTGTAAACTTACTTAGAAGTTATATGTTGACAAAATCTAATCCACCAGATAAAAGTGCAAACTTAATACTCAAAGTGTTCAAATCCTTGATATAATCACTGAAGTTAAGTTATTGACAAGCCCATTGGCACAGTGGCAATGAGAGGGCTTACTATGTCGAGGGTTGCAGGTTCGATTCCCACCCGAAGTCAATAATATGCGAAGACATAGTTGTTGGCGACGACGTCTGGGTGTCAATTGTATATTCTTATAAAGTATTTGTGTATGTATATGTAGTAGTATCAGTGAATTAGATTCCATAATACAAGCTTAGAGCTTAGTTTAGGTCTAATTAACCGTGTGTGAATTTGTCCGGGTATATTATATTATTATAAGTTACAAAGCACAATGCACATTGCACACACCAATGTCTAAATCTCATGTGTTCTACAGGAAACAGACCAACCCGACTCAGACAGTTCCGACAGCGAATACGACATTGAAACTCTATTCGCACCGGACGACTATGAGCCTTATATCCTGAGCCCTAAGAGCGATAAGTTCGGGCTCGGGTACCAGGGGCTAAGTCGTCATTCCGTGCTGGGCAACTTGGTGGGGGAGTATGGGAGTGACGCCGGCAGCTCCAAGAGCCATTTGGTTATGAAGGACAAGGGGAAGAAGGTATAGTTGAAGATTCATATTTATTTAAAAATGTTGTGTGTACCAAGTTTAGGATTTGTTTTCTAGGAACATGATGGCGGACCCTAATTTTTGAAGTGAAAACTAATTTAGCGGCGCCTCGTTGTGCACTTTTTTGTGATGGTTAAAAAAGTTAAGCTCGCGTCAGGTCACGTGACCCTGATCGAAAATTCGTAAGACGTTTTGACGTTAATATGAAAGTTTTCACTACTGCCGGCATTCCTGGAGTGCATACCGTAATTTTAAAAAAATCTACTTGTAGAAAAAATATCTTTAAAAATATAAAAATTCCAGACCATGGAGTCTTTTAAGTCTATCCTGTGTCTATGGTTTGTTCTTAACACCAAATGAGTGCCACCTATACCAAATGAGTTCACCTATCCAATTGAAACACAGTTAATTTTTATCAGTATTAACTCCCACGGTGGGAGTTAATACTGATAATGTTGTATGTAGTATGTAAGTATGAGAATACTTATACATATTGTTTTTTGTGAAATGTTAGTAAATTCCAATAGAAAATCATTTTAACCTATATTAAACCTTAAAAAATTGTTTAAAACGTTTTAAACGGTTTAAAACCAAATGATTTTAAACGTATAAAATACTTTTTGCAACTATACTCCCACCTTTATCAAATAACTAGCTGTGCCTCGCGGCTTTCGCAGCGCACGTGTTCCCGTGGGGATTTTGGGATTTTTATTACTTATTTGACAATATTTATTCCTGACCAAGATCAAAAAAATATAAAAGAATCATTAAAATCTGTCCAGCCGTTCGTGTTATAAATGGTGTAACACGACTTTATTATATGTACTAGCTGCGCCCCGCGGTGTTACCCGCGTTGTACCCGTTCCCGCAGGGATTTCGGGATAAAATGTATCCCATATGTTATTCTGATATATAACCTATATTATTGTAAAGTTTCATCCAAATCCGTTCAGTAGTTTTTGCGTGAAAGAGCAACAAACATACATCCATACATACATCCATCCTCGCAAACTTTCGCATCACTACATAGTATAAAATAAAGTCGTCTCTTTTTCGTGTCTGTCTGTTTGTATGTCTGTATGCTTAAATCTTTAAAATTACGCAACGGATTTTGATGCGTTTTTTTTTAATAGGTAGAGTGATTCAAGAGGAAGGTTTTTAAGTAAAAAAATTCCCGAAATTCCCACGGGAACGGGCACAACGCGGGTAAAACCGCGGAGCGCTGCTAGTTTATAATATTAGTAGGATATAGAAGATTTAATATAGATAACTGTCACTTTCCTCTCTATACCGATATCATCAGTGACATAAGAGGCACTTTCCCAGCAATGTGACATTACTAACGAATACCATTAATGTATTTTCAGGTATCAATCCGGGGGCAAGCGTTTGGCGTGGGGGCCTTCGAAGCGGACGATGAAGACATATACGCGCGCGAAGACATGTCGCACTACGACTTCACCCTGGGAGGACCAACAGAGATCAAGGACAAGAAGAGGACTAGACAGGAGGGCAGGGTGGGTACTTATTAATATAACCTCGCGAATACACATTAATGGTCTCACTTCGACGATAGGTTATGCCACTTTTGACAAGCCCGTTGGCACAGTGGCAGTGAGAGCGCTTACTGTGTCGGGGGTTGCGGGTACGATTCAACGGAGTCAACAATAATGTGAAGACATAGGTGTTGGCGTCGACATCTGGGTGTCAATTATATATTCTTATATAAAGTATTTGTGTATGTGTATGTAGTAGTATCAGTCAGTTAGATTTCATATTACAAGCTTAGAGCTTAGTTTGGTCTAATTAACCGTGAGTGAATTTGTCCAGGTATATTTATTTATTTACTGTTATTTCAACAATTAATTCGATTGTTAAATCTTATATATAAAATTCTCGTGTCACAGTTTTCGTTGCCATACTCCTCCGAAACGGCTTGACCGATTTTGATGAAATTTTTTGTGCTTATCCGGTATCTATGAGAATCGGCCAACATCTATTTTTCATCCCGAAATTCCCGCGGGAACGGGTACCGTGGTTGAACTCCTCTGAAACGGCTCGACCGATTCTCATGAAATTTTGTGTACATATCGGGTAGGCCTGAGAATCGGACAACATCTATTTTTCATCCCGAAATTCCCGCGGGACCGGGTACAACGCGGGTGAAACCGCGGGGCGCAGCTAGTATATATGTACTTCTATATTAATCTATACTTCTTCTTCATCGAGTGGATGGTCAACTTGACCAATCCTGGTGTCAGAGTTATTGACATGGCTCATGTAACGACTACTATCCGTAGAAAGTAACCGGGATCGACGGCTTGAAGTGCCCTCCGAAGCATGGATCTTTACTAATAATAGCTGACCCGGCAAACGTTGTTTTGCCATATAAATATCAAGGGGTGGACCACCCTAATCACTATAAATTGAGATGTAAGCTATCCTATCTTTCAAGTTGGATCAAATTGCACACGGTGTGCAAATCAAATTTAAAATCGGTTCAGTAGTTTAGGAGTCCATCGCGGACAAACAACGTGACATGTAATTTTTATATATAAAGATTTTAAAGAGGTATTTGTAATGTTTGTTTGTATGGTCAGGCTTATCTGGTACTACCTGCCCGATTCGAATAATTATTTTTTTATTTCATAGCTACATTAAGGTTATATAATACATGAAGGTTATAGTCTTCTTCTCTTCTTCTTCATCGAGTGGATGGTCAGCCTGACCAGTCCTGGTGTCAGAGTTATTGAGCCGCCAAAGGCCTCTGACATGGCTCATGTAACGACTACTATCCATGTAAGGTTATAGTTATAGGCTATTTTCATTGCGAGTAAAACCGTGTATCGCGGCTAGTTACCAAAGCTGATATACAAGAGTTGATCCCCAGGTCCTCCCCGGGTTCGTGCGGGGCGCGGCGCCGCTGCCGCCCGTCCCCTCGTACCCGCCGCCGGCGCTGCCGCGCGACTACGAGCCCGCGCCCGCCGGCACTAGGCGCTCGCGATTCGAACCCACCACCGCACCGCAGAGAGATCAAGGTAAGCGGCCGACCATTAATCACGTGATGTTTTTTTTTGACATTTTTTATACGCACATACTTGTATTATCAGTTTAATGAAGTATACACTAGACCCGAAATAAACTAATATCTGTATAACCTTTGTATCTATAAATATACGGGCTTTAAAATCCGATTTCATGATAGAAAACTCTATTTATGATATAACTAGCAGCGCCCCGCGGTTTTACCCGCGTTGTGCCCGTTCCCGTGGGAATTTCGGGAATTTTTTTACATAAAAACCTTCCTCTTGAATCACTCTACCTATTACAAAAAACCGCATCAAAATCCGTTGCGTAATTTTAAAGATTTAAGCATACAGACAGACAAACAGTGTGACAGACACAAAAAAGAGACGACTTTATTTTATACTATGTAGTGATATATTATTTTACTAGTGGCGCCCCGCGGGTAGCCGCGGAATTTCGGGATAAAATGTATGTTCATGTGTTATTCTGATGTATACTGTAAAGTTTCAATCAAATCCGTCCAGTAGTATTTTCGTGAAAGAGTAACAAACATACATAAATTGGTATTAACATATGAATATTTTCAGGTCTGGGCCGCCACGAGTTAACAGCCGAAGCCAGAGGCAACCTACTAGGCGAGGAACCGCTGCCAAAACCGCCCGCATCCCCTCCAAAAACAACCACACAACCCACCCCAGAAGATATTATAGCTAAAATAACAGGAAGGAACGTTAACTTCGTTACTACAGATAAAACTGAAAACGAAACTCCTGACTTCATATCGATCAAAGATTCAGGAAAAGAATTAAAGAATGTGTTCAAACCTTTTGCCGCCAATCCGTTGAAACAGAAGAGATACGAACGGTTTTTAGAGGGAGATGAAGCGAGGGACGGAGAGGGTGATAAGGATAGAGTAACCGAGTGGGAGAGAGAGAGGGAATTGTTGGAGTTTTCGCAGGCGGCGAAGCTGTATCGGCCTTTGACGGGAGTTATGGGTGATAGGTGAGTGAACTAGAGATTGTATGCCTTTCCACACCTATGGTATGCTACGTTCAATAATATATGTATATGTGATCTTCTTCTTCATCGAGTGGATGGTCAACCTGACCAATCCTGGTGTCAGAGTTATTGAGCCGCCAAAGTGATAAGTGGGTGCTACCATCACTGTGGTATGATGTTATGTTACATTTTAGGAGGTCTAAAAACTCTCACACCAGGGTTGGCCACTGACCTCGAAATGAATGAATGAATGTTACATTTGTTGTAATCGACCCTCGTTTACTTTGATTGCGAATATTGTATATGAAAATTCTAAAAAAATGCTACATATTCAGAAAACTTTACCAAATCTATTACTTTATTTGATGTTTTAATTGACTCATGAGTTAGAAAGCAAGTAAGATCGTTTAGGTTAGTGGCCAACCCTGGTACCGGAGTCTATAGACCAATCCGACATATTCTATCGATTGAAACAACCGGGACCGACAATTTAACGTGCCCTCCGAAGCACGGTAACGCTCAAATAAAAATGCCACTACCGGCCACCACTCCTAGTAAGCCAAGTTAATGAGTGCAAACGTAGACAATGTAATGACAATAGGCTAACTGTGACCCCTAACCTATTCAACTGGGCAAATTTTTCCCGATGCTGTAACTACTACACTGATATTTTGAGCAAAGACACCTAACTTAATCCACACTGATTCACTCAACAACAGTGTTTAAAAACTAGTTTTAATTGTTATGTTTTGTTTTTGGGTCCAATAAATACATTTTTATTTATAGGCTATTAAACTGGGAAAATTTGTCCAGATGTGAGAACTACCTCACTGATACTTTGAGCAAAGACACTAACTTAATAACGACAAGCCCGTTGGCACAGTGGCAGTGAGAGCGCTTACTGTGTCGGGGGTTGCGGGTTCGATCCCCGCCCGGAGTCAACAATATGTGAAGACATAGTTGTTGGCGACGACGTCTGGGTGTCAGTTATATTATAAAGTATTTGTGTATGTATAAGTAGGAGTATCAGTGAGTTAGATTCCATAACACAAGCTTAGAGCTTACTTTGGGTCTAATTAACCGTGTGTGAATTTGTCCAAGTATTTATTATTATTATTATAATATATATCCTCAGATTCACCCACGCCTCGCAACCGGACGATGCTGTCAACCCTTTAACCGCCGTTGCTAAAAGCTCTAACACTTACGGACTAGCCACTGCTGAGCAAATTGAAGCGGCCGCTAAAGGCGTGTACGGGGTTATGACTAGAACGAAAGTGTCATGGCGGCCGGAGAGTCTCGTGTGCAAACGGTTTAACGTGCCCGAGCCGGGGGTGACGAGGTAATTAGGGGTTATTTGTATGTTTTGTAGTTTTGTCCGGGAAAAAAAAAAAAAAAATTTTACTATTAATTAAAACGTACGTTAATGTCATTATTATTTGTTTAAACGGCAACTTCGTACGACGGAGGTTACTGTTGAGAGTTCCTCAGAGGAAATTTTAACAGTAGCCTCCGTGTGTAGTCACTTTTCATAATTAAGTGACTTTCAAAAAAGGAGGTTCTTAATTCATTTGAATACTTTTTTTTAGTTTAGTTGACAAAGTGTAGAAAATGATTTAATTTCGATCGTTTTTTACACAAAATATTTTTGTATGGAATCGATTATTAATATATACATTTCTAAAGAAAGTAAAATCTTCGATCCTCAACTACAACCCTTTGTATAGCTCTTAACAACTGAAATAACAGTTTATTTTATTTTCGTTCATCATGAAATGCTTATTATATGTCCATTTTAATGACGGACCGATTTTGATGTACATTTCATATACAGATATGAACATGAAAATTTACTGAACTGAAAAGCACACTCCTTTAACACAGTTTTATGTGTTAAATTTAATTGCCTAAATATTATTTCAATGCCTTACTTGATTTTAGTCTTGGTCAAAAAAAATGTGTAACGAATTATTCTATACATTCAAAACGTAATATTAGTAAACTGAAACATATTCTTTACAGATCGGAACCGAAGAAAGCTGATAAACCGAAAATATCATACTCCGTGTTTTCCTACCTAGAAACATCGGTACACGACAAAGAGACGTTCGCTAAAGAACAAACCACTTTTAGCGGATCCAAGTCAGTAAACGTAACAGAAAAATCCAATAAAAATATACCCAGCACAGAAAATACTGGGAAAAATATTGATATACCAATAAATAGTATAACTTTTACACAAAATAGTAACATTATAACTAATACACAAAATATCCAGAACAATGTAGATACAATTAAGCAAACGGACAAGCAAACAGACATTCCAACCAAACTGATAACACAAAGCGATGTCCCAAAAAGAATGACAGTAGCTGAGCTGTTTTTGAAAGAATCCGAAAAGAAAAAAGCTCAAGGCGAAGAGGTTACCGAAACTATAGACAAATTTGACAAAATGGACCTTTACAAAAGTATATTTTTGAGTGACAGTGAAGAAGAAGAAGAAGATAAAGAAAAGAACACTAGTGAAGCGAAATCTGATGAATTCAGTGTATTTGATTCAAATAACAGTTTTGTTGAAAAACCCAAGAATGTGCTAAGAAATACATCACCCCCTAGAGGTATTTTTGCTAACATTGATTTCGACGAAATAAATTCGTGGAAAAGAATTGAAATTGCTACCACAGACAAAGGGAAAGACGTAGACAAGGATAAGGAAAAAGGCATAGACAAAGCAAATATAGACAAGAAAATTCAAACCAATGATAAGAACAAAGATAATAGAGTTAGCGAAGAAATGGAAACTGATGTCTATGGTCCTAAAATACCAGAGAATTTAGCGAAAAAAATAGAAAGCTCCAGCAGTACTATTAAATTTAATAGTTCTATTAAGTTTAATAGTAAGAAAAATAGTACTAATGAAGAAATAGTCCATGAAATAGATTCTTCGTCAGATTCGTGGGTAGACGCAAATCAACTGAAATCTAAAAAGAAAAAGAAAAAAACTAAGCATAAGAAAGATAAGTCTAAGCATAAAGATAAAAAGAAGCATAAGAAGAAAGATAGATGAAGCAATAAAAGTTAGTTTTTGAATTTTATCTCTTTTTATTTTTAGAATAAGTGACATATACACATATCCTATCTACTTGTCTCTGTAAAATGGAGCCGTGCAAAGTTCAAATCACCATATTGATTTCTTAAGTCACTTTACACTAGCAGCGCCCCGCGGTTTTACCCGCGTTGTACCCGTTCCCGTGGGAATGTCGGGATGAAAAATAGCCCATAACCTTCCCGTTGAAAGTGGCATTCAAATCGGACTGATAATTCCTGAGATTACCCCGAACATACAAACAAACAAACTTACAAATTTTACCACTTTATAATATTAGTAGAGATTTGTATCTGACGTTTCAGCTCCTTTACAGGAACCGTGGTGACCTTCGATCAACAATACACAACTAGATGTCGGGTCGGCGCAAAAAATACGTCTCGGTGAATAACGCCTCATTTGAAAAGTGAGCTCTTATTTTATTCGTAAGATTTGCTACTTTATTGCTATGTGTCATGGTTGTAATTAGGTTGAACTTCGAACTGTTTTAAAACTTTTGTTTCAGTTCGGTAGTAAACAATATAAGCTGTCACACGTCATCCACGCGGACAGTATTTAGCTTTGATTTTGTACGTGCCCGATATCTAGTTGTGTATTGTTGATCGAAGGTGGTGACAGATGACAGGTGTTACGTCTATACAAGAAAAAGTAAGCTATGAAAGAAGATACATACATGTCAAATTTTACATGAACAAAATTTAAACTTAACGCTATGTTTAATGATGATAGCTTTGTATTGCATAATTTTATTATGGCACGTGTACAAACGTAATGTTTACCATGTGTACAGGTTTTATTACTTTTGTTAACTTTATAGGTGTAGCGCTCGTGGCGTTCGAAACCGATGTTAGATCATTGCGATTGTTAAGCAACGCCTCTACTTGGATGGGTGACCGATGGTGCCATTTCTATCTAAGTACTACCGTACTTCGGAGAGCACGTTAAGAATAGAATAGAAATCATTTATTCAGACGAATCACACAACAAGAAAGGAAAAAAACAAAGACAAAAAGAAAACAACAGATATTACATACACTAAACAATTCCACGGACAGAACTACTGTGTGAGGTCTGAAAAGGCCTCGTCTCAGCGTAATGCCGCCACGGTCGTGTGACCCTGGCAGCGCTGATTTTCAGACGAGGCCTAGAGGCAGTCGGTCCCGGTGGTTTCTATCGTTAGACCGTGTCGGAGGCCTTTAGGCGGTCTAAAAACTCCGACACCAGGGTTGGCCGCTAACCTACTCGAAATAAATGAATGACTCGGTTGCTGCAGTGCCCCGCGGTTTTACCCGCGTTGTGCCCGTTCCCATGGGAATTTCGGGATGAAAAATAGCCTATAAGCTTCCCGTTGAATGTGGCTATCTATTACAATAAGAATTATTCAAATCGGACTGGTAATTCCTGAGATTAGCTCGAACATACAAACAAACAAACTTACAAATTTTACCTCTTTATAATACATATATGTAAGTATGGATTAGCTTCGTGCTTCGGGTCCTTTTTGCGTTGAACCAGGGTTTATCATCACTACATAGTATAAAATAAAGTCGTCTCTTTTTCGTGTCTGTCACACTGTTTGTCTGTCTGTATGCTTAAATCTTTAAAATTACGCAACGGATTTTGATGCGGTTTTTTGTAATAGGTAGAGTGATTCAAGAGGAAGGTTTTTATGTTAAAAAAATCCCGAAATTCCCACGGGAACGGGCACAACGCGGGTAAAACCGCGGGGCGCTGCTAGTTAAGGTATAAAACAAACAACGTTCTCTGTAGGGTCAAGTCTAAGGGCAAAGAGCCTTTTTCATAACCACTCATTAACAGCATTTTAGCTCTCAAATGGTTTGTCCCTTTCCGACATACGCTATTTTAAAAAGAGCAAAAGAGACAAAACAATTTATAATAAGGCGGTTAGTCTGAGTGTTGATTGAGCCTCCTTGATAGGATAGTTTCACATTTCCTGTGGTATCAAGAGAGTCGCCACGAAAAGAGGTCTAAAGCCTAACCGTAAACGCTCTAAAAAAATACTGTTATGAAGTCTTTTGGCTTTTTTGCTCTTTAGAAAATAGCAGTTAATTAACATTTATGAATAAAGTTACCCCAACGAGCATTAACGGCTCATAATAACTAAAGCACTGTTTTAAAGTGTTTAGGGAAATAAATAGCTTTCAAATGAAAAAACCCGCATCGAAATCGGTCGAGCGAGAGCTACGATGCCACAGCAAAAGATATCGACATCAAACGCATAACACCTCTCTTTTGCGTCGTTGGTTAAAATTAACCGACTTCGCACGTCCTACTAATATAAATGCGAAAGTTTGTGAGGATGTATGCATTTATGTCTATATTTGTTACTCTTGCACGAAAAAACAACTGGGCGCATTTGGATGAAACATTACAGTAGGTAATATAGGTACATCAGACGCTTCGGATACATTTTATACCTAAATTCCCGCGGGAACAACGCGAGCAAGACCGCGGGGCGCGGCTAGTAGATAGTAAAGGAGCGCGACTCAGCCCTCTACTTTTATTACTACTCAACATTATTTATTACAATACAAAAAGTTGCATTTCAATTAGATACTTACTAAAGTGGTTCTAGGCATACTAGCAAACCTAGGTCGTCTATCTAGCATTGACATATTGTTTTTGGAAATATATCCTTAACTAGGTAGGTGCATTTAGGTCATTTAGGTAGTGTGGGTGCTTGGTAAATATGCATTACATGTTAGTGGCGTAGTGATGGCGCTAGTACTGCAGTTTTGAGAACAATAAGCTAAAAATTAGGTGGGGTTTTGTTCATCATTAAATGATTTCCCATTTCGACCACAGGCATACTTAGTTGGATGGCACATAGGAGTGCCACAGCTTATTCAATAGTCACCATTCCTACGTCGTATATTTTTAGACTCTCTCCAAGTTTATATACCTACCTACTGTTTACGTTTCCACTATCCAAAAACTACGCAAATGTTGGATGTAAATAAACATCATATTAATAACATTACACAACCTCTTACGCAGAGTGTGGGCGGTGGGCTCGGACCAAGGTTACGTATTAATGGCGGGAAAGGCAATCACTCCCGATGGAAACAACATACCAACAAACCTATTTATTACCGTCCTTCTAGAATACTTCTCATGGCTAAATAGGAGACTAGCTGTCTAGACTAGCCAACCTAGCTCATAAATAATAAACACTAAACTTTTTTACCACTACATTGCTGTCTTCTTTAGAAAAACACAAAATGCAGTCACAAAAGAAGCGCAATGGATGATTTTAATATAATTGCACGTACTGTGTCGCAATCACATCGAAATTATCAATAACAAGTTCAACTGAGCGAGATGGAGATAGATGTTTAGAATATGAGCGAAAGAGATACTAGGTAAACTGTTGATTGGAAAGAAACGACATGATAACTGATTCTATGTGACGGAGCGAGAAAGAAAATTAGGACAAAGCTACGTTTGAAATCTTTCGATGAGATTGGTGCGCATGCGTCATTGGGATAAAACAGGGGAGTATTAAGTGATATGATTGATCGTATTTTGTTGGGGAGCAAAAGCCATAATCGACAACGCATAATTTGTTAGATATTTTACAAAATAAGATTATTGGAAGGTTGAATAATAGCAATATTCCATAGGTGATGTTTTTATCTGTGGCTTGCGGTAATTGGCTGACTTGTGATAAGTGACCGATGACGTTGAATATGGAGAGGGTAAACAAAACACGTCCGCTTAAATGCGGCTCTGTCAAAATACAATCAGCTGTTTGTAATGACAGTTCTTCTGACAAATACAAAATGGTTGAAAACTAAAGTTGGCAAACAAAGAAAAGGCAGCGTAATTGCGTATTTTAACTCAAAAATACTGTTTTTTAAAGTGAAAGTTAGTTAGTTTAGTTAGTAATTTGTGTGTTGTGCAAAATGTTGGATTTGGAAATCGTCCCTGAGCGTTCCCTAGGCTGTGATGCCTGGGAATTCGTTTTAGGTGAGTTGCGATACTGTTTATATCTTACGTCAATATTTTGCGCTTTAAAATTTACGTTTGGATCTTACGCAATGGTGTTTTGGTCACAGGATAATGACTCCATTCGAATTTGGAACACTTGCAATATTTTTTTCTACTGTAAAACTTGTAGCATTGATTTTTTCGGCCAGTGACCAGCTAGGCCTTTGTTTCATTCTGCCAGTTGTTTTTGTTTTTTTATTGCTAATCTTGACCATGAAATCACTATGCTAAGTTGTTCTCATGTTTACAATCATTGTCTGCTTGATCTAGATTTATCGTATTAATTCTAATAGTATGTATGGCTATATAAATATAACAAACGCAATCGCCCTGTGTTTGTGCGTAATTAGAAAAATAATTGTTTACGCAATTATGTTGCAATTCTTTTAATTTTTTTTCTATTTAAAAATAGAACATTTTTAAATCTGTCCCTCATATCTTAACCGCTTAGGTGTGGTCAATTTAATTAATACAACATTAAATAAATCCAAATTAATTGATTAATTCATTAAATAATCTGCAAATTGTAAATTAAAAAACGATACTATTAACTCAACTCTTTTACATTCCATAGATACCTATCAACTTAAAAATGAGACCAGAGACAATATCTATCTCAAGTTTATTTTTAAAAAATTCCACGGGTAACAATAACAGTATTTAATTTCTTAAATGATAAAACAATTAATTAATAAATATCTTGCAATTATTACAATAATTCCAACATTCAGCGTCTCATAACTAACAGTAAATAAATCTGTTATCTCTGAAAAGTTTATCGACTTTTGTCTGGGTCTTTGTTACTGAGCAAATTAAAAATATAAATTGTCTATTTTTTGTTCATCTTAATATTTTTGAAAGTTTATAAAACTATTTTTAAAGATAGAGAAATAAGTTTAAGGTCTATGAAGTACGAATAAATTATATATTTAGTTTTGTAATAGAATTTAAAAATGTTGTAATAATGTTTAACATTTTGTTTCATCATAGTGGTAGGTTAGTGGCCAACCCTGGTGTTGGAGTATTTAAGCCACCTAAAGGCCTCCGACATGGTCTGACGATTGAAACAACTGGGACCAACTGCTTAACATGCCCTCCCTCAATCATTTAACATGACTAGCGTTGCCAGGCGTCCGGATAAAGCCGGACATAGTTAGGCTTTTTGATTGCATGTCCGGCTAAAATAAACGGTGTCCGTCTTGTCCGGCTTTTGTTAGGCTTTTTACATTTCGCAAACAAGCGAGCACTGCCGCCGCGCCGCCGAGCGTGGCCGAGCGTAGGCGAGTCGACTACCGAACCGAAGTGCCGCCCGTCGCGACAAAATCCTCAATAATATAGGGTGTCCGGCTTTTTTAACCAAATGTCCGGCCAAACTGGCTGGTCTGTCCGGCTATTAGGTTTGGCGACCTGGCAACGCTAAACATGACTAATAATTATGCAACTATTTTATATGTAAACTTTGTCTTTTATTCTGTCTTTAGTACTTTCATTCCATTATTTGACAAGCCCGATGGCACAGTGGCAGTGAGAGCTCTTACTGTGTCGGGGGTTGCGGGTTCGATTCCCGCCTGGAGTCAACAATATGTGCAGACATAGTTATTGGCGACGACGTCTGGGTGTCAATTATTATATATTCTTATAAAGTATTTGTGTATGTATATGTAGTAGTATCAGTTAATTCGATTCCATAATACAAGCTTGGAGCTTACTTTGGGTCTAATTAACCATGTGTGAATCTGTCCAGGTATATTTTTTTACCTAAAAATATAAAATAAATAAAAGTTTTCTACAGGGTAGAGAACTGGGATAAGACTTGGGCACTGCTAGAATTTCATATACATACATACTTTAAATACATAAATAAACTAGCCAAGCCCAGCGGTTTTACCGGTTCAGATTTATTATACTTAAAACGTTAGAAACTTTAACTCTTTATAATATTAATACCAATAGATTTTATTTTTTCTTTACTTTTATTCTCTTCCAAAATTCCTATGGACAAGTAGACAAGTAGAGCTCAGATAATACTGCAGGGCAATACTAGTATTCAATCTGTAAGCTGACCCAGCAAACATTGTTACCCATATATAATATTAAGGGATGGACCACCCTAATCACTATATATTGAGATGTAAGCTATCCTATCTTTCAAGTTGGATCAAATTGCACACGGTGTGCAAATCAAATTTAAAATCGGTTCAGTAGTTTAGGAGTCCATCGCGGAAAAACAACGTGACACGTAATTTTTATATATAAAGGTAATGAAGGTAAAAACTGTTTTATTTGTTTGAACGTAATAATCTCAGAAACTACCAATCCATAAAAAAATCTCCTTATTTTTTGTGTTATCAACAAATTATTTCATTCTGTCTGATGATAACCATCTAATACGATTGTATATATACACTAGCAGCGCCCCGCGGTTTTACCCGCGGTGTGCCCGTTCCCGTGGGAATTTCGGGAATTGTTTTACATAAAAACCTTCCTCTTGAATCACTCTACCTATTACAAAAAACCGCATCAAAATCCGTTGCGTAATTTTAAAGATTTAAGCATACATACAAACAGACACGAAACAGAGACGACTTTATTTTATACTATGTAGTGATATACATTTGGATAATTATTTTTATTATGAATAGCCACATTCAACGGAAAGATTATAGGCTTTCTTTTACCCCAAAATTCCCACCGGAACAGGCACAACGCGGGTAAAACCGCAGATTGCTGCTTGTATTAGTACATGTCAACATGTTACTACAAATGTGCATAATTATTGGAATAGATTTACGTTACACGCAATTGTTAACAATGGAATGTTAAGTATTGTATGCAAGTGTCTTCAACTACTGCCACTTAAAACTGAATCATCGGGTTTTCTTTACACGATTTAATCAATATCTATAATAAAACTAGCCGCGCCCCACGGTGTTACCCGCGTTGTGCCCGTTCCCGTGGGAATTTCGGGATTTTTTAAACATATGAACCTTTCTCTTGAATCATTCTAATTATTTTAAAAAGCCGCTTCAAAATCCGTGCAGTAGTATTAAAGTTTATCGCGAACAGACAAACAGACAGACGCGACCGGGGACTTTATTTAATACTAGCAGCGCCCCGCGGTTTTACCGCGTTGTGCCCGTTCCAGTGGGAATTTCGGGAATTTTTTTTACATAAAAACCTTCCTCTTGAATCACTCTACCTATTACAAAAAACCGCATCAAAATCCGTTGCGTAATTTTAAAGATTTAAGCATTCAGACAAACAGACAAACAGACACGAAACAGAGACGACTTTATTTTATACTATGTAGTATCAAAATACGCATCTGTTGTTATAATAACTGTCACAGTTTACGTAGCATCTAGTATACAACATAAATACGTACGTTCTATGTGTCAAAATCTAAACAACGATTTTACGCGTAATTGGTGAAAATTGTAAACATCTTCGTAGTTTTACAAGTG
This sequence comes from Cyclophora albipunctata, assembly GCA_963082685.1. Classification (NCBI taxonomy): domain Eukaryota; kingdom Metazoa; phylum Arthropoda; class Insecta; order Lepidoptera; family Geometridae; genus Cyclophora; species Cyclophora albipunctata. The sequence goes on along the minus strand of OY720138.1, from coordinate 2,784,322 downwards.
CGTATCACTACATAGTATAAAACAAAGTCGCTATTTTAGTCTGTTTGTTTGTCTGTATGCTTAAATCTTTAAAATTACGCAACGGATTTTGATGCGGTTTTTTGTAATAAGTAGAGTGATTCAAGAGGAAGGTTTTTATGTAAAAAAATTCCCGAAATTCCCACGGGAATGGGCACAACGCGGGTAAAACCGCGGGGCGTTGCTAGTTTTCTGATATAATTTTTTTGCTAATCCTTCCTTGTTAGAAATATCTATATCTGCGAGGTTAATGATATCACAGAAATTCCGTTTATTTACTTACTAGCAGCGCCCCGCGGTTTTACCCGCGTTGTACCCGTTCCCGTGGGAATTTCGGGATGAAAAATAGCCTATAACCTTCCTGTTGAATGTGTCTATCCATTACAAAAAGAATTATTCAAATCGGATTGGTAGTTTCTGAGATTACCGCGTTCAAATAAATAGAAAGAAACTCTATTATATTACTATGGATTGTATGGATTGATTTATTTAGTACTAGCTGTGCCCCGCGGTTTCACCCGCAGCGCCCCCGTTCCCGTGGGAATTTTGAGATTGATATTCCTTATTATTCTAATATAAAATCCTTGTCCTGACATTAAGGAACACATTAATAAAAGAATCACCCAGTTTGGTGCAGTCGTTCTGAAGTTATGCGCTTAGCAACAGATTCAGCGATTCATTTTTATATTATAGAAGATTATATACCTAATATCTTTTACAGTTCAGTGTGTATTTATGTCAGTTTCTTTCTAGTTACATTCTTTAGTAATTAATTGTAGTCTCGCATAAAATAATGAAGACATTTCGATGAAACTACGAACCGAAATAAACACATGACAATGACCTTGCTTTATCATAATACGTAGATTATCGGAACCGCGATGTTTTTGTTTACAATGACCGATTGTATTCGTCTTATCTGCCTGAAATTTATTTTTGGTAATCTGTATTGCGTTATTTGTGATTGTAGAAACGGTTTTTTTGCATATTATTGATTCTTCATCTTCATCGAGTGGATGGCCAACCTGACCAATCCTGGTGTCAGAGTTATTGAGCCGCCAAAAGCCTCTGACATGGTTCAAGTAACGACTACTATCCCTAGAAAGTAACCGGGACCGACGGCTTAACGTGCCCTCCGAAGCACGGAATATTTTTGATAAAGATCAGGAAGAAATGTTTTAAATAACAACCGGGAACGACGATTTTATATAAGAGGCTCCTTTTTATCCCGAAAAGGGAACGCGGGTAAAACCGGTAGACGCTAATATAATTCCCTAGTAGCAGCCCGCGGTATTACCCGCGTTGTACTCGTTTCTGTATATACAATTGCCCAAGTGTTATTCTAGCTAGACTCTAGGATACATACAATTGATTACCTATACCTTCAATCAACAATACACAACTAGATATCGGGTCACGTACAAAATCGAAGCTAAATACTGTCCGCGTGGATGACGTGTGACAGCTTATTTTGTTTACTACCGAACTGAAACAAAAGTTTTAAAACAGTTCGAAGTTCAACCTAATTACAACCATGACACCTAGCAATAAAGTAGCAAATCTTATGAATAAAATAAGAGCTCGCTTTTCAAATGAGGCCTTATTCACAGAGACGTATTTTTTGCGTCGACCCGACATCTAGTTGTGTATTGTTGATCGAAGACCTATCACTACATAGTATAAAATAAAGTCGTCTCTTTTTCGTGTCTGTCACACTGTTTGTCTGTCTGTATGCTTAAATCTTTAAAATTACGCAACGGATTTTGATGCGGTTTTTTGTAATAGGTAGAGTGATTCAAGAGGAAGGTTTTTATGTAAAAAAATTCCCGAAATTCCCACGGGAACGGGTACAACGCGGGTAAATACTGTTATATGTCTTATTCCAGACTCTAATCTATCTCTTCGCTAATTTTCATCTACGCTTCAATGGGCCTTTACCCTTCTTACTGTACTGATATCGTCAGTGAGATGAGAGGCCTTTGCCCATCATAGGGATATTACAGGCTGATACTACTTCTATAGGTGGAACTTCTCTATAAATCTAGTTCAAAGTAGTTTTTGTATAAAACGCGCGAACAATTATACGCTTAGCAACAAAGCGGTTTCATATAAAAATATTTAATAAAAAATAAAAATGTAATCTCATTTCATTATCAGCTATTGCGTGACGGAAAACTGATTTAATAATAATATACAACATTAATTATATGTATACAAATTTTACCTCCTTTTAATATTAGTATAGATTAATATTCTGCTCATTTTGTTCCAGGGATGCATTTCTCACAGTCAGTGGCCATCATACAGAGCCAAGTGGGTACAATCAGAGGTGTACAAGTACTGTATAGTGATCAGGTAAATAGCACTGCATTCATTACCCATATTATACTCAAGGTTCAAGTAAATAATAATACTAAATTAATTATGTTTACGACACCTTCAATGTAAACTAATATGGCCGCCTTTCGAACCAAAGACAGCGCCTTCTATAGAGGAAAATCGTTGAGTATATGTCATTCTATTTGTCCTTATGTATAGCTAAACATTTTTCCTTAGCGAAGCATTTGCTATCTATGGTTTAATTAGATAATCAAACAAGCCACAAGCTGTTCTGCTAGCTACAGCTCAACGTTTCCAAAGAGGCATAACATAGATGCTCCCTGAGTCCCCAAAGTCCCTCCACTTTACCTAATTTGCCATTATTTTTTACTGACTTCAAATCCAAAGGCGGTTCTCAATTCTACTGTACTTTACACTTGTGACTTTTAGCATAATGTGTTACCTGATATCTCCGTCTTTTGTAACAGCTGTCAAAGTCCTTCAAATATATGTTACGGCTAATACCCGAAGTGCGGCTACACCTAGTTTTAGCCGGTTAGAACTAGGTGCATATATATGTCATTTTAATGAAAAGAGAGAGTTTAAACATGGAAAAAAAATAACCCTAACCTACCGAATAGTAAGTAATTCGGTAGGTTAGGGTTATTTTTTTTTCATGTTTAAACTCTCTCTTTTCATTAAAATGACATACGGCTAATACCCGAAGTGCGGCTACACCTAGTTTTAGCCGGTTAGAACTAGGTGTAGCCGCACTTCGGGTATTAGCCGTAACATATATAACAATATGTAATTATTAATTACTATACCCAATTAAGGCAAGCGTAATGATTACGCCTAATCCTCCTCACCGTACTGATATCTTCGGTGAGATTAGAGGCCTTTGCTCACAAGTGGGACATTAAAGGCTAATACTTTTTTACCTCCCTATAATATGTAATAAACCTTCTTTTCCAGAATCCCCTGAATGTAGACCTAGTAATAAACATGCCGCAAGATGGCGTCCGGTTAATATTCGACCCGGTCGCGCAGAGGCTCAAAATCATAGAGATATACAATATGAAACTAGTTAAACTTAGATATAGGTGAGTACTGTATTGTTAAGCGACTGACAGCTCAACCGCTAGTTGGATGGGTGGCCGGTACCTCATACCCCTCATTAGGCAAGCGTGATGATTATGCCTAATGCTCCTCACTGTACTTCAGTGAGATGAGAGGCCTTTGCCCAGCAGTGGGACATTACAGGCTAATAATTTAACTTACTATGTCCGTTTCCAAGGACGGACAGAATGACTGACAGATGTGTTAATAGTCGCTAATTAAATGTATATAAGTACAAATACATATAAATATAAATGGCCATTATTAACACATCTGTTGGAGACATTAATATGATTACTATATTTCTCACACTGTTAGAACAATCAATTCTAATTCCTTAGACAGTTAATCGACATTAAATTAACTCTTAAGCACTTCATAGTATAAAACAAAGTCGCTTTCCGTTGTCTATCTGTCTGTCCCTATGTATACTTAGACCTTTAAATCTACGCAACGGATTTCGACGCGGTTTTTTAAAATAGATAGAGTGATTCAAGAGGAAGCTTCATATGTATAAAAAATCCCGAAATTCCTACGGGAACGGGCACAACGCGAGTTAAACCGCGGGGCGCTGTTAGTTTTACTCTAAATTAAAATAAGTCATTATACTAGCAGTCCAAAGTGAATAAGGTCTAGTTTCGTGCAATATTTGTGTAACCACGATAAATGAGTTTATCATGTATCATAGACAAACAAACCGAGTGACCTAATGACATTTTGATGAGTACAGGGTCGATATTGGAACACCTGTGCTCTATAAAGAGTAATGTCTATGGGTTAACATTTTGATAATGTCATTGTATCGGTTAGTTAGATTCCATAATACACGCTTAGAGCTTAGTTTGGGTCTAATTAAACTTGTTATATAAATACATAATTTGATTATTTTCTATTGTTTTGGTGACGTTAAAAGTACCTGTTGTTGTTTACCATTTCTGATGTCTGCCGTAGGGGCCGGCCCAATAACGGTATCTCTATCGGTAGTCTCAGATAGCAGATGAAGGCGTGACGTGACATTGTCTATTGTAAAAAAGTGACAAGTCTATACTTATATAATAAACTAGCTGTGCCCCGCGGTTTCACCCGCAGCGCCCCCGTTCCCGAGGGAATTTTGATTTTTATTCCCTATAAACCTCACGGAGCCCGAGACCTTTCCAACGAATGCAAAACCGTGGAAATCGGTCCAGCCATTCATGCGTGATGCCGCGACCAAGGAAAACGGGTTTCATCTTATACATATATAAAATTCTCGTGTCACAGTGTTCGTTCGCGTACTCCTCCGAAACGGCTTGACCGATTCTCATGAAATTTTGTGACTCAATATGAGTAGGTCTGAGAATCGGCCTACATCTATTTTTCATCCCGAAATTCCCGCGGGAACGGGTACAACGCGGGTGAAACCGCGGGGCGCAGCTAGTACTTATATAATAAATACATAAATAAAAGCGGCCAATTGCGAGTCGGATTCGCCCATGAAGGGTTAACATAATATAAAAGTTGTTGTGGTTCTTGTAGGTAGAAGATTTGTGTTTATTGAATGAAAGGTAAATAATTTTTCAGTAGTAATGAAAGTAACATTGTATACAGAATTTCTTCAATACAGCACATAATTATAACATACCTGAATGCGCGCCAAACCGTGCCATAGCCAACTTATTAAATACTCATAACGTATTATTAGTTATTGAATCATGTCTTTGGCTTTAAATAATATCACTACACCATAGATAATAGATTTAGAAATATGGTAGTCCTTGAAAACCATAGATTGCGTTATTTCTTGTTCCTCTATGTTTGGATAGTATTCTAGTAAGGATACACTTCGCTTTTATTTTACACTAGGAGCGCCCCGCTGTTTCTCCCGCGTTGTGCCCGTTCCCGCAGGAATTTCGCGATAAAAAGTAGCCTATGTCCTTTCTCAGGATCTGGACTAACTGTGTACCAAATTTCATTGAAATAGGTTCAGTAGTTTTGGCGTGAAAGCGTAACAGACAGACAGACAGAGTTAGTTTCGCATTTATAATATTAGTTAGGATTTTTATCTGACGTTTCTGCCTCCTCGGTGGTCACAGAAGACTGAGGTGTATAACACCTCAGGGGCCATATTAATAATGAGTATTAAGAACATTTTAGCTATCAAATGGTTTGTCACTTTCTGACATACGCAATTTCTCGAAGAGCAAAAGAGACGAAACACATGATAACAGTTTTAGGTACTCACCGCCTTTATCATAAACGCTATTTAACTAAATCACTGTTAAACAATGTTTTGTCTCTTTTGCTCTTTGTAAAATAGCATATGTCAGAAAGGAACAAACCATTCGATAGCTATGATGCTTATACAAATGCTTATACTATATCTATAAGGCGGTATGTGTCAGGTGTTAACACCTACTTCACCTAACAATATGTTTACCTAATTAAGAATTGTTTTACATGGCGGTGTAATTTCGGTGTAATTCCGCAGTGGCATGTGCTTCAACTCGCCGGAGATCGCGCCCTCTATCGAGCAGATCGAACACTGTTTCGGCGCGACGCACCCCGGCCTCTACGACTCCCAGCGGCATTTGTTCGCGCTCAACTTCAGAGGCCTCTCGTTCTACTTCCCTGTTGATAGTAAATTTGAGGTGAGAGGTTTAATTTATTATCTCTACTGATAATGAAGATGAAGAGGTGTTTTTTTGTTTATTTTAACGCGCTAATCTCAAGAACTACCAATCTATTTTTTTTAAATATTTTTTTTTGTAATATATAATCTCCGGAACTACCAATACGATTTGAATTATTATTTTTGTAATGGAAAGCCTCATTCAAGGCTATTTCATCCCAAAATTCCTACAGGAATGGCCACAACGCAAGTAAAATAGCGGTGCATTAATATATTTTGAGAGCTTTTGGTCCTCGTCTTGCAGTAGAGTTTTACAGATTATTTTTTAGTTGTAAATGGCTTTTTAAGATACCGGATCGCAGGTAAATTCAAATTTAACTCTTTTGTCTTACTAAACTTTCCTTTGTATTATCCTATAAACCGTCACTTCCCGTACCGCACCGCTAGATGGCGCTAATCTGTTGTTGTTCCATTGCAGCCCGGCTACGCGCACGGGCTGGGCTCGCTGCAGTTCCCCAACGGCGGCTCGCCCGTCGTCTCCCGGACTACCATCTACTATGGATCTCAACACCAGGTTAGTTTTTATCAGGTTTTACATAGAAAATATTTGATTGAAACTTTGTAAACTGTGTAACTTTGCTAAACGAATATGACTTTTTATTTTGACAAGGAAGCTTGAGATATGACCTCCTCTGTCAAATATTGAGATTTTAAAGACAAAAATCTGCTACTTCAGATTCTGATGACACGCTAAATTCTGTAAACTTTTCTATTCGTAGCAATTTTTCGAGTCTTGCGCGACGGTTGCTTTAACGTTTCCCGCTCTTTTAACTACTACTATACTCCGTGCTAACTTCGTGCTTTATGTTCTAGGCCGGCAACACGTGCACGAGCGGGTCGTGCTCGGCGCCGCTGCCGGAGCTGCCGCTGTCGTGCTACCGGCAGCAGCTGCACCTGCGGCGCTGCGTCGTGCTGCGCAACCACTCGCACACACAGGGCCTGCGGCTGCACTGCTTCACTGAAGGTATTCATTGTTAACATTCATACCAATTACAGTAACAGGAGTTGTAACATTAGGGGAATCAGCCCGGCAAGCATATAACTGAAGACATATACTCTTTCCGGGAGGTTGTGTCTCTCACAGATTTTTCACAAAAACGATTTTTTTGCGTATTTAAAAGCAACAGCTTAAAAAATACAGATTAGGCTACCGGTATTACGATTTCGCCAACTTTTAAATCAACAACGACTTAAATATATGTAACTTTATTTAATTCCTCCCATTATAATGTACAAATTCCTCATTGCCTACCTCCCACCCGCAGGCTGCGGTCGCGGCGGCGGCGGGAGCGGCGTGTGCCGCGTGGTGCTGTTCGGGGCGGCGTCGCAGGCCGTGGCCGGAGCCCTGGGCGCTCCGTCGCGCGTCTACTACAAGAGCGACGACAAGATGCGCATCCACCGCCCCACCGCGCGCCGCCGCCCGCCCCCCGCTAGCGACTACTTCTTCAACTACTTCACTTTGGGACTGGTATGTAGTTTTTTACTTAGTACTCTGAGCCATGTCAGAGGCCTAGTTTGGCGGCTCAATAACTCTGTCAAACTTAAATATTGCAAGACAAGAAAAATATTTGTCTGACAATTTACCGTGACTTCCAAAGCTTTGCTCGGCAATAAGACATAACAGGCAACTTTACTATGTACTATACAAAAGCACTATATTAATGTACCACAATGCCTAAATTCCAGGACATCTTATTCGACGCGCGCACGCATCAAGTGAAGAAGTTCGTACTCCACACCAACTACCCGGGACACTACAACTTCAACATGTACCATCGGTGCGAGTTCGAGCTCACCGTGCAGGCGGACAAGTGAGTTAGACATAGTCGTATATTATTTTATTTAAAAGAAAGCACTAGGTTTGCTTATAATGCGTGTTTGAAATAAAAGGGTCATTTATTACAATTAGTAATGTAGTGGGACCGAAAAGGGTTCCTTGTGGAACCCCAAAATTTCATAACAAGAGTAAGTTTATCATCGAACTAGCGAAAAACGTTCTTTTTGTTTGCGTTTGGGTGACACCCTGGATGGTTTAGATTCACACTAGCGACATCTATTGGGTCAGGGGTGGAACCACCTCGCGGGACAGCTACTAAATTAAATGAAACCATTACGTTTTGTAGAAGCGAGAGCATGTCGGGCGGCGGCGGCGGCGGCGGGGGGGGCGGCGAGCGGACGGCCGTGACGGCGTACTCCAAGTGGGAGGGCGTGTCGCGCGCGCTGCGGGTGGCGCAGCGCCCCGTCGTGCTCAACCGCGCCTCCTCCACCAACACCACCAACCCCTTCGGCTCCACCTTCTGCTACGGCTACCAGGACATCATCTTTGAGGTAGGCCCTTAACTAGGTAAACTAAGTAAGTTGGAGTAGGTTAGTGGCCAACCCTGGTGACGGAGGATTTAGACCGCCCAAAGGCCTCCGACATGGTCTAACGACTTTGGACTCATATGCTCAACGCGTTGGGGTGGACAATGAAACCGTAAGCGCGGAGAATCGATACTAGTCTACTAGTATATCTGAATTAATATAATAAAATTAAAAAGTTTTTTTTTAACTGACTTCAAAAAAAGGAGGAGTTCTCAATCGGTTTTTTTATGTATATTCGCGGATAACTTCTTTGTTTATGAACCGATTTTGATGATTCTTTTTTTTATTCAACCGGCTAATCCTAGAAACTTTACATCCTATTTGAATAATATATTTTGTTACGGATAGCCACATTCAATGGGAAGGTTATTTGCATTTTTCACACGGAAACGAGCACATTGCTGGTATAACCACGAACACAGATAGTCTATAGTGAAATAATATGCGTTATTTATATTGTTTGCAGGTGATGTCGAACAACTACATCGCGTCGATAACCCTCTACCAGCCGGAGGGCACGCGGCCCAGTTACACCCTCAACTCGATCGCGTGACACAACCAGGTCAGTGTACCGACAATATGACACATTCATTCACGGTTCATTACACCAAAATTAATTAGATCATAGATCGAAATAAATTTTAAAACATTACTATACTAATATTATAAAGAGGTAAAACTTGTAAATATGTTCGTTTGTTTGTATGTTCGAGGTAATCTCAGGAATTATCAGTCCGATTTGAATAATTATTTTTGTAATAGATAGCTACATTTAACGGGAAGGTTATAGGCTATTTTTCATCCCGAAATTTTCACGGGAACAAGCACAATGCGGGTAAAATCTCGGGGCGCTGCTAGTACAAAATAATATAATGAAACGAACTCTACATCCTGATTTTACATACCTTCATATTTATTCCAAGTTCAAACCCTTTAACTAATTAGTGTTTTGGCTACAGGAAGCCGCGAGCGCCCTCATATAAACACCGGGCGATGGTTCGCACCGCCGTCTCCGCGCGCTCACACGCCCAGTATTCAACAAAAACATAAAACAAAAAAAAATGTGATAAAAATACAACTGTGAAAAAAAAACACGAAAAAAGTGAGTGACCGATCTCAAAAATGGTGTTTATAAGTTTGTTTTCTTAAAACAGACCGTTGATAGCTTAATAATTATTTTTTATTATATTATTTTACTTAATTTAATAAGTAATTATGTTTTTTTTCTTATGTTACGGATTTTTTGGACATTGAAAGTTTGTGCTGTTCAGTCGCTCTATTTGGATTTTTTTAAAGTATACGAGAAAAAAATACAATCGAGTCGTCGAATCTCCGATCTCCACTATTTATGTCAAAATGACATTTAAACAGAAATGGCGCGAACGTAAGCGACTGTCAATGTCAAAATTTAGGCGCAAACTTTCCATGTCTTTTTAAATTCACGAAATTATAGACTGGTACAGTTTATACTTTATCTTACACTATGAATAGTTGTAGATAATTCATTTGGTAGAAATGACTGTACTTAGGCATAAGAACTTTATTAATTTCGGATTTGTAGAGCCTGTAGGATGTTGACCCGTCGCCATCTTTGTTCCAATTTAGACGGTGGAAATACTGCACAAATCCTTATTTTAATCTATACCAATATTATAAAGCTGAAGAGTTTGTTTTGTTTGTTTGTTTGTTTAAACGCGCTAATCTCAGAAACTACTGAACCGATTTGAATAATTCTTTCACTGTTAGATAGTCTATTTATCGAGGAAGGCTATAGGCTACATTTTATCCCGGATTTCCTACGGGAACGGGCACAACGCGGGTAAAACCGCGGGGCGCTGCTAGTATCTCATCAACAAACTGAATTACCGACTACTGTTTTAAAATTTGTTTGTCGAATAACTATGATATGATACTCTACATACTGTACCAGTCCAAAATAATAAAATTACAATAATATATTATAGTCAGATTGTGTTCTTAAGTTATTTATCATCGCACGAAAATGTGCTTCAATTACTTTTAGCAATAAATAAATAAATAAATTGTCTGGTTTTAGATGTCTTAAGAAATTTTAGAATATCGCTTCAGTTGTATAACGATAATATTATAGCTACGAAAGTTTATAACTAAGCGAGAATAGTTTAATTTTAACTCGTACCGGATAAGTATGCTCTTACCGACGGCGCCGCTATAGCAAATTGAGTACAAAAAGTTCGGAAAACAGGTTTTATCCATTATTTGATTTTAACCACGCGCATGTTTATCCGGAACGAACTCTTTATATTTTTTTCTAAGGGTTCAGTAATGTAAATAAAATCATAACATAGTCTGTGGTATGAATGTGTTCACGTCAAATTAGCGTTCTATTTTCAAACGTGTGAGTGTTGCACATTTTCGCGCGATCCAAAAAATCATGACCGAATATTAATAATGTGTTTAAAAAAACAATCTTTAAGAAATTAGATTATAGACGATACTGTAAATAAGATATCGGTGAAGAATTGAAATATTTGATGTATTTTTTCTAAAATGTTATTATGTAGAGAGGTAGGGCGTGTGTATGAAAAAGTTAAAATTCATTTTTTAAATATTTTGACAGCACTTGATGCAATCTAATTGTTTGGAAAAAATTATATTCTATTTTTTAATGACGTTGAGTAATAAGTTTTAATTAAAAAAGGATCAGTTAGTTTCGAGGGCAGATTCCAGGGTCGTTCTAAGACATAGCCCTGGGCAAAAAGACACATATTAAAACTTATTATTGAAAATCAATTATTTAATTTAATCACATTGACAACCCATTCATTAGGGTTTATATTTTTTATCTAATAATTGGGTATTAATAATTTATTTAAAAATTATTTTTTTATTAATTTGACTTATATTAGAGCTCTTATGAGCAGATTTGACGCAAAGAAAATTGTGTGTAGCTTTGTGTATGTTAGACTTGTATGTGTGTGGGAGATGTATGTAAGAATGTATGGTTATCAAAATTGACACTTTATTTTTGGTCACAAAATAGGGAATTGGAAATAGAGTTTGAGAATACAGTTTATTTATTGTATTAAAATAGAAAATCTATCATAATATAGGTACAGAGAGTGGTTAAACAGTCTTAGACTTTCAATCTTTTGAAATTAATGTTATCAAATGTTTGTATCTATGAAAAATAATTTGAAGAGTAAAAGTTTCATTCTTTCTTCTTCTAAACTTAAGAGCTGGGCTCTTGTCGATGGAGTTCTTTCCACTTTCCTCTGTCATCTGCCATCCTCTTCAGCTGTTCGTACGACACGACAAAAGTTTCATTATAATATAATAAATAAACTAATTTAAAATCTTTATTAAAACAGGAATTATTTGCTTTCTTATCAAGTGCCAATGTTTTGCAAAACTCGTCTCTATACATGCCCTAAGTCATAATTTTCTGTAATGAGCTTATAATGTAGATTTCACCGGGCCAGCGGTTGGTTGTGAATTGTAAAACTGCTAAGGCAATATAACACTATAGCATTTGGTTATAAGGGCGTTTTTTGGTTAGTGTACTTTTGATTGGTTTGATGCAGTAATTATTGCAAACGAGAATAAAATAAATTTAGTAAATAGTAGTAGTACAAGTTGAATTACCCCTCAAGATTATTTTACTCTGCTTCCAACATCCTTAGTTCGATTCTTTATATCAAGCAGTTCAAAAGTACATATTCAATTTTGCACAATGTATCACTCGTGTGATTGTCGTGTTACGTAAAATGGCCGCAAGCCATATTAACGAAAAAAAAAATGAAAAAATTCGACAAATAATGTTAAAAAAAGTATTATGTGTAAGGTAGCGGTTCGCTACGAGTCGATTGTGTGTTGTTATATTGATATTGGTCTGTTGTTTATTCAGCTATAGACAAAAAAATAAAAAAAAACTTTATCTATGGTCCTCTACCTACATCCGTTGCACTTACCTTGTAAGTAGTCACCTGATTTTAGACATCCTTTGTATACCTGCACTTCTATACCAGCTGCTAAAATGTCATTGAGGGCTTTCAAATTTTATTTTATTCGTACATGGGCTGACTAACAACTTGAAAACCCTTTATTAAAACATTAATTACAGTTAAACTTTTGATTTCAACCAAATCCGACGCAAAACGAAGTCAGGTGGTATCATGAACGCATATAATGAGGGGGTGGAGTTTTAGGGGTCTGCCTGTCATTGCTCTGGAAAATTTGCTCTTTGCGGAACACTATTGAGGTTCACTGCACCTCTCCTTCCCTTGACATAGACAAACACCGCTGAAATCTAACCTTTTTGACAAAGCGTTAGTTAGTGTAGGGCCACATCTGCGGAACGTACGGCGCCAAACCTTCCGCTAAATACGCTCGTAGTGTATTTCAAGTTATCTATGACACATCAGTACGCGGCGTAATTTCGACTGATGTGTCATAGAGCGGAAGGTTCGGCGCCGTACGTTCCGCAGATGTGGCGCTACACTTAGACTACATCAATGTATTGACACACCAATCGACTTTATATTTTTTATAATGACTAGGATATTTTGTATCGCACTGTGTACTGTAACCACGTCGGTGTGATGACACGGAATTATAATGTCAGCCTTTTTAATTTAAACCTACTTTAAAGCCCTTTTAACCTAAGGAGGATTGAGAACCTCCTTCGTGTGGTCGTCCTCCATTCGACGCGATTTTTTTATTTGTATCATTTTAGTCCAAATCGAATGATTATTATTCCACTTACCAATTTAAAATTTAATTATTCGCAACGAAAATTTAAGGATAATGTTGAAATAAACAGTATCAAATTGTTGGAAATAACGTTATCTGTATCACATACCTCAGCAACGAGATCACGTCATTGCAGCCGAAATAAATGTTTATTGCACTTCAATTTATAAATTTAATTATAAACTTTTACAATGATTCCTTCCTTAATTACATTATTTTGAAAATTGAAACTCACTTTATCGAAAATGTTCATAAAAATACTCAGTCTGGTTTAGACCATTTTTAAGTTTATATTTAAAAGGCTGACATAAAATCAATCGTATAATATTACTATAGCTTTGTATATTATACGTGTAGTGTATTATGCATTTAGCGATACATTAACATCTCTTATCATAGTGAATGTAAGACCTATTTTTTATTGGTCTCAAATCATGTATAGTAAAAACAGATATATTAAATCCTTTGTATTAAATAACATCTTTTTATTAAATAGAAAATTGAATAAGTTTCTGTTTAATTTTTTTTGCCCAATTTTCCTTCATCCTTAATACTGCCCTGTCTTCACTATACATGATTGTTAAACATATTTTAAGTAGAAACAATTTGCAAGAGGCATAATAACTGAGCGGCTAAGCGATAACATATTTAAAAAAAAGTTTTAGTTCTAAAATGTTGGCTGTATAAAATCATACATATGCTCTAAAAGTTGCCAGAAAAAACTTATTTCCATTGTTTATTCCTGGCAAGATGGAAAATTAGAACTGTCAATCAATTTCTACATTTTTTATTTTGAAAATTGTAAATATTAATAGAAATGAATTATTAGTAAAATACCTTTGATATTACGAGTAAGCTTACATTGTTAAATATACGATTTTGTTATAGAATATCTAGTGCTTGTTCCAATTTTTTTATCGAAAATTTGTTATTATGTCAGAAATTTATGGAGTTGTCATGATTTTACAAAAAAATAAATTTGCAAAATGTACGTAATTAATTACGTATATATCCTACTCGATATCAAAATAAGCTTGTTTTTTAAGTGGGTGACATTTAAGATATTTTTATCGAGTGGTAGAATTTTAATTAATATTTGTTTTAACTACGTGACTAAAATTCGTAGCGTTTATCACTTGTTTTAAATATTGTATCATTTTAGTGAACAATTTGCTAACTTTTGCTAAAGTTACTCGATAACATCGTATGGAACATTGCAAAAAGCATATAATATTAATTTAATTACAATTTTATTTTTAAATATCAAATGAAACTCGTTAACTGATACTTTGATTTAATTTTTCCTATATTATAATTTGACTCACTTTATTATCCTCCTCACTGATATCTTCAGTGAGACAAGAGGCCTTTGCCCAGCAGAAGGACATTACTGACTAATACTGTACTTATTTTAGTAGTATTTTCATTATATGTTGTTATAATTTTATCAGTAATGGCGACTCCATAGATTTCGCATAAGTATAGAAAACAATGCCTTTAAAATAATGTATGGTTTCATAATGTTTGGGCATTAATAGAGCTTTATGATAATAATACAATCGAATTGTGTTTAAAGTAGCTTCGATCAAAAACAATAACAGTTTAGGCTCAAATGGAAATGTTCTAGAATATGTGAAAACAATTGTTCATTGTAATATAACATGTATTGAAACATGTTCAAAACACAAAATTGTTTGGCAAAAAAATGTGTATAATTTTTTACATTTTACTCCTCATTGGGTACAAAAAAGTGTCTCAAAAATATGAAAAAATAAAGGATTTCGTACCAAATGGTTTTTCTTATTATTAATCTTACCCAACTTATTATACACATTAGAGATATAATTTATGTTCGTTATCTCTATACTAATATTATAAAGCTGCGAGTTTGTTTGTTTGAACGCGCTAATCTCAGGAACTACTGGTCCGATTTGAAAAAATATTTCAGTGTAGGATAGACCACTTATCTAGGAAGGCTATAGGCTATTTTTCATCCCGAGATCCTACGGGAACGGACACAACGCGAGTTAAACCCTCGGGGCGCTGCTAGTTTTGTAAAATATTGTTAGGGTATATCTATACTAATACTAGCTGCGCCCCGCGGTTTCACCCGCGTTGTACCCGTTCCCGCGGGAATTTCGGGATGAAAAATAGATGTTGTCCGATTCTCAGGCATACCGGATATGTATACAAAATTTCATGAGAATCGGTCGAGCCGTTTTAGAGGAATTCAATTACGCACCCCGTGACACAATAATTTTATATATTAGAGAAGAAGAAGAAGAAGATTATAAAGAGGTAGTAAGTTCACAGTGTTTTAAGTTATTGGAGCGACCAGGAGAAAGCCATGATTTTAATTTTCTAACGTCTGTTAAGACTGACATTTTGTCTTAACATTTACTGGTGCGTAAGCGTACACTGACGCAACCCTTAGATATTATATCTTTTCAGTATCTAGTTAATTAATTCAATACTGAATTTCCAACGTTCAATTTTTAACGTTCAATTCCCACGTTTAAAATCTCCATACAAAAATTCTTACGCAATGCCCCGTATCATATTTTGGGGGTCAATTAGATAATCAACACGGCACCGAGGATGCTCCAATAATGAGATCATAATGAAGTACGGACTTGACAGTTGACCCGCGCTAATTAATGTAACAGTTCAACTGACTATTAGCTCATTAAACATGTTATGCGGTAGCGTTTAATTAAGTTTAATATGATAAAATATGTTAGGGCAGCTTGCACAACCACTCTTAAGTCTATATAGTACTTTGAGTATGAATCACTAAAGATTTAGGACCTAAACACATTGGGCCATATTCTATTTAGTAATCTGTGGCCATATTATGAACAGTTTAGCTATCAAATGGTTTGTCACTTTCTGACATACGCAATTTTCCGAAGAGCAAAAGAGACAAAACACAGTGTAACAGTGTTTTAGTTACACCGCGTTTATTAATAAGACGGATTATGTTTAAGAAACAAACGCTGTTCGTTCAAAATTGTTGTCTATGGGCCATAGAATCTAAAGAATTAAAAAAAAACTTACAAAAACCCGTTTGCAATACAAAATTATTAGTTAGGTAAACAACACAGCAAAAAGCATTTAACAATACTTAACAACAAAAAAAAAAAGATGTTTTTTCGAAGCAATCAGATCCATCATATTTTTATAGGCATAACTGCAGTCTGGTAAAAAATGTAATGATGGCAAAAAAAGGTTATTATTTTCGAAGGTAAAACCGAGGGTTGTGCTAGTTAAACATATCGATATCTATTTGAACATTACGATTCACTATCGGTCTCGCGACGATGGTCCGATGCCTAAATGCGGTCACGTTAGGCGACGCGTCCCGGTAGTGGCAGGCTCGCCTTGGGTGACGTGGACGATTGTCAGCCGACATGCAGGGCGCGCCAACAGTTTGATAAGTATACAAATATTTTTTTATTGTCTCAAAATGCGGATTAATTTTGTAAATTTTCCAGCCGAAGATACTCCCGAAGAGGAAAAAGGTTTAGAGATAGTGTAAGAATGATATTTTTTAAGGAGGTATAAATGGTCTACACATATAAATAGTTTTAATACCTACCTACATAATTTTCATCACACATATAAATCATAGTACATCCTTCCCGTTGAAGATGGCTTTCTATTACAAAAACAATTATTCAAATCGATTTGTTAGTTTCTGAGATGGCACTTGCATCCAAACAAAAAACAAACTCTTCATTATATTAGAATAGATTACATTCCGTCTCATCAGTTCATGTTCAGCCGTGCACGACAAATGGTAAGTCCCTTATTGCAGCCGTCAGACCATGGCGGAGGCCTTCAGGTGATCTGAAGAGTACGGCACATGGCTGGTGGCCAGTGACTTACAGCTGGTCTTAATAACAGATCAAAAGTGTCAGTCACCCTACCTACTGTAATATACGGTCTATTCATTCACCGGACGATAGTAAACGCCGTTGGTTTACTGACGACTTTGTCTTTCACAACTTTGTCTTCTCGTTCACAATTTTACGATTTGCTATCGGCAGATTATGAACTAATAAAATAAACCCGTGTCCAGACGCGAACCTTTTTTTATCCATTACAAAAAAGTGTGTTCGTATCGTAGCCAACTGTGGCGCACCCCTGCACGTCACCTGTTTTGACGCGATATCGACGCGACATTAAATAAATATTACGATAACCGTTTAACAATCTTACTCGAGCATTATGTTCGAATTACTCATGTAAATTACTACTTATTGTTTGTTGCAGAATGTTAAGCATTATATTATTGACTAGCAGTGACTCGAAGTTTTACCCGCGTTTTGCCTAGTTCCCGTAGGAATTTTGGGAAGAAAAAGGTCGCCTACATAAAATACAAGTTACGTGACATGCAAGCCTGTGTATTCGTAGCTTTAAACATCCTAGCTAGACTAGATGAACAAAAATAGTCCGAACATAAGCCAGATAAGATAAAATAGATAAAATATAATAAAATACTTACATAAATAAAATAGGTTCACACGATACGCAGATCTACTATGGATATAAATGTCAAACTTGACAGTTGGCACCATTTTATTTTTATTTCAGGCGATAAATTAATGAAAATCACGCAATCACGCATTAATATCGAACCGCGGATATCTACGTAAATTTAAATTACCGTGCTTCGAGGGCACGTTAAATTGTCGGTTCCGGTCGTTTCATTTACATGTCGGAGGCCTTTATTCGGTTTAACACCATGGTTAGCCACTAACTAACTTATAAAAGTACTTTTTTTACTTTATCGCTTTATTCCGATTAATTATTGTAACGTTTAGATAAGAAATAGATTAAAAAGCAATCGAATGTAAAAAGCGCATTGCGTCAAGTTCGCTTACGCTCAAGCTGCGCTAATAGCTGTTTTCTAAACATTTTGATCAATATTTAGTTGCCTAGTTTTGAAACTTTGAAGGACAAGGTTCAATCAAACTGAATCGTATTTTTAAACACCAATGCTAACCAGACTACTAACCTACTATCCGCGCCCCGCGTTGTACCCGTTTCTACGGGAAATTCAGGATAAAATGTATCCCATGTGTTATTCTGATGTTTAACCTATATTACTGTAAAGTTTCATCCAAATCCGTCCAGTAGTTTCTTCGTTAAAAAGTAACAAACTTCCATACATCTATCATCACAAACTTTCGCATTTATAATATTAGTAGGACTAGCCGCGTCCCACGGTTTTGCCCATTGTACCCGTTCCCGTGGGAATTTCGGGAATATACATATAAAACTTCTTCTTGAATCACTCTATCTATTAAAAAAACCGCATCAAAATCCGTTGCGTAGTTTTAAAGACCTAAGCATACATAGGGACAGACAGAGAGCGGAAAGTGACTTTGTTTTATACCTACTATGTAGTAATTAGTAGGATAGGTTTACAAAATCCTTCCAACGGCGTATATCAATCTGTTCATTCATTCATTTTAAGTAGGTTTGTGGTTAATCTATTAGAAGCCTGTATCTAATCTGCGTCTTATTGCACTTTGCAGACAGACAGATCTTTAGTTAAGTCTGTAGTGTGCCTACCTAATAAATAAATAAATACACCCAGACAAATTCACACACGGTAAATCGACCCAAACTAAGCTATAATATAATCTTGTATTGGCATCTTACTAACTGATACTACTACATATACATAAATACTTTATAAGAAATAATTGACTCTCAAACGTCGTAGCTAAAAATTATGTCTGCACATATTGTTACTCCGTTGAATCGAACCCGTAACCCCCGACACAATAAATAAGCGCTCTCATTTATATGGATGAAAAATTAGTACTTATAGATAACTAGCTGTGCCCCGCGGTTTCACCCACAGCGCACCCGTAGGACATACGGGATAAATAGTATCCTATATCCGTCTCCTGGTTCTAAACTACTTTCCCACCAATTTTCAGCCAAATCGGTTCAGCCGTTCTCGACTTATAAATGGTGTAACTAACACGACTTTCTTTTATATATATAGATATTTATATAGATGAAAAGTAGTCGATTTAATAATAATTTGATAATTAATAATAATGATTTAATTTAATTTAAAATAATATTCAAGCTCATAAATAAGTAAGTATGTTCGCGGGAAAAAATACTAAAAGTAAAGACTGTCCGGTCTGCATTCTGCGACGATCCTAACCTCGACCGCTAGTTTCCTTACCATGACTTCCTAGTAGCTTCCTACCGCTTTATTCATATTTCATAGACGCTCTATAACTAAATCACTAATAATATTAGCATAGATTTAGTAAAACCGCTAGAGTAACAATAAAATTGGTTACCTTGATTTCAACTACATTTTACGTGTGCCCTTGTAGTACTTATTAATACATAGTTAGTTAAACTCTACTATCTTATCAGTACCTACATGGCCCTATACTTGCATTAGTAGACTGAAAACTTTAGTAATTCGAATAAAAATATATTTGAATGACATTTGTCAAGTTTAACACTAATATTCTTTAGTTTACCCAAGAACCTATAATTTTACAAACACAGAAAATTCTATAATATAAAAATGAATCGCAAAATGTGTTGGTAAGCGCATAACTTCAGAACGACTGCACCAAATTGGATGATTCTTTTTTTAATGTGTTCCTTATTGTCAGGACAAGGTTTTTATATAAGAAAAATAAGGAATAAAAATCTCAAAATTCTCACGGGAACGGGGGCGCTGCGGGTGAAACCGCGGGGCACAGCTAATTAAAAAATAATTTTATAAAAAAAATATATCATTCAAAGACCATAGAGTACACTCCCATAATAGACAAGTACCAACATTACCTGTGGTTTTATTTACCTTGTGATAACACAGTGATAACATTAGTAGAACTCACTGACGCATTTGGATACGAGTGTTTTACGCACGCATTACTCACGTCTTGAAAACAATATTCAGTGATTTGTAATGTACTTGTTACTGATCTATCTATACCTACAAAGCTGAAGAATTTGGTTTGATATATAACTCAATGAGTTTGATTTTTTGCAGGCGCTTATCTCAGAGGCTACCAAGCCACATTCAACGGGAAGGCTATTTTTCATGCCCAAATTCCTAAGCACAACATGATGGGACTGACATGCCTTGATTGGGTAAAAGTCGGTTCCTAAATAAAATTACGTTTAAAAAACAAAATAAAAATCAGTTATTGCTTAAAATAGGTAAGAAAGATGTTATACAATAAATTGGGAGTCACTTCTATTTTACTGAGATAGCTCGGCATGCAACATGTATGTGATATTAATTACTATTTATAAATTCATGTTATAAAAACATGACACTGTCAACCAATAAGTTTAAAAGGGCCATCTTAAAATTGTTGTGGTATTTTGTTATACACTTTCACGCACATGACAGTAGCAGTTTTTTTGACAAAGCAAACAAGCAACATGCTATAAATTTTGGAATTGTTCCGAATAATATTATGCAATGAATTATGTAGATTATCATACTTTAGACATCAAATAATTACTCGCCCAGTCGCCGGTATACCAAACGTTAATGTATTGATAGGTTAACGTATACGTGAGTAATATTACCCTACTGACTAGATTTCGAATACGTCCCACACCTAGTATCATTAGCATCTCTTCTTATATATAAAATTCTCGTGTCACAGTGTTCGTTCGCGTACTCCTCCGAAACGGCTCGACCGATTCTCATGAAATTTTGTGAGCATATTGAGTAGGTCTGAGAATCGGCCAATGTCTATTTTTCATCCCGAAATTCCCGCGGGAACGGGTACCGTGGTTGAACTTCTCTGAAACGGCTCGACCGATTCTCATGAAATTTTGTGTACATATCGGGTAGGCCTGAGAATCGGACAACATCTATTTTTCATCCCGAAATTCCCGCGGGAACGGGTACAAAGCGGGTGAAACCGCTGGGCGCAGCTAGTATATTTATATTATTTGATCACGTTACAGATAATGTATGAATGGAATAATATATAGCTTGACACAACCGTGTTTTTTCGCGGTATAAAGTTTTAACTTCTTTCCCCGACGTTTCAAAAACTAATGGCTCCACCACAGTATCGTGAGCGTCAGTTTTTGCGTGTGTTTGGTAATAGTGTAGTTGAGCCATACATTGACCATGTGCGGTGCGGGTACTTTAACACTTGGAACGCCTCGCAGTGGTAACACTGATGTCTTCAGTTCACTCGCGACCACGAGTGGTGCAATCCACTCGCAACGTCTGCTTACGTATTAAATATATAAGTGTTTTTTAACACTAGGGTTGGCCTATGACCTACTCAAACTTACTTTAATACATAACTATGAAACACCCTGTATAAACCCATAAACAATAAGGGCCTTATTCATAAACGCATAATAACAACACTTTAGCGATCAAATGGTTTGTCCCTTTCCGACATACGCTATTTGCCAAAGAGCGAAAGAGACAAAACACTGTTTAATTTAAATATCGTTTATAAATAAGGCGGTAACCCTACAACACCCTGTATAAAGTCATAACAAATAACACAGATGCATCAAATTAAACTGACACTTCCTACAGAGGTCATCGGTCAATAGTTCTCAGTACTGACCATAGACCTACACAAGGAAGATGTATTAGAGTATGTATGAGTCACGTGATGTCACCCATTAACCCTTTTGAATATTGTAGGGCCCTTTGAATATTGTACATCGACCTACTTTGTTAGATGGATGGATTTAGGGCTAAAGCGCTCGAGGTACCTACTTAATTTTGTTGCTGGAGGTATGATAGTTTGATTTACTCTGTCTATTTTGACTATTAAGTTTTATAGAGGAAAAAATATAGTTAGTACCTTATACTCTATGGACGTCAAATGCTTCCGTAGTAGAGAATAATTAGTGATTTTGACAAGTAATGTATGAAAAATTACATTAATTATTTAAGTGTCGATTTAATTGACGTCTTTGAGTGGAGTTTGACTGTTTTTCTTTAACTTAATTTATAATTTTACTATCAAGCGAATTTGCTATTTTCTTTAATTTCTCTACTCTTTCCAATTGGCACCAAACTACTTTTAAGTTTAATTAAAACAGTATTTTTGCTATTATATGATTTGTCTCTTTTGCTCTTTGGGAAATAGTGTATATTTCCCAAAGAGCAAACAGTTACAAACAGTTTTTTATTATTAAGCCGGTTACTTCATACTCCGAATAACTTGTTAACTATTTATTACCTAACCCGTATGAGATTCGTTCTAAATCCGTCTCTGCGCACCGATGACAATAGCGAATGAATGAATCATCGTAATCACCGAATACCTCCGTAATTCAATAGGTCAAATTCAAGGCGATCACCGATAGGTTCAATTCTAATTTACTTACGTGTTTCGACATAACATCTATACTTAGTACTATAAGTATAGATGTTATGTTAGTACTATAAGTACTTAGGTACCATTTTACGAGCGCAATTCCGATTGCAAATTAGATTGGATACGTAAACCATAGTTGACACGAGAGCATACAAGCTGCGATAATTAAAGCGAGCTTCTTATATCACTACTTATTATAAAAAAAAGTCCCCGGCCGCGTCTGTCTGTCTGTCTGTCTGTTCGCGATAAACTCAAATACTACTCCACGGATCTTTGAAGCGGTTTTTTTTAAATAGATAGAGTAATTCAAGAGGAAGGTTTATATGTATAAAAATAAAGGAAGGTTTATATGTATAAAAATTCTCGAAATTCCCACGGGAACGGGCACAACGCGGGTAAAACCGCGGGGCGCTGCTAGTGTATTACAAAATTTGTCATTTCAAATCGCCAGCATGCGTCGCGTCCATAACAAACAAGTTACACTACAATATTGAAAACGATGCTTAGGTCAAACATTAATATTTTGTGAAAAACCTTTATTTACTCGCGAAGGCAATTGTGTTCTAGGCCGAGGCAGTGTCAACGGGTTACTGGGTTACGTAACTACAATATAGGCCGCCTAGACGTCTACAGTTGAACCACGGAGGTAATAAAGGTTACCTTATTACGATTTTGAGGTTAAGTGCAGGTGGTACGGAATGAAAAGGATTTATAACTTTGTTTACTACGCCGAGATCGGAGCGAAATTAAAAAGAAAAGAACGTGATTTTTGCCGGAGGTTGCATACCTTTGTGCATGCAACCTTTATAGACAAAGTTAACTATAAAATATTAACGTTTGCTTCGGTTTGTTTTATTTTCAATACAAGTAATCGTTATTTTGTTTTTACCTAAACTTAAAATCTTATCAACAATAAAAATTATCGTATACATTTTTTAACGAAAACTAATTTCAAGCAATGTTTTATGAGCACCTCCTTGAAATCAGTTGACCACACTGCAAGCATGCCTTGTATATTATACTAGCAGCGGCCCGCGGTTTTACCCGCGTTGTGCCCGTTCTCGTGAGAATTTCGGGAATTTTTATACTTATAAACCTTCCTCTTGAATCACTCTATTTATTTCAAAAACTGCATCAAAATCCGTTACGTAGTTTCAAAGATCTAAGTATACATAGGGACAGACATACTTACAGCGGAAAGCGACTTTGTTATAAACTATGTATTTTATGTTACTACATATAGATACATACCTAAAGAATTTTCTAAGTATGTAGGTTCTTAATCGAAATAAAGACATAGGTAAAAATCAAAGTCGATTAAAGAAAGTTCAGGTTGGCGGGAAAACTGTGTAAAGTTCGTGTGCGCGATTTGTTATATTTTCCAAAACTGGTGTAAATTCGAGTTGAAATGTGTAATAATGGTGGATTCGATTGGTGGACTCGTGCACGTTAACGATCATAAAACGGTTAATACGTTTTATGATCGTTAACGTGCACGAGTGTAGGCAAATAAAACAAATAAGTGAAACATGGCTTTTCGGGTTCGCCCGCCAACAGCGTGTAATGTTTGAGTAAAGTTCCACCACTTTACTCGGACAAGGGGTGGGGGGGTTTATCAGCCCGGCTCTTGGCCGATGGCTGTTTTTAAGTGTGACAAATGTCGTATATCTTGAAAAATTCTATTATTAAACTTGACACTGGCTAAATGCACAAAACGTGCGGAGCCAATAATAATTAAAAAAAAAAAAAAGAAAGTTCGTGTAGTGGCGTTAGTGGCCCTGTTATGGAAGTTTTTAGACCGCATAAACGCCTCCGACACAGTCTAACAATTATTTAGGTACCCTTCGAAGCACGGTAGCGCTCAGATAGAAATGCCACTATGCCACCCATCCAAGTAGGGGCCGAGTTGCAAGTTGCTAACAATCGCAATGAGCTAACAGCACTTAGTCAAATCAAACTACACCACGCGCGCTAAAAAAATGATATACGGCCGGTATTGAATGAATGAATGAATGAATGAATGAATGTATTTTAAATGTGTGGGTTGAATAACTAAAGGATACACTCCTCCTAACGTCGTTTTATTTCACCTTGTGCCGTGCCTTGTGTCTTTATAATGCGTTAAATACCCTTTACCCAACTGCGGGATGCAAATGTAGGTACATATATTTTTGTTTAATAAATCTTTACTGGTTTCTCAGGCTTAAAGCGAACACTAATCATTTTGAATTGAAACTACATAAACGCATACACTTCGCTTTTATTCTATACTACCAGCTCTCGCTTCGCTTCGGGTGAAAGGGTCATCCCCTGTTAGGGGTTGAATTTTTCAAAATCCTCTTCTTATTACTCTCTAGCATCATGAAAGGTACCCCTGTACCAAACAAATTTCAAGTTTCTATGTACAGTGTGTCGGCTGTGATATATAAAGTCAGTGAGTTAGACAGTCAGGTTTTATATATATAGACTAGCAGCGCCCCGCAGTTGTCGAGTATTAACTTGTGTCCGTTCCCGTGGGAATTTCGGGATGAAAAACAGCCTATATCCCGTTGAATGTAGCTATCCGTTACAAAAAGAATTATTCAAATCGAACTTGTAGTTTCTGAGATTAGCCCTTACAAACAAAGTTAGAAACTTTACCTCTTCATATTATTAGTTATTTCATATTTAATATTAATCTTTGTTCTTAAATAACAGCAACTAAAGTGAGACTACGAACAGAAAGATGCTGTGTATCTCTGTCGCACCGGTTTTGTTGCTTGCTCTTGTTTAGAAGAGAAACAGCCCTACTTTTACAAAAATGGGCGTTAGAAGTGTAATTTTCTCTGTTTATGTAAGTACCATTCGAGGTAATTGTTGTTAGTTATTTATCTGTTTCAGGTATGTATGTATTCTACCAAAAGCCTAAGGATCTTATTCATAAACACTTACTAGCAGCATTTTAGCTGCTCTATCAAATGGTTTGTCCCTTTCTGACATACGCTATTTTCCAAAGAGCAAAAGAGACAAAACACTCACAGTGTTTTAGATACAGAGCGTTTATGAATTAGAGAACACAATAAAATAATTCATTTAGCTTAAATAAAATGTTGTCTATGGCCAACTGCAGCGAAGCCCAAAAAGAGAGTTATTTGTTTGTTACAACACGTTGAGGTCTAGTCCGATTCGAATAATTATTTTTGTTATGGATAGGCACATTCAACGGGAAGGTTATAGGCTATTTTTCATCCCGAAATTAAGAGAGAATTAGCAAACAAACAAAATTACAAATTTCACCTCTTTGATAAGATTTACCGCGCCACAGTGCTCTGTTGTGGTGCTTGTGACCACATGTGGATCTACTTGAAGTAATGACGTCATGGGCCGTGATCTTGACTTAAAATATCAGTCAAATTGATTTTTTTTATAATATTTTTTAATTTAAGGTATATCTTGTAATGTCTTTTTGTTTATTTAGGTCTTGTAATCCTAATTTGAACCCTGTTTTATTTAATTTGCTCAGATTTTGTAAAAAACACAATTTTCATAGTTTTATTTTAGTTACCTACTATTTGACGTCCGATTTAAGCCTGGGGAACAGCCGACAAGTATTCTACCTGCCCACAAAAATTATTATCGCAAATATGTATCATGCATGATAATTACAGTAGTAGACGATTTATATGGCCGAAAACTCGATAAAAAATAGTAGAACTTAATAGTGAAATTCACAGGTGAAATTAGTATAGGACACCCATTATTAAAGTAGGTACCTATGACAGATGTCATTCCGAAATTATCAGCCTTTATTTCAATCGATACACCATAGAGGCCTTGGGCCACGGAGGCCTTTTGACTGGTCTCAAAACTCCGACTCCAGGGTTGGCCACTAGCCTAAACGAACTTGTTTATTCCATTACAATACTATCTTTTTTTTTGTCAAACTCATCACTTCCAATTTCAAAAGTTTGTCGAAAGTATTGCAATTTACGAGCAATTTTAAAAATAAACACACCAACCCTACTTGACATCTACCAATAGAATTGCCAACAACTATAGGTACTATCTATAGATGGCACATAGATGGTTATGTATTCAGAAATTCAGGTTTTACAAACGAGTTTGACTAGATCTAAATGTCATAATAAAACTAAAACATTTATCAAGTGCCAATGTAGTCTACAGGTAAGTTTTATAAGGTTAGTGGCAACTGGTGTCGGAGTTTTTAGACCGCTTTAATACTACCGACATGGTCTAACGATTGAAGCAACAGGGAGCGATAATTTAACGTGCTCTCAGAAGCATAATAGTGATGTACGATAAGTAGGTAAAGTACCAAAAGTAAGTTTTAGCCTGATATGTCACAGCTGGCCAAAGGCCTCTCATCTCACTGAAGATATCAGTACAATGAGGACGATTAGGCGTAATCGCCACGCTTGAATACTGCGGGTTGGTGATCTCAAACCCAAACAAAGTGCTTAACTAAAGTACAATCAGGAAACTTGATGGTCAACCACTTTTCAAGGTCACATTACATTGCGTGCATCTTGCAAGTCATCTGCGAACAAAAGACATGACAAGTTGTAATGATCTACGTCCCTGACTCGACTGAAGATCAATGTCACCGGACGATGACTTGAAAATCACAAAATATAAAAAATATGTTTTTAAACTAAATCTGCTATGTTAACAAACCGCATATTACGAGTATTATTCCAATACATATGTCGGGGATGGAAGTATAATCAAGCTATAGAAATTTAAGAGTAGTCTGTAAATTCAGCTGACTGATGGAATCTGTAGAGTTGTTATTCCGTGACGTGAGTTCTACCTTCGTGGTGCAGTCTGTGGTATGAGAATAGACTGTGTTAAGCACTATGATAGTGTAGTCTGTGGTATGAGAATAGACTGTGTTAAGCACTATGATGGTTGTTCGATAGAGGGATGATAGTCTATGATAGGAAAAGGAGGGAATATATTAGAGTTTACGCGGGAAATGGGGATGGTTGGATTGTGATTAGATGGAAAACGTAGACTGATAGAATAATGTGTTGACGACATCACGATCGTATTGCGAATCGAGTATAGAATTAGGAAAAGATTCTATGGCGTGGACAGGACGACTGATGGGGTGTAGGGAGGTCGTTTAGGTTCCATCAATTAATTGAATCTAGACGTATCCTAACTGTAATCTGTAATCCATGATGATCGTGTGTAAAATACAAGCAATGTCATTGTAATGAAGTCCTGTGAGTTATTATTTCAAGATCAAGACGAATCCTAAGATGTTGTATTGACCGTATAATGCTCGTGCTTATCTTGATGTGACATGTTCCCGATATCAGAAGTAGGATAATGATTGCTATTCCTCGATATCAATATCAGAAGTGGGATGAATCACCACTGAGCCCACAGCAGAGAATCATAAGGATCGCTATTTTGCCCACTGAGCTACCAGTAGAGAATGTTTGAATTGGTCAATGAATTGGTAATAAAACTTGGAATGTTCTGTGAGTATAGTTAGTTATTAGTGCTCTAATCTATTGTGGAGCTAAGAAGGTAATTATGAGCTTCCGAAAGAGTCAGGTGTAATCATGTACGTAATGTGATATGTTCTAATATGTTTTCTTATTTTCATGTTGGTTCAATGCTGGTAATTATTGTGAGCATTGATAAACCTCGTCCAGGGAAGAACGTGGTTCTCTTCTCAATCCTGTTACCTGAGGAATATGAGGGATTGCGGTATTCCAAATTATTCAAGAATCTATCACGATAAATTCACATTGGATGTTAAATTGGTGATGTATTGCGGTAATGATTGACATGAATTGGCGTATTGAAGTATCTTAGTTGGGAAATATCCGGTGAGCTATTTTGTGATATTTGAGTCAGTTAACATTGAGAGTTTTGTAGTGAATCTTCGTACCACTTGATAAAGTAGAAAGCTTATTGAAAGTATTTTGGATGTTTATCCCGTTGTAAAATATGAGAGTATGAGTAAGGGTTTCTATGTGACTATGTGACTTATTGAGTTCAATGTTCGACCTCGGCGATGGTTGTGGTCTGGATTGACCGTACTGTGGAGTGGTCTGCTGAGACCGTGTGTTGTTGAGCAATGTGATTGCTGGTCGGCTGGTTGCTGTGACTAGACGTGACTAGACAAGCTTACTGTTACTTACTCATGGCTCATATTGTAATGTGCATTTGAGATTAATAGTCTATTGAAGTTAAAGTTGAAAATGACGTGGTACCTAGTATTCATGTGTTACATAGCATTGATGATTCATGTGAGATTTTAATGATTTTAAGATAATCCAATTATTGATAAACTAGTCACTGATAGTTAATAGTCAATTCTGATAACTGTTAGTAGTTTCTGAGTACTTTAATTGAAGTAGATTTGGGAAATGTTAGTTTGAAGTTAAGCGTTAAAATAATAATTTGGGAGTTTAAGTTAATGAGTTCACATAACAGATTACACAAAATGCCCGAGAGTGACTGATCACAGGGATGATCAGGGTCATGGGAGATCACTGGGATGATCGCGAGAGTGGCTGATCACAGGGATGATCATGGTTATGGGTGATCACTGGGATGGTCACAGCTAGTCACAGGGATGACTGAAGGTGGTCGAAATGTCGTCCGGGCCATGCAGCTGATAGCGGCTGGTCGAAGGGACACATTCATCAGTCCAACCTCAAGTGTTCATTGGTCGAAAGGATAATGTCGTCCGGGTCATGCAGCTAATAGCGGCTGGTCGAAGGGACACATTCATCTGGTCCAATCTTAAGTGTTAATTGGTCGAAGGGACAGTGTCATCCGGGCCATGCACGTGTGGCTGGTCGAAAGGAAACACCCGTCCGGTCCAAATTGATAATGTGTGAAAAATTGATCCTATGCAATGTTTGTTGAGTGATTAGAAAAAGGTGCCGTCCGGTCCATGAGTGGTCGAAAGGACACACGCTTTTATTTTATTCTGAGACAGTTATAGTTGTATGACAGTAACATTACGTCTACTAGTCATAGCTTGTCAGGTTGACCGAGCGAGTGCAAATTACTGTGGCAAAACTTATTTTCTTTACAGATACCTCACACGAGGACGTGTGAAACGTCATGATGGCCGTGTCGGGGATGGAAGTATAATCAAGCTATAGAAATTTAAGAGTAGTCTGTAAATTCAGCTGACTGATGGAATCTGTAGAGTTGTTATTCCGTGACGTGAGTTCTACCTTCGTGGTGCAGTCTGTGGTATGAGAATAGACTGTGTTAAGCACTATGATAGTGTAGTCTGTGGTATGAGAATAGACTGTGTTAAGCACTATGATGGTTGTTCGATAGAGGGATGATAGTCTATGATAGGAAAAGGAGGGAATATATTAGAGTTTACGCGGGAAATGGGGATGGTTGGATTGTGATTAGATGGAAAACGTAGACTGATAGAATAATGTGTTGACGACATCACGATCGTATTGCGAATCGAGTATAGAATTAGGAAAAGATTCTATGGCGTGGACAGGACGACTGATGGGGTGTAGGGAGGTCGTTTAGGTTCCATCAATTAATTGAATCTAGACGTATCCTAACTGTAATCTGTAATCCATGATGATCGTGTGTAAAATACAAGCAATGTCATTGTAATGAAGTCCTGTGAGTTATTATTTCAAGATCAAGACGAATCCTAAGATGTTGTATTGACCGTATAATGCTCGTGCTTATCTTGATGTGACATGTTCCCGATATCAGAAGTAGGATAATGATTGCTATTCCTCGATATCAATACATACATTCCGACAAAATAATGTCAACACTCTATAACAACAACAATCTTTACTTATTTTTTTTATTATATTGGTACTCTATGGTCTATAAAACATTATTATTTATTTATTAAAGTAAAAAACGCGGTAGTTGTTTGATGAAATTAATTATTATGGAAAAGCCACTATATTTATCATAAAAGTTATCGTTGCAATAAATAGAGTATTATCAACATTACGTCCTAGAGGTAAATGAGGAAAAAACTATTTCCCTAACAAGGAAATTTAAAACTTATTTTTAATTCTGTTGACAATGAATCGAATCGTGGTCTAGCTTGTGGCTTTTAAAGAGAAAAATCATAATATCTAGCAACGAACGTGATGGAAGACGCCGCGACGCGACAAGACATGATATGTGATGATATGCTTAGATGATATGATAAACTCTGTGGGTTGATTGGCATACCTATTTAAATTTCGAGTTTTCTACCAACGTGTCAACAATCAACTCACAGTATTTATCATATCATTATGATATGATAAATACTGTGAGCACAACAAACGTGACAGAAGACGACAGATATGATAATATCATATCTGTCGTCTTCTGTCACGTTTGTTGTGCTCAACAAGGAGGTATACAAAGAAGTCATACCTTTACAAAGAGGTCTTCTTTTTTTATCGGTTTTGTAAACTGTCGAGTCGAGCGTTGTCAACTATAGCACGGTAATAGTATTACCGTGACTATAGACGCATAACAACACCTCAGTCTTCTGCGCGACGGTTCCTGTAAAGGGGCCAAAACGTCAGACAAAAATGTTAAACAAAAGCGAAGTGTATCCGTAAACGTATGTAGTTTCAATTGTAAATGAGTAGTGTTCGTTTAAACTTAATAACCAGTCGTCAATCGTGTTCCATCTGTGATATTTCTAAGTTAATTGGTTTGTCGTCGACAACAGTACACGAACACAAAATTAATACCTACATACCTACTTCCGCAATTAGTTACCATTTAAAGCTAACAATGTTACATAAGCCATTGTTTTGTGGAGATCATTGTTTTGCACCATGTAGAAAAAATAATATTGTACTTACTTACCTACTTCGTTAGTCAGTTGTGTCCACGGAAGATCTAATCTAAATCACTCACGAACAAGCGTAGTGATAATTCTTCTCTCTCCTCCTCACTACAAGGATACGCCTTCCTGCATGCCGTAAAGATGATTAATATCTCTACCTATACTAGTATATAAAACAAAGTCGCTTTCCGCTGTGTCTGTCTGTCCCTATGTATGCTTAATTTTTTTAAACTACGCAACGGATTTTGATGCAGTTTTATAAAATAGATAGCGTGATGCAAGAGGAAGGTTTATATGTATAAAATTTCCCTAAATTCCCACGGGAAAGGGCACAACGGGGGTGTATAACCGCGGGTGTAATCTGCTAGTAACAATATATAATTGACACCCAGACGTCGTCGCCAACAACTATGTCTTCACATATTGTTGATTCCGTTGAATCGACCCCGCATCCCCCCAGACACAGTAAGCGCCCTCACTGCCACTGTGCCAACGGGCTTGTCAAAAGGTATAACCTCGATTCCAGGCTTTTAACAAAAAGAATCTGTAGGTACATACCTAAATTATATTGTGATATCAGGATCAGAGATATCATCATGATAGCTTAAATCTGTTCTGAGTGGTTCACGTACGAGCAAATTTTACTCTTATCTTATCTAAAATTGAATATTTTATAAGTATGATTGATCAATGATCATTGATCATCATCGCACATTCGCGATAAAAATCTTCTTTATACCTTGCCGATTACCAATTTTCAATTTAGTACAATAATCGGTAGCTTAACAAAATTAAAAAATACTAATAGATAAACTATCTATTTTTTCGTAGTAATTTACCTATATCTAAACTTCTTTACCTAGTAACTAGTGTTATAAAAAGATTTAAAAATATAATTTTGTTTGTTTGTTTGGGCTAACCTCGGGAACAATCTGTGAATCTGTCTGATTCGAAATGGATTCGAATCAAGTCTTTATTAATGATGCGATTTTACCCGCGTTGTGCCCTTTCCGGGAATCCGGGAAACGGGAATTTCGGGATTTTAATACATATAAACCTTTTTCTTGAATTACTCTATCTATTTAAAAAAACCGCGTCTAAATCTGTTGCGTAGTTTTAAAGATCTAAGCATACATAGGAACAGACAGACAGCGGAAAGCGACTTTGTTTTCACTACATAGTTTAAAACAAAGTCGCTATTTTTGTCTGTTTGTTTGTCTGTATGCTTAAATCTTTAAAATTACGCAACGGATTTTGATGCGGTTTTTTGTAATAGGTAGAGTGATTCAAGAGGAAGGATTTTATGTAAAAAAAATCCCGAAATTCCCAAGGGAACGGGCACAACGCGGGTAAAACCACGGGGCGCTGCTAGTATACTATGTTGTGATGAAGCTAGTACGTCTAGATATAGTGGTGGATGTAAAAAGCAGCCTTTTTCAAGGCTAAGGACTATCCGTGATACAAGACGTTGACCTGTCGACTGTCTGCCGTTTATCGCGCCAGTAACTAAATACATTGTATTGTAAACTTTGTATTGTACAATTTGTAAATAGTATAAGTAGGTACTCGTTGGTACTTGAGTCGCAGATTCTATTTTTAACCTACTTTAAAAAACAAAGGAGGTTTGCAATTCGACTTTAGGTTTTTTTTTTCATGTTTTTTGTCTGGTTTCGTTCGTGTAGACGAAAATTTTAAAAACAATATTTATGGATACACTTCGCTTTTATTTTACATTTTTATCTGACGTTTCAGTCCCTTTACAGGAACCGGGGTCACAGAAGTCTTCTGTGACTGTGGTTTGGGGTCTTTATGCTTGATTTTAGTGAGAATAGTGGATTTTGGTGGGGATTTCATAGCGTTGGCGTAGTAACCTTGGTTCGGGTAGGGTACCTATAACAAGGGAAACAAGTTGTTAAGGGAAAACTGATAATTTTGCTGATGACGATTGGAGGATTCACATTCTCTATAGCCCTCTGGATCAGCTACTAACATACACTTGTATGTAAACCTGCCTTACGTGTATGTAAACCATTGCACTTGGTCCACAGCCAATTTTCAATTCAGTCATCTTACTAAATAGAAAAATCTAGAATGTAGGCGGAACAAATTCGGAAAACATATTCACATAGAAACTTATTAGTGACAACAACAGCGAGATTAGCGGGGTCATTAAATAAGACAAGATGACGTAAAGCTTATCCAACAGAGGTACCTGCCTCGTGACTTCATGTCAAATTACTATGTACCTACTAGCAGCGCTCGCGGTTTTACCCGCGTTGTGCCCGTTCCCATGGGAATTCCGGGATGAAAAATAACCTACAACCTTACCGTTGAATGTGACTATCCATTACAAAAAGAATTATTCAAATCGGATTGGTAGTTTCTGACAAACAAACTAATAAACAAAGTTTTAACAAAACTTTACCTCATTATATTATAGTCTACTAGCAGCGCCCCGCGGTTTTACCCGCGTTGTGCCCGTTCCCGTGGGAATTTCGGGAATTTTTTTACATAAAAACCTTCCTCTTGAATCACTCTACCTATTACAAAAAACCGCATCAAAATCCGTTGCGTAATTTTAAAGATTTAAGCATACAGACAGACAAACAGTGTGACAGACACGAAAAAGAGACGACTTTATTTTATACTATGTAGTGAAGCAACGTTGGAAGTTGGTAAACGGTACTTCAGAGTGCACGTTAAACAGTCGGTCCCGGTTTTTAAAATCGTTAGATCATGTCGGAGGCCTTTAGGCGGTCCAAAAACTTCAACACCAGGTTTGGCCACTGACCTATTCGGAATGTATGAATAATAGTAAACTTGGTTACGTTGGTGGGTTGCCTAGAATTAGGTACATATCGAGGCCGTTGGCAGCTGGTGACCTAAGGGGGGGGGGGGGATTACTTATTGGTCTGGAGGGGGGGGGGGGGACAGGTTGATAGAGAAAGGAAAAAGTGTGTAGGTAAACTCCTTTGTCTCCTCTGTTTGAGGTCTCTGCTCCCAGCCGCTATTCACCAAAGAGGCCGACTACCTACCGAACTCTTTACAATGCTGTGGTCACTGACGAAGAATATAGGTAGGTAATCTATGTATTATGTAGTGAAGAGCTAATGTCCGTTCATACATATTCAAAAATATTCGACAGTACTTAGCTATCGCTGTGCTTTGACATGGCACCCCACTGTCATTTGAGCCACAAACGGAAGACCGAAGTAGGTACTTATTTATTTAAACTATTAAATACATTTTATTTTCAGATAAAATATATAAAATTAAAGAAAAAGCAAAACAATTTATGTTGCAGAGAAGAAGAGTCAGTGTCCGCTGTGCCGCTACTCATGGCGTCACTGGCAGAAACTTGTTCAATATTGAGGGTAACAATGGTCAATCGTCAATCTGGCTAACAGTACCGTACCTATTACGAATTTCACGCGTTTCATACGTTACATTAGCCGCCTTTGTTGCATTACGTGGTAATGGAGTCACCCAAGCGCGAAGTCCGGCGGTAGGTATTACAATAATCGTGATTTTATTTTTAAATCATATTATCACATGTGACGGCTAGTGACGTCACCCCTTAGTTATGTCTATGGATAGAGAAAAAAACTATTTGTGGCAAAGTCTGAGTTCAGCTGCAGACTGCCTGGCTACCACAACGAATGTGGTACATTGACGGAAAAATCTTATTTTAAATTCACCAATCAACACGCAGTATTTATCATATCGTGTCTTGTCGCCTTCTGTGACATGCATTGTGCTAACCGGGGAGGCTGTCTAAATCGGTGGTTTATTCAAAGTTGAGGGAGGGAACGCGGATATTATCTGGAGGTCGGTCTGGGCAACAGAGAGGGGAGTAGCAAAGTGTATAAGGTTGTTACAGATGATGAAACACATCGTGTGAAAGATCTTGATGCCAAATGTCTTCTCAGAAAGACCCGACCGATGCCCTCCGACACGTAAACATTAAGGAGTTATATTGCGCGCCCCGCAACAGGACATTAAAAAAAATTGTCTTTGCAAGCCACATCCTAGCCCATAAAGTAGTAAGTACAGTATTTTACTTGTGGTAAAGTCTTTAGTTGCAGACTGCAGCAGGGTTCCGGAGTTTGGAAACATTAGTCTGCGATGCGATCGCGTAGCGCGCTGACACCCTCACCCCCGAAGGGGTGGTATGCTTGACCCTGCTACATGATTTTATTTTGAGGTTCATCAACCTCAACAACTAAGAACATGAGTTTTCAACCAAGGTCAATGTATTGGTGGTAGACTGTGATCGCTTAACGGAATTCCTTAAATCATGGAGTCATTCATTCATTCATTCATTTCCTATAATTAAACTGAAGGGTCGGTAAGTACTCGGAAGAGCGAAGTATAATCACTACATAGTATAAAACGAAGTCGCTTTCCGCTGTCTGTCCCTATGTATGCTTAGATCTTCAAAACTACGCAACGGATTTCGTTGCGGTTTTTCTTAATATATAGAGTGATTCAAGAGGAAGGTTTATGTGAATAAAAATTCCCGAAATTCGCACAGTAACGAGCACAACGCGGGTAAAACCGCGGGGCACTGCTAGTACTTACATAGGACTATTTCGTGATTCAGTACCCAACATTAAAGTGCAAACAATTTTTTTCAACCGACAACGTTCATAATAAATATGTAATTCCTCATATTCAATAATTCCATAAGTACTAGGTACTGCTGAAAACTGTACGACCAGCGAAGGTTGATTGAATTGTAGCTCAAACTGGGTGAAGGAAGGTGAAGGTTATTTATGAAGTTCATATAGGTGGTAGGCATATGTATATACATATGTGTTCAACCTAAAGTAAGTAAATTCGAATATGTTAGTGGCCAATCCTGGTGTCGGAGTTTTTAGACCGCCTCAAGGCCTCCGACATAACCTAATTTTTGTAATTGACTTTATTTTTTACTCTTATTTTTTTTATTATCACAAAATATGGACGAATGTCGTCAATTTTCCAGCCGAAGACGACTACTCCTGAAGAGGAAAAAGATTTAGAGGTAAGAATGAAATGAAATTACTGAACCTTTTTCCTCTTCAGGAGCAATCGTCTTCGGCTGGAAAATTGACGACATTGGTCCCCATTTCGTGACAAAAAAAATAGAGTTATACGTAGCTCTTGTGGTAAATGTTTCACTAATACCAAGTTTAGTCAATTAATCTTGCCTAGACGTGCCTAACCCTGAGCGTAGGAGTTAGATAGATAGTTCCCGCAGTTAATATTATCAGGTTTATATTTCAAGTGTTGACACATACCTAATTATCGGAAAGCGATAAGAATACCGGTATGTTGTCGTAAGACTTAATTTTTTCAGGTCGGTTTAATTACAATTTTATACGTATTAGGTACCTATGTACGATTAATATATTTTACTCTTTTCATTGTAGCCACCATTATATATATTTTATTCCTTTCATTCAAGCCTTTAACATTTTGCAAACATGGCTCGGGTTTGAGATCACCAACCCGCATTAGTCAAGCGACATTACGACATCCTCCTCACTGTACTGATATCTACAGTGAGATGAGAGGCCTTTGCTTGCCCAGCTATGGGACATTCCATTACTTTACTTTGTATTGTAACCTAAGGTATGGTACCCTTTCAAACGACTTTTGGCTCGACTTAGACTCTTCTATGACCTGAGGCCTTTATGCGGTCTAAAAACTTCGAAAAAGGTTTGACTACTGAAACATGACTGAAATAAAGCGAGGAAAAATATAATCGACATAGTACAACAACAATAACAATATACAACAATAAAAGCGAATGGCTCGACATATCGAAACTTGACGAAAAGTGAATAAGTAATCCTCAAGTCTAGACTCAAACCTAAATCTAAATCTTGGAACCGCCCATTCAGTACAAACTTACGTCACCGGAATAAAAACATGATCACCACTCATATAACAAAACAAAATATTTAGAAAGTATCGCAACCTTCGATGTTCAAGGAGAATATTCTAATTTGTTTTGTCTGACGCACTTAGTATATTAATTAAAGATATGTACGTGGTTTATGAAGTTAATAAGGACTCTAATAAGAATTAAATTTGTTTAGGGACTCACTGTACTGATATCTTCAGTGAGATGAGATGCCTTTGCCCAACAGTGGGACATTACAGGCTAATACTTTACTTTAGAGACTGGGGTTACGGAATACAACGGATTATCTATCTTTACTATATAAAAATATAAATATATAATAATAAAGCCAAGGGGTTTGTTTTTTGAACGCACTAATATCAGAAGCTTTCAATCCGATAATACTTTTGTATTGGATAGTCACATTCAATAGGAAGGCTAAACGCTATTTTTCATCCCAAAATTCCTACGGGAACCAGCACAACGCGGGTAAATACGCAGAGCACAGCTAGTGTTTGATAATTTCAAGTTGAAAAGATACTGTCGGTCAAAATCCTATTGCGGGTCAAAAGGTCACTAAAAGATATCAACGAATATGACGAAGGTTATTATCTATAAATTCGTAGAATCAAATAAAATTTAAAAATCAAACTGAATCGAATCTATAAAAAAATATTAGGTGCTTCTCTCTTTAACTTAAATGCTGGTCTCTTGTCGATGGAGTTCTTTCCACTTTTCTCTATCTTCTGCCATCCTCTTCAGCTGTTCGTACGACACGACCTTTGCTCTTTCTTTCAGAACCTTTGCCCTTCTTGGCCTTCCTCTTCCTCTCTTTGCCTCTATGTGTCCTTCTGTTATAGTTTTTCGTCGTGTCGTAAAAAATGTCCAAACATCTTCCCTCTCCGATTTCTATCAACTATACTAATATTATAAAGCTGCAGTTTGTTTGAACGCGCTAATCTCAGGAACTACTGGCCCGATTTTAAAAATTCTTTTCGTAATGGATAGTCACGTTCAACGGGAAGGTTATAGGCTATTTTTCATCTCGAAATTCCTACGGGAACAGGCACAACGCGGGTAAAACCGCGGGGCGCTGCTAGTCGTAAATAAGGTGTTAAAAAGTACATATTGAGCAATCACGTTTAAGAAGTTATATTAATTTACACCTAAATATAGATGTCTGTTAATTAGCTGTTGTTACTTTTAAGTTTACTACAAATAAATATTCGGTATTTTCATGAAACAAACATGAGTTTTAAGTGTGAATCATGAATGTAACAAGAATTGACTTTTACCACTATGTATTAGTCATCTTAACAAGAATTGTGTAAATATTTATAACTGATAAACATTTATTGTTAGGACTGTCTGCTTTTGAAACCAGTATTGATCGCGATTTTTAGCATTTCCTAAGTAATTTACGAATGGATTTTATATATTTTTTTGCTGTAAGCTGGTTGGTGGAAAACGCGTATTTAGGGTCGGTTCATATCTGACGGAACATTCGTCGCGTATTATCGGTCGCGTAACGCCAGAACAGACAAATGTATAGAAAAACACTCGACCGTTCACACTGGACGCACTAACGTATCATCAGTCGAGTGTGAACGGTCGAGTGTTTTTCTATAGGTACATTTGTCTGTTCTGGCGTTACGCGACCGCTAATACGCGACGAATGTTCCGTCAGATATGAACCGACCCTTAAAATTAATCGACCAATCAGCAGACAATACGTTATCATATGACTGATCACATGGTAAAAAACATAAGGTAAACAATATTACTTCAAGCAAGTGCAAAGTAGGTGCAAACAATTAATTATCGTGGTAAGTATCAGAAAATAACAATAACCAAGTGTTTTAAAGGTAACTGCTTTATATTATATTAAAATGTAGGTATTTTAAATATTTATGCACATGTACAAATGTACACTACCAGTTTGCAGTGGTTTTACCTATTCGCGTAGGAATTTCGGATTAAAAAGTACAACAGATTTAACAGTGATATCATGGATTATGAATTAAATTTGGGATTATAAATATAAATATAAGTAAATCTAACAGTTGCAATGAAAACAGGAACATTATATTTAGAAATTATTTTAATTTCTTAAAAATAATATCACAAATTAATCACAAATTTACAATATTATAAAATAAAAAACTCTTTAATTAATATTCATAAAGATAAAAGATATTTAGGAAATAGTTTTAGAATACTAGATGTTTTGAGTAGTGTAGCACCTAGAATACTAGGTAGGTACTGAATAGGTAATATATATGTTGTGGTAATCTTAATTATCAAGTTACAGTGGTCTTGTAATTGAAACTAGTGGATCTAGTACACGAGATATAAGCACATTATATACAAACATTACAATCAAAAGATCACCTTTATACAGCTCTGGCAATGAATGAATTTTGATATTTGATGATTAATAAATTAGGTGAATATTCAATATTGGTCCAAGATTTAGCGTTTATACAGGCTTAGTAAAGGAGGTAACAAGATAGCAAAACTATACGCATGACTCGTGTACTAGACCCATGGGATGAGATAATCATGACTGGGAGGAGCATGGGACACTCCGGAGCAGTACACATGAAACGAGCCACTCACGCCTCACCCGCTGCACTTATTGTTACAATTGTACTATGAGACAACAACACTCGAGTCTGGCACCTGACAGTGAGTCAATCACTCCAACGCAACTGCATACAAACTTCAACTATCCATCAATATTATTTACAATATCTTTACAAAACGATATACCTACTAAATCAATGGCTTGTAATAATTATAAACAAAATAGACATTTCTTTCTAAAACAAAAGTAACAAATCATTCATTACAAATGAATTAAAAAACTTAGCACTAAAATATGAACTAGGACCATGCTTACACTCACTGGGAAACATAATCACATTCACCAACTTAAAGCTTGCAAGGAGAGGGACGGGGAGGCGAGGGCTCAGAACTTGAGCTTGGGGTTGAGCTCGTGGGCGCGGCCGCCCCACTCGAGCCGGTAGCTGCGAGTCCGCCACGAGATCTCGGGGCTCAGCAGCGCCGCCGCCAGCACCAGCGGCGCGCAGCACTCGCTCCACACCCACCCCACCAGGAACTGCACTTTAGTGAACGAGGGCGAGCCGTTCTGCACCGAGCGCAGCATCAACCAGTCCGCTAGGAACCACACCAGTACGTGCACCAGGAAGAAGGGCAGCGGCTCCGCGCCGAACAGCTCGCCGGCGGCCCACGCGGCGCCTGCGCCCAGTGGCATGCACTCGCTTAATGGCTCCAGTAGCGCCGTCGTCGGCACCATGGCGATGCGTAGTCGCGCCCAGCGAGCGAGCCGAGCCTGCAGCGCGCCCACCGAGCGCGTGCCGCAGTTCTGCAGCGCCGGCAGCGACGCCACGCGCATCCGCCAGCCGCGCGATACGATCGCCTTCGCCATGAAGTAATCCTCCGCGAGGTAGTCTCCGAAGGCGGCCAGCCCGCCGACCTCCTCGAGCGCGCACCGCCGCACCAGCGACGACATGCCCACGTGACAGTTGATGCCGAGCATGTCGGCGCACAGGTACATGCGGGCCTGCGCCGTGCCGAAGTACACCTTCTCGTAGACGGCGGCGAAGCCCTCCGCGTCGCAGGTGAAGGGCATCTGGTGCACGATGGCGACGTCGTCGCGCATGTGCTGCACCATGTCCAGCAGCGAGTCCTCGCGCATCCGGATGCCGGCGTCGCTCACCAACACCAGCGGGTACTTGCCAGCCAGGTAAGCCGGCTGCATGTTGTTGATCTTAGGGTTGACGCCGACGTGCGTGCCCCCCACGAACAGGCGCGCCTCGACGTGGGGGTACTTGGCGAGCAGGCTGTTCACCAGCATCACGGCGGGGTCGTTCTCATTCTCCACGCAGAACAGCAGCTCGTACGTTGGGTAGTCGAGCGTGAAGAACGTCTCCAGGTTTGAGAACAGATTCGGGTCGACGCCGGTCAACGGCTTTAGGATCGACACTCCTAGGTAGGGCTGTTCTGGCGGGGACCGGTCCACCGCCCGGTGAAGCTTCCA
Organism: Cyclophora albipunctata; assembly: GCA_963082685.1. Lineage (NCBI taxonomy): Eukaryota > Metazoa > Arthropoda > Insecta > Lepidoptera > Geometridae > Cyclophora > Cyclophora albipunctata. The sequence goes on along the minus strand of OY720138.1, from coordinate 2,742,970 downwards.
TTTCGAATATGAGAGGGCCATCAAGTGAAGTAACCACAGACACACCCACGCTATTATAAAAAATATAGCAAAACCGTACACTGTATACACCATGGGCATCATAATTGTAGAATATCTTTAAAGTGTTCGGACCACATAATATCGACTTTACACTAGAGAAGAGATCCGTGCGCTAGGACGCGATCATTACACCGGACTGAGGTCGTCTGTAGCAGCGATATAGCAGCGGCGGCGGCGTGGGGAATGGACACGGAACACTATGAGTCAACATTATATATTATCGCGTTATCATTTTGCAAGCAGTTCCAAATAGTTCTCCGGACGTTTCAATGCTAACAATAGAACTCAAACGAATCAGTCATAAATTCTATAAAGATAACGGGGACCGTCGTATCTCGTATCTTGTAAAAAACTGATTTTTGATTGATTGATTCTAAAAACCAAGCTTTCAAATGTCAAAGGCCAATGCTGCCAACCATTGAAATATAAAAAAATGACAATGTCACTTTTGACTGGTAATATCAATGTAACCCATCTCAAAAATTAATAAACAAATATATCAAAGAAGGTTGAGTGAGGCTGACTCCATGAAAGTTAATAAGATGATCTTATAGTAGAGGTCAGTGGATGATCTTTAGTGAGAAGTTGAATTACATTTTTATAATTTTCGTCACGGATCTGAATTAAAGACTGTAACCTCATATTCAGTGAAAATTTTATGTTTACTACAGTTAATGTTCGTCTGTATCAACCTCCATGGTTAAATAAGTGAAGATGAAAAACCACTGGTAACATTTTTCAAAAACAATAAGAAACGAACGAACGAGCGAGCGTCATTCGTCGTTCATTTGTTATTTCCCGCCAGCGGCAAAATTGAGTTGAGTTGAATGGCTTTGCTTGTTTTGTTTGGGCTACATTGGGCTACATTTATAGCAATATGGATATTCCAAAATTGCTGAAAAATGTGAATAGTTTAAACGATTATATCTACGCTACTCAAGAGTTTTCTACGAAATATTCCACTATAAAAGTGCAGGTCAACATTACTACTGCACTTGCTTTAAAAAAAATTAGATCCCTTGAAATCGAAGTAAGTTTATTTTATTTCTTACACTCACACTTTTAATTTATTTCTTGTAGTTTATTGATATTACAGTAAATTAATTCGTTACCCTTTCATTCTTTCCTAGTACTTGAATAAGTGTGAAGAGAATGGCGTGGCTTGTATGATCTTTGAGCGATTACTCAGTTTGCCGCCTTCGAAAACATGGGGGGTTCTTGGAAAAGAGCTTGTAAGCCTTATTCAGTACTGGCTGGATGCTGTGAGGAAGCATTTGATACACCACAGTCCTCATTGGTGGACATTTCTCAAATTATTGATGAAGTTCATCCATGTAAGTTTATGTTTTCACTTGTATAATATTTTCCTATCTACCACTCTACTTAGATAAGTACCTATCTGTTATTGTAATACTATGTAAGTACTTATATTACATTAATCCGCATTTATTTTAGTACCTTTAGCCATTCTAGGGTGGATAACGTCCATTCTACGAAACTTACTTTTTACTCTCTATGGATGCTGTTGCTATTTGTGTTCGAAGCTGCTTATGTTAGGTCACCGTAGTGAATTTTAGGAAGAAAGACTACTGTATTCATCATGAAGCTACTCCATTACGTCCACAATTACTCTCCCCTCTCTAGGAGATCCGGCCCAAAGCCTCCTCCGTGGCGGGCGCGCTCGCGGAGTGCACGGCGGAGTCGCTGCTGGAGCTGGCGACGGCGGAGCGCTGCGACGCGCTCCAGCGCCACCAGATACTGCACTGCTTCAACTCGTACAGTGCGGACTGTAGCCGCGGCCTGAGGCTCGCGATGAGGCACAAGCTGAGCGGGTATTTGTGAGTATATTTCTTGTTTCATATTCATTCTTCATTATAGTCTTCAACACAGTTCAACGTGCGTTCCAATTTCCGAAGCAGATATAAATACCTATTATCGGTTACGTTGTTTTGGTACCCAAGAGTGTTCGAGCTACAACTGCCACTGATTTAAAAAAAGCTTGCTTGGATATTTTGTACACTCGTCTGCCAAGACTGAGGTCCCGCAAATGGGAACAGACCAAACAAGCAGCACCCCGCGGTGTTTGCCGCGTTGTACCCGTTCCCGCGGGAATTTCGGGATAAAATGTATCTCATATGTTATTCTGATGTATAACCTATATTACTGTAAAGTTTCATCTAAATCCATCTCGTAGTTTTTCGTTAAAGAGTACCAAACATACATACATCCATCGTCACAAACTTTCGCATAATTTATAATATTAGCAGACCTTCGATGGTTCGAGGTGCTGAAAATGGGAACAGACACTTTTAGTCCGTTGGATGGTTGGTAGTTCGCGCGTGTGCGCGTGGGTGCGCGGCTGCGGGTTCCTGCCGGCGCAGTACGCGGCGCTGGAGGCGCTGCTGCGCTGGCTGGTGCCGCGCCACGACCCGGCGCTGCGCCGCGACGCCGCCGCGCTCTGGTTCCCCAAGGATATGTACCCAAAAACCGCTGTCGATATCTTCCTCAACGCTCAATGGATTAATTTTTATCAGGTACTAGTTTTTCCCTGTGGTTTTCGCGTTTATTCCGTCACTGCTTACCGGATAAACTTTCCCTGGATTACCAGAATAACTTAATCGGTCCAGCCGTTCTCGAGTTTTAGCGAGACTATCAAACCACGATTATTTTTTATACAATATATTTTTGGAACGAAGTTCCTATCGCGCGTTGCGAAAGGGGGCTAGACGTAAAAAATGGTAACGACATTTTTAGGCCAGAGAGGGACAGACAGAGAAACTTGCGCACGCCACAGAGAGACAGACAGAGAAACACGCGCGAGAGAGACAGACAGAGAAATGCGCGCTGCGCATGTTTCTCTGTCTGTCTCTCTCTGGCGTGCGCAAGTTTCTCTGTCTGTCTCTCTCTCTCTCTCTTATAGAAAGCTAGAAATTTTCGTTTCGTCTTTCTATTTCGCATTGACCAGTGTGGTGTCGCGACGATTATTTTTGTTGATAATAAATAAACTTCGTTCCATCCGGGTGTCCCTTGACACCTCTCAAGTTTTTTTATTACATGTTTTGGTTTATATCTTTCTTTATGTTGGTTGAAGTGAAGAAGGTACAGTCAACTACAAAAGTTAAACACTTTTAATATTAGGTATAAACAGTTTAACACTGAAATATTCCGTAAATAAGCGATTTCAGGTGTTTTTTAACTTTGAATGTGTTCATTAACTTTTGCAGTTGACTGTACCTTCATCACTTTAACCAACATTTATTTATTTTAGCCATTACTGTCCCACTGCTGGGCAAAGGCCTCTCCCCTATCCCTCCATGCATCCCTATCCTGGGCAACATAACAAAAGTAGCAAGTTCTCGAGATTTTGCTGCCTTCTGCTCCATTTAAAATGCGTATAAAATTAAGTTATACTTATTTCAAATTCAAATTCAAATATCTTTATTGCTTATCACCTATCTTATATTTATTTATTGCTTATCTTATTTAAACCCTTGCTGATAGCTCCAGTCAACAAGCCTTTGCCCTGTAGCGGTATCTTTTTCTTGAACTCTATGTCCAATATATCACGTGTTTCAGGACGCAAGAGACTTCCTAAACGCGTTGAATGATGCGAAGGGAACGGTCACATCTGTGCCCTGCAAGAAACTGTGCATCGGAAACATTACTGTCACTACTGTAAGTACTTCTCTATATCTCTAATCTTCTTCATGTCACTTAGAGTCTTGGACCAAATATTTTATATTGTTTGGCCCATTCTCCTGTTATGAATATCGTTTTTTTAAGCCGTGTTGATATGACATGATCTTCTTCTTCATATAGTGGATGGCCAACCTGACCAATCCTGGTGTCAGAGTTATTGAGCCGCCAAAGGCCTCTTACATGGCTCATGTAACAACTACTATCCGTAGAGAGTAACCGGGACCGACGGCTTAACGTGCCCTCCGAAGCACGGAATCATCTTACCTTTCGAGCAATAAGGTGATTCAGCCTGCAATGCCCTAACCAAACGGAGGAAAGTCTCACAAAGAGATGACAATTTTTTTAATGGTGTAATCCTAGGGCGTTGGGACATGCTCTCCAGATATTGTGACAACCGGAGCCGTATCACGCAAGCACACAATCACGCTTTCCTATCGTCCTAAAAACATCATTGTATTTTTTAAATACTTGTGGCTTCGTCATCAGAAATAGACGGCGAATCTTTCTGGAAACTCGTAGGTATATATATATGAGTTTTTGACAAAGCTTAACCTATTGATCCCCAGGGGAGCGACAAGCACTGGTGCTGGGTGGATGTGAACGCGGGCTGCAAGTCCGTGTCGGTGCTGCTGGGCCCGCGCGGGGACGCGGCGCGCGCGCGGGCCGTCGACACGATGCTCGTCACCGAACAGACTACTATCGACGCCAGGCTATACAGGTGACCTTATTACTTACCTTATTATAACTAGATAATAAAATTCAATAAGTCAATTATTTTTGTTCAGTTTTGGCCCCATTGAACTTTTGAAGAATATAGTGGTTGCAGCAAATACGACGGGATCCAGTTAAGAATTATTGGGATTGGGGTCGAAAATTTCATCATAATACATTTCAGCTGGATGAAAGTTTGTTTGGTTCTTATTTATCTTTATGGCTGGAAACTAGACAATGTCTGGTAAAACTGCAGCGAGACCAAACATACTCTTAAGGGCGTTAGGAAGGCCAGAAAATTAAAACTTTAGCAGAGCTTTTTAGCAAACAAAAAGATTTGGGAAATGTTTTTCTGAAATCTTCCCATAAAAAAAAACACCTGATGCTTATAACAAAATGATGATGTATAATTTGAGGGACCCGTCATTAACCCTGTCGCTGACGACGAGCCGGCCGCCGGCGCTGTGCCCGAGCGAGGCCCAGCCGTGGGCCGACACCCGCGTGTCCGCGCAGCTGAGCGCGCGCGCGGACCTGCGCCGCCTCGACCGCGCGCTGCGGGCCGTCTTCGGGGACAAGTATCAGGTAAACTATCAACTTCAAAGTGTTACCACTCCACTTGAAGTTTGCAGCGTTGGGAAGAAAGATGTCGTCTTTGGGAAGATGTCGTCGTTGGGAAGATGTCGTCGTTGGGAAGATGTCGTCGTTGGGAAGATGTCGTCGTTAGGAAGATGTCGTCGTTGGGAAGATGTCGTCGTTAGGAAGATGTCGTCGTTGGGAAGATGTCGTCGTTAGGAAGATGTCGTGGTTGGGAAGATGTCGTCGTTAGGAAGATGTCGTCGTTGGGAAGATGTCGTCATTGTATCGTTGGGAGAATAGTCACCAGCATGTCACCTACATCATTAGGAGTGCTCGCCAAGCACTTGCAAACCATATAATACCTACGTACAGTCGTACACCTTATGCAGTGAGTCGACTTGCATGAGGATCGAGTTGGACTTCTAGGGTAAAGCCGAGTGCCTGATATACAGGGCTACAAGAAAAATCGTGCTAGATCCGTTAAGGGCGTGGAGTACCCATAATTTCAAACTTATTTCACTATGAAACACCCTACCCTAAACTTAACCCTTTTCAAGATATTCGACTTATAATTTTTTTATTTAAAATTGCCGATTTTTAGGCTACAAAATTTAATTTTGTTTATTTTGTGTGTCTAATTATTATTATTATTGCATTTTTACATATTGTGTAATAAGATGATTTAGGACGTCAATCATTAAAATAGTACATAAGTTAATTGAATAGACCGTAGTAGACAAGTGAAAGTTAAGAAAAAAATAATAGAAAACGTATTTTTAAATTTAATAATTATTAAGACACACTAAATAAACAAAATTAAATTTTGTAGCCTAAAAATCGGCAATTTTAAATAAAAAATTTATAAGTCGAATATCTTGAAAAGGGTTAAGTTTAGGGTAGGGTATTTCATAGTGAAATAAGTCAGAAATGATGGGTACTCCACGCCCTTAACGGATCTAGCACGATTTTTCCTGTAGCCCTGTATACTGTGACTGATATTACTTATTAACTTTCTAACGCGGAAAAAAACCCGTGTGAGTACGTTTAAATTATGATATATACTGGCCTTTAGGCGGTCTAAACACTCCGAAACCAGAGTTAACACCTACTCGAAATTAATTAATGACTGATATATACTATTGACTTCACCAGTCAGTCTCTCGCAATAACTAACTCAGACATTAGACATTACAGACTTTCAAAATAAGTTCGTTAAGAAAATGCTTTAATTCATTATGATATCACATTTACTTTATTACATTTTTATCCATTTTCAGTTGGCACTGGATCTAGACGGTGAAATCGAGTTGTCTCCCGAAACATCTGGACGTGTGAGGAGTAACAAAGGATCGGTGAGTAACCTATAGCTATACTAATATAATAAGCTGTTTAATCTTATATATAAAATTCTCGTGTCACAGTGTTCGTTCGCGTACTCCTCCGAAACGGCTCGACCGATTCTCATGAAATTTTGTGAGCATATTGAGTAGGTCTGAGAATCGGCCAACGTCTATTTTTCATCCCGAAATTCCCGCGGGAACGGGTACCGTGGTTGAACTCCTGTGAAACGGCTTGACCGATTCTCATGACATTTTGTGTACATATCGGGTAGGCCTGAGAATCTGACAACATCAATTTTCATCCCGAAATTCCCGCGGGAACGGGTACAAAGCGGGTGAAACCGCGGGGCGCAGCTAGTAATATTATAATATTGTTTTTTTGTTTGTTTGAACGCACTCAACACAGAAACTACCGATCCGATATGTATAATTATCTTTGTAATGCATAGCCACATTCAACGAGAAGGTTTATAGGCTATTTTCCATGCTGTAATTGTCACGGAAATGAGCACAACGCGGGTAAAACCGCGGGCGCTGCTAGTAAAGTATACAGTGTTTAGGTTTTGGTCTCGCGTGGAGTTTGTGTTTTTAGGTACTACGTAAGTCCGCCTTTACATATTGTGCTCATAGCATTTAAAAGTGCAGTAAACTTACATCATCGTCGAGAGAGATTTTTAAGTCTAGCCAGAGTTAAGATTGTAAATCCAAAAAATTCTGGGTCAACCATTGCCTAGTTACCTGTAATATTTATTAGAAAAGTCAGTCTTCTTCTTCTTCTTATCGAGTGGATGGTCAACCTGACCAATCCTGGTGTCAGAGTTATTGAGCCGCCAAAGGCCTCTGACATGGCTCATGTAACGACTACTATCCGTAGAAAGAAAGTAACCGGGACCGACGGCTTAACGTGCCCTCCGAAGCACGGAATCATCTTACTTTTCGGGCAATCAGGTGATTCAGCCTGCAATGCCCTATCCAAACTGAGGACAGTCTCACAAAGTGATTTTTGTAAGATATCCCCACCGGGAATCGAACCCGGAGCCTCCGGATCGTGAGCCGAGCGCTCAAACCACAAGACCACGGAGGCTGTTAGAAAAGTCAGTAAGTTCGTGTAGGTTAGTGGTCAACCTCGGTGGCGGAGTTTTTAAACCGCCCAAAGGCCTCCGACATGGTCTAACGATTCCAACAACCGGGACCGACAATTGAACGTGTCCGACGCACGGTAGCGCTCAGATAGAAATGCCACTATGTTTATTATCATTGTCTTATAATATTATTGGTTCATAATACTCGTATTAAACTGATACTTTGCGTAGTTTAATATTCCCGCCCATATTTAAATGTAATATTATTTTTTGAGGGTAGTTGACTATCTTGGTTCAGAATAGTTCATTTTATTTTATATTTTTTAGGAGGACGAAACACGTTTTTCTAATCCCGTCGGAGTTAAAAAACCGAGACATTACGGTATTTATTTATTTTTTCTTATTTTAACTGTTAGTTAGGAACTTACCTATTACTTACGTTATTGCATATAACTCAATGCCTATGAATATGTTTTACTAGTTACTTTTATAATTAGTTAACTTAATTGTAATGAAGTGATATTGAAATAGTTTTACGATTTGAAATTTAACTTTACCGAGAGTCTAGGTATTTATATACATAAGTACTTCTATCAACAAAAGTATTTGATATTTGGGGTGTATTTTTTTAGGTTATGGTACAATCTTTATCTAAATCTTTAATATAATTATAAAGAGGTAAAGTTTCTAACTTTTTTTGTTTGTTTAGTAAGGGCTAATCCCAGCAGCTACCAATACTATTTGAACAATTATTTTGTAATGCATATTCAACGGGAAGGTTATAGGCTATTTTTCATCCCGAAATTCTCACGGGAACGGGCACTACGCGTGAAAAACCGCGGGGCATTGCTAGTTTATGAATATGATGATTACGTCTACCTCATTGTACTGAAATTTCCAGTGAGATAATCCTCGCCCAGCAGTGGGACATTACAATCTAATACTTACTAACTTACCTATATCTATTTAGTGCCTATATGTTGCAGGTTATATGGTGCGATCGAAGACATCCACTAATTCTGGATTCCCTTCGCCTTCCACGGCTTCCACTTCATCGTTGGCTCACGTTAGTATTAATTAGAAGTATCTAATATTGTTCGTAATTAGTATGTAGATAATATTCGCAGTATGCTAGAGCTCACATCGAAGCCGCTCCCGTAGGAATTTCGAGATAAGAAGACCATAGTAGTTTTTGTGTGAATGAGTAACAAATATCTATCCGTCCATCCTCACAACATTTGAATTAATATTATTAACATAGTATTAGTTACAATATGTTGATGATATTAAGTTGCGCGAATTAAGGCTTTCCTAACACGGGAAGTAAAAGTAGTTTGATCGACATTCGTGTAACATTTGCTTGATTACGCGGAGTCAAGTGTAATGTTACATTTCCTTCTAATCTTAGGGAATTATGTATGACTCTTCGACTTGACAAAGAATTCATACAATTTTCCAGTGTCTTTAAATTTATAGGGCCTCCAGTTAGTGACATCTTACGGAATGCATTGCTATCACCTAACTTCTGTGTTCATACTACTTTACAGCTTCACGAGAAACTAGCCGCGTTACCCAGATACAAATACGACAAAGAGCCCGCCCCGGTTTGTCTCGAGCCTCAGCTGTCTATGGTTCAAGAAGTCAGCGAGAAAAGCTTCTGTTCCAACAGCACGCTCAAACTAAGACCTTATGGAGTCTGCAAACGAAGTGTTAAAGCTAAAAATAGACATTCCCAAAGTGATAGTGAAACTACTAAAAATCAAACGAGAATACTTAACCCAGTAGTTAGTGATGATAACGACACCAGTTGCCTTCTCCTGGCAACTATAGGAACGGACGATACTATCATAAACGACACAGTGCAACGTCTTTCTAAGAGTAAAGACTTTAACAACCATAATATAGTTGATTTGATTGTGCAAGAAGCTTTACAAGAGAATGTCGAGGAAAAAGTGTCTGATAGTGGTATTAATACGGATGATAATAAGAAAAGCCAAGAAAGTATAGAAAATGATGAGGCTATTGAAGATACACCTGTTCAAGAAGTACCGAAGTCTGTAAAGAGAAAACTTAAACAGAAAAATAAGAAGTGTACTGTTGTCAGTAATACGACAGATGATGAGTCTAACACGGAAGCTATCTGCGAAACACCAGTATTTGTGAATACGAGGAGAAATACCCGAATCGTGAATGAAGTTGAAATTTTCGAAACGGAGAAACAGATTTTTGATGAACAAACTATAGAGAAATTCTTCTCGCAACATTATACTGAAAAAGGTGGCAATATTATTATAAGTCCGACTTTGGCCAGAAAAATTAATGAAAGTAGTTCAGATACAAGTGAACATTTTGAAGAGCAATGCCTGGTTGATGATTTAAGAGGAGAATTGTTCGAGTTTAATGATTTAGAAATCATTGAATGTTTGAACGATATAGTTGATAAAGTCTGCACTAATTTCGATAAATGTACTGAATATTACGAAATTCAACCAAATACAAGTCATGTGGCCGAAACACAAGAGCTAAATGAAGATACCGCAGTAATGGAAACGCCACAGAAGCCAGGGTCTAGGCAAAGGAAGAGTATAAAACTTAAATTCGAAACTAAACGACGGGCATCCTCCGCTAGAAGTCGTAAAAAGGAGTCAGTTAAGACTAAAAATACAACTAAGATGACAAATGTAAATAATCCTAAGAAGATGTCCACAATTGTCGAACAGACTGACGAAGACACCGTATTTGAACCTATTGATATACTACCTGATAAGAACAATTCTCCTATACTCAACGAAAAAGAAAAGTCAAAGAAAGACATTCAAGATTCTCCATCGACCAGTAAAATAGAAACACCAAATAAACCCGCCGAAACATCAACTATACGTAAAAAACGAAAACTTTATTCTCCCAAAGATGAAGAGAACCAAAAGGAAATTATTTTTGACGCTTACGGAGCTGATGATGATGATACTACGCTAGCTAATATAAAAACAAAAAACATCGCGAAAGCTGCAACTGGTATCTATAAAGAAATAGAGAATGAACGAAAGAAATATAATATAAGAAAACCAAGATCAAAGAAAAACAAACCAGACCCACCATCGCCTAGAACAATAAAAATGGACGCAGTTTTTAATAAACTCAAAGAATCAGTTGAGAGTAATGAGAAAATTACTTTTGCTGACAAAACTAACACAAGGACTGATGTTTACAACTTCACAAGCGACAGTGAGGATGATGACTTTAAGAAAAAGAAAGTAGACATATCAAAGCGAGTTAGTGCTACCACTAGTCTCGAGTCTACAATGGCAACCCGCAAACGGAGACAAGCTAATCGTGTCAACTACTCTGAAAGTAAATCTTCAAACGACGAAACGAGAAAGAAGAAAGAAAAAGTTGTCAAAAGAAAGAAACCTACTAAAAGGGCAATTAAGGGCAAGACATCCCCTACTATTGAACCAGTTCAGGATATAATCGATGAAGGAGTGAGGGAACCTGTTCCAGAAGCACTAAACACCTCTCTTGTGATTAATCAAGATAAAGAGATCGAAGAAGGAGAAATACAGCCTAAAATACCTAAAATAATCGCGATGGAGCCTTTTGGTGAAGAAACTTCAAAGAAAACTAAGAAAAGAAACGTAATAAAGACTATCAAAAAAGAGAAAGGTGTAAAAAATGAAAATCGGAAGTTAAACGTGATTTCTGACAAAGAAAATATTGAAAGAGATACCACAACCAGCCCGTTGCCGGGTTTAGTCGTAGAGTCAGCACCTGCCGGAGATGATACGAATGATTCCGTCACGGAAACTATGGCTAAAAAGTTCAGGAAAATATACCAAGATGGACAGGACGTTATCGAGTCGGATAATACACAAAACTTACTTTTAGATAACGAATTATACACCAGTGTTCAAGTGAGCATGAATGTAACAGACGAACTCGCTCTTATGCATAGCGAAAACAAGCAGGAATTTTACAAACCCATAAAAATAAAACAAGAGAACGCTAAGAAGGAAAGAGCGATAAAAACTATAGAGAAGAACGAAGCTAGGAAGACGACAAATAAAGAAATGGATGAAATAGTAGTCCTCAGCACTGCAGATGGAAATTCTGAAGTAAATATTTCCATACAATCGTATGGAATAAACGCACATGGTGATGTGGACGAACTGCCTCCAAGTCGAGAGATGATAAAAACGAGATACCAACCCAGAGAAATTGAAGATCTAGATGGCTCAGTTAAAGAATACTTCCTGACTCTTAATAAAGCAGTCTGCGGTAGTTCTAAAGATAGAGAATCTATTCAATCTAGAGATGGGGAAGAAGTGAGCAATATTTTAGGCAAGGAAGCCGAAACCACCGGTATATCTCCCGTAGTCTCCATGAAAAGATTGTCCCTCGACGATATATCAAGATGGCTGCCTTCGGGAAGGACCACTGAAACTGAAAATTCCGATGACAGTCCGAAAATGAAGAAGAGTAAAACTTCAAGCCACAAATCGGATTCAATAAAGAAATCTCCAATTTTACCAATATCCAAAATTTCTATGGAGGAATTTGATAAGTGGCTGCCGATGCCTAAAGCATTAAACTTTGATAACACAGAGAAAAGTGACGGTAAGAAAAGGACTAAATATACAAGTAATATTGATCGAGAGTCAGTAGAAGATACTGCAGAGAATAGTCAAGACAAGAAAGCAAAAGGACGAAACAATAATACCAATATAGAATTAGGAATAAGAACTCGAAGTCAAAGCAAGTCAACAGTGCAGAAAACTGTAGACAAATCGAGAACTTCCTCCATAATACAACCTGTTAAAACTTTCGAAGATTTCGCTTTCAACATACAAGAAGACGAAGATGACTGTATCAAGACAATCCGGGATTTATTCTCGAATAAACCTAATAAAATCACCAGAGTTGAGACTAAATCGTCGATAAAACGAGCATCGTCGCCCGTGCCTTCGAGTTCGATGAAGAAAATCAAGCACAAAGCTCCTGTGTCTGAAACTACGAGCGTATCCAGTGTCCATGAATGGTTGAACAGAGCTGGGCCTAGCGTTAGAGGTAATAATTTTATTTCTATGTATTCTTAGCGTATTAACGCGACAGAGTAACGTTAAAATATCCTGCAATAAATCTAATAATGTCACAGATTCAATCTTGACAGTATCATCTTAGTCTCGCTTCGTCCAACGCTAACCCTTTCCCCCTTTCCCGCCACGCAGCTGCAAATACATTCCTGAAAAAAATCCTATATATTATTCGTGGATCTTAAGTAAAAATATATTTTTTATTGATTTCAGATGACACCACGTGTCATATAGGCGACATACTTCTTAATGTAATGGAAAAGCTAGACACGACACTCGTCGAAACTAATCGAAATACAAGTAAAAAGTAAGTTCGGGACGCGCCTTTTAATTTACTCGGTAGATTGTAGTTTTCCGATAAAATGATATCTGGTATTGTAAATCAAGGAAGTGCTAAGGGACTCGAGACCCTTAACCGAAACTAGCCTACTATTCCTTTCCACATGTAGGAGAGAACATCTTTACTGTAAAATAAGAATGGTTGCTTATAAGTTTAAGCGAGCACTACTTATTTTGACTTGAAACTACGTTTTGTAGTGTATGTACACCTTCATCATGTTACATCTATAAAACCCAGTGTATTCCTTACAATAGATGAGTCTTATACCAGCATTCAGTTGTTTAAGTTCTCTCCTAAAATCCCCTCCTTACAGTTTACCACTGACTGTCTTCTGTGACAACGGTTCCTGTAAAATTGTCGAAACGTCAGATAATAAATTTAAATTAACCGAAGTGTATTCGTAAACGTAGTTTCGATTTAAAATGTAAATTATGACTTAATATGTTTACAGGTTCGTAAACCTGTTCGTGGAAGCACAGAAGCACCTAACCGCCCAAATGGAGTCCCGAGAGAGCATGTACAAGCAAGCCTTCACGGACATCATCACTAGGATAATCGGCGTAGTGGACGAGACCTTCACTGAATTGAATCATAAGTAAGTATTGTAAGAGAAGTCAGTTCTCCATTGTATTGGTAAGAAGGCTTCGGTGGTCTAGTGGCATGTGCACTCACCTGCCAAGATTGAGGTCTCGGGTTCAATTCCCGTGTCAAATCAAAACATGTTTTCAAACATGGCTCGGGTTTGAGATCACCAACCCGCATTAGGCAAGCGTGATTTAGATCTAGCCTAATCCTCCCCACTGTACTTCAGTGAGATGAGAGGCCTGCGCCCAGCAGTGAGACATTACAGGCTAATACTTTAAATGTATTTACAAAATATGCATGTAATTCCTTATACAGATCGCAGGAAACGGAAAACAAATTTATGGAGCAACTAAAAAAGCAAGCGTCAGATTTAATACGCGAGGATAGTAACAAGAAACGGGCTATGGTGAAAATATTGAAAGAAGACGTGCAAGCGGTAATGGATCATATGGTGAAGAATACAAGAGATGATTCTGATTAATTCGAAATACTCGTATATGTAAGTTACCGTTGGGTACGTGGTGTAAAATTTAATTTAACTCATAATTGTTAATTTTACAGCCTTGGTTATCTAAAGCTTAGTTAGTACACTTTGCTAGTATTTTAGTCGAGAAGCTAAAATACTCACCACAGAGTACACACAAACATACTCGACTAAATTTATGGTGATCAGACACGTTGAGCTACTAATTACTCGCTACTAGACTAAAATACTATTGTAGTGCGAACTAGCCTTACCTAAGCCAGATTACTAGCTGTTAGTGGTTGATTCCATCAGCTAATTCGTTCACCTGTACAGTAGTAATGCTAGAAAGCTTGAGAATTTAATACTGGTCGAGTTATGAATCTGATAGGAAATTAGGCGGTTAGCTGTAAACTTGTCTAAAGTAATTGAGGGTTTACGAAACTATAATACCCGCCGTCCAACTACTAACCATTTTTTTGTTTGTTTTTATCATTATTGTTAACAATATGTAAATTATTTAATTTGATTTCCACATGAACCTCCATGAGATTTTAATGATTGTTATTGATTTAAATATTTACATAATATTAATTTTAAGTAATGTTTTTGTAATTTAATTAAAGTAGGAAATAATAAGCTTTGTTTTATCTTAAATTTTATATTATAAATAAACCTAAGTAACACTTAAAAATAATATTTTGTGATTGACATTGACCTAATTTTTAAGAATATGTTTGGAAAAAAATTGATTATCCAAGGGCAATATTATGCTTGTTTGTAAATCTATTCATCAAATCCGAAAAAAGCAAATTACTTTATAAATAGAATACAAAACTATAGATTGCCAATGAAAACATCCGTAATTTCCACTGCCTATCGTTGCTAACGTACAAAAATATACATCTACCCTCATGTCGATTTATTTATGATTCTTCTTGTGATGTCGCCACTTGCGCTAAGAACACTTGCTGCTGCGGTTGATGTTGCGCTTGAGATGCCACCTGCAAAGGAAATATGTAAGAACTAGGTTACCAGTGAATCTTAATTGTTAGTGAAAACTATAGTAAATTCGCCTTTAATATCCCACAGCTGGGCAAAGGCCTCTCTTCTCATCGAAGATATCGGTACAGTGAGGAGGATTAGGCGAAGTAATCGATATATTTGAATACAATAAAATACCTTTCAAAATGTTTCATGTCATGTCTCTTACCTGAATAATCTGCGGTGATTGCTGCGCTTGTATTATGATAGGTTGGGAGGGGTTGTTCTGTATCTGTAGCCGGATCATGTTCAGTTGTGCTTGCGTCAGTTGGATTTGGGACTGAAATTAGAAATATGATATTGTTATTTTTTACTAACGATCGGTCGGGGTTTGCAGCTACTTTTTTATGATTTTTAGGCGTTATAATTATAAGGTAACATTTCCTCCAGACTAATCTACGTCAGTTTTCTTTGTTTTCGTTAATTTACTTTGGCCGCTAAAGAAAAGGCCTAATAGTGAATACGTACCGGTATATTCTGTACTTCCCCTCCCTGGTTAACAACTTGCCGCACTAAAGTCACCGGCTGTTGAGCCACGCTCGCTGATGTACTGGGGGTGCTGCCTGATGCCTGGAACAGGGTAATAAGACCTTACTATTGTACCAAGAAAAATAAGGAAATAGATGGAGAAGAAAGATCTTAGATGGATGTAGAAAAGGCACTCTAGACTAGAGTGCCTTATTAGATTCGGCACATTGAGATAATATACTAGATATGATATCAAATGGAATTACCTGAATTAGTTGTGGACAAGGTTGTAAAACGACTTGCGGTTGTTGTGTGGTGGTCTGTACTGTCGCTTGCGGCTGTGGCTGTGGCGCCGGCTGTAATTTATAAGAAATATTAGTGATAAGGAATGAAGACCTATTCTTGCCTGTGAAAGCAGATTTGAATGGAATTTAGCAATAGTTAGATAACTTGGAACTTTTTCGTTTCAGAAATTTTGGGATAGCAACCTGTTAGCAAAGGATTTCCATAAAATTTTCACTTGTTATCAAATATTACTAACCGGTTCCGCTGCTTTAGTGCACCATACAGACTCGATCCTTCCTTTCTGTGGCTTAATTTCATGTCTTGGCACAATATCAATCAGGAAATCGAATTGGTCTGATTTCGAAATTGCCATTGCTATGTCGTTGCGCTGTAAAAATGTCATGATCGATTTAACTAGAACTTAAGAAATCTTTATAATATATAGAGGACTGCCGTCGGTAAAAACTGCAAGAAATTTCATTTAATGGTTTTTGAGACATGGACCAGACAGAAGGATGCAGGGGACTTATTAAAACCTACTTTTGGAGGCTTATTTCATCTCCAATAGGTGAAAAATCAAAGGCCTCTCACTATCTGTCTCTCACACAAAATATTGGAAAAGAACTTTACTCTCTCAATAATAAGTAATTATATCTATCTATAATACCTGCAATGTCCTCCGCTTATTATCCTCAGTATGCGACCAAGCTCTCAGGGTCAGCTCATGTATAAATATCTCAGCGGCCTTTGCAAACAACACAGGTGCTTCAGCTGATATCATCTTCACTTCTTCATCGAGTTTCATGATCTTTTTGATACGGGCCAAAGGTAGGGTTTGCGTTTTGAAGTCGTCCTGTAATATGGTGGATTTGAATTTGTTTATGTAGTCATTGCTTTATAGTAGGTTTTATATCAGTCCTTGGCTGATTATTTTGTTGGGTCATTATAGTAGTTTATGCAACGTCATATAAAGAAGGGTATTAAAACACGAGTGTGAGTTTATGAAACGAGCGCAGCGAGTTTCATAATAGTAACGAGTGTTTTAATACCCGTGTTATATGCAGTTGCATACACTACTTTATCTTCACTATTTAATGCAATTAATCAAACAAAATTTTAAAAACAAAACACATTGCGAAACATTAAATTCACGCGTAGGTACGTGTATTGTCACAGTGAACTTGCCGCCATTAAAATCTAACCAATGAGAGGGCAGCTGCGCGTAGGGCCAATCAGGAGCGAGCGAGATCTTACCAAAGAGTTTTGTGTATGTAGTTTCGACGAAGTTTTCACGTATAACCCAACTGTTTTCAAAAGCCAGCCTAATATCAAAATTTTATGCAACTAGTATGAGGATTTTGACATAAGGCTCGCCAGGTTAATTGGTCGCGTTATAATGATGTTATAATGTTATATTATAATGATATTATAACATCATGTGCAATTGCTTAAATTGAGTGTTTAGTTGTCTGTGCTATAACAGTAGTAATTATAAGTCAAGTATTGGAATCATAAGTAGAATGTTACAACATTAGTGTAGATAAAAAAAATACTTTTACTAGAACAATTCACCATGTTACTTACAACAAACTACTAATGGAATAAGAATACAGCATTTAATTTGAAAAATCCAAAATGAAGATCACTCAGTCTCCGTACTTGCATATAATATAATTGTGGATACCATAACCATAAATGTCTCTGACATGGTCTAATGAGAAAAGGCTTTAAAGATATATAGAAGACTAGCTGTCCCGCGCGGTGGTTCCACCCGTGACCCAATATATGTCACTAGTGTGAATCTAAACCACCCAGAGTGCCACCCAAACGCATATAAAAATTTTCATTCAAATCGGTTCAGCCGTTTAGGAGGAGTTCAGTGACATACACATGTACAGTAGAATTATATATATAAAGGTAATACATTACAACTTACAACAGTGGTCTCCATGATATCTTCAGTGACTTTGGCCCAGAACTGATCCAGGGATTGCTGTGCGTTCTCCGCTTGAGTGGTTTCCTCACTGCTGCCGGCTCCCTCGGCCTCCTCTGCATTTTGACTCCTTTCCTGATCACTGTAATACATAAAAAGTATAAATGATATTTTGTATAGGTAGTAAAATGTTTGGTTGTGCTTCAATTATTGTAATTTTTCAGGGTTTATCCTTGAAACAAAATGAATTATTTATTTTTTGGAGTATGGGTATGGTATGGTATGGGTATTAAGTTTAGAGTAAATAACAATCCTAGTTTCCTGCTTCTTCCAGTATCTTCCTTCACTAAAATATAGGATTTTTGGTACATTTAAGGCCTTATTCATAAACGCTTACTAGCAGCTAGTTTGCTAGTTTTAGCTAGTTTTAGCTATCACATGGTTTGTCCCTTTCTGACATACGCTATTTTCAAAAGAGCAAAAGAGACAAAACACTCACTAAGTGTGTTTTAGTTAGTGTTTATGAATGGCAGTGTGTTTACTGTTTCAGTGGAATACAGCCACTTGTAGTAAAATTAGACAAAAAATTAAACCAGTGCATAGATAAGGTAAGATTAAAATAGTAATTATGCATAAATAGTAGGTACTTTACTATTTACGTACATACATGTACTTGCTATACATACTGCTACTTACCTACCTATTATAAGTTTACATCTACTTGGACATCAAGGTTTCCATATAAATATTTTTGTCTTTTTTATGAGAGAAGTATTGCTAATATTTATTCTAATAAGAACTGGAAGGAAAGACGAAGGCAAAAACCGGTCTAAATATTATTGTTATAAAATGAGTTATTATCAGAAACAGGAACTTACGCAGGCACAAAGAAACACACGGACATCTTGAATTGTAAGCGCACAAGTCGATGATCACGAGATTAAGTTTGTATTTAACACAAACACTGCAATATTTATTATTTTCGGATAATAAAGTTAGAAACCGCGACTAAGTTTAATAAAACACTGGTAACCAATAATCAGTGTAATATTTGGAGATCTCCAATCACCAATTACTGAAAATCCGCCAGACACACGATTCGTCCGCGGATGGCCAGTCACAGCTTGACGTTTCTTGGGGTTCGTGGGGTTCCCATTCCCTGTGGATTTTATTGTTGTCTGATTCGGGTTTTTTAATATTTTGGCAAAGCCAATTGCTTTATTAACATCTGGGAAGTTCATAAAATAGTCTGATGTTATTGAGGACTGATGAGTAATATATTTACCAGAAATATGTAAAGATATTAAAATCATTTCGTAGTTTTATTATAAAAAGGAGAATTAGCGAATTTCAATGGGTAATTTCTACCGGAAATAGGGTTGTCAATTTGACATAACATCAATATTTCGATGACGTCATCAAAATAGATAGCGTCTGTTTTGTAAAATGGCGTCCGCCGAGATACAGATAGTGAATCCATCTAATTTAGCAAAAATAGAAGAGTAATTACCTTTTTCTATCCATATTTCTGTAGAATTTCACATATTTTCCACATTAGCTTCAAGTGTTAAGTGTTGTTACCATATTTCTTTGTGTTTTGTTGCTTAGAGTGCTATCCCATGGGAGTGATTCTTGGTGATACTCAATGGATTTTTGTTGTATTTTGCAGTTTTCTCAAAGATCAGAGGTACAAAGAGATTATTGAAAACTCGTCAACATTTAATTCACGACTATGTGCGGAACGGCGGATGCGGATGCCCTTTATCGACACCCAGACCGGTGAGTTTATCGATCGATATTTTGTTCGATTCCTAGGGGACCTACTTACGCCCACCTTCTCAGCCTCCTCCGCCTCCTCTCATTTCACCTCACTGAATGATAAAGGTTTTAACAATATGTTTTAATAACAAATTAGAAGTTTCATTTTGTTTGTCATTAATTTTTTATTAGTAAGACTACATTGAGATGAATATTATTTATATTCACCTTGTATTTTCCATTATGTAAAGTAGCTTTTCATTACCAGAGAGCCTGAGCTTTATTTTAATTTATTATGTAATTTTATTTTAATCGAAATCAAATTATAATTAGAGGAAAGTGGTGGTGTAGTTAGCTGCATTGTAGGTGGACTAATTAATGTATAAATTCCCTGAAGAAAATCTTCCTAAAACTTAAAAAGAATACCTATCACAACTGTATTGGTTTTTTCCAGGTGTTGCACAGAGCCATTGCAATTTGTTTATGACCAGAAGACAGCGCATGCCGGGGCAGAGAGAAGGACAAGTCTATTCATATCCAGCACAAAGGTAACACAACTTTTATTTTATTTTAATTTATTAATGTTATTGATTCTACCACCATCTTCAACAAACTAATTCAATAACATCTGAGGATATAGAACAGTAGAAGGTTTAAGCACACCAGCCTACTGTAAAAATTTTCTCTGGGGTCACAAAAAAAATATA
Source organism: Cyclophora albipunctata (assembly GCA_963082685.1). Taxonomy (NCBI): domain Eukaryota; kingdom Metazoa; phylum Arthropoda; class Insecta; order Lepidoptera; family Geometridae; genus Cyclophora; species Cyclophora albipunctata. The sequence continues at coordinate 2,722,829 of OY720138.1, read as the reverse complement.
TTTCATTAGTTTTTGAATATATTAGTTGTAGTTTTTGCAAACATACAGAGAGAGTGCTAACAGATACACAGGGCAGGAGATGTTTTTCAAAGTTTTGACTCGTTTCTTTCCTCACTAACTATGTAGATGGCGAAAATCACGCCGACAATACCTAACAATGTCTTCAACGCGATGGGGCTGGAGTGGAGCCCTAGATGCCTCCGACAATGCTGGTGATGGAGAGAACAGTTCCGGTATACCAGGGGATGCGCTCGGAGGTGATGACAGTAGGGATGGCTCACAGACTGCTGCTAAGGATGATCCTAAGGTAGAGTGCATATCAAAAATGCATTTCAAGTGTAGGTTATATTATAAGTTATAATTTTTGGTGATTTCTGAATCATATTAGTGCTCAAATTGAAATGTTACAATAGGGTAGGTATAATTTTGAAGTTTTAATGTGGTAATCTTTGTAATTGGCAATCTAATTCATATAATACATATACCTAATAGTTTTATTAACATTAAGAAAATCCATCCAACATATCTTTTTGTATATCAAATAGTTATCTACCATATCCCAATTATTCCTACACAATACATAATATTTCCCTTCCTTAGGAATGGTTCTACGACGAGCTAGCGATGGAAGAGATGGAGACGGGGGAGGAACCCGACCCTGAGTCGGACGAAGACTACTTCGACGACACATACGCGAACAGGCGCAAGAGACGCGGCGGCGCCACGCCCACTGGGCCCGGCTCCAGAGGGGGCCGGGTCAGGAAGTCGCAGCCGGACGATACGCCCGCTAAGAGAGGGAGAGCGGTATGTGTAAGATCTTACTTGAATATGTATAGTATTTAGATGAAAACTGGGATGTGGCAGCCCAGGGTAAGAACCAGCGAGTGGTATTATTAGTAAGAGGGTCACTCACTTGTGTAGTCTTGGAAAAGTACTGGACAAAGTTACGATACATATGCGAACAGATGCTACAGACGTGGCGGCGCCACGCCCACTGGACCCGGGTCCAGAGGGCGCCGGGTCAGGAAGTCACCACATCACTGATTACGATGCGGTTTTAATGCCAAAATGATATATAAAAGTAGAACAGCTAGTGTGCCGTGCTGTGGTTCCACCCGCGGTCCAATACATGGTGCTAGTGTGATGTGGGGTCGCGTCTCATACATTTTGTTCAGCAAGAAAAAATAAATTAGCACCGATTTTCATAGGACAGTAGTTTCGTTTTCTAACATGTCATTTATTCCCTCAGGGCCGCGGGCGCAAACGCGCCGGTCAAGGCACGCTGCCGTACGAGGTGCCAGGGGACGCGGAGAAGCCCTACGGCTGCGAACGTAAGTCCAGACGGAGGCATTAGCCTGCGAATAATGTGCTCGGGTCCTATGAATTGTCGAATACAAGCAATATACTTTAATTTTCTTACATCCTAAGCCCCAATTTCACCCTTACTAACTCGATCAGTTCAACTTAATCTTAGTTCACGAGCAAAACTGAGATCTCAACTTCAAAATTGATTCTCTAAAACTGAGTGCAGTTGATCATGGTTTGAGATAAAAACGGTGAATTTGGACCTAAGGCGCTATTCACATTGACTCGCGGGCGCGGGAGCGGGCGTGCGGCGTAGTATCATACTTAAAGCAATATGGAAGAGTAATAAGTGGAGGTTCATTGTACCGTAATATACACGGGTTAGCGTACTTAGGCCCATCGAAAGATAAAGTTACCGCGCCCGCGTGTTGACGTGTGGACAAGCACTTATGTACTATTTAGTACCGTTAGTACCGACGTCTGTCGTCCGTAGCGTATGAAAACAATGAGCTATGAAAATTATAAAGATGTGGTCAAATCTCTAGGTCATATGAAGCTTTTCTGATGACCAGTATTTGTTGAGAGTCCGTAGCTATCTATCGCTATATCTTCAGGAAAGTATTTGCATAATTTTAGTAGCGACAAGTAAAAAGTAAATACCGTCAAAATTTGTCCCAACATGGCCTTAGAAGTCCAGAAATGTAAAAGTAAAGTACAATCAAAAAGTTGATAGTCTGTTTTTAGGCGATGATTGATGTTCCTATTATGCTCTACAATCGCCTAGAAATAGTTTACTGTTTTGAATAGAAACTGTGTTTACGGATACACTTCGTTTTTATTTTACATTTTTATCTGACGTTTCGGCTCCTTGACGGGAACCGTGGTCACAGAGGACTGAGGTGTTAGGAAAAGTAAAAATATCGTCTTTCTAAAATTTTCCTTGTATAGATGCATAACACCTCAGTCTTCTGTGACCATGGTTCCTGTAAAGGGGCCGAAACGTCAGATAAAAAAGGGAAAATAAAAGCGAAGTGTATCCGTAAAGGTTTCAAGTCAAAATGAGTAGCGTTCGCTTAAACTTAAGAAACTAGTTTACTGTTATTGCAGCTGATTGTACTTTCATACACTGCCAAATATTCATAGGAAATATATGAATTTAGGTAATGAGAAACACATGACATGTTTTGGTATTGCTCAATAGTTGTGAAAGGACCTGGGCTTTATTATTTTAACACTTTAGATTGCCTTGGTGTACAGATATTTAGATCTTACCGCTAAAATAACTTCCATCAATGTGAATCAATATTTACAGTGTTTAGACTTAGCATGAATTTAAATTTTACTATATTCATGAAAATTGTTTAACGAAAGCTACTGAAAAAATACCAATTTAAAATATCTGATTAGACCTCTCTACACTAAAGCATCATGTAAGGCGGCCTTACCCAGCAGGGTACCTAGGCAGGCATATTCCCTTATTGATACAAACTTATGCGTCAAGCGAATCTATAGCCAACCAAATATATTCGAAATTCGATTGCTTCATAAAAATTAGTTAATGTTTGTAACTTATCTAAGTAATTAAATGCAAACCTATCTACTTAGGTAATTAAATGTGGGGGTAGAGTAGAGGTTGCAAAATAAGCCCCGTTGCTAAGCCCGCTGGTTAAATCCGCCGAATCACTGATTTTAGTATGTAGAGAGGCCTTTGGGGTGCATTTCAATGAAAGTGGAGCGGAGCTGCGCTGAGCTAATAATCAACCGATCACAACGCACTAAGAAAATATTTTGACAATGTCAATGCATTGTTTGACAATGTCAATGCGTTGTTTGACAATGTCAATGCGTTGTTTGACAATGTCAATGCGTTGTTTGACAATGTCAATGCGTTGTTTGACAATGTCAATGCATTGTTTGACAATGTCAATGCGTTGTTTGACAATGTCAATGCGTTGTTTGACAATGTCAATGCGTTGTTTGACAATGTCAATGCGTTGTTTGACAATGTCAATGCGTTGTTTGACAATGTCAATGCGTTGTTTGACAATGTCAATGCGTTGTTTGACAATGTCAATGCGTTGTTTGATAATTTCAGTGCATTGTGATTGATCCATTGAACTCCGCACAGCTCCGCTCCGCTTCAATGGAAACATACTCTTACACCAAGTTATATTAAAAAATATATGATAAAATATCATAATAGTAAGCATCACAAAGATAGAGAGTAGAGAAGGGCCAATGAGTACTTGTAATAAGTAGAAATCTTATATTATTAGGAGGTGACATTGGCAAGTTCAAAATTAATGCTGTATTTCGTCGGTACGTCTGGTTTTGTGTGTTGGATTTTGAATATCTTATCTTGACTCTGTCTTTTTATAGAGGCCTTAAGAAAAATATTGCAAAACATACTTAATTTTATATGAATTCATGAATTCAAAGGTTGGTTTACCTTCAGTGGTTTCTTTACAATTCACATAAGTATTGCAAAAGTTTAACTCTTTTACATTAAAGTCTAACTCCTGTAATAAGATGCATTCAATTTTAATACTTCATAGAGTTTATTAAAATCTTTTGTCTGTCTTTTGTTTGGTTCTTTAGGCAAGCGTGGGGATTACGTCTAATCCTACTCACTGTACAGATATCTTCGGTGACATGAGAGACCTTTGCCCTGCAGTGGGACATTACAGGCTAATACTTTTCTCAGTCAGTGAGGACGAAAATATAAATATTTTCTAATAATACTTTATCTGAATCAGTCAACACACAAAATCAGATGTGTGTCAGTTTAGTGTCGCAAATATGCCTTTTACTGTTGTGTATGTATTGGATGTGAATAATTGAATAGTGAGTAAGGGAATCTCTTATTTTTTTTATAAACAATTATTGAACGTCACTGTCAAATCTGACAGGCTGTCAGATGTCGTCAGCTGTCAATGTCAAAATATCGGCAAGAGCAATAATGTACATATTTAGACAATTATTTCGAAAATATATGTGATGTTTTAATAATTGTATATAAAAATAAGGATAAAGCTAAATAGGACTATCGGAATTTAAAAATATATTAATAAAGTAATATAGATGAAATTATCTCTTTCTAGGCTGCTAAATATTAGTGTCAAATTTTGTGTCTAATTATGTCACTGTAAATTTCGGTCTTTAATTTTAATATTTATTTATTTTTTAAATGTGCATTTACATGGTTAATGTGCGTGTTGTGAAATGTCGCATCCGATATATAATTATATGTATTGACATATTAACTGTCAAATAATTAATTATAAAGAAATTACTTTTAAAAAATGAAATATTCAAATATGGAAATAAAATATATTCTTATAGTTTAATTGCCCTCAGTAGAAACTCTTCAATTTGACACTTTGTAGACTTTTTGACATACCTATGTCTAATGTCACTTTCTGCATGTCAATGCAATTGGTTAGAGTAATAGATTTCACATATAATCGTTAATTTTAATGACTTTTTACATTACCCTCAAATAAGAGGAGGAGCGGTCAAAATGTATCCTAATTTATTTTAATATCTAGATTTTAAGGCCTCACTAAAGTTGATTATGCACAGATGATATTCAATCATAGTTTTTGACATTTACGTCATATTTTTAGAAATAATTAAAATAGATAATTGTCGATATAAAATATAACGGATTTGAGGATAATTACACTGTAGTTAACTTAAATATGTGTCAAAAATAGCCTATAACCTTCCTGTTGAATGTGGCTATCTATAACAAAAAGAATTATTCAAATCGGACGGGTAATTCCCGAGATAAGCTCGAACATACTAAAATACTTTAAAAATTTAATTTATCCTGATTCAAACCTTAATTATCAGTGGGGAGGATTCCCCTATGAAGGTATCGAGTCAACTAGGGTCTTTTTATACCGTTATTTTACTAAGAAAGTATGACTCAAGTGTAATTGTCCTCTTAGACCCGCATAGAGCGCTCTGTCAATTACATCGCAAAGTTCAAAACAGTTTAGTATTTGTAATGAAACAATAACACCAAATTAGGTAATAGTGTACCCACTGCCACGTTAGTACCAAGCGAAGTTAACGTAGAGTTTGTTTAATGTGAGAACCGCCGATACAAAACTAGAAACAAATAGTCTATCTATCAACAAGAGCGTGGTACCAAGATGGTAGGAAAATCGGAAAAATGTATGAAAAAATTTGGAGTCTCCAGTCTGCTCTTGAAATGATTAGTAATTTATTGGGCAAAAATATACATCTATTGTTATAATATACGAATGGTAAAGATGCTGTTTCTTAAATGGTTGATTACAAAAGTAGTTTTTTTTTTAAACTTTTATCAGTCTGTTACTGTTAACATATCTATTCGATGTATCGGCGGTTGTCGTTTGCAAGATATAATGAATGAATAGTTTAAGTAAGGGAGGCGTATTTCTTTCTCTATATGCATTTTCAATAATCTTCCAACAATACCTTTGTAGGTGTGGTATATGTATGTCAGTTTAGTAGTAAATCTATTTTGGGATATTTTCTAGATTTTGAGATACTTTTCGAGTATTTAAGTCTTATCTATCCTTCTCCTAATGTCTTTCAATACGTCTCTCCATAATTTTAAGAAAGTTAACGTTTTTGTATAGTTCCTCTCTGATTCAAGTTGACTGTGCTCTGCCTTTAATTCATTGTGTGGAGAATATTTGATGTCATCATGACTTGAAGAGTAACAATACTAAATGTAGGTAAGAAGTTATTGGTTCTAGCTGAGTAGTTTTGTTATGTTGGTACTATTGATTTTAGTCTAAATAGTTCATAGTACATACTCTAATTTTTAGTGTTGGAAGCATTTGTTGTAACTTTCTTTCTTATCGTACAAAGATAAGAAAATGAAAATTTAGTACTTGGATAAGACAAATCTATAATGTCTCCAATCTCCATTTGAATCTTGTTTTTAGGCATAAAAAATATAATTTGAACACAGCATGTCGCTGACAAAGATGTAACATGTCAACTGTCAGATTGACATTGACACATTAAGCGACAGTAAGATATGCCAATCAAACATCAATGCTACTTGGCTAGAAAGAAATATATTTCTATAGTTAGTTTTAAATCGCTTGAAAATCCATGTTCTAAACACGATCTTATGATAAATTAAATTAACTATGTATTTTATAGTTTTTAGAACTGATTGGTTTGTATGTTCGACTCATGTGTCTGTGATAGTTTATTTATTTCATTTTATCCTCTTTTTAATGTTAAATTATCTTGTATCAATGCAATGGGTAAAGTTTTACATTATTTTTTAAATCTGTAATGTTAAATGATATCTTTGACGTTTTCACAGCTATGCTTGTTTTGATAATTCTGTACATATGATAGTATGAGTCTTTGGCCTGAATAGATCTAAGGAAACTAAAAACAGCAATATTAACTTATATTTTAGTGCTTAGTATAACTTAATCATCAACTGTCAATGGTTGTGTGACAGTTGTTGAAATATGTCATTTGTTAATATGTAAGGGTTATGTCCACAGTCATAAAAGGCTGTTTACAGAGAAAAGTCTAATATGGGTGCGGGTTATCTGTGGCTAGTTCCGGAAAGCAGTGGGAGACTTACGCAGTCATATTTGCTTATGTATGCTGTCTAACCTTTTATACCATACTAGCAGCGCCCCGCGGTTTTACCCGCGTTGTGCCCGTTCCCGTGGGAATTTCGGGAATTTTTTTACATAAAAACCTTCCTCTTGTATCACTCTACCTATTACAAAAAACCGCATCAAAATCCGTTGCGTAATTTTAAAGATTTAAGCATACAGACAAACAGACACGAAACAGAGACGACTTTATTTTATACTCGTACTATGTAGTGATTATAGCTTGTAACAAAATCAATCAAGTGGCCATTTTGGCGTCATCTGTTATAGTTATCTTGTCTTCCGTACATTATATGGAGTAAGTAAATAAGTTCGTGTAGGTTAGCGGTCAACCCTGGTGTCGGAGTTTTTAGACCGCCTAATGGCCACCGCTCCGACACGGTCTAACGATTGAAACAACCGGGATCGACAATTTTACGCGCCCACTGAAGCACGGTAGCGCTCAGTTAGAATGCCACTATCGGCCACCCATCCAAGTAGGGGTCGAGCTGCACGTTGCTTAACAATCGCAATGAACTAACTGCATTATATGCAATCAAAATTACAGTATTATCAATGTAAAACTTTAGCCATTGTAACAATAAATTATAAAATCTAAAAATTATTTATAAACAAAATGATGTCTGAATTTCATAATCTTTCGGTATTTTGTATGTTAGTATGTTATGATTATTTCTTGTTTGAATAGGTAATTGTATTGTTAAGGTTCTTATGTCTTGGATTAGTGATTGGACTCCGGATCTGCGTTTAGATAGTGTCGGTATATGTAGCAATTAATACTACGCCTAAATCAGCGTAGTTTTTTAAAGTAATTGTTCAAGATCGAATTGGAAGTCGTTTACTTGCTTTATAAGCTTAACTTAATGTTTAAAAATTATAATTGTAAAGCATTTTAGGTAAAATTATTCAAGACTATTATGAATTTACCTCTAGAATATAAACTTCTTGATATCTACATATATCCGGAGATCCCGAGCCCAATCGTTAATCTAAGTATCTTATGTATAGCGTGTTAAGGATTAAAATGGTATAACGTTGGATTGCGCACCAAAGATGTTATGAATAAGGCAAGAATTGCGTGTATTTTACTTCTTTTGAATAGTTTAATGATAAATGCATCTTTGGTGTGAGTTCTGCCTAAGTGGCCCTTAATGTATATTTAGAAATTAAAGTTAATATTGTGAATAACAAAAACTGTATATCAACACAACACCATGTTATTCCTAGGCCGAAAATACAATGACTTGCAAAAACCATAAACAAAAAAAAAACAATTTTAAAAAATATTTTTCATAGACAATATTTTTTGTAATTTTTTTTCATAGTTACAGAACAGTTGTTAAGAGAACATGTTTGAGATTTCAAGTGTTTGTATTTCTGTAAATTTTTGCTCGTCAATGTATTAAATATCACCCAAAGATTGTTATGAATTTATACAAGAAAAAATATTTATGTTGAATAACGAATAAAATTATCCAATGTATTTAAATTTTATTGTGGTTTTGAAAGAAAAGGATATCCAAACAACGCGAAACATTTTCGCCCATTTCATGCAACAGTAGAATAAGTCCGAAATGTGAAATTTTCGGGCGCTCAAAAAAAGAACAATTTCAAGTTATTATTCCATAAATAACTTTTTTCGTACAACAGTTTTGGTTTACGAAATCATGAATGTTCCAAATTTTTATTTTTATTGTTGCATTTTGAAAAGTGTGTGTACCGTAAGGGCGGGTCCATTGATTTGAAGTCATCAATCAAACTAGCCCTCGGGAGTCTGCTAATAGAACTGATCATACTGTGTTATCACGACGGGCCGGCTTTCTACACTCGAAGTTGTGTTTATACGAACGCTTTTGACGAGAGTTTTAAAAAAAATAATCGATATATTAATTTTCTGATTAAATTACTGTCTGATAAAAAATATAATCAGTGAAAATAGTCTTTCGTTTTGGAATATAAAGGCAATTTTTATACTTTGCATTGGCATACGCGATTTCAAAAATTATTATTTTTCTAAATTCTTCTAATCCTTCTTACTTTACGTACTCATCAAACCTTCAAGCGTTCGTATAAACACCAATGTTCACTAAAAAAAATACAATATGATTGATGACCGATAATTACTGGAAGGCACTTGTTTGTTACACGCCGCGTTACCGTCGTGATGCCTCCTGTGTGCTCTGTTCTATGGCGCGGGCTATACACAACCATACACAAGTGTACACAACGATACACAATGTGTATATCACGTACATAACGTGTACACAAGTTGTGTACAGGTTTTGATTAATCATAAATGAGTTAAGGCTCAGGAGGCATCACGGTAAGTTGGATTCTTTTTTTTGTGTATTTTGTGGAAAGTTTTGATGTATTAATGTTTTTCTTTACGCGATATGTCGATTTGTTAAATTTTGTGAACGAACGTTTGGTCTTTGGTCAAAGTCTTACTTATGATATCTTCAATGACTGATGATATCTTGTTGTGGTTTGTTTTTGGGTTGCTAATGATATTAAAAATATTGTTAAATTTCGGTCGTAAAGGAACGTTGAATTTCCATAGTATTTAACATTTTGATTGATTTTAACTATGTTTAAATATCTATCTCTAGACATGCGGCGCAATAAATTATTACGTATATCCTAACATTTAGAGATATTCCTTGTACCATGTCTTTTAAATATTGTTTGATTAGGGGGTCTTTGATACCTTTTTCAAAACTCAAACCTTAAGTAAACACATAAAAATATCTGTAATCATTAACAGCTTCAAACATCAAAACTTTCCACACCCAAATCAACTTAATTCCAACTAGACAGCAAATCTCACCGCATATAATTTTGCCACACAGTATGCGGAGCCAAATACAAGACTCGTCCGGGTCTGACGTACCACTTCACGCACACGCACAAGGACCCGCCGGTGGGCGGCGCGCCGGGTGCTCCGCCCCCCGCCGCGGGCTCGGACGGCGACTCGCGGGACTCCCGCGCCGGCGCGCACACCCCGCCCGTCACCGCGGCCCTGCACCCACCCCCGGCGACCGAGTATCAAGACAGTTATGTGACGTTTCTGAATAATCCAGCCGTTGCGCCTGGTATGTGTTAGGGGGAAATCAGATGGCCATGATTTTAGTTCAAATATTGCCCATGGCTTTGACTTGAAAAAAGAAAAATATTACAAGTTTTTATCGGAAATGGAATGAAAAAGTGCTGTAAAGCTTTCACTAAATCGGAATAGACATTTTAGTATTGTGAATATCGGCCACGGCAACTTTATTGAGTAGAATTCGAGATTAGATTACGAGTGAAACTTAAAATATGAAAAAACATACTTAGACGCTTTTCGCTTTACCACTACCATTTATATCTTGGCACTTACTTCTTGTCTCCAAAGTTACTGATACGTTGCACAGGGGGAATATGTTATGTCTTAATCCTTCCCAGTCTTGAAATTTCGGGACTAAAGTCCCCATCAATCGAACATCAAAAATTTTTAGTATCGACTGTGGTTTCGCTCTCAAACAAAACAACCATCCTGCACAACACTGTAATTTTAGAGCATCTAAGAAGTAAGCGCCAAGCCACACCCCATACCAACAGTTGTTTCCCCCACAGCTCCTAACGTGCCCACGCCGGTCGTCCGCCGTCCGTCGCCGCCGCCGCGGCCCGCGTCCGCGGACACGTCCAGCTCGGACTCCGCGCAGGCGCCGCTGGTGCCGCCGCAGCCGCAGCCGACAGCCACCACGGCGGCGGACAAACCGGAGGGAGAGAAGAAGAAAGTTGGGGTATGTGGACTTTGGATTTTAATTGTAATTTACTGGTGCCGGTCTGACTTCAGCCGTGGACTAAGTTCTAAGTGAATCCTGTAGGGGGATGCAAATGAAAAACAATATAAATTTTATCTTTTGTGTCCTTTATCTCTTTTTTTCCAAATAAAATGAATATAGAATGTAATAAAATAATGTCTTTGGAGAAAACACACGTGTTCATCTTAAAAATGCTGGTGTCAAAGTATATTGACTTCCTAAAGACATTCACAATAGACAATGTACGTGCACTACAAAACCCAGACAAGCTTAGATGGGAATACCACTTTATCTACGAACAAAGTAAGTTTTCGCAGTATCCCAAAATAATATCAACCACCAAAACAACTCAAAGCCCAATCCTCCTTCCAGGCGTCACGATCCCCCTACTGCGACTTCTGCCTCGGCGACGACCGCGAAAACAAAAAAACGGGCACTCCCGAAGAACTAGTCAGCTGTTCCGACTGCGGAAGATCAGGTAAGCTCCCCTGCATACACGTGGAGAAACGCGCGTGCGCCAAACACCTACATCTCGCCGAAACTGTCCGATTGAACGGCGTAGTTGAGATACTGACGTCTATGTCATATTCAGCGGACGCATTTGACACGTTCGCTACGCAGACCAAGCTGCTGAAGGACGATTACGTCAACTCAGTCTCGCCTCCTTCAAGGCAGAGCCCTACTTTGTAATTGACAGATTAAAAAAGGTTTTGGTACTAATTTGAAATTAGAATTTTATAACAGATGTTTGACACATTGTTTGGTCAAACTTGAATATCAGTTTGACAGGCGTCAAATGAAATCACCAGTTTGGCAGATGTCAAGTTATTTGTGTCAAATGTCGAAATCAAATTATTATTTACATTGATTGTTTTTTTATTCTTTGATATTTCACTATACAATATTGTTTACCTTTTGGTATATTTAAATAGTTTATTGGCATGTTTACGTTTTATTACAAGCTTGAATAATTTTAAATTAGAACCAAAATCCAAGATAAAGAAAGAGCTATATATACAAGAGTATAATATTACTTATTCCAATTAAGATATGGTTTATTTTCGCGCATACAACGCGATGAAAATGTCTAAAATACCAAAAATATTCGGATATTTTATAATTATTTCCAAACATTCCATGTTTTGAGATATATTTGTTCTTTTAATCTCATTTTAGGTACTTATTTTATTAAAATTAAGATAAATATAAAGAAACATGAAATATACTGAAATGTTTACACTCTTTAAAGATAGATGTCGTTGTTCTTAATTCAATATTTGAACTAAAAGATGCACTTCGATGGGTTATAAATATATTCGATTTTTAAAATAACATTGTGATTTTGGTGTGGCCATTTCTGTAACTGTGTGTTGCCAAATGAGAAAAAAAACAAGTTATATATTATCTGTTGTATACTTTACAGTGAATGTGCCTTATTTTATCTACAACTATCTATAAAATATATGTTTTTTGTTGTTAATAATGAATATCTTTACGATGTTATCGTTGCTTTGTACCAAATATGAATGTAGTCGTGTTTTAGTTGTTGATATATTGTGTGAACTACTTTGCGGTATAAGATCAAACTAATAAGTGTGTCTGAATCTATTTTAACATTTGGCTAAGCAAGTAAACAAATTAAATTTAGAGTACGTTTCCATTTAAGTGGAGCGGTCTCGTGCGGATGTTAATCGACATATCATGACGAATTGAAATTGTCAAACAACGCATTGACATTGTCAAAATATTTTCGTAATGCGTTCTGAGTGGTCACCTGAGCTCCGCTCTGCTACAATGAAAACTGACCCTTAGTCTGACTTGCTTTTTCAGCGTTACAACTTATCAATCTTTAAAATGAATGAGTGAATGAATCTTTCGAACTCAATTGTGTCAAGATATTAGGTGAGACCTTCTGTTGAGGTTCCGTTCTATTAAGATGTTAAAACATACGCTATGTCAACAATTACAAAGACCGTACGTTATCCTATCATAGCTTCTCTAGTCACGCATCACCAAATATCGAATCAAATGTATACGCTAAATTGCACGCAGCCATTTTAATGCTTTTAATTCTGCCCTTAAAATAAAAGGCCTATTTCACGTATGTCATTTAGTCTTACCACTTTGACAGATGTCATTTAGTCATCACTGGCATGTGTCATTTAGGCTTTGACATTGCTTATGTAAAAAGGATTAAATATAATGTTGGATAATAAAATCTGAAAGGTCGAGTTTCATTATATCTCTAATTGATTGTTGTACTTGAAAATGTGAAAATGAATGTTAATTTAAATACTTATCAGAGCTTAAGTAGTGCCTTTAGATCGTGTTCTGTAAAGAGTAATATCTTATTTAACATTTAATCGGTAGTATGTAGGACTGATGCAATAATTTTATCGCTAACTGTAGTCATCCCGCTCTCACTTATTTGTGACGTTTGAAGTGTGAGCAGAACAACCCTATTGCTTAATTTAACCAATGGCCATCGTTGTTTAGTCATTGTGAGTTTTTTTTTAATAGATTATACTATTAGACGTTTATTAAATACGACTACACATTATCAATTTACTATTGATGCGGGCGCCATGTTTTTTTGCCTCATCTTACGAACATAAATTAAACTTAGATTAACTTATATAGAATAAAAAAAATAGATGTCAATTTATGACGTCACAAGTCACATTGACATTCCTATTGATAAATGTCACCTGTCAAATTCTTGGCAGTTATTTCATTGTATATGACATTTAGTTAGTATCTGCATATTTTTTATTTTAATATTGACTATGGTTATGGACCATATAAAACAGAGTCAGCATATTACACTGTTAATATATTTTAATGGCCTTTTTCATAAACACACTGTTGTAAAGTGTTTTGTCTCTTTTGCTCTTTGGAAAATAGCGAATGTCCGAAAGGGACAAACTATTTGATAACTAAAATTCTGTTAATAAGTGTTTATGAGTAAGGCCCAAATTTTTTTATTCCAAATTATAATCTAACCCAAAGAAATAAATCGAAATTTTTGAATAGATAAATATTATTTTAACAAAATGTTGAATACAATCATTCCTATAGTCTATTATTTCGTTTTCATTTGTTAGTTTATAGCCAAGTTAAGTTTATTAAATAATATCAATATTATAATGACAATTAATTCAATGTTTGTTATTAAAAGTAATATAATTATATTATTATATTTTTAATATAAGGTTAAGTTACCATTCTGAAGTTATGTAAGAATATGATAGTCTTGTTATTTCCCACTGCTGAGCAAAGACCTTCAAGACAGTACAGTGTATAGCATGGAAACGTTTATATAAGAGTTGTATATCTTAACCACCTATACAAAACCACCTATATAAAAGCCCCTACAGTATCATTGGCCGGTAAGAAGGTTCGTTAGCAGAGCTATAACGAATCCGTTTGATATCTACCTATCATATTGTAGTCTTTTGACGTAATTTTATAAATGTGCTTATTGTGTTTCATGTAAAAGTCCATGGACCTTATTCATAAACGCTATTATTATACTAGCCGCGCCCCGCGGTTTCACCCGCGTTGTACCCGTTCCCGCGGGAATTTCGGGATAAAAAGTAGCCTATGTCCTTTCTCAGGCTCTGGACTAACTGTGTACCAAATTTCATTCGAATCGGTTCAGTAGTTTTGAGTGAAACAAACTTACATTCACATTTATATTAGTATAATATACATATACTAGCAGCGCCCCGCGGTTTTACCCGCGTTGTGCCCGTTCCCGTGGGAATTTCGGGAATTTTTTTACATAAAAACCTTCCTCTTGAATCACTCTACCTATTACAAAAAACCGCATCAAAATCCGTTGCGTAATTTTAAAGATTTAAGCATACAGACAGACAAACAGTGTGACAGACACGAAAAAGAGACGACTTTATTTTATACTATGTAGTGATGATATTAACAGCACTTTATCTATCAAACGGTTTGTCCCTTTCCGACATACGCTATTCGCATTCAAGAACAAAAGAGACAAAACACTTTAAAGACGGATTGCACAAAAACTCTTAAATCTAAGAAACAAAAGCTGTTCGTTCAAAATTGTATTTTACCTTCCACCAAATAGAACACAATTTAAAACGGACGTCATTAGTTTTTTAAACATACATATTTAAGATTAAAGATTTCTTGTGCAATTCGCTCTAAAACAGTGTTTTAATTAAGGAGCGTTTATGAATATGGGTGTTATGTATTTATTCATATCTGTCTAATCATATCAATCACTGTGGGAAACTAGCAAACTTGGTAATCAACACTAATTATATCTATGTTAGATATTAGTTAGAGAGTTAGTTGTTAGAAAAATATCTGTTATGACCAATTTTTATTAGATTTTCTTATTAATATATAACTTAATAAATTCTACATAATGTCTAGATATAAAAATTATATAAAAAATCATATTATGTATTGTGTTAATTTAGTTATGTTTGTAAAAAAGTGTAAAAAATCGGCCTGCAATTTTCGTGTTACAGGACAAAAAGCCTCTCACTGATGGGTGAATTCTGGTACACACATTATTTGCAAATAAATGTATATTAAAAGCTTAATTATAATTAACCTCTAATTTAACAGAAACATTGAGTGGTTTATCTAATGCCCTGTTTGTAAAGGTTGATTTAAATTTATTTATACAGTACTAGGAGCCTGTTAATCGGAATTCAGAATCCTCAGTACCGTTTGTATCATATACTAGCAGCGCCCCGCGGTTTTAACCGCGTTGTGCCCGTTACCGTGGGGATTTCGGGATGAAAAATGGCCTATAACCTTCCGTTGAATGTGGCTATCTATAACAGAATTATTAGAGAATTATTCAAATGGGATTGGTAGTATCTGAGATTAGCCCTTGCAAACAAACAAACAAAGTTAGAACCTTATAGTTATACAGTATCTGGCGCCAGCATTACATGACTCCAGCGCTGGACTGATATTGTAACACTTCAGTTTATAGCGTCAGTGCTGGCACAGTGCCGCTGGTTTGCAATTAAACTTGTCAGTAATTTTTTGATAAACACCGCTGGCGCCATCTACTGTTTCAATTTCAGTCAACTTTATCGTATAGCTAATGATCATAGACGCGTATTGTTCAAACTACCCTCAGTGAGGCAAAACTCTTTGTCCTGTAAAGGGATCTTACAGGCCGTCACTATTTGTAATGCAAAGTATATAGAAAATGCAAGTTTGGAAGTGCATAGTTGAAATCCAAAGAAAATAAAAATAAAATATCTGTTGTATAATAACCATAGCTTAAGATCAAGTACACTTTCAATTATTATTCTCGTTCATTAATAATTATTATTTTATAATGCCTATTATTATTTTTGTATACGTGTTTTATTCATTAAACGTATGGAAGTTTTCAATAATTTCTTTGATTTATCAACTACTTGTGCTGAAGAATAGTGAAAGGCACTTCCTAACTACATTTTGTCTTATACTTTATTAATAATAGTGTTATTATTAAAATTGTACTTTCTATTATTATTATTGTTTAATTAATATTTCTTTTTATTTCACTATTGTTCGGCACATTACATTTTCCCTGTTTGATTCTGGTTGAGATTGAGTGGATTTATTTGATGGTGTAATGCTAAAGAAGATTTCTAAGGTAAGAATGTTATGTGCCTTACAATATTTGAAATAATATTATACTTTTAATATTTATTACAGTTTCGTAAAATTCAAAGAATGAATCTTCACGTAGTTCAGTGACCAATACTGGTGTCATTTTTTATATCATGGTCTAATAGTGTCACCAGTCAACTGTGACATATTATGACACATTACCGGGATGGTTTCAATGTTTAAGGATTGAATGCACAAAACCTCTTAAATTTATTTAGCTTCTAAATCTGTTTCTGAAAGAAATGAAGTTCTTTATAAATTTAGTTCAAGTTCGTACAAAATAAAATAAAATTTTGGATGAATAGCCTTTGTTGCTTAAACATATTTAAGTACTTAATAGGTTTAAGAGTTCTTGCGCAATCGGCCCTTAGACTTTGAGCTGTTACCGGTCCCAAAATTTGACACCAGAATTACTCACTAGCCTACCCGAAGTCTAGTTTTAAAATTATATAACATCTATACTTTATCTATCTATATATTCCTATTTTGTAGCTATGTTTGATCAGTTGTTACACCTATAACCATTACACGTAACGTTACGTTACAGGACACCCCACCTGCCTGCAGTTCACGGCGAACATGATCGTATCCGTTCGCAAGTACCGCTGGCAGTGCATCGAGTGTAAATGCTGCTCGATATGTGGAACCAGTGATAATGATGTGAGTCACTGATTCTTATCTACTTGTATTGTAAACGGGTAGCGCTTCGCCAGTATTTATCCGGGTTCCGCACGTTCCCGTGGACATTTTTGGTATAAAACATAGCTTATAGGAGGCTAACTAAAAAATATATCAATCGAATCCAAAACGAACAAACAAAATATCAAACTCATTTATACTATATGACGAGTATTGAATTTATAAAAGTGATATTTAGTTTTGGTCAACAATATGAATGCACGAATTCGAAAGTTAGCATTTTGTAGCAAGTTAGCATTTCGTAGCAAATAATGCCAGTTTTACAACTGGCATTATTTGCTACGAAAACCGTTTATGCAGTTATACGGTACACTTTGTTCTGTATCCATTTATTTTGTGTGGTTGTGTGCAGTTCGGTTAACTGTGTGATTGGTGTGTGCAGGACCAGCTGCTGTTCTGCGACGACTGCGACCGCGGCTACCACATGTACTGCCTGGCGCCGCCGCTGGCCGCGCCGCCCGAGGGCTCCTGGAGCTGCGCGCTCTGCATCCGCGAGTTCCACAACAAGTAACCGGTCAGTTACCAACTCATTCATTCATCATACCAAGTCATTCATTCATCATACCAAGTCATTCATTCATCATACCAAGTCATTCATTCATCATACCAACTCATTCATGCATCATACCAAGTCATTCGTTCATCATACCAACTCATTCATGCATCATACCAAGTCATTCATTCATCATACCAACTCATTCATGCATCATACGAACTCATTTATTCATCACACCAACTCATTCATGCATCATACCAAGTCATTCATTCACCATACCAACTCATTCATTCATCACATCAACTCATTAATTAATCATACGAACTCATTCATTCATCATACGAACTCATTCATGCATCATACCAACTCGTTCATTCATCATTCATTTCGAGTAGGTCAGTGGCCAACCCTGGTGTTGAAGTTTTTAGTCCGCCTAAAGGTGACGACATGACCTGAAGATTGAATCAACCGGGACCGACTGCTTAACGTGCCCTCCGAAGCAACAACTAACTATTAACTATAATTACTAATAATCCTCCTCACTGTACTGATATCTTCGGTGAGATGAGAGGTCTTTGCCCAGCAGTGGGTCATTACAGTCTAATACTTACTATACATGCGAAGAAGATTTGAAAAGTATAAAACATGTTTACGCTCGACCTGGGAATTCAACCCGGGACCTCAGTCATGACAAGTGCACATACCACTTCGCATGCAGAACGTAACGTATTAATATAATTCATCATACTATGTTATCGTTTCAGATTAACATAAGAATTGGGATGTATCATAGATAGTGTTAACGAATGTTCGTCGCGGCTGCGGGCCTAGTGTCTGATGTTTGGTCAAGCGCTGGTGATATGATGCCATAGTTGTAACTGTACCTAACTCGGAATAAGATTATTGAGTCTACTACGTTGACGGCGCTTCGCTTTTATATTATATGTTTATCTGACGTTTTGGTTGTTCACTCATTCATTCATTTTGTTCACTCATTCATTCATTTCGAGAAGGTTAGTAGCCAACAATGGTGGAGTTTTTGGACCGCCTAAAGGACTCCGACATGGTCTGAGGAGTGAAATAACCCGGACCGACTGCTTAACGTGCCCTCCGAAGCACGGAAGCGCTCAGATTGATTTGGTTGTATAGAAACGGGTCATAGAATATTCAGGTTTAGAGATGCCTTTCCACTGAGCTACGCTATACGTTAAATATGATTGGTGGATACCAAGCGTAGCATAGCTTGGGTCTAGTGGACAGGATTGGCTTTGGTCCATTCATAGCTAATATTCCCAAGATATATAGCTCCATTTCAAAGTCAATTAATTAAAAACGTGTATCAATAAAAAAAACTTTCACTTACTATTTCCTTTACGTTTCCTTGTAAAGGAGCTGAAACGTCAGAAATTAAGTATCAAAGCGAAGTCCGTAAATGTAGCTATCAATATATAAAATAAGCTCTCGTGTGGACTTGTAACACAACCCGTCTTAGAATAAACTTGAAATTACTGTAAGGTAATTTAAGATGCTATTGAACAAAAGTTTTACTAATTTAAAGCTAAGATGCCTTTCCACCGGAGCTATGCTATGTTGCTATGCTCTATTTGATGTGATTGGTGTATACCACCATCGGCTATGAGAAGTTGCTATGGTTCTGTACCAATCGTGTTAAATATAGTATAGTATTACTTTGGTGAAAAAGAGCTCGTAAATAATGTTCTTTTTTCATCCTTACTGCGTATCTCTTCCATAGATGTAATTTGTGTCGTTATACAGTCCAAAGTCCACACAGAATGAGCGATAAAGAACAAAATTACAAGCCCCTTACTTAAAACCGATGGTTAACTTAATCTGCGGCTTAGAAATGATTGTAAATATTATGTATATTTTTGTACATCCAACTAATGACAAAATCAACTTTCTTTACTTCAGTTTACGTTCACGCACCAGACATTAACACAAAATGACAGTCTTAACTGACGTAAGAACATGAAACACGATTTTTCATTTTCTTACTCGCTTTACTGGCCGCCAGAATAACTTTAACAGACTATTATTTAAGTTATAAAAATAACGCTTTGTATTTAACAGACATTTAACAGCGTAAGATATCGTTAACTTTTTAACGAACGTATGTTACGTTAACCAGCCGGTTAAACAACCCACCCTAAGTCAAACATGGTTTTAATTAAGGGGACATGTATTACTAAAATACTTCACACTAAAACACACAGTTTCGCACATTTCTCTACCTCTACCGGTGCTTGCTTTAGTATTTCTTATTTATTGAACAAACACTACAAACATGATTATTATATACGTAATGTTACGTAAATAAATCGAATTCATTGTAATATAAATCATTTGCCGAATTATATTTTGTATTAAATTGGGTAGGAACTAATTAGTGGCGTATGGGAGAGGATTTAAATTGCTACAATTATTTTCATACTTCATACAGTCTTTGCAATAGTTAATGATCCAAATCTTGTCATACTTATGTATGACTGTTATCAGTTGTCACACTTATGTATGGCAGTTGTCATTTATGTTAAAAATTTATCGAAAAGTGTACAGAAATTTGTACTGATATATTATCACAGGTTTATTTTGAAAATATGACATTAGGTAAGGAAATATGTCATTAAGTGTAAAAATATGCTACAAAGTGTGAAAATATTTGTATCTACTGAAACTCCACTAATTAGTTTGAGACCCATCTTGTCGATATTATTAATCTTGCTTGTGTTGCATTTAGGCGTTCTATGATAATGTCTGTATACTATTTATTTGTTTGTGGTCTGGGGAATTATTAGTCTTTGACATTCTGTTATTTGTTTAAACTAAGGCATTTGAAAAGTATCTTTGTTACTCAAATAATGAATTACCTATTTTTGCGTCCTTTTTATATTCTTATCGTCCATTTTTTTCTATTCTAATGAGATTTTTAATTTTTTTCAATGTTATAATAAAAATGAGTTTGTATTCGTTTGTCAGACCACAGACAATGTCTATAAATTGTCTATACATAAATAGTGTTATTATAAATATAAGTACATTAGTATGTATGTAATGATAAGTGCTCACGGTCTAAGCAATGTTTAACATTGTTCATTATATTAAAAATAATTACTAATCATTAACTAACATACCATGTATAATCTTTTTTCTACTAAAATTAATTAATACCGCCATGTTTTTCAAAACGGCAACACTACATTTTGTTTAAAACGAAGCATTCCAATTTTGATTTCAACTTTTGTGAAGCTAACGATTTTCGACGGAAATTATTATTTCTATTTTTTTATTGCAACGTGACTTAATATATTAATCTTTATTATTAGACGCATAAAGCTCAAATTGTGAAAAATATATTTGTTTAACAATTTTTAGTTCAATTTGATGAAATTCTGCTTTTTACTTACCATGCATTTGTAGTTGTCAAAAGACTGATATCGTAAATAATGAATATATGCGGGTATTTTTTGCAAACAAACTGCAAATATAATTAGTACCTATGTAACGAACTTTTTATGAAAGCGAATGTCAACTAAGTATTGGCTAAAACCAGTGTGAAAATACAATCAGTCCCCATCACGTACTCGGGTCATTTGTAATAGTATCAGTGAGTTAGATTCCATAATACAAGCTTGTGGAATAGTTCTATAATTGGTTCAATAATTCATAAAAAATACGTATAATTGTCATTCTATTTTCATGCTTACACAGTAAGTACTTAGTTCGGCCGGCCGTGATTAGCACATATTATACAGATATGAGATAACTTCAAGTGCATGGTATTTAAAAGTAGATTTCATCTAACGTGTAGATTACTTGTCAGAAAAGTCTGTATTAATAACGTCTTACTTCTTTCGTTGTGATTATAATGATTAACGATACATAATATTATAAAATACTGTGTGCTAATTGGCTGGAAATACGAATTGAATCGATCAACTCATAGTATTTTAAAGTACTATGTCATGTCATCATTTGAAGGTAAGCAGATTTATATGGCTCTGGGCCCGTGTGTAGCGAACCTTGTGTCCAAAGAGTGTAGGCCTGTGTCTCGCTACACAAACCCCCGTATCCACAAACAATATACGAGTACATCGAAATCGAATCAGTGGAAAATACGTTCGCAAATTTAGTTTAATTACAATTTATGTAGTTTCAACGGGGGAAAAATGTACATTTCAAGTTGGTATGTGGCACGTTAGGCTGCCCAGTACAGGCAACACGTACTAAGTGTATTCCGGCCTTAAAAAATATTTTTATCATTGTCTATATTAGGGGTTGCTTGCACAAGGATTTGATAATTAGGTTTAGCGCCTATATATGTTTAAAAAACAATGACGATCGTTTTATATTGCGTGCTATTTGGTGCATAGATAAACTTTTGAATGAACTCCTTTTGTTTCCTGAACATATTTTAAATACTAAACAGATTAAAAGAGTTCTTGTGCAAGCCCTAAGTAACGTTTGCGCATACGGGGGTGAGGTAATAGTATTGAAGTATACGTAACTCATGTAACATACCCATCATTCATTACGAACAAGGATAGCTTGTAATATTTGTATGCTTTTTATTGTAAAAACGGTAGCTTGTAAGTTACATTTTGTGTCTTTGAAATTAATGGTTTAATGTGTAGGTAGTATATTTACCAGATGTATGTGATGTGGAGGAACATATATGTTTCTATAATGAAATCTCGGTCCAAATAGGATTTGAAATTGTTGAGTAAATCGGTGGTAAAACTAACTTACAATTTGTGGGTACGTACGGTGCGAATACACAATCTTTTTTTGTTTGATATAGTTTATAAATAAACAAACTAGATGATTTTTATTTATAAAGTATGATGAACTTTGTATTATTTAAAACATAAGTCCAATTATAATGTAGTGCAGAGTTTATTTTTATCATATTTATTTTATTGTTTATACAACAATCGAGTCGCTAATCTATTATCATCTGAATCAACTGAATCGCTAAATGAAATCATGAGGCTTCTTTTGGCTTCAGATTAGTCGATTTTTTTTAAAATCTGAACAAATTAAGTTTGAAATCTGTGAAATATGTTCAATATTGTTGTCTGTCATTGCATACATCTGGTATCTATTGGTTGGTACGACATAATGTAAGTAAAACTGTGATCAGCCAGGGGTTGTGATGGAGGGTGGAGTTTATATTATTTTGATGCTTTTATCACTTTAATATTGTAGTAATACACTTTGTAAATCTTTTTTATGCCCGGACATTCTAGCGCCACCCAAATAAGGAGTTTAACTAAAAATCTAATTTTATAAATTGTTGACGCTATTTGTCAAACTGGAATGAAATGTCATATATTTTTGACATAATTTTGTCAATTGTATGAAGTCATAATTTTTACAATTGTGTAAAGTTTTACATTTATTGATAACTCGTCAAAATTGTATGGAATTAAGGCTGCTTTTGAGTTGCGTTTGAATATTCGGGCATTAGTGTCCACGATCAGAATATAGAACAATTGTATAATTCATATCTTTAACATTAAGTACTTCTTTTTTCTTGTTTTTTGTCAAACAATTACATAGCCCATTCGTCCTGTATGATTTCACCTCAGGGCGAACTCTTCTGACTACAATATGTATGCTTTATTTTTTTTACAAATGACATGAAATATGATATTTTAAATACAATGATAGGTATTTCAATTGACTGATAAGTGATGCAAATTTCCACTTTTCACTACTACTCTCACGAGTATGATAATTCCGAAAGGAGACTTGTTTGTTACTCAATATTATGCTTTCCACCGGAGATCTGTTAAGCTACGGTTGGTGTGATCAGTGGTTGCCACTATCGCTGTACTACATAGGTGGGTGGAAGAAAACACGTTTGTTTATCTAGTGCATATCACGGACTAACTTAAATTCAACAGAGTACAGAGTATCAACATTTATGAAGAAAATAAGAACATAGTATTTAAAAAAACACCGATTTTAAATCCGTTGCGTAATTTGAAAGATCTACATAGGGACAGACAGACAGACAGGCAGCGGAAAGCGACTTTGTTTTATACTATGCAGTGATATATATTATGTTACAACAAAATCAATTGGAATGGAAAAGTGTAAGTTTGCATATTTAAAGATGACAATTTAATTTACGATCGATTATGATTTTACTTCTTTTATCTTATGATGCCTATTTTTCCATATGAATTGGAAATCAATCAATAACTCAATTTTGTATTTTTATCAGTTATTTTTTACGAAGGAGGATGCAAAGCTTCTGTGAGGTGTATAAGAGTGAGACAAGTATATTTTAGTTTATTTCTCTTTGAAGAAGATAATAATTGTAAAATAATTGTGTTAGTTTATTGTAAAACCCCTATTATTAAGGTTTCCATCCTTTGTGTCATAAATGTGACTAAGAATAAATCTAAATGATGTAAATGTAGTTTATTTTTTTACCATCCCTTACTCTAACTGAGTAAACACACCAACCCACACAAATAAATACCTCTCTTTTTTATCGCATGATTTATTGGACAGATAATTACTTTGAGCTTGTGTTGAAAGTACCAGGCGCTCATAACACACAAGGAGGTCGAGTGAATGTAATCAGTAGCCTAACTGTAGCATAACCGAGCCTAACCGAGGTTAACTAAATCTTCTGTAAGTAATAGTGTTTAGATCTACTATCAAGGTTCCATAGGATCTGGGATCTAGGTTTCACACGTATCCATTAAAATGAAGCCTATGAATGTGTGCTAATTCCTAAAAAAATATGAATGTGAAATTTTGATGAGTGTCGGACAGAATTACTCTCATATTTATTTTATAGGAAGGGAGTAGGTTAGGACAGTTTATTTGAGCAATGGAAAAAGGTAGACTATGGGAACACGTATTGATCTATTGAGCTATCAAGGCTACTTGATTAGCAAATGAAACCACAAAATATTTTGTCAACTAATTATATTTATTTATATATCGAACATTTACTAATTTGTATCTCTAAACCAAACACTTTTGGCGTTAAATATCCGGTTAGTTTAAAACTAAAATTGCACACTACAATGTTACTAACTTAATTAAAATATAATTTCTACATTTCAACAGACCTATATTATGTTAACAAAGTAGGTAATTGTTAAGAAACGAAACTGCTACAAATAAAATATTTTTCAAAAATACATTTTCATAACGTAATAAAATAAAATGGATAAAATTAGTCCAACTTGACGAACGTGACTATTTTTATTTATTTATTCATCCACTGATGCCACTTCATTAAAATTATAAAAAGAAGCTTAAAAAAAACAAATCCATCGACAAAATAGCAGTTCCGTTTCTTTTTTTAAACATAAACAAATTATTAAATCATTTTAAACTAATGTCACTATCACTGGATTTTCAAAAAATAAAAAAAATTATAGATAAACATAACAACATACTTTGATAATATGATTTATAGTCCATCGAAAAGTTACATTTGGGGTTGCGTTTTTTAGAGGACGCAATTTTATTTTTTTGATGTGTAGGGGGGGTCAGTGTAAAGCTAAAAACAAGTTTGTGGGGTCGCCACCCTTGTCCCACGGCCGCCATCTTGAAAATAGGGGTTGAAATGGTTTTTACGATATATCTCCTAAACTATTAATTTTATTTAAAAAAATTGTTAACATTTTTGTTGCAAATTAAATTCTCTACAACTTTGGTCCAGTAACTTTTTGTCGTAGAACTATAAATAAAAAAGTTATAAGCGAAAATGTTCAGAAATTCGAAAAGTAAAAATAAAAGACATAAGGGACATTACAGCTGCTGCTGATGCTAATACCGATCTATCGAAGGTCGTAGTTCGATTAGGTGGGTTCCATTTGCTCATGTCGTTCATAGGTGCGATTGGATATATCATGTCTGGTAGTGGACTCGAGGATATCTTCAAATTAATTTATGCTGAGAACTGTGTACAGCGCATAATGTCTGGACATGCTTATGGTAGGGCTGTACGTGCTCATTTATAGTACTATTATCATCCAGAAAATCTCATTCTTCTTCTGTAAATTCTATTGAATCCATAACTATTTTTGTTACTGATAAATGCACTAGCAAATGAGCACGTACAGCCCTACCATAAGCATGTCCAGACATTATGTGCTGTACACAGTTCTCAGCATAAATTAATTTGAAGATATCCTCGAGTCCACTACCAGACATGATATATCCAATCGCACCTATGAACGACATGAGCAAATGGAACCCACCTAATCGAACTACGACCTTCGATAGATCGGTATTAGCATCAGCAGCAGCTGTAATGTCCCTTATACGTCTTTTATTTTTACTTTTCGAATTTCTGAACATTTTCGCTTATAACTTTTTTATTTATAGTTCTACGACAAAAAGTTACTGGACCAAAGTTGTAGAGAATTTAATTTGCAACAAAAATGTTAACAATTTTTTTAAATAAAATTAATAGTTTAGGAGATATATCGTAAAAACCATTTCAACCCCTATTTTCAAGATGGCGGCCGTGGGACAAGGGTGGCGACCCCACAAACTTGTTTTTAGCTTTACACTGACCCCCCCTACACATCAAAAAAATAAAATTGCGTCCTCTAAAAAACGCAAGGTTAGGCCTAAAAAATGTAACATTTCGATGGACTATTAACATTATATTATATATTACATTTATTAAAAAAATAGAAGTAAATTTGAATTATGTCATGGTTTATATTATTTTTTTATTAATTTTATAATAATCGAAACACATCGGCTGTAGTTCAGTAAGTAGAATTAAGACACCTTAACATTTAACAAAAGTTTAAATTAACAAATTATTCAAATAAACTTTGCCCACCCTCATTTCGGAATAGGTATCAATCGATGCGTTTCAATAAGCAATTTATACAAAACAATAATTTTACATAACAAATAATAAAATTAATATTATAATCAAACAATATTTAAACGATATTTTAAATAAATTCATATCACATTGTTTGTGACGAACTAATTACTACAACATTGGAAGACATTTTGATTTTGCTGTTATCAAAATTAAGCGCTAAGTATATTATTCGCTGTTTTTAAATCAATCACCGGAAATCACAAATTTCTAAACACACCATAGGAAGAAAGGCAACAAGTCTATGTTTTAAAGAAAGCTTCCATAGACAACTTGGCTCTTTGTATTTTTGGTAGAGTAATACAATTTGACGTCTCTACTTGTCAATAAGCACAACTGTTTCCGGTGAAACAAAAGGCGCGAATATTAACGCAACATAAAATAAAACTAACTAACATTATTTAAATTAAATCTATTGCTAATAGGTGTTACTCTGCTGTATACTTTTACTTTGGACAAACATCTTAATCATTAATGATATGCAATTTACAAAACCTTTGTGATCTAAAAAGTAGGCATTATGATTAACTTAACTTCCTGTAAAGTGAGGGGCTTGTTAAAAATGAGCGGGAAAATAATATCTGTGGTTAATTCTGTGAAGTTGCCAGTTGAAGAAAGTATAATTAATTAATCCTAAATTTTTTAATTCCTAAGATTATAAAAAAAATATTTAACTAATTCCCGACTATGCCCTTCTTTGGATTATCGGTAAATTGAGATTTTAAAAACGAAACTTCGAAAAAGAAGTGGAACTTTGCCAATTAGTTAAGTATCTACGTCAATTTAAACATGTATCTTATCATTCTTAACATATTTATCTTCGCAACGATCAAAAAAAATAATTATTTTTATAAAATATTCTTGCATAGTCGGTGATACTGACCTGTTAAATATATTAACAAATTAATAGTACAGTTGTAAGTTGAGTTGAATGAAACGTTGAAATAAAAACAAGAAAAAATTACAAGTTTAGTGTTTCCAGCTGAGATCCCATATTGCCATGACGTAAATTCAAAATCAAATTAGAGTCTTTTTTTACTTTGTACATTAATGTGTACAATATAATTATTAAGGAATTAATTATGATAATATTATTGTGTTTTTTTTTACTTTACACATTTAGCATACAAAAACATTCTAATATTTACTTTTTAAACTCACACGATTTGCACTCATTATACTAAGGCCCATCGCAGACGACAGACTTTTTGTGCGATCGAGTCTGCGGCGCACAAAAATTCGGTCGCGGATTGTCGCGGATTTTTGCGCGTCGTGTGCGTTACTGCATATAATTACATAGGTTCTATTTTCACAGACTAAAAAGTGCGTCACGGATAGTCTGTCGTCTGCGATGGGCCTAAATGAAACGGGTCTGTATCGCGTTAGATATTTTAACGTATTTTACTAAAATACGTACCCGACGTTTCGAGTGGATTACATGGTCACGGGATGACTCTAATGAGTCATCCCGTGACGTTATACGTAAATACGTTAAAATATCTAACGCGATACAGACCCGTTTCATTTAGTATAATTCTAATATTTATCAACTAAACTTTAGTAGGAAAGTAGATAATATCAATATTATTTTTTAATCATGGTTACCAACTTTTAAAATTTAAAAAGGTAAAGTGAAATACATTTTTGTTTGAGAGCAGTTATTAAAAAAATGTATAATATTTAAAATAGTGCTTATAACTTTTATTGAAGGTTATGAAATCACTGAAGTAAAATTACATCGACTGGCCAGAAAAGGCAAGATACAAACTAAATTATAATAGTCACCTAAATTATTAGGATATTGATTCAAGTTCCTTGACTAAGAGCACTAAACTGAGCAATTTTATGCCACAAGCACTGAACTCGGCAATACATGCATTTTACTCGGCAATTTAATGCCAAAGCACGGCTGCGAAACAGGAAGTCTTTCGTTCATTAACCTTTATTAAATACAGTTGTCTCTGTCAGTAGTATTCATTAATGTTACTGTATCACTCGCACAATGCGTTGGCAGCGTGAAACAGCAATACGAGTGACGGAGACGTGAACGTCAATAGCCGGAATTCTTTTTGCTTCGGGGCCGTGATTTACAAGCATGAAGCGAGCATAATGTGCTTGGGACTTTAAACCTAGACTTAAATTATGGCATATTTATGGTACACTTAACGATAATTATTTATGCTTGGTGTTTTAGTTTTGAAAATAGATTCAATTGAGAACGAATGGAAGTTTTTTTTTAGTTTTTGTTAAGTATCTGGAAGTGCCTTAATAGAAAAAATAAAAAACTCTTATAAAAAATGTATATAAACATGGGAAAACAAATTTTAAGCTTTAAATAAAAGAACGGTAAAAACCAAGCATAAATAATTTTCTTGAATTACATTAAATTAATTGAGCGTCGACTTACAGTCTAACAAACAAATAATCGACATTTTAATTCATATTTGGTTTTAATTATAAAAACTTAACTTCAGCACCATCAATCACTGCTTTTCGTTGTTTATAGAAAACTCGAGATAAACATTTTTCATGAAAATTTTCTTACTATAAGTAATATATTTGAACTACCGAATATTGAAAATACACAAAGTGATAATAGCGCTATTAAATTTTATACCGAATTGGTTACCCAGTAAACGGTTCTCAGCCGTATTGCGGTTGCATCCCCGTTATTCCATTCGGGTAAATCGTAAGCGGTTGCCGAATTCGGTCAACAGATTCGAAAAAATCACTGAAATCGGTAGTCGACTTAATGTAATCGAGCCATAATATTTATCCTGGCAAATTAAAATCCAAATAAAGGAAAGCCTCACTCATTTGAAGTGGATTTTCGGTACCTATTCGAAAGAAAAACGATGCTTCTTAGTTTTTTTTTATTTGCCACAGTTGACAAATACACACGCCATTTTTTCTAGCTTTATCTATGGTATTATTGAATTTACATAGCTAAGATTTTTTTTATTTGTATTTTTTTTCTAGCTTGTATGATGTAAATTAAAATTAAATACCTACTGATTGTCAAATTTTCGTATCGAATTATGTATAAAAGATAAAAATATTCTAATTTTCCACAGTTATAGTAGATTAAAAATCATATAATTGAAAAAAAAACATTTTTATAAACTATTTTTATGTTTTTTTTAAATAAATAAATTATTTTTTTCTTAATCTACAAGAAGATTCGATTACCTAACTTATTAAAATATCGAAGTTTTTTTTTTATAAAAGTAAGCTTTGTGAATAAATTCATCAATCTTTCAAATTATTATATTCTGATGTAAAATTCATCTACTTAAATTATAATTAATTAGTAATTAATATAATAATAGGTATTCACTATTATTTTGAGGTTATTCATAAATTATCAACATTATAAAACATTGTATATAAATAAAACTGTCACGTATAAATTATATCTCACGTAAACAAAACAAGGTGTGTAAAAATATAATTTTGTCAAAAAATAAATTCATTTTTTTAAATAACAGTTGAATATAGCAACAATAATTTTTTTCTTAAATATTTATTTTTTAAATATTATGTGATACTTTTAATTTGAGCTTTAGTCGATGTTTGAGATAGTATATTATATAAAGATGTTATATAACACTTTCAAATAAATTCCAATAACAATCTTAATAGTCACCTACATGCATCTATAGGTAAACCAGAAGTGGTTACAGGTCCATACAGATGGACCAGTAATGGTCACTTGACCATTATTCGTCAGTAGAAGTCTGTTGACCTTAAAGGTGAACCAGTAGTGGTCACTTGACCATTATTGCCCATTGTTGGTCACGTAACCATTATTGAACAGTGTTGGTCACTTGACCATTATTGGTGAGTTGTTATATTTACGATATTGTAGATCCAGTAGTGGTTAGTTGACCATAAATATGGGCCATTCGGGGCAAGCGGCCGGCGGCGGGATCGGTATTGGGGATCCGCCATTCACTGACATGACTTCAGGCATCTGATCAATGAAAACACTAATATTAGACGGAAAATGAATGTGTGTTTTTCAGTTTTGTTACGGTGTACAGTTTACCGGTAAGGTAGGAAATAAACTGTTAGTATTTTACTTAGCTAAGACGTTTATCTATGGCGATACGCTTCCATTTACTGTAAGGACTCTTTCTAATTAAGCGTTTTCAATCATCTTGCTACGTGCGTTCAGTCTAGCAAACAAAAGAACATGCACGTAGACGACTATGCAGTGTACCACCGCGGCGCTCAAGACGATTAAAAAGGCTTAAATTGAAAAACCTCTAAGTTTTACTTACTATAATGTAATATCTTACTCATATTTTTCTCACCATAGTCTGTGGATGGTGTGGCGTGTGGTAGTAGTGTGCCGGCGACACGGGCGGGGTGGGGTACCCCCAGTAGACGAGCGGGGGCGGCGGCAGCGTGGGGCCCATCGCGGGGTAGTAGTACGTCAGCGGGCCTACGCACCAATAGTGGAGAGTTAGCCTGACAGCTCTTGATATGACCTCTACCTTACCGACGAAGTAAGCGAAATTGCAGAAATGTGACGAACTGCAGGGAAATTTTTGCAGCAAAGTTGAGCCAAATTGCAGCAACGTTGAGCCAAATTGCATCTAAACTCAGCGTTGTGATTGGATTAGAGTAATGTACATTTTCGCCTTTCTTCGACAGTTGCGTTAAAGGTCTGCACATGTTAACATCAGATTTAGCGCGAAGTAAGAATAAGAAGTAGCGATTAAGAATAGTATACGTTTTTTCTAGTTTCTGTAAAAATATAATTATACGCATTTTATAGTTTCTATTCATTATTTTACTTGTTAACGTCTATCGCACATCATATCTTTACCAAACGCTAATCAAGCTAAACAAAATAACATTTAAAGTATCAGTAAAGTTGAAAACTAACTTTACTAATGCGTACATAGCTTTAAAATATATATTAATTACGACTATCATGAAATATATGTAGGATTATTTAAAGGGAAATGCCAATTTGGTATCTACACTACATATAACATACAGCGAAAGACTTGTGTGCATAAATATCAAGAGGAAGATTCGTACAATATAATGATAATTTAAATATTTCCCCTTAATTTCTTCTCATGCATAAAAATGTTAGTCACAATATGTTTTAAACTACATTTAATAATTTGATTACTTACACATGATTATAATTATAATATTAATACCTTTATGTGTCTATTTATTTTCCTTGCCCAGAAAATATTATGTTGTCCCAAAAAAACTATTTTGTGAATAGTTCAATGCTTCGTTGATTTTTTTAATATAAAAAAATAGAAATAGATGAGTTTTTTGGAAAGGCCAATTCTGGTCATTGTACATTTCTGGATCATGCACGACTGTCCGACACTGGGATTAATTATATTATTTGAATGTCAATTGAAAAGTAACAATATTAGCCAATCATAAATCAACAGAGCATTAACTAATAATTTTGATAAATATTACAAATAAGACATACAAAATGACATACCGACAGAACTGTTAACTACGCTATTCGGCTTATTGTTATAAGTTGTAAGTGATTTACTGTGATCGAAACCCGGAAAGAAATAGCATTTTCTGTTTTTTATTTTTTTTATATATTATGTATTATTAAAAAAATCTAGCTTGACTACAAAAACAGTGTAAAATATATGTTTTTTTTTTGTTTTAAAGCTAATTAATAAATAGTTTTGAAGCACAGGGGATCAAAAAGGGGACGACTTTTTTTTTGACAGCCGAAGAGCGTAACTAACGTCCCAGAGTGTATAAAATATTAAAAACAAGATGGACACTCACCGGCTGCACGCATACAGATCACCAAAGCAGTGCATAACACCAATAGGTCTGTTACCACACGACGACTCCACACCAAGCTGCGGACTTTACTTATGCTCTCTTGGTTACCCTAGTACTTAGCACCGCGTTGTGACCTCAACTTTATAGGCTTGTTTTTCAAAAAAGAAAAAGTTTCATGAGTTTAAAATCGAAATGTCAAATAACTTTAAAAAAATTGATAATTAATATTATCTCGTAATAAATCCATAGATTACTTTATTACTTTGAGGGTAAAAATAAAAGACCCCCTTTTAAGGGGTCAATTACTTATAATTAAACTTACTACACAATGGTTTTTTTATATACTTAAGTTAAGAAAAGTTGAGAAAACAACATTAAATATGTATATAAATGGCATAAACTATAGAATAAGGTAATAGCTTAAATATGTGACCCACAACGATGATAAAAGAAGTACTTACTGTTAGGAAACTGATGTTTGACATACAATCAAGTTAAAAGGTCTCCACCACTCCTTATTAAGCACAAATTTAGATTCGTCTCGTCTACAACACACAAGCATATCCCCCGACTTGGTTCTCTTTCACCTATTGTTTCCATGCATTTGTCATTAAGCGTAACTTACGGGGGGCTTTTATGTATATAATTGGATTTTTTGAGTAGTTCAAGATATTTTCAAATTCGTGGTATTATGTAAAAAGAAAACCAAATTAAAATGATTTTTTTAGAATATTGGTAGGTTTTATAGCATTAGATTTTTTTACCCAATACTGTGACACGTATCTCTTGAATTACCCAAAAATAAAGTTATTTTTACGCCCCTTTCCGGAATTAATTATGACGAAGCCAAGAAGTGCCGATGTAAAGAAACCTTTAAAATAATTCTCAATTATTTTTTACAAAAAGTAACCCATTCGGACAGATCAGCTTTTAAAAAATAGTAATTACTCACGTGTTTGTCTCTTTCTAACAAGTACAAAAACGTATATTAGAAAAAGACAACTATCAACAACCCTTTACAAATAGCGGAAAAAAATAATCTAAAAATTTTACATTCACGTCCCAAAAAGCTAGAGATTATATTCCAATATGTTTTTTTAATAATCACCCAAAAAAAGGTCTACCCAAGATTATTTTCCTCCCCTATATTTGTAAAAGAGGGTGGAGTTCATGGATGTGTATTATGTAGTATTAAAGTTAAATAAAAAGCTATATTAGGAGGTGGGGGTGAGGGGTGATTGTGCTACGTATCGTACGGTCTTGTGAAGGAAAGTACTTTATGAATGTGAAATGTGGTTATATACCTACTTAATATTATGCTAATTGTAACTCGATGACCCGTTCGTTACCCGTTCGATTCCCTTGAATCCCTAATTTATTTGATTGAATATAATTCGTGACACGGTTTTCTAGTACAAAAAATTATCCCCTAAAAACTAACCCCTTATTACTCAGAAATTTGAATTGAATTTCGAACAAATTCCGAAATAGCGTGTATTTGTTTCATAGTTCTTATTTTTTTTGAGGCATCAATATTTTCTCGTACATTGTACAAGAAATGCCTTACTGCCAAGTCTTTCAGTAGAGGAATAATAAACCAAGCATCCTCCTTGGTAACGCAATACTTACCTGCAAAAGTCCCAATCACCCAGAGATAATAAATAAAGTGTTAGTCGACACAGACAACGTAGAAGAAAACGTAATTATTATAAAGTTAAGCAAGTTAGTAGACCTCCTTCACAGAGACTATTATTCTACATTTAAATACTAGCACAACCACGTACCATAAAAAATCAGTTATTCGTACTAACACGAGGATTACTTATTTTATTTTATACTTTTAAACTAAATATAACCAACTAAATCATTAAAAATCACTAAAATGTAAACATTTTGAGTTCTCAAAAATGTGAAGAGCACTCGATAAAGCTTCGATAAATGCTCGACGCATTTTTTCCAATTATTGTGACCCCGAAAATTGTATTCCTCACACCACTTCCCCCAGTCACTAAAACGGTTGATTTCAATAATATTTTAGAACACATTTCATTAATTTTCAAATTAGGGAAAATATTTTTTTAATTTCATAGACAATTTATATAAAGTCGATTTTTGTTGTGAAAATTATTTATCTGTCAACTTGCATATTGTCTATGCATAGCTTTTATAAACTGCTAAGAAGGTATGAACTAAAAACTACTGAAATAACCGTTTATACCAAAAATGTTTGAAAGTTTGAGACGATATAAAAGCTCAAAGAAAGCTTCAGAGTTGAAAAGAGCATAGAGTAAGCTTTGAATAGAGGGCATTAATGACTGGAGGTATTGTAACCGCTTACCAAACCTTATAGCTTGACACTTTGATTTTTATGAGTGATAATATTTAGTTCAATTTTATGTTCTGTAACCTCTATGATTAAATTAACAGAATCATAGAAGTAGAATGGTTTGAGTCAAATAATTAATCATTCCAAATTCAATGTATTCACTTTTGTTTTTTTGTGTGGTGAAATTACACCGGTTTAAAATTTGACAGCTGCCAATAAAATGTTGCCATAAAAAATAAAAGTCAAAGTGTCGTTTTAAAGCTTAACTAGAATAAATCGATTACATTTGGAGAGACGTACAAATAATAACATAGTAGGTGTCCCGGGACGGTGTGCTGTGGAAAATGTATATCCATCCACAAAAATACACAAAGCGGACGTTTAAAAACTATTTCATGCATACCTTTCAAAGACAAGCTTTACATGCCACCTCTTTCGTTTCGATGTAAAGAAAAACAAACAGATAGTTATTATTCCATAGTTTCAAACAACCCCTCTTTTTTCATACCAATAACCAACCAATCACAAAGTTTCTCCTTCCCGCGCTAGCCTGTGATTGGCCCTTGTCTTTTCCAATTTGACAGATGAAGTTTAAAAACAGTGTTTATTTCAAATCCAAGGAGGTTTAGCTATGTGAAGTTAAGGAAAAACACTTACCCGACCCTTTTCATGCACATTTTCCAAAACACATCCCCTCGCGGATACACCACGCTATTTACGCACCAAACCAACACACAGATTTTATTTGAATAGACAGAAAATAAATGGGAATGTATAAGTGAATAAAATGGCGGTTAGTTTGTTGTGTAAACAGCTTTATACAACATTTTTATTGCCATATTCAACACGAAAATAAGTACAAACAGTACCGATATTATTAGCCAAGTATACCTATATCGCTACGTTTGACAGAGCGAGATGAAATATAGCTAGACCTTCAAACCTTGAGCCAACATTCTGTATTGATTATCACTATTTTTGCCACTGGCATTACATTTTCGCATCTTGATAAAAAAAAGTTATTTCAGTTAATGTTTGAAATTCATGAAGTGCATTTTATCAAGTTACAAAATAATGTATTGGTTAATGTATAAAAATCATTTATCAACAAAATATACTGCAGTAATAACAGTTAATATTGTATGACAGAACAATAGATTAGCCATTACACCGTGTGTTTGTGACTGAAGCCCCATATACCTATTTGTGAAATATTGAGACAAACGGCGACACCATAAAACAATGAAGTTAAATTATTATAATTATATTATTATGTCCTTATACTGGTCACCCAATTTAAAAATATAGTTTCGGAAATCTCCCGCCAATGTTTGACAGTAACAGCTAACATTTTACTTTTTTTGCGGCTAAGATGTTTGAGCATCCAGCCAAGAGATTGAGAACAATTTCCGAAAATATATCGATAAATTATGTAAAATAATTAATTAAACAATTACTACATTATAATGTGGTGTGAGGTACATAACAAGATGACGTTAAGCTAAGTGGTGTGTTAATGTCAGGTGATCGGGGATCAGGATCAGGAAAATGGGACACGGACATTGCCAACTTAAAAAAACTAACTTTAAAAAGTAAGTGCAAAAATGCAAACAAAAAACAACACTAAACAATTACGTGTACACGAATCGCGATCAGACGCATTGTACTCGATAAAAATCAAACTTAAACTTGAAGTCATAAGTACTGCTCAGACTTGCATTACTTGACTTAAAATCAGCCTTAATCACGGCAATCATTGTCTTTCATAATGGAATGTCTTAGATTTAAAAATCACAACGATAAAATGATTTATATCTTAAGCTAAAGCAATATAACAACCGCGAAAAAGTCAAGGCATATCTAGCGAAGAACCACGAGTATTTTATGCTCTAGTAACGGACACCGTGTGTACCAGTACTCGACACTGCGTAGTACCTAAAAATGACCAACAATGGTGCCTTAATGTTACTTCTTGCACACATCGTATTCAGCGATTACACGATTTTAGAGCTCATCGAACAACTACACTAAAATCAAAATCAAATAACTGTATTATCACGATTGACAGCTGTCATTCTCATACAATTTTAATCGAAATGACAAAAAGGCATCAAAATCTTAGCTGTCATCTCTTTCTTTGATCTAAGTGTAGACGATAATCGTGTTAATAATAATCGTATGATTATGATGATTTTGTATTTTAAATCCATGTGTTCAACATACGCTGCGTGATCTTCGACAGATTTGCATTGACCCTAAGTTACCTAACGTAAGATAAAATGAGAGTTCAACAAAGTTAAAGTCAGTAAAATTCAACAAGTAATTAGAATATTAACTTAACTACTTAGCTGCTAACTTAGATGCCTTTATAAATTCATAAAATCAGTATAATTGTTATACAAAAGTCTGCCGATTTATAAGTACGTATATAAAATATGTATAATTATTTCAATTCATAAATCAATATACACGGTTTAGACATATTTATCGTATAAATATCAAATATATGTAAAGGCACATGATTTTAAACCTTTTGAGCGTATTGTCATTAATAACCCTGTTTTATTTTACGCTGCCTCTTAATACAGCTCGATTAACAATAATTAATCATTTGATTAAAAATTAACGTTTGATTTCCGTAATAAGTAACCGGTCGATAAGTAGGTAGTTACTTCTGCAAACTAATACTATAAAAAAAATATTTTAGAGACGTATTTTAAATCATCTTAAGGAAAACAGAATATAAAATTTTCATACACGAACGAACGTTGAAAATCCTTTTACATCCCGGGGTAGTAAGGGTAGGTCGGGAACATAGACAACGGGAAGGGGGTAGAAATTGACGCGGGAAGCGCGGCCGATAAAGCAGTGCCGTACCCTGCCGGTAAACCAGTTGGTAAACCGGTAGGCAGCCCGTTGGCATACGTTGGCAACATTTGAGTAGTATTCGCGTACGAGAAAATAGGGTTCGACGTGCCGTAAGAAAATACAGGGACGGACATAGGAGTCATTTGTGGGGGCATCGCGTATTGGCGCTTAGCGGGCGACGGGTCGGTCGGGGTGAACGCGCGGTCGTAGGTCCGTTTAGTTGGCAGCATTGATTGGAGCTGAGGGAGGGAGTAGGCAGGGGCAGGGGCGGGGGAGCGGAGCTGGGAGTAGGGGAGGATCGGAAGCATCTGGGGGCGCAGGGAAGCGAGGAGCAGGTTCTCGTGTTGTCGGGCCAAGAGGCTCTGGTGCGCTATGTGCTGCGCGAGCAGGCGCGGGGGCGCGGGGGACGCGGGGGACACCAACGTACCGGGGGACACCTTGGGGGACGTGGCCGGCGTCACGCCGCCCGTCAGCACCAGGTTCATATCCTCGCCCGAGCACTGGAACACCTGCACACACACACACACATGTTGGAAGAAATACTCATATTATCAGATGTTGCAGAAGGTGTTCAGTAGGTACATTTGACTCATACGTGTATTACACTCAATTTGTACTTACTTTACACAATTGCCTTCCAGAGTATGCATGATAAAAGAAATTGAATGTTATACTGTTCTATATAAATAGACCATGAAAAGATATAAAAAAGTGACCAAGTATATTTCGTCAAAATGACGAAACATTTTATTAGAGAAGTCATAGAGTCACCACCCAATTAAGCCAAACTTTTTCCTACTAATCTTGAATGGTTATCCAGCAAGAGTCCCTAATCAGCATTTTATTGCCGCATACCTCCAAAAGGACCATAGTAAAGAAACGTCAGTGGAATCAATGCATCTTCATTGGTCCAATTTCTCCACCTAACCACTACACCCAGACCCTCACCTCAATATACCGCTGCTTCTTCCCGAAGGTCATGTACCGGTGGTGCTTCTGCTGCGCGCAGAGGAAGGCGCTGGCCTCACTGTCCATCTGGATGAAGGCCTCTCCACTGGGGTGGCCCTGAGCGTTGTACACCATGTGCACGCCTTGGACCACGATGTTCTTGGCGAACTCATCCAGGAATGTTAGGATGTGTTCCACCTTCAAATGGAGAAAATAAAAAGAATAACCAAGACCTTTGAATCTTACTCTTAATTAACTAATACTTCGTATGGATTTATGGATTCTAACGAAATAAAAAGTTGTGAGATCCATGTAATACCAAATCGGTTAAGATATTCAGTCTCTAATTAAATGTCTTTCTGTCTTAAGTACTCTTATCCTATACCAACCACCAATGCTTTAAACTCTAAAGTATGAATCCCTCACCTGCGCCTCATACGGCAGTCCGCGCAGCCGCACGCAGTCCTTGGCGGTGCCGGAGGTGATGACGTGCTGCGGCACCAGCGCCACGGGCAGCAGGCCCTCGGCCGGCGCGGGCGCCGCCGCCGGCGTGCTGCTCTGAGACGACCGGCTCTCCAGCGACCGGTTCAGGACCTGCAAGGGAACGAAAATGTTATATTCCATTATAAAAATAATGTTTGGTTCTGATTGGCTGCAGCCTGACTGAGGTACCTCTCGCGTGTTTCTGTCAGACAGAGCTATTTGTTACAGCCAATCAGAGCTCTGTACCGCGAGCTTCTGACAGGTTACAGTCAATCAGAGCTATGTATCAGAGCCATCCGTCGTGTGCCTTTTCAGGCTGCAGCCAATCAAAACTTTTTGTTGCTTTGGGACATTTCATTATTATTCCTATGTTCATGCCTACATTTTCCGTTTCTTGAGATATTAGTTTTCGTTGACCAGTGTTTACAATTTTACGGTTTGCTATCCGCAGATTATGAACTAACGAAAAGTTATGAGTTACTTATATTGTAAAGTAGCTGCGCCCAGCAGTTTTACCCGCGTTGTACTCGTTCCTGCGGGAATTTCGGGATAAAATCCGGAATCTATTTCTTCCAAATCCGTTCAGTAGTGTTTTCGTGTTCAAAAACATTCGCATTTATAATATTAGTGAGGCTAACTGGATTATAAACCAACAGCGTTTAAAATCTTCCGGTGACATATTCTATAACTATATTTTAAAACACACTGTAAACTACAAACTCCTGTATATCATATTTCAATCTTGCAAGTTTAGAACTGTTATTGCTGTTTTGCAGAAAACAATACGATAATAAATTGTATTTCGATTCAAGGTAAACTCGGTATTCCATTGTCAGCATTATTTCTGATGGATTATTACTTTTCAGACATTTATGGGTAAGTATTACGTTTGCCTTTTATAAAATACTAGCAGCGCCCCGCGGTTTTACCCGCGTTGTGCCCGTTCCCGTGGGAATTTCGGGATTTTTTTTACATAAAAACCTTCCTCTTGAATCACTCTACCTATTACAAAAAACCGCATCAAAATACGTTGCGTAATTTTAAAGATTTAAGCATACAGACAGACAAACAGTGTGACAGACACGAAAAAGAGACGACTTTATTTTATACTATGTAGTGATGTCATCATATTTTAATTTGAGTTTAAGAATATCTTGCATCAAATAAACTAAATCTGTACTTATATAATAATGCTGAATATTGATTTTTGTTTATTGTTTTTAGTCTGTGCTAATCTCAAAACTACCAATCCTATTTGAATAATTCTTGTTGTTAAGGATAGCCACATTCAACGGGAAGGTTATAAGTTATTATTAATATCGAAATTCCCTCTTAAACGGGCTTTACGGGGGTAAAACCGCAGGGCGCTGCTAGTATAAAATAAAAAGTAAGTACACTCTCAAACACAAATCGTAAAAAAAATGTAAAAAGAAGTCGTGTTAGTTACTCCATTTATAACTGGAGAACGGCTGGATCAATTTTAATATACCTGGATATACCCGGACAAATTCACTCACGGTTAATTAGACCCAAACTAAGCTATAAGCTTGTAATATGGAATCTAACTAACTGATACTATTACATATACTACACAAATACTTTATAAGAATATATAATTGACACCCAGACGTCGTCGCCAACAACTATGTCTTCACATATTGTTGACTCCGGGCGGGAATCGAACCCGCAACCCCCGACACAGTAAGCGCTCTCACTGCCACTGTGCCAACGGGCTTGTCAAAATGATTCTTTTCTATTTTATTTATCCTGGTTAAGAATAGGACATAATGAAATAAACATCCCGAAATTCCCACAGGAACGGGTGTGCTGCGTCGAAACCGTGAGGCACAGCTAGTAAATTATTTATATATAATAGGTAATATTATAATATATTTAATCCACAAGTCCACATCACGTATGTTGATCGATCATTGTTCGTAACTATGCGAACGTTAATGTTATCGATACTATTATGTTTCCATTCCAGTAACGCCGTGAATACCGTATTTTATGTACCTGCTTGCTTCTGTGATAATGCGAAATACAATATCACTACATAGTATAAAACAAAGTTTTGTCTGTTTGTCTGTTTGTCTGTATGCTTAAATCTTTAAAATTACGCAACGGATTTTGATGCGTTTTTTTGTAATAAGTAGAGTGATTCAAGAGGAAGGTTTTTATGTAAAAAAATTCCCGAAATTCCCACGGGAACGGGCACAACGCGGGTAAAACTGCGGGGCGCTGCTAGTATACTATACTATGAAACATAACTTCTTATATAAAGTAAGTTCGAGAAGGCTGGTGGCCAACCCTGGAGTTTTTAAACCGCCTAAAGACCGTCATGGTCTTACGATTAAGGACAGACAATCCTACCTACTTATAAGAAAGTCATGACATGACTAACATTACCAAATTGGCAATAAATAATAAATGCTTTATTGCAGCCACAAAGTGAAGTTAGTTATGACAACACTATTGTTAGTGAAAGAAATATAAACATTACAAAAACTTATTTAATGAGTCATAATCCATTGCCCAGATTGGACTATTTAGGCGTTGAGCTATTGTTAAGCTATATTGCTTTAATGTAGCTGTTGGTACCACCCCTCAGTCTGGCCGTCATTCAAGTGATGCGCTTCCAATAAAGCTGAAAAGCCATTAATATTGGCTTCAAGAAACATCAATGAAGCGCTCTGTTTTGATGTTTTTAGTTTGTAATTTTTTCAATTGATGCAATTCGGTCCCCGTTTTAATTGAAATAAATAAATAAATAAAATGTAAACTTCTTTACTAATATAATAAATCTAAAGTGTTTAATTATTTGTTTGAACGCGGTAAACTCACTACCAATACCCTGCGATTGCGCCCGGCAACACGCTTGGCCGATCTCAAATCCTGGCCCAAACCCCAATCCCAATTAAGCCGTCCGTCCCGGTTACTTTCTACGGATAGTAGTCGTTACATGAGCCATGTCAGAGGCCTTTGGCGGCTCAATAACTCTGACACCAGGATTGGTCAGGACCATCCACTCGATGAAGAATAATAACTCAACAACTCTCACCTGCTGCACCTCAGCAGTAGTACTCTTGAACAGCTCAATGTATCTCGCTCCGATGAGCTTCCTATGTCTGGACAGGGCTTTAGGCGCGTCCTCCTCTTTGGCGAACAGCACGAAGGCGTCGCCGGTGGCGCGCCCGTCGGAGCGCCGCACGAACAACACGCCTTCAGCCTCGTCCAGCACGGACACGGGGTCGTCTCCTGTCGTGAAGAAGTCCAGCTGGGGCAAACATGTCATGTGGTTAAAGGTAGATACAGACATCATTAGACCAGCTAGTATACAAGTGAAGACAACGGCTTTCTCTTCGTATTATCTCTACTTTATAAGTAGATACATATATTTAGAAGACTGACAGGTCTACAGGACATATGTTATTTATTTCTATACTAATTAATGTAATAAAGCTGATGAGTTTGTTTTTGTATGAACGCGCCAATCTCAGGAACTAGCAATCCGAACTAAATAGTTCTTTTTCAATTGATAGCCACATTCAACGAGAAGGTTATAGGCAATTTTTTATCCTAAAATTCCCACGGGAAAGGGCACATCGCGGGTAAAACCGCGGAACACTGCATTATAATTGAAGGTAACTCACAACTTGCTGCGCAGTGGCATCGTAGGGCAGTCCGCGCATGCGCACGATGACCTGCGCGCCGCGCGACAGGAATGCGGCCGCCTCGCACGTCGCACCGCCAGCCACCGACAAGAAGTCCTCTCCACTCGCCCGGTACACCTGAGAATGGAACGATAAAAAAACGTGTAAGCCTGTAATGATCCACTGCTGGGCAAAGGCCTCTCATCTCATAAAGATATCAGTATAGAGAGGAGGATAAGGCATAATCACCACGCTTGCCTAAGGGTGCCTATCCATTGAAGTTATGTGAATCTGTTTGTATTGCAAAGTCTAACCCCAAAATTCTACCCTCATGTTCAAGTTTTGAAGCAAGCAACAATGAACCTTATTCCTATGGCTACATACCTCAATATACCGCGGGCCAATGTGGTGTTTGTGTCGTTTGAGCGCCATGTCGCGGTGCTCCTGTGATATGAATCTCACCAGCGCCTCTCCGTTGCGGCGACCCTGAGGCGACAAGCACAAAGCTACGCCACCCCTGCAGACAAACAACTAGTAAGTACTGGTTCTTAAGTTAAATAAAAGCGAAGTGTGTTCGTAAACGTAGTTTTCAAAAGCGAAGTGTGTTCGTATATATTATGTAGTTTTAAGTGAACCGTCGCGGGCGCCGGCGGCGTGTGCCCGACGCGTGTGGCTTCATACTAAAGTGAACCGTCGTCACACGTACGATGAGATAGGAGTATAAGCACACATAAGCGGGCCGGCAT
Organism: Cyclophora albipunctata; assembly: GCA_963082685.1. Lineage (NCBI taxonomy): Eukaryota > Metazoa > Arthropoda > Insecta > Lepidoptera > Geometridae > Cyclophora > Cyclophora albipunctata. The sequence goes on along the minus strand of OY720138.1, from coordinate 2,679,507 downwards.
TAGGGTGAGTCTCCAGTAAAGCGGAGAAGAGTGGTGCGGACTGCGGAGCCCGATTGACAAATCACAGCGCATGTACTCGTATATTCAAATTTTTCGTACAATAGTTCAAATTCAAACCATCGCGATTGATTTTTCAACCAAAAACAACTTCATTCATTAAGGAAAAGGTTTCAGGGAAAGGGTAACAATGAAATTAAATTACTAAACTTTTTTCCTCTTCAGAAGAATCGTCTTCGACTGCAAAATCGACCATGTTAGTCCAAATTTTAAGTCTTGTAAGAAAAAAATTTGTGAATCTATTTTCTATCAAAATTGCCGAACCGGCAATGCCGGCCCAAATATGTATGTACCAAAAGCAGTCCTTGCCGTATTCTTCTTCACCGAGTGGATGGTCAACCTGACCAATCCTGGTGTCAGAGTTATTGAGCCGCCAAAGGCCTCTGACATGGCGCATGTAACGACTACTATCCGTAGAAAGTAACCGGGACCGACGGCTTAACGTGCCCTCCGAAGCACGGTACTTGCCGTATTGCACATAGGACTTGGAGAAAAAAATTGTAGTAAATACGATACCTACTCATAAGTAGCTTATCGGAATCATAGTTTAATATATTTATTATCGATATTATAACGTATATTTACATTGTGTGGTTATTGCTTTAATTTAAAATGACAGGGGTTTTTTGTTTTCATAACTACCTTTATGATCAGGATTCTGCACCTGATATCAATACAAAAGTAAATTATGTTGAAAGTAGGTAACTAAAATAATAGGCTCAAATAGGTTAGTAACCCTGGAAGGATAATTTCCATCGAAGGACAATTAGTCACAAGGTGCGACGAATACAAGTATCTGGGAAGTATGTTGCACAATTCTGGGAATGTGGAACCTAAAATTCAGCACCGCATAGCTGCAGCGTGGCTAAAATGGCGAGAAGTAACTGGAGTGACATGCGACAAAAACATGCCGGTCAAACTGAAAGGTTTGATCTACAAGACCATCATCAGACCAGTCCTGATGTACGGTAGTGAGACGTGGGCGGTCACTGAGAAAAACGTCCACCACCATGTGGGACACATAGCCAGGAAGAGAGAGAGAGAGGTTAGTAACCCTGGTGTCGGAGTTTTTAGACCGCCTAAAGACCGCCTAAAGACATGATCTAACGATTGAAACAAGCGAGGTCGACCGCTTGGCTTGAGTGGCATTTCTGTCTGAGCTCAAACGTGCTTCGGAGGCATAAAATTGCCGGTCCCAATTGTTTCAATCGTTGGACCACGTCGGGCCTTTGGGCGGTTTAAAAACTCCGACACCAGGGTTGGCCACTAACGTACTCAGACTTACTTACTTACTAAGCCATGAGCATTGCGGTACAACTCTTTCAAGTGAAGGTGTGTACTCACTTGGCCACATTGAGTCCCCGGAAGAACTTGGCGATGTCTTGGTCGGAGCACTGCCAGGGGAGGCCTCGCGCGCGCACTATGCAGTTCCCGTCGATCTCATCGTCTTTTGAGCTGGAACAATGAGACATGAAAGTTAGTTCACATATTTGTCTACGAAGTCTGTCTAATCTTTGTCAATGTTTTCATGAGAGAAAGGTTAGTTAGGCCGGCATTATAATTGTTGAATCTTGAAATATGATCTTATGAAACTGAATTTTGGGACGTTTGCTTTGCACATTTCTGAAAAATCACATAGATCATTCTTACAGATAGATCTGAAAAAATATAAATCTGAAAAAATCTGAATGTGAAAAAAAAATGTTTAGGTGGTAGTTATTGACTCGTTTTGCAATACTAGGCGTTTTGGGGTGGTTGCAGATCAATATTCAGCATATATATGGTACAAGCTAACCTTGAGCCAGACAGTCCATATAATGTAGACATTTTGTCTATTAAACTAAAAGAGAATACAAACAACTAAAGACATAGCGTCGAGTAAGTCAGTCTTAAGGCTGTCTGGATAAATAATCCATTAGACAGGACGCCATTATGGCGTTTTAATTACAATATTATAAAATATATGATGACATACCATTGACCTATCTATATCCTGACATAGACACGTGACCTACGTATGTTCTCGTATATAAAATGTTGTTCATGATCCCAGTAGTGTTGAGCACTATCGATATGTCACGACCTACAAAGGTCATCAAGTACGTCAAACAGTGTTTATATCAATGGAAAATTGTATTTTCTTCCTAGGTGCGATTCTACGTTGGCATAGATAGTAGAATACATTCTAGGTATAGACAGTAGACTACGGACCAATGATAACATAACATGGTTTTGTTTAAAACAATACAATACTAAAAAAAGTGACATATTTATAATAGTTATGTCATAAAATTTTAGGGTTATATTCTTGGTCCTTTCTTAGAAGGTACTACGAAATCAACTATAGATTTGAACCACAAAACAGTTACGCAATACATCACTCTTACATCATATAAACCATAGCAGCGCCCCGCGTTGTGTCTATTCCTGTGGGAATTTCGGGATGAAAAATATGTTACTCGTGGATAATGTAGCTTTCGAATGGTGAACGAATTTTTAAAAACGGTCCAGTACCTAGTTTTTGAGCCTATTCATTACAAACAAACAAAGTTTTCCTCTTTATAATATTAGTGTAGACTAGCAGTTCCCCGCGGTTTTACCCGCATTGTGCCCGCTCTCATAGCAATTTCTGGATGAAAAATAGTCTCTATAATCTTCCCGTTAAATGTGGTTATTAATTACAAAAATAATTATTAAAATTGAATCGGTAGTCTCTGAGATAAGCGCGGTCAAACCAACAAAAAAACTAAATATCAAACTCTCCAACTTTATTATTATTAGTAAAGATTACAAGCATCTACTTGTTTATTGCATTACGATATAAAAATTGCCTAAAAAGATATTTTTACAATTAGCCGTCTACAAGGTTTCCACGCGATAAAGAATTAAAAACAAATCCACGTGATTAAAATATAACCTTATTAAACGCATGTTCATAACTATTCAGTATTACAGATTAATATTTCCAATATGACTTATGATCTATGAAATGTGGGTAATTTAGACGTTGGTAGGTCATTTCTGTCTATGGGTCATTATAGATGTCCGTAGGTCATTTATGTCTGTAATTTCTTGTCTATGGGTCATTATAAGTAGATGTCTGTAGGTCATTAAAAAGATTCTTTTTGACATTTTGTAGCAAATCTTCTATTTTAATTTGGCGTAATTTATATAACGAAATTTTATCTTTCACCTCCAACAACAAAAAAGGGTGTTGTACTAACTATAGGGTTTCTTTCCACCATCTATGCTAAGTTAGGTAGCTATGCTACGTTTGACAAGACGATCAAACGTATAGCATAGCCTAATGCAAAGAAAATCTCGTGTGAAGGTTCCCTTGTAAATAAAAACCAAGCGATTTAAACAAAATAAGAATCAGCATTAAAAACTCCTTGGTCAATTCAAGAGTACCAACATTGAGTCACAATCACAACATATTTCAATCAATAGTGCCAACATAACACCGCCATGTTGTAAGTTATAGTTTTAAATGTTCCGCGTATCAAAACACACGGATACACCGACATTGTCCAATTATCATTGTTGAATGTTTCACAAGGTATATTGTAAGATAACAATACGTTAGATTTTATTATTAGTTATAATAATGTCTTGGGAATTATAAATTTTGCTTCGATAACTTGGTTTGAAGCGCATTGTGTGGTTGAGAGTGCCCACAGAGGACATCCGCATAATTCTTTCTTTAACTTTATGAGATCTACTTCCAACAAACATAGAACTAGCAGCGCCCCGCGGTTTTACCCCCCGCGTTGTGCCCGTTCCTGTGGGAATTTCGCGATGAAAAGTAGCCTATAACCTTTCGTTGAATGTGTCTATCCATTACAAAAATAATTATTCGAATCGGATTAGTAGTCTCTGAGATTAGCGCGTTCAAACAAACTTCAGCTTTATAATATTAGTATACTAGCAGCGCCCCGCGGTTTTACCCGCGTTGTGCCCGTTCCCGTGGGAATTTCGAGAATTTTTTTACATAAAAACCTTCCTCCTGTATCACTCTACCTATTAAAAAAACCGCATCAAAATCCGTTGCGTAATTTTAAAGGTTTAAGCATACAGACAAACAGACGCGACTTTGTTTTATACTATGTAATGATTTAATACATATAAGTAAAAATTACATGTCAAAATCAGGTTGTGCTGCTGGTGCAGGAATTTGACTCCAGACATATTTGTCCTCAATGTTATCAGTAACGCTATAGTCTTCTTCATCGAGTGGATGGTCAACCTGACCAATCCTGGTGTCAGAGTTATTGGGCCGCCAAAGGCCTCTGACATGGCTCATGTAACGACTACTATCCGTAGAAAGTAACCGGGACCGACGGCTTAACGTGCCCTCCGAAGTACGGAATCATCTTACTTTTCGGGCAATCAGGTGATTCAGCCTGCAATGCCCTAACCAAACTGAGGACAGTCTCACAAAGTGATTTTTGTGAGATATCCCCACCGGGAATCGAACCCGGAACCTCCGGATCGTGAGCCGGGCGCTCAAGCCACAAGACCACGGAGGCTGTAACGCTATAGTATGCTTCACTACATAGTATAAAAAAAAGTCGTCTCTGTTTCGTGTCTGTTTGTCTGTTTGTCTGTATGCTTAAATCTTTAAAATTACGCAACGGATTTTGATGCGGTTTTTTGTAATAGGTAGAGTGATTCAAGAGGAAGGTTTTTATGTAAAAAAAATCCCGAATATCCCACGGGAACGGGCACAACGCGGGTAAACCCGCGGGGCGCTGCTAGTTAGTCAATAAAACAGTTGAGTATGTAAGTAACCGAATTGACGCGTAATATCCTACCAATATTATAAATGTGAAAGTTTGTGAGGATGGATGTATGGATGGATGTATGGATGTATGTTTGTTGCTCTTTCACGTAAAATCTACTGGACGGATTTGGATGAAACTTTACAGTATACATCAGAATAACATATGGGATACATTTTATCCCGAAATTCCCGCGGGAACCGATACAACGCGAGTTACACCGCGGGGCGCGGCTAGTAGTAAATAAATTAACACCATATCAGAATCTTAGAACATTAAAAGGATGTTCATTACAAATAATAATAAAAAAAGATAAACACAAAAAGAGTTGAATTGACATTCCAATTGATTAGCGAAAAAGTGCGAATTTTAGCACAATGTAACGCCCGGTCACTCGTGTTTCGTTATGTCGAAATTGACAAACAATTCTTGTATGTTGTAAACAAAACGCAAATGTCGCTGATTCGTGCATTTTGTGTTAACCAAACGCAATTTTAATTAACGACGACGTAAACAATAATTTTCTACAAAGTGGTTAAACGTTTATAGTTTTATAGAAGACTAGCGGCGCCCCGCGGTGTTACCCGCGTTGTACCCGTTCTCGCGGGAATTTCGGATAATTTTATCCCATGTGTTATTCTGATTATATATTATTACCTATATTACTGTAAATTTTCATCCAAATCCGTCCAATAGTTTTTTCAAACATCCTCATAAACATTCGCATTTATATAATATTAGTAGGATCTTACAAAGCCACTACAACCGGTCAAAAGCAGATAAAACCGGTTAATTATAAAACAAATTGCATTCACATTCGCATCCGATATTTTTATAAATGGCGGACGATATGGAGGGTAAAGTTTACCAATTAATAAGATGTGTATTGATACAGATAAATACTTGACCGATACCGTATCTCGTTATTACGTTTATTACGCATTGCTCTGGGAATTATTGGAAAGAGAGCACAGCGCAAGGAAATTAAATAAAGCGGTTTCACGGAAGGAGTTTGCGGAAAAAAGGTTAAGTTAAGAAGGTTAGTGGCCAACTCTGGTGTCGGATTTTTAGGCATCTAGCGCCATATTAATAAATGCGTCTAAAGAACATTTTAGCTATCAAACGGTTTGTCACTGTCTGACATACGCAATTTTCCTAAGAGCAAAAGAGACAAAACATTTAAACACAGTGTTTTAGTTACCTACCGTTTTATTATTTTATTTATATGGCCCCTAAAGTAAAACGGATAAAGCTGATATTGGTAAAAAATCTGCGAATCCAAAGTGGAACTGGGCCGGTCACGTGAGTCGAATGCAGCGAGATAGGTACCGTAAGTAATGGCACCACGCACAGGGTGCCGGAGGGAGTGAGGCGTAGAGACAGACTCCGGAAGAGACGGCGTGACCATCTAGATACCCTCGACAGGGATTGGTGTAATCTAGCCCAGAACAGTGCTTGGAAAGTGTTGAGGGAGACCTTTGCCCAGGAGTTGGATACAATAGGTTCATTCAAAAAAGTCTTTTGATGGTCTAACGATTGCAACAACCGGGACCGACAATTTAACGTCCAAGCGACGGTCTGCAATATAAATGCCACTATCGAGCTGCACGTTGCTTAACAATCGCAATAAGCTAACATTGTTCAGTCAAACTACGCAACGAATGTGATTACAAGATATGGTATGGGCCATGCTTTACACGTTGTAACTATGAAGTATGTTATACTAGCCACGCCCCGCGGTGTTACCCGCTTTGTACCCGTTCCCGCGGGAATTTCGAGATAAAATGTATCCCACGTGTTATTCTGATGTATAACCTATATTACTGGAAAGTTTCATCCAAATCCGTACAATAGTTTTTTCGTGAAAGAGTAACAAAGATACATACATACACCCTCACAAACTTTCGCATTTGCAATATTAGTAGGATATTCTTTGTACTATGAACTTAGTGTTTACGTATTCTACCAACTATAGGTGGGTACGTATCTATATTGCTTACTATAAATAAGTATACGGCATATAGGTAGCATTGTCCGATAAGCACACTATAATTGAGTAGTGCATAAACTAACCTCTTTGAAGAGTGCGTCATAGGGGCATAGAATAAGGTTTTACTGTAAAGTTTCTTTTTCACGTGTTACCTGTTACCTCCTTTTAGACTTGTGAAGGAGGTTTTAACACATTTATTTTTGTTATATTTGTTATTTCTGTAGACGTAGAACTATAGACGATATTATTACGATTTAACTCAGCACGGCAGAGTTTTAGCTAGTGGAAAGGCACTCTCAGCGTCAATTAAGTGAGAGCGCCAATTAAGTGCATTTTGTGGTAAAAGGGTTGCAATGACACAGTCTAACCTAATATTACTTTATGGGGGATTTAGGGTATCCAATAGGAACCGAATCATGAGCAACACGAATTATTGGTCTACCATTATAGACATACAAAGACTTGCTAAAGTTGTCCACATCCACAACAAACCTTTTTAAATCCCACCTTTTTTCACGTTCTAATTCCGCATCGATCACAAAGCCATGTTATGTCTATACTCACAACAAAACTTTTTAAACCCTACGTTTTTCAAATTCAAATTTTGAGTCGAAGGGATCAGAGAGCCATGGCGAATCACATGGGTTTGCGAGCCTCAGCGCGCCGGTTCGCGGAACACTGCCCGTAACGTGACTCCCGGCCGTCGTAAACAAACGAACACCCGACTTGCTTTATCGACAGCGCACAGAATACACGACAGTTCTCAATACTAGCTTGAGAATTGTGTTATGCTATGATTACATTACGTTATGTGTCGTTTAAATGGGCTGGTTGACCGAATTTCCGAACCGTTTTCGGTGAATCGGTTACCTGAAGTGTTTGGTTTTATAGTAGCTTGTGAACGTGAGGTAAGTTATGTGTGGGTTGTATGGGTTGGTTGAACGAATTCGGTGGTAGCTTTCGGTTAAATCGACATGTCCTAGAATATTCAATCAAATAGTTCAGCTCGGGAGTTGAGATATGCCTCCTTTACATTGGTTCTCTATCGTTGCTTGAAAGACTTCTCGGGGTTATGCCTCGTTTATATTGGTTTGTTGACCGAATTCGGCTGCAGACCGTCCATATTAACGTCCGTATTTCATTGGTGAGAACAAAACCTACAAGAACAAGACGAACAAGAGTCGATGATGTTGTAGAACTTGACAGTTGAATAACAACGGTAGAATCAGACAGTCAGAATACTATTGCCGAATTAAATTCGGAAATTCGACTTAATCCGAATCCAAAAGCCAATCTAAACAAGCCTTTAGATGAGCCACCGAATTCGACAGCTCTAAAAAACTGTATCGGTTAGTCGATTTCGGTTGTTTACGCATTAGTCCGGTTATCCGATTCGGTGATCGCATTCGGTATTAAAACATAAATCGGTTAATTTATGGAAATATTAAGTGATCGAATACGGCCCACCGAAAACATGATTTACAGTATTCGGTTAACCGAATACGGATTGCACCTGTTAGGTTCCGAGCGTCAACTGTTTTGAAGTCTAGACGTGTTGTTTTAAATTGTGTTTGGTGAGAAAACCCCATAGGTAGTTAAGATTAAAATCCTTTTGAAAAGAATTGAAATAAACTTTTTATGATGTTGTTTCATAGTGTTATGAAATCTACTCGAATTTACGTTATTATTTGAAGTAGGGCCCATACGGAATACTCATTATTATTCTTATAATTACTTCTGAGTCATTTCAAGATGTCACATGAAAACTATACAAAACTTAATCCATGGTTTAATACAATTTCAATCAAATAAAGTGAAAATTTTATGTATGGATGTATGTTTTTTGCTCTTTCACGCAAAAACTACTGAATGGATTTGGATGAAACTTTACAGTAATATAGGTTACACGTCAGAATAACACATGGTATACATTTTATCCTGAAATTCCCGCGGGAACGGGTACAACGTGGGTGAAACCGCGGGGCGCAGCTAGTGAAATTATAATTGTAATTCACACACTCAAGTGTCAAGTTAAGACTATCAGTCAATAACCTAACGCATCGAGTTTATAATCTCCAAGGCGAGTTCAAGAGAACGCGAGCGGGCGAGTGGGCGATTTAGACTCGCCAGCTCACAGCGAGTAAACTTGCTCCGTCTACTCAATGTCTTATTACCGACGCCCAATGACAATTAGAAACCTATCATCTTAGCCCACAATCATCCCCGCTGCACTAATTATCGTAAAGCTATCAAAACTCACCTCGTTATCTCAAGTTACCAGCCTCGATAAGTTCCAAAAGCCTCAAGTTATCACTAAGCATACACTCGGTCCCGGTTCGCTTATCGATTTTATTACACTACCACGACAAAAACATTAAACCGATAAGAGCGTTCGAATTTCAAGACGTCCGCTCTGCGCGATGATCGAACACGGTATGCGCGGGGAGTGTGTAATGTGATGTGAAGCGGTGTTGCGCGTGCGCCGTTTTCGTACTAAGAATTGTTGAAGGTTGACTTTGATTTAGTGTTTTCCTTTTGTTATAGGTTTTAGGATTTGAGGTAGGGTTTAAGTTAGGTTTCAGGTTGTTTAGGTTAACGAGTTTCGAAGTTATGATAAGAACAAATTCATTTCAAATTTTCAATGCAATTATTCTATAGGAACTCGCCCGCTCGCTAACATCCCATTGAACTAGCTCGCTTGTAGCTTGTAAATCCGATAATGGTACGTTTGTTAAGCAACGCCATCTAGCAATACTTTCTCTTTTATTGTCGAAGCGGCTGGGCAGGTTTTGATGAGGTTTTGAAAATAGTACGAGGGGGATTCTTCCAGAGGTGTGCTATACTAAATTACTACCAGAGAAAAGTTTCTGACTGCTATGCCCCGCGGTTTTACCCGCGTAATGCCCGTTCCCGTAAGAATTTCAGGATTAAAATTAACCTATAACCTTCCCGTTGAATGTGGCTATCCATTACAAAAATAATTATTCGAATCGGATTGGTAGTTTCTGAGATTAGCTCGTACAAACAAACAAAAAAACATACTCTTTAGCCTTGTCATGTTGGTTGTGATAGATTATATTATCAGTATCACCTAGTACCTACTCACGTTTTATTAAAAACACTTGAAGAAATATTTCCAAGTGCTTTTTTCTAATTTCACACATAATCTGATTTTGTTCAGTCCACAGATTAGTGCGTAGTTACTATAACATGTACCTGATTGGGTTGACAATTCAATATCAATTTCATGATGGTTTTACATTTTGTAAAAACGTTTTTATTTTTTATTTGCATTATTGTGGTTTTGTGTAATTTTACATTGGAAACGTGTGATGAAGATATTATTTTTTATACTGGTATCTTAAGTTGAAGCTAACACTACTCATTTTGAATTTTAACTACGTTTACAGATACACTTCGCTTTATTTCACTTTAAACTAGCAGAGCCCCGCGGTTTTACCCGCGTTGTACCCGTTCCCACAGGAATTTTGCGATAAAAGTAGCCTATGTCCTTTCTCAGGCTCTGGACTAACTGTGTACCAAATTTCATTTAAATCAGTTCGGTAGTTTTGGCGTGAAAGCTTAACAGACAGAGTTACTTTCGCATTTATAATATTAGTTTGCATTTTTGACGTTTCGGTTCCTTAACAGGAACCGTGCGCATAGAAGACTTAATCTGTGAACGTAAGTAGTTTCAATTCAAAATTTAATTTTTCTTACGTGACTTAAAATGTACAAGACTTACACTAAATTAGTTGATTCTCTAAAACAATTACATAGTATAAAACAAAGTCGCGTCTGTTTGTCGTCTGTTTGTCTGTATGCTTAAATCTTTAAAATTACGCAACGGATTTTGATGCGGTTTTTTGTAATAGGTAGAGTGATTCAAGAGGAAGGTTTTTATGTAAAAAAAATCCCGAAATTCCCACGGGAATGGGCACAACGCGGGTAAAACCGCGGGGCGCTGCTAGTTCCTTATAAAGAGGAAAATTGTTCGTTCAGTGATGGAGAGAGAAAGGAATCAAGTTGTGTTTTAATGTAAAATAATCGGTTAGGTTAGGTTAGGTTAGGTTAGTTTCCATTAACCTTCAAGCGGGCGCGCGGTCATTTGTAACGGGAGCGGGCGCGCGTAGCCGAAAAGACCTATTGGATGAATAAGAGAAATAAAGCAAAAATTATACAATAATCATTTATTTTTTGTACGCAGATATATCATCACCAGTCTTTATAGTCTAATTAGTCAAAACAAGTAGTTGAAATTATGAAAAAGAAACAAATAATTAATAAAGTAACATAACTTAAATATTCTTTGAATCAAAACAAAAATTAGGAACACATTACCCCTTTTACACACCCCAGACTAGTTTATACACCTAGTCAAACATTAAAAATTACAAAATAAGAATATAAAACAATTAACTTTGATTTAGTTTTCATCAGAATCAGTTTTTTCGTTCAAATACTCTGTTATTGTTAGATTTCTGCCACTTCGTAACTTTCATCACGCCCTGTAAAACAGCTATTTATTTCCGAAAGTGGCAAATTATCCTCATCTGAGTCCGAGCAGTATGATTCCTCGTCAGATCGATGCTCCTCTGAAACGATGTGGTCGGAAGTTTCAGAGCCTTGGTCGCTGAGCTCTGAGTCACTCTCTTCTTCGTCTTCTCTTTGTAATTGCTTGATTATAGCACTTTGTGATAACCATAAACGACTCATTATATAAAAAAAATAACAAAACTTCGATATAATAAGATAATATTCAGCGAAGGCCGAAGAACTACAACCAGCACGTAATTAGTGAATGTCGCATTGAGCGTCGCGCGTAACTTTTTCGACGACAGGCGCGTGTAGTCTTTTTGACGACTGCGGCCGAACTAAAAAAATTACAATTTGCGGAGTGGGGAGAGCACCCCGAGCGACGGTATTGTCTTTATTTCACTGTGAATGAAATAGCGACAGGCTACTAGAAATGAGAAATGCGTGTGATGACTTATAATAATAATATGAACGAAAATGTACTAAGCGCGGTCGATTCGACTACGCGCGCCCGCTTGAAGGTTAAAATCCGAGCTCAAAACACACATAGCGCGGGTGCGGGCCGCGTGCGGGTCGTGTGACGTTGTATTCCTTGTAAAAAAACGAAACCAGGGTTGTCACTATAACCTACTCGAACAAGCTTTAATACAAAAAAGAAGTATTATTATTACAAGTATATTAAAATACTAACCCACTTATGAAATACACAAAAAACCGATATTGAGAAACATATTGCTATTACATGTTGACACCACGTGTCGACTTGAGCCATAGCTTACTTAGTAGTTACTATGGTGCATTCACAGATTACGGACAGTTCCTATGGCTGTTTGTTTACAGATTTAATAGTAGTTACAAAAAGTATCAACAGATTACGAATGAGTTCCTATGGGTGTATACACAGATTTAATAGTAGTTATTATGAGTGTTGTAGTTTCTATGGCTGTACGGACCCACAGATTACAAAATAGTTACTATGGGATGTATTCACAGATTGGAAAATAGTTACTATAGTTATAATGCGTGTTTACACAGATTAGGTAGTAGTTGCTATGGGTGTTTTGTCCATAGATTAAGGAGTAGTCAGTTTCGAACAGACGTAAGTGACATAATAGTTATTAATATGACTTTGTTACATCTTTGTTATTATTAGTTTTAACAATGGTACTTAAATCTACTTCCTTACTAATACCAAGGAAGTTCTATTTTTTGTACAAAAAAAATAAGTTCGAGTGGGTCAGTGGTCAACCCTGTCGGAGTTTTTAGACCGCCTAAAGGCCTTCAAGATGGTCTAACGACGGAACACACAGACACTTGAGTTGGCTACTAACCTAATTAAAATTAATGAGGATTTTGTCCTGCAATCGAATAAACTGTGGTGACGATACCAAACCAACTGGAGAGAAGTGGCCCACAACAGGGATACATGGGGAGAGGCCTTTGCCCAGCATTGGGACACATATGGCTGATAATAATAGTACAGTCTACAAGCCACTATAATCTATTTTTTTTGGATTGGCACAAAATGTGGACCAATGTAGTCTCCTGAAGAGGAAAAAGGTTTAGTGATTTTATTTCATTCTTACCCTATCTCTAAACCTTTTTCCTCTTCAGAAGCAATCGTCTTCGGCTGGACAATTGACGACATTGGTCCACATTTTGTGCCAATGAAAAAGAAATAGAGTTTACTTACTTTATCTACCTAATCCCTCACAACACTTGCGAGGCAGTTTCGAATCAAACTGATACCTTGATAAGTTTGATAACAGAATATCTGTGTTAATCGCCTCTAATCAATTTCTTATCGGATTTGTTGACCACCTGACTGGAGCGCACAGATTACTCATGTTTACCTATTGCTTGATATTTATACTAGCACCGCATTGCGGTTTTACTCGCGTTGTGCCCGTTCCTGTGGGAATTTCGGGAATTTTTATACATATAAACCTTTCTCTTGAATCACTCTATAAATATCTAAAAAAATATATAAGCTTGTAATGTCCCACGAGTGGGCAAAGGCCTCTCATCTCACTGAAGATATCAGTAAATAAAATAAAATAAAAATCATGAAAATCGGTACAGCTGTTCTTGAGTTATAAGTGGCGTAACTAACACGACTTTCGTTTAATAGATATTGTCATAGATCTATATATATAAAAATGAAACCCGTTTTCCTTGGTCGCGGCATCACGCGTGAATGGCTGGACCGATTTCCACGGTTTTGCATTCGTTGGAAAGGTCTCGGGCTCCGTGAGGTTTATAGGGAATAAAAATCAAAATTCCCACGGGAACGGGGGCGCTGCGGGTGAAACCGCGGGGCACAGCTAGTAGATTATAAAATTACTTACACAGATAAGTAAATTGATGTTTATTTTAAATGCAAAAGTAGCTACTGTTCCGTGTCACGACTTAACTACTCCGATTATTAATCTAATACCTACATAAAATTCTCGTGTCACGTTGTGCGTAATTGAACTCCTCTGAAACGGCTCGACCGATTATCATAAAATTTTGTGTACATATCTGGTAGGCCTGAGAATCGGACAACGTCTATTTTTCATCCCGAAATTCCCGCGGGACGGGTACCGTGGTTGAACTCCTCTGAAACGGCTCGACCGATTCTCATGAAATTTTGTGTACATATCGGGTAAGTCTGAGAATCGGACAACATCTATTTTTCATCCCGAAATTCCCGCGGGAACGGGTACAACGCGGGTGAAACCACGGGGCGCAGCTAGTCTTATATAAAAATGAATCGCAAAATGTGTTGCTTGCTAAGCGCATAACTTCAGAACGACTGCACCAAATTGGATGATTCTTTTTGTAATGTGTTCCTTATTGCCAGGACAAGGTTTTTATAAGAAAAAAAGGAATAATAAAATCTCAAAATTCCCACGGGAACGGGGGCGCTGCGGGTGAAACCGCGGGGCGCAGCTAGTTATTAATAATTTATAATTAATATGACGCAATATGAGAGCTAAGTTAAGTAAGCTTTTATAAGACCTCTTACTATTTAAACATTTCAGAACTGTAAAGAGAATACATTGGCATCTCCATCCCACTGCTGGACAAAGGCGTCTCATCTCACTGAAGATATCAGTACAGTGAGGCAGATTGATCAGTACAGTACAGTTAAGAAAATATATTGACGTGTTCGTCCCACCGCTGGGCAAAGTCGTCTCATATAACTAAAGATATACGTACAGTGACAGTACAGTTAAGAGAATACATTGACGTGTTCGTCCCACTGCTGGACAAAGGCCTCTCATCTCACTGAAGATATCAGTACAGTGAGTAGGATTGATCAGTAAAGTACAGTAAAGAAAATTCATTAACGTCATCGTCCCACTGCTGGACAAAGGCCGTACTGATATCTACAGTGAGATGAGAGCACCTCACTGAAGATATCAGTACATTTCGCAAGATTGATCAGTAAATTACAGTACATTGATATTATCAAAAACGCCACCGTTAAGATAAATTGTTTTATGTAAAACCTTGAATAACAATTGTCGTAAGATCATTGTAAGTCATCTTTAATATCGAGATGTAACAAAAACTCCCGGCTGACAATAAAAAGTTAATGTAAACAAACCGGCGGTATTTTATCAATATGTACAGTTGGTGAGATACAGCGTGGCTACTTTGGGATGTCTACGTGCGATTAACTGTACTGCGAAAATTGATACATCGAAAACTTTATATTATACCGAACTAGCAGCGCCCCGCGGTTTTACCCGCGTTGTGCCCGTTCCCGTGGGAATTTCGGGATTTTTTTTGCATAAAAACCTTCCTCTTGAATCACTCTACCTATTACAAAAAACCGCATCAAAATCCGTTGCGTAATTTTAAAGATTTAAGCATACAGACAAACAGACAAACAGTGTGACAGACACGAAAAAGAGACGACTTTATTTTATACTATGTAGTGACTATTCAGTGCGATGACTTGTTACTTACTATTAGTTTCATCAGACTTGACCAATTAAAAAAGGTATCCTGTATATGTTTACACTTTTATAGCTTACTAGCAGCGCCCCGCGGTTTTACCCGCGTAGTGCCCGTTCCTTATAGGAATTTCGAGATGAAAAGTAGCCTATAACTTTTCCGTTGAATGCGGCTATTCATTGCAAAAATAATTATTCAAATCGGGCTGGTAATTCCCGAGATTAGCTCGAACAAACAAACAAACAAACTTATAAATTTTACCTCTTTATAATATTAGTATTGATAGAAGATAAAGTCGACTGTGCGTATTTGTATTTGTCTGTCCTCTGTGACCTTCCGAGTATTATACATATATGTATATACGTTATGAGAAATTGATTAAATCATCTTATTTTATGAGTCGAGATAATAAAATGCTTCTCAAAGATGGCGCGGGTTTGAGATCAATCAGTAATGTCTGCGTGTAAAAGCGGTGATTATTTAAGTCCATTGTATTTGACAAGCCCGTTGGCACAGTGGTAGTGAGAGCGCTTACTGTGTCGGGGGTGGCGGGTTCGATTTAACGGAGTCATGAATATGTGAAGACATTGTTGTTGGCGACGAACGTCTGGGTGTCAATTATATATTCTTATAAAGTATTTGTTTATGTATATGTAGTAGTATCAGTTAGTAAGATTACAAAATACAAGCTCAGAGCTTACTTTGGGTCTAATTAACCGCGAGTGAATTTGTCCTGATGTATGAAGAGTAGAGGCCTTTGTTCTGTAGATTCTTACAGGCTTTGCCTTTGAAATCAATACTATTTGGATTAGTCTTACGTAAAGCTTAGGGTGGGTTGTTTTACACGGTTACCTATCGTAAGATACGTTCGTTAAAAGGTTACGATTTCTAACGCTGTTAAATGTCTTAAACACCAAGCGTTGTTTTATAAGTTAAACAGTCTGTTATTAGTTATCGGGATGCCTCCGTGGTCTTGTGGTTTGAGCGCCCGGCTCACGACCCGGAGGTTCTGGGTTCCATTCCCGGTGGGAACAATATGTCACAAAAATCTCTTTGTGAGACTGTCCTCAGTTTGGTTAGGGCATTGCAGGCTGAATCACCTGATTGCCCGAAAAGTAAGATGATTCCGTGCTTCGGAGGGCACGTTAAGCTGTCGGTCCCGGTTACTTTCTACGGATAGTAGTATGTATTTATATGAGCCATGTCAGAGGCCTTTGGCGGCTCAATAACTCTGACACCAGGATTGGTCAGGTTGACCATCCACTCGATGAACTAGATCGGGATGCCGGTATAAAGCCACGATTTTTCATTTTCTTACGTCTATTCTGACATTTAGTATTAACGTTTACTGGTACGTGAGCGTCAGCTGAAGCAACCTGCCCTTAGACCTACTTATTAACTTATTTAATAGTGCCATTTGATTGCCTTGCTAAATGTTCTGAGCAAAGTACTGTGCGTGCGTGCTATGAAATTATTCACAGGCGCTGTATTAAAATTTTGTTAGTATGTATCAAATTCTATGATGCAGCAGGCCGGTGTGTTGTATATATTGTCTTAAATTAATGTAATTAAAAGTAAGTAAACTCACCAAATGCCAGTTTCTAAAACTAAGTCCACAGTCTCGGGTAATTCTAACCGGAAGCCTGAAATTTACATAAATTAATTTTAATGAAAATTCATATATTACTAGCTGTGCCCCGCAGTTTCACCCACAGCGCACCCGTTCCCGTAGGAAATACGGGATAAATAGTATCCTATATCCGTCTCCTGGTTCTAAGCTACCTCCCCACCAATTTTCAGCCAAATCGGTTAAGCCGTTCTCGAGTTATAGGTAAATAGTGTAACTAACACGACTTTCTTTTAAATACATAATTATATAGATAATAATTATGTATCACTTCGTACTATACTCAATTAAAATATACATACGTGCATCGTGATAATAGGTGAATATTTAATTATTAAAAATAAGTGTACCTATTTGGTTGGATAGTAAAATTTTAATTTTTAAAAGCGTCTTTATCTAATGTTCATAGATTTTTTCCAGGGTATTACTTTTGCCCAGTTGTGGGAAATATCTTACCATCAGGTAAATAAAATTAATTATAAAAAGGTCCAATAGTTTTTGAGATAGTCTTAAGCATGTTTTAGGGAAAATATCTCCCATCAGTGGGAATTATCTTACCGTCAGCAATTATCCTTTGTATCACACTCGTCATATCTTTAACTTCCGCCGCGTAGAAATTCTCTCCAGAATACGGCGCTATACCTAAATCTGAACCATCTATAGGAAACTTATTGCAATTAATTATTATTGGGAGAGGGGTTTGATAGGTGCAATTGCCCCAAAGTGCTATAGTTAGTGTTCATATTGTCTATGGACAAACTATGTCCCTCCCCCCTTCTAAAGCTTAATGAAATTCTAGGTCTGACTCTGCTTATACCTCTTCCTATTTCTTTTATTAAGAATAAAATAAAATATAATATTAGCCTATTTTTCTAACTATTTATTTCAGTTCATTCAGGCTATTTATCCTATTTTTCCAACATCTCTGGATGAATAAGCACCCTAAACCCTTCTCCCACCATTTTGCAGACATTCTCACAAATTCCCAAAGGATAACATTCTTACTACTTCTCCTCCTTACTTCTACTACCTACTCTCACACTTCCCACACAATCTCTTACTTCTCCTACAATCCCAAAGTAAAAATCCCCCCCATCTCCCACTCAAAAAGGATACAATGAACCATATCGTGCAAGGTCTGCGGGTGGTCGGGCGGCGGCGGTGGCGGCGCCTGCCCTCTGGGCCCGGAGACAGCACGCAGGGTGTACGCCCTCACATACTCCTTGCGGAGGTCGTGGAAGCGAGCGTAGTACGTGGGGAGGGAGAGGTCCTTGCTGCACGCTTCGGGGTGCAGACATTGTCTGGAATTAAAGTTGGTTTATAAGTAGTATAAAATAACACTCATGTAAGTAACTCGTGTGATACATGTTACTCATGTGACTCAAACTTACGAGTCACAGAGCATAGAATCACCGCCGCGCCGGCCGCTACAGCGCGTGGTGATTCTTTGCTCTGTGTCTATATTAGTGGCCAAGCCTGGTGTCACCCTGGCCACTCTGGTGTACACATAATAGATATGTTATAAGTAAGTATGTTCTATATGTTAGTGGTCAACCCTGGTGTCGGAGTTTTTAGACCGCCTAAAGGCCTCCGACATGGTCTGACGATTGGAACAACCAGGACTGTCAATTTGACGTGCCGTCCGTGCACGGCACTAATCAGAAAGAAATGCCACTACCGGCCGTGCAACCGATGTTAAGCAACGTGAAAGTCGGCCCCTACTTGGATGAGAGGCCGATACTGGCATTTTTGAACGCGGAGGTAACGTCAAATTGTCGGTCCCGATTATTTCAATCGATAAATCAAAGGAGACCTTAAGGCGGTGTTAAAACTCCGACATCACGGTTGGGCACTAACCTACACGTGCCTGTACGACCTTGCTTTTATAAGATACTAGCAGCGCCCCGTTGTTTTACCCGCGTTGTGCCCGTTCCCGTGGGAACTTCGGGATGAAAATAGCCTATAACCTTCCCGTTGAATGTCTATCTATTAACATACAAACATACAAACAAACAAACTTACAAATTTTACCTCTTTATAATATTAGTATAGACATAAAATTGTACTTAATATTGTACTTAAAGGTGTACCTCTCACTTATCCCCTACAAACTAATCCCCGTCAGTTATCAAAGCCAGCTCCATGTTTATTCATCAGTGAATTAACAAGTGAACTGAATCGTTTGACCCGCGCCCGCTGGAAATTGTATCATTAATTCATGTTTCCACGGTTGTATTGCTAAATAATGCATGATTTTGTAGCGGGCGCGTTCACATTGTTACGGCACGGCACGGCACAGGAGAAGCAAGTGATATATAGTAATTTTATATAGAGGAAGATTTTTACCTGTTCAACTAAATATATGGGCAAGATTCCACTAAATCGGGGAAAATAACGTCAATGTCATTTGTAATTAAGCTATACTGAACGTTTGTTGCACAGTTGTTTTAAACTTTGGCTATGCTGGAGGTCTTAATAGAGCTCTATAGATTAGGTAAGAAAATTGGGCAGTGGGGCACGTTAACGAGATAATATGAATTATTACTATCACAAAACAAGATCTGCTTACGTCAAAACAACTGCTAAACCACTAAATTAAAGCCCGTTTCTGTATGAAACAGGTTTAAAAAAATTATACTGTCGGCGAATAAAACATTACTTGAATTTTTTTAACTTGAACTTTTAAAGGGAAGGAAGTTAAGTAGGCAATCAGAAATTCTATCTAAGTAAGTACCTACTAAGCACAGAAAAAAGATCGTATCTAACATGAGATACTATCATGAAGTATCATGACATGCCGTACGTCATTTAGTAATGACGTGTGTCAATGGAAACAAACGCAGTTTAAACGAACACCGGATATGTATGGATTGGTATCGCACATTGAATCGCTTTGAAGAATTTCAAACGAATATATTAATATAATCTGTCCCAACTAATATATGGAGGTTATCATTTAGATCTAAAGGAACTTATTTACCTAATATAGTCTATGGAAAAGGTCTATAATCTATGGAATATTTAAATAAAATCACAGATAGCTATCGTTCCTGAGACCGTGAAATAAATTGAGGTGTTTTTGTCTATTGATAAATCCTGTTAGTTTTTTCGAATTTGGAACAAAAAACAAAAAATACCAGTTTGTACATTTTAGTTTTTGAATTAGAAACGAATAAAAACTTAATTGAATATCCTTCACTGTTTTAGGGGTCGTGGGTTCATACTTGTTTTTGGATTTGATTGATTTCCATCAAACATCTTGTATAAACACCTAGCAGCGCCCCGCGGTTTTACCCGCGTTGTGCCCGTTCCCGTGGGGATTTCGGGGTGAAAAATAACTTTTAAACATCTCGTTGAATATGGCTTTATATTGAAAAAAGAGTTATTCAAATCAGGCTAGTAATTCTTGGGATTAGCTCGAACATACAAACAAACAAACTTAAACATTTTAATTCTTTGTAATATAAGGATAGATTAACTAAGTATGGACAAGTATATTTTATTGAAAATTAGATCCTAGGCTTCTATTTACTGGTAACCCCTTGACTGACGCCATTTTTGTAATTGCTTAAGACATAGAACTAGCAGAATCCCCCGGAGTGGTGCTGCCACTTGAAGGGTGGGTAAGCTGTTATGGGTTTACAAGATCCTCATCACTGTACTGATATCTTAAGTGAGATGAGAGTCTTTTACCCACAAAGCGCAAACTGAGCGCAACGTAAGCTTCATCCTACTAATATTATAAATGCGAAAGTTTGTGAGTATGTATGTAGTTATGTTTGTTACTCTTTCACTAAAAAACTGCTTGACGGATTTGGATGATACTTTCCAGTAATATAGGTTATATATATAAATGAAACCCGTTTTCCTTGGTCGCGGCATCACGCGTGAATGGCTGGACCGATTTCCACGGTTTTGCATTCGTTGGAAAGGTCTCGGGCTCCGTGAGGTTTATAGGGAATAAAGATCAAAATTCCCACGGGAACGGGGGCGCTGCGGGTAAAACCGCGAAGCACAGCTAGTAGGTTATATATCAGAATAACACATGGTATACATTTATCCCGAAATTCCCGCGGGAACGTTTATAACGTGCGTGGGTAATACCGTGGGGCGCGGCTAGTTCTTCGTAAATATTGACATTATGTTCTGAAGATTTTTATATGTTCAGTATAAAACTTTACTGAGTATGACGTGTAATTGGTGTGATTGAGGATGCTTTGAGCTTACCTGAGCGGCGGCTGTCCGTCGGTGACGAGCCTGAACAGCGGGGAGTGAGGGTCCACCTTCAGAGATCTGATGAAGTCATCGAACTGAAACACAACGTGACACGTTAAGTATCTTATGATTTTTAATTGAAACTACTTTAAAGGATATACTTAGCTTTGATTTCATTTTTATCTGACGTTTCGGCCCCTTTACAGGATCCGTGGTCACAGAAGACAACCAGTATGTTTTTTACGATGTTAATATGGGTATAATATGGCGCTCGCTTTCATTTGACTTGAAAAAGTTTATTGTTTTAAAAAGGTTGAATCGTTGAATCTATACTAATAATAGATTATAAAGCTGAAGAGTTTGTTTTGTTTGTTTGTTTGTTTGTTTGTTTGTTTGTTTGTTTGTTTAAACGCGCTAATCTCAGAAACTACTGAACCGATTTGAATAATTCTTTCACTGTTAGATAGTCTATTTATCGAGGAAGGCTATAGGCTACATTTTATCCCGGATTTCCTACGGGAACGGGCACAACGCGGGTAAAACCGCGGGGCGCTGCTAGTACAGAATAAAAATTCTCGGTCTAAAAGTCTGTTGGTGAAAAAAACAAAAATGCTATTACTTGGGTTAAAGCGAAAATTACACATTTCGAATATTGAGTTCATTCGTTTTTGAGTTTGGCACACTGACATAAAGACAGACGCGAATAGAATGGGAATGGGTTAATACTTTGTAAAGATAATATAATTAAAAAGTGATAATCGTCCTTTTTAACCGACTTAAAAAAAGCGGAGGTTCACAATCACATCGGAATCTTTTTTTCATAATGCAAGCTGTGAACCGGTGAGTTCTATCACTCGCTCGCACTTTACAAACTCTTGTTTGCAAATTGCGAAGCTCAAAACGAAAGCATACTCCCAAATATCTCACGGGATACAGTCTCACCGTGAGCAAATAGCAATCCAGAAAAAACAGTATAATTTACAAAAACCCGTTACTCAATCTTCGAAAGTTTCCAAAAAAACTTTCAAGTCCGACTTTTGAAACCAGCTTTGGCAAAGCAAATTAAGTGCTTTGAGGAAAAAGTGCGAGAGCGATCCACTTTTATCAGATCGACCCTTCATTAAGTATCTGCCGAGATACGAGTCATGGCCAACTTGAAAGACGGTGCCGAATTTATTATGCCTCATTTAAGGTTGATTTACTTTAAGTCAATGTCTATGGTACAAGATGGCGAATACAAAAGAAGAAGAGAAGAATGAGTGATATTTGCATTGGCAAATACTAAGGCAAATACATACCATGTGATGCCAAATTATAAAACAAAAAAAAAAGAGTGATATTTGACATGTAATACCTAATGTATTTTTTTTTCTTAACCTTAATCTTAATCTAATCTTGATGCTTGAGAAATAACTGTCTATTATATATTCATATTGTATTTGGGTATTTATATGTAGTACTATCAGTTAGTAGATTCCATATAATATATATATAGCTTATAGCTTACTTTGGGTCTAATTAACCGTGGGTGAATTTGTCCGGGTACATTATAATTATCTGTACCAGAGAGCAATATTCTTTACTTCAATAAGTTAACTGTCGACTCTGGAGTGCGAAATTACTTTGTATAGGAAAGCATTTCATATTTTCAAAGCTTATTTTCCTACAAAACCACATGTCACAAAGAAAACTCCACGCCACATGGCTCCAACCGCATTGGTTATGGGAACCAGTTAGTAACAGTACTGTGTTGCATAACACGGGTTCGATGCCCGCTCCCGACTCGTCATTATACACCGCTTTTTATTTTACACTTTTTGGAAAAAATCTGTTATTTGCGCGGTTCGGGTTGAGTTAATTTTGTTAGTTTTTTGTGTGTATCGTAAAGTAATTTTGAGTTTTATTGAGTGAGTTTATAGAGATTTTGGAAATACGATGTTTACAGATTGTTTGCAGTTTACAGGTTTTTTTTTCCATTTTACTTTTATTCCGAAAACATACCTAACGAAAATCATTCGACATCATTGAAATCTCAATAGGTATCATTGATAGTGGAAAATAAAAGTTGAAATTGTTTTCAAAAAAGTACTGAACGGATTTCCATGCGATTCTCAGCACCATACAGTTTCAAGAGAAATGTTTGTAATTACTTTACATGCCAAAGTTCCTACAGGAACGAGCACAACGCGAGCAACCGCTTGGCACTGCTATACTCGGAATTTTAATTCGATTCCAGATTTGACAATTTCAGTGTTGCAACATTATGACAAGTACTAAATAGTGACGTTGCGAAATTATTCGATATGGAAATGGAATATTTCCGGATCGATTCTTCTCGTTTATAATTTTACTCTCGTAAACTAAGTATATCAGGAAATTAAATATTTCTGCACCGATAATTTAGTTTTGACGATTAATTAACGATCTGAGACTTTTCTTTTATAATTGTGTGTGAAATAAATAAAAAAATGTGATCATGAAGGAACATGACAAATAAAACAGATAGATGTATTATGGTAATAATTTATTTTATAAATTGTCGCCGTCATCGCTATCGCTAACCCAACAAAATAACAAAATATCGATTCGCAATGAAATAATAAAATATTAACTTATCACTACACTATTATATGTGGTATCATTATTTCACAAAATGACAGTAGCTAATGTCAAATCTGGAATCGAATTAAAATTCCGAGTATAGTATCTATTATAATTTAGAAAAACCAGCGCTAACTACGCACTTAGCAATAAAAATCTACACCCAAATATAACGTTAGTTTTTACTAGCATTAGTTATTATATTTAGTAACCATAACAGACACAGGGGGCGCCCGTAATCAATTCCTCAAGTAATTAGATAAAATTACCGCGTCAATTACGGCGGTTGTAAACATGGCCGCCGTCTAATGTACAAAAATAACATGTTACGGTGTTCCTAGTTTGTTAGTTTGTATGTCAGCTAATTATGTTTATGTTAACTTTAATTTGTAAGTAGGTTGTACCTCTAAATAAACGGTATATAAAACAAAGTCTCCGGCCGCGTCTGTCTGTCTCTTCGCGATAAACTTAGATACTACTGCACGGATTTTGACGCGGTATTTTTAAGGGATAGAGTGATTCAAGAGGAAGGTTTATACGCATAAAACGTCCCGAAATTTCCACGGGAACGGGCACAACGAGGGTAAAACCGCGGGGCGCTACTAGTTTATTTTAACTTCTAAATTAACGGTATATGTATTTTATTTGTACCTATATAGGTAAAAGACTCTCCCAAACTGATACCTGTCAGATAAAAATGTAAAATAAAAGCGAAGTGTCTCCGTAAACGTAGTTCCAATTCAAAATGAGTAGTGTTCGCTTATACTTAAAGGAGCGTTTCCATTATGCAAGTGCTTGCATGCATGTATGACGTCACACTTGTGTGCAAGGAGTTTGAATCGGAAACACGAATTTGTTCAACTTGCAGCTTGCATACAAGATTTTAGTAGCATAGAAGTTAGTTTTCCTAGTTGTACAGTGTTCACCATGAGTAGGAGACGTGCTGTGGTATATACACGAGCACATGCGCTTGCAACTTGTATGCAAATAAGCTGACTTGAGTGTTCCGCGTACAAGTTCAAACCTAATTGCATACAAGTTGCAACTTGTTTGCAAGTTGTGGTTTCCACTATACAATTTGCATGCAACTTGCAACTTGTATGCAAGTCACTTGCATAATGGAAACGCGGCTTTAGAAACCAGTAAACTTTTGTACATCGATATCGAGAGTGCAAATCTCAAATTTCGCAAACTCAAAGACGGTTTTTCCCAATGGGAACAAGTAGAACACATGTGAAATCGTGGGGCGAAACTTGTATTCATTGGCATTATCATTTAATGATTCAGTAAATTTCCAAATATGACCTTTCAGAGAGAGATGTCATGTTTGTTCAACGTAATTGCTTAAAAATAATCCTTCAATAATTATTGATCAATGCGCATCAATCAAATGATCATTTGATCAATCAATCATGTATTTGCAATTATAAAAAATCTTTTTTTGGCATTTTTTTTAATTTACTTGCTAAAGGAAACTAATCCTTATAATGTCATACAGCTTTTAAGATGACCAACTCGCACAAGACAAGCTTTGTGATGACCTAATCCTACTCACTCTACTGATATCTTCAGTGAGATGGGAGGCCTTTGCGCAGCAGTGGGACATTACAGGCTAATACTTCCTACTACATGTCAATACTACCTCTTTTAACCAATTCTTATGCATCATTTGACATCTTTGAGAAAGGCGGTTAGACTTTAGTTTTTAGGCCCTTTAACAGAACATACTTCACAGTTATTTTACTACTTCGTATACAAACTACTAACCACCGTACTCAGAGTCAATCGATTCCTTAGGAGAGGATGATTATGAGTGATTGTTTGACATCTAATACATATATGAAAAATGGACTCAATTAGTTAATTGTTGACTTAATTGACGCCTCTGAGTACGTTAGTCTACACTATAAACTATTATAAAGAAGAAAGATTTGTATTTTTGTGTGTATGTTTGTAATGAATAAACTCAAAAACTACTTGACCGATTTGAATCATTCTTTTTGTAACGGATAGCCATATTCAACGGGAAAGTTATAGGCTATTTTTCATCCCAAAATTCCCACGGGAAAGGGCTCAACGCGGGTAAAACCGCGAAGCGCTGTTAGTAAGAGATATAGTACGAGTAAAGGGCTATGACCACATTATGAACGGCTGACTAGTTCTAACCACATAAGGAATACATAAATATCTTACATTCTTCGTAAATACGTAAACATTGATCAAATATGGCTTCCGAGGCATTACTGGCGTGTCTGTTATTACTGATATGTAAAGGTGAAACTTTGTAAGGTTATAGTTTTAAGTAGAGCGAGTTACTAGTTACTAGTAAGCGAGTTCGGTAGAATTCCCATCCTTATAAAAATGAATCGCAAAATGTGTTGGTAAGCGCATAACTTCAGAACGACTGCACCAAATTGGATGATTCTTTTTTAATGTGTTCCTTATTGTCAGGACAAGGTTTTTATATATGAAAATTAAGGAATAAAAATCTCAAAATTCCCACGGGAACGGGGGCGCTGCGGGTCAATCCTCGGGCCACAGCTAGTTTTTAATAAACTCGCTGGTTGTGGCAAACATGGTTATAATTTTTCTTTTAAATTCACCGAATATCTCTCGCTCAATCAATACGACTCTTTCTGTCGCACTCAGAGACATCTTATTTGTCATAAGTACATTATACGTCAAAATCACTCACAAAAACTCTACTAGGGAAGCATTATACTAGCTAACTTTGAGACATGAACAGATGAGGATATGGTATTTTTATCGTTTTAAAAGGCGCAAATCTCTTTACATACGAGTTTAATTTATTAATCTTTTGTCTGTGGTAAGCCATATTCAAACTATGATACTCCGGAATAAAAAAAGCAACATTTGAAAAAAGAATGTATATAAAAAGGCTTTAATTACTGAATCGTAATAAAATTAGCTGTCAGTTAGCTTAGCTCAACCTTGTAAGCTTGTACATAATTAACAGTTTTTTCCGGTAAGTAACTATTTGTCCGCAATAACGTAAGAAGTCAAAGGCAACTGCTAATTTACCAGTCCAAAGACCATAATAATATTTTATTATCCAACCAGAGTTCAAACCAAGTAATTAGCAACAAAATAAATTAATTCCTACATCACGTACTGCCACTGGCAACCCTGACCAATGACCAATGTTTTTACAATCTGTGACAATTCACAAGACTGTAAGTGTTACCTCCAAGGTGACACTAACTATTTAAAAACTTTCAAAAAGAACGAATTTGCAGATCTTGAATTTAGAACGTTGCATTGAACCGAAGATTAATAATCATACTTGCAGTTGCAGTAACTGTCATTTTGTAACGAAAACGACAATTTTGAAATTCGAGTTTTAAATTAACTTCCAAATTGCTTGCAAATTGATATTTGCAAAATTAATATTTTATATCACAAATTGTTATGATACACCTATTTATTTACTTTTATATTCACTAGACCGCCACCGCCTTTAATGTATGTATATTGCTAAAGCACAAAATATGCTGTTAGGGTACCTACATTTTTAATTAAAAAAAAAAATATAATTGGCTGATTTTCTAACAGCATCTGCTCGCTCGCAGCCTTTTTTGCTTAAAAGTTTGTTTACCAACATACAGAGTGATTCAAGCGGAAGGTTTGTGACTACTTTTTATGCCAAAATTCTCACAGATACGAGTACAACGCGGGTAAAACCGTGGGGAACTACTAGTGTAACTAAAGTCTCAGTCAAATAAAAATTAAGGGTGGACCACCCTTATCACTATAAATTGAGATGAAAGCTATCCTATCTTTCAAGTCGGATCAAATTGCACTCGGTGTGCAAATCAAATTTAAAGTCGGTTCAGTTAGTAGTTTAGGAGTCCATCGCGGACAAACAACGTGACCCGCAATTGTTATTTATATAAAGATATATATCACAAATAACTGTACCATCACTACATAGTATAAAACAAAGTCGTTTCCCGTCTGTCTGTCTGTCTGTCCCTATGTATGCTTAGATCTTTAAAGCTACGCAACGGATTTTGATGCGGTTTTTTGTAAATAGATATAGTGATTCAAGAGGAAGGTTTATATGTATAATTGTATCCCGAAATTCCCGGGTACAACGCGGGTAAAACCGCGGGGCGTTGCTAGTTTAAACTTATGTCACTGACCTGTTGTACTACTATATCTAATGGCTGTCCTGTCTGGAGTTCCTCCGACGTTCTCCTGGTCGGTCTGACGGCATATTCCCTCTCTCCTATCACCTGGAACAAAATAATATTTATGATTAATGCATACAGTCAGGTTCTCAACATTTATAGAAGAAGTAAAAGTCTCTCCTCGAATGTGGATGTCATTATAAAGAAAGGTTTTGTACTATGACTGAGTCGCGTTTACGCAAACAACAACACAAACTCTTCATCTTAACTATATTAGTATGTATTAATAAACAATTAACGATCTTAGTATGAATGAAATGTAACAGCCATATTAATTCCCCGAAGATAAACAAACCCATGTGTTCTAATTTCGAACTGGGATGTTACGCAGTTAACCAATAGGAGAACAATACGATTAGGCATGCGCAAGTGTAGCCAATCAGGTGCCAGGATTGATTGTAAACAATGATGGCGCTCAGATTACAGTAGCTTTAAATGAAGAAGGAATAAAACAAATGAAGTTATTGTGTTTTGACGAATGGTGTGGTGGGAAAACGTTGGGTTTGGTCTGGTATAGGTTATTGTTTGTATTTGGTTAAAATATATGTACTTGAACACTCCCCGTGGCACCCCCACTGCGTAGCGGCTACGGTGGCTAGATGTTTTTTGAAAAAGAACAAAATTGAAAAAGATTCCAAAATTCTGTTTTAAAAAAAAATATTATTGATGTAGCGGTCACTTCGTTATTCATGAAACCCAATATACCTTATAGAAAAAGGGTAATATTGGCTTAGGTATTTAAAAAAGTAGGTACTTCCAAATTTACAATATTCATTTCAATATAAACTAAGGGACTTTGGGTCTTATTCATAAAAAAATATTAACAGCATTTTAGCTATCAAATAGTTTGTCCTATTCCGATATGCGCTATTGCCTAAAGAGCAAAAGAGACAAAACACTTTATAACAGTGTTGAGTTAGGATGCGTTTCCATAGAAGCGGAGCGGAGCTGTACGGAGGACATTTGACCAATCACAGCGCATTACGAAAACAAGTGCGAGTCGGAGTCGCACACGGAGGGTTTCGTACTAAGTAAAAAAAGACAAATAATCACGTATGTTGTATAGGAGCCCCCCTTGAATATTTGTTTTATTTTATTTTTAGTAAGTATTATAGCGGCAATAGAAATACATCATCTGTAAAAATTTCAACTGTCTAGCTATCACCGTTTTTGAGATACAGCGTTGTGACAGACGGACGGAAGAACGGACGGATGGACAGCGAAGTCCAGTAATAGAGTCCCGTTTTTACCCTTTGGGTACGGAACCCGAAAAAATGACAATATTAATGCGTTTTGTTGATTGAGCTCCACACCGCTCCAGTCCGCACCGCTTAATAGAAGCGCGCCCTTAGCTGTCTAAACTACCCGACTCTCCCCATAAGCCGACGAACATTTCACATATACCTACTTATAGTAGTATATCTTTGACTCATTTGTACGCTATCATGCAGCGGGTAAGTGTTGGTAAAATATTACATTGTATGTAAAATACGCACAGGGTCAAGTCAAATGTCAAACGTCACCTGACAATGACGGGAAAATTGATAGCTTAGGGTTTATGCTTAGCGTTTTGTCTTTGGAACGTACTTCATGTTTCGTGCGCTAATTGTCTTTGCTATTGCATTATTTATTTTATCTACACTAATGTTGTAACATTCTACTTATGTTTCCAATACTTGACTTATAATTACTACTGTTATAGCGCAGACAACTAAAACACTCAATTTAAGCAATTGCACATGATGTTATAATATCATTATAATTTAACATTATAACATCATTATAACGCGACCAATTAACCTGGCGAGCCTTATGTCAAAATCCTCATACTAGTTGTATAAAATTTTGATATTAGGCTGGCTTTTTAAAATAGTTGGGTTATACGTGAAAACTTCGTCGAAACTACATACACAAAACTCTTTGGTAAGATCTCGCTCGCTCCTGATTGGCCCTACGCGCAGCTGCGCTCTCATTGGTTAGATTTTAATGGCGGCAAGTTCACTGTGACAATACACGTACCTACGCGTGAATTTAATGTTTCGCAATGTGTTTTGTTTTTAAAATTTTGTTTGATTAATTGCATTAAATAGTGAAGATAAAGTAGTGTATGCAACTGCATATAACACGGGTATTAAAACACTCGTTACTATTATGAAACTCGCTGCGCTCGTTTCATAAACTCACACTCGTGTTTTAATACTCTTCTTTATATGACGTTGCATAAACTACTATTACGAATACATAATTAATTATACTTGAAAAATATACAACTCCTCAATATTTCCTTACTGTACTGTACTGATGACTGCAGTGCAGGCTTACAGGCTAATAGTTATTAGCCTGTAATTTTTCTCTTTTTATTTTATAATTGCACTGTGATTTTTGTATCTCACGATACAAAAAGAGTACTTATAAGGTGTAGGAGATTGCGTAAGGTCCCTAAAGGAATGAACTGATTTTAATCTATTTGTCTTTCGTTTGTAAGGAGATCTCCCCTTGGGTTTCCTATCTACTAATGATTAAATAAAAGATGGTTGGGGAGGTAATCTATATATATATAAAATTCAAAGTCCTGACTGACTGACTGACTGATAATCAACGCACAGCCTCAACCGCTACACCTAGAAACATGACATTTGGCAGGAAGGTTCTTCAAGTGACGTAAGTGCACACTATGAAAGGATTTTCGAAAATTTCTACGGGAACGGGCTCAACGCGGGCAAAGCCGCGGGGCGCTGCTAGTCTAACATATAAAATTCTCGTGTCGCGGTGTTTGTAGTACGCCTCCGAAACGGCTTGATCGATTCTCACGAAATTTTGGGTGCATATCGAATAGGTCTGAGAATCGGACAACATCTATTTTTCATCCCCTTAAATGTTAAGGGTAGTCCACCCCTCAATGTTGATAAGGCAAAACAACGTTTGCTGGGTCAGCTAGTATAATATGTAAATGTTTAGTGTCTTGTAGTTGCTTCGCTCGCCTAAACCGTGGATTCATCCCTCTTTATAATTAGTTAAAATAAATAAATAATATTAAAATGATGTTTATTTTCATTTAAGACTAACCTTCACTTTTGTTTCTCACTGATTTTATTATCTTTTTGTTGAGCGCCCATTGTCTTCAAATAATTAAACATTATAATGTGTTTCTTACGTATAATATATTTCAAGATTAAAATCCGTGAAATTTAAATCATTGTTATTAATTTCAATGTAGTTAGGTTACTCGGAATCTGTTTAGTTTAAATATATAATAGTTTTATAAGCGTATGTAGGAGGTCGCAAATCTCCGATGAGATCTTCAGTGAGATTGAGTCTTACTCTTTTAACAATCTTCTATTTTAAATATTTTTCAGGACAGGTTTCTTCAGAGAGATGAGAGGCCTTTGCCCAGCAGTTGGACTCTCTACTTTTTGCCTGTCACGCCACGTCACTGTCACGTCTGTCTGTCACGCCGCAGGCGTGCGCATGTTTCTCTGTCTGTCTCTCTCTCTCTCTTATAGAAAGCAACGATTATTTTTGTTGATAATAAATAAACTTCGTTCTATCCGGGTGTCCCTTGACACCTCTCAAGTTTTTTATGTCCAGAATTTACACTTCTATAGTTGTATAAAGTGTATAATATGTATAGATCTTACCAAGTTATATCTGAATATATACACATTTTTTTCATTTTACCATATACTTTACCATACTCAACAAAGAAAAAATAACCCAAGACTCGAACCTATAACATCTGAAATTCAAAACTCAACCGCTGTGCTAAACGGACTGCAAGTCACGATGACATGTTTTAAACAAACAGTCGACTCACTAGCGTCCGGTCCTAATAGCCTACATGTATCTCAACTGGCAATCTAGATTTGAGGTTTTTTTTGCATGTAATAAAAGAAAAGTATTAGGGTCAACACTGCGTTAAGCCGGCGCACGCGGCGGACGCACGCGTCGGTTCACTTTTGTATGACATCGCACGCGGCGGGCGCACGCGTCGGTTCACTTTTGTATGACATCGCACGCGGCGGGCGCACGCAACGGTTCATTTTGTATTAAGCCACACGCCGCGGGCGCCCGCGACATTTCACTTTTGTACTTCTTGAGATGTCTTTGCTATAGATTTCCGGTAGAGATAGGTTTCTAGGACTGGCCATTTGTCATGATTCCTTATTACTGGTTAGGTTAGCTAGTGCGTGATATAGTATAGATAGGTTCTAGATCTAAGCTGTAATTTAGACTATTTGAAAAAATAACGCTGTCATTGTACAGTTTCTAATTTTTACGTTAAACTTTAAATAATGAATAACTGTAAAAAAATATGTTTGCTCAGTGATTGAAAATCTAATTATTAAAATTAAATTAAATTAAGCTTAATTGTTGACTATGCATGCAGTCGTCACCTATAATTGCAATGTAACTAATATCTGTGTCTATTTAAATGTATTTTCTTTCTTGTTTTAGTGTACATTGTGTTGGTGATCAATAAATCACTACATCACTACATAGTCACTACATAGTATAAAATAAAGTCGTCTCTGTTTCGTGTCTGTCTGTCTGTATGCTTAAATCTTTAAAATTACGCAACGGATTTTGATGCGGTTTTTTGTAATAGGTATAGAGTGATTCAAGAGGAAGGTTTTTATGTAAAAAAATTGCCGAAATTCCCACGGGAACGGGCACAACGCGGGTAAAACCGCGGGGCGCTGCTAGTAAATAAATAAATAACGCCTCGGCTCGGTGAACTAGTGGTATGTGCATTTGCCTGCCAAGTCTGAGGTCTCGGGTTCAATTCCCGGGTCGATCGAAGACATGTTTCCTACTTTTCAAACATGTCTCGGGTTTGCGATCACCAACCCGCAATAGGCAAGAGTGATTACGACATCCTCCTCACTGTACTGATATCTTCAGTGAGATGAGAAGGCTTTGCCCAACAGTGGGACATTACAGGCTAATACTTTACTATGAAATCGAGTTATTTAAAGCTACTTAGATTTTGCATTTCTTTTCATTAACTCAGGGAAGCTTGGTATGATTTACGAAGAAACCGCAACATCCTATTCCAAGTCAACACACAAACAACTAATAAACAATATTAATCGCTTCCACTGCTCCATATATCATCGATCACCTGTGACTGTGGTTAATGGCGCAATCACATTAATTCGTTCGCTGTGATAACTTATGGTGACTAGAACGGTGTGAAGAATACGGTAGTGGAATGCGCTTGAATGCAGACGGATTGACTGAATGAGTAGTGACAGCAGTAGTCACCTGATTAGGTGACGGTAGTGGACGGACTATTTTGTCATACCTTTTCATAAAACTATTTGGAAATATACATAGCGTTATACATCTATACTAATACTAGCTGTGCCCCGCGGTTTCACCGGCAGCGCCCCCGTTCCCGTGGGAATTTTGAGATTTCTATTCCTTATTTTTCTTATATAAAAACCTTGTCCTGACAATAAGGAACACATTAAAAAAAGAATCATCCAATTTGGTGCAGTCGTTCTGAAGTTATGCGCTTAGCAACAGATTCAGCGATTCATTTTTATATTATAGATTATAAAGAGGTAAAATTTGTAAGTTTATTTGTTTGGTTCTTTGTTTGTATGTTCGAGCTAATCTCGGGAACTATCAGCCCGATTTGAATAATTCTTTTTGCAATGGATAGCTACATTCAACGGGACGGTTATAGGTTATATTTTTATCCCGAAATTCCCACGGGAACAGGCACAACCCGGGTAAAACCGCGGGGCGCTGCTAGTAACGATATATAGCTTTATACTGAGTAGACAACAGGGTCTGAGTATAAAATCACCGAGGATAACTAGTATTTTTCCTCTTCCTCGTTTCGAAGGTAGAATATTAAAAAAAAAGTTATAAAATCGGCCCCATTGTACAAAAAGTTAAAGTATGTATGGTTGTTGCTCTTTCACGCAAACACTACCGAACGGGTTTAGATGAGACTTTACAGTAATATAAGTTATACATCAAAAATAAACTATGGGATACATTTTATCCCGAAATTCCCTTGTCTGTTATATTGACAATTAATGTTTTTGTTTGTTTTTAAGAATATATATATGAAGACAACATTATGCAAATGCCTTATTGTAATTCCGCCATAATTAACACTACTAATAGCATACTCTCAGAACATTAGTGACACCTGTGACTGAGGTATATATACATATACTTAACTTAATATATATACTTAACGTACTTTTAATTATTATTATGCATAATTACTGGCAATAAGATCTGATAATTATAGTTATTGCACACGCGATCTCTTGAGTAAGTGTGGCTATATATGGTTGGTAATAGCTATAACTATATAGGTGACTGTAAACTGTAACTATGTAGGAATTTATAGTGGATGTTTGTTACCTAATGCCTGTGAATTCACCCAGTTTAAAAGTTACAGAGTTCAATGTTTTTTTATAATCAACTAGAAGCACCCCGCAGTTTTACCCGCGTTGTGCCCGTTCCTCAATACCTGTTTCTTACGCTTAACCAACTTTACGTATGCCCATTTTATGTTTCCATACATTAGACTTCAACGCGCTCCAGTCAATTAAACAAAAAATGCCCAAGGACAACTATTGACAAGCCCGTTACCACAGTGGCCTGTGACAGGTGGCGGGTTCGATTCAACGCAGTAACGATATGTGCATAGTTGTTGACGACGACGTCTTGGTGCACATTAAATATTTACATCACTACGAGTACATAGTATAAAACAGTCGCTATCCGCTGTCTGTCTGTCCCTATGTCCCTACGCAACGGATTTTGAGGCGGTTTGTTTTAATAGATAGAATGATTTAAGAGGAAGGTTTATATGTATTAAAAATTCCGAAATTCTCACGGGAACGGGCAAAATGTGGGTAAAACCGCGGGGCGCTGCTAGTATAGTATATGTAGTAGTATCAGTTACTTAGATTCCATAATACAGGCTTTGAGCTTAGTTTGGGTCTAATCAACCGTGTGTGAATTCGTCCGAGTGTATTATTTCTTTATTTTTATTGCACTATTTACAAAATAGTTTGAATATAATTTAACAACTGGCGAAGTCAACATGGTGTTTTAACAGTAATCATAGCCACAAAAGACACAGCATTATGTCATACAAATACCTCAATACAATGTCCTCAAAACCTAGTGTATAAGTGTATGTACTTTGAATACACGTACAAAAATCAACAAACGGACATATTAAACTTATTATAAGAGGTTCCACAAATAACTTTACATCTGTGTGTTTAATTATGACGCCATGGTGTCGTCAATGGAATTACGTCTATTCAGAATTTATTGTTCCAGTCAGGGAATTCGGCAGTCGATTTTAGAGATAGTTCATGGGACCCTAGCGTTTCAAAAAACGCTAACCATTGCATATAATATGTTGTACTATTATTATTACTAGCTAAAAGCCGACCTTTGTAAGGGCTCACGTAATTTTTACTTTGTATCATCGATTTTTTTTTGAGAGACCTACGAGGCGATACTGTTCCAACTCGTAAGCCCTTTTGCAGATATTTAATGATAAAAACATTATTTTAGGGTTTGTCGAGACCTGTGAAATTCTGTGTAACATCTATATCTATAGTAATATAATAAAGAGGTATTAGTAAGTTTGTTTGTATGTTCGAGCTAATCGCAGGAGTCCGATTTGAATAATTATTTTTGTAACGGATAGCCAAATTCAACGTAAAGGTTATTGGCTATTTTTCATATCGAAATTCTCTGGGATCGGGCACAACGCGGGTAAAATCGTGGAGCACTGCTAGTTAATTATAATGTTGTATATTAATGCTTTTCGCACGCTTTAGTAAGCATGCCAATGCAATGAGGCCTTCTCATCTAAAAAAAACAATCACAGTCAAAAGTAAAAATCTCTGCGTGTACTTTAAAGGCATAAACAAACCAAGCAAACTATTGTCGTAGAGAAAAAAACTTGTCTCTATGGTTAAAACTCGTTTCGCCCACGTAAAGATTAGGCTTTTGAAAAACCACAGAATGCCGAAACGATTACGTAGCGTTTCCCTAAAAGGTATGATTTAAGTTTTGAGAAGATGATTATTATGTCTATAAGTATAAATGCAAAAGATTTTTTTAATAATGACTATTTATTTTTTAATTGTTGTAATATAATTAAGAGGTGTTAAAGCCCATTCTCACTTGACGGCTGTCGTGGCCGGATTTAAAACGTACGTCAGTGGGAGAAGATTTTATTTGAAGCTATTCACACTTGTCTGTCGCACTCCGTTTTATGTCGTTACGATAAGATTTTGACAATGTCAATGCGTTGTTTGATAATTTTAAAGCGCTGTGATTGGTAAATTGACCTCCGCATAGCTCCGCTCCGTTTAAAAGGACGCGTCTTAACCTGTCTAGCACAACGCATGTGACAGAAGGCGACAAGACATGATATGATAAATACTGAGATGTGATTGGTGAACTTTGACAGACTCGAATTTTAAATTTTCCACCAATATTTAAAGTTCTCACAGTATCATAGTAACTCACAGTATTTATTATCAAGGCGTATCGCTTTCTGTGATATTTGTTGTGCTAGCCGGAGGGTCCTACAACAGAGTAGACAAGTAGACAAAGGCTTTGGAGTTATTGTATTAGACAATTTTTGTCTAGGGATTTTTCTTATTAATGCCAATTTGTTAATAATCAGTCTAATCATGGTCTAATCACAAAAAGCTTCAAGCTTTTTTTGTTTTTAGGATGTATTTTGGGTACCTATTTTGATTACATTTGGTCAGTCGCATGTAATTACATCCATCAGATTCAAACAAAAACTTCAACCAAATTGAATCCACAGCCAAAAGAAGGTTTAACCAAAAAATATAGACATTCAACCTCCAGTTTTTTCGTTGGTTAAAAACCGCTCAAAACCAGTTATATTCGACAAGTGTCATATGTTGCGTCATGTGTCAAAAACAACGCATTATTGACGTTATTTATACAATAATTAACGTTACCTAACTTCAAGAATGTTTATTTAATTATTTAGCATCATTTGAGCAGTTATTATCGGGTCTCTGTTCTAACCTTGCGCTTAAAAGCTTTAAGATAATTGTGGAGCAAATAGATGTAATCAAATTAGTTTGTATCACCAAGGGAACTAATACAAACAATAATAATTTTGAGTTTTTGGGTCATCATTAAGAACAAGGCTCTTGTCGGTAAGTCCGATGCAGACTTCTCCATCTATTCCTATTCAGTGCAAGCTTCTTTGAGTTTTTGATTGTATTCAGACAAAGCCCCGCAGTTTTTACCCACTTTGTGCTCATGCCCATGAGAATTTCAGGTCAAAAAGGTCCTTCCATTATAGCTATCCAGTATAAAAGAATTATTCAAATGGGACGGATAATTCCCGAGATTAGTCCTCACATACGACGTCTCTGACTTTTCACACATAATATAAGATGAGTATCCTGTTATATATCCAGATGTATACTTTTTTAATTGCCCATAAATTTATAACTTCAAAATCTTTGAATAAATGGCTTAAAAAGTTTCAAGCATTAAAAATCATGACAAGCATTGCACCAAAATTAATAGCTTCCTTATTTCTGAAGCAATATAACTACCAAAAAAGTTGCATCAAAGTTAATTTAATGCCGATATTTTCGAAAAACAAAACAGTTAGTGTAAAATGACCTAGGTATTGATTTGTTTGCACCTAATAATGGAACGCAATTTAAAACGACCCTCATTTGTTTCGTATCTATAACCACTTATATAACTAACTATCAATTAAGATATACTGTCAATAGGACATTTCACTCATATTAAAAGTGTACAATTTGAGAGATGAATTTAGTAAAATAACTAAAATTCTGATTAAAGCTGAAATCAGAATTAAAATCGATTAAAAAATAAATAAATTATAAGCTCTGAAAGATCCTGTCCCTTTCTTGCAATACGATTTTTTGTATTCGACATTTAAGGCGCTACAAGCTTGTGACGTCACAGAATTAGTAGTGCTGTCTCTGTCTAATCAGCAACTTTGATCGCCTGTAACTCTGGAAATAATAGAGATAGAAAAAGACGGATTTTATGAGGTCTCTACATGTAATAAAAAGATGAGTTAATAGAAGGAATTTAAAAAAACTGTGTATTGAGATCCGCACCGCTCCACTCCACACTATGAAAATGCACCCTTACACTAGCTAACGACGCGAATGTCATTGCGCCTTAATTGATTCGGATTTAATAACATGTTGTAAGATATTATATTCTATGAATTTAATTAAATGAATTGCTTAATGTATCTTATAAATATTTATATGTATTTATAGTATGTATACAGAGTTCAAGCACCTGTTATAAAATCATAGACTAAATTAAAACGATATTAAGAAATTGAAAGGTCTGTGGAAATCTGAGGAAGTCTATAAAATGTTCATTTAAAGGTACAGCTACATCTTCTTACAATTGATTTGACAAAAAGACATATTATGCGTGCCTTTATTGTTCTTTTTAATTCTTGTTGTAGCTTATAAACTAGCTAGCTAATGAAAACAACGCAATATTGCACAAAGATAGTAAGCGAAGCTTCTTATTGGCTGCAGCCTGACGGCACATAGTTCTGATTGGCTGCTGCCTGACAGTTCACGGTGACACTCTTCCCCTGATTGGCAGCAGCCTGACAGTTCATAGCGACACTCTGATTGGCTTAGGCTGCAGTTGTGTCAAACAAAATCTTATGTTATTTTTTCTTACTTGTCCCAAAATGGGGACCAATGTCGTCAATTTTTCAGCCGATGACGATTGCTCCTGAAGAGAAAAAACGTTTAGTGATTTTATTTCATTCTTACCCTATCTCTAAACTTGTTTCCTCTTCAGGAGTATTCGTCTTCCACTGGAAAATTGATGACATTGGTCTATATTTTGGGACAATAAAAAAAATTAGTATACTTCCGACAACCGTCTGTGTCTGTTTAATAGTATACAACCAATCCCATTTATAGGCTAATTGTTATTCTTATGTTTGAAGCCATTAGTAACCGCAACAGATGTGTCCAACAATTAATGTCTCAGAAACGATTTAGTGCATAATCGATCATAATTCTAAATATTTTAATAGCCAGTACTTTGTTATGTACTTACATATAAATGTCAATTATTGTTCTAGGAAATATGACCAGGAATCGATTGTGCTCAATGATCATTAGTGTAACACAGATGCAACACTTGATGCAGACTTGCTGGTACAATTATTTAGTTTGAATCAAACTTGAATTGAAATTGAATCAAAGACGGTGACATACGAAATGTCTTCTATACTTTTGTATCTAGCATGCGCCACTACATATATTTTCTTGCTGAGAACAGTCTAAAGAAAGACCAAATATAGTCTAAAACCTAATTAAATAACCTAAAAAATTATGTCTGAAAATCTGTACAGTCTTTATAAATAAATAAATCCAATACATGATACGAAATGTTTGAATCAGATGGGGCATTTTTTATTCATGCTTTGTTCGTCGGCAGTTAGATGGAAAGGAATCGCTTGAGCATATTTAGATTTCAATGAGGGTTTTCTGAAATGACACCCACTAGGCGGCAGCACTGAGACGTGAGGTCCAGAAATCTGTCAAAAGTGTAATTTTCGTGAAAACACTTATTGTATATTCTATGTTACGAGAATTAAAATTCAAACTTTATGGCTGATTTATCAACAAAAGATCACTCGACCACTTGACCACTTCTTCCATTGAGGAAAAGGGTTCAGTGATGGGGTAAGAATATAATGAAATAATTTAACCTTTTTCCTCTTCAGAAGAATTGAGTACCTCTTCAGAAAAATGTACTGGAAAATCAATCACATTAGTGCACATTTCAGCGTCCATAAGACAAGAGAGTGTACACAAATACATTGTATTCGGATGTTTCTTAAACAGGATGTTTTCTTAACAAACTTCGACAAGGAAGTACCTTTAATAAATAACTAAGTAACATAGAACAAAGATCAATGTTCAAACAATTACAATTCTAAAGTATATTACCTGGATTGCTTCACAAACAAGCCGTGTCGGTAAATATGCAAAGTGCAGTCTAGGGTCAAGTGATACCTATAGGATACCTAACGGTGCCTAGTCTAGATGCAATGTTACTTCGAT
The DNA here is from genome assembly GCA_963082685.1 of Cyclophora albipunctata. NCBI lineage: Eukaryota > Metazoa > Arthropoda > Insecta > Lepidoptera > Geometridae > Cyclophora > Cyclophora albipunctata. The sequence goes on along the minus strand of OY720138.1, from coordinate 2,639,401 downwards.
ATAATGAGATAAGTTTGCGGTTATCTGTCCGTCGCGATCTGCCTAAATTAGGTATGTTCGACTAAGTGGCCAAACCTCGTGTCGGAGTTATTAGACCGCCTATAGACTTCCGATATGGTTTGACGATTGCAACAACTGGCACCGACAATTTAACGTGCCAAAGAACGGTACAGATGTAGTGAATAATCCTTTCCTTTCGTATTTTCTCGGAAATGTTCGTTTTTGTCTTACTACTTCACACGCACTCAGTACCCATCGAGACAACAGTTTGACATTTGACATTGATAAATAAAGTATGCGATTTATTTGATACCTACACGTAATTTAATAATTCAGTAATTCATAGACACATCGGCACCATTCGGGTGTTATCGTTGTTCCGAGTTTTGCCGATAGGAAATGATTATTCACTACATCTGTAACGCTCAGAAAGAAGTGCGACTATCGGCCACGCATTTAAGTAGGGGTCGAGCTGCACGTTGCTTAACAATCGCAATGAGCTAACACTGCATCGCTTATTCAAAATGCCACGACTGGTACTGTAGTCTGAACAAGTAACCAAATAACTGGAATTCGGTTATTTTTACCAAAAGCGACATGTTTTTAATAAGAAATAATTACTGGCCTTTTTCAAAAGTTGCTTTTTATATGTGACGGCCGACGAGATAGCATTTTGTATACTATACTTTCATTTACAAAATAATTTTAATTTGTAATGAATTTGGGAGGTATCATTTCGGAGTATTCGCGTGATGCGACTGATCTGATATATGTCAATTTAATAAATATTATGTCAATTTATTCAATTTCGATACCTGTCAAGTTATCATGCGGTAAGTAACCTGAGCCTACGTCTTCTTTAGCTTATTCAAAGATTCCATATTCATTCAAACTTTGTCTTTAAATTTTGCTTTTAGCGTGATGCGACTGACATATGTAAATTCAATACAATGTTAATACCTAAATTATGAAATGAACTGTTAAGACAGCTGTCAATGTCATATGCTACCGTAAATAATCTGTAATAACGTCTTCCTTATCCGCATACATATCCTTATTCAAAATCTTTAGAGTGCGTTTTCATAGTAGCGGAGCCGAGTGTAGCTGTAGTGAATAGACCAATCACAACGAATTACGAAAAGTTTTTGACAATGGTAATGTGTTGTTTGGCGATTTCAATGCGCTGTAATTGGTGAAACGGGCCCAGCACCGCTCCGTTCCTGCTTTAATAGAAACGCACCCTAAGGATGAAGGTCACGACTTCTATAAAAGACGAATGCCATTCACGTGCTATACTATTACTCGCTCGCTAGCATTCTGTTAAACTCGCCTACTCGCCGCTAACCAAATGAGGAACTTATTCTAAGGGTGAGTTGCACAAACATTCTTAAGTTTATTTAGCGGCTAAATATGTTTAAAAAACAAAAGTTGTTTATTGAAATTTGTACTTTATGTTGCACCCAATAGGACACTATTTAGAACTCACGTCATTTGTTTTTTAAACATGACAACTAGCTTCATCTTTACATCGTCTTAAACAAAATATAACAATAAGTATAGCCTGTAATGTCCCACTGCTGGGCAAAGAAGGCCTGTCATCTCACCGAAAATATCAGTTCGGTTAGGAAGATTAGGCGTAATTACCACGCTTGCTTACTGCGGGATGTTGATCTCAAACCCCAGCCATGTTTGACAAGTAAACATCTAAGTATTAGGAACATGGACTCCAAAATGGGTGCGCCAAAGTTCACCTAAATTTTCAACTCCGATAATTGGAAATCCGAAAATGTTCTTCCTAACATTTTTCATCCTAACAATCACAATTCCTAACTACTTTGTCTCTAATGTTCATAATCCGAATGATCACTCTTCCTAAAATTTTTCATCCTAAAGTTTTCATTCATACTATTTGTAGTGCTACCGGCGATGTTCATAACACTCATGTTTCTTTTATACTATTATTCAAAGTCATATCTTTTTTGTTTAGATTTCTTTTTATAGTTTAGGTTAGGTTAGAACTGTGACCAACTACGCGCGAGCCGAGCGAGCGAAGCGAGCGGTGCCGCGGCAGCGGCCGGCGAGCGCTACAACAAAATTATGCCATGTTATATTATGTCTAAAGTTTTTATGCAAATGGATAGGGAACCGTTTTGTAATCACAAGAAATAGTTTAAAAACAAACCTTTTCCTTTAAAGCGTTATGATAAAAAACAGTAGGAGTTTAAATATATTTACATTAATGATATTATTAATTACAATTTTCGGAAACATGAGTGTTATGAACATCGCCGGTAGCACTACAAATAGTATGAATGAAAACTTTAGGATGAAAAATTTTAGGAAGAGTGATCATTCGGATTACAAATCGTTAGGAAGAACAATTTCGGGTAAAGAACTTTAGTTGAGCCAATATGGACCCCTCCAAAATACTTAAGTTACATTCTTGTATACTTCGGCGATACAATTTGTAATTTAAAACTTGAATGAAAGGCAGTATTTCGAAACTGCCGGTGAAAACGATAACCTGTTTGAATCTCTACTTTTATTTTGATGTTGTTATACATATTCGCTATAGTTCTACCTAGCGCGTAAAGTATAATATTGTTTAAAAAATAAATTTATCTTATTTTTTTATTTATTAAACATCACTTTTAGTTACGTCACAAAGTTACATTGATAATTTTGTGTTTTTTTTAATCCAACGCGTAGCAAAGAGGTTTACTATGTCTATATGTCTATGGTCCTCCTAGACGGAAAACATTGCTTAGTTTTTAAACCCAGAACCTCTGTGGTTCAAACCTTTCGAAGTCTGTTATGATCATGGATTTAATATACACACCACAGATCACAAAAACAAAGAATACAAGCTAAGTATAAAGTCCTTGGTTATGATCAACACATCTTTACGTAGGGCCCTATGTGTGCGTGTGCACACGTTTGTAAATACAACTTTCATTTGTTTGGAATGGAAGAACAACGCACATGCTCTTATCAAGTTTTTGTTCGAAACGTTTGGCCACACAAATACCGCGCGCGAATATGCGTTGAATTATCCATAGCCTATAGCTGTTATGTCCAACCGCTAGGCAAATGCTTCTCATCTCATCGAATATTATCAGTACAGATATTTATCTATACTGATAATACGAGTATAAAGAGGTAACATTTGTAAGTTTATTTGTTTTTGTTGTGTGTTTGTTTGACCTAATCTCGGGAATTATCAGTCCGATTTGGATAATTATTTTTGTAATAGATAGCCCCATTCAAAGGGAAGGTTGTAGGCTATTTTTCATCTCGAAACTCTTACGGGAACTGGCACAGCGCGGGTATAACCACGTGCTGCTAGTTATTTATAATTATATATAGCTCGATCCGGGAATGAAGCCGGTACTTCAGTCTCATCAGGCGAGTGTACTTGCCACAACATCACCAAGGTCTTAAGACTATAACTTATACTATTTCAAAACACATAAAACCTTGTTTTCAAAATAAGTTAAAAGCAGTTTGCAAGTGTCTAATGATGTTTAATTGTCGCGGGGTGTTAGGGCAATCCTTGACTCTTAATGATGTGCGATACTCAACGGGCTATTAACGAGGTTCTATAACTAACTCGTTAATTTTAACGGCACGTGTATTATAACTAAGTATTAATAGGAATGAGGAAGGTTTTCTGATTGTTACAAAAGGTAGGTATTAAGTTTTGAGTCGAAAATAGGAGTCTGTTTTGAGGTAAAGTTGACTTCACTAGAGGCAACCTTGAATTAAGCGGCTGTCTCTGCCTGAGGTTGCCATTACATTTACGTCAAAGCCCTATATAAGGACTTTTTAAAATTGAGTATTTTCATACGTTATTCTACGTATCTACGTATGAAAACAAAAGAACATCCGTGCACGGACGACTGCGTTCCTCCGGCACATAGCAAGCTGACTAAAATCGCTTAAATGGAAAGAGTTCTTATATTCCAAATTCAAATTCAAATGTCTATAATATATCAAATCATTACAATCATTTATAAACGTCAGTTCCATTAACTAAAGCACTGTCAGAATAGTAGTTTATGCAACTGTCATATAAGGAAGGGTATTAAAACACGAGTGTGAGTTTATGAAACGAGCGCAGCGAGTTTCATAATAGTAACGAGTGTTTTAATACCCGTGTTATATGCAGTTGCATACACTACTTTATCTTCACTAATGCAATTAATCAAACAACAAGAGTAAAAGCTGACAATAGTTTTTCACGCGTACGTGTATTGTCACAGTGAACTTGCCGCCATTAAAATCTAACCAATGAGAGCGCAGCTGCGCGTAGGGCCAATCAGGAGCGAGCGAGATCTTACCAAAGAGTTTTGTGTATGTAGTTTCGACGAAGTTTTCACGTATAACCCAACTGTTTTCAAAAGCCAGCCTAATATCAAAATTTTATACAACTAGTATGAGGATTTTGACAAGGCTCGCCAGGTTAAATGGTCGCGTTATAATGATGTTATAATGAGATTTTACGATATCGATGTGGATATTATAACATCATGTGCAATTGCTTAAATTGAGTGTTATAGTTGTCTGCGCTATAACAGTAGTAATTATAAGTCAAGTATTGGAAACATACTCGTAAGTAGAATGTTACAACATTAGTGTAGATAAAAATATATTTCATATTGACAACTGTTTGGTTAGTTATTTAAGTTGAACAGCTGGAATTACGTTAACAAACAAAATAAATTGTTGATGATAATATGAGCTAGTAATTATGCGCAATATATATGTAATAGTAATGATTTGTGTTTTTAAGTTATTTATTGGTCTGAAATAATACAATTGGGCTTTTGAAAAAAAAAAATTGATTTTTTTAATGTATTTTAAAACTTTATTATTAATAATATTGATATTTAATGCAAAAAACTTAAAAAAAATATTTTTTTAATTAATTATAAACAATTAAAAATTGATGAAATTTAAATAAAAATCACGTGACTATAAACGCGCCAAGATTGGTCACCGTAGTTGTGACGTCATAATGATAGAGCTATTTAACCATAAGTACGTACAGCGTTTACAATCAAGATTCCCGCCCTTTTATTCTCTTTCCCTCCAAAAGTTTGCGATGTAACCGAACCTCTTTTCATAAACATATAAAAAGTTTGCGATGTAACCGAACCTCTTTTCATTAACATTAACTAATATTATGACGTCACACGCGCTCGAGTTTGTTCGGGAGTTGTCGGCGTGTCTTCGGTACTGGATTCAAAAATTAATTTTTATTTTGAAATAACTTTTGAATTATTGCGAAAAAAAATAAAATAAAAATAGTTTTGTTATAAAACTAATATATAATCTTTCCATTTATCACAAATTTTTTTTTTTTTCAAAAGCCCAATTGTATAGTTGTATTAGGTAACTTTGCAGCGGTTTATTACAATAGTGAAAAGTGTAAACGTATAAGACCGCACTGCCGCACGCAGAGACATCCGTAAGGGCCGACACTGCGTTAAGCGTGCACGCCGCGGTTCCATACAAAATGAACCGTCGCGGGCGCCCGCGGCGTGTGGCTTCATACAAAAGTGAACCGTAGCGTGCGCCCGTCGCGTGCGGTGTCATACAAAATTGAACCGAACGCGTGCGCCCGACGCGTGCGCCCGCCGCGTACGCACGCTTCACGCAGTGTTGACCCTTAATTCGAAATTGAACTAACTGACGTAGTTTTTCACACTACAATTTTGTAGTTGATTTAGGTTATCTTGAAAAAAGTTTTAGATTATATATAGAATAGATAACGATTTAAGGAGAAAGATGTAAACATGTATGATGTCCACTGTACATTTACCGGCTCAGAGACGTCAATTAAATCACCACTTACTCAAACTCTTCATACATTACATGTCAAAATCACTATTAAATCTCTACTAAGGAAGCATTCGACGACTCTGAGTACGGACGTGAATGTCATTATTTATTGCCTGGATTTGATTTGATTTGATTTGAACACATAAACATCATATCTATAGATTACGTAACCTCGTTCAACGCATATCGCGTACGCGGCTTTCTTCCATCACCTACAAAAGACATCGACGCGTTTCGAACTGTTGTATTGCACACAAATTCTACTAGCACCGCCCCGCGGTTTTACCCACATTGTAGCTGTTCCCATGGGACTTTTGGTATAAAAATAGCCTATAAGCTTCCCGTTGAATGTAGCTATCTATTTTAAGAAGAATTATTCAAAACGGATGCGTAGTTTTTGAGACGATTTGAGAAATTAAAAACGAAGTGTATCCGTAAACGTACATAGTTGCAATTCAAAATTTTCAAGCCGCAATAACTTGCAATTAAACCATAACCTATTATATTATACCCGCTTAACTAAACCACTAACTAACATAAAAATAAGTACAGTTAATAACGTTTAATGAAACGATTATACGCGCACAAAATAACGTACATACGTTACACTGTAGCGTGCGTACGTTACGAAATAATTCTACAACTTACTTATACACTTACTTACTTACTTATAAAGGAGTTGAACTAGTTCTGCTCGCTTCCTTTCGTGCGATTACTGGCCTATGAAATTGGTACATTGATACTAGAGGTAATGGATATGAGTAGGGTAGCACGGAAGCAAAATATAATTACACTAGAAGCACTCTGCGGTTTTACCCGCGTAGTACCCGATCCTGTGGGAGTTTTGGGATGAAAAATATCTGATAACCTTCCCGTTGAATGTGGCTATCCATTACAAAAAGAATTATTCAAATCGGATTTGTAGTTTCTGAGATAAGCGCGTCCAAATAAGATAAAAATCAAGAAACAAACTCTTCAGCTTTATTAATTATTAGTATAGACATGTCAGAGGCTTTTGGCGGCTCAATAACTCTGACACCAGGATTGGTCAGGTTGACCGTCCACTCGGTGAAGAAGAAGAAGTATAGACAGATATCTACTTGATCGTGGGGAGCTGCTAGTTCGAAATAAAACACAACCTAATGATTGTAAAATGTCTTCAAACAAAATTCATCAAAATTCATCCAGCAGTGTACCGTTAACACACATTCTCGCTAAACTTTCCATTTTATGACTTTACTATAGTCGAGCCCCGCGGTTTTAACCGCGACATACCCGTTTCTGTGAGGATTTGGGAATAAAAATAACCTACTTAGGAACGGGCACAACGCGAGTTAAACCGCGGGGCGCTGCTAGTTAAATTATATTTAGATTTAGCACATTCCATACCAACCATGACATTGCTAACATTTATAAATAGACAGTCCCAAATCACGCAATTTAATCGACGTCAGTGTTGCCATCAACAACAAGTAAAAACATAGGATTGATTATGATTCCTCACTTTGTTTATGGAAGTTTTTGCGTAGAAACAAGTTTTTTGTGGCGGATATAATGTTTGTTATGTTGGTATTGGTAACCTTCGCAAATATCTCGTGTTTAGTGTACTTAGTATCTGTTTAATGACTATGTCTGTTTGACCTGTAAATTCGTTTCTGTGGTTTTGTATCAAACGGTGTTTTTAAGGTATAAGGGCCGAGGTAGATTGGCTTGAATCACCACGCAATGGGAGTGGAGCGACCGGGCGGGCGATTTGTCGAAATTTTGAAAATCAGTTCCTTTAATTTTAAAGCCGTGGGGCATTGCTAGGAATGACATAAATTACTTAGTTGATAATCTAAATTGACATTATTTATAAATATATGTATGTAATATCGGACAACACATACATAAAAATAATACTAGGACGTGTAATAAAACTTTAAATTCAGTATATATGTATGCATTTAATGCATTAATACTGAATAAATATAATAATAATCACACATAAATTTTACGAGTATTGAATACAAAAATGTAAAATAATGATAAGTACCTACATTAGTTTTTACATAATAAGGAACAGGATTCATGAAATAGTCAGTGTGTTATTATAAGTTTTTGTACTTAAAAAAACCGCGTCGAAATCCGTTGCGTACTCTTAAAGATCTAAGCATACTTAAGGACAGACAGACAGCGGAAAGCGACTTTGTTTTATATTATACTACATATGTAGTGAAGTTCTTCTTCATCGAGAGGATGGTCAACCTGACCAATCCTGGTGTCAGAGTTATTGAGCCGCCAAAGGCCTCTGACATGGCTCATGTAACGACTACTATCCATAGAAAGTAACCGGGACCGACTTAACGTGCCCTCCGAAGCACGGAATCATCTTACTTTTCGGGCAATCAGGTGATTCAGCCTGTAATGCCCTAACCAAACTGAGGACAGTCTCACAAAGAGATTTTTGTGAGATATCGCCACCGGGAATCGAACCCGGAACCTCCGGATCGTGAGCCGAGCGCTCAAACCACAAGATCACGGAGGCTGTTAGTATGTAGTGAAGTGAAGTACATTCAGATTATTATTCTCCAGTTGACGTAAGAACTGTCATTTTTTTTAATGGCGTCTAAATATCCAGATAAAACCAGTTTAGAAATTTCTTAGCGATTTCTTATACAACTCGCGAGATACAGCTATTAATTAGATTGGAATTAACTTTTAAGATTAACATATAATGAAACCACATAGGCTTTTTTACAATATTTAAGCTTTTTTACAAACTCAAGGCGTTTTTTAATACATATAATAATTAAGATCAATTATTTCCAAACTTGGAAGACAGATAATTATGTATGTAAATAAAATAATACTTTTAAATAACAATGATATTTCATATTTATTACATAAACTCAAGGACGTACTAATATTTTTTTTAAACGAAATACATGACTTTATTAATAACTACCTACCCAGGCATTCGAACCTAGACATAAATAGAACTGAAATGTGTTAAATTGAGGCAAGACACCATTTAAGGCCACTTCTAATCGAGCGACAAAAGTCGCTCAACTTTAGTCGCACCATGAAAACTAAAAATGGCGGGAAATAATTAAGCTTTGCGTGCATCGTAATGTCCGCAAATCACTCTCAACACTTAAAATAATATTATTGCGTCAAATCTTATGTAAAACTGCTGTGACCGCTTTTCCTGTAGAAACCACATTAATATAATCTGATATTTTTAAACTTGTAAGAGTTGCAACACTGTGTTTTATATGGCAACTCTGGTGTGGAAAGTTACCTTTGTTTTTTATAGTCTGTTTTAATCTTAAAGAGCTTGTTAACATGTATAGCAATACGTGATTATATTAATGTCATTAATTTAATATTTGACACTTTAAATGATGAATTTGGTTTAGCGCCCTATACATTGAAATTGTAAAACCTTAAAACCTTTTTCGTCCTATTCTATAAAAATGTCTGATGGCAGGAAGTATAGATAAACAAATGACGTTCGTTGTGTTTTATTTCGTGCTCTCTATAATACAACTTTGTCAACTTTGACGTCTCTGAATACAATGGTTATTTTAATTAAGTGAATCGAAAGTTCTATATCGTCTATGCCTTTTTATTGCAAAAGTGGCGCCATCTATCCCAAACTTCAACATTTTAAAGATAAAGAAATTAATCTAATCTTAAAAATAGCCCTACTAATTGTGTGCCTACTCGATTTTATCGTTTATCAAGCACTTTGTACTTTTGATTATACCTTTATGACAATCGTGTTTCATCTTTGGATCAATATTGTTTCAGGTGTTTTATTGAAGGCCCTTGAATGTTGGATTTACAGTCATCAATTTCATCTTTATACGTAACTAGCAGCGCCCTGCGGTTTTACCCGCGTTGTACCCGTTCCCGTGGGAATTACGGGATGAAAAATAGCCTATAAATAAATAAAATAAATAAAATAAATTTATTTCAGGTAAACTTGACCCATATTTTACATACAATTACCAACTATAACCTTCCCGTTGAATGTGGCCATCTATTACAAAAAGAATTATTCAAATCGGACTGTCGAACATACAAACAAACAAACTTACAAATTTTACCTCTTTATAATATTAGTACATATAGATGGATGAAATTGATGACATAGTTGCTAAGAAAGGATCTTCGAATCTCAGTAGTTTCAGACTTGCCCATACTAACTCTTTTAGAAAAGCCACCCTGTTATACTTAATTGGTCTGCGACGGATGAGTCATTTACTTAGATAGTTGTACTGTGACTTAGGCTTACTACCGCACTGAGACATCCCTTAAATCGTCAAAATCACTCATTAAATCAATTGAAGTCTTTGAGTAAGGACGTTAACCATTCCAAAACTATTTTTTTATAATTATCTTAGCTTTTTTATTTCTTTAATACCTACTGTCTTTGGCATTGAAGTCTTTGGCATTGAGTTTACACTTTACAAGTTGCAGTCATTTTCAAGGTTATGAGCGGATTGCACTACACTTTATTTAGCGCGTATATCTTTAATAAACAACTGACGTTCGTTTTAAATGGTGTTCTATTTCGTGCTGTATAAAATACAATTTTGAAGGGATGCCTTTTGTATACAAACATAATTAGGTACTTACATAAATTGAAGAGTACCTGCGCAAGCATTGTGCAAGCCCCAAAAGACATCTATGAAACTGCAGTAACATAACTCATACATCATATTTATACTATGTATTTATCCCAAAATTCCCACGGGAACGGCTACAAGGCGGGTAAAGCGGCGAGTCACTAACGGGTACAACGTGGGTAATACTACGGGTCACTGACGGGTACAACGCGGGTCAAACAGCGGGCCACGATTACTATTTGAGACGGCTGTGTAATGCTGAGCGGTTATCAACCGCTATCAAATCCGTGATACATTATCACTAGTGAATTGTATCTTATTGACACAGTATTTGTTGCTCGGCTGATAATAATACACATGCTTGGTTTAGAAATAAATTTGGCATCTAACAGCTAACGGAGATGTCAAGGAATAAGAATGCATTTTCATTGAAGCGGAATGCAGCTGTGCGAAGCTATCCTGACCAATCATAACGCATTAAGATTTTGACAATGTCAATGCGTTGTTTGACAATCCTAACGCGCTGTGATTGGCGAATCGGACTCCGCACCGCTCCTCTCTGCTCCAATGGAATGCATTGAATGATAGCTCACATTGTTACAAAAATATCTAATTGTAAACAGTAGCCATACCATGACCTCTTAGATGGCGTCTCAAGATCCAAGCAGATTAGTTTAGGTTTGCGTTTCAATTCGTACCGTGACCTTATTTAAACAATATCGCACTTGAATCGCCATCGCTTTGAATGAATGAACAAACCATTTTGCTGATCGGCTAATTGCGTCACTTCCTCTAAGAGAAGTTATTAAGGTGCGTTCGAAAACCTTAATAATTAAAATTACGGAAAGTTACGGTTTTTATGAGAACCTATTTAAAATGATAAGTATTATTTAAAACAAACATTGGTTTGTTTATACACACAATAATTATTTTTACCTAATTTGTAATCATAAAATGTTTGAACTACTTATAAAGTATTTATTGCTCCAGAAACCAACGGTATTTTTAATTTTAAACAGACATCCAAAATAAAATTAAGATTTAAGTGTTCGGAACGTCACTGAAAGTTTTTGGCAAAGATCAAACAATTCATAGAATATAAAATAGACATAGATTAAAATATAGACATAGATTATAATATAGACATAGATTAAATATATTATTATAGGTATATTTTTTAAGCATTTAAATTATTACCTTCAAGCTCGTTTGATATAAATTGCGATTGTTAAAGATTTATTTCTACGAGTATTATGGATTAACCAGGAATATAAGTTAAGTCTCAGAATTCTAGAGCCTTGTGCCTTGTCGCTCTCGCTTCATTGGGGAAATTCGGGATAAAACAAAGCATATCCTCCATGTTTATATTGATAGTCATGTTTACCCTCGTAAATACCTACCTACTCGTACATCCCCTGCGCTCAATCTACACTATACAGTACTACAACCCGTCCGCGCTTGTATTTTATTTTGTGTAAGTACATATTTACTTCTCATCATAACTCAGAAAAGAAATGTCCAATTTTAATAATGTAAAGGTCTGTTGATTTTATTGGGGTCGTTAAACAGTGGTCTCAGTGGTCTCAGTTTTCACCAATTGTTTGGTGAGGCTATGTCGTGTAAGAACTAATAAATTCTTCACTCTCCAATCATGTAATCATTCAACGGGTTCGACTTAATCTTAGTATCTTAAGGTAGCGGTTCGCGCCGCGACGGAGACGGGAGACCGAGACAGGAGACTGAGACCAGAGACCGCGACCGTTACTTGACGTTAGGCAATGTAAACGCGACAGTTCGCGAGCGAGACAGAGACAGGAGACCGATACATACATTGCCTAACGTCAAGTAACGGTCGCGGTCTCTGGTCTCAGTCTCCTGTCTCGGTCTCCCGTCTCCGTCGCGGCGCGAACCGCCACCTTTAGTGGGCATCGCCTCAAACGTCGATTAACTTTTTCTTCGTTAATCTCCAAAAGCTCCAAAGTTCTTAATTTAATATAATTAATTTAATTTTTAAATGCAAACTCGCACATTTTAATCAATTCTTTCAGTTGAATATCATTAAGTTATTTGCACAAATGCATTGTTTATAGTAAGGAACAATTAAACATTAATAATTAACTAAAGTACATACTTATTGTTGTTAAAAATATCAACAACGGTTCAATTTATGTTAGAAAAATGTATCTTTTATTGAATTGCTAATTTTGACAGCTGAGACGCTTTACCAAAGCCGCAAAAGACGCTCATGGTACCAAATGAATGAACGAAAACATCTTTAGTATGTCAAATAGCGAATCAGTTTAGGTAATCTGCTAAGCAACTACAATTTGTCACTCATTGATGTCATGGTACGAAAACTGACAGCGAACTAGTTTAGGTCCGCATTTGTATCGCGCTAAGAGGTCATGGTATGGCTCCAGAATTGAAAAAAGGAGGTTTCGTAATTCGAATGTAAATATGTTTTTTTCTTGTTATTGTGGTCTTGTGTTCCTTTTAATCTATATATGTATAAAGCAAACCTGACTGACTGACGCACTGACCTTTACATCAACGTACAGCCGAAACTACTGTACCTAGAAACTTGAGTTTTGGTATAGGGTTTCCATTCGTAATTTAGCGAAATTCAACCCCTAACAGGGGGTGATCCTTTCACACAAAGCGAAGCGGGGGTGGCGGTAGACCTACCCGATATGCACACAAAATTTCATGAGAATCGGTCGAGCCGTTTCAGAGGTGTTCAATTACGCACCCCGTGACACGAGATTTTATATATTAGATTTAAAATACTCACTGGTCGCTGTCGTCTGAATGACACTACTTTTTTAACATTATTTTTGGATAAAGTTTCGCTAAAGCCAAATCTTATAAACTAATCACTTATAAATAAATATTAAAGCGTGCGGTCGTTCACTTCTCTAAATTAATACAATATTCATATTTATTTAGTTTATTGAATAATTTGATAGAATGGAAAGTTTTAGAATTGAGATGACGTTTAGACTGTCAACGAGACAAGTTAATTCATAATTTAGACATTGTTGGTCATGTAGGGTGGTGGTTGTTTCAAACGGTCGGTTATCGTAACATAGGTTCGTTAAAAAGTCAAAATTTTTATAACTCTTTCACGAAAGAACTTTGATCGGATTTTGATGAAATTTTACAGTAATAGGTATAGGTTACTAGCAGCGCCCCGCGGTTTTACCCGCGTTGTGCCCGTTCCCGTAGGAAATCCGGGATAAAATGTAGCCTATAGCCTTCCTCGATAAATAGACTATCTAACAGTGAAAGAATTATTCAAATCGGTTCAGTAGTTTCTGAGATTAGCGCGTTTAAACAAACAAACAAACAAAACAAACTCTTCAGCTTTATAATATTAGTATAGATATATCAAAATAACATGGGATACATTTTTTCCCCAAATTCCCACGGGAATGGGTACAACGCGGGTAACACCGCTGCTAGTTTTCAATAAGACACAAAGGGCTATACAATATGTATACAGGATAGAAAGTCATGTAAGATTCCGTTGTCAGAACAATTGTACAAATAAAATCGAATCGTGACTATTAAAATACAGAATTTATATTACCATAACTATGTATAAGTAGTACGTCAATACACCTTCATTAAAAGAAATATGACGCACTGATTCCAATTTTGTCACTTAAAAAGGACAATTCAGTTTTGACGTCACACCAACGTCACAAGTTTGCAAATAACACCGTCATTCTACTTAGCGGCTTAGTATATATTTGTTGGCCTATGCAAATCACGGCCTAGCATCCTTTTTAGAGAAATGCACGATCATGCTTAACTGACGCAAAGCTTATATTAAATCGGAACTGATGCGTGAAGAAGATCTTAATATAGTTGACATTTAATGAGTGATTCCTAGGATTTGTAAAGGACATTAGGTAAATTACATTTTGATCATAATATATAGGACTTTAGTTGTAGAATGCTATATGGGTAATTTTACCAAAAATCTAAGGTTTAATTTTTAAAATGTCACGATTACTTTGTAAAGTTCAAGAAAATTATTTATCGAATGACTTCATACTGACGAGGTGACCGACTTTTTTTATATTTCTACGAAAAATTCTTGCCATTTATAAAGCGATTTTGTAAACTTTCAACATTGTGACTTGTAGGTATAGCTTCATGGTGGTCCCATATAAAGTTAAAGTTGGTTGATGTTATTTTTGAACCTTGCCTATAACAGAAACCATTGCCAAACTGAATTATGTATATACTAGCTGTGCTCTGCGGTTTCACCCGCAGCGCATCCGTTTCCGAAGAAATTTCCACGAAAAAATAAATTTCCAAAAATAATTAAAATGAGTCCAGCCGTTCTCGAATTATAATTGGTATAACTAACACGACTTTCTTTTATATATACTTATAGATATCATAATTCGCGCCCGAGGTCAGATTAGGTACCGAAAAATGTCCGTGTAATCAGTTGGCGTCAATATCTTATCGCTGGATAATAACAATACTGACCACCTGAGCGACACCTCAACAGGGAGCACGTCAGGCTTCAGACATGGGCAAAGAAGCATGGCTTAGTTATGGAGGAGTGTCATTGAAAAACATGTTTTCACAAGCGAGTATACGAGTATACATGCTAGACCAGCAAAGCTCGATTTTTTATAAAATTATCTATCTATAATAAGGTAAGTTTGTTTGTTTGAGATAATCTGAGTAATTATCAGTCCGATTTGAATAATTATTTTTGTAATAGATAGCCACATTTAACGGAAAGGTTATAGGTTACTTGTTATCTCGTAATTCCCACGGGAACAGGCACAACGCGGGTAATACCGCGGGGCGATGCTAGTATTATATATTTTTCAACCCGAAATTCCCAGGAACAGGCATAGGCGGGTGAAACCGCATTGCGCTGCTAGTTGTCAATAAAATACTAAGATTATATTCGAGTGATGGAAGAATGAGACGTTTGGTAAAAAGTAAATAAATCGCGCGATAAGTTATGTTAGTACTATCTGTTAGATAAAAATGTAATTAGATTATTAATCGGCAATTTATCAACAGTGCTGATTCACCTAACCTTAGCATATTACGTGATATGTATTAAGATCGTCTAACCAGCGAACTGTAAAGTCACTCGAGTAACCTATTAACTAATTATACCTTACATTATTGTAGACACTTATTAGGTAGATAAGTATCTGAAACACTTTAAAAAAAATATTTTTATCATGGTTTTTCAATCTAGATTTTGATGAAAGTCTGCTTCTATTTTTCATGTTATATCGCTCTTGATTAAAATTTATTATGTTAAATAGTTGCCCCTTGGGATGGCCCCAGTTTTCATTCCCTTAATACGTCTCTGCTTTTACCTGGTTGATGTTATACATTAAATTATGTAATAAAGTAAAAATATGCAACCATTTAGACATAGCTAATTAATTTGAATACTTTTACTCATAAATAAATACTTTTTAATCATAAATCTAGTTTATGCTTAGAATAGTAAACCATCACTTGTAATAGTGATTTACTGATGACAACCAAAAATCAAAATCCTCACCTTTTTATATTAGTATATAATAGATCCAGATGTTGCCCCGTTTTTCAAAAAAAGGTTTTACTTAAAAACCTTCATTTGCAAAAAAACAAATGAGGTTAGTTCTAAATACTTATTATTTAAATTTGAAACAGTTTATTTTTAACAAAACCTAAACGAATAATTCAAATGTTTCTATGCACTCCGGAATTACTTGTATTAAAAAAAGAACAAAATATACCTGCACTAAATAAACTAGAATTTTAACACCCAACGTCATTTGCTTTTCGATCATAATTTCGACACTGGATCAAATATGACTTTATCAACATATCATTCAATTTAGCTCCTAAACATATAATATTAAAGTATATTTTACTTTGCGTTTACCTTCAAACCTTATACATATTACCTTGTACTTTATAATATTTTGATACAAAAACTAGTCTCGATGTTTTCATTTGTATTTTATTAATAAAATAATTAGTGACAACTAATTGTGACAGGTCATGATATTAACTGTGAGCTGATTGGTTGAATTTTGGGAATTACAATTATCGACCAATCAACGTACAGTATTTATCATATAATCATGGGTTGTCACATTTGGTCGCTGTTATAATCTTTATATGGAAAAGAAATTCACTCCTTTACCAGACTCCAATAAATCAATTCATTTATTTGAAGCACTCATAATGTAGCTTGATTAAGCAATGTTAAGTCATTGCGCCTCGGTAGTCTAGTGGTATGTGCACTCGCCTGCCAAGACTGAGGTCCCGGGTTCAATTCCCAGGTCGAGCGAAAACATGTTTCCTACTTTTCAAACATGGCTCGGGTTTGAGATCACCAACCCGCATTAGGCAAGCGTGGTGATTACGCCTGAAACCTCCTCACTGTACTGATATCTTCAGTGGGACGAGAGGCCTTTGCCCAACAGTGGGACATTACAGGCTAATACTACTACTTTTACTACAAGTCATTGCGATTGTTAAGCGACGTCCTGCTCAGCACATACTTGGATGGGTGGCCGATAGTGGCATTTCTATCTGAGGGCAACCGTGCTTTAGAAGGTACGTCAAACTGTCGGTCCCGGTTGTTCCCATCGTTTGACGATGTTTAGAGGCACCAGAGTTGACTACTAACCTATCCGAACTTATTTAGGTACTTACTTATTTCATTTATTTAAAGACTCCTACAACAGTATTCTATTGTTTGTTATAACAATAAAATTAGGTTATTTTCCATGAAGACCGTTTGAATAGTAACATTTACTTAGTACCTGTAGAACTATTTATTATCTGTGACAGGTAGAAACTGCCATCTTGGTTTTAAACAAAGATCCTAAAGGGCCTATTTGACATGATATGTCAAAGTTCAAGATGATTTTTGACAGGAGTTAAGTATGTATCTATGATTTGTCTATGGTTTTAATCTGGTGCTAACCTAATTTGATTTCAAAATGATACATTTCTGTATATTCATTGATGATGTGTTCTATAATCTATTATTTCTGGTAAGATAAACAACAGTATCTCTAAGGATAAAATCTATATATCTTTGGTGCCTCAATACTGAGTCGATTTACCTTAAAACGGTATATATTTGTATATCTATCTGCCTTTGGTTGCTTTGCCATCACCACAGATAAGAGGTATTTTTACCATAGACTAAGACGAACCTCGAGTAAGTTAGTCTGGTATGGTAACATATTTATTTGATTGTTTCAATGGCACGTTGAGACTTTACTTAAATCGACACGTTACTAGTTCACGTAATCTTTCATACTTTAACTTCAACTTTCATGTCAAAATCACTCACAAATCTAAGGAAGTGTTTGACGTCTCTGAGTACTGGTGTAAATTTTCTACTATAAAGGAGTTCTTACCTGGTTGGTGAGTACATCAATGACGGAGAACGCCAAGTAGACGATCTCTTCCTCGTCGGAGCCCAGGGCCGCGCCGCCGACCCCGGCCGTGCGCACGTGCACCGCGCACACCCAGCCCCCGCTGATCATCGCGCCATGCACCGGACACACTCACGGAACAAACACCCCGCCCCACCAACACTGCCTAAGTACAGCCCTGGACCATCCACACAACCAACCACTAAATGTCACTTTCTAACGGCATCCAAATATCAAACAGTGGGCGAATGAGACACACGAGAACTCGCGTCCAATCTGTTCTTATAGTCGAAAGCACTTTTTAGAAACCCGACGGTTACCAAACATGAAACAAGAACTCGCGTGCGGCGCGGACGCCGTTTTACCGCTAGCCGTCGACGTAAGCCGTTTCCGCTGTTGGTGAAAATCTAGAATTAACTTACATTATCGGTTACACGAATACGAAACTTGGTCCAATGTTCGCGGATTCAAAACGAAACACAGCTTCTAGCGGTGAACGAACTTGTTATCCCAAATTTGAATTTCGATTGTCCTTCGAACACTGTTTTATTTGAACTTTTAACGCTCGGGTGACCACACTTTAACTGTTATTAGTACTAATGCCTTGTTTTTCAGAGTCTAGATTACAATTTAGTTGTGATTATTATGTTTTATTATAATAGGTGCGGAGGGCGACACGAGTGTGTCTGTCGGATCGTTGGATCGACTGCCGCTCGCTGCCCCCCTGTTGACAGTGCGCAGGTAGCGCCAGGTGAGGCGGTGTGCGGCGTTGCCAAACCGTGCACATTATCAATGATGAGATAGTTGCTTCTACCACGTCATTTCGAAATTCACGCACCGTTGCCGTCGCTATAAAATGCTGTTTGCGTTCTCGACTAACTCCTCATTCTGCCTATTGGGTCGTCGATGAAGTGTAAATTGGTCCAAGTATCGTGATTAACAATTGACAATCGATTAATATATTTATTATAAAATGCGTATCATACAGTGAGCTGTGAATGTCAGAATCCATTGCGTTCGCAGTTTGTCGACCTCGTTAGCGTAATGCAGAGAAAGTGTAAATAGTTAGTGCGTTATGCGATGTTATTCAGTGTTTTGTATGCACTCAATGGATCGCAAGGTCGATTAGTCGATAATCTATAGTTATCTGTTGTTTCTTGTTCCATTGCTGCCTTTGTTCCGAGTTTAACTTGAGATAACTTGTTCCTTTGTACTGAAACTGTAATGTATGTGTTATTTTCCACTTGTTTTTATGGCCGGTGTGTGTGAGCATCCGGATTGAGTGTCACAGGTTACATAGTAGTTTATAATAGGTATTTATTATCTGACTGAGAGTGAGAACGGATATTGATTGTGTTAAGTTTGGATTTATGTTGATTAGTGTTTTTTTATCTGTTACTAGCACAGCCTCGAGTAAGCCACCCTGTACGCATTTTCAGATTTTCCGAATAAAAGTAACCTATAGTATGTACTAGCTGTCCCGCGCGGTGGTTCCACCCCCGACCCAATAGATGTCGCTAGTGTGAATCTAAACCATCCAGGATGCCACCCAAAGGCATATAAAAAAATCATTCGTACAGTAGTACATGACCTACACACGTACAGTAGAATAACATATAAGTACATATAAACATTTATAAGTAGCTTCTCGTCTCACTGAAGATATCAGTATAGTGAGGAGGATTAGGCATAATCACCATGTTTGTCTTCTGCGGTCTACGGATCTCAAACCCGAGCCATATTTGAAAGTAGGAAACATGTTTTTGCTCGACCTGGGAATTTAACCCGGGACCTCAATATTGGCAGGCGAGTGCTCATACCATTAGACCATCGAGGCGTTATTATGTTTAACTTAAATATTTTGCATTACATGCCTTATCTACTTACTCGCTTAAACTCATCTTAATATTGTTACAACATTTGACCTACAGCTGACTAAACTTCACTACATAGTAATAAAACAAAGTCGCTTTCCGCTGTCTGTCTGACCCTATGTATGCTTAGATCTTTAAAACTACGCAACGGATTTTGACGCGGTTTTTTTGGAATAGATAGAGTGATTCAAGAGAAAGGTTTATATGTATGAATATTCCCGAAATTCCCACGGGAACGGGCATAACGCGGGTAAAACCGCGGGGCACTGCTAGTGATAGATAAACAACATTGAACAGCCAACAAAGTGTGCAAAAAGTTTTTAATCTTGTAGTTGCCTCGAAACTGATTTGCGACGGGCTGACAATAGTTCGACCAAGTTCGACCAATTATTTTAATCATTTCAAATTAGTCGAAATATTGATGTAATCAACTTCACATAACATATTCAAGGGCGCGTTTGAATAAGAACTTTGTTTATGGATTTACTTACTCAATACATATGTACCTATGTAAGTACAAATTGTTACATTAATAATTTTGTATCTCGTATTTTTTGCTTCATGGGCTAAATTATATTGGACTAGCAGCGCCCCGCGGTTTTACCCGCGTTGTGCCTGTGCCCGTAGGAATTTCGGGATGAAAAATTGCCTATAACCTTTCCGTTGAATGTGACTTTCTATTACAAAAATAATGATTCAAATCGCACTGATAATTCCTGAGATTACCTCGAACATACAAACAAACAAACATACAAACTTAAAATTTTTATCTCTTTATAATATTAGTATAGATTAAATTATTTTTAGAGGATTCAAATTATTCACGGCACCAACGGTAGCAAGCTTGGCTGATGGCCTATTGGTGCGTTCAAAGGAGCCTTTAGCGCCAAAATTGAATAAAAACATTTCACTGTGACTTTGACTTTAAAAACGGCAAATTGATTCCCAATCAATGTAAAAAATTGGTACCCTAAATACACCAAAATAGAAAGACAGATTAAAAACGAGAGGCAAATATTGGAGACTCTTTCTCTTCTCCAAAGATGTCTCTCTAATTCTATATGAAGAAAAGAGATAGATAAAAGACAAGATGAAATATTCAGACTCACCGACATGAGCCTTGCCCTTAAATTTATGTGCAGGGTAGTTGACCCTCTCTGACCCACCTGGAGACATCCTTAAACATAGGTAGGAAGGTGGGTAGGTACTTTTGACCAATCAGAACAAGAGCAGCCCAACAGGCTATAAGTAGTAAACTTCCGTACTTTGCCATCCTTAGTACCTACAAAACTAACTAAATTACGAATACAATAGAAAGACCTACTTTTATTGACGTAACTAGGTAAGTAGGTACTCGTATAGAAAAGTTTTCTATACTCACTACATAGTATAAAATAAAGTCGTCTCTGTTTCGTGTCTGTTTGTCTGTTTGTCTGTATGCTTAAATCTTTAAAATTACGCAACGGATTTTGATGCGGTTTTTTGTAATGGGTAGAGTGATTCAAGAGGAAGGTTTTTATGTAAAAAAATTCCCGAAATTCCCACGGGAACGGGCACAACGCGGGTAAAACCGTGGGGCGCTGCTAGTAAATTATAAAGAGATAATTTAGTTTGTTTGTATGTTCAGGCTTATCTCAGTAATTACCAGTCCGATTCGAATAATTCTTTTTGTAATGGATAGCCACATTCAACGGGAAGGTTATAGGCTACTTTTTATCCCGAAACTCTCACGGGAACGGGTACAAAGCAGGTAAAACCGCGGGGCACTGCTAGTAAATTATCTAAAAATTCTTGTTCCATGCTTGCTGCGGCGTCTTTTAGCCTCATATTTTCTATGCAGTAAAATACAATTATATAATCACTTCTAATAATAATAGTTTCTAATAGTCAGCCGGGTGTTACAGGGATCATGGTTCAATGTTACGACATTCATAATTACTGCCAGCACTTAGCACGCAGGCGTATGCGCATACATTAACTCATTGTTTTGTCAAACTTCAGTAAACAATTTCTAGATAAGTCACGTGGAAAATTTTGGAACTACTTATTGGAACAATGAAACCTTCTGTGAAGTCTTAACATAATTGTAGGGACAACACATTGCATTGGTAGTTATACTCCCATTTTTGTTGCGGTCGCTCGCTATGGACCGATTACTGATTTGGGCCAATTGCCGATTCGGACCGAATGCTTACCGATTTGGAGAATAATTTCAGTAAAACTCCATTTTTTTTATTATCACAAAATGTGGACCAATATCGTCAATTTACCAGTCGAAGACGACTACTCCTGAAGAGGAAAAAGGTTAAGAGATAGGGTAAGAATGAAATAAAATCACTAAACCTTTTTCCTCTTCAGGAGCAATCGTCTTCGGCTGGAAAATTTACGACATTGGTCCACATTTTGTGGCAATAAAAAAAAAATAGAGTATAACTAAAATTATTCTCCAAATCGGTAAGTATTGGTCCAAATCGATAATTGGCCCAAATCGGTAATCGGTCTTTAACGACCCCAGCAAAAAAGGGAAGTTTTGCACCACAACAGTAATTGGTGTATCTAACACAATTTTTGATTTGGTTTCAATGTACATATTAGATCAAGAATATTAGAATATTCATATAATAATCTAGTGCCGGAGGCTTCTTTATCGAGTGGAAAGTGGTATCAGAGATATTGAGCCGCCAAAGGCCTCTGACATGGCTCATGTAAGACTACTATCCGTAGAAAGTTGGGACCGACGACGGCTTAAGACTACATATAGGCCCAGTAATAATCTAAATGGCAACAACTGGACAACAATTAAACGAGCCCTCCGAAGCACGGTGGCACTCAAAATCAAAGGTTAATATTTTAATTCAGTTTTGACCCCAAAGGCTCTTTTGATCGAATCATATCTTAGCGCTCAGGTAGAAGGCCACTAATGGTCACCCATCCAAATATTGGACGAGATCCACGTTGCTTAACAATGATCACGAGTAAACGCTTCATGAAACAAAATATTCATAATTTTCCGGGGTTACAAAACTAAAATGTTTGTTCATTCAAACTATTTTGTCTCCAATAATATAATGATACCCATCTCATTGTCTGTTTATCTTTAATCTAACTTTAAATTGGTTAAATTGCGCGACATTGGCAAATTCGGTTGTTTCAGCCCAAGGTCCCCTCTACAATGAAGTATAATGTATCCGTGACCCACGCGTTCTCATCATTATGATGAAAAATATTGTAATCTTCAGTAATAAACATTATTATTTGACTAGATTTACGCTTGCAGCCTTGTTTGTTATAATATTGTTATGAGCATATCTGGTGAATTATTTTGATTGACGAATCGTAAGATTCGTAAGTTGGCGAGTGTTCCAGAACTCGCAATGGCAAGTACCGAACTTTGCCTCCAAAATTACTTCTATACTTAATCTATAAAAGCGACATGTCCCATGATTCCAGAAATTGGCGGCACCCTACTTACAAAATAAAATAAAACGCATTTTAATTATAAGTGTATTTAATTTATAGTATGAAGTGACAATAAAAGTGAATTAAATTACCTTATTTTTACCCTAATAAAAACAATAGTTACCAATGTCTAAATATAGAACTTGGCTGTTTACCAAACTGAACTCCCGCGCAACGCCTCTCATCTCCCATTGGCGCGCTAATCTGTTGAAACCAAGATGGACGCCTCCCGCGTCAAATAACCGCCAAAGAGTAATTTCCTGTCAACTGACTTACCTATTAAACAATTTTACCTACACGTTTGTACAGCTAACCTACGGGAATTGATGTTTTTTATTGGTGAAGTTATTTATTGCTTGATCATTCAAAGCTGGCGCATTCTTGACACTACTGCAGTAATGCAATTTTAATACTTGTACATACTAGCAACGCCCCGCAGTTTTACATGTTTCTGTTCGTATTTTGTGATGTAAAGTAGTGCAATGACTTCCTCGTGAATCGATGGGTCTGTCGTGAAACTCACATGCGAATTTGGTTAGCAATTTTTGAGTTCATCACGCACAGACAAAAATGCGTTAGGCGAGCTTTTGTTTTAATAGGAATAGGTAAATAAACAATATTATTCCAATAGTTGACGAAAGCAGTACTCAAGACAGCACCATATTTCATTCTGTCAGTGTCACTTTCACAAAATCCCAGACACTGAGCAAATAAGTGATAAATGAACTGTCAAGAACTTACCAGCTATAGGAGTAGCTTGATTGCCGACTAGTTGGCTAGTGGATCGGAATTCCTTGCCTTTTAATAATAACTTTCAAGTACAGTACGTCCGGTCGTATCGCAACTTGTTAAGTTTAATTATAGATTAACAGTCGCACTTAACATAACTAAGTATGTAATTGTAATAAGTTTTTGTCCATACTAACTTACTATGTAATTTTAGGAATGCGACCTCAAATATCTGATTTTTATTGACTACTAGCTGTGCCCCGCGGTTTCACCCGCAGCGCCCCCGTTCCCGTGGGAATTTGAGATTTTTATTCCTTATTTTTCTTATATAAAAACCTTGTCCTGACAATAAGGAACACATTAAAAAAAGAATCATCCAATTTGGTGCAGTCGTTCTGAAGTTATGCCCTTAGCAACAGATTCAGCGATTCATTTTTATATTAAAGAAGAATAGATTTATGATATAACACAGATATAGGTATATAACCTATTTCTTCTTATGGGTCTTTCCATGTAGTCTTAGTTTATGGCCGATTTTCTACCCAAAGACAATTTGTCACTATGTATGCTTAGATCTTTAAAACTACGCAACGGATTTTAACGCAGTTTTTTTAAATAGATAGAGTGATTCAAGAGGAAGGTTTATAAGTATAAAAAATCCCGAAATTCCCACGGGAACGCGCACAACGCGCGGAAAGCCGCGGAGCGTTGCTAGTGTTGTATAAAATAGTACCTATGTATATGATTACTACAACAACCTGCTTATTACAGACCCGATCGAGTAAATGAGTTTAAAACAACACTGAAGGCAAACCACTCGAAATAACAGCTGTTTTTACATCACTAATTACCGCTTTAGAAAGGGACAGATAGATGCAATGACTGTATGTAAGAGAGAGAGGTAGATAATGTAAATAACAACTTGATAGATTACTTAGATTAATAGTTATATGGAGTATATTTCAGTTAGTTTGTGTTACAAAATCTCGGAGGTTACAATGTAACAATATTATCTATATATGTATATAAAATTCAAAGTCCTGACTGACTGACTGACTGATAATCATCGCACAGCCTACACCGCTACACCTAGAAACATGAAATTTGGCAGGAAGGTTCTCCAAGTGACGTACCTAAGTGCACACTAACAAAGGATTTTCGAAAATTCCTACGGGAACGGGCTCAACGCGGGCAAAGCCGCGGGGCGCTGCTAGTGGTTTAATAATATGGCTTTGTCGGTCGGTCTTGACTATTTAAACCGACTTCAATAAAAGTTAGTCAATTCAAATCACTACATAGTATAAAACAAAGTCGCTATTTTTGTTTGTTTGTTTGTCTGTTTGTCTGTATGCTTAAATCTTTAAAATTACGCAACGGATTTTGATGCGGTTTTTTGTAATAGGTAGAGTGATTCAAGAGGAAGGTTTTTATGTAAAAAAAATTCCCGAAATTCCCACGGGAACGGGCACAACGCGGGTAAAACCGCGGGGCGCTGCTAGTTAATATACAATACACAAGATACAGTAACAATTGATAGATAGCTGTAGTATAAGTAATTTCGAGTAGGTGAGTAGACCAACCCTGGTGTCGGAGTTTTTAGACCGCCTAAAGGCCTCCGACATGGTCTAACGATTGAAACAACTGTGACCGACAATTTAACATGCCATCCGCAGCACGGTAGCGCTCAGTTAGAATGCCACTATCGGCCACCCATCCAAGTAGGGGTCGAGCTGCACGTTGCTTAACAATCGCAATGAACTAGCATAGCTTAGTCAAACTACACCACGAGCGAGATATTATTAGGAGGATATATGTAATAACTGACACACATCTTAAATACACACACACATTCAAAAAACGTTATATAAATATCTACTCACCCATGTATATCTATTATAAATATAATTTAGAATATAACAAAAACTACAAATAAACATTGCAGTAATTTTAACCCGGTGATACAAAAAAGTAATATTATATTAATATACCAGATAGTAATTACAAAACATATTTAATGGTTAAATTAATCTCATAGAATATTGTTAATGTGCGTTTTTAGTTACAAAAACAATTGAGGAAGCGTTTGTAATCTATGGTCGGTCTTGAAGCGCCATCTTTATTATAAAGTGTTCAGGCGTTATATTCAAACTAGAACGCCCCGCAGTTTTACCCGCGTCGTGCCCGTTTCCATGGAAATTCCGGGATGAAAAATAGCCTATAACCTTCGCGTTAAATGTGACTGTCCATAACAAAAAGAATGATTAGAATCGGATTGGCAGTTTCTGAGATAAGCGCGTTTAAATAAAAATAAATACTTACTTACTTTTCAGCTATTTTTGCGATCAATAATCTTAATATACGAATGGAGAAACCTCCTCCTTTTTAAGTCTGTTAAAACACTTTTTAACAGTGTTTTAGTTAACGAGCCTTTATGTAAAAGGCGGTAAATCTTCTACAATGATCCTATTACAATCATAAGGGACTTTATAAACGCGGGAAAAGCACATTGCCCTCAAACCATAGACATAGATAGAACCTATACGCTACCTCAAACACACCTGCAGTCTACAATGTAAACAACTATAAAATTAAATGGCTTGTCTATAGGAGTATCGTAAGAAATCCGCTAATTAACATTAAGCTATCGAGCAAAGCCAGTAATGAAATATTAGTACAAAAAGCTCCGAAGTACGTCAGCCGTGTCGCGACCGGTTAAGTCATGCTTCACAGATAATAGGTATTTTATAACTAGAAACTTTTTTCCTCTATGAAAAAAAGTAATAAAAAATATTTATGGTAGCTTAACAAAGTTTGCTTTGGTATAGAGTTTAGAAAGGCTGTTCCCAATATACTATTCGGAGGCCTTTGGCGGCTCAATAACTCTGACACTAGGATTGGTCAGGTTGACCATCCAATCGATGAAGAAGAATATAATATACTATTATTTAGCTATAGTAACTAACTACATCTTCGATCAACAATACACGACTAGATAACGGGTCACGTACAAAATCAAAGAAAAATGCTGTCCGCGGATATATGTATAGGTTCTTAAACAGCTTCATTTGTTTACTACCGAACTGAGACAAAAGTTTTAAAACATTTCTAAGTTCAACTTATTAATAAAATAAGAGCTCACGTTTCAAGTGCGCTGTTATTCACCGAAACGTATTTTTTGCGCCGACCCGACATCTAGTTGTGTATTGTTGATCGAAGAACTACATACTTGATCTGCATTCTCAGATAGATCATATTTTGACTTAATTTAATTAACTTAACTTAATTTCGGTAATTTTATTAATTTTAATCCGACACTAAAATAAATGTGTATCACTTTCGTTTTACACATACATATTGTTGTCTCCGAGCGGGAATGGAACCCGGGAATGGAATGGAATAATTAATAAATAAATAATTTTGTGAAACCTCGGTGGTCATGGAAGACGAAGTATCTATTACTATGTAGTATCATGTATGTATATGTGTAACATAGTACTTCATGGTACCTAAGCTTAACGCATGGACTTATGTATTTTTATAATCATAAGTCCATGGCTTAACTAGCTTCCAAGTTTAATACCAAAACTCAACACTTTTATTACAAAATTATACCAGACCAGACGGCAGACACGTTTAGTCAACTTTATACAAAAACAAAACAATAAAAATCTCTATTTACTCCTAGTTTACGCTACACGTCGCGTCTTGCCACTGTAAAGCCAAGTCAGTACCGGTCAAGTGCGTAGCGGACTCTACTTGTTGCTTAATCTACTAATTACTTTTACATTCAATACTACGTTGGTAAAAAATATATGAATGTTGTCAGCCATTCGATCGATTCCGTACACTTTGCTCTTTGCAGTTTGCAACACCCGGCCCGGCCGGTACAAGATATTTAAAATTTCGCGCGCAGTTGTGTATTAATGTTACTAGATACAAAAACTGGTACTTTAGTTATAGTTATTTTATGATTTTGAGGGGTAAAAATTATTCTTACATGAAATATTTTATAAATTATCGATTATGAAATTTTATTTATCTCATTTTACATGAATTTATTAGCAAAACATATTATTTTGATAAATCTACATATATTTTCGCATATGGCAATGTTAACAGTGACAGGTGTTTACGCGCCAAACAAACAATAATGGATTCTCGACTTGACTTGATGTCCGTGTCGATAGCTTGCTAAGTTTTCCTTTACTCATATTTTCGATATTTTTTACTCATTTTATTGATATAAACTATCGTGTGAAAACTGTTTACTGTGTTAAAATTGTAAAATGTACAACTGTCGCGTCTGTTACGTGAAAAGTTCAGTGTAATGACTGTTGGTTGCCGCGCTTATTGACTTGTTGGATTAACGAATTTCTCAACAATAGACTCTATTTATTAAAAATGAGTGCTATGGAGATGGCAGCGACGACTCCAAGGAGATCCTCGCGTATATCTCATAACCATACCCCTAAATTTTCGGAGAGAAAGAAGGGGTTATTTCAATGTGGCTCGGAGCCTCCAAGGGAGTCGCTCACGACTCACCGGCGACTCCCAGTGCTGGACAGTGAGAGTGACAGCGAGGACTGCGACCTGGGCATCATCAGCACACTGGACTCTAGCTCCTGCGATGAAGAACAAACCACACCAAGGACCCCGGAAAGATCATTGTGGCGTAAGTATAACGGCCAATATAACCAACTTCTATTACTGATTTTCAGTTCATATTGATGATTTCTTTATACAGTAATTACTAGTAATGCATAAGGTTTCTAGATAAACTTTTTTTGACTAACATAGATCCATATTCTTCTATGTGAAATACAAGGTTAAATCAGAGACCTTGTACTGGCCTCAATCTTTTCGTTGATACTTTGAGAAGTACAATTTTACATTTAACATGTTCTATTGTAGTATTCTTGGTGAAAAACCACCTTTTTACCACACAATGATTATATCTGCCTAGTATGAAGAAGTATGTCTGTAAACCTACGGAAAGGCAAAGTTATTTTTCAAGGTAATTGAGAGATGGTCAATAACCTGACACCCATGCTACTGGGAATGTAAATACCTACTAAGAGTTACTAGTGTGTGAATTTATGCACAAATCTACTCTACACATTATTGACTGTGTTGTATTTATTTCTCCTTACTGTACTGATATCTTCAGTAGTATGAGAGGCCTTTGCCCTGCATTAGGAAGTTACAGGCTACTTTAGTTTTTTACTTATATATTTAAATCCATAATAACTTCGTAGTTGAAGATGCAAAGGATTTTCTGTCAGATTTTAAGATGATAAACTTTCTAATTGCTCCAATTTAACTTGAAAGGGCAATAACCTCAAATACCTACTTACACATTAGTAAGTAATATTTAATTTTCACAATAATACCAATAAATGAAACACTGTCTACTCAGCAGTATTTGTGCTCAAACATGTGTCCTAATAAAAAGATGTTGACATCAAATTATAGGCTGTTATAGCTATTTGGTTGTGACCTACTTGACTGTCATTTGTTATTTCTTTTGTCCAAGTGTATTAGTAAGTATTCTGTGGTCATTGGTACTGTCAATGACCTGTAGTTTGAACTGTGTTTGGCTGGTTCCTGTGAGAATTTCGGGATGTGAAGTTATGTACTCCGTATCTTGAGTTAGTACTTATCTTGAAAGGTTGCAGACAAGGGAGGGAAGCTGCCTGCTCTCCCTGTAGGCCACCTGTTTTAGGATGAAAATAGCACATAGCTTTTATTATGTATAGCTAGGTATTAACACAAAAATATTATTGTCTGCCTTCATAGTTTCACAGGTTATTATATTCAAACAAAAAACCTTTTCATCTTTATAATTACATCACCAAAAATTAAGTATTATTTTGAGTATTCAGCGACTAAATAATTAAGTATTTACCAAAATTAAATTGTCTCATTATTATACAAATCTGTACATAAATTGTGAAGAACAAATTCAATTAACTATATGTTCTCATGCATTTGAAGGTTTTTCTCAGATCTAAAGTATAATTATGTTTTTCATACATTAGTTGTTTCATGTGGTAAATCATACTACAGTACAGGGCCACATGTCTTGCTTGTCAGCCTAGTGATTGGCTAATGTATGTTTTATAGAGTTAAAATCTATGAAATTGCCAATCTCAAGTTTACTCTTCCCCAAATTCTAATGACCAAGGAAAACTTTATTTAAAAGCCTCTCATCTCACTCTTCTTCTTCATCTCACTGATAATATTATTAGTGGCCTATTTGGCGTAAGCTTAACCATCTTCGCACAGGAGTAGGTCGCTGCAGGTCAAACCTAGTCAAGTGGGGCTACTCTTCTGTACGGGAGTGTGTGGTGCTCCAGACCAGGACATGGCCCACCTGTTGTCCTGTCCTCTGAGCCCTGCCACCTGCACCAAGGAAGGTTTAATGAAAGTCTCAGATGCTGTCCTTCTGTCTGCTAATACTGGACAGGAAAAGTTTAAAGGCCATTGACACGATAAGAAGATTAGTGAATGTGCAGTATTTAATTTCAACAAAAATCCTTGATAATAGAATTAAAGAAACTAAAAAATATGTATATGAGCTATTAAAATTATTACTGCAATGACTTTGTGCAATTTTGTTTAAATTATGTTTAATGTGAATAAAATAATAATTATTTACATTTTCTTGACAATACCTTGCAACAACACTATTGTTATTTAATGTTTTTTTTAAATGATAAATGGATATTGTTATGTAACTTGATATAATATATTATTTTAACAAAGGCTAATTTAATATATAACTTATTCTGCAATAATTATGCTACCAATTTTAAATGCAACTACCTACTACCTATTTAAATTATTTTAAAAATCCTAATTATTAAGTTTTGCTAGGTTAGGTTAGGTTTGCTAGGTAGTTAAGAAGTGTAACTAAAATGGTCTATAACATCCTACTTTATATTATAAATGCGAAAGTTTGTGAGGATGGATGTATGTATGGATGTATGTTTGTTACTCTTTCACGTAAAAACTACTGGACGGATTTGGATGAAACTTTACAGTAATATAGGTTATACATCAGAATAACACATGGGATACATTTTATCCTAAAATTCCTGTGGTAACCGATACAATGCGGGTAACACCGCGGGGCGCGGCTATCAATAATCTTAAGGCATTCATTATACTAAATGAAACGGGTCTGTATCGCGTTAGATAATTTAACGTATTTTAAAATACGTTAAATTATCTAACGCGATACAGACCCGTTTCATTTAGAATAATGAGTGCAAATCGTGTGAGTTTAAAAAGTATCTTAAGGCATTATTTCTGTAGATAAAACCCAGTCTTCACCACAATTGCAGCTATGCTTAATTCTCACTTCAGTTACTTCTCATTGTATATTTATTATAATTGCAACACTTTTCTTTTATACATGTGGCAATACCATTATGCAGTCATTGTTATCTATGGCAGGAATCAACCAATCACAATGATTTTAAGAGTAACAATAATACCATATTATGATCAGTGCTTGCCATTTGTTGTGTTGTGTACATATTGCCAGTTGAGTCTCATTCATTAGCTATTTGATAGAGTACAGGTGCAATCTTATTTTGTCTAATTAGTACCTAGTAACAGCTGCAGTATTGTCTAGATAAAGTCTTCAATCTATACTTAATATTATAAAGCTGAAGAGTTTGTTTTGTTTGTTTGTTTGTTTGTTTAAACGCGCTAATCTCAGAAACTACTGAACCGATTTGAATAATTCTTTCACTGTTAGATAGTCTATTTATCGAGGAAGGCTATAGGCTACATTTTATCCCGGATTTCCTACGGGAACGGGCACAACGCGGGTAAAACCGCGGGGCGCTGCTAGTTTAATATATTAGTGAATTTGTGAGTGTTATAAAATGGACTATAACATTAAATAGTACGTAAGCGAGTTCGTATAGGTCAGTGGCCAATCCTGCTCAGAGTTTTTAGACCGCCTAAAGGCCTCCGACTCGGTCTATCGATTAAAAGTAACAAATAGTGAAGACCTATTTCGTTGTAATTATTAATACATACCTGAGTGAGTATTGTACAGAGGTTTAAGATTTTCGCTGTGTTTGTCGTAAATCAACACGTGAGCAAAAATAATGTTAATAAGTAACAACCTGTTAGATCAATATATGAATACAATGAAGATATACTCGTATATATCTTATATATAAAATTCTCGTGTCACAGTGTTCGTTCGCGTACTCCTCCCAAACGGCTCGACCGATTCTCATGAAATTTTGTGAGCATATTGAGTAGGTCTGAGAATCGGCCACCGTCTATTTTTCATCCCGAAATTCCCGCGGGAACGGGTACAACGCGGGTGAAACCGCGGGGCGCAGCTAGTCTAATATATAAAATTCTCGTGTCACGGGGTGCGTAATTGAACTCCTCTGAAACGGCTCGACCGATTCTCATGAATTTTTGTCTACATATCGGATAGGCCTGAGAATCGGACAACATCTATTTTTCATCCCGAAATTCCCGCGGGAACGGGTACAAAGC
Source organism: Cyclophora albipunctata (assembly GCA_963082685.1). Taxonomy (NCBI): domain Eukaryota; kingdom Metazoa; phylum Arthropoda; class Insecta; order Lepidoptera; family Geometridae; genus Cyclophora; species Cyclophora albipunctata. Next base: position 2,606,917 of record OY720138.1, on the reverse strand, counting down.
GGGTGAAACCGCGGGGCGCACCTAGTATATATATAGTTAGTCGTAATGACTACGTTTAGTCTTTGCATCATAGCTAAGCTAAGCTGTCATATTAAACGTAGCGAACTGCCGCACTCAGAGACGTCCTAAACTACTTAACTAATTGTCGTAACTGTTCATACAGTAGGTACATGTTAGGAACTTCAAATGTCTACCAAGGAAGCATTTGACATACGAGTATCTGAGGACTTTGCGGTTTATATCCACAAATCACAATCTTATCAAACGTAAAGGCATCCCTCACTACATCGAGACCTTTCTTGAAATTCTCATTTGAATCTATGACCATTTCGTTACAGACGATACGAGAGGCCAAATGCGGAAGCTGCGAGAAAACTGCGATCTGAAGAGCTTCATGAAATCCCCCTTCATGCTCAAGAAGTACCAGACCAAGTACTCCTGCCCGGAGTCCTGTGAATCCACTTCGACCCCTGGCACCCCTCATTTCCACCATCAGAACCCGGTGACTCCGTCTTCGACCCATTCCTGCGCCAGCGCCTACACCACCACATCTACCTCAAGCAGAGCCCGCAAGAGTCTAGCCTCTCTAATAGCTGATACAGAAAGCTGCAGCAGCTCTCTAAAAGACTTAAATTTTGATTCAGACTCTGGTACAGATTCTAAAGAAAATACACCAACTAAATCTGTGAGGAGATCTAATAGGAAAATGACTCCTAAACTTAGTTTTAAAGGTATATTGATGGAGCAGAAGAAAAATGTATCTCCACTTGGCTTTGGCGCGTCGCCGTCCAGACAGCCTGTCGTCTGCTTGACGAAAATAGATATGACTGGCTTCATATCTCCGTCGCAAATGTTGAAAACACCAAACACGACAGAGGGGGTTGATTCGCCGCCAAAATTGAGTCATAACCGTCGCAGTGTCATAGAAATAGGCGAAAGTCCTGAATCTACTTGTGACAGTGAGAAGAGTAATAAAAGACTGAGAAATGATAGTGTGACCGAAGCCGGGCCGAATGCGAAGTACCCACGGCTGGAAAACGCTCCTAAAGCCAGACTATCACTGTTCAACAGTGACAGACTGAAAGACATTCTATCAGCCAAGTCTTTCTACGGTAAAAGCAATCCAGAACTCAACACAGGCGTAGTGACAAAGATCGCTAACGCCATAGAAATGACTACTCACCACCGGAAATCCCTGCAAAAGCACTCGAACCGTCACAAGAGGCGACCGGGACAAATTAACTTGGGTGTCCGCCACAAGATTAGGAAGCCTAAACATAAGCTAGCGAAGTACAAAATGAATAGAAGTAACATCTCCTTGAAGAGTAATCATTCTCTGCTGAATTCCACAGCTTCTAGTGCTAAAGACTGTTCCATGTTGAGCCAAACTTCTATGGATTTGAACGGTAAGTTCATAAAACTTTTTGTCAAGTCATTACTCATTTTTAGGCAGCTGTTATCAATAATTGTTTACTAGCCGCGCCCCGCGGTTTACCCGCGTTGTACCCGTTCCTGCAGGAATATCGCGATAAAAAGTAGCCTATGTCCTTTCTCAGGCTCTAGACTAACTGTGTACCAAATTTTATTCAAATCGGTTCAGTAGTTTTACCGTGGAAGCGTACCAAACAGACAGACAAACAGAGTTACTTTCGCATTTATAATATTAGTTAGGATTTAATTCACATAATAAAGCGTTTATACTTTTACAGATAAAACTGACCCATTCGGCAAAGAAAAACAAACAATAGAAGCACTTCTAAGCCAATGGGAGGAAGAAGAAATACCTGACAATGAACTACCCAAGCAAGAGCTACCGTGCTTCAGCAAATCCATCATTGAAGAGACCAACCAGATATTCCAACCAATCACAGCAGTTCCCGTGACCACAAACACAACCAAACCCAACGATAACGCGGTCATTGTAGAACTAGGTGTCAAAGACCATGTGACTATGCCAACATACGACCAAATGATGGCCAAGACTGGTGTGACTGTGACCGGTGATGTGGTCATGACTGATAGTCATGAAGCCAGTCATGGAGAGGCTCCGAAGTGTGGCCAGTTTTTGCCGGTCTCCGATGGGTATATTTTGGTTGAAGATAATGAGTTGCCAGGTATGAATTTACTTTGTTCCGTCATTTGATTTACATTTATGTAATTAACCTATTTTACTTAATCCCTAGTTAATACATGATTGGAGCAACCATAGCCTAGTTTGACCAAGTAAACTCATAAATTTGAATCATCACAGATCTGCCACTTCTTGGCCAGGTGGCCAAGTAGCATTTTTATCTGAGCACTACAATACTTCGGCAAACACGTTAAATTGTCGGTCCCGGTCGATTAAATCGCAATACCATGAAGACTATGTTATACAGTTACTGTTAGCCTGTATCGTCCCACTGTTGGGCCCAGTTAAGTTAATATCTTTGTAAAAAACATCAAGCCTACATTTCAGCTCAAGAAGAACTACCCGACTTGGACGAAATTGAGCGAGAACTCAAAATGCTGGATGAGCAAATACTAAAGATGGCTAAATCTAACAATATTGACGCGCAAGCGGTCCTCGCGTCCACTGAGAGTGGCATAACTGTTGTTAATGGTAAGTAACTAGTACTCTATAGTCTCTTGAACTTTAGCCTTTGCAGGAGGTAATAAGTAAGGTTCCGTGCTTCGGAGGGCACGTTAAGCCGTCGGTCCGGACTTTCTACGGATAGTAGTCGTTACATGAGCCATGTCAGAGGCTTTGGCGGCTCAATAACTCTGACACCAGGATTGGTCAGGTTGACCATCCACTCGATGAACATATAGAAAATAGTACCGGCTCGCGGTCTTACCTGCGTTGTACAAGTGCCCACGTAGTTTTTGGTAAACAATTTAATTAATGCGTCTTTTTGTTCTGGCATGATGGGTGATTAAAATGTTATGATTATGTTGTGGTATTTCAGAGCCAACTCAAGATGAAATGGAGAAGTCTAAATGTGAAAAGCCAGCGAAACTGTTCCCCATATTCAGTAAACCGAATCCAGGCGTGTCTTCGCCTTCCACTAAAGGTAAAGATAAAAAAAGAGTTTTATTAAATAAGAATTTAGCTTTACAGTTTGTCGTACGTAGATGGTAACTATATAAAACTTAATGTCATTCGAGTATGTATCTTACGAGTGACCAATAATTATTGTCAGTTGAATGTATCCATACTTCATATAAGACGTTAAATTGAATCTCTAACTTGTTTGTATCGTTAGACCATATCGGATGCATTTAGGCGGCCTTAAAACTCTTGTCAACAGGGTTGCCTATAAAATGATCGTAATGATCTCAATACATATTCAAAATTAAGTTATTCCCGTGCTTCGGAGGGCACGTTAAGCCGTCGGTCCCCGTTACTTTCTACCGATAGTAGTCGTTACATGAGCCTTGTCAGAGGCCTTTGGCGGCTCAATAACTCTGACACCAGGATTGGTCAGGTTGACCATCCACTTGATGAAGAAGATTAAGTTATTTAACTCATGGCACTTCTCTATAGGTGACAAATCCAATAAGAAGTCTCTACTCAAGACCGGAGACGACCAATACCTCATCGACGCGGGACAGAAGAAATTCGGAGCCACCCAGTGTACCGAGTGCGGGACTATTTATGAGGTTAGTTCAGTTTTTGGGATCATATCACTATCAAAACGTTACATAGGACTTCATATCTACAATGAGAAAGTTTGTGAAGATGGATGTTTGTTGCTGTATCGCGCGGAGATAACAGGTAGATCTGGAATTCTGCATGGAAAGGTACACGATTAGATGATAGTCGAGGAATCGTTTTATCCCATCTATGGGAGTATAATTATTTCCCATCCTATAGAACGCATGTAAAACCGAGCTAGCCTTTATAATTGCCGTGCGCTAATCACGCTCTAAGTAAAATGGCCGTTGGGCCGAAAGTGCCATTTTTAACCAACTTCAAAAAAGTCTAGGTTGTCAATTTGACTGTGGTATAGAAATATATTTTGTGAAGTGAATAAAATGTGGTATATTTCAGATTGGCAACCCTCAAGATGAACACGATCACTTGGTGCATCACAATGCCACAGATGTGCTGAAATTCAATGTAAGTAAATCAGAATTGTAAGTAAGTAAGTGTAATGTCTCACTGCTGGGCAAAGGCCTCTCATCTCACTGAAGATATCAGTACAGTGAGGAGGATTAGGCGTAAACACCACGCTTGCCTAATGCGGGTTGGTGGTCGCAAACCCGAGCCATTTTTGTAAAGTAGGAAACATGTTTTCGCTCGACCTGGGAATTGAACCCGGGACCTCAGTCCTGATAGGCGAGTGCACATACCACCGAGTAGTTGATATACAGTAAATATATTTATTCATATTTTCTTCATCATTTACTTAAAAAAGTTAAGCTCTTGTTGTTTCTTGCTCACCCAAAATGTCATAAATTAATTTTACCCTCAGGGCTGGAAAGAGGAGTGTGTGATCGAGCGTGGCGACACATGGCGATGCATCCGGGTGAGAGGTGGCGACGCGAACTGGCGACGCGTGGCAACGCTGCTGGAGCGAGTGATACACCCGCAGCTGGGTTTCGAGGGTGCTCTCAGCAATAGCAATGTTAGGGAACTCACTGTGAGTATATTGTACCGGTCTTTACAATATTTTATTTTACTGAATATATTTATACTAATATAATACATCTGAAAAGTTTGTTTGTTTGAACGTGCTAATCTCAGAAATTACCAATCCGATTCAAATAATTCTTTTGTAATGGATAGGCACATTCATCGGAAAGGTTATAGACTATATTTTATCCCGAAATTCCTACGGGAACGGGCACAACGCGTGTAAAACTGGGGGTGCAGCTAGTAATGTATGTAATCAAACATTACAAGTGTCACCCACTTCTGAGCACACGATTGAGCTGAAATTTTACATACACGTTTGGTTTGGATCTGAATGCATGTTAATTACATGAACAAATTATAAAAACCATATTTTTATAGGAAAAACTTATTAATTTTCAGTTAAATTGTTCTAGGCATTTCGTCATTTTCCCTACTATAAGTTATTTGTAATGTTTCAATATTGTTACAGGCATACTTATACATAGAAAAGAAGCAAATAGTCGGCTGTTTGATCGCCGAAATCAAGTCGAAAGCGTACAAGTTGATCCCAGGCGACCCTGACTGCTGCAGCGTTGAAGATTACCCCGTCAAGTGAGTATTCACTCTAGTACGAGAGTACCATTCATCAGTGATGCTATGTTACGTGATGTATTCATATTGATTCTATAAACTAGTAGCTTGTGGTTTTACCCGCGTAGTGCCCGTTCCTGTGGGAATTAATTTTGGGATAATAAAATAATAGCCTATAACCTTTCCGTTGAATGTGGTTATTAAGAATTATTAAGAACTAGCTGTGCCCCGCGGTTTCACTCGCATCTACTAAATATTCCGAACAAAGCCTAAACATTTGGTTTGGATAGGTGAGCCCGTTCTTGAGTTATAAAACTACAACGAAAGTGAGAGCATTGATTTTTATATTTATAGATAGATAAATATATTACTTAATTTTACCTCTTTATAACTCATATTAAAATTTACAGATGCGGCATCTCTCGTCTCTGGACACACATTAACTACCGCCGCCGAGGCATCGCTAAAAGCTTACTCGACTGCGCGCGAGTCTCATTCCTCTACGGGTCTGCGTTACGAACGACTGACATAGCGTTCAGCGCGCCCACGGCTAGCGGCAAAGCGTTCGCGACCAAATACTGCGGTACACCGAACTTTTACGTTTATTTAGATTAGATGTTTATGGTATGAAGCCTTGTAGGGTAGATGGATGTATTCACGAAGGAGAGACTACGCAGTAATTATATACCCGGACAAATTCACTCACGGTTAATTAGACCCAAAGTAAGCTCAGCTTGTGTTATGGAATCTAACTAACTGATACTATTACATATACATACACAAATATTTTATAAGAATATGCAAATTGACACCCAGACGTCGTCGTCAACAACTATGTCTTCACATATTGTTGACTCCGTTGATCGGGGTGTTGGGGCGATTAGGCCTGCTAGGGATTAGGCCTATAGACCTAAACGCCGAACAGTGCATTTAGAATTGAGCATTTAGTCCTGCAGGACTAATCGCTCAATGCTTTTATTATTATGGGCCAATTAGTCCCGATACTAATACTTTAAAATATTTTATCTACACTAATGTTGTAACATTCTACTTATGTTTCCAATACTTGACTTATAATTACTACTGTTATAGCGCAGACAACTAAAACACTCAATTTAAGCAATTGCACATGATGTTATAATATCCACATCGATATCGTAAAATCTTATTATAACATCATTATAACGCGACCAATTAACCTGGCGAGCCTTATGTCAAAATCCTCATACAAGTTGTATAAAATTTTGATATTAGGCTGGCTTTTGAAAACAGTTGGGTTATACGTGAAAACTTCGTCGAAACTACATACACAAAACTCTTTGGTAAGATCTCGCTCGCTCCTGATTGGCCCTACGCGCAGCTGCGCTCTCATTGGTTAGATTTTAATGGCGGCAAGTTCACTGTGACAATACACGTACCTACGCGTGAATTTAATGTTTCGCAATGTGTTTTGTTTTAAAATACAAATTAAAAGTTAAAAATGGATAGCGACGATGATATTTGTACGCCTCCGGATATTCTAGAATTGGCAACAAAAGTAACTCACAATCTTTTGCCAGAAAAATCTAGAAAATTATATGAAAAAGAATATAATAACTTTTTGGCATGGAAGATCGAAAAGAAAACTACATCATTTTCTGAAAATGTCATTCTTGCGTATCTCAAAGACCTCTCCGACAAATTCAAGCCATCTTCTATGTGGGCTAAATATTCTATGATCAAGTCCACACTGAGTATCTACAACAATATTGATATCACGAAGTATTCAAAAGTCATAGCGTTCGTGAAACGCAGTTCAGAAGGACACAAGGAAAAAAGTCCTTGACGTTTACAACAGGTCAAATAAAGATGTTCCTGGAAGATTCACCAGATATTTTGTATCTTTTTTAAAAGGTAAGTGTATTTTAGTTCTGTTATTTAATCTACCTAGTACTTACGTACTACACACGCAAGTTATCTAGACACTCCGTTTAAGCGCTTTGTGTATAAATTTGGTAGTAGGTACCTACACTTTACTACTTCATAAATCATAGTTTTTGCCTTGGCTATGTACATCAAGCTTATTATATCGTTTATTGTTACAGGTTGCACTAATCTTCGGCATAATGGGGGCATGCCGAAGGCAAGAGCTATACAACATCCAGTTCGATGAAGTCTCTAACGTAGACGACAGTACAATCATGGTGAAAGTTTCGAAAACAAAAACGAAAATAGATCGTTCTTTCGTTGTGACGGGCAACTACTATGCCGTATGTAAAAAATACATGGAACTTCGACCCACCCCCTGTTGAAACCCTGCCTTTTTCTTGAGCTATAGATCAGGGAATTGCTCCGATCAAAGAACTGGTATTAATAAATTTGGTGCTCTGGGAAAAACTATCGCAAGTTTTTTGAATCTGCCTAACCCAGCGTTGTACACGGGGCATTGCTTCCGGCGCACCTCGGCGACCCTTCTCATAGATAGCGGTGGTGATTTGACCGCACTGAAACGACACGGGGGGTGGAAGTCTTCTACTGTGGCTGAAAGCTACATTGATGAGTCTTTAATGAATAAAATTCAAGTCTCAAATACGATCTTGAACAGTATAGAAAACAAGACGAATGAAGTAAATATAAATATTCCGACTCCGTTTACGAGCTTTACTGCTTGCCCCGCGACCGCTACAGCTGCTGGATCAATAATTAACATTAACTTTCAAAATTGTACCATACAAAATTTGAACAATTATTATAAATAAACTATTTTCAGCTTTTACTCTTGTTGTTTGATTAATTGTATTAGTGAAGATAAAGTAGTGTATGCAACTGCTTAATAACACGGGTATTAAAACACTCGTTACTATTATAAAACTCGCTGCGCTCGTTTCATAAACTCACACTCGTGTTTTAATACCATTCATTATATGACAGTTGCATAATAGTAGTTTATAATAGTAGTTTATGCAACTGTCATATAAGGAAGGGTATTAAAACACGAGTGAGAGTTTATGAAACGAGCGCAGCGAGTTTCATAATAGTAACGAGTGTTTTAATACCCGTGTTATATGCAGTTGCATACACTACTTTATCTTCACTAATGCAATTAATCAAACAAAATTTTAAAAACAAAACACATTGCGAAACATTAAATTCACGCGTACGTGTATTGTCACAGTGAACTTGCCGCCATTAAAATCTAACCAATGAGAGCGCAGCTGCGCGTAGGGCCAATCAGGAGCGAGCGAGATCTTACCAAAGAGTTTTGTGTATGTAGTTTCGACGAAGTTTTCACGTATAACCCAACTGTTTTCAAAAGCCAGCCTAATATCAAAATTTTATACAACTTGTATGAGGATTTTGACATAAGGCTCGCCAGGTTTTGGATTCGACTGTACTTACAGAGAAAAATCATTGGACCTAATTGCCCCATTCAAAAAGAACTCATCGGCGATTAGGTCTACATTCCATTTGTGGGCCTAACCGGCCAATGAATAAAATGCCTTTGAGCATTTAGGCCTACAGGCCTAATTCAGACCAGGCCTAATCGCCCCAACACTCGTTGATCGAACCCGCAACCCCCGAGCCCCCGACACAGTGAGCGCTCACACTGCCACTGTGCCAACGGGCTTGTCAAACTAATTACTTCGCTCTACCGTGGATGTATTGGATCGTATGGTATCTTAATGTAGTGGCATATTTAAATGAGTTTGTAATATACTTTGGGATCTTACAATCCGATAATTTTAAGCATTTTGTAATGAGATTTTGAGATTGTTATTGGAGATGGTCCGAAAAGAAACAAGGTGAAGTTAATAGACCCATATTTGTAGTAATGGATTTTTGGGTCTGCTCGTAAGAACATATATGCTCATATATGAACATATTTGCTCGCATATTATTATGGATCTAAACATAGAACTGTTTTATGCAAAAAAAGACATATATGACTATTTTTGTAGGTTTGTACATTTTTAAACTTTATAGTGGACATATTATGTTCATATTTTGTCATATGACTTTGTAAACTAAGTGCCAGTGAAAAGTGCCTCAGATTAAGCTAAATGGAATATAAAATATAGCAACGAAATTTTAAGGCATATTGAACTTTTTGATACTTTTATTTTCGATTTATTGATTCTACTTTTTCGACTAGCTTTTGTTTTTTAATTATTATGAGTTTATAAGATATTTTTACGCATTCATAACTTTTATTGGTTTTATTTTCGGACTACAGTCCTTATGGAAATTTGATTTAGCTTTCTCATATAGTTGTATATGATTGGTTTGTGTTTTACAGCTTGAATGATAAATTCTAGTGACTATGTAAAGTCAGTTGCATTTATTGTATGTAATATAATATTCTTGGCTCACTTTTACAATATTTTACAATGCCTTTAGAACTTTGACATGGTCTAACTCTAATGGTATGTTTACATTGAATTGAAATGTCGTTGTTTGACAATTTCATTGTCATTGTCAAAATCTTTTCGTAATGCGCTGTGATTGGGCAATTGACCTTCGCACAGCTCCGCTTACCTTCAATGTAAACGCACCCTAAACGTTGCATGTGTCTAATTCTCATTTTACATATTGATACAGGTATTGTATATCTAAACAATTTTGATAGAATTTTTTCCCTTTAATTTTCTACATATTTTTAGAACTTCTGTATAAATAATGTTAACATAATTAAGTAATGGACTTTATAAGTCATTTTTGAGATTCTTTTATAAGTTTTTGAGACAATTAAGGCGTAGCTTTAGGTATTTACAATTTTGGTATTAGTATTTTACCTCATTATTTAATTTGTGATTTATGGTATAATAGATAAGTTTGATTTCGCGAATCCTTCACTTAATCTTCAGTGAGTGAGAGGTCTTTGCCCTATATTGGGATCTAATAGGCCTGTACTTTCCTTTAACTTAGTCCTATAAACTAATTCCTTACATTATTTAAATGTAAAATACTTCAAAACTATTTTGTTTGTATTTTACTATGCCAGTGAAAAAATATGCTTTAGACTTTATTGTCATAGTTATCTACCTCTCTCTGTATTTAGCCGAAATTACAAAAAATGTTGAAACTCATATAATAAAATCTGCCATTTTTCCAGATAACTTTGCTCTCTCTAGAATTTTACGCTTATATTTATTTAAGATGTACGGATCGAACTACGTTTATCTTACTGGTTTCTCAAGTATGTTCAAAAGCTACGCTAAGAATATAATACTACTTTTTAAGAAACGCCAAGGAACCATTTAATGCTGTCTAAATTATAAAATGTTGTTAGATCAAGCCAAGTGCAGTTCGGTCCTAATAAGTCAACATTTTTAGGACAATAATTTAAGAATAGTTTTAAATACTCTAATTTTATATCGTGTACTTATAATTGTGTTTCTTGAGCCATATTTCCTTACTCATTAAAAATATTCTGATATTCTATTTCATTTGTCAAAGTCGGTAATAATTCTTAAAGAATTATAAAATATTATCTCAGATTAAATACGATTCTGAGTTGTTTAGAAACTGAGATATTGCATTTATTTAATTAATCTTTAAAATATGAACTCTATGCTTAACCATTCCCTGTGAATAACTTTTAGTTTAATTATATTACACATATCATTCCCTAATAGTCGAATTTTAGTATCTGTGTATGTAATTATTTAGTTTACGTATTTTCATTGATAAAATGCTTGACACCCTAGCTTGTTCAAACTAATTAGGGTACAGTCTGGCAAGTATAAGTTGGCGGTGGCGATTTGAGGAACTAAAACGGTTTTCTTGAAAATTCACTGAAACTTCCGAGTTCATAGTAAACATCGTTGCGAATATTTTGCTAACTACTGTGCTATCATCATGCCTAAAGTGATAAAAAATGGTACAAGAGAAGCAGTTATAAAAGTACATTGACATTGAACACAGTGGCGCACAGCCGCGCCAAGATATACTTGCCGGACTGTACGTTTCTAACAGAGCTATCCCGTGGCCTCTATGCTATGTTTGCACCAATCATATTGAAGCATAGCAAGTTAATATAGCGATGGTAGTATCTCCCAATTGGGTATTTGACTGATATTAAAACTGTACAAAAAACAAAGAAATTATAAGCTCTGAAAGATGAAAATGAAAGATCTCCTGTCCCTTTCTAGCAAAAAGGTTTTTTTTATGCGACGTCTACGGCGCTACACGCTTGTGGCGTCACATTCTAGTTGTGCTGTCTCTGTCTAATCAGCAACTTTGACCGCCTGTAACTCTGGAAATAATAGCGATATAAAAAAACGGATTTGTGTGATAAAAAGATGAGTTACTGATAGAATAAAACAATATTGTCAAATACCCAATTATATCAAACGTAATTATACCTTTGGTACCTCAGGTGGAATGTCACCCTATGTCAATTCCTACAAATTTTGATCCTACCCAATGCCTGAATTTGCCTTGTAAGTACCTCTACTTTATTTACTTATTGTTCTTATTTGTGAAGGCAAATCCAAAGATATAACTGTAACTAATGCCATAATTTGTTATTTATATACATTTACATTTCTTAATGTAAGTAGTTTGATACTGATTCGATGTAAAATTTATTTAAGTAGTACACAAATGATGTTCTTTTTGATTTTTTAAATAAAACTTTTAAAACTAAAAATGGTTTTCTTATTTCGTCCTGCTAATATTATAAATGCGAATGTTTGTGAGAATGTATGTATGTATGTTTGTGGCTGTTTTTCGAAAAAACTACTGCGCGGGTTTGGATGAAACTTTACAGTAATATAGATTACTAGCTGCGCCCCGCGGTTTCACCCGCTTTGTACCCGTTCCCGCGGGAATTTCGGGATGAAAAATAGATGTTGGCCGATTCTCAGACCTACTCAATATGCTCACAAAATTTCATGAGAATCGGTCGAACCGTTTCGGAGGAGTACGCGAACGAACACTGACACGAGAATTTTATATATAAGATACATCAGAACAACACACGGGATACATTTTATCCCGAAATTCCCACGGGATCATCTAGTAGCACTATAACAATAAATAATCCGCAATAAATTCACACACGGTTAATTACAGCCAAACTAAGCTCTAAGCTTGTATAATACAATCTAACTTAGTAGGTATATATATATACTGGTTAATATATTAGTAAGACATTATCTATTTTTCAGTTGTATCATAGTAATGGTTTAAAGCGATGATTTAAATAAGACAATATGTATGTAAATTAATAAAATATTTAATCAAAACAAAACGTATAATACACTATAAACACATAACAAACTAATAAATACTAAAAAATCTTCATTTCGGCTGATAACTCGTTTGGAAAAGCTGAAAACAAGTTTGTACAAATGTTAAAAGACTACGTACCCGACGTTTCGAGCGAATTACACCACTCGTGGTCACAGGATAACTGGACTTAGGAAGAACTAGCTGTGCTCCGCGGTTTCACCCGCAGCGCACCTTTTCCCGTGGGAATTTCGAGATTTTAATTACTTTATATCCTATTCCTGACAAAGATACTTAAAATAAAAAAAGAAACATTAAAATCGGTCCAGCCGTTCTCGAGTTATATATGATGTAACTGTCACGACTATCTTTTGTATATGTACTAGCTGTGCCCCGCGGTTTCACCCACAGCGCACCCGTTCCCGTAGGAAATACGGGATAAATAGTATCTTATATCCGTCTCCTATAAATAGTGTAACTACGAGTAACACGACTTTCTTTTATATATAATTAATATAGAAGATATGAAACATACACGATTTTGAGTTAAATATTGTCAATTTTAAGTTTCAGATTGATGATTATGCGTTTTAATATACAACAGCATTATAAATAGACTCAATAACATCCTAGAACTGAGCTTGATTTCAAATTCAAATCTCTTTATTATATCAGATCATTACAATCATTTATTATTATAATCGTCAGCTTAAAATTAAGTTTACGTTAGTTCGCAACGCGCTATCAAGCTATAGATATCATTTGAAATGAGCATATAGTATAGTCCCTTTGACTTATACAGATTACATTACAGGTTAGCTTATAAATAAATAAATAAATATTTTTTTTATTGCCATTTGAAAAAAAGAAAATGTTATAGCTTATATTATATTATATATAGCTTATACTACGTTAATAAACTAACCTCCTCTTCCGACTCGAGCCTGGCGTGCGCCATGTTTGAAGAGCTGGGCCCTACTCTTGAAGATACCGGCTCTACGTACCTCACTTCTGTAAGTAACAATAAATCCGGACAAATTCACTCACGGTTAATAAGACATAAACTAAGCTCTAAGCTTGCAATATGGAATCTAACTAACCCATCCAAGTATGTGTCGAGTTGCACGTTGCTTAACAAACGCAATGAGCTAACATCACCAAGTCTAACTACGCTACGAGCGCTATATGCAATAGGTTTTTATGTACAACTTTACTTTACTTAGGTACCTACTTTACTTTTATGTATTTATCTTCCAACCAAAGATAATTCAAGTAAGGTATTTTGGAAATGAAATCAGTAGAAAGGATATTAAAAAAAGGCCAAGTGGATGAGAGCCCCTTGATTTTTTTTTAGTATTTGTTGTTATAGCGTAGCGGCAAAAGAAATACATCATCTGTGAAAATTTCAAATGTCTAGCTTTCACCGTTCTTGAGATACAGCCTGGTGACAGACGGACGGACGGACAGCGAAGTCTCAGTAATAGGGTCCCGTTTTTACCCTTTGGGTACGGAACCCTAAAAATTATTTCAACTACATATTTCATAATGAGTAAAATAACTTACCTCTCGGTTTTTCGGATTCCAATTTTTCAGGCTGTAAAAAGATTAATTTACTGTAAATAAACTGAATAACTTATTCGTAAAATAATCATAAAAATGTTACTACTTTGTATGTAAGGTCTATGACAAGCAAGATCCAAAGGATGCTTAATCTGTTAATATTATAAAGAGGTCAAGTTTATAACTTTGTTTGTTTGTTTGTAAGAGCGAATCTCGGAAACTACCAGTCCTATTTATATAATTCTTTTTGTAATGGATAGCCACATTCAACTGGAAGGTTAAAGGCTATTTTTCATCCTGGAATTCCTACGGGAACGGGCACAACGCGGGTAAAACCGCGGGGCGCTGCTATTAGTAATGAAAATTGTCTGCTCAACATATGAGTATAGGTTATTGGAGCTGTCTCTCTCTGGTTACTATTTTTGAGGAAACTTATTTAATGTTTTAGAAGTTATAATAACTACAGTGTACATACCACTTCCACTAAACTTGGTTTGTAGAACTTGGAATTCATTTGACTTTCGCTACCACCCCCCATATTGAGTAGAGGGGTCGCTGTAAGTAAAAAAGAACGAAGTAGAAAGTAGGATTAATTAGTATCATTGAAGCAACACATAATGATTCTATTGTATGTACTAGCTTAAGTTTTTCAAAAATAAAAGTAGCCTAAGTTTATTTTTATTATTTCTTTTTACACTTTTTAAATAAAGTTACAAGTTACTCCTTATAAGTAATGTATTACTTACTTGCCAGTAAAAGTCTCGTCTGGTCAAAATCGGTCTAGCCATATAGCCGGAACAAACAGACAGACAAAAATTCAAACAAATGTTATTTTGGTATATATGTACAGCATATTATATTCAGCTTGTAGTAAAAACCGGTTATTTTAATATTACAACAATACCCTCTAATTTTATTGATCTTCATATATAATTCTACTGTACGTGTGTATGTCACTGAACTCCTAAACGGCTGGACCGATTTGAATGATTTTTTGTATACGTTTGGGTGGCACCCTGTGACACTGTGACTGTGATTCACACTAGTGACATCTATTGGGTCTTGGGTGGAACCTCCGCGCGGGACAGCTAGCTATGAGTATAGACATATGATGTGTCGGTACTCACAAGGCTTGCCCCAGACGGAGTCGCGGTAGTTGACGCGTCGCTTGCGGCGGCGCGCGCGCGAGCGGCGCCGCGACTCGCTCGACATGCGCTTCGTCACGCGGTGCAGCAGGCAGCGCGACGACGCGTTCGACACCTGCCGGCCGCGATACATACTGACCTTCATTATATTATCAACAGCCTCCGTGGGCTTGCGGTTTGAGCGCTCGGCTCACGATCCGAAGGCTCCGGGTTCGATTCCCGGTGGGGACAGCTATATCTCTTTGTGAGACTGTCCTCAGTTTGGTGAGGACATTGCAGGCTGAATCACCTGATTGCCCGAAAAGTAAGACGATTCCGTGCTTCGGAGGACACGTTAAGACGTTCGGTCCCGGTTACTTTCTACGGATAGTAGTCGTTACATGAGCCATGTCAGAGGCCTTTGGCGGCTCA
Source organism: Cyclophora albipunctata (assembly GCA_963082685.1). Taxonomy (NCBI): domain Eukaryota; kingdom Metazoa; phylum Arthropoda; class Insecta; order Lepidoptera; family Geometridae; genus Cyclophora; species Cyclophora albipunctata. Next base: position 2,591,398 of record OY720138.1, on the reverse strand, counting down.
ATAACTCTGACACCAGGATTGGTCAGGTTGACCATCCACTCGGTGAAGAAGATTATATTACAAAGTACTCTGTGATGGTGAGTGCGTTGGATGCCTACGGGTTTCACAACTATACCACGGTAATAGAATCTAACAGTATTCCAACTCCATACAAACGCTCGAAAGACGAGTCAAACCTATACTATTTTTTTTTTACTTGACCCAAAATGAGGACCATATGTCGTCAATTTTCCAGCCGAAGACGATTACTCTTGAAGAGGGAAAAGGATTTTATTTCATTCTTATCCTATCTCTAAACCTTTTTCCTCTATACATCATCGGCTGAAAAAATTGACGACATTAGTCCACATTTTAAGACAAGTAAGAAAAAAAAACTATAGAGGTGTCAAGGGACACCCGGATGGAACGAAGTTTATTTATTATCAACAAAAATAATCGCCGCGACACCACACTGTTCAATGCGAAATAGAAAGACGAAATGAAAATATCTAGCTCGCTTTCTATAAGAGAGAGAGAGCAAGTTTCTGTGTCTGTCTCTCTCTGGCGTGCGCAAGTTTCTCTGTCTGTCTCTCTCGCGCATGTTTCTCTGTCTGTCTCTCTCTGGCGTGCGCAAGTTTCTCTGTCTGTCCCTCTCTGGCCTAAAAAATGTCGTTACCATTTTTTCCATCTAGCCCCCTTTCGCAACGCGCGATAAGGATCTTCGTTCCAATAGAGTGTACAGCAATGGCTAATAATTTATTCACCAGTTCGCACTGAGTATCATCGATCTCGTCCTCCATAATGTCTATCTCATCAGCGTCTTTAGCCGGTATGATGAGTAGCTTCGTCTCCGGGCAGGACTTGCTCACCATCAGCTGTGAAGACTTGGGGAAGATCAGGCGGTGCGCAGTCCTGGAAGGATTAATTAGCCTGTAAGTATTAATTGGCCTTTAAGTAATAATAATAAATATATACATTTATTCATCTAAAATGTAATATGTATACATATTCATCTAAAATGTATTTCTAAAATGTATACATTTCATCTAAAATGTATACATTGAATTCTTAAATAAAGTAGTAAGATGATACAGGCTAATACTTATACTACTTATTTTATTGGTATATTGAAGTACTAGCAGCGCCCCGCGGTTTTACCCGCGTTGTGCCCGTTCCCGTAGGAAATCCGGGATAAAATGTAGCCTATAGCCTTCCTCGATAAATAGACTATCTAACAGTGAAAGAATTATTCAAATCGGTTCAGTAGTTTCTGAGATTAGCGCGTTTAAACAAACAAACAAACAAAACAAACTCTTCAGCTTTATAATATTACTAGCAGCGCCCCGCGGTTTTACCCGCGTTGTGCCCGTTCCCGTAGGAAATCCGGGATAAAATGTAGCCTATAGCCTTCCTCGATAAATAGACTATCTAACAGTGAAAGAATTATTCAAATCGGTTCAGTAGTTTCTGAGATTAGCGCGTTTAAACAAACAAACAAACAAACAAACAAAACAAACTCTTCAGCTTTATAATATTAGTATAGACTAGCAGCGCCCCGCGGTTTTACCCGCGTTGTGCCCGTTCCCGTAGGAAATCCGGGATAAAATGTAGCCTATAGCCTTCCTCGATAAATAGACTATCTAACAGTGAAAGAATTATTCAAATCGGTTCAGTAGTTTCTGAGATTAGCGCGTTTAAACAAACAAACAAACAAACAAACAAAACAAACTCTTCAGCTTTATAATATTAGTATAGACTAGCAGCGCCCCGCGGTTTTACCCGCGTTGTGCCCGTTCCCGTGGGAATTTCGGGATAAAATGTAGCCTATAGCCTTCCTCGATAAATAGACTATCTAACAGTGAAAGAATTATTCAAATCGGTTCAGTAGTTTCTGAGATTAGCGCGTTTAAACAAACAAACAAACAAACAAACAAAACAAACTCTTCAGCTTTATAATATTAGTATAGTATAGATTGAAGTATTACATCGGTATGTAACAATTGTTAGACCATGTCGGAGGCCTTTAGGCGGCAGTGGCGTAGCGTGCATTGGCGGGACCCCGTATAAAAAATTGTTTGGGGGCCCTTATATATATTGTTTGGGGGTAAAGATTTTTCACAAAAGAAAAAAAATATTGTGAAAAGAAATATTTATTTATTATAACATAATTTAACCATTTTACAACTAAAAATCAAATTTTAAATATTCATTCTCCTTGCCTTTTTTTCGGCAAACTGATTTATTAAATCATTTATGGCTGATAGCCGGGTCATTTTAGACATAAAAATAGTGATCAAATAAAGAAAATTCCGACAGAGCCAAATTTTCGTAGAGACCTTAGGTTTACCACAAGGAATAAAGTGTCAAAAAACCCCATCAGCCCCATGTGAGCTTAGGGACTTATTCGGGGCCCAAGGTCAAAATTTTAGGTTTTTTGGATTTTTCTCGAAAACGGTAAGTTTTATCGAAAAAGTACCTGAGAAAATAAAAAAGCTTATAAAATTCTCTATAACTTTAATTCTATCCACTTTTTTCCATATTCCCAACCGTTATTGAACTACACGCTCCAGAAATGTAAAAATTAAGGACCTCGGGCAGGTAATTATGGAGCCTGCCCCAATGCTCAACAGTGACATGACCTATGTCATTTGAAAGGTCTTGAAGAGTTGTACAAGTTACTCCTAGACAGTTATATCGAATTCGATGGCCAACTCGGTGTTTTCGACCACCGAAGAATTACCACTGGAGGTGCTGTGGAGCCTGGACGGAATGCTCAACAGTGACATGACTTACGCATTTGAAAGCTCTTACAAGTCACTTTTTGATAGTTATGTCGAAATCGACGCCGAACTCGGTGTTTTCGACCACCGAAGAAAAAACACTAGGTGTATGTGCACTAATGTGCAGTTGACCCTGATCGTATTGCTCAACAGTGACATGACTAATGTCATTTGAAAGCTCTTACAAGTCACTCCTTGACAGTTATATCGAAATCAACGGCCAACTCAGTGTTTTCGACCACCGAAGTATCGATACTGATCGTATTGCTCAACAGTGACAAGACACATATTATTTGAAAGCTCATAAAGAGTTTTATAAGTCACTCTTTGATAGTTATATCGAAATCACCGTCCAACTTAGTGTTTTCGACCAGGGAAGAATGGAGTTGGGCTATGCTATACCGAAGTATCGACCCTGATCCTAATACTCAACAGTAACATGACCTATGTCATTTGAAAGCTCTTGAAGAGTTGTACGAGTCACTCTTTGACAGTTATATCGAAATCGACCGCCAACGCGGTGTTTTCGACCACCGAAGAATCGACACTGGGTGTATGTGCAGTTGACCCTGATGGTATTGCTCAACAGTGACATAACTTATGTCATTTGAAAGCCCTTGAAGATTTGTCCAAGTCACTCCTTGACATTTATATCGAATTCAACGGTTAACTCGGTGTTTTTGACAAAAAAAATATATATAACTTCACTCTCATTTTTTGGTCTAAATTGACCGGATTATCAAGGAGTGACTTGGACAACTCTTCAAGGGCTTTCAAATGACATAAGTTATGTCACTGTTGAGCAATACCATCAGGGTCAACTGCACATACACCCAGTGTCGATTCTTCGGTGGTCGAAAACACCGCGTTGGCGGTCGATTTCGATATAACTGTCAAAGAGTGACTCGTACAACTCTTCAAGAGCTTTCAAATGACATAGGTCATGTCACTGTTGAGCATTAGGATCAGGGTCGATACTTCGGTATAGCATAGCCCAACTCCATTCTTCCCTGGTCGAAAACACTAAGTTGGACGGCGATTTCGATATAACTATCAAAGAGTGACTTATAAAACTCTTTATGAGCTTTCAAATGATATGTGTCATGTCTAGGGCGTGCAAACCCGGTTTCCGGTTTTGCTGAAAACCGGAAAACCGGACACAAATTTAACATTTTTCAAAACCGGCTTTGAGAGTCAAAACCGGAGTTAACTCCGGTTTTCCCGTTAATTAATTAAATTTTTATTTAAATCCACTTTTTTCGAACGCACTCAAGAAATATGTAATTCTGAGTCATCGGATATATCCAAATGCAACCTATACCACAGAATAAATATGTTACTTCGTAACAGATACCTTACTCACTCGTTTTCACCAATCAATTTTGATCCTTATGCCCTTGGAAATAAGGTTCCGAACGCTCTGCTCGCTGTTAGCGAGGCGGCTCGTTACCGCAGATGTAAATATCACCAAAAAAACATTAAACACGGAAATAACATAATTTAAGTATTTTTTACCATTTGTATTCTATGTAAAAATTACAGTACAGCAGCACTCGTGGAGTAGTTTGACTAAGCTATGTTAAGCTCATTGAGATTAAGCTTTTGATAAAATCCATTACATACAGACCATCTGTCATTTGGGGAAATTCTTATAAATAGGTAAATATTTATTGGGCCTTCTTAATTTCCACTTTACTATCGAAATTTTAAAAAAAGTCTTAAGTATTTATGAAACTCTAGCCCGTTCCAAGAGTAAGAATATTGTTTTCTTTTTCAAAATCTACTATGTAAAAAAATATAAAAATGTTGCCAAAACCGGGGCTAACACCGGTTTCCGGTTTTGGGCCCTCAAAACCGAAATTCAAAACCGGTTTTAAAAACCTTCCGGTTTTGCACGCCCTAGTCATGTCACTGTTGAGCAATACGATCAGTATCGATACTTCGGTGGTCGAAAACACTGAGTTGGCCGTCGATTTCGATATAACTGTCAAGGAGTGACTTGTAAGAGCTTTCAAATGACATTAGTCATGTCACTGTTGAGCAATACGATCAGGGTCAACTGCACATTAGTGCACATACACCTAGTGTTTTTGCTTCGGTGGTCGAAAACACCGAGTTTGGCGTCGATTTCGACATAACTATCAAAAAGTGACTTGTAAAGAGCTTTCAAATGCGTAAGTCATGTCACTGTTGAGCATTCTGTCCAGGCTCCACAGCACCTCCAGTGGTAATTCTTCGGTGGTCGAAAACACCGACTTGGCCATCGAATTCGATATAACTGTCTAGGAGTAACTTGTACAACTCTTCAAGACCTTTCAAATGACATAGGTCATGTCACTGTTGAGCATTGGGGCAGGCTCCATAGTTACCTGCCCGAGGTCCTTAATTTTTACATTTCTGGAGCGTGTAGTTCAATAACGGTTGGGAATATGGAAAAAGTGGATAGAATTAAAGTTATAGAGAATTTTATAAGCTTTTTTATTTTCTCAGGTACTTTTTCGATAAAACTTACCGTTTTCGAGAAAAATCCAAAAAATTTTGACCTTGGGTCCCGAATAAGTCCCTAAGCTCACATGGGGCTGATGGGGTTTTTTGACACTTTATTCCTTGTGGTAAACCTAAGGTCTCTACGAAAATTTGGCTCTGTCGGAATTTTCTTTATTTCAATTGTTTAAAATGACCGGATAATGATGATGATTTTAGTTTTTCTAAAGTTTCTACCTCTATGGACAATAGCACAGAATAATAACTAGTACTACGTAACAATAGTGAGAGGTCTGAACATCCAATGTAGAGTATGTACGTACACGTACATCGCGATATCGATTTTATTATTGAGGGATTCCCCGCTGAGTTGCAGATGAAGTAAGTAAAACGGGGAAGTCCCGCAGCCCGCCATAACGATGTAGAGTGTTGCCAACTTTTGAACGCACGCTTAAGGCGGGATAAAAAGTAATTGCTTTATAGAATTTTGTCATTTGTAAAATAAAATAAATTGGGAAGTTTTTATTTATTTTTCCTTACACACTTTGGGGGCCCCCGTGGCCCGGGGGCCCTGTATAATTGATACGGCAGATACGGCGGTAGCTACGCCCCTGTTAGGCGGTCTAAAAACTCCGGCACCAGCGTTGCGAGTTACCTACTCGTACTTACCTCGGTATGTAACAGGGCGGCTGGAATATCTCTCTGGTAGCCATGTCCTGACACACTCCGTCCAACAGCACGATGTCCTCCATCAACTCATTCACTACGAAAATCTGCAATTGCAGTATTTTTTATTGAGACTACGTTTACAGATACACTTCGATTTTATTTTACACTAGCCGTGCCAAGCGGTGTTACACGCGTTGTACCCGTTCCCGCGGGAATTTCGGGATATAATGTAACCCATGTCTTATTCTGATGTATAACCAATATTACTGTAAAGTTTCATCTAATTCTATCCTGTAATTTTTCGTGTGGGTAACAAGGTACATCCATCCTCACAAACTTTCGCATTTATACATCACACATTTAGTCTCACAAAGAGATTTTTGTGAGATATTGTTGTCCCCGCCGGGAATCGAACTCGGAGCCTCCGGATCGTGAGCCGAACGCTCAAACCACAAGAGCACGGAGGCTGTTAATAATTTAATGATGGTCAGTCAGTATGTAACTTTCGCATTTATAATATTGGTAGGATTTTTATTTGACGTGAGTGACCAAAGCGAAAGCAAAGTATGTCCGTAAACGTAGATTAAATTCAAAATGAGTAGTCTTCGCTTAAACTTGTATGAAGTTAGAGTATTCGTGGGTTAGTATCCTACTAGATTATAAATGCGAAAGATTGTGAGGATGGATGTATGTATGTTTGTTACTCATTCACGAAAAAACTACTGGAATGATTTGGATGAAACTTCACAGTAATATAGGTTATACATCAGAATAACACATGGGATACATTTTATCCCGAAATTCCCGCGGGAACGGGTACAAAGCGGGTAACACGGCTTACCTTAAACGCCTTGAGGCAGGGTACGAACGAGTGTTCCAATCGCATGCTGAGTTTCTCAGTGGACCAGCTGTGGTAGGACGGCACTGAAGCCAGCACCAGATGGGACAGCTTGATGCCGATCTCACGCCACATGGCAGCTTCCAGACTATTCAGTAAAACAGAATAAAGAGTCCCTTTTATCCCACGGGACATAAATTATGAAGAGGTTTTTGTAAGTTTGTTTTTTGTTCGTATGTTCGAGTAAATCTCGGGAATTATCAATCCGATTTGAATAATTCTTTTTGTAATAGATAGCCACATTCAACGGGAAGGTTTTTGGGTATTCTGCATCCCGTAATTCCCATGGGAACGGGCACAACGCGTGTAAAACAGGTGCTGCTAGTTGTGTATAAAGGGGTCAGAAAAACTTAAATATATGTGCGCAAAATTTTAAAGTCCCTATTTATTTGTGTAATGGGTTTAAAAAGTTAATATAATGGGGTAATGCCTCACCCCATGATGGGATGCGGCGCGAGCGTGAACGCCTCTTTGATGACCTGCGCCGTGATGTGGTAGGCCTGCACCGCCGACTCGCAGCGGACGGTGTAGCAGTACGGCCGGCTCGTCAGCATCTACACCAGTATGCATACGAATGTTTATTTATGGAATAGCCGCACCCCGCGTTGTTACCCGCATTGTACCCGTTCCCGCGGGAATTTCGGGATAAAACGTATCCCATGTGTTATTCTGATGTGTAACCTATATTACTGTTATGTTTCATCTAAATCAGAACAATAGTTTTTGCGTGAAAGAGTAACAAACATACATACATACATCCGGACAAACTTTCGTATTTAGTCGGTACAAGACGGGCTCAGTCCGTACCCCGAGCACCCCGACCGCGTTCCCCGACACGATGTAGTCGGTACGAGACGGGCTCAGTCCGTACCCCGAGCACCCCGACCGCGTTCCCCGACACGATGTAGTCGGTACGAGACGGGCTCAGTCCGTACCCCGAGCACCCCGACCGCGTTCCCCGACACGATGTAGTCGGTACGAGACGGGCTCAGTCCGTACCCCGAGCACCCCGACCGCGTTCCCCGACACGATGTAGTCGGTACGAGACGGGCTCAGTCCGTACCCCGAGCACCCCGACCGCGTTCCCCGACACGATGTAGTCGGTACGAGACGGGCTCAGTCCGTACCCCGAGCACCCCGACCGCGTTCCCCGACACGATGTAGTCGGTACGAGACGGGCTCAGTCCGTACCCCGAGCACCCCGACCGCGTTCCCCGACACGATGTAGTCGGTACGAGACGAGCTCAGTCCGTACCCCGAGCACCCCGACCGCGTTCCCCGACACGATGTAGTCGGTACGAGACGGGCTCAGTCCGTACCCCGAGCACCCCGACCGCGTTCCCCGACACGATGTAGTCGGTACGAGACGGGCTCAGTCCGTACCCCGAGCACCCCGACCGCGTTCCCCGACACGATGTAGTCGGTACGAGACGAGCTCAGTCCGTACCCCGAGCACCCCGACCGCGTTCCCCAACACGATGTAGTCGGTACGAGACGGGCTCAGTCCGTACCCCGAGCACCCCGACCGCGTTCCCCGACACGATGTAGTCGGTACGAGACGGGCTCAGTCCGTACCCCGAGCACCCCGACCGCGTTCCCCGACACGATGTAGTCGGTACGAGACGGGCTCAGTCCGTACCCCGAGCACCCCGACCGCGTTCCCCGACACGATGTAGTCGGTACGAGACGGGCTCAGTCCGTACCCCGAGCACCCCGACCGCGTTCCCCGACACGATGTAGTCGGTACGAGACGGGCTCAGTCCGTACCCCGAGCACCCCGACCGCGTTCCCCGACACGATGTAGTCGGTACGAGACGGGCTCAGTCCGTACCCCGAGCACCCCGACCGCGTTCCCCGACACGATGTAGTCGGTACGAGACGAGCTCAGTCCGTACCCCGAGCACCCCGACCGCGTTCCCCGACACGATGTAGTCGGTACGAGACGGGCTCAGTCCGTACCCCGAGCACCCCGACCGCGTTCCCCGACACGATGTAGTCGGTACGAGACGGGCTCAGTCCGTACCCCGAGCACCCCGACCGCGTTCCCCGACACGATGTAGTCGGTACGAGACGAGCTCAGTCCGTACCCCGAGCACCCCGACCGCGTTCCCCAACACGATGTAGTCGGTACGAGACGGGCTCAGTCCGTACCCCGAGCACCCCGACCGCGTTCCCCGACACGATGTAGTCGGTACGAGACGGGCTCAGTCCGTACCCCGAGCACCCCGACCGCGTTCCCCGACACGATGTAGTCGGTACGAGACGGGCTCAGTCCGTACCCCGAGCACCCCGACCGCGTTCCCCGACACGATGTAGTCGGTACGAGACGGGCTCAGTCCGTACCCCGAGCACCCCGACCGCGTTCCCCGACACGATGTAGTCGGTACGAGACGGGCTCAGTCCGTACCCCGAGCACCCCGACCGCGTTCCCCGACACGATGTAGTCGGTACGAGACGGGCTCAGTCCGTACCCCGAGCACCCCGACCGCGTTCCCCGACACGATGTAGTCGGTACGAGACGAGCTCAGTCCGTACCCCGAGCACCCCGACCGCGTTCCCCGACACGATGTAGTCGGTACGAGACGGGCTCAGTCCGTACCCCGAGCACCCCGACCGCGTTCCCCGACACGATGTAGTCGGTACGAGACGGGCTCAGTCCGTACCCCGAGCACCCCGACCGCGTTCCCCGACACGATGTAGTCGGTACGAGACGGGCTCAGTCCGTACCCCGAGCACCCCGACCGCGTTCCCCGACACGATGTAGTCGGTACGAGACGAGCTCAGTCCGTACCCCGAGCACCCCGACCGCGTTCCCCAACACGATGTAGTCGGTACGAGACGGGCTCAGTCCGTACCCCGAGCACCCCGACCGCGTTCCCCGACACGATGTAGTCGGTACGAGACGGGCTCAGTCCGTACCCCGAGCACCCCGACCGCGTTCCCCGACACGATGTAGTCGGTACGAGACGGGCTCAGTCCGTACCCCGAGCACCCCGACCGCGTTCCCCGACACGATGTAGTCGGTACGAGACGGGCTCAGTCCGTACCCCGAGCACCCCGACCGCGTTCCCCGACACGATGTAGTCGGTACGAGACGGGCTCAGTCCGTACCCCGAGCACCCCGACCGCGTTCCCCGACACGATGTAGTCGGTACGAGACGGGCTCAGTCCGTACCCCGAGCACCCCGACCGCGTTCCCTGACACGATGTAGTCGGTACGAGACGAGCTCAGTCCGTACCCCGAGCACCCCGACCGCGTTCCCCGACACGATGTAGTCGGTACGAGACGGGCTCAGTCCGTACCCCGAGCACCCCGACCGCGTTCCCCGACACGATGTAGTCGGTACGAGACGGGCTCAGTCCGTACCCCGAGCACCCCGACCGCGTTCCCCGACACGATGTAGTCGGTACGAGACGAGCTCAGTCCGTACCCCGAGCACCCCGACCGCGTTCCCCAACACGATGTAGTCGGTACGAGACGGGCTCAGTCCGTACCCCGAGCACCCCGACCGCGTTCCCCGACACGATGTAGTCGGTACGAGACGGGCTCAGTCCGTACCCCGAGCACCCCGACCGCGTTCCCCGACACGATGTAGTCGGTACGAGACGGGCTCAGTCCGTACCCCGAGCACCCCGACCGCGTTCCCCGACACGATGTAGTCGGTACGAGACGGGCTCAGTCCGTACCCCGAGCACCCCGACCGCGTTCCCCGACACGATGTAGTCGGTACGAGACGGGCTCAGTCCGTACCCCGAGCACCCCGACCGCGTTCCCCGACACGATGTAGTCGGTACGAGACGGGCTCAGTCCGTACCCCGAGCACCCCGACCGCGTTCCCCGACACGATGTAGTCGGTACGAGACGAGCTCAGTCCGTACCCCGAGCACCCCGACCGCGTTCCCCGACACGATGTAGTCGGTACGAGACGGGCTCAGTCCGTACCCCGAGCACCCCGACCGCGTTCCCCGACACGATGTAGTCGGTACGAGACGGGCTCAGTCCGTACCCCGAGCACCCCGACCGCGTTCCCCGACACGATGTAGTCGGTACGAGACGGGCTCAGTCCGTACCCCGAGCACCCCGACCGCGTTCCCCGACACGATGTAGTCGGTACGAGACGGGCTCAGTCCGTACCCCGAGCACCCCGACCGCGTTCCCCGACACGATGTAGTCGGTACGAGACGGGCTCAGTCCGTACCCCGAGCACCCCGACCGCGTTCCCCGACACGATGTAGTCGGTACGAGACGGGCTCAGTCCGTACCCCGAGCACCCCGACCGCGTTCCCCGACACGATGTAGTCGGTACGAGACGGGCTCAGTCCGTACCCCGAGCACCCCGACCGCGTTCCCCGACACGATGTAGTCGCAGCTGGGGTCGTTGTACTTGAGCTCGGTCATGAACTCGTAGTTGGGGATGGCCTCGTCGTAGTCTTCCTCGGGCGGCGTGTACGACGCCTCCACCAGCCCCGACGTTATGATGAACATGCCTTTGGGCTCGTCACCTGGGAAAATATTTATTGAAACTATTGCTGCGGAAGGAACTATGTTTATTTGTGACTAATCTAATTTGCATTTGTGCATTACTTAAGTATTTGTTCAAACGGATCCGTCGTACGTAAGTTCCCGTTTGGACAAATAATAATGACATCAGCGTACGTGTCAATTAATAGTAAAAAAATTACTTAAGTATATTGGGGTATTGTATGACTACCCAGTAGTACCCAGGTCTGAACTACACTTATTTACCAACGAGGAAGATTTGTTCCTCCGCATCAAAATTAACGGGCACGATACCACTAAATCTGGAAAAATAACGTTAACGCGATCTAGAATATTTAACACTAGCGCCATCTATTGGGATCTTGGGTGGAACCACCGCGCAAAACAGCCACTAAAATCTGTATTAGTTACACATTTATAACTCGAGAACGGTTGGACCGATTTAAATTATTCTTTTTTTATATAATTTATCTCGGTCAGGAATAGGATAATAAAGTAACAAAAGTCCCGAAATGCCCACGGGAACCGATGAAACCACAATTAGTTAAATATATAATAATCTTATATATAAAATTCTCGTGTCACAGTGTTCGTTCGCGTACTCCTCCGAAACGGCTCGACCGATTCTCATGAAATTTTGTGAGCATATTGAGTAGGTCTGAGAATCGGCCAACATCTATTTTTCATCCCGAAATTCCCGCGGGAACGGGTACAACGCGAGTGAAACCGCGGGGCGCAGCTAGTATTATATAATATACCCGGACAAATTGACTCACGGTTAATTAGACCCAAAGTAAGCTCTAAGCAAGTATTATGGAATCCAACAAACTTATACTACAACATAAAATACAATGTAAAGTTTTAAGTTTTGACTTACCTCGTGAGATAAGTATGTCGTTGTAATTATAGTTGTGTATCTCAGAGTTTTCCAGAAAGAAGTCCGCTATCCGCTCGTGTCCTTGCAGCCAGGATATTGAACGAAGTTGGGTCTGAAAAGAGCATTATCTGTCTTGTTTCTGTTATATCTTCTTCTTCGTATCTTCTTCTAATATATAAAATTCTCGTGTCACGGGGTGCGTGGTTGAACACCTCTGAAACGGCTCGACCGATTCACATGAAATTTTGTGTGCATATCGGGTAGGTCTGAGAATCGGACAACATCTATTTTTCATCCCGAAATTCCCGCGGGAACGGGTACAACGCGGGTGAATCCGCGGGGCGCAACTAGTTATATTATATAATTCTACTGTACGTGTGTATGTCACTGAACTCCTCCTAAACGGCTGGACCGATTTGAATGTTTTTTTTTGTATGCCTTTGTGTAGCACCCTGGATGGTTTAGATTCACACTAGCGACATCTATTGGGTCGCGGGTGGAACTACCGCGCGGGACAGCTTGTCTTATGTAAAATCGGCCCAAGAAAATGTAGAACATACATTCATTCATACATTTTGAGTAGGTTAGTAGGCTACCCTGCCCGAAGAGCATCGTATAAAATAAAGTCGTCTCTGTTTCGTGTCTGTTTGTCTGTATGCTTAAATCTTTAAAATTACGCAACGGATTTTGATGCGGTTTTTTGTAATATTTAGAGTGATTCAAGAGGAAGGTTTTTATGTAAAAAAATTCCCGAAATTCCCACGGGAACGGGCACAACGCGGGTAAAACCGCGGGGCGCTGCTAGTATAACTTAAGACAAAGGTTTTCTCTTCATGTTATCTCTACATTTTAGACAATTTTATTTAGATTTACATATAAGCAACGTCATACATTCATCATTCAATTTGATAGCTAAAGTGCTGTTTTATGAATAAGATCCTTAATATTAGATGTGCGTTAGTTTCTCACTTCTGGTGAAGATGGCGCCACTAGGCTGCCGCTGTGTCGACACAGTTGTATCTTTTCGTGGATCGCGTTCACTAGTAAATTATACTCCACTTCGTCTAGGAAACCTAATGGAACAAGGGACCGTTCATTAGTCACGTGATTTTGGCTAATGTGATGTGGGTCTTCAGCTCTATAATCAATTAATTACTTTGGTTAGGGCATTGCAGTCTGATTCACCTGATTGCCTGAAAAGTAAGATGATTCCGTGCTTCGGAGGGCACGTTAAGCCGTCGGTCCCGGTTACTTTCTACGGATAGTAGTCGTTACATGAGCCATGTCAGAGGCCTTTGGCGGCTCAATGACTCTGACACCAGGATTGGTCAGAGTGACCATCCACTCGATGAAGAAGAAGATCACTACATAGTATAAAACAAAGTCGCTTTCCGCTGTCTGTCTGTCCCTAAGTTAATCTTTAAAACTACGCAATGGATTTTGATGCAGTTTTTTAATAGATAGAGTGATCCAAGAGGAAGGGTTATATGTATAAAAAATCCCGAAATTCCCACGGTAACGGGCACAACGCGGGTAAACCGAGGGGCGCTGCTAGTATTAGTATATAATTAGTATACATTTCTTCAGGAACGGGCCTGACATACTAAAAGAGGCTTTGTTAGTATCAGATAACTCATGGGTCAAGACCCACCTTGAGACTCACCTTCTTCCTTGAGCTGCATGGCGTCCAGTATCATGATGTTGAGGGTGGAGGTGGTGGCCTGGCGCGTCTTCACGGTGATGGCGGTCCACGGCCGGTCGCGCTGCAGCAGGCCCAGCTGACGGGTCACTGCTAACCTGAGGGGCATTTATGTATATACTAGCAGCGCCCCGCGGTTCTACCCGTTCCCATGGGAATTTCAGGATGAAAAGTACCCTATAACCGTCCCGTTAAATGTGGCTATCCATTACAAAAATAATTATTCGAAACGGATTGATGGTTTCTGAGATTTGCCCTTACAAACAACGACGTGGGTCATCCCGTCACCACGAGCGGTGTAATCCGCTCGAAACGTCGGGTACGTATTTTAATAAATCATATATATAAAAATCAATGCCACTTTTCGTTGTAACTGAACTCCTCCTAAACGGCTGGACCGATTTGAATGTTTTTTTTTTTGTATGCGTTTGGTTGGCACCCTGGATGGTTTAGATTCACACTAGCGACATCTATTGGGTCGCGGGTGGAACCATCGCGCGGGACAGATAGTAAGGTATATGTACATTATCACACAGACCCGTTTCATTTAGTATAATGAGTGCAAATCGTATGAGTTTAAAAAGTAAACGCGGTGTAACTGAAAAACTGTTATAAAGTGTTTCGTCTCTTTTGCTCTTCGGAAAATTGCGTATGTCAGTAAGTGACAAACCATTTGATAGCTTAACTGTTCTTAATACTTATCTATACTAATATTATAAAGCTGAAGAGTTTGTTTTGTTTGTTTGTTTGTTTGTTTGTTTGTTTGTTTGTTTGTTTAAACGCGCTAATCTCAGAAACTACTGAACCGATTTGAATAATTCTTTCACTGTTAGATAGTCTATTTATCGAGGAAGGCTATTGGCTACATTTTATCCCGGATTTCCTACGGGAACGGGCACAACGCGGGTAAAACCGCGGGGCGCTGCTAGTTTATTAATATAGTGATTACCGATCGGCCTCCAGCTTAGCGTAGAGAGTGTCCCGTATCACCTTGTTGTCGACGAGCTGAGGCAACAGATTGCACACCTCTTGCTCGCCCGTCACAAAACCCTGGAACAGTCATGTTATATTAACCCCGCGGTTTTACCCGCGTTTTGCCCGTTCCCGCGGGAATTTCGTGATAATATGAATCCCATGTGTTATTCTGTTGAATAACCTATATTATTGTAAAGTTTCATCTAAATCCGTTCAGTAGTTTTTTCGTGAAAGAGTAACAAACATACACACATTCATCCATACTCAAAATGTTTTCGGATTTATAATATTAGTAGGACAAGTAGGATTACAAA
The DNA here is from genome assembly GCA_963082685.1 of Cyclophora albipunctata. Classification (NCBI taxonomy): domain Eukaryota; kingdom Metazoa; phylum Arthropoda; class Insecta; order Lepidoptera; family Geometridae; genus Cyclophora; species Cyclophora albipunctata. Next base: position 2,576,222 of record OY720138.1, on the reverse strand, counting down.
TTTTACTACTAATATTATAAAGCTGAAGAGTTTGTTTGTTTTGTTTGTTTGTTTGTTTGTTTGTTTAAACGCGCTAATCTCAGAAACTACTGAACCGATTTGAATAATTCTTTCACTGTTAGATAGTCTATTTATCGAGGAAGGCTATAGGCTACATTTTATCCCGGATTTCCTACGGGAACGGGCACAACGCGGGTAAAACCGCGGGGCGCTGCTAGTATTAGATAAAGTAAAAGTAAAGTATGAGCCTGTAATGTCCCACTGTTGGGCAAAGGCCTCTTATCTCACTGAAGATATCAGTACAGCGAGGAGGTTAAATAGGTGATTAGATAAAGATAAATTATAATATTAGTATTGAAGAATCAGTACCTTCCCCACATCGTACCCAAATGCAAGTTGTATATCAATCATTCGGTCGATGTAGGCCATTATTTTTGGGACGGACACCCTGTAAAGACATAACTTCAGTTCTATACAAGATCCTTGTATTGATGGCAACAGACAGCACATTTTATTTGTAAAAATCAACGGATTATACTCCGGGAGTGTCGGCAGAAGTGAAAACTTGAATATTAACGTCAAAACGTCTTCCGAATTCTCGATCAGGTCACGTGTCCTGACGCGAGTTTAACATGTTTAGGGTTCCGTACCCAAAGGGTAAAAACGGGACCCTATAACTGAGATTTCGCTGTCCGTCCGTCTGACACCGGCTCTATCTCAAGAACGGTTATAGCTAGACAGTTGAAATTTTCACAGATGATGTATTTCTATTGTCGCTATAACAACAAATACTAAAAATAAAATAAAACAAATATTCAAGGGCCCCCCCCCCTCCCATAAAACAAACGTAATTTTTTGCCGTTTTTTAAAGTACGGAACCCTCCGTGCTCGAGTCACGTGCACGACGCCGCTAAAGAAGTTTTCACTTAAAAAAACCAAATTGCGCAATTGTTTTAAGCAAATACAATTGAGACAATTCATTTGCAAAATGAACTCTTTTAGAGATTAGTTTATTGACTAATATACAAGTGATATCCATTTTGAATTGGAACTACGTTTACGGATACACTTCGCTTTTATTTTACACTATCTGTGCCCTGCGGTTTCACCCGCATTTATTCAGTCAATGATTACCGTTTAAACTTTCTCTGGACTTTCATGAATATTTCAAGACCAAAATTAGCCAAATCGGTTCAGCCGTTCTCGAGTTATAAGCAGACTAACGAACAGCAATTCATTTTTATTTATATAGATTTTTATCTGACGTTTCGGCCCTTTACAGGAATCATGTTTACAGAAGACTGAGGTGTAATGCGTCTATACAAGAGAACAGAACTGCACCAAATTGGATGATTCTTTTTTATGTGTTCCTTATTGTCAGGACAAGGTTTTTATATAAGAAAATAAGTAATCAAAATCTCAAAATTCCCACGGGAAGGGGGGCACTGCGAGTGAAACCGCGGGGCACAGCTAGTGTTAAATATAAGCGACGTGTATTCGTAAACGTAGTTTCAGTTGAAAGTAGGTTTATGACTTACCTAGCCAATTTGCAGAGTCTTAAGAATCTGAGCATTCTTAGCAGCTTGGTGGCGGTGAGGACACTAGAGTTTAGGTTACTCCATTTGTCCCAGGTCGTCACTGAGTCTAGGACATCTAGGATTAGATCTGGAAGCACACGACAATATTGACAAAATATGAATATATTTTACAATTATTTTTTCATACATATACAAAGTTTTACGCAGATACAGATTTAAACTTAATCTAGGGTTTTATTATAACAAAAAATCCTATCCTCAAAGTAAGACGATTCCGTGCTTCGGAGGGCACGTTAAGCCGTCGGTCCCGGTTACTTTCTACGGATAGTAGTCGTTACATGAGCCATGTCAGAGGCCGTTGGCGGCTCAATAACTCTGACACCAGGATTGGTCAGGTTGAACATCCACTCGATAAGAAGAAGAAGAATGCGAAAGTTTGTCAGGATATGTTTGTTACTCTTTCACGGAAAAGCTACTGGATGGATTTGGATGAAACTTTACAGTAATATAGGTTATACATCAGAATAACACATGGGATACATTTTATTCCAAAATTCCCGCGGCGACAGGTACAACGTACTAACCTACTTACTCACCTCCAGTAGCCATGACTATGATGAAGAAGTCCAGTTTGTTCCAGTGCGACTTGAAGTACCCGGGCACCCCCAAGCCCAGCATCTTCAGCACCATCTCGCACAAGTACACTATGAAGAAATATCTGAAAGATACTGTCAATCAAATATATATATGTATAAAGCTGAAGAGATTTTTTGTTTATTTGTTTCTTTGATTGATTTGAATTATTATTTTTTCATTAGATTCACACATTAGATAGCCACATTCAACGGGAAGGTCATAACTCATACACTACTTTTCATCCCGAAATTCCCACAAGAACTGGTAAAACACAGGTATGAACCATCTAGATACCATAGAACGCTGGTAAACCCTCAGGGCGCGACTAGTCCTTCTACTAGTTCCTTCTACTATAAACGCGAAAGTTTGTGATGATGTATGTTCGTTACTCTTTCACGAAAAAAATACTGGACGGATTTAGAAGTAACTTTACAGTAATATAGGTTATACATCTCAATAACACATGAGATACATTTTATCCCGAAAATCCCGCGGGAACTGATACAACACGGGTTAAACCGCAGAGCACTACTAGTACACCATAAACTCACAAGTTGAGCAGCTTGATGGTGATCATGACGTCGAAGGGCACCGGGGGGCGGAGCGCCACCTCGCACAGGATCACGGGCGTGTTGCACAGGATCATCAGGTAGATGAACCCGTCGAACCACACTGATGAGATCAGCTGGGGGACGGGATACGATTATTAATCTATATATATAAAATTCAAAGTCCTGACTGACTGACTGACAGATAATCAACGCACAGCCTACACCGCTACACCTAGAAACATGAAATTTGGCAGGAAGGTTCTTCAAGTGACGTAAATGCACACTAAGAAAGGATTTTCGAAAATTCCTACGGTTACGGACTCAACGCGGGCAAAGCCGCGGGGCCCTGCTAGTATAATATAATATACCCGGACAAATTCACACACGGTTAGTAAGACCCAAAGTAAGCTCTAAGCTTGTATTATGGAATCTAACTAACTGATAATATTGCGCTCAGATACAAATGTTTCTATCGACCACCCATCCAAGTGGCCGTGCAGCACACACGTTGCTTAACAATCGCAATAGAGCTAAAGTAGCTTAGTCAAACTACATACGTCTTTCCTGTGAGAGAGAGAGTAAAGTGAGTGAGAGTCTCTGTACACTCTATTTTTTCTTACGAGAGTGAAAATGTGGACGTATAGGTATGGTCGATTTTTCAGCCGAAGTCGATTTCTTCTGAAGAGGAAAAAGGTTTCGTTGTTTCTTTCCATTCTTACCCCATCACCGAACCCTTTTCTTCAATGGAAGAAGTTGACTTGGGTTGAAAAATCAGTCATAATAGTTTGAATTTTAACTGCCGTAGGATAAAATAGAATATAGTAAGTATACCTTCAGTGAGATGAGAGGTCTTTGCCCAGCAGTGGGACATAAATAATGCTTTCTATCTACTATACCTTGAGACAGCGGTGGCGGCATCCGGAGCGCATCACCTGCGTGCCGGCGGGCGCGGGCGTCATCATCGCCACCAGACGGTGCCGCAGCCAAACCGCGTGCGGCTGCACATGACACAGTGTATCTAAAACTCATTCCACTCGCAAATAATTTTCTTTTCTTTTCTACGCTCTAAACCGGTTAAAAAGCCGCCCCGTGGTATTATATTTTCATAGCTAAGCTTGTTTTTTCGTGGCGGCATAGCTGCTGCTGGTGGAAAGGCACCCTCAATGTTTACCCATGTAAACATGGAATAGATGACCCCTAATCTCATAAAACTAACAGCGCCTCGCGGTTTTACCCGCGTTGTACCCGTTCCCGTGGGAATTTCAGGATGAAAAGTAGCTTCCCGTTGAATGTGACTACCCATTACATAAAGAATTTTACAAATCGGACCAGTAGTTCCTGAGATTAGCGCGTTCAAACAAACTCTGCAGCTTTATAATCCTAAATAATATTATAAATGCGAAAGTAACTCTGTCTGTTTGTCTGTCTGTTACGCTTTCACGCCAAAACTACTGAACCGATTTGAATGAAATTTGGTAGGTACACAGTTAGTCAAAAGCCTGAGAAATTCCTGCGGAAACGGGTACAACGCGGGTGAAACCGCGGGGCGCTGCTTGTATTAGTATAGATAAAAAGGCTTATCTATTAAAATCCACCCTTCATCTTAAGAACCTTGGGCTTCCACAGGCTGCCCAGCTGGTCGAGGTTGATCTTCCCGTCGTCACAGTCTGCCGCCACCTCCACCGCCTGCACCAGCAGCCTGACGCCATCTTTACTGATCTTGCCGTGTTCGTACTGACGCCAGTAGGAGATCTTCATCGCTTTAAGCACTCGCTGGTTCGCTTCCCTGGTTGTGAGTGAATTGTGAGCGTGATAGTCCATTTATTCCCGATTAAGTCCCGTCTAGATTAGTGTTTACAATGGGTAGTCCAATGCTGGACTTAACTGTTTTATGGGTCAAAAATCTTTGCTTCAAAGGACAGTAAAAAGAAAAGTTAAAAAAGTAAAATTTCTGAAAATCATAATCTCTATAATCTGTAAAATCTCGGTGCTGGTGCTAGGGAGAGGTGTTTGAATTGTCAAATTAAACAAAAACTAAAACCCATATGTTTCAAGACCGGACTTTGGCCTGGGATTGGTTGTTTGGCGATTTACGAGAAAACTCTAGAAGCGTGAAAAGATAGAGGCTCCAACACGCAAACCTAAGTCAAAGTCACTCTTATTTAAGGTTAAAACTCACCTTATCACCTACAGTTGCTCTGAACCCACCTCAAGTAGATCCCTGACTCCCCCTATCATCTACAGTTTACCGCTGACCCCATATCATCACCTACAGTTGACCCCTGACCCCACCTCATCACCTACAGTTGACCCTTGGCCCAACCTAATCACCTACAGTAGACTCAGAACCCATCTCATCATCTACAGTTGACTCCTGACCCCACCTCATCACCTACAGTTGACTCTGAACCCACCTCATCATCTCTGCGAACTCCTTCTTGGTGGGCTCGTTGGGTATTTCACGCTCGCAGTCAGGGCAGGTCGAGTAGTGGTACCCCATGTATGTGTCGTCTTCACTGTCGTCCTCACGACCTATCTGCAGCTGGTATGGATGCTTGATGGTTGTACCTGACGGTAGGAAGTTGGAAGGAAAGTGGAAGGTTCATATATATGGTCTACATAAGGAAACCCAAAAGCAAGAAAGCTTTAATGTTTAAGAATAAGAATAAAATTTATGTATTGGCAAAAACAGAAATAATATATGTACGAGTACACAAACAGCAATTTACCAGTCTCACAGCTTAGAAGCCTTAACATGGTATAAATCTTCTGAATCATTCAACAGGAACTAACCAGCCTGCACCAAGTCCCAGTTAGCGTCAGCCAGAAACTTGTCCATCTTGAGCATAGAGATGCACCTGTCTCTGGTCATCATGATCCGTTTCACACAGTTGGTCATGTTCGCCTTCTTCGCGAGCGAGATCTCCGCCATGCCGAGCACTTTGAACACCTTACGCATGGTCACCGCATTGATGGTGAGAGAGAGGATCACGAGCCCGGACGTTTGAATTATGAATATCTGGAATGTTATTTTGCTACCTATATTGTAGCAGGAGACGCCAGACTAAAACGGAGATAGCGAGACGAGCTTGACGAACCCTCAGGCGGAATGACCACTAATTCTCTGACACCAGAATTGACCACAGACTTTAAAGAGGTGAAGTGGACTATCATTTACTTACCATCATGTCTATCTGAGCGCTACCGCGCTTAGAAGGATACGTAAAATTGTCGGACCGGTTGTTTCGGTCGCTAGACCATGTCGGAAGCCTGTAGGCGGTCTAAAAACTTCCGACACCAGTGTTGGCCACTGACCTACGAGAACTTACTTACCTCCCCTGCATCAGCGACCGCCGGCGTCTGAAGCACTATAAGCGCGAGACAGAGCGACAGAGGCCCTCGCAGCCCGCCCCACACACACGCGATGCAATGCTGCCACGACAAGCCATAACCCACGTGCCTCAGTACCGGCATCATGGCGGAGTACACCATTAGTCTGGGGGGTAAGGGCATTGAGATACAAAGACATATGGACTTGAGGAGTATCTACAAGAAAAGCCGCACGTTATTCCCCTTTTATTTGAAATCTATACCTACCAACTTTATAAATGCAATCTTTGGGCGCGTCGCCACAAAATTACAGAAAATTACATAAGCGCAATCTACAAAATGTGCACACTAGCGCCATCTATTAGATCGCGGCTAGAACCACTCTGGTACAGCTAAGTATGAAAGGACGGTCCTTTCATTACATAGATAGTGCTATTAATAGAGAGATCTTCTGTGTGATTTTGGACGCTTAGGCTGTAGTCCAGAAACTCCGAGACTAGAGAAGCGCTTGACGTTTGAGATTGTTCAATTTATATGCAAATTATACTAAAGAAGAATATCTACTCTCTTGAAAACTATAAATATTTTCTGAACATTTTTTTCTTCTAACATATATTATCCCACTGCTCAGCAAAGGTCTCTCCCAAACATCGCCAACACTCCTCTCCTTTGCTCCCTCCCACCAATTGCTAAATTTGATTACGTATAAATAATAAAAACTTACCTCGCAATATAAACCGTAGCATAAGTCACAAAGACCAGCGAAACCTGTCGCACAGTGATTACATTCGTAACTTTTTCAAAGATCACCACTCCGACCATGGTGAAGATCAGCGTATTGGCGATATGGGCCAGAACGTTCCAGAAGTGGGCCACCACCTGCTCCACGTCCCCAGACACCGTCGACTTGCCGTTACTCACAAAAATACCGACAATCACCGTTCCCAACAACCCAGAAACGTACAGAAAGTACTCCCCAATGTAATAAGTCAAGTACGCCCCAGACAAAGTGACTATCACAGCACAAAATAAGTCGTAATACGTGATCGTTAGCAGCGCAACAACTATCTTCCCCATCACTATACCAAGGAGAATACCTCCACCAGCATATCGTAGCAGAAACAGCGAGAGTTGCGAAGCATTAGTCATGGCCATGGCCAGAAATCCGTAAATAGCAGTGAACTCAATCATCACAGTCACATCTCCTATAAGCCCTTCGCCCAACAGAAGCACGCTGATATATTTCCCTCGGCTCATTTGTCTTAATGGCTTCACCACTTCCATGGGATATACTGGAGAGCATATGACACCAAAGAGGAAGGCTGTAGGGAAATTCCACGACGATTCGATCAGGTAGAACGCTATAAATGCGGCCATTAGCGCCGTCAACAACACCCCTGGAACCCCAACCAGAAAAATCTGGGGGAAACTTTTCCAAAACGTGTGGGCATCTGCACTGTATGTGGTACTAAATATCAATACAGGCAAAAACAACGTCAGCAAAATTTCCACGTCTACAAAACATATGTTTACCACTGGTTTGAGACTAGGGTACTTGTAGGCACAAAAGCCTATGATTCCTCCTATAGCAAACATGACTACCCGGTAAGGAATTCCGAGGCTTATCCACAACATTATAGCCCGCACTATGACACCGACTAAAAGTGTCAGAAAAATGAATAAAAACCCTAGAGATGAAGGGTACCCCTGCGTTGGTCGGTTAGGATCGTCGAATACAACAGTCGAGTTGTCGGGTGCTACCAATGGTAGAATTAGAAGCAAAAATAATAGTTTGTGGGAAGCCATTGTTAAAACTAATCAATGGCTAACGCGTGGCCAACTAGAGTTGGTAGTATGTCTGAATATGTGTCTGAAGTTAGTAGTACGAACCAAGTCTTCAACACAATGTCAATTTTTATCGGTGTGCTAACGTGCATCGGAGGGCACGTTAAGCAGTCGGTCGCGGTAGTTCCAATCGTCAGACCATATCGGAGGCCTTTAGGCGGTCTAAAAACTCCAATACCAGGGTTGGCCACTAACCTTCTCGAAATGAATAAATGAGGGGTCGACGAATAACTCTATCGGTATCATACTTTACACTAATGACGCCACTTTTGCATTTTGTATTGGCAGTATATTCAGGAACATTTCCTTACGGCCCGTTCACACATGGGAGTCCGTTTTAACAGCCTCCGTGGTCTAGTGGTTTGAGCGCTCGGCTCACGATCCGGAGGTTCCGGGTTCGATTCCCGGTGGGGATATCTCACAAAAATCACGAGACCAAGAGTTATTGAGCCGCCAAAGGCCTCTGACATGGCTCAAGTAACGACTACTATCCGTAGAAAGTAACCGGCACCGACGGCTTAACGTGCCCTCCGAAGCACGGAATCATCTTACTTTTCGAGCAATCAGGTGATTCAGCCTCCAATGCCCTAACCAAACTGAGGAAAGTCTCACAAAGAGATTTTTGTGAGATATCCCCACGTCCATCCCCCGGCGCTCAAACCACAAGACCACGGAGGATGGACGCTGTCAAAACCTGTCGCACACACCGCCCGCCACGCACACAGTATCTATCCGTTAAAATTCTACGTTTTCGTATATTTTTACCATTGTGTGAACGGGCCGTGTGCGTTTCCATTCAAAGCGGAGAGGAGTTCCATCGACCAATCACAAGGCATTGAAAATGACAAACGAGGCATTGAAATGTCAAAATCTATTCGTAATGCGTTTGGATTGGATGATTGAGCTTCACTGTAGACGCACTTCTATGGGTCGCTACTAAAACCACGTTTCACATTTCATATTAAAATAGTTTATTATTCTGAATTAGATTCAAACATTCTTATTTTTAAGGCAGTGCGGTTTGTATTGCAATCAATAATATTTGCATTTTTTTATTGTACTTTTAGGGTGATATTGAGCATTATTTATCAAATACAGAATAAAGTTAAGTTACTATAATAATCTATACTTATCTATACTAATATTATACAGCTGAAGAGTTTGTTTTGTTTGTTTGTTTGTTTGTTTGTTTAAACACGCTAATCTCAGAAACTACTGAACCGATTTGAATAATTCTTTCAGTGTTAGATAGTCTATTTATCGAGGAAGGCTATAGGCTACATTTTATCCCGAAATTCCCACGGGAACGGGCACAACGCGGGTAAAACCGCGGGGCGCTGCTAGTAACTAATATTATAAATGCGAAAGTAACTCTATCTGTCTGACACCCTTTCACGCCAAAATTACTGAACGGATTTGAATGAAATTTGGTACACAGTTAGTCCAGAGCCTGAGAAAGGACTTAGGCTACTTTTTATCAAAAAATTCCCGAGGGAACGGGTACAACGCGGGTGAAACCGCGAGGCGCGGCTAGAGTAGTTATAAAAAAATACTAATAGGAACGTTATCAAATATTAGAAACTTTCGTACTTATAATGTCCTTCTAATTCTTAAAAACGGTTTTGAGATCACCAACCTGCAGTAGGCAAGCGTGATGTTAACGTCTAATCCTCCTCACTGTACTGATATCTTCAGTGAGATGAGAGGCCTTTGCCCAGCAGTGGGACATGGGACTCTTTACGTATAAATAAAGCTTAACATATTTTACTATTAATTGATTGTTTCGGTCACGTCCGGTGACCTTCATCAGGAGGTGGGTGAAGCGCTCGCGACAGCGTCTCTCCCCGTACTGCCGGCCGCCGCGGCTCGCGCGTGTTGAGGAACTCTCAATAGTAGCCTCCATCGTACGTAAGTTCCCGTTTAAACAAATAATAAAGCTTAATTTATCTACATAATAACTAATATAACTACATAGTAACTACGCTACAGCCCTATAGGGAATAATAACCTAACGCCCTTAACTTTGCTAGGACTCTTGTACGGCGAATACTTCTGCGGTGTCTTCCTCGGTGATCTCCTTGGTGTATCTTTGGTATCCTGTCTTTTGGCCTCGTTCAGTTCCAGCTCTTTTAGTTCTTTGTAAGCTAATTCTAGCATGCGGCGCTTCCAGTCAGCGTAGGACTCGATCTCGGGTTCTGTGTCTTTTTTCAGAGGATGTGTGTCTATGTCCATTGATTCGGGGTTGTCTATGGATAAATAAAAGTGATTCTATATTTGGGTTCAAAGATTTCAATTGTTTCCATATTAATTATAGAAAGAATAGGTATATTATGACAATTAAAAAGTCCGGTAGGAACTGTTTTTGAAAACTCTGTCGAATTAATCTCAAAACTAGTGAATAAAAAGTTTTTCGCGTAATTTTCTGCAATAATAAGAGTGATCAGTGAGATGATTTAAGAGAATAGTTTTATACCAAAATTGTGACACAAAATTTAAAAATTGTTTCCATGTCGAGAGTTGTCGAGACGAAATCTTATTATTGAGGGTTTTCACGAAAATGACACTTTTGACAGATTTCTGGACGTCACGTCTCAGTGCTGCCGCCTAGTGGGTGTCATTTCAAAAAACTTTCATTGAAGCGTAGTGGTCACTGTAGTGGTACTGCGGAGCTCAATCAACCAGTCAAAACGCATTACGAAAAGATATTGACGCTTTGTATATCTACACTAATATTATAAAGAGGAAAACTTTGTTTGTAATGAATAGGCTCAAAAACTACTGGACCGTTTTTAAAAATTCTTTCACCATTCGAAAGCTACTTTATCCACGAGTAACATAGGCTATTTTTTATCCCGAAATTCCCACAGGAATGGACATACTTTTTTTCACAATGATTCACAATTTCACTGCATTTCGATTGATCGATTAAGCTCCACTTATCTTAGCCCTAAGATAGTGATTATTGGGAGCCCGCAGGAGAAAGTAAGAGCTAGCGATGTTTAAGGCATACTTTTGTCCAGTAGAGGGATTTGTATAGCTTAGACAAATTCAATCAAATTTCAATCGTAATGATCATAATACATACCGCCCTCATCCACTTTCTTAGCAGGACGTCCTCGTTTCTTCTTGGCCCCTGCAAAGAACTGCTCCAGTTGCTTGCTCCAGTCCGCGTCCAGTTTCGACCACTGCATCGGCTTCAAGCCCGATCTCTCCACCAACTTACTCTTTGGTACTTTTACTTTGTTTATTCTGCAAATAGATGAAATTGTGATAAAAACCTTCACATAGCACAAGGTATGGTGGTATGGTGAGTAGCTCCATTGACCAATCTTCTTCATCGAGTGGATGGTCAACCTGACCAATCCTGGTGTCAGAGTTATTGAGCCGCCAAAGGCCTCTGACATGGCTCATGTAACAACTACTATCCGTAGAAAATAACCAGGACCATATCGCATATCACGAAAAGATGTTGACAATGCCTTGTTTGTAATCAGCATTAGAATTACGCAAAATGGGGCATCAAGGACGCCTAATTCCGGAAAGAGCAGCCAACAGTAACAGTATTAGAATTTTAGCTATATTAATTCTAGGAAGAAAATATTCAAAGGCTTAAATAAAATATATTTACCTGCATGCATGGTACACTGCCATACACACATACTGCGGTAGATTTAGATCTATTTCCTGAAACATAATGTTATGAATCTTAGACAATTTAAAGTATCTGGCCATGCTTTACAGAAGGAGAAAATATCATGGCTATGTATGTGATGCTGGTAACCACATAACATAACCATATTTGATGGTCCTAGTTGTTTCAATCGTTAGACCATGTCAGAGGCCTTTAGGCGGTCTAATCCGACACTAGGGTTCGCCACTAACCTACTCGGAGTGAATGAATGACTGGTAACTTCATAATAGGAAATATATATACCAGGACAAATTCACACACGGTTAATTAGACCCAAAGTGAGCTCTAAGCTTGTATTATGGATATTCACTGATACTACTACATACATATACATACACAAATCTACTATACATATAAAAATAAGTCGGGTTTTCCTCCCTGACGCTATAACTCTAGAACGCACGAACCGATTTCCACGGTTTTGCATTCGTTGGAAAGGTCTCGGGCTCCGTGAGGTTTATAGGGAATAGAAATCTCAAAATTCCCACGGGAACGGGGGCGCTGCGGGTGAAACCGCGGGGCACAGCTCGTACTTTATAAAAATATATAATTGGCACACAGACATCATCGCCAATAACTATCTATACTCTATTTTCTCTTACTTGTCCCAAAATGTGGACCAATGTCTTCAATTTCCATATATGAATTGACATATTGTTCACGAATAGATTGTAAGTCAGGGTTACCATCTTAGCCATCTTCCTGTACTCCTCCAAGACTTTCTCTGCGTAATCCTGAACATTAGTGCACTGCAGCGCGGCGCACAGCACCGAAGTGCTCAGTCTGCCTCCGTCAACTTCTAGAAGATTCTGGACCACTTTCTTAGTGTTGTTGTATGATGACGGCTTGAGGCCGGAGTATTTGATTGCAGTTTTCTGTGAATTTGAAGATGGAGCTGTTAAAGGAGTATGATGTTAAGGACCTAAAAGAAACAAGTTTTATTATTTGATTCTAGGGAGATAGGGTCTTTGCCCAACTGTGGGACACACCAGGCAGTTAAAAAAAATCTTGTTAGATTACAATAGGTTCTAAGGATGGATAACATTTGGCTGGAAAAATACTTCTAGTCTTCTCGTTTTATAATAGGATATCATCACCTATAAACATTTCCTTATTTTGAATTGATCTATATAATTAGTGAATGCAGTTACTGCATAATAAAAGAAGAAACCTGAAGATAATTTTCTGGCAAAAAAATCTATTAAATACTCAGAAAATTAATATTAATTGGACCTTACCAAATCCAAGTCGGCCCCAAATAGACCAGCAGCCAAGTCTAAACAAATGACAATCTTGCATGTATCACTCATGTTACTGCCAGCCACTGACTTTGTTTGAAGAAGACGCTCCAATTCTGCCGCTTTACTGAAATAATATAGGAACTTATAGTAAAATTAGATTGTTACGGGTTAATTTTCTATACAGGTACGATGTTTAATTTAATTTCTAAAGGGAAATAAAAGGTGTGTTTTAAGATTACTGGTTTATGAATAGTTAATCCTAACTAATATTATAAATGCGAAAGTAACTCTGTCTGTCTGTCTGTTAGGATTTCACGCCAAAAATACTGAACCGTTTTGAATGAAATTTGGTTCACAGCTAGTCCAGAGCCTAAGAAAGGACTTAGGCTACTTTTTAACGCGAAATTCCCGCGGGAACGGGTACAACGCGGGTGAAACCGCGGGGCGCGGCTAGTATACCATTAATGTATGTTTAACATTAACAAATTGAGGTATATCTGTAGTGAGAAGGTAACCTGAAGGCTTCATGGACGACTGAAACAACAATAACAAGCTTTGTACTCACCCTATAACTTTGTCTTCCTGCCCAAGACCCAGCTTAGAAGCTAATACTTGAAGGGTCTTGTTATGATGTGTAGCCATTGTTTATTTTAATTAATAAATAAAACGAAATAACAAAACATAAATAAAAGCTGGCTGGTTGATTGAAATAGATGGTTGTCGGTTGATGGCACAGACCAAGAAACTGTTGATGGATTGGATATTGGATCCAAAAAAACGCGCGTCAATCGTTTCGATTACTTAAAATTGACACTGACACCTGACCTGACACTGACATGCCAACAATTGAAATTGAAACTGACAAATTTTATTTTGTTCAACATAGACCATGGACTTATTATTGATTATAATTTATAATAATAAGTCCATGACATAGACTGTTTAAATGACAAATGATAGTAAGTTTTGTAAATGACATTGAGAAACGTACCTACTTATCTGTGGTACTATTCTGTGGTGTTTAAATTTGAAGTTGACATTTCTAACAAATCGCATGTTAATGACATTTGACATTGAAGTCAAACCATAAACAAATTTAATAGACTAACTAAAGCGTACCCATCGATATAAAAGCGAAAATGAATCGATTCTTCTACAAATTTGTGGTTCTCGATTCTTAAACTCGATGATTTCGAATTGGATTTTTTTTTTTTGTAAATAAAATTACAGAACTTTTTTGTTGTGAATTTATAACAGTATGAGTTTAAAATATTCAGTTATATAAAAAATGAGATACCATAAAAACTCACATTAGATAGCTAACATAGTATAATAACTTTTTGATATCGTTTTAATCATATAATTTCAAACAATATTTTATTGTAAATAGTTGTGAAGGAAATTTTTATTTATAACAATTCAGTACAAAGGAAAATAATATTTTTGGTATTTTCCCCAAAATCGAATGAAGGAAATCCGAGTTGACCACGCCCCTTTATCTCGATTTTGAAGTGTCAATGATAAGATAAAACACCTTGCAGTATCACAGGAGGCGACATGTTGATTTTTTTCAATAGGTTCTGTGAAGCCGATACGGATCCGCTGTCATTGGTACAAAATGTCTTTGTAGTTATCAGGGTGTAGGTCATTTATTCGTAATCACAAATTGTTTCGTGCAAATAATAATAAGTTAAACGTACCGTAAAGTAAAAAGTGGATCCTGAACACCCGAATCAGGGGTGTGTAAGCAGTGACAGACCGATATAGATTTGTATCAAAATAATCCGAAGCTATTTATAAATATTATTTTCTCAGCTTTTACTTATGTTCAAACGTTAATAGTAACGTCTGGTCTATAATTAAACCGTGAAAGTTTATAAATATTACAGTATTCTATGGTGGAGTCGCGAGTTCGGTCGTTTCTATATTGCCAAAGGTTGCCATTTTTTCGTGGAATTTTGGCGTTGTGTTGTGATATCGGGGCGTGATTTAGTGTTTGGGATGCTGTAGGTAGTGGTAGTGAGTGGTGAGAAGTGTCGTGTGGTGAATCTTGGTGGATATGCAACTGGTGTCAATGTGGTCAAGTTGACAGTAGTGTTGGTGCGAGCTGTGCTATGATGCGTGGTCAGTGAGTAAGGGACAGCGTCACCACGGCTTCGTCTGTGGCGGGTGGCGCGCGGGGAGCCGAGTCTCCTTCGCAGGCCAATCAGGACACAGTGGACAACGCCACACCCACCTGCTGGTCAGTATACTCAGCACCTAACATCTCTTACCTTCTCACTCATGATCCTTTTCCATACTTTCCCCTGAAGACTTCTATCATTGTTTATCTTCTATAACTCACACTCATACTCACTTCTCTTACTTCCTTGTGACTGTAGCTAAGATCCTGTGATTACCCCTTACCTTTCTTGGAGAGCCTCTATCAATGCTTGTCTTCTGCCTAGAACTTATATTAATGAACTGTGTCTTAGACTTTAATGCTTCATATTTATAAATCTTGTTAGAGAAGTAAATATCCCGCTTCATAATTAGGTTTTGTTCATTACCCTTTAAACTATAACCATCTTAAACAATCTTGGGTAGCGAAAAGTATTGGACCACTAAGGCCTAAAGACCTCAGACAAGACCCAAAAGACCTCTCGTATTACTGATAACAATAGAACAGTGGTTGATACCTACCTAGATATAAATAAAATATGTACATTGTATACCTAGGTTAACTAGATATCACTGTCAGTAGCTGATCTTGTTGCTAAGGTATAAATTATCTGAGCATCTCATATAGTTCAGCCTGAGAAATTACAATGTAAAGAAGGAAACTATATGTACGCAGTGTTTAAATTTCTTGGTCAACGCAGGCATCACAACAATATCTTCACTATTCTATCAAGTCTAGATAGGTTTACACTACTTTGAACTACACTCTGGCTTACTCTATTGCACTGCCTCTAGTCTGCCACAGATACTTCAGGTGAAAAGGCTAGCCCATTTTAGGTGTTTAATTTCAAAAAATCCTTTCTTAGTGCTCACTTACATCATGAAAGGAACCCCTGTACCGAATTTCAAGTTTCTATGTACAGTAGTTTTGGCTGTGTATTGATCTATATAAATATTATAAAGAGGTGAAATTTGTAGGTTTGTTTGTTTGTATGTTAGAGGTAATCTCAAGAATTGTCAGTCCGATTTGAATAATTCTTTTTGTAATAGATAGCCACATTCAACGCGAAGGTTATAGGCTATTTTTCATCCTGAAATTCCCACGGGAACGGGTATAACGCGGGTAAACGCGAGGCGCTGTTAGTATATTATATGTATGTACGTCAGTCAGTCAGGTTTGCCTTTTATACGTATATAGATAGCAGCTAGGGGTCTGTAGAAGATCTTCAATTGCAATTATCTAACAGAAGTAAGAATGTAAGTTCCAGTAGGTGGGCAACTCTTGAGTTTTTAGACCGCCTAAAGGCCACCAACATGGTCTAACCTACGTGGTCATAGTGATGTATTTGAGAGATATTTGAGTAATAAACGATAGTTTTGAATTGATTTTTACTATATGGTAATTAGGTATTAATACCTACTTATATATTTTTCAAGCAATTAAGTAATAAAACATTTTCTACTTCTTTATCCCAAAATTCCCGTGGTATAATGTGACAGCAACGCTGTCGGAAATAGGTATTTTAATGTATTTTATGGCTAGTTACACCTAAAGAACAAAATTTATTTATTAAGGCACTAAATTTATGATATATTAAAGAAACATTAGTTATCATATCATGTCTTATTGCAAATTCAATCTTAACATAATAGACATAAGCGATAATCATAACAATTGATATCAATGTTAATAGATCATAAAAATTATCATTTATTTTTGTGAATGCACTAAATGAGGTATTTATTAGATAATCGATTCTATTTAAAAATTATATTTGTTTTTATTTATAACTAGCAGTGTCCCATGATTTCATAATCATTGAATGTAGAAATTCCAGGAATTCGCGGATAAAACTGATTTTTTGAAATATCGACACTAATATTACCTATAAAGAGGAAAACTTTGTTTTTTTGGTTGTAATGAATAGGCTCAAAAACTACTGGACCGTTTTTAAAAAATTTTTCACCATTCGAAAGCTACATTATCCACGAGTAACATAGGCTATTTTTCATCCCGAAATTCCCACAGGAATGGACACAACGCGGGTAAAACCGCGGGGCGCTGCTAGTATTTTATAAACCTTTATACCTGCACTCAGAGATGTCAAATGCTTCTTTACTAGAGATTTAATGAGTGATTTTTACATGTCATGTATGAAAAACTAGCAGCGACAACGGTTTTACCCGCGTTGTACCCGTTCCCGCGGGAATTTCGGGATAAAATGTATTCCATGTGTTATTCTGATATATAACCTACATTAGTGTAAAATTTCATCCAAATCCGTTCATTAGTTTTTGCGTGAAAGAGCAACAAACATACATCCATCCATACATACATCCAACCTCACAAACTTTCGCATTTATAATATTAGTAGGATAGTAGGATTACGCCAATTACAATAACAATTTAATGGACATCTCTAAAGTGCGACAGTTACTGTAATCCTGAGCTGTAATCCTTCCATTTCAACAGCATTGTAAGGTGTGCATATCGTTTTATTCTCTGCTCATTACATATACACTAAATCACTACATATGTAGTATAAAACAAAGTCGCTATTTTTGTCTGTTTGTCTCTATGCTTAAATCTTTAAAATTACGCAACGGATTTTGATGCGGTTTTTTGTAATAGGTAGAGTGATTCAAGAGGAAGGTTTTTATGTAAAAAAAAATCCCGAAATTCCCACGGGAACGGGCACAACGCGGGTAAATCCGCGGGGCGCTGCTAGTAAGTAATAATTTAAGATTTCATAATGACTACTAAGTAAATCATACATAGGTAAATTACTTTATTTTATTTCTGCTGATAATAAACAGCTAGTTATTACATTGATGTAAGACTTCTTGAACTTCTTGTGCAATCCCTTGAATTGCACAAAAACTATTCAATCTATTAAGTTCCTAAATATGTTTGAGATAGAGGTGTTCATTCAAAATTGTATTTTATAATGGACCAAATAGAACACAATTTAAATCATCATTTGTTTTCCAAATATGTATATTTAATTATTTAAGTGCTAAATCAAATTAAGAGGCCTTGTAGAAGTCACAATCAATGTTTATTCAGAAAGCTAATTACAGTTGAAAATTACTGTAAAACGTTTAAAACACAAAGTGATATATCAGAAGGGTTTGGGCTGCCTTTAATCCCGAAATTCCTGTGGGAATAACTACGAAGCAAGTAAAATTGTGTAAGCTTGTGCGCCTGCGGCCAACAACTGGTTTAAGACAGTCTAACTTGACTACAAATGAAAGGACTGTCGGTCTGTACTGTTACGACTTTAGTTACTTATTGGTATGATTAATAGAGTCCTTGTTTATGACAATTATGTGTGTAACAAGAGTTGTCTGTGGTTTCACATTATTTTGATGTAATATACTGTTTAGGAGGACCTTGTTTTGTTTTAACTAGGTGCCTGTGACATACCGGCTTATTCATAAACATTCTTTAAATACACACTGCTAAAAAGTGTTTTGTCTCTTTTGCTCTTCGGAAAATAACGTATGTTGGAAAGGGACAAACCATTTGAAAGCTAAAATGCTGTTATTAATTGTTTATGAATAGACCCTAAGCATTTATTTACTAACATTTTTCCTAGGTACGGTCAGCCAAATATGTGGTCTACCACCCTACGGTTGAGATTCATTTGAACGTCATGAAACAACAAGGTCAATTTTAAACGTCATAACATAATTGTGCATAGAAAAGTCAACCTTAGCGATCGTTACATCTCGCAGAAACTTTTGTCAAAAGTGGTAGACCACTTTCTTGGCCGACCGTACAAAGTCAATATTTTTATTCAGTTCTGGTCCCAATGAAGTGTTAAGTAAAATACTATTAGTTATGCTTAATAAACGAGTTAAGCTTACTTACCTACTTATAGCAGGAAAAATCTAAAGAGATCTTAGAATCTAGGCACTAATTAAATAAAATGATAAATTCCAGTTTATTAATTACTAGCAGCGCCCCGCGGTTTTACCCGCGTTGTGCCCGTTCCCGTGGGAATTTCGGGAATTTTTTTACATAAAAACCTTCCTCTTGAATCACTCTACCTATTACAAAAAACCGCATCAAAATCCGTTGCGTAATTTTAAAGATTTAAGCATACAGACAGACAAACAGACAGACACGAAAAAGAGACGACTTTATTTTATATGTACTATGTAGTGACTAGCAGCGCCCCGCGGTTTTACCCGCGTTGTACGCGTTCCCGTGGGAATTTCGGGATGAAAAAAGAAATAGCCTATAACCTTCCCGTTGAATGTGGCTATCTAATACAAAAATAATTATTCAAATCGGACTGATAATTCCTAAGATTACCTCGAACATACAAACAAACAAACAAACTTACAAATTTTACCTCTTTATAATAGTATTAGTGTAGACTTAGTTTATCTGAATAATGCGTGAATTTGATGCTAAGTAATAATTACTTTGCTATCTACTAACTAGACTAGAGACCTTTTTAATTGAAAAAACGTTGGGTTACACTAGCTTTTATCTTACACTAGCAGCGCCCCGCGGTTTTACCCGCGTTGTGCCCGTTCCCGTGGGAATTTCGGGATTTTTTTTTACATAAAAACCTTCCTCTTGAATCACTCTACCTATTACAAAAAACCGCATCAAAATCCGTTGCGTAATTTTAAAGATTTAAGCATACAGACAAACAGACAAAAATAGCGACTTTGTTTTATACTATGTAGTGATATGAATCTGACGTTTCGGCTCCTTTGCAGGAACCGTGGTCATAGAAGACTTCTGTGAGCATCACTACATAGTATAAAATAAAGTCGTCTCTTTTTCGTGTCTGTCTGTCAAACTGTTTGTCTGTCTGTATGCTTAAATCTTTAAAATTACGCAACGGATTTTGATGCGGTTTTTTGTAATAGGTAGAGTGATTCAAGAGGAAGGTTTTTATGTAAAAAAATTCCCGAAATTCCCACGGGAACGGGCACAACGCGGGTAAAACCGCGGGGCGCTGCTAGTGGTGGATAAAAGCGAAGTGTATCCGTAAACGTAGTTTCAATTCCAAATGAGTATTGTTTGCTTACACTTAAGAAATCAGTACTATATCATGAAATGAAATAAAATTTATTTGGTTAAAAAAGCACAACAGAAATAGGACAAACAAAAGTACAAATTAACAACTTAACCAAAAAGGTTACCAGCTCAGCGTAATGCTGCAGCCGGAGCTACAGCGCTGATTTTCAGCTGGACCCGAGTCAGTAGCTTACTATGAATTAATGTTATTTGTTAGTTAGTTACTAACTATTTTTATTGATTTCAGTTAACAAACCCCGATCTATTTATATCATTTCGAGTCACGATCCTTCATCCCACTCGATAACTTGGATCGCATGTAAAATTGTCAGCCATTTTCTATTTTTAGCGGCGCGTAGTTCCCACGGTCCTTTGTTTTGTTTTTGCTTAGCTTTTAACAGCTAATAGTAGTTAATGGGATAAACAATCGTTTTAATTCTCTCTCTGTGTCAATCTCGAGGGATTCGATAGATGACATGGTGTCTTGTTCGCTTTTATGTAGGATTAAGGGTGAGTTGCCATTGTGAGACGAGAATATATGCTTACTGTATCAGCTGATTTGTTAATTGAGATTTGAGTGGGTTAGTGGGTGCAGAGTTACCATCTCAACACGTTAATAATCCCTTACGTAAAAGCAGCTGGACCGATTTTTACCTAAATTCCACAGCAAGGAAACTGGCTTTCAGAATTAAAAAACCGCATTGAAATCGGTCCCTCTGTTTGAGAGCTACGATGCCACAATCACACTTCGCTTAATGATCTCAGTGCTTAGCGAACAATCGCTCGCTCTTGCGCTAGTTGAAATTGAAAACACTTGAACGAGCGAACATGTTCGCTCAATAATTTCTTCACCAATTTCTTCACCATCTTCAAAATTCGTGCTTCCCATTTTGAGTGAACATCGTAAAAACAACAAACATTTACTCGAAATAAAATGTTTGAGACACAATGGCAAACGCGGCATAACTTGAGCCAGCTCTCAGTGGTAAGTTGGCCTTAGCTTAGCTAGGCGACTCGGCTTTGATCATTTCTTCAGCTGGGAACCTCGCTTAGTGTAACTACTGAAGAAAGTTTTGATGTTTCAATGTTATGTTCGATGAACTTCGGATGTTTCGATCAATATCTGAAAACCTGAAACTCATTCCTGACTTGAACAAGTATCCGTGATTACTTGCTTAGTTTCACTTATGAATATCTATAGACTAGCAGCGCCTTGTGGTCTCACCCGAGTTGTGTCTGCCCACGTGGGAATTTCTGGATGAAAAATAGCCTATAACCTTCTCGTTGAATGTGGCTATCCATTACAAAAAGAATTATTCAAATCGGATTGGTAATTTCTGAGATTAGCGCGTTCAAACAAATATTCATACTTTTCAGCTGTATTATTAGCCGCACATAACAGGCGGTTCGCGGTTTTCTCTATTTCTCCACTCCGGTTGTACATAAATATACTTTCCCGTGAGAGGTAGGCTAGTGGCCAATTATGGTGTCAGATTTTTTTGACCGCCTTAAGGCGTCCGATAGTCTATCGATTGAAGCAACCGAAACCGACGATTTTGCGTACCCTCCGAAGCACGGTAGCGATCAGATAAAAATGCCACTATGGGGCATCCATCTGCACTTCATCAAAAATTTCGAACACGGCGGTGTTTGAAATTCTATCGTCAGATAAAGATAAACGCAAGGAATTCGGAATAATAGTAACTTGATAACTTTCCTCTTAAACATGACAACATAATTATGTATAAAAAAAAATATCTTTGTAAAACCGGCTGTTATCAACAAAATTAAATACTTCCCAATTTGACAGTTCGGGGGTATTTCAAATATAACTATGTATGTGTCCTTCTACCTGTCACAGACTGTTCTAAATCCACTAGACGAACTTACCTACTCGATATTTTGTTTTAAATAGTTCCATGTGATCACGTGTCCGTAGTCTATGTCCTTGCCCGACACTTCCTCATAAATGGATGATTTTGGCATAATATGAACAAGGTCGAACCATTCTTCACATTAAATTTCAAATCGGGTCTTGGAATTGCTTAACCTAGATTAGAAAAAAAATATTTATTGTCTCTGGCAAGCGTGGGTCTGTGGATCTGTTTTTGAGTCTGTGAAGAGATCCTACTTTGCTATAAAACGCTATAAGTTATAACTAAAAACTCTTGAAAATTTGAAAAAATGCTTTAATGTCTCTAGTAAGTTTAGAACAATAATTATTTTGGGTCTGTGAAAAAAACCTACTTATCAATATCCGAAAGTATTATAAATGCGAAAGTAATTCGGCCTGTATGTTATGCTCTCACCTCAAAAATAATGGAACATATTTTCATGTAATTTCGTTCTGCAAAGTACGAATAAAAGGGTAAAAGATATTTATTCTTCATTCTTTCCCCATCACTAACTTCTTTCTCTATAGAAAGAATTGTCTTTGGTTGGCAAATCCGCCATTTTAATTTACATTTTAGGACTCCTAAGAAATAGACTGTATCGCGATATTACTAGGAGTTCCACTCGAAAAGCAGACTAGTACCTGAATCAATGACTAAGTGGATTATTCTAGTTAGACTTGGTTAAGTTAAAACTGCAGTTGGAAACGTTTAAAAATGGATCTTCTTCTTCGTGTAGACAGCAAATTACCAATTTAAATATATTAGATCAATATAAATTACTAGCCGCGCTCGCGGTGTTACCCGCGTTTAACCGTTCCCGCGGGAATATCGGGATAAAATGTATCCCATGTATTATTCTGATGTATAACCTATACTGTAAAGTTTCATCCGAATCCGTCCAGTAGTTTTAAAAATAAACACACTTCTATACAACCTTTAACCCCTCTTTCAACCCCATTCAACCCTGTTTTCGCGATAAAAAGTAGCCTATGTCCTTTCTCAGGCTCTGGACTAACTGTGTACCAAATTTCATTCAAATCAGTTCAGTAGTTTTATATATATGTTAAATTATAACTTAAAATACTTTGTTACAAAGATCCTTAGGCGGCCCCTAGACGATCAATTATATTGCGCAATATTGAATATTGTGCAATATAATTAACCGTCTAGGGCTAATATTGAAGACTGCGCAATGATTGAACGAAAGTTTGAGCGAGTTTAATTTTTATTGTACAATATTTAATATTGAACAATATTGCTTCGTGTAGGGTCAGTATTGCGCAATATTTGACAATTCAATCTTATTGCACAATTAAATATATTGTACAATGTTATTGTAGGTCTAGGGGCCTCCTTAATATCTAAATATAAATGAGATCGATAGTTAGAACGGTCTAAGTTCGACATCAAATCGGCTCCAAGAACCCGAGAGAAGCAACTTCTGAATTATTTAATTAACTTTGTGTAAACAGTTATTCAGTAACATTAACATAACGTACACGTGGGTATAGCTCTGTCGGATAAGTTATAATAGGAGATCTTAACCGACTTCCAGGAAGGATATTCTTTTTTACAACTTGTAGACTAAGGGCCGAAACTGCGTTAAGCGGGTGCCCGCGCGGTTTCATACAAAAGTGAACCGACGCGGGCGCCCGCGCTTGAGCACGCGACCGTTGCACGTCCGTTGCGCCTGCTTAACGCAGTTTTCGCCTTTTGGGACTTTGAGATGTAGTCCCAAAGAGTTAGGGGTCAAGATAGAATACAGAATCGGTTATAAACCTTACTGTTACTGTTAGCCTGTAACATCCCATTGTCAGGCCAACGGCCTCCCCCCATTCCCGCCACTCTTTTCGATTCGAAGCCACCATGTGCCAGTCCTTCTTGTAGGCGTCCAGTTCGTCCCGCATAAAGCCCGTTTTACACCGCAAGCGGAGCGGGCTCATTAATGACTCCGTTTTATTACCATTGCGTTACTTTTTCATGTATAGACGCATAACACCTTTAACAAAACACGTAATGGCTGCCAAACGGAGTCATTAATGAGCCCGCTCCGCTTGCGGTGTAAAACGGGCTTAAACCTTAAAAAATACTTATCTACAAGTTTATTTTAGCAATGTCTTAAGGTAACCTTACATATCAAAAACGAATACCTCGCCGCGTCTGTCCATTCGATATAACCTCAAAAACTACTCGACTGTTTTGGGTTGCTTTTCATCCCAAAATTACCACAGGATCGGATACAAGGCGGGTCGTCGCCAGTTACCTATTAATAAGTAAATTCGTGTAGGTTAGTCTATCCCTGATGTCGGAGATTTTAGACCAGCTCAAGGTCTCCGACATGGTCTTATCGATTGGAACAACCGGGACCGACAATTTTACGTATCTTCCGAAGCATGGTATCGTTCAAATAGAAATACCACTATCGCCCAGTTACATATACAGCAGTACAGTAGCTTTCCCATAAAAAAAATAAATTTTTGTTAACGTATGAATAAATCATATACAAAAATCATCCGTCTACTTCCAGAGATTCCTTTGAAACAACCAAAAAAACGCAAAACTATTGTCAAATTAACCGACTAAGTATATTAAAGTGTTACATAACCCCAAAGCAAGTGTGATTGTCGTAAACATGTAATGTACCAAACGGTTTGTAAGCCGCTAACTGATTTAAATTCATCGGTTGTGGGCCACATAATAGGTACATGTCAACATGGTTAACTGAGACTAAATAGTATGGACGTATTCTTACCGCTGGGATTCAATACTGGCTTGTACTGAAATAAAGATTTGTGTGTACGTTACCACTAATTTTTTTTCTTGAATGTTGTAACTGATGTTTTAATATGAAAATGTATCGAAATAATGGTGTTGGATAGTGTCGATATTGGAATTGGTATGTCATTATTATGTTTTAGGTAATTAAATAGTGTTTTTTGTTTAAAGAATGTTATTATATGAAATGTCTATTGAATGGGCTCAATAGTTGAGTTAGTAGTTACAGATTTTTACAAAAATCAGTAACTATTTAACTACCAAATTATTTAGTGTATGTGTCTGGTTGGAAGATTAACAAATGACATGTATGTTTAATTGGTTTAATCCTTAGTGCATACATAGTTACAAATTTTTACTGAATCTAATCAATTACTAAATACCTAATTATGCTCAAGTTGGTTTTATTATGTGACTGTTTGAACGTGTTAATAATCTCTGGAACTACCCATCATTTTCGAATAATTCTTTTTGTATTTGATAGCCACATTCAAAATGAAGGTTATGGTTACTTTTCATCTCGGAAATATTACTCGGGGATGGGTACAGGGCGGGTGAAATCGCGGGGCACTGTGTGGTGCTAGTAATAATGTGTTATACTTAGTGCTAGCAGCTAGTGCTGATAACAAGACGAACCGCCTTACTCATAAAGTGTTTAGAACACTGTTAAATAGTGTTTTGTCTCTTTTGCTCTTCGGGAAATAGCGTATGTAGGAAAGGGACAAATCATTTGATAGCTAAAATGCTGTTATAAGCGTTTATGAATAGCCTAAGCCTTAACTAGTTAATAATACTGTGATAACTAATCATTGTATGCCTTTTATACAATTCTGGTGTGTCTTATTCGAAAACAAAAGTTTGCAGATGTTGAACACTAATTTAAGCTACTTTTTATCTTAACAAATGTTTATATTCCATTGTGCGTTGTCACTGAAGAAATTCAAATAGAAGTTGAGTAAAAAACAAAGTATTAGCCTGTAATGTCCTACTGCCGGGCAAATGCCTCTCGTTTCACTGAAGATATCAGTACAGTGAAGAGAAGTGACTGAACTTCACTTTATGATATCTAAACCGTGTAATTGATAAACATTACGTAGTTATTACAATCACTTATAACAGCGAGGTATATTTATAATTAAAACACCGACCCCTAACCCCACCCCTTATACAATCTCGTTTTAGAAACCCGCCAAGCCATAAAAATGTTAACTCTATAAATAAGTACTTTATTACGGACCTTGATTCAAGAAAATAATTGATAACTTGCAAAGTTATGGGACCTATAGGTGATTGAATTATGTAATTTATTTCAAACTAACCGCGCTCCGCGGTTTCACCCGCGTTGTGCCTGTTCCCGGGTATGTCGGGATAAAATGCATCCCATGTTTTATTCTGATGTAGTCTTTTACTAGTGTAAAGTTTCAATCAATCTGTCCAGTAGTTTTAAAAATAATCACACAACCCCTTTCAATCCGGTTTTCGCGATAAAAATAGCCTATGTCCTTTCTCAGGCTATGGACTAACTGTGTACCAAATTTCATTCAAATCTGTTCAGTAGTTTTGGCGTGAAAGCGTGACAGACAGAGTTACTTTCGCATTTATAATATATTAGCAGCACCCCGCGGTTTTACTCGCGTTGTGCCCGTTCCCGTGGGAATTTCGGGATAAAATGTAGCCTATAGCCTTCCTCGATAAATAGACTATCTAACAGTGAAAGAATTATTCAAATCGGTTCAGTAGTTTCTGAGATTAGCGCGTTTAAACAAACAAACAAACAAACAAACAAACAAAACAAACTCTTCAGCTTTATAATATTAGTATAGATTAGCAGCACCCCGCGGTTTTACTCGCGTTGTGCCCGTTCCTGCGGGAATTTCGGGATTTTTTATACTTATATGTATATGTATACCTTCGTCTTGAATCACTCTATCTATTTAAAAAAACCGCGTCAAAATCCGTGCAGTAGTATTTGAGTTTATCGCGAACAGACAGACTGCCGCAGCCAGGAACTTTGTTTTATAATATGTAGTGTTAGCTTGGATAAAAGAGTATTTTTTCCCGGTTAAAGAAATACTAAGGGTATCTACGTCATTGAAATAATGGTTTTTAAATAGAACTGAAGCTGGTGTCATTAACTTAGCCAGACCTATAAATAGTACCCGATCTTTTTTAACAAATCCATAACCCTGTCTTTTTTATCACCTGAAGCCAGGGTCATGATCTTCAGAAAAACTGTTATAACTTTTTACGTCAACTTGTTAAATTAACCGATGAACTGTAAACGGTGAAAAACTTTGTTTTGATCTATTTATATCTATAGAATGAATCGCATCTATTGGAGTTCTTTGGAGGGCACGTTAAATTGTCGGTCCTGGTTGTTTCAATCGTTAGATCTTGTCGGAAGCTGTTTTGGTGTGACCGCAGTTAATGTCATGTTTGTGACTTTGTTAGTCGTTCCACCACTACACAAAAGAGGGGGTGTTACATATTTGACAGTTTCGGTTTGCTTATAGGGTGTGACGTTATTTGAATCACAGTTACGAGTACGTTAAGATCATTGTTAATTTTAAACTTAAAACAAAGTATTGACAAGCCCGTTGGCACAGTGGCGGGTGAGAACACTTACTGTGTGAGTTACGGGTTCGATTCAACGGAGTCAACATTAAGTGCAGACATGGTTGTTGGCGACGACGTCTGTATGTCAATTATATTTATTTAAATTATTTGAGTATGTATAAGTAGTATTTTTAGTAAGTTAGATTCCATATTACAACCTTATAGTCTACGCCTAATTATCCGGATGTATTCCGGGTGTATTTATCTATCATTAAAATCGGTCCTTTACGTGGGAGCTGCTTGGTCTCGGACAAACATACATGAAAACGAATGTACCGTATATTTTGGAAAGTGCTCTAATTTCAATCATATCTGAGAACTTCATCCTTCTCTCTTTCTTCTTCTTCATAATTTTTTATTTCTCATAAATATTTCTAAAATGCAAAAGATGATTGCGGATCTCTTTACATGAAGTTTGAAATCCCAAATACTAGTTTGCAGTTACTTATTTTTTATCTACCGTAAAACGTAATAAGCGTTATCGCCTGAAAACCTATAGTTTTAAATTAATAATTGGGGGCGGCTTCCACCGCAGGTCCCCGATGCCCAATAAATGACATAATGTGTCGGTTTGGTCACACGCGGGTCAATATTGACCCGGCTCCGACCAGGGGTTTCGATAAATACTTAACGTGATGGCTCACTACTGATTACTAGTGCTAGTGGTTACTTTTTTGCTGATTTGACCGACTTAGATGAGGAAGTTTTTGATTTTAATGTACCTAGATTGAGAGTAGAGATATGTTGTTGATGTCTCATTGGCCTCATATAGCTATTTACTTAGTTAATTTATGTCTACGCTACTTAACTTCACTATCACTACATAGTATAAAATAAAGTCGTCTCTGTTTCGTGTCTGTTTGTCTGTATGCTTAAATCTTTAAAATTACGCAACGGATTTTGATGCGGTTTTTTGTAATAGGTAGAGTGATTCAAGAGGAAGGTTTTTATGTAAAAAAATTCCCGAAATTCCCACGGGAACGGGCACAACGCGGGTAAAACCGCGGGGCGCTGCTAGTTAAGTATAAACGACGCGACATGCTATTGAAAATCACTTAAAATTTTCGTACGCGAATTTCCTCAGCGTATGTAGAGTATACTCGTATAGAGATATTTGACCATAAACACTTCGACTGATACTATGTTTACGAATACAATTCGCATTTTTTTTACGGCTCCTTTACAGTAACCGTGGTCACAGAAGACTAAGTACAGGAGCCGAAACGTCAGATAAAAATGTGCCTATAATAAAAGCGAAGTGAAAATGAAAAATGAAAATGAAAATATTTATTTCAGCAAAACAATTTTCCTTACATATAACGCACTTATGTTCTGCTGTTATCTTAAAATTATTAAGGTACATAATAAGCAGGTATACAAACGAAACATATAACAAATAATAATTTTACAATATTGATATGTTTTGCTGTGAGGAGGTATCAAGGAGACATAACGATGATACCCACACTAGAAATAATCTGTATCGTGGGTACCTATACGATTAACAATAGAATTTTGTAAGTGTACCTATCCGTAAACGTAGTTTCAATTCAAAATGAATAGTGTTCGCTGAAATCTAAGAAA
Organism: Cyclophora albipunctata; assembly: GCA_963082685.1. Taxonomy (NCBI): domain Eukaryota; kingdom Metazoa; phylum Arthropoda; class Insecta; order Lepidoptera; family Geometridae; genus Cyclophora; species Cyclophora albipunctata. The sequence continues at coordinate 2,547,319 of OY720138.1, read as the reverse complement.
CCAGTACTTCGACTGGTAGTAGAAACTCAATTAGTTACCTCTTTAACAAAAACGGTTCTAATTCATTCGATCGAAAGAGCAGTGGGCAACGTTATATGAAACTTAGTCCTAAGGCCTCCACAGATGAGACGTACACCAGTCGATAGAGTCTCATGTGTAGAGTCCGGATCCACCCACTGTCCTCTGACTATTGCTCAAGTTGCCTATACAAGCGGTCGAATTGCCCCTAACTCTTTATACTCGTATAATAGTTTGTGTTGGTCATTTTATTACCCTACGATAGTCTATTACACCGAATGACTCGATTTAGTACACACACATATTCTCAGCTATCGTGGTGCGGTCTTATTAAATATCTTGCAATGTTTTATTGTGCTCTAGGCAATTTGGTGGAGGATTTTGAGTCTTATCCTAACCAGTTCTTGTTTGAGTTTTTGGTTTTTAACTAACGGAAGACTATTGTAGATAATAACTTTAAGATTTACACAGAACATCAAACAAGAACAATCTATAAAATGTGACTATAGAAAAATGAAATCTTGCTCAGCAAGTTCCTTCGTCTGTTATTATATAATTAATATTATATTAGCCTTGGGTGTCCCATGGTTGGGCAAAGGCCTCCCCCCATCGTTTTCACTTCTCTCTACATATTTAGAGCTTCACGACGCCAACCAGGCAAAAATCCGTCGAGTTCATCTTGCCAACGTCTGTTACTCCCTTTATTTTTATTACAAGCCTATGTCCGTCTCCAAGATCTAATCTGATTAATTAGTATGCCAAAATTCATGAAAATCAGTTCATCAAAGATTTAAATACATGTGTACAAGTCCCGAAAAGTTGACTTAAATACTTTTATCAATTCAGTATAGTGAAGAAGATAAGACAAATTCACTGTCTATTGCCTGTGAGTGTTCTAAAATAGTTACCGCCCTATACATTAAGTAGGTGGGGTAAAAATATGAATATATCACATTCTACTAACATAAATGCGAAAGTTTATCAGGATGGATATTTGTTACGCTTTCACGCCAAAACTACTGAACGGTTGTGGATGAAATTTTACAGTAATATAGGTCATATACATCAGAATAACACATGGGATTCATTTTATCCCGAAATTCCCGCGGGAACGGGTACAACGCGGGTAAAACCGCGGGGTGCGGCTAGTATTTCATATTGTGACATAAAATATTTAATTCGTCGTGTGTAAATCATAACGCGGCTATCAGATATGAATCAAGTTGAAACGATGCCATCAACGCTAATATAATGTCTAAATTGGTACACCTTACGATAGACACGCTGTGATATTTAGTATCATTTGATACATTATAAGTTCTTTAATTTGTTTGGAAAACTACCCGCGGGAATTTCCCGTGGGAATTTGGGGATAGAAAGAATCCTATGTCTGTGTCCAAAATTAATAATTAAGTATTACCGAAGATCTAACATATTATGACAAAGTCCCGAATAGCTGTCTGTATGTAATCGGTTTTCTTTAAAACTACTGAACGGATTATTATGCGGTTTTTATTTACTCACATAGTATATTAAGAGGAAGGTTTGTTACTACTTTTCATGACAAAATTCCTATAGGAACGGGTAATGTAAACCCGCGAGGCACTGCGAGTTTCATTATAAGTAAATGTTTTATTACTAAATTATTCTTTCATTTAGTGCCTAGGTAGTTAGAAACTGTATTAACTAACTAGGTATAATATTAGTGATGTAACTGAGCACAAGATTGGCATCACAAGCTTTAAGAAATCATATTTCGTATTTGATTGATGGATGGATGGATGGATGCACGACTGTGACACTACACTACTAATCATTGTTTATTTAACACTGACATCGCCTCATAGGTTAACCAGCAATAGTTATAGGCTGAAATTTCGAAAAAAATGAAATTTTATAGTTTGCTGTCGATAATTATATAACTCTCGGTTCCTGGGTTCATTTCCTGGGTCGAGCGAAACATGTTTCCAATTAACTTTTCAAATAAGACTCGGGTTTGAGATCGCGTAAAGGTGTGTTTTCGGTAGCGACTGTAGCAGTAGGCAGCGACTACCGACCACAAGCAGTAATCCCGCTACGCACGGAATTTCATAGACATTCATACAAACCTGTAATAGTCCTTGCAGTTGGCAGTCGCTACTGCTGCGTTCGTTACCGAAAACAGACCTTTATCCTCCTTTCTGTATTGATATCTTAATGAGATGCTGATGTAGGTAGTTAACCTTGGAGACGATTTATTATTATTATATGAGCCTTAAGTGTCCCATTGTTCGGTAAAGGCCTCCCCCCATTTCTTCCATTCAGCATCCATTTCTATCAAGAACTTCCTGACACCAACCGGACAAGTACATGTCAAGCTCGTCTCGCCATCTCCGTTTTGGTCTGCCGCAGCGTCTTCTGCTAAAGTGTGCGTTCCACTTGGTGGCAATTTATGCCCGAATTCATCACGCCTGCGGCAGACATTCATAAAGGCTAGATTACACCGGGGCAACACTGTGCGGCATTGCTGCATGCCACAAGGCCGCATGCTACAAAGTCAAAAATGTCGCACATTGTGGCAAGAACCGTGCGGCATGGAAACACCTTGCGTCACGTGGCAGAACTGTCGCATCTTGTATCCGGGCACAATGTGCGACATTTTTGACTTTGTAGCATGCGGCCTTGTGGCATGCTGCAATGCCGCACAGTGTTGCCCCGGTGTAATCTAGCCTTTACACAGTTCCATTTGATCTCAGCAGCTTTAAGTCGAGACTACCTTCTCAAATGAGTATATTGTTGTTTGCAGGTGGGCGGCGTGGTCAGCAATGGGTTGTTTCGGGTCGCCGGGCGGCAAGAGCGGCGGGGAGGGAGATGACATCAAGTCGCAGAAACGACGCAGTGACGCCATCACCCGCCAGCTGCAGAAGGATAAACAGGTGGGAGCAATACTTTAGAAATAAACCTTATAAAGAAACGACCTCGATTATATCCTTGTTTTGAAGTGTCTTAGTATTCGTATACCTAAGGGTCTTATGGATATCCTACGATATCATCCTAATCAAAACGACATCAAACTGAGTTACTTTGCTCCAACTAGGTGCCTGTGGTCTGTGGCGCAAAGCAATATATTGTCTTGTGGCTTTTCACAAGCTTAACGGAGTATATTTTAGAGTATAAAGGGCAAATAATCGAATGTCCGGAAGTTCAGGTGTCACACAAAAATAACCACATAACTAAAACCCCGAATGTACCATTAAATGGAGTCGAACTCTTCTATAACTTAAATAAATCAAACAAACAAACAAAAATGATTTGGGAAACCTTTCTCTTGCACATTTTTGTAGACATTCCTATCATGATATCTCTATGAGACATAGTCTCCAAAACCATATCATACATAATGTCCTGACATATTTAGGGCCCAGTCTTAAACCCTAAGAGCAATATTAATAAACGCGTATCAAGGACATTTTACCTATCAAATGGTTTGTCACTTTCTAGCATACGCAATTTTCCGAAGAGCAAAAGAGACAAAACACTTAATAACAGTGTTTTATTATATACAGAGCGTTTATTAAAAAGGCGATAGAAACCAAATATACTCCGATTGCCCCTTCTTAACCTACTCCATTCCCTGTTCCAGCTATACCGCGCGACGCACCGACTACTGCTACTAGGCGCCGGTGAGTCGGGCAAGTCCACCATCGTGAAGCAGATGCGTATCCTCCACGTGAACGGATTCTCCGACAAGGAGCGCCGCGAGAAGATCGAGGACATCAAGAAGAATATACGCGACGCTATACTTGTGAGTATGCGTGTTCAGAGAGTTGTGGTTGGAACAGAACTTATGTTTAAATTTGTGCCCAAAAATAGCGACAATTAGCCTGACAAGCACGGTATTCGCAAGATACGCGCGCGGCGGCAGTTGGCCAATCACAGCGCTAGTCTAGTCGAGAATAGCGCTCTATGGCAGACACCCCGTTATGGCTTACGAAAAGCTTGGGGAACCTCAAGATAGGTCTTCAACTGTCAGATATAACCAATGAAAAGACAAATGAATGATCTACTTGCCCCCCTATACCTACAGCAAATGGTTTCATCTTACCACCGCCCATCGCCATTAAAAGCGGATTATAAACTAATCCAATTTACTACCACCCAAACTTAGCCAATAACAAAGAACTCTTTAATTACAGACAATAACAGGCGCAATGAGCACCCTAACCCCACCCATACCTTTGGAAAAGACCGAGAATAAGGCGCGAGTGGACTACATCCAGGACGTGGCGTCGCAACCCGACTTCGACTACCCGGCCGAGTTCTACGAGCACACGGAGGCGCTGTGGCGCGACCAGGGCGTGCAGCGCACGTACGAGCGCAGCAACGAGTACCAGCTCATCGACTGTGCCAAGTAGTAAGTTGATTGGGGGAGTAGCGAGTTGATGGTGAGCCATCTACTACCCCGCCGAGTTCTACGAGTACACGGATATGCTGTAAATTGGCATCTAATCCATCTATATTACATGATTGACACAAGTGAAGCAAGTTTCAGATTTTGACTGGGCAGGAAAACATTCTTTTGCATTTATAATATTAGTAGGATTTTCTTTCACGAAAAAACTACTAGCCGGATTTGGATGAAACTTTACAGTAATATAGGTTATACATCAGAATATCATATGGGATAAATTTTATCCCGAAATTCCCGCGGGAACGGGTACAACGCGGGTACAACACCGTGGGGCTAGCTTGCGCCTATACTATTCTCTCAGCTGAGAAGACTGTGTCCGCAGTATCTAACATGGGCAATGAGTATCAATACGGAGCCACAGGTTTCCAATCTAATGCTAAAAAGGAAAGAGCAATAAACTTTTAAGCACTAGACTAGAGTATACAGCCTCAGTTGCGCTATAACTGACCTACACCTTCTTCTTCACCTTCTTAATGTTCCTTTCCGGTATACTTGCAGTTTCCTGGACCAGGTGAGCAAGATCAAGCAGCCGAACTACACGCCCACGGAGCAGGACATCCTTCGGTGCCGAGTGCTCACCTCCGGCATCTTCGAGACGCAGTTCGTCGTCGACAAAGTCAATTTCCAGTGAGTATATGTGCAGTAGTACAGTTGTTTTATGTCACGAGCGCCTCTGAGCCAGACTGCCTGTTCTTCACTCTTCTCTTGGGCCAATGCTTACTTACTTTCATCTACGCGAGTAATGGCTCGGGTTTTCTTCATTTGAAAGCTAGTTTCCTTGCGGTGGTTCTTAGCTTGTGTTTTTATGTTTTTCTTCATTTGAAAGCTAGTTTCCATGCGGTTCTTGGCTATGTTGTAAGCCCTTTTTTCAACTTTTGATTTAATTTTACTGTTTTAATAACCCACGTTTCCTTGCGGCAGTATGTTCGACGTGGGCGGGCAGCGGGACGAGCGGCGCAAGTGGATCCAGTGCTTCAACGACGTGACGGCCATCATCTTCGTGACGGCGTGCTCGTCCTACAACATGGTGCTGCGCGAGGACCCCACGCAGAACCGCCTGCGCGAGAGCCTCGACCTCTTCAAGAGCATATGGAACAACCGGTACCCAAAATATAAGATACTAGCTTTATTTAATATATTTTTAAATAGTAATCATCGTTTATTCCTTGGAATTTGTGGCAATTGATGACCATTCATTATACATCGTTAATCATGTGCTAAACTGTATTGTCCGCCTCACAGATGGCTCCGCACGATATCGGTGATCCTGTTCCTGAACAAGCAGGACCTGCTGGCGGAGAAGGTGCTGGCGGGCAAGTCGCGGCTGGAGGAGTACTTCGCGGAGTTCGCGCGCTACGCCACGCCGCCCGACGCCGCGCCCGACGCGCGCGACCACCCCGACGTGGCGCGCGCCAAGTACTTCATCCGGGACGAGTTCCTCGTACGTACACCGCGCCCGAACTATACGCATACAATACGGCATTTTTTTAATTAAAATTAACCTCCTCACTGTACTGATATCTTCAGTGAGACGAGAGGCCTTTGCCCAGCAATGGGACATTACAGGCTAATACTTTACTACTTTACTTTAATTTAAATTACCTGGTCCCCGCAGTTCCCGAGGGAATGACTAATACTTAGTCTTATATTCGGGGTAGAGACGAATCTATAAAAAAAAAACAACAATAGATTCATCCGTTTTTATCTGACGTTTGAAAGGAGCCGTCCTTTACAGGAGTCGTGGTAAACATAAGTGTCTTTTACAAATAACCTAACACGTGACATATTGTGACCCTTGCAGCGTATAAGCACAGCGAGCGGCGACGGCAAGCACTACTGCTACCCGCACTTCACGTGCGCCGTCGACACGGAGAACATCAAGCGCGTGTTCAACGACTGCCGCGACATCATACAGCGCATGCACCTGCGCCAGTACGAGCTGCTCTAACACAACATTACGTCACACTGTCAGTATCTCATATCACTACACTAGCAGCGCCCCGCGGCTTTGCCCGCGTTGAGCCCGTTCCCGTAGGAATTATTGAAAATCCTTTTTTAGTGTGCACTTACGTCACTTGAAGAACCTTCCTGCCAATTTTCATGTTTCTAGGTGTAGCGGTATAGGCTGTGCGTTGATTATCAGTCAGTCAGTCAGTCAGCCAGTCAGTCAGTCAGAACTTTGAATTTTATATATGTATATAAATAAAAAAAATTAAAAAAATCAATTATTGCTTTAAACTTAAAGTACAAGGGTAAAAGTTTCAAAATATCTTAAAATTAACAAATGGAGAAGGCTCGGCATGTGCTGCCCGGAGTACATACTATAAAACAAAGTCGCTTTCCGCTGTCTGTCTGTCTGTCCCTATGTATGCTTAGATCTTTAAAACTACGCAACGGATTTTGAAGCAGTTTTTGTAAATAGATGAGTGATTCAAGAGGAAGGTTTATAAGTTTAAACATTCCCGAAATTCCCGCGGAAACGGACACAACGCGAGTAAAACCGCGGGGCTCTGCTAGTACTTATATATACAAAGCTCATTACGACCTCAGTTGTCGGGTTATACAAGTGAAAGAGATAGATTCATTCAATAAGGATCGTAAGTGCAAGCGGGATAGACATAAGAAATTCACATGCTCCTAAACAAAATGTCTAAAGAGATAATTTGGACCTAAGTAACCATTATACAGGTAAATTAATTAATTTGTTTGTTCCAGAGCGAATACCTGAAGCGCGTAACACGTCGCGCGGTGCACAGCTGAATCGCCGCAATTACACCGAATGACACCAATGTCCCGGTAACAGCAATATTTTATTTATATGTATACATTACTGTTGTAAATCTATCTGTGTGATTGTCGCCACTTATCGATCGACTACTTTACCACACTAAGGGCCTTATAAATAAACGCGTATTAAGAACAGTTTAGCTATCAAATGGTTTGTCACTTTCTGACATACGCAATTTTCCGAAGAGCAAAAGAGACAAAATACAGTGTAACAGTGGTTTAGTTACACCGCTTTTATTAATGAGGGTCTAGGGATATTCCCTTTTAAAAACTAACGAAAAAAACTTACGTAAGTCAAGTTGAGTTTTATCTTTTTATTTTACATCTGTCAACACATATACCTACATAATTAATAGTTTATAATCTAACTGACCCTTACAAACGTCAATTTATTATATAATTTCTAAGATATAGAACACATAAAAACGAATAACTCCATATGTTTGATAAAACATATAAGGCACATAATATTACGAACGTTAGTGAGCTAAAACCGCGTACAGACTAACCGTTACAATTTACCCATAAGTTGATTACGTTACGTAAAGTCGGTATAAAATTATGTCCAATAAGTTTCTGATAGGAATCCATACAATGCCAGCTTAGATCTTCACGCAGTTAAAACTACAAATACCTTTAGTCTGTACATGACGTTGTATTTACATTGTGGCAGGTTGCTAGAAACGTATAATTATAAAACGCCTTTGACTTGATTGGATGAAGTTGAAATGACATGACATTGATTGAGCGGATGAAATCGTACTGAGATGTCACCAGGCGCCTTGCTACAATGGATAGACTTATAGTCTTGAAGCAATAATTACGTTTTAGAGCGCTTTCAAAATTAAGCGTCTTTTGTCGTCCGTTACGCGTTTAGTATGAAAATTAAAGGATATTTGAGCGTGCGGACTGCGCACTGTTACGGCGCTTGCGGACAACTAAACAATGCTTAAATTGTAAAAGCATTAGAGTGGTTTAATATATACCTTATTTAATCACAAAGTGTTATCAAATGTGCAATACGATTGAATGCCATATTTCTTGAGTAAAAAGGTCTATTTTGATTTTAAAGTGTGGTAAAGTCAGTTTTAATACTGTGATTCTGATAATTCTTACTTAAAATATTACGTGGTACGTCGGTTTGGTTCGCTTTTGTATAATAGTCGATTTTTATTTGAATCGACTAAAACTTCAAGGATTTTTAGTCGATCGATTTATTTGATGTAATGGTTTCAGTCGAACGATTGCTAAGTTTTGTAGAACGACATTTTTAAATAATATTTTATAATCGATTACTTAAAGGGTACATTATTGGTCGATTTATTCATTAGCAAATCTGGATCGACTAAACCACGTTCAATGAATCGATACAATTTATAATGGTGTTTCCGAACGTACATAATTTATCCGATTCGCTGGCAACTGTTTGTCGATAAGTTAAAAGAAGCACATCACTAAATATGTAACTATTTATAAAATTTAGTTCAAATTTATTGTTTAATTATTAGTGATGTATTCGAATCGATTTCGGGTTGTGAATGACGTTTCGGTTATGCTTAGTCGGTGTATTATTTATTTTAATAAATCGATATTTAAATCAAACCATGTATGTAAAATATAATACAAGATTTATTATTAGTTGTTGAATCGATTTTACGAATAATCGACTATAATTCGACGGACAGGTGTGTCGTTGTTTAGGACAGAACGCGCGGTGTCTACACCATTTTATATTAAGGATCATCGATGTGGAATCGTTTTGTCTTGAGGCTAGATTAAAAGTATTCATACACTTCTAGAGTTTGTTCGGACAAAGTGCCCGCCGTGGAAATAAGGGGCTTGCCGTTTAATCGAAAAAATATTTTTTTAAACGTCTAAAACATAATTAGAACTTATATTTCACGGCGGTTCTTACCGAAGCGTCTATATAGGAAAACCAATACACTTGCTTTTATTATAGTTTAGATCGTTTTATTTCTTATTTCTGTTGACTTAATGCATATCACTTTGCTGTCATAGCTCAAATTAGGCCAAATTATGTTGAATAAAAAATATGTTTGTTTTAGTCTGCAACAGTGTTTGGGAACATATTTAATATTATAATGTTTTAGTAACGGTCCGTTTTATAACTAAAATACGCTTTCGTTACGTTTTATAGTCTAGTTTTTACTACTACATAGTTTTATCCGGTGTGATCTAGTATGAACTACTTTGCACTAGTTTTGTATGTAATAAAATCTCCAATTTGCGAATATTTGAATTTAGATTTATATTTGGAACGTGTAAGTTTGATAATGGAACTCGAATTTGATAAATTGTTAGTCGATTTTCTTTTTAATATAAAATCGATTTTAGTCGAATCGTTTTAATCGTTAACGTGTTTTAGTTATTTAACTCGCCGTTAACGAAATAATCGAGTATATTGTTTTTTTTTCTATAATTTTATTTTGAAAAATAAATTAAACTATTGTTATGTCTGTATATTTTTGATTACAGAATCAGTTTTTATTTTTTATTATTATTAATTTGTTTGTAATGCGACTTAATGTTTACTGTGGAAGTTTATTAATAATTAATTATTTGATGGATTAATATTTTGATTTTGTTTTTAGTTTTTAAATTGTATGTCTTCCAATAATGTTATTTTTTGTTCGTAATTAACATGTTTTAACGTCGACTTTCGCTTCGTAGCGAGCACATTTTTTTTACTAAAACCTTTAATTGTAGTGGGCTGGGCGCTTCGCTATGGCTCTTAACCTAGTTTGTATTTATTACTTTTTAATATTTACTAGCTTAGACTAGTGGTTGGTTTACGAGACATGGTACGATTGGGTATGCCGCATAGATTTGGTCATGCTTTATAAAATTGGCCTGCCGTATAGATTGGCCAACCTGTATAGGTTTGGCAAAAATCTGTTTTTTCCGTCGTCAATTTTCCAGTCGAAGATGACTACTCCTGAGGAGGCAAAAGGTTTAGTGATAGGGTAAAAATAAAATCACTAAACTTTTTGGTTTAGGCCCATCTCGTAGCCAGATTTGGTAGCTAGCTTCCAAATGGGAGAAATAATCCCGATTCGAAGCTGGCTACGAAATAGGAATTCGAAAGTCAAAGATTTAGGATTTCAACTAGTAAAAAAAAAACCCTAACCTACCGAATAGATCGTTCCCATTTAGTAGCTAGCTACAAGATGGGAAAAAACTTTTCTCATTTCGTAGCTAGCTACCAAATCGGCTACGAGATGGGCCTAACCTAACTTTTTTCCTCTTCAGGAGCAATCGTCTTCAGCTGGAAAATTGACGACATTGGTCCACATTTTGCGATAAAAAAGAGTACCTATATAAGTTTTTCCAAAACCGCTATGATATGACCAACTTATATAGGTTTGGCTAAGCTACTTGTACAGATTGGTCACATGTTGATATTTGTGAATAATTTTCTCAGATTTACTCAAAAAAGCAAGATTTGAACGTAACTGAACGAATACTAATCTAACTAAGTACATAAAATCAGTTTTCCATTGTATATTGCGGTATTTTACTAATAGTACGAAGACCGCATTAGCCATATTGAGCGCCAGTACCTAGATAGGCATGTAACAATGCCTATATTATGATGATTAAATTACACACATAATGTCTAAACTGATTTTTAATATGTATATGATTTTTTTGTATAGAATTTTTCCTCACTTGTGAAATAGTTTGACCGCTATCTCCCTTACTATTTCTCAGTCTACAGTTAAATCTATGCAGGTTTTTCTGTGATAGATTTACATCAGTTTGGGTAATTAATAAGTCTAGTTAATCAGGTTAGCCATCGATTTAAAGTAAAGAGCTACGGATACTATGTTTTACCCTATGTGAGTTATTTTACCTAGTTGAATAACTGCACACCAACGTACTTTAACGGCGGCTTAACCCGTTGGTTACAGCGTAAACTGCTGGGTAAAGTCGCCGAGGTTTTGTATGTAGAAGCTTTTGTCCGAAAACCAATCGCTAATCTGAGATTAATGAGCTTTTATAGTAATATAAGGTCCAAAGATGGGTAGGTCGTATTTAATGCGGCTGTTGTAGTGCGCAGTATTTCATTCATATTTCAAAGATATAATTTTAATATTTAACATATTATTACATTAAATTTGTATAACGCCAGATGCTTGATCACTATCTTACATGAAGCAGAGCTTTGTATGAAGTTGACAACCTGTTGATATTTGACAACTGTTTGACTAAAACCTGTCAAAAATTGACAGCCAGTTGGCTTATTTCTATTGAAATTTGACAACTAGTACGTCAAGATGTGTCGATCAATTGTCACAGCTATAAGTAAATTTGACGGTTGTCAAAATTATAGTAATAAGTTCTGCGTATATGTGTGAATGGTTTTCAAGTATTCAGGCGGTATATACAGTCGAATACTCAAAATCTTCTGAAATTGAGTTATACTTATTCTTATTTGACAAATAAGCTGTCAAAATATTTGTAGTGACATATTCTATAGTTTTTACCTTTAATCAACAGAAAAGAGACTATAAAGTTACGCAAAACAGTTACATTGGTATACTTAGAAACATGTCATATCAAAATACTGTAATCTGATTGGTGGGATATTATTCTAATGTACCAATCACAATTCAGTATTTATGTCATTGCTATAACATGCTTCTTCTAAACTTAAGAGCTGGGCTCTTGTCGATGGAGTTCTTTCCACTTTCCTCTGTCATCTGCCATCCTCTTCAGCTCTTCGTACGACACGACTTTTGCTCTTTCCTTCAGTTGGTCTGCATATGCCCTTCTATAACATAACATGCTGTATATAGTATATAATAACATAACATGCTGTATATAGTATATAATAAAATACTATGTGGTGATTGGTAGAATTATAATTTTGCTTCTCTATCTATCGACTTATAGTATCAGGGCCTTATTTATAAACACTTTTTAACATCATTTTAGCTATCGGATGGTTTGTCCTTTTCCGACATACGCTTTTTTCCAAAGAGCAAAAGAGACATAACACTTTGTATTAGTGTTTTAGTTTAAACAGCGTTTATGAATAAGGCGATTAATGTATAGTGTTGTCCCTAGAGCCATTCTACGTTACTAATTACTATGCTATGTTTGATATGATTGGATGCTTACGATAGTTCATCATAGTGGTGGGGAGACACCCTAAATCCCTTGTAGCCTTATATATTATTATATAGCCTTGTATTTAATAATTATAGTTAAAAAACATAGGCTATGTCACTACTATAAGTTGTAACTCAGTTCATTTGACTTTGAAAGTTTCGACTTTAGTCTATCGTAGCATACTTTTAATTTCGATTAAGTAAAAAAATTAAAAACATATTTAGTTCATAAGAACAACAATTTGTAACTAACCTTGTAATAATCTAACAACTTCTTAATAAAAAGTAATAAGGTAATAATTAAATTAATATAATAAATTGAATTAATTAATATATAGTAAAATTAATGAGAATATTTTAATTTGTTATGCAAACTATTGGTTTATGTACTTATCTCTTTGTGGTTTTAATATTATAATTTATAAAACTTATTATGTTTCGTTGTTTCTTGCTGAATCTTTATTGAGTCGTATAACAGTTTGACGTTTGTGACGTAATGTGTCAGTTTTGACATGTGTCAGGAATATTCGTCTTTTGAAGTTGGTGGCAATAAGTTTGCGCGTGGACAAATGATGCGTAAGGAGCAGATTTCAGTATGTTTCAATCTGGAATCATAATTTTTACCTGATTGAAATTGTACTTGGATGACATCTGTAATTTTCACTCTACATTGCATAGTTGCACTATGCCCGCCTGCAAACTTAGTTGACACAATGTATCTATTAAATTTCGTTATTCTTATGATTTTAAATAAAAATATGAAATTATGGTCCTTAATATAAGAATGTTGGAAACTTGATTTTATTTTTTCGTGTAATGTGCCATAAATATAGTGTTGCCAGGCGGAAACACCATACGCTAAAATGTTACCATACATAAAAATAAATAAAAAAATATTTAAAAAATATTATTATTAAATAACGATGAACAAGATAAATAAATATTCCTTCCTGATGTTTAATATAATTTTTTTAGTAACAAGTTATTTTTAAAATATATTTACAAAAATATATATTTGTAGTTGTGTTTATTTTTAAGTAAGTAGGGTTTGAGTGTCATATAGATGAGAGTGTATTTTAAAAGTGTATATATTTATGCATACATACATTATATCCTATCTTGTTTTGAGATCAGTCCCTTAACATCACAAGTTTTATCTAGATTTTATTAAAATGTTATTAGTTTTTTTTGTCCTAGTTCGTGCAATATATAGGTGGCGGTTACTTACCTTACCGTTGAAAATAAAATATCTTTACGTTATTTTTTTAGGGATTTCAGTTATCTACTTACTGTTTACTATAAATAATTATTATAAACATTCGCATCAGCGCCATCTATCCGTAGGTTAACAAAAACTTTATTTTTAAATACTTTGTGCAATATTCGGACGAGCTCTAAACAAATACATGTTTTATTTAACACTTGATATATATTATAGTATACTTTACTACGTGTGAATACGCTTGTGTAATAAATATACATATATTTACTAGATTCATACCTTACTTACTAAAATTAGCTCAATTCTTATCTATATTTATCGTGTTAGCTTATATTCTTTCGAAATAATTATCTATATCATTTTGTATATATGTATTCCCATAACACTTGCTTAAAGTCTAAAAGTATCATATTCAAAATTATTTGTAATAATATCTAATAAAAAATGTGTAATAAATATGTATGTATTCTATGGCTGTAATATTTTGAAAATGTGTATTGAAGGCTCGTTCAGTATAAAATGTGAACCGTTCTTTGTAAAGTGGTATACAACTCGAATGTGTTAGATTATAGCTAATGATAAATGTATAGGTCTGCTTTTGACAGCTTGGGCGCCATTACATTAGAAAAGTGACTTACTTTCGAATATCGAACACCCCATCCAAATCGGATAGTGTTCGAGACAGTGGCGTAGCGTGCATTGGCGGGACCCCGTATAAAAAATTGTTTGGGGGCCCTTATATTGTTTGGGGGTAAAGATTTTTCACAAAAGAAAAAAAATATTTATTTATCATAACATAATTTAACCATTTTACAAATAAAAATCAAATTTTAAATAATCATTCTCCTTGGGGGCCCCCGTGGCCCGGGGGCCCTGTATAATTGATACGGCAGATACGGCGGTAGCTACGCCCCTGGTTCGAGAACTCACATCTTGTATTGAAAACTTTTTTGAAGTTTAAACCTTTGTGGTCCGATCCAAGGTGCGACTAACGCCATCTATTGAGAGAACGATGGAATGTTTTCGAGTGAAATGGTGGCCAACAGAATGAGCCTTCGATAAACAATATTGATACGTCGTCGCTGTCCAATCCTAGCTTCTGTTACAATAATGTAAGAGTTCGCAATAAACAAGTGAGTCATGATTAAATATAGCTTAGTTAGACCATAATTTTCTATGTTTTTTCAAATATTTAGATAAAAACTGCCAGTGTCGTGTAAAGTTTTTAATAACGTAGCGGAATCCTTGCGTTAAATATAAATATTTCATTTGTTTTTTAATTAAATCTACAGAAACTTTGTAGTTTATATGAAAGTGAATAAAGTGTTGTAATATGGTCCTGGTCCGCCGGGTCAGAGGTCGATGCGGATCCAGCGATGCCAACCACATAGTATTGAGACGATTCCTTTGAATATATCTTCATATTAGGTAGTTAAGTATCGATGTACTTGCGCACAACTGGCACGAGGCCGAGCCCTGGTGCCGTTTCAAGATGCAGTGTATATTTTTGGTAATTTTTGCCCTCGAGGCGCGCGCCCCCAACCGCAAAACGTTAGATCTGTTTCGCTGTAGATATTAATTTGATGGCATTTACATAGTGCTCATAGACTTTCCATAGTAGCACAAAAACAATGGTATTTTTCTCTCAATTTTTCTGTAGTACATATTATTTTTGAATAGTATTGTTGTAGCCTAGCTCCAACACTCGGTTAGGTAATGTTTTATGATGTCAGCACTGCGTAATCGTTGCCGATCGACAATGGGTTATGGTGTCATCTATAGGTAACCTATGTTTAAAATATATACTGAAAGTCTATATTTTTAACAAATTTAATTTAATATTAAAAATATAATATACCTAATTAATGAAATTCCTAAAGATAAAATGAAAATTTTAATATTTATGTGTACCTATAGTAGCAGTAGAGACTGCGAAGTGGATAAGAACTAAGCTTATTATTTTGTCTCCGGTCTGTGAATGAGTATATTATTTAACTGTCCAACAATTAATTAATTATGTAACTGATGTGTACAAAAATCAGTATGTTTCAGGCATTTTGAATCCGACTTAATGTATGTAAAAATAAATGTTGTTTTAAAATTGTGATTTTTTATTTGTTTTTACCCGCAACTAGTTGTTAGAGCTTGTCCAGAGAAATACTATTGCTTCATACATACAAACTGTCTCCTCTCCCTATTTAATTATTTGCTAGTTAAATAAGAAAACGCTAAGGGAAGATTTGAACTTGCACCTACATACCGTCAGGTGGATTAGTTTGGACTTACCCATAGTTGAGTTACCGGCGGTGTTACCCGCGTTGTACCCGTTCCCGAGGGAATTTCGGGATAAAATGAATCCCATGTGTTATTCTGATGTATAACCTATATGTATTACTGTAAAGTTTCATCCAAATCCGTCCAGTAGTTTTTGCGTGAAAGAGTAACTAACATATATGAACATACTATCATATGAACATACTATCTATCCTAACAAAGTTTCGCATATATAATATTAGTAGTATGTTCTGGGGAAATCCTACATAGCTACAAATTCTAAAATAAGTGTTGCTTGGGTTTAATTGCTGTTCTTATAGTCCAAAACTTATCTTAAAACCTTGTTACATCATGTCGGCCGCCTTTGGCGGTCTAAAAATTCCGATGCCGGAATTGGTCACTATAATTAAACGATATGAATTTTTAAAATATTGGAATGTGGTTATTTAAATAAAACAAACATTTCATTTTCCATTAATTTTATTTACAAACTAAAAGAAAATATAAAAACTTTAAAATCCTGATAAAGGATTTATGTTAAGCCTTGTGCACACTGGTTGTTAAAAGAACTATGAATTTTAGTATAAAATGAGTAACGTCAAAATGTTGTGGAATAATATGATTTCCTTTTACAACTAAATGCATTTTTTCTTGTGCAACAGTGCATAAGGCTTAAGTATAAAATATAACACAATATAAACAATACTTTTAAAAGGAATGTGGAAAAATGCTATTCAAATAAAGCACCAATTCTTTTAACGTTTTTCAAAGCAAACCAAAAACAATCTTAGTTAAACAAAAATAAATTCGTTTTTTAAATATCTTGCAAATGCCCAAAACAATTAAAAATATATATTTATGTGATAGTTAACCTTATATTTATTTATTGTATTGCTTTTAATAATTTTATGTATTTTTTTTCTTATCTTTTAACACTACAAAAGTCTTATATATTATATTAAGTTACTCTAACTTGATACTTATTGCAATGGGATAGAGATTAAAATCATATGGATGGGATGGATACACCTAACAGATAGCTTAACAAGGAGGTACATATGCATACAGAAGTTATCAGTGTTTGATAATGATAGTTTTGACATTGCACAAAACTTATTGATAACAAGTGTTGGCATCAGAGCCACTAAACTTAACACTACTTTAAAAAATTAGTGACTAACATAAACTTTTTACAAAAGAAAAAAATGAATATCATCTCTATGCCTGCCCAGAGACAAGAGCCTTTAATACATGTATTTCCTTTGTTTCAATGATGTAAAGTCAGCTAATAATATATATGTGTAATCAATTTTATCCCACACTTTATAAATGTACATTCTAGCCACATATACAATACAATGAATAGTAAGAATGACTAATTGTATATTTAATCTCTCAATAAGTACAAACCACACGCACACATTAAAATATTCCATTATAATGGATGTATCTTCACGATCCATTTGTTTAATTACTTTCAACTGGTCTTTCTCATATTAGTTTATTGCACAGTTATTTGGATTTTCAATTACTTTCGACCAAACAAACTTTATAACTATTAATAATTATAACAATAGGAATAAAAAGTATTGATTCACCAAACATACTGTCACATAAAAACTATCCGTAAACATAAACACCAGTTTTTGTTAGCAATTTCAAACAAAAATTGTAAGAAAAAACTTACTTTTTTAATTGAATTTGCTCACAAATAATGGTTAAATCTTTTATTCTGTAAGTCAAAAGGCTTATTACACTATGCAATCACTGAACGAAATAACCTGCATACTTAGGTTTAATTTTAGTCATAATATTAATCTAGTGATATCTTTATATTCAGCTGTTAATATTGCGACCCTGTTCTTGTGCTGCCTTCTATCAGCAATACACAACTAAATATAGGGTATATACGTCGGTGAATAACAGCACACTTGAAACGTGAGCTCTTATTTTAATAATAAGATTTGCTACTTTATTGCTAGGTATCATGGTTGTAATTAGGTTGAACTTAGAACTGTTTTAAAACTTTTTTCTCAGTTTGGTAGTAAACGAATGAAGCTGTATAAGTATTTTACTATTAATTGAAACATGTGTTGATGTCATTATAATTTGTTAAAACGGGGACTTACGTACGACGGAGATTACTGTTGAGGTACACTCAACAGTGACCTCCATTGTACGTAAGTTTCCGTTTCAACAAATAATACCTGTATAAGTATATATCCAGGCAGACAGCATTTATTTAGTAAGCAGCCGTTATCTAGTTGTGTATTGTTGATCAAAGGGTGCTGCAGTATATTAGTATTGTATAATGTAATAAATCTGTTAAGTCTTCTTGATATGTCAGTCTACTTCCTGGGCTGTTGGATGTTGGGCTTGATATTCATGTTGATGTATGCAGGCGGCTTCGGGCTGTGAGCCACCTGCGCTGCCTCGGGCGTGAAGTCTGCGTTACCTCTGTTGGGTGCCCCCGAGATGGATATGGGATTGGAGGGCACTGGGGACGGCCCCGACAGACCTGTGAGGTCCTCATTGGCAGGCTCTTTAGGGTCCTTTGGGTGCGCTGGCTTGTGTTGAGTGATTCTCATGCCTCCGGCTTTCACTGAAGAAATAAACTATTTTTAAATACTGTTGATAAGTTGGTAAGTATCTAAATGAAGACGTTTTGAATGGGATGTTAATTTTATCAATGAATAGATAGAATCCCTTTGTATCAAATTAAGTCGTAGAATGTTTCCATCTAATAACGATATGAGAAACATTTAACAGTGACCTTGAAATATTTGTATACCAACATTCATTCAAAATAATATCCTACCGAAGCATAACAACGATAAATGACGTCACAAGGCCTTTTAAAACTTTGTACTTAATTGTTCATAATTAATACGAAGAAATTAAGATGAAGATTATTACTTAATAACACAGTTATTTGACTTTCAAAGGGGACATGCTTCACTGAGTCCATATGTTATAAATTTACTAAATAAACAAAAAGACAAATCGCCAAACCAAAATTAAGTGTATAATGGGAACAAAGGTGGTTTGTTTTTTACCTGCTGGGGGGTGGCCGGCCTTCAGTTGAGCAGTTTCTTCAGCGGAAGACATTGTTAATATTGTTATTTATTATTTGAAACTTGTAAATAGTGGTTTGGTGACGACGTCACTGTAATATTTGCACTTTGTATACAACGTGTAAGTAGTTAAGTACACGAATACAGGTACCGGATATCGGCCAAGGAAACGTCAAAACTTTAGTTTTAGTGTTGTTAGTAACATTTTCATTGTTTTAGTTTGTTTGTCATTAATCGACTAAATATCAGACCATGTTCGCCTTTACTCAGTCTAAAAACTCCAATACAGGGGTTGGCCACTAATCTACTCTTACTTTGACTTAATACTCTACACAAAATGATTGTGGGTTTTGTTACTTCTGAAATAATTCAACTTTGTATATTAGTATTTGGGTGTTAACAATTTTTAAACTAATATAAATTATTCGGAAGAGTGATTTATTGGGATAATCTCATAACATAATTTAAAAAATACTAAATCGAGGATTAAGGCGTCTGTTTTTCTTGCCCAGGCCAATATATGTTTTTTTAACAAAGATTTCCTATCTACGTCAAAAATTCTAGTCGAATTAAAAAATAATAAGATACAACACTAGTTGACTAGTTTTAATCACGCCATCTAGTGATGAGTAGCAGTAACATTACAATTATTTGGCGCCGCTTTTTTGGAGCAGAGTGCTATCTATCGATGAAAAGTTACAACTTTAATTTAATAATATTTCTCTAGATGGCAGTAGCAGTATTAAATGCCGCCATCTGTTGGTAAGTATATGCGTTAATATTTTTTCAATCTTTTGTATAGATGGCGCTAAAACTTATGTTATGTAGTTTACTCACGAAGTTAAAACAAAGGTGAGTTTACTACACGTAGGTTTATTATATTATTTACTAGCAGCGCCCCGCGGTTTTACCCGCGTTGTGCCCGTTCCCGTGGGAATTTCGGGAATTTTTTACATAAAAACCTTCCTCTTGAATCACTCTACCTATTACAAAAAACCGCATCAAAATCCGTTGCGTAATTTTAAAGATTTAAGCATACAGACAAACAAACAGACAAAAATAGCGAGTTTGTTTTATACTATGTAGTGATTTATGAATTAAATCGACAATAAAAAAGAGTTTCTTCAAAAATGTTAGTATATTTGTGAATTAAATGGTAAAAATAAAACCACAAACTACTTCCAAGCTTTTATTCTAGGCCTCCTATACGGCACAACAACGTCTGCATCATCTTTTCCAGGCTTTATCAAATCTTTTTGTATCTCTACGATCATTCGAAGCATAAAATTGATAATTTGACTACATGTCCCGTCCCTTAGCTTGTGTGTTTCTTTGGAAGGAAGACATTTATTGTGTATCGTGACAGCTTGGTGCGTGAGGGAGGCGAGCAATCGTTTGAGAATATCGATTTTCTTTGTAGCGCTAAGTGGACGAAGTCGGGTGACGAAACGAAGCAAGTATTCAATGAGCATGATGTCTTCCTGTAAATAGAAATATGCTTTTGTTAGAGGATTATTAGCAATGCACTGCCGTTTCTCTCGAGTTGAAATTGCAGTTAGCTCATTGCGATTTTTAATCAACGTGCAGCTCGGGATCTGTTTAGATGGCCGATAGTGGCATTTCTATCTGAGTGATTCGGCGAGTACGTAAATTTTGTAGGTGGTCTAAAAATTGGTTAGACTAGGTCAAACTTGGTAAGTTCTGGTAGGTTAATGGCCCCAGGGTTTACACGAACTTACTTACTTTACTTAAAAGTAAAGTGTGGGTTAAGTTAGTTTCAGATTGATTTTTCTATATCAAAATGATGAAGCCTGTGAAATGTAATGCGCCTCATGACCTCTCCGAGTCTATAAATGACCTTTTGCAAACAATAAATGACCTCTACCAGACTATAGATGACCCATCAGTCTACATCTGACCCTAAAGTTAAACTACTAGCCGACATTTTACTCAATCTATAAGTGACCTCTCCCCGTCTATAAATGACCTCTACCAGACTATAAATGACCCACCAGTCTACATCTACTTACATCTGACCTCTAGACTAACCGTCGTTCTTTCAACTCAACTCACCATCTGCAGCGACAGTATGCACGCCTCCACATTATAACTCTTAGCGACGATCGTGGAGAGGTCCTCGCGGTTCAAGACCGGCTGCTTCAGACCCTCCAGCCACTCGAACAGAAGGCCAGTGAGGATCACGGGATCTTCCTGGGAAATACAAAGGAAATTGACCTCTATTACAGCTAGCATAGATGATGGATAAATGTCATGCAACATGAATGTTTCGGGTTGTGCCTGGAGAGATTGACTGAGCTAAGATAACTTTTCACGATATGACCATAAAGGCGGTAAAAACAGCGACAACAGAGTATGCCGCTAACCTACTCGAAATTTCTAGTAGGTACGTAGAAGGTTGTACAATAGAATCTAGTCAAACCAAATGGTAGATAACAGCCACCATGGTCTTGTGGTTTGAGGTTCTGAGGTCTTGAGGTTCCGGGTTCGATTCCCGGTGGGGACAACAATATCTCACAAAAATCTCTTTGTGAGACTGTCCTCAGTTAGGCTAGGGCATTGCAGGCTGAATCACCTGATTGCCCGAAAAGTAAGATGATTCCGTGCTTCAGAGGGCACGTTAAGCCGTCGGTCCCGGTTACTTTCTACGGATAGTAGTCGTTACATGAGCCATGTCAGAGGCCTTTGGCGGCTCAATAACTGACACCAGGATTGGTCAGGGTGACCATCCACTCGATGAAGAAGAAGGTAGATAATTATAATAAAATACTAGCTGTCCCGCGCGGTGGTTCCACCCGCGACCCAATTTTATAATTAACAAACAAAACATAGGAGTTGATCGTAGAGGGATGAAAATTTAGGGTTGTACCTAACTATGTATTTTTAATGCCGTATCATGAAAAATAAAAACAAAAAAAATATTAAAAAAAGGGATGGACTTCCCTTTACATTTAGGGGGATGATAGATGTTGTCCGAGCCTTAGACCTACCCGATATGCACATACAATTTCATGAGAACACCGCAACGCGAGAATTTTATATACTTAGATCGAAAACAAAGTAGTACCTAAGTGTTTGTAACAAAATATTTGAATACAAAGTATTTTTATTATTCTAGTCGTAGGTGATGCCTAATTGACCTCCGGGCCAAGCTCGATGATCCATACGTCGTTACCAATTTCACAGTTGATTAGTTACGATATAATACCTATAAAACAAAGCCCCAAAAGTTGTCTGTATAGATGTAATCGATTTTGTCAAAAAACTACAGAACTGATTTTTATGCAGTTCCGCCAGCATACAGAGTGATTCAAGAGGAAGATTCGTGACTGATTTTCATCCCAAAATTCATACAGGAACGGGTACAACGCGGGTAAAATCACGGGGCAATGATACTTTTAAATAAAGTAGGTATTTTTGTACAGAGTTTGTTAGACCCAACCACAGGACCCAACCTATTCCCGATAACTTGAAATATACAGTGAAATAATGATACTGAAATTGATTGCCCATACAATATATTAACTTCACCTCATCAGCGATTTTGGTGACTCCTTCTCTTCTCTGGTTGATGTCTGTCCTCAACTGCTTCAAGTACTTCTGTCTCTCTTCTGGAAGACTGGCGTGATCTGCTGTGAAGGCCTGCGAAAACACATTTATGGATATACATACAAGGAGTTATATGGAGGAGAAGACATAAGGAGATATTTGACAAGCCCGTTGGCACAGTGGAAGTGACCTGTATAAGTTTGCTAACGACACTAAGGTCACCTGACCTCACAGACCCGGAGACATTAGATTTCCAGTTTGCTAATAACACTAAGATCACCTATATAAGTTTTCTAACGACTCTAAGGTCACCTATATAAGTTTGCTAATGACTAAGATCACCTGACCTCATGGACCCGGAGACCCTAGATTTCCAGTTTGATAATAACACTAAGGTCACCTATATAAGTTTGCTAATGACTAAGATCACCTGACCTCATGGACCCGGAGACCCTAGATTTCCAGTTTGATAATAACACTAAGGTCACCTATATAAGTTTGCTAACGACTCTAAGGTCACCTGACCTCATAGACCCGGATACCATAGATATCTAGTTTGCTAATAACACTAAGGTCACATAAATAAGTTTGCTAAAGAGTCTAAGGTCACCTATATAAGTTTACTAATGACACTAAGGTCACCTAACCTCATAGACCCGGAGCGCGGGCAGGTAGCCGGTGGTGCTGCCACCCGTGATGCGTGAGACAGACTCCAGGTTGCGCTCGATGTCCTCCTCCACGGGGTCGCGCCACTCCACCATGGGGAGCATCATCACCGGCTCTGGAACAAGGTGTTCCAAGGTATAGTTCATTCATCTCGAGGAGGTTAGTGGCCAACCCTGATGTCGGAGTTTTTAGACCGCCTAAAGGCCTCCGATATGTTCTGACGATTGTAACAACCGGGACCGACTGCTTAACGTGCACGGAGCACGGTAGCGCTCAGATAGAAATGCCACTATCAGCCACCCATCCAAGTAGGGGACGAGCTGCACGTTGCTTGGGCACGTTTAATTGTCGGTCCCAGTTTCATCAATTGTCAAACCATGTCGGAGGCCGTAAGGCTAAGGATATCAGGGTTGGCCCTGACCTATTCGAACGTATGTACTCACTTAATATGATTTCTTTCAGAAATGCCTACTATCCTAGACTGACCTCCTAAAGGCAGTTCCTCCGGAGTGGTCGGGTCGGGCGGCTTGGTCTTCCGCAGCCGGTAGACCAGGAAGGAGCGGTAGAACGGCTTGCTGCGGACGCGGAAGTCGATGTCGGCGCTGTGCTGGCAGCCGCAGAGCTTCAGCAGCCGCTCGCACAGGCAGTACACTATCTGGAGAGGTGGATGAACTTAGCTGCCTTAATTGTACTGGTATCATAACTTTAAGCGAACACTAGTAATTTTGCCAAGACAGTCTTCTATGACCACGGTTCCTGTAAAGGGGTCGAAACGTCAGATAAAAATCACTACATAGTACATATAAAATAAAGTCGTCTCTTTTTCGTGTCTGTCTGTTTGTCTGTCTGTATGCTTAAATCTTTAAAATTACGCAACGGATTTTGATGCGGTTTTTTGTAATAGGTAGAGTGATTCAAGAGGAAGGTTTTTATGTAAAAAAATTCCCGAAATTCCCACGGGAACGGGCACAACGCGGGTAAAACCGCGGGGCGCTGCTAGTGTTAAATAAAAGCGAAGTGTATCCGTATCCGTAAACGTAATTTGAATTCAAAATGCCTTGCGTTCTGAACTTTCCCTAAGAAGTTTGTTACCCAACTAGCCAAAGTTGAACAAATATATCTGATGGGATTTATCAGTACACTATCTGGGGAGGTGGATGAACCGGCTCGGAACAACGACGTCAACTTAATAAAATATTAAACACAACAGAACACAATAACATCAATCCAGGTACTACACATCATAAACCCATTTTTTGACGTGACCTTTTCTCACCTTGGGCAGTTCTCTAAAGGACCTCTCTTCCAGCCCGTGCAGCGTGGCTCGCTGCCGGTACAGGTGTTGTCTGAGAGTAAACTCGGACGTCTTGTTGTCTTTACACAGCATCAGTGGCTCTCTGGAACATAACCAAGGTTTCTATACCATCTTATGCTTTCCTTAAGGAGACTTTCACTTCATTGTATGGATAGCTACATGATCTTAAAGATAGATTAACTGGGTAACTGACTTACTTGGAGCCTATTCTTGTTTCTACTGACTGACTGACTCACTTGGAGCTGAACACGACCGTCTGCGGCAGCAGGTAGTGCTCGAACTGCTGCACGCACAGGATCTGGCCCGAGGTCTGCACGGAGCGCGGCCGCTTGCGCCGCACCAGCCGGATGGCGTCGTTGGCGCGCACGCGCAGCGAGTACACCAGGTAGCACGCGATCAGCACGCCTGTCCTGCCCAGACCTGTGAAAAATCAGATCATCAGATGATGGATTAGAAGTACATTTCAGGTCCGTCACAGACTATAGACTGCTACAGTCTTTTTGCAGACTTTTACGTAGCGGTCAAAAGTTCAGTTTAAAGCTTGAAGCTAAACGAAGCTACTTACGAGTAAAAGTAAAAAGTAAAGTATTAGCCTGTAATGTCCCACTGCTGGGCAAAGCCTCTCCTCTGACCGAAGTTATGAGTACATTGAGGAGGATTAAGCGTAATCACCGTGCTAGCCTAATGCAGTAGGAAACATGTTTTCGCTTGACCTGGGAAATGAACTCGGGATCTCCGTCTTTGCAGGCGAGTGCACATTCACTATACCACCGAGGCGTTACTTACGGGTAAGTAAGCCTGTCTGCCTGACTGTCTGCACTAAGTTTATGAGTTATACTCAGTTACTAGTTACCAGCACTAAGTTTATGAGTTATACAGTTATACTCCGGTCAATTTAGACATTCGATCCTTTGACCTTGAATAAAAAAAATCCATACACGGGAATGATGGGGAACTTTTAGACATTGTTTATAATTATGTTTTGAACAATTTTCCTGATTTTCAGCTTGTTGGGACTTTATGTAACATCACTCTTAATTTTTGGTTTAAATTGACCGGATTATTACTATACATAATAAATAATTAAATTAGCTTCTTATCTCTCGGAGGTTAATCCCTTATTTATGGTAAAGATATTGGGCTAAAGTTACCAACAACACAAGAGTAAAGTATATGCTTGTAATCTAGAATTTTCTACCATCAACTTCCAGGATGGAACAAGCCATACAAGCGAATCTTTTAAAAACTCCTTGCTTAAACATAAAACCATCATAAAACTCAAAGTGTTGTAACCTCTAATGGTTTTGACCTTCTTTGGTTTATTGTTTGTTTATAAATTGATTCCTATACCGAGTATACGGTATATATGATTTTTAGGGTTCCGTATCCAAAGGGTAAAAACGGGACCCTATTATTGAGACTTCGCTGTCCGTCCGTCTGTCTGTCACCAGGCTGTATCTCAAGAACAGCGATAGCCAGACAGTTGAAATTTTCACAGATGATATATTTCTATTGCCGCTATAACAACAAAATATACTAAAAATAAAATAAAATAAAACAAAATTATTCAAGGGGTTCCCATACATTTTTTGCCGTTTTTTTTAAAGTACGGAACCCTCCGTGCGATCGTAACCATACAACGTAGGTTCTAATCTAACTGCTGCAATCTAAGTTTAATGTTTAATAAATTCTTTCATTATGAAATGGTAACAAGTCCTGACTAATCACGGAAATTGCCAGTCCGATTCGAATAATTATTTTTGTATTGGGTAGCTATATTCATGAGGGAAGTTTTGTCCTGATATTCCCACGGGAATGGGCACGATAAAAGCAGAACTACAAAACCGTGGGGCGCTGCAGTATAGTATAGAACAACACAAGCACAAGCACGGTCATCACCACAATCCGAAGTTCACTAACATATTATACGATGCGTTGTTTTCATTATCGCCGCAGTTTTATTTCGCTCCCGACCAGTGAACAGTCAACATGTACACTATATTATATTTCTTAATCTACGTTTTCTTAACAATATTCAAGTATGTCATCGGGCTGAGTCTCATCTTGACAATGATTATGAAGTTGCTACATGTTTTCACAAAGAAAATGTGCAAGAGCAGTAACCGTCTGGACGGCAAGGTGGTGTTGGTGACGGGCGGTAACTCAGGCATCGGGCTGGAGACGGCGCGCGAGCTGGCGCGGCGCGGCGCGAGCGTCGTGATCGCGTCGCGCGACGAGCGCAGGTCGGCGGCGAGCGCGGCCGACATCGCGGCCACCACTGGCAGCCAGCGAGTCCACCACCGACCACTCGACCTGGCCAGCTTCGCCAGCGTGCGCCGCTTCGCCGCCGACTTCGCGCGCGACTTCCCGCGCCTCGACATCCTCGTCAACAACGCGGGCTGCGCTGGCCTCAACCACAAGCTCACTGAGGACGGCATCAACGTCGTGATGCAGATCAACTACTTCGGGCCGTTCCTCCTCACGAACCTGCTCCTCGACAGCCTGCTCGCCTCCGAAGACCCCCGGGTAGTGATCGTGTCCTCTGCGCTACATCGCTTTGCAGATCAAAAAATGGACGATCTCGCGGAACATAAAAAAGTTCATTACATGAGGACTTATGCGAACAGTAAACTTTGTCAGGTGCTGTGGGCAAAGGCGTTGGCCCAGGAGTACTCGGGACGGCTGTCGGCCTACTCGCTGCACCCAGGGGCGGTGGCTACGAACATATTCCAGCGTCTCGGTCCGACGTGGGAGAAGATTGTGACTGGTTTCATTAGGAATATATTGAAGACCCCCGTGGAGGGTTGTCAGACGACGGTGCACCTGTGCGTGTCGGACGAGGTGTGCTCCGGGGGGTACTACAGCGAGTGCGCGCCCGGGTGGGTCTCGCGCGCCTCCAAGGACCAGCAGCTGGTAGAACAAGTGTATCATAAAAGCCTGCTGATTACCAACTCCTAACATCTAAGCCCGTTCAGATAATTTCATTGACATCGACACGGTTGTAGCATCGCCAAAGTACAACATTTGTAATGGCGCGACAACGCACGTTATTCAGAACTTTTGTGTTTTGTTAATGTAACTATTCATCTACATTTTAATGAGTATTGTGTTTATATCACTATTAATTAGGTATAAATAAGTATACAATAAATAAATTAGGTGACTGTTTCAACTAGAGAGCTTATTATCGATGTTCGATCAACCAGAGGGCTGGTTGAAATCATCCCAGCTGTCCCAGGTGAGGCACACCGCTCTGTGCAATTGTTAATTTTGTTTTCAATCATTAGAAGTGCTCGTGGCGTAGTTCATTGCAATTGTTAAGCAACGTGCAGCTCGACCCCTACTTGGATGGGTGGCCAATAGTGGCATTTCTATCAGAGCGCTACCGTGCTTGAGAGGGCACGTTAAATTGGCGGTCCCGGTTGTTTCAATCGTTAGACCATGTCGGTGGCCTTTAGGCGGTCTAAAAATCCGACACCACTTACTTAATTATTTTGTTCCAAGGTTATATTGAAAAATCATTTCATCTCACGGACGAACGAAGTACTTACTACTCCTCTGTTTCGTGTCTCATCTATTCGACAATTAAATAAAATGAAATATGATTGTCATCGGCACTGTTTTTATATTTTGAACTTAACACTATTTTTTTGGATTGGCACAAAATGTGGTTAAATGTCGTCAATTTTCCAGCCGAAGACGATTGTTTCTGAAGAGGAAAAAGGTTTAGAGATAGGGTAAGAATGAAATAAAATCACTAAATTGTGCCAATCCAAAATAAATATAGTATATCTATCTTTACTAATATACAAATCTGAAGAGCTTGTTTGTATGAACGCGCTAATCTCAGAAACTTCCAATGCGATTTGAATAATTATTTTTGTAATGGACAGCCACATTTAACAGGAAGGTTATACATAGGCTATATTTCAGCTCGAAATTCTTACGGGAACTGATAAACGCGGGTAAAACCGCGGGGCGCTGCTAGTAAGGTTATAATATTAGTTTCCGAGTTGATTAAGTTACTTATTTATAGAGTCAGTGTCTTACTTATGTTTATCGACCACTAGGATTTTGTGGATAAAAATCTATAGGTATTTAAAACACTTTAAACCTCGGAAAAAAATTATTGGCGTTCTCGAAAATGGCCACATATAACCATTTTTTCATTTGCTCTCCTGCGAAGGTCAAACAATGAATTTAAATATTGACAATAGACTTAATTCTATGAATACTTTTTATGGAAAAACCCATGAGAACTTTACACACGGAAATTTTGAAAATAGGGAACTAAGAGTACTGGTTTCTTAAGTTTAAGCGAACACTACTCATTTTGGATTGAAATGACGTTTACGGATACACTTCGCTTTTATTTTACACTAGCAGCGCCCCGCGGTTTTACCCGCGTTGTGCCCGTTCCCGTGGGAATTTCAGGATTTTTTTTACATAAAAACCTTCCTCTTGAATCACTCTACCTATTACAAAAACCGCATCAAAATCCGTTGCGTAATTTTAAAGATTTAAGCATATAATACAGACAGACAAACAGACACGACTTTATACTATGTAGTGATTTTTATCTGACGTTTCGGCCCCTTTACAGGAACCGTGGTCAAGGAAGACAGTCTTCTGAACTGAGACTACTTAGGTACCCTAAATAAATCGGAATAGACAACCTAACTAACTCCACCCACGACTACGGGTGGTGCAATCCACTCGAAACGTCGGGAAATCAAAGTAAGTGTTTTACTTACTAAAATAACCTTCAGGCCGTGAAAAACTCGTAGTAATACGTTCATAAACTAACTCAGGTTAACACCTCCTGTGACCTCAGTCTTCTGAGACCACGGTTCCTGTAAAGGGGCCGACACGTCAGATTAACATTTTGGTAACTCGGCCTTGACTTGAGGTCCTGTTGGCTGCCTCGCGAGGCTCACCCTTATGTGAAGACAGATGAAGCTGCCTGTCGACTGCTATTGCGTTGCCAGGACCGCAAGCCGCAACCAAGAACTCTTGAGATCCGGGTGGTAGTAAGCTATATCGCTATCACAGTTACGGGCTCAAAGTGGTGATAAAACTGCCAGTCGTTGCTAGTATTACATAAATGACTCATTGTATTGATTACACTATCTTATTTCATTGCGTTTTTTTCTTTATCTTCTTAATCAGTAACTTTATTTGTGTTTTTCAGTCTATTAGTGAGTAGACTTAAATGTTGGCGGAGTCTCCAGTCACGAGCGAGACGTTGACAATATAATGTCGTTGTTTTCAAACGATAATCTTACCCCAACATTAAAATATGTATTCACGGTGGGCGTCATTTGGATTTTATACAGGCTGTCTAAAAAATATTTTCCTAAGGCAAAATGTACGTGCAGTAACCGTCTGGACGGCAAGGTGGTGTTGGTGACGGGCGGCAACGCCGGCATCGGGCTGGAGACGGCGCGCGAGCTGGCGCGGCGCGGCGCGAGCGTCGTGATCGCGTCGCGCGACGAGCGCAGGTCGGCGGCGAGCGCGGCCGACATCGCGGCCACCACTGGCAGCCAGCGAGTCCACCACCGACCACTCGACCTGGCCAGCTTCGCCAGCGTGCGCCGCTTCGCCGCCGACTTCGTGCGCGACTTCCCGCGCCTCGACATCCTCGTCAACAACGCGGGATGCCTTGACAGTACCCAGAAACTCACCGAGGACGGCATCAACCCCGTGATGCAGATCAACCACTTCGGACCGTTCCTCCTGACGCAGCTTCTGACGGACAC
The DNA here is from genome assembly GCA_963082685.1 of Cyclophora albipunctata. Taxonomy (NCBI): domain Eukaryota; kingdom Metazoa; phylum Arthropoda; class Insecta; order Lepidoptera; family Geometridae; genus Cyclophora; species Cyclophora albipunctata. The sequence goes on along the minus strand of OY720138.1, from coordinate 2,517,052 downwards.
GCTGATCGCATCTAAACCGAGTAGAATCGTGATGGTGTCATCAATAGCCCATCGTTTTGCCAGGATTGATGTCGACGATCTCAAAGGAGTTAAAACAAAAGGAAGAAAATACGGTTACAGTAAGCTGTGCAACATTCTGATGGCGAAGGCTCTGGCTAAGAGGTTGCCGGAAGGAGTGACAGTGAACGCGTTGCATCCTGGGGTAGTGGATACAGAATTGTTTCACATAAGATATGAGTGGATAAGGAAGGTTTTAACGTTTGTTTTCGGGTTTGCGGTGAAGACCCCCGTGGAGGGTTGTCAGACGACGGTGCACCTGTGCGTGTCGGACGAGGTGGCGGGCTCCGGGGGGTACTACAGCGATTGTGTGCCCGAGTGGCATTCTGACGCCTCCAAGAATGACCAGCTTATAGAGGAAATATACAACCAGAGCAAGCTTATTACCAATTCCTAATATAAGTTCAAACCAACGGCAAGTGGATCATACAAAGTATTGATAGACAGTTAGACTTGCATGTAATTGTTATGCGATAATAAAAAGTCAAGTTAAATATTGTGTTATTTGTGTCTATTTTGAAGCAAATATCTGCGTTAATTACATTGATATAATTAAAATAATGTTTGCCGTAACAGAAAAATACATTTTGTCTCCAACACGGGACGTACCAAGCCCGGAAATGTAAATTATTTGTAAATACATCCCGACCGCAGTTTTTTACTCACATTTGTTGACAACGTGAAAAAATAATGAGTCACATAGTCACTAGCGTATTGTTTGAATGATCATTTGGTGGCGTATCCTGATAGCGAGCGTGGTACAAAAAACTTGAGAGGTGTCAAGGGACACCCGGATGGAACGAAGTGAATGGAACGAATGGACTGGCTTGCTTTCTATAAGAGAGAGAGAGAGACAGACAGAGAAACATGCGCACGCCGCACGGCTTACAATAGCTTACTATAGCAAAAAGTGTCGTTACAACTTTTCGTCTTAATTTTTTCCGTTTAGCCCCCTTTCGCAACGCGCGATAAGGAACTTCGTTCCAAAAGTTTGAAGCCCCACTTGTGCGGTTTGTTGGGTAGGTATTGTTTCATGGAATGTGCTACCTTCTAATCTCGAGAGAAAGCCTCTGTTCAAACGGTGCGGCAGCTTGAAATTTTTCATTGAAATGTTTCACTAAAGGTCTAATTTTATGAAGATGATCGTGTTCGTTATTGTGAGACACCTGTGTAGACGCCTCGCGCCACTACGTTCAGATAATCCGGCAAAAATCTAACTCAATGTTACATTGAGTTAGTTTTTTAGTTCACCAACCTTCGTATTCTTCAAATGGATGTAGTATATGCTTATAAGCTATCAACTATTACTGGTTTCACGTACACTAATCTAATACAGTGATTGTGTTATCAATCACTCATTTTTACGCCAAGCTACAGATAACGTAAATTCATTTTTAATCGGTGGTTTTTGCAAATCATTCTGCCGTCGCGTCGTTTGTCCAGTGATAATAGAGCATATATTGTAAATTTTAGACAACAATATAATGAGAATATAATTTTGTGTGTATTCACTAACCGCGACCTGCGGTGTTACTCGCGTTGTATTCGTTCTTACGGGACTTTGGGGATAAAATATATCCCATGTGTTATTCTGATGGATAACCTATATTAATGTAAAGTTTAATCCAAATCCGTCTACTTAGTAGTTTTTTGGAGAAAGAGTGACAAACATATATGCATCCATCCTCACAAACTTTCGCATTTATAATGTTTGTAGGATTTTTGCAGTTCTACATGCCACTTTCGCGTCTGGACGGCGAGGCTGTGTTTGTGACGGGCGGTAATGATCCGGCGTAACTGGTGGTGGCTCCAATAGAAGAAAGTAAACATAAGCTTGCAATTTACGTACTGTATTGTCACGCAGGTGGAAACCGCCGTTAGCCTTTGATTAGTTCGTAAACTGTCGAAAAGTAACTAATGACGCAAAGCCAGGGTGGGCACTAGTGTGTAGATAAATCACCGTGATAGCGTTATCAATTCCTGTGCCTTTATGACATTTAATTATTTAATTTCGTTCGATTCATTTAGTAGAGTTGTTTATCAAAACTAAGTCACACCCGTTGTTAAAATGTTGTCATTGTTTTTTATAAATGATCATCTAACTACGATATTGAAATATGTATTCGCGGTCAGTGTAGGTTGGGTAGTATACCATCTCGTGAAAACATTCTTCCGCAAAGGATTATGTAAGAGCAGTAACCGTCTAGACGGCAAGGTGGTGTTGGTGACGGGCGGTAACGCCGGCATCGGGCTGGAGACGGCGCGCGAGCTGGCGCGGCGCGGCGCGCGGGTAGTGATCGCGTCGCGCGACGAGCGCAGGTCGGCAGTGTGCGTCGCTGACATCGTGGCCACCACTGGCAACAAGGAAGTCTACCACCGACCACTCGACCTGGGCAGCTTCGCCAGCGTGCGCCGCTTCGCCGCCGACTTCGCGCGCGACTTCCCGCGCCTCGACATCCTCGTCAACAACGCGGGCTGTATCGACTCCAACCACCGGCTCACCGAGGACGGCATCAACTCCGTGATGCAGATCAACCACTTCGGGCCGTTCCTCCTGACGCACCTACTGCTGGACACAGTAGTTGCTTCCAAACCGAGCAGAATCGTCGTCGTCTCCTCGTTAGGTCATAACTTTGCAAATATCGATCTCACCGATCTCAAAGGCGTTAAGGAAGTAAGTTCAATGAAAAGATACAGCAACAGCAAGCTCTGCAACATTCTGATGACGAAGGCTCTGGCTAAGAAGTTGCCAGAAGAAGTGACAGTTAACGCATTGCATCCTGGCGCGGTGGAGACTGAAATAATTCAAGTGAACAGTGAGTGGTTGAAAAGAGTTCTTCTGATCTTATTTAGATTCGTGATCAAGACCCCCGTGGAGGGTTGTCAGACGACGGTGCACTTGTGCGTGTCGGACGAGGTGGCGGGCTCCGGGGGGTACTACAGCGACTGCGCACCTGCTTGGCACTCACGCGCCGCTCGGGACGAACAGCTCATCGAGCAAGTGTACCAACAAAGCAAGCTCATTACTGGGTTAAAAGATTGATCTAAGTTCAATAAATATATGAAAACAGCCAATACTTATTGTTTATCTATTTGATAGTATGTAAGGACGTTGAGTTGAGAGTTGTATTGTCATAGGAATTAGAATAAGCGTTTAGGTCTACTTTTGGTAGCAACGGCAGCAGCAAGCAGCAACTGCCGACGCCAAGCAGCACTACTGGATTCTATGAATCATGTCGTAACAGACGCCGCGCGCCGCTACCGCAGGCAGCATTCGCAGCAATCACTTTCATAGACATTCATAGAAACCAAACCAGTAATGCATATTGCGGTCGGCAGTTGCTGCCCGCTGCGGTCGCTACCAAAAACAGACCAAAACGCGAATGACTTAGGTATATGTATTTGTAATTACAATTTGCCGAGGGATAGTCCCAAGACTGGAGTTTCAATTATTAAAATTATGTTCTCTTCAAGTCGAATAATTAACGGCCCGTCCGTGACATATCTAATATGAAGTAAGTAACTTCAACATAGCAAAAATATGTAGTAGTTATCCATTTCGTGCCGTTGTTTGGTTTTCGACGATTTTTTAATTTAATTAATTTTAATTTATATAAATAGATAGAAGACGAACGAGTCGCTAGTGTGTAACTAACGACCACTCAATTCCGTGATGACGTCACAGCTGCTTTACATATAAGTTACCAAAATATTAATAAGCTGAGTTAAACCATGGATTAAAGTTATTGTTTTCGGTCAACTCAATAAATAGAGTCGTTTGTCTTTAAACGAGTTACACCCGTTTTCAACATGTTATTATATATAATATAAACCACCATATTACTACTACGACATTCAAATACGTCTTCGCGGTGGGCATAGGTTGGATAGTATACTGACTTTCGAAAACAGTTCTCCACAAGAAAATGTGCAAGTGTAGTATACGTCTGGACGGCAAGGTGGCGTTGGTGACGGGCGGTAACTCAGGCATCGGGCTGGAGACGGCGCGCGAGCTGGCGCGGCGCGGCGCGACCGTAATTATTGCGGCTCTGGGCGAGCAAAGATCGGCGGCGTGTGTGGCCGACATCGTGGCGACCACTGGTAACAAGGAAGTGTACCACCGACCACTTGAGCTGGCCAGCTTCGCCAGCGTGCGCCGCTTCGCCGCCGACTTCACGCGCGACTTCCCGCGCCTAGACATCCTCGTCAACAACGCGGGCTGCATCCACACCGACCACCGGCTCACCGAGGACGGCATCAACTCCGTGATGCAGGTCAACTACTTCGGGCCGTTCCTCCTGACGCACCTATTGCTGGACTCATTAATAGCTTCGAAACCGAGCAGAATCGTGATCGTTTCATCTTCAGGACATTATTATGCAAATATCGACGTCGAGGATCTCAAAGGAGCCAAAAGAGTTAATTACATGAAAAGATACGCCAACAGTAAGCTCTGCAACATTCTGATGGCAAAGGCTCTGGCGAAAAGATTGCCAGAAGGGGTTACAGCGAACGCCTTGCACCCTGGTGCGGTGAGGACTGAAATAATTCAAGTGAACAGTGAGTGGTTGAAAAGAGTTCTTCTGATCTTATTTAGATTCGTGATCAAGACCCCCGTGGAGGGTTGTCAGACGACAGTGCACCTGTGCGTGTCGGACGAGGTGGCGGGCTCCGGGGGGTACTACAGCGGGTGCGCGCCCGCGTGGCACTCGAGAGCTTCCAAAGATGACAAGCTCATAGAAGAGGTTTACAACCAAAGCTTAGATATTACTGGTTTAAAGGAATAATCTAGAAAATAAAAAACACCTATTCCTATTTTTTTGAGATTTAATTGAAACTACTCGTACGTACTCTCCCTCATATTTTATGTTTAACCCCTTGAATAACGCTTAAGATACGGTACTAGCGAAAAGCCAACGGGGGCTTGCTGCCAATTGAAGGACATTTCATGCATTTGGACGCATGCCTTAAAGTGAGACACGCATGCCTCAAACTGAGACACGCATGCCTCAAACTGAGACACGCATGCCTGAAACTGAGACACGCATGCCTCAAACTGAGACACGCATGCCTGAAACTGAGACACGCATGCCTGAAACTGAGACACGCCTTAAACTGTAGCATGCGATGCGATAGAGTTGGTGACTAACCTACTCAAATTTATTAACGCCACCAATCTAATCTTATTATCGTTGCTATCGAGGTTTGTGAACTTGTCGATTTAATAAGATACAATTTAAATATTTTATTTATTCACACAGTAGTTGAAAACAAAAAATGTTGAATTACAGGTATTTAAAACGTGTATTTTTTTTAAATTTTTGAATCCTAATTTTAGAATCAGAATGGTTAACTTCGGTACAGGGAGTTTTATTATGAGCAATTCAGAAAAAAAAAATACGATATTGTGAACCTCCTCCCTTTGAAGTCGGTTAAAAGTGTCATTGATACTCGTATGCCGATTTACAATAGCGATATTATCATACGACATATTATATGTGTTGTGTGTCAAAATATTGCTCGTGACATAAAAATGCGAAAGTTTGTGAGGATGTAGGTATGTATGTTTGTTACTCTTTCACGAAAAAAATACGGGACGGGTTTAACTGATTTTTATTTTTTATATGAAACTTTATGTATGTACAGCTACTTTACACACTCCAATCAAACGAACGAGTCATTGATTCTACTATTCATTGAAAAGTACGTTAATGTCATTATTATTTGTTTTAACGGGAACTTACGTACAACGGAGGCTACTGTTGAGAGACGCTGTCGCGAGCGCTTCACCCACCTACAGGTCACCGAATGTGACCGAAACGTGTTGAGGAACTCTCAACAGTAGGTAACCTCCGTCGTACGTAAGTTCCCGTTAAAACAATAATAATGAGTCATTGATTCGTTGCACTCGCCAGTTTCTAGCTTGTAAGAATTTACTTACTAGGAAGTTGGAATAATATGTCCTAACTCAATGAATATTACTCACTTCGATAAAAAACCGACAAAGTAGTAAAATAAAATATGCAAATATAACTGTTTTCAACTGTTTATTTTATTTTAATTCTACCTATTTACATAAAACTATGTAAATAAATACGGTGTGATCGAACTTTGGCAGCTTCATATTCAATCGATGCAGGCCAGACAGCAAAGGGTATTGCACACATAACCCGCCTTATTTATAAACGCGGTGTAACTGAAACACTGTTACACTGTGTTTTGTCTCTTTTGCTCTTCGGAAACTTGCGTATGTCAGAAAGTGACAAACCATTTCATAGCTGAACTGTTCTTAATTGACTTTTATTAATTTGGCCCAACCAGTATAAAGAAAAAAAAAACATTTATTGCCACAATTACAAGAAAAATAAAAAAATAAAATCCCGAAATCCCGTTACTTTATCGACCCGAATAAGAATGCGTTTCCGTCGATGCAGAGCGGAGTTTTGCGGATCTGAACTGACCAATCACAATCCATGACAAAAAGATTTTGACACTGTCAATGCGTTGTCTGTCAATCCATGACAAAAAGATTTTGACACTGTCAATGCGTTGTCTGTCAATCCATGACAAAAAGATTTTGACACCGTCAATGCGTTGTCTGTCATTCCATGACAAAAAGATTTTGACACTGTCAATGCGTTGTCTGTCAATCCCATTGCGCTGTGTTTGGTGAAACAAACTCCACATCGTTCCGCTTCAATTGAGACGCGGCCTAAAAGGGTCTGAGTCGATCGCTAATTTAAAGAGTACCCTGTAATTTTTATACATATAAACCTTCCTCTTGAACCAGTCTATCTATAAAAAAACCTTGCCAAAAAAGTTGCATAGTTTTAAAGATCTAAGCATACATAGGGACAGACAGGCAGCGGAAAGCGACTTTGTTTTATACTATGTACTAGTGATTATAAAGAGAAGTTTCCAAATTTAATTGTTTGTTGAAGTTTCCAAATTTAATTGTTTGTTGAAGTTTCCAAATTTCATTGTTTGTTGAAGTTTCCAAATTTCATTGTTTGTTGAAGTTTCCAAATTTCATTGTTTGATTGTAAGGGCTAATCTCACAAACAATCAATCCGATTTGAATAATTATTTTTGTAATAGATGTTCATATTCATTAGTAAGGTTATATGTTATATTTATCCCAAAATTCCTATAGGAACAGGCACACCGCGGGTAAAACCGCGGGGCGCTGCTAGTCATAGATAAAGGGGCTTAGGTAGTTTGACTTGCCTGCGTGACAGTGTATGGCGACCCGTCCCTCCTGCAGAGAGAACGACATCACCTTGGCCATGTCGAGGAGGCCGCACAGGCTCGCCTCGCCGTAGTCGGGCCAAGCGAAGTTGTAGTAGAAAACTGTAAGAACACCACAAGATACTATAACCTCCGGCTTCCGTGGCCTTGTGGTTTGAGCGCTCAACTCACGACCCGGAGGTTCTGGGTTCGATTCCCGGTGGGGACAATATCTCGCAAAATCTCTTTGTGAGACTGCCCCCAGTTTGGTTAGGGCATTGCAGGCTGAATTACCTGATTGCCCGAAGAGTAAGATGATTCCGTGCTTCGGAGGGCACGTTAAACCGTCGGTCCCGGTTACTATCTACGGATAGTAGTCGTAACATGGGCCATGTCAGAGGCCTTTAGCGGCTCAATAACTCTGACACCAGGATCGGTCACGTTGACCATCCACTCGATGAAGAAGAAGAAGACTATAACCAGGTGTAAATTGAATGAAATTCTACCCACTAACAGTTCTGCTACAACCTGTAAATCAAATTGCATTCCCTGTGCCTTCCCTTAATTTTTTTCAAAACGTGGATATGTCCTTGTGCCCACGTCTGATAAGAAAAAAATTAGATTGAGTGAGTACACAAGTGTTCTATTGAAATTCTGACTCGCTGTCAGTCAAGCGGCATGAGTGACGTTGTGTCACAGCTGACTACTAGTCGGGTCGCTTAGATTGATCAGTTAGAAAATGATTTAATACTTTTAAGATTAAGGGCTGACACTACGTTAAGCGTGCACGCCGCGGTTCCATACAAAATGAACCGTCGCGGGCGCCCGCCGCGTGTGGCTTCATACAAAAGTGAACCGTAGTGTGCGCCCGTCGCGTGCGGTGTCACACAAAAGTGAACTGCCGCGTGCGGACGCGGCGGGCGCACACGACGGTTGCACACGACGGGCGCACGCGACGGGCGTACGCGACGGGCGCACGCGACGGGCGCACGCGAAGGGCGCACGCTTAACGCAGTGTTGACCCTAAGGAATAACATTTTGGCTATGGTTGTAGTACGTAAAGAACTGAACAGAACTTATCTACTAACTGACACTCACTGTCATTGGCCATGAATATGTTGGGGTCGTAGGTGAAGCCCGAGGCGGTGAGCGGCGGGCCGCAGCTGGCGTGCTCGCCCGGCGTCTGCAGGTTTATCACTGTGCGGATGCCCCAGCTGAGGGGAACCAGCTCATCATTATACATAGGAGATAGAGATAGTAGGACCATCTTAAGGAGGAATTTGGAAATGTGAACTAATTTGGCCAAACATCTATGGAACGTTCCGGTGGTCTAATGAGCGAATATTGAGCGCATTGTCAAACCGGTATGATTGTCAGTACATCAACCACTGTTACATGGTCAATGCGCTGACAAACAAACAAATGGCTCAGGGGCAGTCAGCTTATTTGTAATTGTATGACCTATTTTAATATATTTTTATTTTAATTTAATTTACTTAATTATTCCTTTTATATTATTATTGTTAAATTGTTGTGTATATCTATGTATTTGTAAATGTGTATTGATTTTCTTTATGTAGGTACCATATGAGTGTAATTGCTTGAAATAAATGTATTGAATTGAATTGAATTGAATTGAATGCCATGTGCACTCGCCTGCCGAGCCGGAGGTCTCGGGTTCAGTTTTCGGGTCGAGCGAAAACATGTTTCCTACTTTTCAAACATAGCGCGGGTTTGCGATCACCAACCATAATTACGCAAGCGTGGTGATTATGCCTAATCCTCCTAACTGTAATGATATTTTAGGCCCAGCAGTGGGACTTTACATCAACGTCAACAATCAGAATTATTGTAAGTATACAAACTAGGGGCTTCATCATTACATAGTATAAAACAAAGTCGCGTCTGTTTCGTGTCTGTTTGTCTGTTTGTCTGTATGCTTAAATCTTTAAAATTACGCAACGGATTTTGATGCGGTTTTTTGTAATAGGTAGAGTGATTCAAGAGGAAGGTTTTTATGTAAAAAATATCCCGAAATTCCCACGGGAACGGGCACAACGCGGGTAAAACCGCGGGGCGCTGCTAGTTATTCATAAACGCGTTTTAACAGCTAGCTATCAAATGGTTTGTCCCTTTTTGACGTACACTATTTTCCAAATAACAAACGATACAAAACACTGACTTAATAACATTGTTTTAGGTACAGGCCTTTACGTAATACTTAACTACTAGCAGCGCCCCGCGGTTTTACCCGCGTTGTGCCCGTTCCCGTGGGAATTTCGGGATTTTTTTTACATAAAAACCTTCCTCTTGAATCACTCTACCTATTACAAAAAACCGCATCAAAATCCGTTGCGTAATTTTAAAGATTTAAGCATACAGACAGACAAACAGACAGACAGACACGAAAAAGAGACGACTTTATTTTATACTATGTAGTGATTTGTCAGCTAGCTGCTAAAGTTTAATAGATATCTTTACTGCCTCATAAAATGTCTACAGTTCAGTTCAACCCTTTTCAAGTATTCAATTTCAAACTCCAATAGAACCTGGTACGTTACCTATGGAACTGTTGTATAATGTTCCGGGCAGCTATGTTGGCAGTGCTGGGCCGCGCCATCGCCAGGATGTCCTCCGTCACCCTGAAGACACGATCTGATTACAAAACTCGGTCTACCGTACTTCCTCTACGGTACTTATAAATCAGTAGTAAAAGGTTAGTGGCCAACCCTGGTGTCGGATATTTAGACCGCCCAAAGGCCTCCGACTTGGTCAATAACCGGTACCGACAATTTAACGTGCCCTCCGAAGGACGGTGGCGCTCAGATAGAAATGCCACTATCGGCCACCCATCCAAGTAGGGGTCGAGCTGCACGTTGCTTAACAATTGCAATGAGCTAACACCGCTTAGTCCACCTATGCCATGATGAACGCTAAGTGACATGGCTCCTACGAAAATATTTTACTATCTCTTGTAGTATCAGAATTGCCCATACTGACCGATTTAAGAAAGTCACCCTACCCTCTTTATTGAGTATCTCTCGTGGTGTAGTTTGACTAAGCTATGTTAGTTCATTGCGATGGTTAAGCAACGTGCAGCTCGGCCCCTACTTGGATGGGTGGCCGATAGTGGCATTTCTATCTGAGCGCTAACGTGCTTCGGATGACACGTTAAATTGTCGGTCCCGGTTGTTTCAACCGTTAGATAGAAATGCTACTATCGGCCACCATCTGCGATATCATAAGCTTAATCATAAGCAAGTTTAGGTAACTCCGATTTTTATCAAAATTTAATTGCTTCAGGTGTTTTGTTATCTGATATTTAGGTAGATATCTCACGTACAAGTCACTAATGATATTTTTTATCGATTTTAGATTGTTCCATGAATCAGTCGGAAAATTCTACTTGATAAATGCGAAAGTTTGTAAAATACAGTATGTATATTTGTATGTATATATACAGTACAGTATGTATGTATGTTTGTTACTCTTTCACGAAAAAACTACGGAACGGATTTAGATGAAACTTTACAGTAATATAGGTTATACATCAGTATAATACATGGAATACATTTTATTCCATAATTCCCGCGGGAACGGGTACAACTCGGGCAAAAACTTTACCGCGTCAGAATAAGGATATTAACAACAAAAAAAAACTTCACTGACTTTTTTTATAAAATACGGCCGCCATTGTAGCTTTCATGGAGGTAGTATTTACTATAAGCAAGGACTTTCACGAAATGCATAAATATAGTACGAGTTTTACAGGAAAAACAATGGCGTCATCTTCAATTACTCCAAATACATAAATATGCAATACTTTCAAGAACCCGTACATTAAAATTCTCATACAAATTAACATAAAATAACAATAATAATCAACTAATATAAAACTTGCATGTTCGAGGCAATTCATTAAAATGCCTATACTTCTGTTCCCTGCAATGTAATTAGTAGGCAGTAATAAGTAATAATAAAATATAATTTACATAATGCCACAGAGTGGAGACATGCGACTGTTTCTTATCACACTTTTTCAACAAGAAATATAGGCTTTCGTAATTAAAGTAACATTCTCAAGGAGAGGTTATATTTATGACGCATTTTATTGCGGTATTTTTAGATGTCGTAAACTTAATTATTCAAGTTTTTTCTCACCCTTAATTTAAGTCAGGTAAAATATTAGTTTGTAAAATATTAGTATATAGTTATTATTGTTCAAAATCCGTGCTTCGGAGGGCACGTTAAGCCGTCGGTCCCGGTAACTTTCTACGGATAGTAGTCGTTAATAACTCTGACATCAAGATTGGTCAGGTTGACCATCCACTCGATGAAGAAGAAGATTATTCAAAATGAATACTCTGACAGCCACAAAGATTAGATTGCCTAGCTCGATTGTAGAAATTGTTTTCTTCCATCATTGGAACACGACCATCATGTCGTCATAAGCGGTCGTTTGCGATATTATTTGTTCAGCTAATGACGCGAGGGCTATCTAATGACCGATCTATTAGATAATTTAGTTGTTGGAATTGACATACAGGATTTATTTATAGATAGTCAGAATATGTTGGGATAAAATATTAGGTTTAATTAGAGGAAACCCCGGCTGTTCCCCCAAACAGCCTAAATGACAAGCCCGTTGGCACAGTGGCAGTGAGAGCGCTTACTGTGTCGGGGGTTGCGGGTTCGACCCCCGCCCGGAGTCAACAATATGTGAAGACATAGTTGTTGGCGACGACGTCTGGGTGTCAATTATATATTCATATAAAAGTATTTGTGTATATATATGTAGTAGTATCAGTTAGTTAGATTCCATATTACAAGCTTAGAGCTTAGTTTGGGTCTAACTAACCGTGAGTGAATTTGTCCAGGTATATTTATTTATTTATTTATAGCCTGGGATAGGCAAATGCATTCACCATCTATAAAAAAGCTGCTCGTACTGGCAGTGTCGCAGGGTTATTTTATTTGTCCCGTACGTGAACAGGAACACTCATCGTGTAAACTCTTTTTTGTGGCGTGCAAGCAACCGGTTTAATATTATTTTAATAAACACGCTGACTTAAGATTTCTTTAATGATTAACTTGGTGAGAGGAGTACTAAGCAAAGAGTTTTTCAATTGAATTTAATTTGATTATTCTTACCTTGGAGTGTTGTCTCACATAGTTCTTTATATTGTGCATTGTATTAATTTGTATTATATCTACTGGAATTTCTTTAGTTGTGTAAATTTCGTTCTTATGTATTGTTTAATTTCTGTATCTATTCGTGGGAATCTGTAATTAGCTGATTGTTATTCTGTATGTATATTATGTTATGTATAGCTGTTGGTTCTCCTAAAATTAATAATTGAATAAGTGAATAATTTCAATTTTTACCAGTCGGAGTATAACCCTTGTATCGCCGCTGCCCGCTGGTTGGGCAGTTCGTACTGACAGCGCGCGCCGCCGCAGAACAGCGCGCACTGCAGAGCCGCTGGCGTGGTGGTGCGCACGCGCTCGCCGATGGCACTGTACAGCGCTGAGGGGGGGTGGTTGATGCGGCGCCGGGACTCGCGGCTTCTGGAACAACGGCTGTTATGGGTAGGAGGTAGGACACTTATACACCCTGTAGTATTATACAGGGTGGCTTTTTTAAATCGATCAGAATGGGCAACTCTGAAACTAAAAGACGACAAGCCCGCCGGCACAGTAAAAGTGAGAGCGCTTACTGTGTCAGGGGTTGTGGATTTAATTCCCGCCCGGAGTCAACAATATGTATATTAGTTGCTGGCGACGACGTCTGGGTGTCAATTATAAATTCAAATGTGTTGACAAATATGGATGGACTGATCCATATTTGTCTACCCATTATTCAGATTTGCATTTCAATATCATTCATTATCTATAATCAAATTTCATTTTTAATGGGGCAATATTTATGTAATGGAATATCGATAGCCGTACGGAAGGTAGGAGCGAAGAACTTACTGACACGTCTCTATTTCGTAGATAGCCGTATCTTTTCCGCTGATGTTCTGACAGCCTCAAAGCTGATTAATTCGTTTGTGGACGTTAGACGTTATGGCATCGTAAGGTTTTTGGTAGATGATGTTCAAAGAGTCCGGCTTGAGAGAAAGTTTCCACTTGACTACAAAAAGGTTCTCAATTTAGATGAAGAACTTTTTTGTTTTTATCCTACTAGTCTAATAAGGTTATTTCGACCGTCAAACTGTGTCAGATTTGGCTACCGTTACAGACCAAGAAAAAACCTTTAAATTGTTTGGCCATTTGACTTCAAAAAACATCTCAATTTGGTTGAAGTACTTTTTATTTCTGTCCTACACCGCTTATTTTGACCGTGTCAGATTCGGCAGTCAGACTGTGTCAGATTCGGCTTCGGCTACCTTTATACTCGTAGACCAAGAAAAAACCTATTAATTTTTTGGTTAAGCTGTGCGTCCGTCGAGGGCTGCAGTGTGGTAGCGACACTGTGGTTGCAGCACGAAGCCTCTGATGGGCTGCCACCTGACAGGAGCACGCGGCAGATAGCTCTAATTAGTTTGTAGCCACTCCAATAACTTAAGGGTTAGCCATGAAAATGTATTTTTGAAGATCTATGTTATTTTGTTACCTGTCCAAAAAATGGAACCTCCTGTAATTCCCAAAGTTAATGCTGGACTTCCTCCGTTCCTTTATGAATATGAGCTTGGCCATCGTCTTAAGTTGTCGTCGTTTGGTCGTGAGTCGCTTGGTCGTCGTTTCGTCGCGTGGTCGTTGTTGTGCCGTCGTTTGGTCGCGTGGCCGTGTCCACTATCCTAAAGACTCGTCACCACTGGGCATACCTTTATCATGTTTTATGAACAAAGAACTAGGGGTGGGTAGTGATAGCAGAAAAGTTTTATAGTGTGGACGATTTATTTGTATGTTCTTTTGAAGGGGTCTTGTCTTGTTAACCGACAAGGCATCTTGTCGTTTCCAGTTAATGAGTTTTTGGGGTTCACCGACTATTAGATGAGAACTTTGTCCAGCTGTGGAACTTTACATGCCAGTATTTTTTTGCCAACTTGTTGCTATCTTTTGTTCGCATTATTTATATTGTACTAGCTAAGCCCCGCGATTTCACCCACAGTGCCCCCACTTCCGTGGGAATTTCGGGATTTTTATTACTTATATTTCTGACCAAAACAATAAAAAAATCATCAAAATCGGTCCAGTCGTTTTCGAGTTATAAATGGTGTAACGAAAACGACTTTCTTTTATATTTATAGATTTTGAGTCGATGCTCATTTCCCAATGATATAATGATAATTATACTTAACAATAACAAATAAATGAGGCTGTTATTAAAAATAATTGAATTAAAGGTTACGCGGTTACGGTTATTAAAGGTTACCAATTTTTAGGTTTCAATCTTCGATCGATAATCTTGTGTATTTATTGATCGAAGGTTTCAATGAATTTAAATTCCATTGAAGTGAGATAGACAAAAAAATCCGCTTCACACTAAAATATTATAATTGTCCTGTTGTTTCTGTGAACCCTACACTACGTTTACGAGGGGCATTTGCTTTCCAACGTGTTTCAACTTTTATTAGACAAAGAGTGAGTAGTTACTGTAGATGACAAACACCGATTAGGAATACATTAACAGACGTTATTTGTGCAACTATCATTAAAACTGGGCCCAATTATATACGATTCAGGGCCCAGGTGGCCCTTAAAATGTTATATATATTGTGTGTTAGTGATAATCTGATTCTTATCGTTAAGTTTCCTCTTGTAATTTATTTATTTTTTGTTTCATTCCGTCCCAATGCTGGGCAAATACAAATACAAAAAAATATATTGCCAAAAACAAGTGTTCTTTGCGGTCCCACCACTCGCTGTCGCAGGAGACAAAGTGGCCTGTTGCGTTGCCCTGTTGCGTTTCCTCGGCCACCCAAAGTGCCGCGATCCCCCGGGACCACCTGGGTTGTGATGGCCCATCTCATAATTTACTTTAATTAGTTCACCTATTTTAATTGATTTGGGAAGTACTTCGGTGCCATGACTGGCGGTGACGGCGTGACTAGCGATTTTATGGAAAAAAAGTATAAAGCTATGTCCACATTTGTATCATCTTGACGTATCCCGATCAGCGTATCGTATCGAGTATTTGTAATAAATATGGACGCTCGTTTTGTCCATGTCGTATCATTAAGGCGTATTTGGTAAAAACCGGGTCCATACTTATCAAATGCTGTATCATGTCAGTGTATCGGCCATCGCGTATCATTGCAGAAAAACCGAACCAGATGGTTCGCGGTGTATCACGTATCGTATCGCGATCCAGTATCGTGATACAGTATCAAAATACGGCCATACTACCAATCGTGATACGCGTATCGAATACGAGGTGTATCAAGATACGCGGTTAGTGTGGATCGGGCCGTATCAGATACGGCGTGTATCATTAACGGGTATCATCTTACGTCCAAATTAGCGATCATGATACGCGCCGAGGCCACGCAACGGAGATACGAGAAATGATACAAATGTGGACATAGCTTTAAACAATAAATTGAATGTGATCTTAATAAAAACGATAGTTGTCGTCGCTGCACCGTTGTAACCTCGTATATGTGTTCCGGGCTCCCGTGGCACTTCTATGTACTATATCTTATGACTTTCCGGGGTACGATATACAACTTTTGTTTGAGACTAAGGGTGCCTGTCCATTGACGCGGAGCGAGCTGGCGGAGCGGAGAAACGGACAAATATAAACCAAAAGGATTGCGTAAAATCTGCGGTCAGATATTTTATGCAATCCTATTGGATAATAGTTGTCCGTTTTTCTTAGTATTGTACTAAGCTGTTTATTTTGTCCTGTGGTTAAAGTTTCTGTTAGCATCGCAGAATGCTACAATAAAGGCTACAGCCCACATTAACCTATTTATATACTCGTATATCTAAGGCGGGAGGTCGTGCGTGCTCCATTCTGATTTTATTTCGCCGACATGGCTCGCGACTTAACAGGTAGCAGCCAGCCGTCGTCGTAAGTAATATAATTTGTACATTCAATCGTTTTAGCGGATGACCACTTTAGCCGATGTTTATTAAAGTACATACTATAATTTTTGGGTGGCATGGCATGGCTAGCCGGAACCGCAAGCGGTTTGTGAAACATTGGTGGTCTTATTTACGGTCGCAGTGAAATGTTTGTAGACCGCATGCGGTAGCAATGCCGCGAAACATGAACTATAAAGTTGATAAGTTCGAGTAGGTCAATAGCCAACCCTGGTGTCAGAGTTTTTAGACCGCCCAAAGGCCTCCGACATGGTCTAACGATTGCAGCAACCCGGACTGTCAATTTAACTGTATGTATGTATGTATGTATTAGCCTGTAATGTCCCACTACTGGGCAAAGGCCCCTCATCTCACTGAAGTTATCAGTACAGTGAGGAGGATTAGGCGTAATCACCACACTTGCCAAATGCGGGTTGGTGATCTCAAACTCGAGCCATGTTTGAAAAGTAGGAAACATGTTTTCGCTCGACCCGGGAATTGAACCCGGGACCTCAGTCTTGGCAGGCGAGCGCACATACCACTAGACCACCGAGGCGTTAATAACTGGTACCAAAGAATAGTAGAATAATTATGGCGGAAATACCTGCTATTATTTTACAGTCTCCTCTTGGTAAAATGAACCATTTCGAAGAATTATAAATGCAAATATTTGTAAGGACTCAAGATGCACTTATAATTAGCAAACAATAGGATCTGAGGCTATAAGAAAAGTAGTAGCTCTTTAAATCATAGTAACTCACTGTTTGTGACACATAGTGGTCGATAGCCAACATGGCCGAGTGTCCCTGTGATACCACGTCACGCAATACCTTGGGGAAAATAATCTCTTTATGACATTTCAGATCTATTTCTGTCCCGTGATATATTAAGGAGGTACGCTTATTAATAGAAATACATATTTATAATGTGGCTGCTTGACTTATTAGATAATCGTAGAATTATAATATGATTGACAGCGCATCGCGGTTTTATCGATATTGTACTCTTTCCTGTAGGCATTTTAGGATAAAAACTTAGTGTTATTCTGAAATAAGTATGAGTAAGAAGAAAAATTTCTGCGAAGTTCCATTAAAATCCGTTCAGTAATTTTTGAAAGACAACTTCATTTATCAATCCACACTACGAGTATCTTTCGCATTTATAATATGAAGTAGGTACTTCGGAAGTGAGGTTTAATTCTTTGTGCCTTATTCATGAACGCATATTAACAGCTATCAAATGCTTTATCCCTTCACAACATACGCTATTTTCTGAAGAGCAAAAGAGACAAAACACTTTGTGATTTAGTTATAGAACTAGCAGCGCCCCGCGGTTTTACCCGCGTTGTGCCCGTTCCCGTGGGAATTTCGGGAATTTTTTTACATAAAAACCTTCCTCTTGAATCACTCTACCTATAACAAAAAACCGCATCAAAATCCGTTGCGTAATTTTAAAGATTTAAGCATACAGACAGACAAACAGACAGACACGAAAAAGAGACGACTTTATTTTATACTATGTAGTGATGACTATGTAGTGATGTTTGTGAAAAAGGCGATCTAT
This sequence comes from Cyclophora albipunctata, assembly GCA_963082685.1. Classification (NCBI taxonomy): domain Eukaryota; kingdom Metazoa; phylum Arthropoda; class Insecta; order Lepidoptera; family Geometridae; genus Cyclophora; species Cyclophora albipunctata. The sequence goes on along the minus strand of OY720138.1, from coordinate 2,499,172 downwards.
ATTTGCTTTCCTTGGACACGGAAGGACCCTAACCCCTGCCGTGACTACATCCGTGGTGTGACTCCAGCAGGAAATGATGTAGTGGTTTCCCGAGCGGCTCACGACAGCGCTGGCATGGCCGCCTCATTCGACCGTCTCATTACGTATTCCGATTAGAAATTACTTTAATTACGAGGGCGGGTTACTACTGGGAAATAGGTAAAGGTTGAGGTGGGCAACTGTTAGTTAATTTGCTTTTATTTGGATAGGAGGTTTGAGCAATTTACGTTAAGTAGGCCAACAAAAAATAAGTTTATTAATAACCATCTGGGCACACGAATTTGATGAATGAATGACACTGCAACTGACATAAATCCACTTAGCCCCACTTAGGGACCAACCGCCTTATTTTATTCATCACTACATAGTATAAAATAAAGTCGTCTCTTTTTCGTGTCTGTCTGTTTGTCTGTCTGTATGCTTAAATCTTTAAAATTACGCAACAGATTTTGATGCGGTTTTTTGTAATAGGTAGAGTGATTCAAGAGGAAGGTTTTTATGTAAAAAAAATCCCGAAATTCCCACGGGAACGGGCACAACGCGGGTAAAACCGCGGGGCGCTGCTAGTAAACGATATTTAACTAAAACAGTGTTTTAAAGTGTTTTGTCTCTTTCGCTCTTTGGCAAATAGCGTATGTCGGAAAGGGACAAACCATTTGATAGCTGAAGTGCCATTAATATGCGTTTATGAATAAGGCCCTTACGGACTTAAGCCCAATTTCACCGCTACATTTAAAAGCGATCAGTGCAACTTAATTCTAGTTTTGAAACTATAGTTCCAGAAACGGTTAAGGTCCTTTGATCGTAAAGGCTCGTGAACCAGGATTAAGATGATAGATCGAGTTCAGTTGTACAACAGCTTGCTACTTCCTGATAAACAGCAATCGTACCTGTTGTTACCAGCCCCGTTGGCAGGTCCATGCTGCGGTGCCACGCGCCTCCGGCGGCACCAGCGGGCGCAGCCGCGCGGCCAGCGCAGCCGCCACAGCAGCCCGCTGCGGCCCTCCTCGCTCGAAGACCCGTTCATCATCACCTCCGCTTAGGCGATGGTGGAGAGCTTTCTCTCATTACAGTTATCACAACACAGATTACATAAGAGTTACTTCAGATTTTCCTTGGTATCACAACACAGATTACAAGATAGTTACTTCAAATTTTCCTTCATATCACGACACAGATTACAGACAGTTACTTCAGATATTCCGGTTTTCTTTACTAGAGAACTACCGATCTAAGGGTCACGTCCAAAATTACATGATTGATTTTAGAGCTTTTTTCATCACAACACTGATTATATGTATCTACAGGACTTTTTCTTATAGTCACATTGGTAAGAACTATATCACATTTCTTTGATCAACACAGTTCTTAGCGGCACAGATTAAATGATAGTCTATACTAGAGAACTACTGATCTGAAGATCACATCACAGATTAATATAAATTATATGATAGTTACAGTAACTTACTTCACAGCTTTTTTCATTACGTTATCCACGGCACAGATTAAATGATAGTCTCTACTAGACCACTACTCAGTCTCATCACACATGCTATGACACAGATTACGTAACAGTTTCTGCTGCAGAGCTTTTTCCACACGTCTTACATAGATTACATGATAGTAACTATGGCATAAACCATACACCCATTTATTACGTTTAGTTAGCAATACAGGGTTTGGTTAGCAATACAAAGTACTCGGTTAGTTCAAATATTTCATGATGGTTACATAGTAAAAGTATTATAGCCTGTAATGTCCCACTACTGGGCAAAGGCCTCTCATCTCACTGAAGGTATCAGTACAGTGAGGAACATTAGGCATTATCACCACGCTTGCCTACTGCGGGTTGGTGATCTCAAACCCGAGCCATGTTTGAACAGTAGGAATCATGTATTCGCATGTACATACTAACAAACGAAATAACAAATTTCACCTCTTTATAATATTAGTATAATATATCTATAATATTCTACGGAAGAAATGTTACCTCACCTACTATAAGTACTACATCTCCTCAATTAGTAAATAACAGAACAGCCTTAATCAAACAATCATTTCCTCCCGAATTTTACTAAGACACGCACAGCTTTATAAAGAAACAACGTTATGTGGCCCTTTTCGCATTAATTTCAATTTAACGTCAGCCCAACATGCAACTGCCACAATATTTCAGTGTGTACGTACCGTTATTATTCTGTATGCAACGCGGTGAATAGTTAAACAATATCGATTGTAATATCAATCAATGGTTGATGGAGTATCGCTTATGAGTTTTGTTTAGACGATAACTTTGACATTAACCGGTGGTAGAGTCCTTTAGAGAATCCTTTTTTAAATTCGTCAAGGTATACTAATATGGTCATTTTTTCATTTTTCATAGCGCTATTGATATGAGTGAGGTTTCCAAGGAGTCCACAGTGGTCGACATATGTTGCGGGACAGGCACCATTGGGCTATGTTTTGCACAGGTGAGATAGATGATAAGGTTTATTACAATTGTAATATATTAAAGCTGTGTAAAGCTGTGTAAAAAGAGTTTGTTTCTTTATTTGAACGCGCTAAGCTCAGAAATTACCAACCCAATTAAAATATATATTTTCCTAAGGGATACCAATCCAAGTGAAATAATTATTTTTGTAACGGATAGTTACATTCAACGGGAAAGCTAGAGGCTATTTTTCATCCTTAAATTCCCACGGGCTGCTAATATAATAGAGGGCTAGAGTTTGATAACTAACCCGCAGTAGGCAGGCGTGGTGATGAGCTCTAATCCTCTTCACTGTACTGATATCTAGAGAGCGCATAGACCTTTACTTTATTATAGTGTTTCTCC